>CM029923.1:20031161-21296875 GCA_017639245.1 Myiopsitta monachus | reverse complement strand
GCTGAAACTCTGCAAATTAACCTAATAAATAAACATGGCTAATAATTAACCAGAATAATAACTGACCTCAGTTTGTCCTCCATTCACTGGAAATCTGGATGAATCATTCTTCAACAATGCCACACTGAAAATGAAAAAAAAAAATAATAATAATTATTCCTATTTCTCTCACGTCAATTCTTTGAAGATCTCATTTTCTCATTCATGACCAGGTATTTTTATATGAAAAAATTACTAAACGTGAGTTAAATACTCATTTTAAATTAAAACTCTGGCTCTTTTACAAATATTTGACGTATCCTTTTCACTCTTCCATGGCACTGAGACATATATAAAGATTATTTGTGATAGTTTCTTGATAATTTAATTACAAAATACAAGTCTTTCAATCCACCCTCTCCCCACCATGATCTTGAAGGAAGAAGAGAGATGCAGGAATTTTGATTCCACAAAATATAATCAAAAGGAGATAAAGTTTGAAGTTTGTACTATTCAGATTTTTCATCCTGATACTAATATTCCATACATGGCAGAAAAGCCTATTTACATGTTTAAAATAAAGTTTAGGAAGAAAAAAAAAAAGGGAGGGGTTGAATGAAGCTAGGGAGAAAGGTAACTGACAAGGGAAGACAACAGAAAGATTAGATCCTTTTTCATAGTCTAATTTTATCTGATAGTTGTATAAATGCAAGAACTAAGTAATTCTGGAAAAAGGACTTTTTTTTTTCTGCAGAAGGTTTCACTTGAAAGCAAAGCCACTACATCAAATGTCTTGGTTTCTTTAAAACCTTCACGGTAGCACGAGTGTTTTTCCCTTTAAAGGAAGAAATAAAGAGACACATGGGGGAAACTTCTGGGGATTTTTTAAAAAAGCAGTGTTTAAAATAGTGGTTAAACAGTATAGGCATGGGGCAAGTGGAGGAGAGCTTGTCACTATTATTGCAATCTGAGAAAAGGGAAGTGCTTTAGTGTGAAAAGAGATTCATCATAAAGTCCACAAAATCACAAATGTTTTGTAAGCTGCTGCCGAACCCTTGTTGTCAACCATCAGAGACATGCTGAGCCAGTTTCTGTTTTCTGCTCTTTGCATTGAATGGTCGCCAATTTTTGTAAGACTTTTGCATGGTATCAGAGGCATTACCTGGCCTACAGCTTATTCTACACAACTCGGTGTAGAATCACCAGCTTTCTTATTTAACATCCTATCTCATTTGTCATAGCATACCTTTTATTTGTGCTGTTTAAGGGGTTCTTTCAATTTCTGATAACAACTGGATATAAAGACTTTCACAGTCCGCAGTGGCCCCACTATAAATGCATTGGGCTTTATGTGACTGTTACCTTTTTAAATGTAAAAGTATATTAAAATGCTCAAGTCAATCTCCTGACATGAGTAACCTTTGCACTACACCCAAGAGCTGAAATGTCTGAGCCATTCCTCCCAGATTTACCAAGAGCCATTTCTGAAGCCTGCTCAGCAGACCGATAGACGCTTACAAGTCACACCAAGGGAACACAGCACTTCATAAAACCAAGGCCTCAGTCAGGCAATCCAGCTTACAGAACTGGTTTGGGTTTCTTTTTCCTGAATGTTAATTTAAGCTGTATGAAGCCACTATAGGATGTTGAAGCTAGACTGCCATAAGATGTAGTAAAGATATTAAAGATGTACACTTTAGCATGAGAGAAATTCAGCACATACTTTACTGAGGCAGAACTAAGTACAGAGGATTCCTCTTATAGACATATTTCAGAGGTGCTAAATTAATAGCTACTGACCAACAACAAAATGTCCTGGTATGGACAAAAGTCACAACTAGAAAAATTGCTACATTTAAAAAAAAAACAAAACCTTCCAGTTCTGCAGCTTACTTCTACCTGTGTAGCTGTCTTAGAGTACCTGCCAGATCTAAAATCTAAATACAGAACTTGGATCAGTTGATCTAAATCCTAGTGAAGTAAATGGACTCAGTTTATTGACCTCAACAAATTATAGATGAAGGCATTGTAGTATCTGATTTTACTGGTACGTATTAATTGCTATTCAGCATGACAATATTTTATTTTTTCCTCTCCTTCTCACTTTATTATTACAGCATACTGTAGTCTGATTGTACAAAGCAGCAGAAGCCTAGGCTTGTACTAGTCCACTCAACCATGAAATTATAGTTTGTTAGCTGGCAATACTTAACAGCACCCAGGAGACCTAAGTGTGATATAAGAGTACCGTAAACTTATAACACAGATTTAATCAAGCATAACTTAAAACTTTCTTTCAAGTGGCTTATTATTTCACTTGCAGCCCTGTATGTGTAAAAACCTACTTTGCATTGCATCTGAAGTGATTTTACATCTTTTTCTGCATTGTATATCTTTCACTGTTGCCTTTTCAGTCACTCAGCATAGTATCAGAATTCTTGGATATGCGTGCAGCACAGACTGTATATGTAATACCATCTATAAATAGCACTTCTTTTACAGCAGCAATTGTCACAGCAAGATATTGCTAATTATAACATCACCTCAAGAAGAAATTGGTAATACTTCCTAGTAAGGGTCTGTTATTAATGTTAAATTACAGTGGTATTCCTGTAAATGCTGTGAGACTAAAGGAATGCTCTATCATTAAGGTTACCACCAGGACTGCCAAAGGGCACGTTAATGGATTTTCCATTAGAAAGTATTCTTGAATTGAACTTCTATGGAAAGGTAGTGTCTAGATGCAAAACCTTTAAAGTTACTGACATGTTCCCGTGCTTTCAGTGGGCATGCATGAGAATTCTCAGTAGAGGTCTTATGTAGAAGCTTAGCCTGTATAGTGGCATTCTTTCAATTTTAGGATGGTTGCTCTAGAAAAAGCACTGTTGGTGTCCTTAGTTTGCACTGGCTATGACAGCTTCAAGTTAAACTACTCTAATGCACTCTAACAGCATCACCAATAAGGCTGGCAAATATCCAAATGCGTGAAGGGAAAAAAAATTATTTGCCTCTAATTTTAAGAACACTCTAGCAATCAGTGATTCAAAATAACGCAATGCTTCACAGCAGAGAAACTCAAGAGCCATTTTCTATTTTCTGATATTGAAGTAGGTGCCTGACTCACTAGAATACATGCATCATCACGTATTCAAATATATTGTGGATCAACCAATCTTAGTACCAGTTCTTAATTCAGCACTTCTTCTCAAGGGGATGCTAAGGAGAGGTGGAGATGATAAATCACAGGAATGAAAATACTGATTTAAGGCTGACAAGTTAATATGAGGTATTGCAGCACATCATCACATCTTATGAGCTCACTTGAACTACTGTCAGAGGATGCAAAAGCCCCAAACAGGAGAGACAAAAGCTACCTTTCATCTCACACTATAGTACAAGCTTGAAGTACAACGGAAGTCAGATTACATTGCCCATAGGAACACAGTCTCTTCATTTAAATGCCTAAAAAAAAAAAAAAATCAGCTGTGGCCTCTTTTTTTTTTTTTTTTTTTTTTTAATATAGAGCTAGAACTCAGGAACCTCTCTTGACTTCTGTAGCTTTGAGTCATCCTAGCAGAGTTTTCTTCTGTAAAGCCAGAACCACATCTTCCAGCTGAATGTCTGTGGGCTTCTCAGTGAAGTTTGACAGAACTTACCACCCTGACCTTCTTTGTACAGTGTGACATAGTTATTCACAGTAAATACGGCATTCAGATTTATATAGTCTCCTCCTACTGGCTCAGAAGCTAAAGAAATTTTGGTGACGTTATTTTTAGAACTTTAGTATACATCAAGTTTTCATAAACAGTCCAGTTTGATGTACAGATAAAGAGCTGTAGATCCAATTACAGGACCAGTTCAACTGCTCTGACAGCAGCATAAAAACTATTACTTCCCATTTTTAGCAACATCATAAAACATTTAAGTTTATGAAAATGTTATGACTTAGAGGGTTTGGTCTGCGGCAGACTTGGGACCTCACAGTTATTATGAACATTGTAATTTCTACTTTTAGAAAAATAAGCTATTCTTAAAGGTGAACAGTAGAGGAATAGGTGGCAGCACAGAACATTTTCAGATGCTTCCTCTGTAGCTTGGTCATAATTGGTCATATAGCTGTGCAGATGGACAGAAATAAAGATAGATTTTAAAATAACAACTTTGACAATGTATGTATTAGTTTACCTGAATGATCATGAAAATAATACCAAAATTTAGTGGATTCAATGTGCTGGAGCTGCATTTTCACAAAGCAAGAAATACCATCACAGACAGTTTGAAAATGCATACCTAATTTCATGAAGAAATGGAACAAGTATTTTGGACTGGTGATTACAATCTTTTTAAAAAAAGAAAAAAAAAAAAACAAAACCAAAAACCCACCCAAACTTCTGCTATTACACCTGATGAAAAGAGGCTCGATCTGTTAAACAGTTATTTGAAATTTATTGCAAAGGAAGTATTATTTACGTAGACAATTTTTACAATGGGGTTTTCCTTTTTCTTTTTTTTGTCTTCCTTGTGGTTATATATTGAGAACACAGTTGTGCTATGGATGGTAAAATCTCACTCCAATTCTATAAAGTTCTTAGCCAGCTCTGATGGACTTTGAGTGATTTGCTGTCTGTTCATTAGAAATTTACAGGGAGGGGGTTTTTTGATCTGCCAAAAGCAACCTGCTGATTTTCTGAACTGATTCTTTACCACATTATGGTACTTCAAATATTTAATTTTCTATGCAGAAGTAAGGAAAACCAGTTGAAAAAGTGAACTGTTGCCCTACATTTCTTGAAATACAGAATTTGTTACAATAAGCAATTGACATTGACCATAGTCTTGACAATTTATACGGTAAGTTTTTGTTTCTTACAGCCTCATTAGCCAGAATTCTGCTTGGTACTACCTGGTGTAAAGAATAGAAAGCTCCAGCTTTGCGACTTTTGTAAGTAGTTCAAGAACTTCCTTGCTTGTTTCATTTTGTTTTTAGTACACTGCTAAGGAGCTGTGATCTAAACTCAGAGATGACTGTGATTGCTACACCAGTGTAATATCATTAACGTCAGCGTAATCCATTAGTCTTAGCTTACACCAGTACAAGAGAGATGTCAATGCATTACAGTCTTCAAGCTTTTCACTAAGTAGGTCTTTGGCATCAGGATTTTAAGAGTCTCAGTTATACCAGGTAAAATAAAGCATCCCTATTCTTGTCCACTGTTTTCCAAAATGTGGGAAAGAAATTCCCTCCATTCATCACAGATTTAAATTGGATTCCTTGAGAAGAAAGTACAAGGAAAGTGGATTTTTACTCAGCTATTGCACTATCCTACATAGCGCTTTGGTCATGAAACTGCTTATGCTTTCTCATTTTCCAGCAATCAGCCCTCAGGTGGAAAAGGGAGAGCATAGCCTTAGGGTACAGGGACCAGATTTAGACTTTAACTATTTACAGAACATCTAAAGCCAGATTGAGGAATTTTGAAGAGTAATGATAACCCCCAAATATTTTCAATTATAAAGATAAGAAGTGATACACTTCTTTACTGGGAAGTACAGAAATTGGCTTTGCTCATAAAAAGCCCAGTATGATTTATTCAAAGGTTGAGTCCTCATCAAAGATACAAAATAGTGCATGTCAGAAATAGTTAAGGCTTTGAAATTCTTTGTGGATTATTCACTGAAATTTGCATCGCTACACAGCACAAACTATTTTTGGATTCTGCATAAATAGAATATCTAACATAGAATTACATTATAATGAAATATGCAATAATGCAACTCCCATAAAGTGCTTTTCATGGACTGCAGGCATCCAAAATTTTCAAAAGCGAAAGACAGGACTACACTTGCTGCACAAATGACTGCATATCAGGTTCATATACATTTAATTAAAACTTGGATATAAAACATACTTATATATTGTCCGCTTAGACATCCTTATTTTGTGTCATGGTGAATATCAGTGGGAACTGAAGTGAATAAAGATGTGCTTGGCCTTTAGGGCTTGGTCCTTCTAGCTAAGCTAGAAACTTATATTTTCTGCCATGCAGAAAATGCTATTTGTCAATGATCCATGAAAATGCAGATAAAGCATCTCTGGAGCTGATTGTTCCACAGGTTGCTACACAAATTTATAGAGATAATATAAAGACACATTTTTTTGTTTAATTGTCTGTGATAATTAATAACTCAATTCACTAATACCTTAAACCTTAAGATGTAAGGAAAGAATAAAAATAATAAAATACATATGCATGCATAGATATGTAGTCCATATCGAACACATTTTTCAGCTGTTGTTTCCCCCACTTTCATTCTCACACAACAGTGCAGCCTCAGCAGCAGGATTCAGTAGAGAAAACATGGCCTCACACAGGCTGGTCTGTCGGTACCTTGCCTGCTAGTATACTTTTTTAGGAAATAGAAATAGTTGTTTCAAACCCTCTTGGGCTAAGAGGAACCAAAAATCCTGATCTTTCCATTCCCAGATCAGTGCTTTAACACCTAGGCTATTATGTGAAAATTGGCCAGTAACTCACCTGGCAGCTGAGATTTTTTGGTTGAGTTCACTGCTGTCTTAACGAATTAGGGATGCTATGAGGACACCGAACTTACCATGTCACTCTAGGAAATAAGGCAGAAATGAAATATCTCCACAACCCTCTCCAAATTACAGTGATACTAAGGTGTCTACCTCTGATGCCTCTCTTCCCACCCCAGGTTGCTTCTTAGCATGCAATGAGATATGGTTAGGAACCTAAAGGGATTTTTGGCTAATAATGCAGGTGACTTCTGGTTAGTCAAAGTCTGAGTAAAATATCAACTTTATAAAGTTTTCCTAACATAGATCTGATCAATATAAACATCTGGACCAAACCTTGCCACACTCAGTCCAGACGCTTAGTTCTTCCAAGAGTGCGCAATACCCCATCATCACACAGTGGGATTTACAGTACTATCTTACTAATGAATTGTTTAGCTCAAACCTGATGTAAGGCATAAAGAAAGTTTGAGGTGTGATTTCATGCACAGAGTGGCAAGTCCAATCAACGCAAATGAGCAAAAAAGGCTACGCATTTGCTAGCAAACAGGCATACGCTTGCTTTGCAGCCACAAGCAAGGTAATTGAAATCTGAAAACTGCACTGCATTAGAGCAGTGCCAAGCCAGAGCTACTATCTCCTGTGTGCACATGGCAGGAAAAAACAAAGTAGGTATGCTATGACATACAGTTAGGAAGCTGTAGCAAATATCCATGGATTAGATCAGGTTGGAAGCTCAAGACAAATAAGTCAGAAACGCTTTCTCAGAAGCTCCTTGTAAGATACATCTGAGACTCATTCCCATAACCTTCCCTGAAAGGTGTGCAGTTCCCCAGGCTGGGGAGGGGAGTTTCTGCAGCAGAAGCCTCAGCAGTACCTTGCCCCCAAAACCTCCCTCCCCCACAGCTGAGAAGATAGGCTATGAGGTTGTCACTACAATGCATACGAGGTTGTGGCCTATGGCCACACCACCCTGAAAACGCTCGATCTCATCTGATGTCAGAAGCTAAGTGGGGTCCGGCTCAGCTAGTACCTGGTATGGAGCATGATGGCTGAAGTACAAATATGGGAAGGCCTGGCAGACTGACTATATTACACTCCCACCTACCCGCCAAGGCAAGCGCCAGTGTGCTTATCATGGTGGAAGCAGCTACACTGATGGCAAAGCAACAGACAACACAAGTAATCCAACTCCGAGTACAGCTGCTACACCAATCCCAGTGAAAAGTACAGCAGCTACTCAGACCCTGACAGCAACAGACAGCGCAGCTACTCCAACTCCAAGCACAGCAACTACACCAACCCCAGCGACACACAGATATTTCCACTCAAACCTTCAGAGGTGAATAAAAAGAAAATTCAGATTCTGTAGAGAAGTTCATCAGCTGCAAAGCAAATAGCTATGACTCGGTTTATCACAAACAATAACAGAACAGGAATTAACATTAACAAGCTAATGCTTCATCTGATTGTGAGGGGGCTTTTTAATCTTGTTTCTAATTAATTCTGACAGATTGAATTAAATTGTTTATTTGCTTTGCATCTGATGTGCATGGGGCCCTCCATGACTTCCTTTCACAAGCTTATATGCTGTCAGCAACAGCCCCTAGTGAGCTCTTTTCCCTTTGGACATTGGAGAAGACTATTAAGTCCTTATTTCCATCTGTTAAATATTTTTGCTCTGTCAAAAGGCTTTTGTTTTTCAGCAAGGTTATCCTACTTTTTATTTGGTTTTGCTTTTAATTTTTCAGATGTAGAAGTTTTCCTTCAACTCAGAAAATAATGCATAAACTCCCATTTTGACTGTGGAGCACCCTCACTATATTCCTCTTTAAAAGCTTTCCTGTGTTAATTCCAGCTGAAGTACCAGAGGAATAGGTCTCTTACAGTACTCTGCACTTTCTGTCAAAACACTTGCAAGAAACCTTTTTGAGACATTTCAGCTGGAATTAACAAGAGAAGACTGATTTCCTAAGGTATCTGTTCCTTCTCCTGACAGAGTCAAGGAGACAGGCTGCTTCAGGAGAGAAATTATTTTGCATTCTTTTCTCCTTCTGCTGTATGAACAATTATCATTAATTTGGATTCTAGTTGCCTACAGAGGTGGGCGTAAGCTCCTCAGCAATAAGCATTTTTTAGAGCTACTGAGTGTCACTAACTCACTATCAATGCTCAAGACCAATTCTAAAGGGCTATGATCTATCACACAAAGGCGGGAGATTATTGGATTCTTCTATTTCAGTACCCTGTGTCTTAATACCTGCAGTTTTGAGGACTGCTGCTAGAGTGCACACATTTCAGGAAAATGGAAGCAAAAGAGGAGAGAAAAGTCTTCAAGAAAAAACTTCACAGTAAATGAGAAGGAGCTTGGAATGTCAGGGGGCACACTGATTCTGCACGGAATTTCAGCTAGTCCCCTTGGTCCCTGCGCACTAATTACACCTGTAAAAGTTGTGTGATCTGAGCATATGCTTCTGCATTTCCACAGATTCATCATTTTTACTGGAATCAACCATTTTTTCAGTTAAACCATCAATGTAGCTTTTTCAGACTTTAAAGATGCCTCATGACTGGCAGATTTTACCATAAGTACACACATAGTACAATCTGCATTTTTAGACTTCTTACATGACTGCTAAATGATGGGAAATAGATATATTCAAGAATCAAGCACAACCCTGATCATAATTATTAGTTAAGCCATATTTGATATAATAAAACTCCAAATTGAGACTTTTAAAACCTCTCTATTTACTGAAGGCTATTTCCATAATTACACACAAAGTCTACCACCACTGTAATCATCCCTGTTCTTCCCCACAGGGACCAATTGCTGTGTTTTGATCTGATCTGTAAGGGGGGAAATACAAGATCACATATTTAAATATAGCTCTCTACCTTGGGCCTGAAAATTGCAAGACAGCAAACTTGTGATTCAGAAAAGCCTGCTGTGGTAGGAGAAATCCCCATGGCAGAGAATAAAATGCCTTTCTCTGCAACGGTTGTTTTGATATGGCCAGAAAAGGAGAAGTGCTGCCCACTGCTCCATCAACAAAATTGCTTCTCAGTAGTCTGTGAAACTCCGAAGTAGCCTTGCTTTTTCCCCCAACAAAAGCACCAAGCTGTCCTCCATTTGCAAATCACCACTTCATTGCTGCAAAACATTTAATAGCTTAGATTTTGTTTAGAAACTTTTAAAAGATGTTATTCTTCTCGGTTCAAGTGAAAGTCTCTCAAGGTTTCCCCTTTCTTCATTTAGATATACTGCCAGCACAGCCGCTGTTTATGAAATTGTAGCCTATATTACTAACAGGCTGTGACTAGCAGTCACTGGAGAAAGCAAATTGATAGTCTTGTGTGAATGGAAGCCTATTTTCTGGTTTTCATAAGCATTTGATAATGTTCTGCTCATGAAACATATCTTGCTCTTTGGTCCTGACAGATGAGAGTATGTTCTGTATCTCACTAGATCTGACTAATGCCTGTGACAACTCTTGCCTCTTTGCTTGTAGCAGTGCAGTGCCTGTTGTGAAAGCTGAGTATGCACCCTAGCAACTGACCCAAGCTAAGCCGTGCTGATCCTGCCCTGCTGTCAGAGCCCAACCTAGCTAATGTAACAGCTAGCAGAAGCTGCAGTTGCACCTCTGACAGAAGTACGAAGTATATCATTGAATCTAGAGGGTAAGAAAAAGCTTTGGCATTTCATTAGGAAAAAAACCGTCCTGGTTCACAAAGCTGACAGCTTTTCAGGTATTGAGTTAAGTCTCTAGTCTGGGGAGATGAGAATGGGCAGAAGACTACATGATTTTCGTAAGACGCATACACAATAAGGTCTTTCACTGCTGAGGGCACAGGGGAACATTTGGGGAAATACCTAGGGAGAAAGGGACAGAACAGAGGGACAGCTCTACATCTCACCCACTCCCTTTTCCACCCTTTCTCAGGACAGCATGTGCAGCTAGTGAAATGCCAGCAGCATTTGTGACTGTGTCTCCAGATGCAGCGCCACCCCACTCCCCAGTGCAGGGCTTTAGTAAAACCCACCTACTCTCGCTGTCAGGAAACAACTGAGCACTTAGAGTGCTCACACCAAATCACTGCCATGATAACTGGGGTTCATTCTGCAGCATCACTATGTGAGCTTGGAGTGGGTGAAGCAGTTTTTCCTTTTTACCGGAATTAAGAATAGGGATGCCTAGATTTTTTTCCTTCAAAATTTATTTATTTTTCTTTACTCCAGTGTTCCCCTAGAAGCAGCTTTTCCTTTTCTGTGCTTCAAACTGGATAGAAGTACAATTCTTTCTGAGGGAGGCGTATTTTAAAATGCTGAAATGTTTCCCAAATACCTTACTGGAATTACCAGTTCCCACACCACTGATTCCGTGCCATGTGGCACTGGCAGACACCATCTACTCCTGAGAATGAATCGCTTTGTGTAATGACTGGCAGTTTCAGTAATTAGCAACCCTTCCATGAGATGCACCTGTCAAAACAGCATGCAAGTTTGTTTTCATGCCGCTGCTACGTATCTTAATTTTGTTAATACTGCTCGGACATAAAAACCAATGTTATTGCACAGCTTCTATGACTTTTTTTCTTCTCCCCTTAAAAAATACTCTAGTTTTAGGAAGTATACGCAAAATCTTCAAGAATACCTGAATTAGAAATCCTCTGAAGTTTTAAGAGGAATATTAGGAAGCCCCTACTTTACCTTCTACTTCAGCATATGACAGAAATTTGCAAGTTAAAGGATCTTAGTCTTCTGTTCCCAGGTTCACAATAGTTTTACTGTGTAACTTCACAGAAGTTGCATAGGTCATGATCAGCACCACTGAAATCAAGGGCAGCTTTTTCACCCAATTTAATACATGAAGATTTGGGCTTTTGGTGGGGCCCAATTTTCAAACCAAAGGTCTGTTGTGCATGTATCAGTAGCACATCAGCGCAGGCCTCACAGCACCTTACAATGTTTATGCTTTCAAAATAGCTTATGATAAAAGTATTACTGTTTCCTTTTTGCAGCTGAATAAACCACAGCACACAGTAGCTGAGGTACCAGTTGTTGACCCAGATGTCACTTTCTACAGATGCAGTAACAATAATTTGTGTCTTTGCATTCAGAGATTATTTACACTTCTTATGATGTTATTTTCACAAGCTGCGGATACAAAAGTAGTTGACAAGAGATGGAAAAAAATATTGTGTTATAGTAGGCAGTCTGGAGAAAAAAAAACCTAGAGTGTTTAAAAAAGGTGAAAAAGAAAACAATAACTTCATAGATCCCTATTTTGCTATTGTTCCAGCACATAAAACTTTCTCATCAAATTTGGCATCATGAGAGAAGAAAGCCACAAAACTCACTAGTGAGCATTTCTAATACTATCAGCATGCTCTCTGCAGGCAGGGTCAGTGTTCTTGTTACAAAAGAAGTAGGTTGGTATTTAGAAGAGATAACAGAACAAGAAGCATGTTTGACAATTCTGCTTTTGTACAGATGTTACGCAACTGAAAAAAAATACCATATCTTTCATAAAGATGAGAGTGATGAAAATGCCACAGTTACACAAATGTAACTGTCACTGCATAAATGCAGAACTGAATGTTTCTCTGTATACAAATACACATGCTTCTCTGTCAAAAGAAAGGGGTTTTTTTCTCAGTCCAGAGAAAAAAGTAGAGGGGGAAAAATAATGAAAGCAATTGATATAATGAAGCAGGTGGAAAAAAATTTTAGTGCCACAATAGGTAGAAACATTTCCACTGACATCAGTGAAGTCAGGATTCCACTGTAACTCTGTGCTGGATTGAAAGCTTTTCTCTTTGACTACTGACTAATGTTGACAGTGAAGGGTATTTTAAGTGACAACAAAAGGCAGTTTTCTAGAAGAAGGGATTCTAAATAAAGGTCAAGCAAAACTGTACATAAGCTTGAGGTCGGGTTTAATATGGCCTTTTAGACATGAAAATAAGGAACAGTTTCTTATTTGCAGCTAAAAGACTACAAATTTTGAAAGAAGTCTTCCTTAACCTACTTATATGCGGAAGCCTGATGGTTTCAGAGGACTTCCTACTGGGGAGAAGTCTAATAGCATTTTTCCTTTCTAAAATGCACACTTACCAACATTAAAAGATCTATATTTTTACTTTCCTGTCCACCACAAGTACAAAATACATTTTTATATGATGTAAAAGCAGTATCTTACAGTAACTAAAAATATACAGACTCCCCAAAAATTGGCTATTTCACTTGCTGTTTGAAAATTCATGTTAGACATCTTTCTCATTTCCATGGATTATTATTACATACTTCTTCTCAGTCTTCTTTCCATGTAAGAGAGAAAAATTGATGTATGTGTTTTCTGAGGGGAACGATTCACTAGTCTCTGCAGCTGGAGTGCCAACCTTCAATATTCTTGAAAACCCAAATGAGCACATATGGTTATTTGAGAAGTATTGTGCATTTCTTCATCTCTTCTCAGGTAAAATTATTTACCTTTGCAGTAATCTAATTTGGGGAAATAGCTCTAAAATACCACAGGCGGTAAAAATAGGACTAAGAATTCCCCTTCTTGCATCGTTCACATGACTAAAAATATTAACTATGCTTTATCTTTACAAGCTGAGAAGTTCTTAAACAGACTGAAGCTTATGCATAACGCCACTCAGACTGATTTATTTCACATATCAGGCTGCCACATAGAGGCTTCATAGATTAACTGGATAGATCCAAGCCCTGGTTCTTAACTAGCATCCCAACACTTAGAAGAAATTCTAAAGAATATGGCACAGCCCTATATTTTGCTCTTTCTTAATCCCCATTTTACGAAATCTTCTCTATTTTGCCTGCTTTGTATCTTGTCTCAAAAAATCTCTGTGTTTACCAGTAGGGTGATATACCTATGATGTGTGACCTTCAGCTATCTTTATTGTAGGCTAGATTTAGTTATCTTATCTTGAAGTTTCTGGCATGGCTCTGAATTCCATCAAAGATCATGATGAGAATCTCAGAATAAGAGATGTCTTCCTCATCTGCCCCTTTGTCATATTTCTGGGAAGCAGATAATACTGCCAATCTAAAACAAACTGCCATCAGCAATATTGATGGAGTAAAATTTACCAGATTAAGAAAACTTTCTTGAAGAGAAGCTTGGTTTACTTTTAAGTTAAAGGACACTGTGACCTTACACCATACTACAATGGCATGTCTGTAGCTGCAGTAATATATGTCATATACAGAGGAATAAGCTTCTGTTATTTTGATAGGTGTGAAAGACATACATCTCATGAACTTCAGAACAGGATGGGTAAGAGGTATCATTCCATATGAAGTATCAAAAAGTCATTTTGCATTCTTTTTGTTGGTTGATGAGAAACCAAACATGAGCCATCAGTGCGTGCTTGCAGCCCAGAAAGCCAACCATATCCTGGGCTGCATCAAAAGGAGCATGACCAGCAGGTTGAGGGAGGTGATCCTGCCCCTTTACTCTGCTCTCATGAGACCTCACTTGGAGTCTTGTGTGCAGTTCTGGTGTCCTCAACACAAAAAGGACATGGAACTGTTGGAACAAGTCCAGAGGAGGGCCATGAGGATGATCAGGGGACTGGAGCACCTCCTGTATGAAGATAGGCTGAGAAAGTTGGGGCTGTTCATCCTGGAGAACAGAAGGCTGCATGGAGACCTCATAGCAGCCTTCCACTATCTGAAGGAGGCCTATGAGGAAGCCCGAGAGGGACTCTAGCAATAGGACAAGGGGGAATGGGTTCAAACTGAAACAGGGGTTCAGGTTATATATAAGCAAGAAGAAAGAATGGGAATTCTATTTTTTTAATGAAGATGCAGATAAACTACTTGCTGTGGTTTAAGCTTGGCTTAACTTTGGCTGCCAACTAAGTAGATGCAGCCGCTTGCCCACCCCCTCCTCTGGGTGAGATGGAGAGGAGAATAGGAAAAAGTAAAACCCATGGGTTGGGAAAAGAACAGAATAGTAACTGGAAAAAAAAATAGCAGTAGTGAGCAACTAAAACATCTGTGTTTTTAATATTCTCAGACTAAAGCCAAAACACAGAACTGTACCAACTACTAAGAAGAAAGTTAACTCCATCAGTACTAATTTAAGATCTCTACTGAATAGGAGTATTTAAGTGCTCCTCACAGGACAGCCACAGCATGTGTCTCAAACACCATTGAATTCCATGATAAATGCATAATACAGACAAAAATTTTATACTGAGTAAGGCACAAACTGTTCAGTCCCTGGTATTAAACCTAATGCCTGATAACAAATCCAAGCTAGAATGAAAAACAAGATAGATCTCCAGGCTTCACTTATCCTGTAGTAACTATCAAACACTACTAAGGAATTTTTTCCTCAATGGAGGATGAATATGTTTCAGGTCACAACGAAAGAGTGTGTTTAGATTTGAGAACAGAAAGTTGAATGTTTCCTGCTGTTCTTTGGCAAGATATCAAACAGTGCCTTTAACTATTATTTTTTTAAAAGCTAGAGTAAATTATAACTGATCTACAAAAAAACAACCTATATTCAATACCACACAAGAAATTTGCCTTGTAATCCATGATTACACTGATGGGGAGGGGGAAGATGAGTTATTACTTGTATATTAAAAAGTGAGTCACTTGGGAAGAGAAAGATACCTGAAACAGATGCTATAAAAAGGCAAAAGACAGGCAGGGAGGGCATTCAGTTGAGATTACAGGATGTTTGCTTTATCTATGAGTGACTGAAATGGTGACCTGACCATATACATAAATCGCCCTAGCTCAATTCAGCAGTGAAATGAGTAATATTACATGAATCTCAGTCTAACAAAGAGACAAAGGAAGGAAATTACAATTGTATAGACCTCCCCCCTTCTCTGTGTGGTCACACCGAAAGTCTCCCACACTACCAGCTGTCTCCTTTCCTGCTTTTCTCAGTGGCTTTATCTACTTAGGATGGTCATCTTTTCATAGCCCTGGCCAGTGGGGAGCAAAGTCCCAAGCAAAGGAGGCCTTTTTTTAGTGTCCAGATTCAAACACACAAAGGATGTGTCTACCTGGATACTAAAATAGAAATGGTTATAATGTTGGAAGAGGGCCCACTTTATTAGAAAACACTATTCCCCACACACCTGGCTTTTTCAGTACAGGAAATCCTTAGCGTGAGTAGACAATAAAGTTCTGGATAAGCATCTAAGCCTGCAGACAGCACTGCATATCTCAGCACTGGGCTGTGCTGTATTTGAAAGCAGAGAGGACCAATCCAAAGTTAAAGAATAGGTGACATTTTTTGCTGTAAACATACTTCATGTCTAAATAGTGTAAATGAAATTCCATAAATTATTCTGCCACTTTATAGGCACATGTCCTAAACAGACTTTGTAACAATAATTTTTACATTTCATAGATTCATGGAATGGTTTGGGTTGGAAAGGACCTTAAGATCATCTACTTCCAGCCCCCCTGCTACAGGCAGGGACATCTAACACTAGACCATGTTGCCCAAAGCTCTGTCCAACCTGCCTTTGAACACTGTCAGGGATGGAGCATTTACCACTTCCTTGGGAATCCTGTTCCAGTGCTTTGCCACCCTCGCACTTAAGAACTTCTTTTCTCTTCCCACTTTAGTCTGTCCCCCAAGTATATCATTTACTTGCTGCTTTTTAGCATATGCTGACTTGATGTGCACAGACATCTCACATGAGTTACTACTATTATTGTGTTTCTGTGTAAATAACTTTTTGAAATAGTTGCAGTGCTGAGCTAAAATGTATAGTATGCTCCTGATATGTTTAGGGCCCTAATCTTTTTCATATAGCTATAGCATTAATTAGAGCATAAGCCCAAAGAAATAAAACCACTAAATTCAAGAACAAACTTTTAGTATACTCAGCTAAAGGTCCAGGCATGAGAAGCAGCATTTCAGAGTCCTATAGCTCCCCAAAAAGTGTCCAAAACAACTTAGAAGCTTCCAAACTTTTGTATATGCTGATCAACCTAAATGGCAGATATTGTATTGCTCATTTGTGAGCTATCCCCAGAAGCAACTACATTTTGTGGTGGCTAAATTTCTGCCCCAAATGTCTGTATTTCTACCAGTGGACAAAGCATGCAACTTAACTGCTGCTGTCATCCTAGAGTGCAACTCACAAAAGTGGCATCCCCTGCCTACATTGCCAGCTGGCTCCTATTCTTTAGGTGTCCTCAGAAGAGGACAACACCATTTTTGTGCAGCTTTTCCCCATCCCCGCAGAGCTTACTGGCTATGTAAGATATAAAGAACCACATGTCTGCATCAGAGACTGTATCTCATTTTCTTAAAAAATTCCGGAAATCCCTTCAGGTGCAGATGTCCATTTCTCCCATTACAACTACATTAACTTTTCCAAGTAATAACGTACTCCATGAGGCAGAGAGAAGAATGGACTCTAAAGCCTGTCTGTGCCTTATGTGGGGAAAACTGACGCTCAAGGCCATGTCCAAATGTAATATTACTATTCTGCTATTAACCTATGGGACACACCAGAAGATCAACCACTGTATGCCGCATAGTCCTGGCTGTGGTTCAGTTTGCAACTCTGGATCATTCAGAGTAAATCTGAATCAAGTCTCTTGAATGTGCCCCAGGCCATTAGATGCCTGACTGTATGAAGACAAGGTATTATTTTCACAGAGGATGTCTAATACCAGATTCCGGTTCAAGATCCCAAGAAAAGACAGAGATCTCCTGATGGGAGAGCCTGCAAGAGCAGAGGTACTTCCTCCCTCCTTCAGCATCTCATTCTCTGCAATCGCAGTGGATTCTCACTCATCTGGGCTCTAAAGTCTCTTTATGCTTAAGTTTTGTTATTATAGAGCCCAAACCTCACAATTCCAGCAGGCAATTTGGAATCCTAGGGGCAGTACTGAGTGTTACAACACCTAAGTACCCAAAGAATCAGTTTCAGAAATAATGTTGATAAGGACTATCAGCAGGTGCAGTTCTGTAGCTCCTGTGCACATTAAGGGGCACCTTCACAAATGAGGTGCATCAGGGTTTGGTGAGAAAGCGGATAATCAGGAAGGACTATGGAACTGAATCTCTTGACCTATTATAACGAAACAGATTCATAACTACATGTAAATCTTGATTAACTTTTTTTAATAATTATTATCAAACTACCACTTACTTGGTTGACAATTGATTCCAAAAATCAGTTACTTCCTTTTCTGTCCTCAAAAGAGAGGTTTCCAGCCCAGGCAGTGGCACAGAGTATTCCTGTTTCAGAACAGAGTCCTGCCCGATCACACTGGCTAGACAGGATAAAAGAAAAGGGAGGCAATCCGTCTTTGAAAGACTGTGTTGCTTAAGCTTGCTAACTATTTTCAGCCGGCAGTTTGTTTTATGTGACTGCTGGCCTGCTAGCTTTATTTACAAAAAATCTCTCTTCTCCTGTTCTCAGTGGAACAGGTTGGAGAACTTATAGCCAATCTTTATTCCAAGTCATGCTGGCTCAAGCATGATATTTTAAAACTGACTTATTTAAAGCAGTGCAAAATCTTGAGTGGGCACCTGTAGTGCAGCAGACATTCAACATACCTAATTTATAATTGAATTATTTGATTTTAGGTTTCAGTAATACAGCTCTGAATATAAATATGCCCTAAACTAACAAATTAAGTAGCAAAACAGCAAAGTCTGAGCATTTCAGTAGTTCTTTGGAGAGATGCCAACATTCAATAACACTAACAGAATAAATCAACTTTACAAACAAATTAATTTTTTGAAGGTAACATCTGTTTTGCACTGGCTCCTGGTGCAAATAAATTCATTTGCGCAAACATACAATAGGGGGATTCTGTGTCTTCACCCATCAGCATGCTATGCCTTCATCAAAAACTCTAATGTGAACAGGACTCAAAAAAGTTTCTCAAACAAACTGGACAACTTCTTACGCCTGTTTTGCAGGCTGTTTCATATGAATAGTTATATAGATTAAATCCTTTGAATCAAAACCTGAGACCAGTCCTGTGTTTTAGGTAATATTTTTGCAATCTCTCCAGTGCCTGTAAGCAAAGCTACTTCATTAATCCTTTAATCATATAAATGAAGTTTAATTACCCAGATTGAGAATGTTTTTAAATGCTTCTGAGGCTAGGTGACATTGGATCATGTTCGCTGCAAATAAGGAAGGTGTTTACTCCATTTTAAGAAATTATTTTTTAAAAAACTATCAGCGCTCCAAAGAAAGAAAAGGAGTGAACTCTGCCTGTGGCACTAAGGTATTCTCACTTGACAAAAGCTGTGACAGCTGTTTATCAATAGCCATCTTCTGCATCTGGACCATGACAGACAGTTGCCAAGGCCTTTTATTTGCTAGGCACAGCTCTCGTGCATCCAGCACCTGCCTACATTTCTTCTGAGAAACTATTGTGCTCAGCTGTGCTGATGTGTTATCACACTTTCATTAAGGCATAGAGGTTCTCTGCTTGCTTGTTTTCCCAAGATGTTTTATTTACTCAGAAATGCAAACAGGGAAGGGAGTCTGAAAATATCTTTGTTTTCCCCTGGTTACAATTTTTTTCATCCCGCTTGTTAATTCCCTTAGACTTCCTAAGCACCAGGACTATGCCCTGTGCTAGAAGCCATATGACAGTTTGGCTTATGTTATGCTTTTATCGATTTAAACCAAATTTTCCACAAAGTATATCATACAACCTACTTCATCAAATATACACCAGAAGGTGCATGAACAACTTGCAAAAAAAATGTTTTATCAGTTCTGAAGAAGCAGAGATCAATACTTTAGTTAGACAGAAATCAGACTTTAATATTATGCCATCCACAAACACTGAGATTGAATAATAAAAAAAGAATACAATCCTTCAGCAGCTCTGTCACACAGATCAAGAAAATGATGGATTTAGTGTGAGGGTTTTTTCCATACTTCACAACTACAATTTATTTTAATTTCTTTTGTACAAATTAATTTTCTACCATCACTTTATAAAACCATTATGCTTCCTTTTGTTCTTTCCCAGTTTTCATTAAATTTTACTTATGATTTAGTTATAGTACCCTTGTTAACACAACCCTTGCTAACAAAATTATTAATTATTCATAGTAGCTATTAGTCTGGGGACAGATATATGAATATTATGTTATTCTAACATCTTCTAAGACTGGGGAAGGTAGAGGGGAAGCAAGCAGTATCCTGCAAAACCTAGGAAAAGCAGCTGTGTGCAGTGGGTTAAAATCTTCCTTCGTGTCTTATGGAGCAGCAATAGCTTCACCGTTCAGCAACTGCTGCACCAATTGTGTTGCTGCAGTGCTTAAGAAAAGCTGATTAACACAGCTAGGTCCTGAGCTCAGCTAACATCTTCTTCCTACCACTGCATCCCTCACATTTCACAAGGTGAAATGAACAGAGAGGTTCACCCCAACACATTGTATAGCAGAATAACCACTCTAGGTGGTCACGAGTACAAAGCATTCAGAGAGGCAAGGAGAAAAAGAACATTATTTGGCCCTTTTGAAGAAATACCAATGTTCCAACACCACACTATTAAGGAATTTTCAATTTCCATCCCAAAAAAAAGCTCACATAAGCAGCTGTGATTGACAGGAACATTCTATCATTCACTGTGGTCTGTTTCAGGGTCTGATAATATTCAGTAGTAGAAATGAAAGCATTAAAGCCAAAGGGAAACTAATTTTGAAGAAATCAATCCTGCATTGGGTAAAACAGTACTGAATAAGAGCAAGCTAAAAGACAACAAAATAAATAATAGGGGGTTTATCGCTTTTTATTATTTCTTAGTGTTTAAATAAGTTTTTTCTTAACTTTTTCTAGTTTTAATTTTGGTCTTCAAATGAACAATGAAAATCATATGAATGGGCACTATTTTCATTTTTAATCCTATTTTATACCTAAAGTTTGGGGGGTGGGGTATGAAGAAGAGTATGTGTATAAACATCATGATAGAAAACTTCTGCACAATATAAATACAAAATCACATGTTAATTTTTTTAATTGTTATTTCTATATTAATTTTTTTTAGAACCTTCAATAACAAACTAGAGGCTCTACTGTGCTTAATACTGTACAGAAACCAAACAAATCTCCCTCACACCCTACAGGGCTAAAACACACAAGAAAGAATGCCATAAAGAGATACAGATAAAGATATAGCAGGAAGTTATCAGACAGTATATGACAGCAGAATAGTTTGGATATTGAAAGAGTGAGTGTAAAACAACTAACTTGCTAAGCTTGCTTCCTCAATCCCTCCATCTAGCTTGCCTGACAAACACCAAATGCAAAATTCATCCAGTTACACTATTCCTCATCCCTTATTATTACCTCCTAATCCCTCCGAGCTTGCATAACTTTAATGGTGCAAGTCCAAATGCATATGTGCAATAGTTTATCTTGGCATCTCAGAGACAAAGATCATTAGGGCAGGTTCAGAATTGGAGGAGAGAAGAAAGTGAATCACAGGTCTTCCTAAAACAATCATTCCTTGGCAACAGAGGGAAGAGGGAATGGAGGAGGCAGGAGAAGAAAGAGGGGAGGGAGGAAGAAAGGGGAAGAAGAAGAAAAGAGTTGTCCTGGGTTCAGCAGTAGCAGTCATTTTTCTCCTTCTTAGTAGCTGGTGCAGTGCTGTATTTTTGACTTTCAGCCTAGAAACAATGCTGATAACATCGATGTTTTTAGCTGCTGCTTAGAATGTTAAGTCTGATCAAAGACTTTCTGAGTCTCATGCTCTGCCAGGGAGGAAGGGAAGCTGGGAGGAAGCAGAGACAGGACACCTGACCCAAACTGACCAAAGAGGAATCCCATACCACAGTATGTCATGCTCAGTATATAAACTGGGGGCAGTCACCAGGAAGGGAGAGATCACTGCTGGGTCAGGCTGGGTATCAGTTGGCGGGTGGGGAGCGGTTGTATTCTCTTCCCTCCCTTGTTTCCCTTGTCATCATTATTATTGGTGGTAGCAGCAGTGGTTTGTGTTATACCTCAGTTACTGGACAGTTCTTATCTCAGCCCATGGGAGTTATATTCTTTTGATTCTTCTCCCTATCCCTCCAGGAGTGGGAGGGAGGAAGGAAGGGGGAGCTAATGACTGCGTGGCTGATTTATAGCTGGGCTTAAACCACAGCAAGAGTTTAAAATGGAAAATTTCTATGAGTTGAAATAATGAAGCTATTTAACTACTTTCCTATTTTCACAAGGGTACCATGAAATAAAACTTCAAGTGTTTTTATAACACTATTTAGATTATAACACACTACCTAGTCTGAGTGGGATGCTTTTAAGTAGCACTAAACCACCAGTAAGAATATCAGACAGTACTGGTATTGTGTATTTGAGGTTTTTGCACTTTGCTAGGCCATCCCATAATGCTATCTGACATACACACACACACAGTGACCTCCTGCTAGATCTTAACTGAAAGTCAAACTCTGCAGGTAAAGACCATGTAATGTAGAATAAAACAGAATGACTTCATACAGCAGGGCCACAAATACTGCCTGGGCGTTGGGACCTTACAATCTCAATTCCTAAAGGAACCTAAGGAGTATTTTTGGTACTTTCTTGATGATAGGGACAGATTTTGAAGCTGATATAGCTCAGCAGGGCATGGTTAAACACCAAATGACTCATCTTGAGACACAGGCAACTTAAACTGCTTGATACACAGCATTTCAAACTGATGCTAGGTCTGTTCAAAGTTCTGTCTCATCCTTAAACAAACACAAGGAGTCCGATTCACCCATTCAGATAATGTTATTGCGGCCATAAAAGATAATCTGCTTCATCTTTTCTTTCAGGATAAAAAGCCCTCTGCTTGCCTCAAGGTAAAGATAATGTTATAAGTCTTCGTCAAAATGGTGAGGTCAAAAGAGTGCTCTGATATTAAACCCTTCTGTGTCTTAAATTCCTTCCACTTAATATGTCATGGGCTACTTTCAGTTTGCTCACCTGACAAGGTTTACAGGAGAATACCTCAGTGTCCCAAAGTGACAGGAGTGGAAACATGCACTTGTCAGGCACCTTTCTTGCATTGTTAGATGGCTTTACTGTAAGTGACGACCAGCTTGATACTGTGAGAGAAATAACTAGAAACAAACAAACAAACAAAAAAAATCCAGGAGGGAATTATACCGAGAGGGAGTGTAACAATTTTATGGTTACTAATATTCACAAACACAGCAAAGGATATTCATGCATTATTACAATACACCATCAACACCTTCCTATCCTAGAATCATAGAATAGTTTGGGTTGGAAGGGGCCTTCAAAGGTCATTTAGTCCAATTCCCTTGCAATGACAGGAACATCTTCAACTAGATCAGGTTGCCCAGAACCACATCCAACTAGTATGCTCAGATCTGTCTTGGAGCAAGTGCATTCAGCAGCAACAGTGGCTCAGTTCTCAGCTCAGCCCTTGAACTCCTCCATGAATATCGTTCAAAAAGGATGAGTCATATATGGAGACTTTTCTTACCCATAGATTTCCAAGTGTTTTATGGGATGACTGACTTTACACTAACAAAGACCAATATGGCAGACACATCGTCTTTGAAATTATGCAAGTTCACCAAACTGTTTAGCACCAGACTCCAAAATATCATGTCTCACAGTATTAGCACAGGGTCCAATAACTACCTCCAATAGTTTAACACAACAGTTTCTAGCCACAGTTTCTAGTATTATTCCAGTGTTGTTTTCCATTACTTCATAAAATGGTGAAAGCCTCCAACACGTGATTGTGGAGAACAGTCTACAGATTTTTGAGAAATCCATTTCTCCTCCTGCTAGACAGCATCACTGAACAGTAGCTTGGCTGGAAAAAGTTGGAATTTTCAGGGTCAGACCTTTCAATTTAAATTCTTTTAAAGCACATTTTTCTGGAATATGTCATTTATAATTGCTAATCAGCAATTAATTTTCCTCATTTTCATCTTTGTCGTGGTAGGAAAAGAGAAATCATTTGCAACACAAAAAAAAAAAAACAACAACCCACATAATAACTGGTAAATCTTTTCCTTGTGCATCCTGTAAAAGTATTTGCAAAGTAAAGGTAAAATAGGGCAGTGTACCTCTTCAGCAGTATTAATCTAAAACAGCATTTGAAAGGAAAATATGTTCAGATGACAGCTTCATATGCTTTGTGTAATGAACTGGGTCTGCTCATCTGCAATACCGTTAACATAAACAAACTTGCTTGAATTAATTCAGGAGTCAGCAAATAAAAAGGATGAAAAAATCAAATCAGGTATTATACAGCAACCCATTACTTTGTTCCTTAGGACACAAGTGAATAAACAAAAGTCACGAATTTTCATAGAATTTCTCATAGGTCCAAATAAAGTATCTTGTACACAACCCTACAAAAAGTATCAAGTAGGGAAGTTCAGACATTTGGAAGAAAATTGCTGCATAAAACCTAGGTGGTGCATATATAAACCCACATTAACTAAGATTCAGGAATCTTTCCATGAGCCATTAAACAATATGTGGTAGTCTGTTAACTTCATATACTGTACATCCATTCTTACAGAAGAGAGCAAAAATCAAAAACAGCAGGAAAGTTCAGAAGGATAAGTTCTAGAGAATCCCTAATAGTATTCTATATGTTAGACATCTGCCTAGCTGCTCTTATTATTGCGTTAAGGCACATGAAAGATGCTTCTTTTTGACCACTGCATAAGCACATGAACACAAATACTAGGAAACAAAATACAACACAGACATTTGCAAACAGGCCAAAAGATTCAGAGCTATCTGTTCCCAAGACTAGGGCCTGAGGCACACCCCATACAGCTTCTCTCCATTCTTAAACACCCTTTTTAAGATGACCCAAGCTGGCTAAATGGAAAAATAATTTCTTATCTTCTAGTGCATACTATTGCCTTTTGACTCCTGAATAATATTTTCCCATGAGGCAATGCATGTGATATGCTTTACTTAAACCTAAATATACATTTGATCTGTTATTTCAACCTTGTCTAGCAAATCAGTTATCAAAGATAGATACCGGCCTAGTCTTATCAAAGATAGATACTGGTCTAGTCTTACGCAATCTGCTTTTGTTAAAAACACATTGCATTTTATACAATTTTCCATGTAACTTCATGCCCTTAGATTACCCTTTTCCTTCAAAAGGTGTTCAAAGACTTGGCTTCATACTTAGGTCAGACTTACATAGCCATCCTTGACCCAAAATATTTATAATTCTCTGTCCTTGACTACTATCCTAGGTCAGACAAAACTGTGTCTGTGTATATAGTTGGACCTTACTTGTGCTGGTCAAATATTTTCCCTCATAACTGTTTTCCAACAGAAAAAGCTGCTTTCAACTTAATGAAAATGACCTTGGAAAGTTCTGACTTTTCACTGAAGTGTCAGGCATTTAAACCCAGAAATATTTTCTGAGCAATCAAAGATATTTATTATAAATGTTAATTTAGCATCTCACTGAAATTGTAAATTGAGTCCCTCACTCTGATCAAAAAACACTTTTATGGATATGCAATAGTCAAGAACCACTGTGACAGAATCCAGAATAACACTCACCATTATACTTCAAAACAGAAAATCATAATTTAGGAAGGGGCAGACAGAGCACTCTAGTCTGTAACCTAGAGGTGTGCATGCCAAAAATAGCAGAGGGAGCTGCTGTAGCGGTGTTCCGGAGTAAAATTATTAGCTATAGAGGGAAAATATATGTTTTTTAGTAAAGGTATCATAATCTCTCATCTGGGTCATGGCAATGCCAAAAATCCAGACGGATGAAAGGTAGTTGGGCTGCTAAAGTAAAACTAAGGAGAGGCAACTTCATTTAAGTCTTTCATGATACTGATACCCACAAATCATCACACACAACCTGTCAACTACTACTGTGCTATTAAGCCTTCTGTATAAGTAGCTAATTAGGTTTCTGGAGACCATACCTAGTATCTCTCTCTCATGTCTCACTGACTCCCTAGAAGATGAGCATCTGTCCCTGGGAGAGAAACTGTCACGGGCAGAGGCACTTGCAATACCCTACCCCAACACAGCTTCCTTCTTTGCTCCTGTTTTTCTAGGCCCAGGTATCTCCAGATGATCACACACAAGTTGTCTCTGGCTCTTCAGGGAGTAGAGGAAGTAGCACCACTGGCCAGCGAGTAAAGAGGAAAAAGCAGTCCTTCTCCAGGAGAAGCAGGGGTTGTGCAAAACACTAGGATAAGAACTGGACAGCACAGGAGTGAAAGACAGCATAGAGGATGGTCCCAGGTATCCAGGGTCACACAAAAAGCTAGTATTGTAGATATTGCCACAATCTGGCAATTTCACTACCCTTCACCAGTTAAACATATTTGTCATTACGATGTTTGTGAAGATTGAGACTAGTTAACACAGCTTCAAGTCAGCTTCTGTGACAGTACTGAAGGTACTTATTGCCTGGGACACTTTTTCTGTGTGACACCTGTAACAAAATAAACATTTGATCCTCTGAAAGCTGTCAACTACTAATTATATCCTGGCTGGGATAATGTTTTTACAATGTACCATGCTGTGCCTTGCCAGAGCATACTAACAACAGCTCTGCAAAGAGAGACAAATCTCTCAACTGGTGTCCATTTCCATGAGATCTTAAATGTGATTTGGAAATATTTTCCCAGAGTAGTCCATTACTGTAATTACATTCATATATATTAGAGACAGGAGTTAAGAAAAAAAAATACCACAACAATAAATCAGTATTGCTTTAAACCTAAACACCTTGACACGCCAATTTTCTCAAGATGCTAAATGAGTTAAGTGCCCTCTGTAGTCTGTTGTTGACAAACTCGAAGCTAATGAAAATAATCGAGTACAAAGCCAATACAGCATTGCAAAACTCAGTCAAGAACCTAAACACTTATTCCACTGGTAGAGAGCAAAGAGGAGCTTAGATGCTGTGCTTCCACAGTATATTAGAAAGCTAAATGGAGCAGAGCTAAGCAACTAGAAAGACAGGGTTTAGGGAGTATAGTCACACAGATATAACCTAGGACAACAAGTTATTTAAAAATTAGGAAAATAAATACAAAAAGATTCTTAAAGCTTCAATATTTCTCATATACCTAGCCAACTATAGTTCCAGAGGGAAATTACTTCAGTGAGCACTTCTATGGTTTTCCTAGTGTAAAAAAGCTTCTAGGGTCATAATTAATTGAATTCATAAAATTTAAATTTGAGGCTGAACAAGGCCTTTTAAACTACCAAATCTGAACTCTGGGACATCAGACTTAAATTTCATCTTGCATTGATTTCAGAAACTTGTGTGATCTAAAGGATACCAAATTAGAAAAGCATCCATTCCTGATGAGGAGATACCCGCAATGGAGAGCTCACTGCTTCCCTTAGGAATATATTCCAGCGCTTCGTCACTGTTAAAACATCTGTTTTGTGCCTTTTAGCACAGACTTAGCTTATTGCCTGCATTTATTTTGTAAAAATAAACATTCCAGTATTTTTTCCATGCATTCCATGCATTTTTTCATGAACAAAGACTTTAAAAGTTCATTAAATCACTGGTTTACATTTTCCTTTAGTATTTTGGGGGAAGAATGAGAGGGCTTCTTGCTTTCTTGTATCCTTCCTAGCTTCTTGGAAACCACTTTAAAACATGGACCACCACACTGGGCATGGCATTCGAGAACTGATCTCACTAGTGTCTAATACAGAAGCACTGGCATACCACATTTGCTGTCTACTCACTGTTTGCATGCATCACTTCCCTCAGAGCCCATAAGAAGTCTTGGCATTGCAACCCACAAGCACTGCAGGGAATCTTGCCCTCTTTGCTTATTGATTTTTCAGGAATATAATTAGAGGAAATATGTTTTAATGAGACCAGTTTACTAGGAAATCAAGGTATGCCTACGTGAATGCTATGTCCTCATGATGTAGTCCTGCATCATCCACATGTTTTATCATTGGAGATTTCACAGTGGTGAAATTATCAAATATCAGATTTTCTACTGAGCCCTCTAAAACCTGTCATCAACAGTCAAGCAATAATTTTTAAGTTCACTGAATTAGAATAGGCCGTACCTCTGGGGAAAAAAAAAAAAAAACACAAAAAAAAGACACACCAAAAAAAAAAAAACCTACGCCAATTTTATGCGGGGAAAAAAAGCTGTGAAAAAAAAGGAAATAAATTGAGCATAACTTCACAAAGAGTTAGGCTTTTGAATACAAATCAACTAAAATGTGAAGATATTTTGAAATGAGCCATTAGTGTGAAATCTGAGCAGCAAACAGCTTTTAAATCAGGTCTAGATTAAGAGTTGAGTGAAGTTGCCAGAAATGGAAAAGGAAAAGAAAAGCAGTGATCTCAATGAATATGTTTCCTAACAAAATCACATTCATGGAGCAGCTACACTTGCTGATGCACAGTACAGCCGGCATTTATATTATGAGTAACTTGTCACAAGAACTCCAATAGGTGACCTCTCCATCAAATGAAACACAGAGAATGAGAAAACCTCATGCTCATTCATGCTGAACTGTACTTTTCCCCACCTCTGTTATTTGCTTGTATTTGGGTCAGTGCCAGTATCGGTACATGTGCACAGTATATTGTGCCAATAAATAGAAAGGAATGGTGCCAATTTAAATCAAAACTATCTTTCTTAATCTGTTCTCAGAATTTTTCACTGGAAACAAACTGTCAGACGTGAGGTAGGCAAGCTTAGAGAAACTGGCTTAACCTCTCTGAAACTGATGCCTGACCTGCAACATCTCTAATAACATGTGAAAATAATCCATTAAAAAAGAATTACAAAAGCATTTTATACTTTAGCCAAACACAGCCATGACAACATCAGCAGAGCACAGATTTCCCCCTACTGCAGCAGATCTATTATTTACCATCATGCTGATGTTCCAGCAGTAGATGGAAGAAATAAAATCCTCAAATTACATCTTGTGGGGTTGCACAGAAAAAAGTGAGGGAACTCCCCCACCCCTCCCAGGGGCCTAATGTCTGGCACCCTGCTGCCTTAGCTCGCACAGCTATAATTGTGTTACAGTATCAGATTTTTATGACAGGCTCCATGATTTTTTCAGGCAATGATTGTTGCATCTTGAATACCTGCTTTAAGAACCATACATCTTTCTGCTTGCCTGAAAGTGAGTGCCCTTTAATTTCATAAAGCTCCCACATTCCTTTAAAAATATAGTAAAACAGGAGAAAAGCATAGAAATTCTCCTTGAAGCTTCTCATCTGGAATACCATAGTTTTGCAAAGCTTTATCCCCTTCATATCTTCACTCTAGTAAAACAATACTTATTTTTCCACATCTGCACAACTACATTTCTACCCAGGCATATAAGTCATTTGTCACATTTGCAGAAGTCTGTCTTGTTGACACCCTACTCACCCACCCTCCAACATCACATATCTTCAACTTCCTCCATGACAGCACACTCTCCTCACTCAACGTACTTCTCTGTAGCATTTAGAGGCACACAGGAAAGCCTTTTAGGCAGTTACCCCCCTCCAGACTAGTATGGTGACGGGGCAGAGAATTGAACTATCCTGTCTAGTGCTAGCTTTTCTTATTTGTTTTATATTTGATAAACTTCTCTGCTGATCAAAAGGCAGTTTGATCTCTTTTAGTATGTATTCTCTGTACTGTTACTTTAATCTGCTACTGTTCCTAAACAAAATATCCCAGTTTACCTATTTAGAATTTTAAACTGTAATGTTAGGATAAATACCTCACATTTATTTCACTCCTAGTAGTATAAAAGCTGCTGTTATCCTTGTTTAGTAATTTCTTTTCCCTAGGATATCTGCCATAGTTAATTATCCTCAATTGTTCTTTGCATTGATATTTGCATACTAACTAGTCTTTCTGTGGTTTAAGATACCTTTACAAAAGGCAAGATCTGCCTTGTCAGAATGCTGCTTTCTTTGAATTACAGCGGAACCTATTTGGGTGCAACCTATTCCTCAGCACTGAGCCCTCCACTTCTTGATGTGCTTTCTTCACAAACCTATTAGGACTTCTAACTTTATCCAGCTAGCTAATTGTGCTTATAACATGGGTTACACTGGGAAAAGCTGCTGAAGAATCTGAAGTTATAATCTTTGGACCAATCTGCTCACAGGAGTAGTGATTCTCAGAGCATATATTAAACTAAACAAGCTTTCTATTAACAAGGCCTTACTGAAGCTATCCTCTCAGTGGCTCAGCTCTGCATAGGGAGATTAAGAGACTGATTTTTTTAAGTCACTCCCAGCACCTCTTACTCATTACTTAACTGATCAGAAGTACAACACATTGACTAAAATACTCTTCTGCAAAAGTGCTAAACCACATCCTGATCTTGTCACAGGTTTTGAACCTACTTCCATATCTGAAATGTGTTGTTTCTCACAAGTGTACAAATAAGCAATAATATATTTTCATGAACACATTATATATGTTATCCTGCTGCTGGCAGCTTTGTCAAGGGCTTCACCCAGCACAAGTCACCTTGGCTCCCTGCTTTTACATTCTATAGGGATATACATATCCCTGATCATGGTTCTATTTGTACACTCATACTGGGCCAAGAGAACAGCTCTCTGGTCAACCTTCACTACTGTACCAACCAGTCCTCAAAAAGTCTTTTAGAATTTGTTTTCTTCAGAGCTACTGTTCTCCTTCCTGGCATGACACCCCTCTTCTTATTTATGCTTTATTCTATAGTCTTCCAATAGAGGAAGAGAGATTCTGTTATTTTTTCACAGCTGACTTTTATTTTTCTCTCAAAAAAGATTCAGTGAATTATTACTTTTGTTTCTTTGATTTTGTTAGCATCTTTGAAAGCATCAGAAGGCACATTGCTCATCCAAGCCTTCCTCCAATTTCATAGTTCATCCTTCAATAAAATTGTGCACCAGTAGTTCCTTACAGGATTTTCTCATAGGGGATCATATGTACCTTGATAACTGAGAGCATCCTCTGATTCTTTGCAATGCAGAAGCTGTAGATTTGTCAAAAAACATCTCCACAGATCTGTGAACTATTTTAGCTGTTATTTTGCAGCTGTACCTATGTAATCATGAAATGTCTGACTTTCTGAAAAATGCCAAAGATTATTTTCCTACTTCAGTATAATTTTGGTGCACTGGCTTTAACTCTCAATCCATGTCACCAGAGGGCCATAGCAAAAATATTACTCCAGCTATTACTTACAAAGTTGTAGCAGCCATTTTGTTGCTTTGCTTTCACTGTAGTATTTTTAGGTTGAGCCAAACTAAAAGCCAAACTTTCTTGTTTAGAAAGTCCTGTTCACATTACTTTCTCACTACCCACTCCTTTCCCTCATTCCTCCTGGTTCTCCTCTCCCAGGGTAGAGGCACTGCAACCATTGCAATTCTCAGCACCTGTCTTAGTAGCTGCAAGTTCATTGTACCTGATATAATTTACTGATGAGATGTTTTTAAAAGCTTTATAGCTTTCACTTTATTTGGATCAGACTTTTCTCTCTTCCTCGGTGATGTGATTGAAGTAATTCATCTGATCAAAAATTATTTGTACATGTTCTTCATTGCATTTAATCTTTAAAGTCTACTATCCCCGCATCTTGCAAATTATTAGATTTGTGGTGCCACTGGTATTAGACTGTCATTAGCAAGGTGTATAACTGCTGCCAGTCCTTGTTCTTTACACATCTGTTTTCTGGAATGCTTCTCAGGCAGATGGTGATGCCAAGGACGCTCTCATGAAACAATCTTCCACAGGGAATGCAGAAATCCTTAACTTGCTCTTCTGCATTCATTCCTTCTGCCAGTACCAGGGCTGAAGCATTTTATACAATGGACACACTTCATGTGAAGAGCTTGAAAGTGATCTCATCTCAGGCAGCTGGCATCAGAGTCATTTTTTAAAGACCTTAAGGGTCTATGCACAGCCAGGTCACACCAGTGTTCATCCTTTCTAATGCAATAATTTAGCTTACTAATGCCGATGGCATCTCCAATGTTGTAATCATGCTAAAGATGTACTACATGCAGAAGTTCCTTTTCTGCAGGAAAAGAAACCCTATTGCCAAGCTATGGATAGGCCAGTTTTGCAATGTCCTGAGAAAATTTCTATGCCTTCAAACATGCCAGGAAATCTTTAAGTTTTCTCTGAGGTGAAATTTCTTCTTATGAACTCCATGGTCTTTCAGGTTTTCACATGCGTAATGATTTTAAAGCTCTTGTTTGTGTTGCTGGCTTTGATGCCATAAGTATTACACAGAAGTTAACATGACCTTTTATCTTTCTTTCTTCTAAATGCATTTAATACAGTATTTCCTAATTATGAAAGTGGATGCCTTTCATACACTCCTAGTTTCCTTGGTATGGAGGAGGATGTGTTTGGTTTCTTATATTTTGCTTCAGAGGTCCTACTTTCTTATGTCCTGAAATTAGATTCATTTCACCGAATTTTAGATACTTAATTATTAGTCATCTAAGTCTTATCTAGTTGTTCAGCCTCTTCTGTAGTCAAAATAAAGGGAAATAAAATCATCCTAGTTTCAATTCCTTCCAATTAACTCCAGCACTGCAAGATAAGAAACTGCCTTGGCATTTGGCCATTTCTCTTTATTGATGAACAAGTAAGACTGGTAAATTAGATTTCTTTTAGATATCCTATTATAAGTTGTCTGAAGATAGGGGAGATTAATCCTACTAATGATGCCAACTTTGAGTAACACACTTCTGAAAAGTCACGTGCCTGTTATCAGTGCCAACCTGTGCCTCAGTCTTCTGTCTTCATTGTGCGTGTAGCTGACTCCTATGTGTCTCTGGTGGTGCTTTTTTGTTTTATTTTGGTTTGGGTTTTATTTGTTCAGTGGATGGTCATTTTCTTGTTATTATACAATTGATGTCAGGGAGGTATTTTCCTCTTCACTTTAGCTGCCTTGCACAGCCTGCATCCTCCAAAGCTCTTTAACATTAATTTGTCTGACATTAGTGCCTGTTCATATATTCGTTTTGCAACTTATGTGAGTAGTCTTCTGTGCTTTGGCTTCCCCTATACTTCCACTTTCAAAAGTAGCTTCACTAACCACTCATCATGTTATATAAGCAAATCTGCATTTATGTCTCAGATTTTTTCTTTTCATGGTGGTGTTATATTTGGGATATAATAGACTTCACATAACTTCAGGAAGATATCTCAATTTTCCTCTCTGCTTCAGTGAGCTCACAACTAGAAGACCATGGTGTGTAGATACCACAGACATTTTACTCAGTACATAGCAGAGAACAAGCCACTTCTCTGCAGCTACTTATGTATACGAAGATCTGACTAAGATCAGTTCTTTTAACTTCCTCCATTTTGCCCACACCTCTACAATGCTTCCAGTTTCAAAGTTGAAAGCAGCAATATTTTAGCCATATTCCACATAAAAGCCAGAGTTAATTTGTTGGGTCTGACATGACATCTGGCTCAAGAATCTGACAGTCAAGACAGGCTTTCATAAGGATGCATTGAACTTGTTGTTATTAGCACTGATTTTCATCCACCCTCCCCAATCTGAGACATATGAAAGCCAAACAGAGAGAGAATGAACCTTTAAAAGACATGGGAAGTAGAAGAAGACCTGATGATTTGACCTTCCAGGACTACAGTATGATTCCATTTATCCTCAGGTGTTTAAGTTACAAAAGTCAGAGAATTTTGTTGGGGTTTTTATCCACTCTATAAAAAAGAGAAAAAAGCTACAAGGATCTACAGCAGAATTTCCTAGTAACAGCTGCAAGTCAAAATATCATTTATACCAGGTTTAGTAATATCTTCTCAGCTTTCTCCAGAGGATAGATTAGATTATATTTATATGTTAAGTGACTTTAGATGTCATGGTCCTTACAATAGCATACCTGTTATTCTAACAAATATAATATAACCATGCTTGCACTCTTCAACCAGCCTACACTGATCACTCCCCACCCTATGAAGGAAAATTCCATGGTACATGATAAAATACCAACCTCTCTTGCACAAGTCAGGAAGAGAGTCCCCTTGAAAATAATCTCCTTTTGGGGGTGATTTTCTTCTGCTGTTCATGCACTTAAGACCTGGAGATGTCTCTGTGCCTCACCAGCTCAGTCATGCACACAAGCTGTTGTATAAAGTCACCGAGTAATCTCAGTCAGCTGTTAGCAGGGGCCAGCCATGTGCAAATTTTAGCCAGATAATAAAATGGAAGTGTTTGCTCTTTAGACTATCACATAGCTAATATCATAATCATTCTCTTTAAGAGACAAATAGAAGTGACATCTTTTCTTTGATACTTTTCTTATGTACAAAGAGTCATATGAAACTCATGAAAAAAATAAACTCAGACTTAAATAAAAAATATTCATGAAAGGGACACTTTAAAATAAAAGGCTGCAAGCCTCAAGAAATCTTAAGAAAAATTTCACAAAGAATCCTGGGAATGGTGAAATGCACCTCTTATGCCTACAGCAGAAACATCACACCTAGCAATAGAATATTAAATAACATACTTTGAACAAATGTGTTTTTATAGCACAGTTTGAAATAGGTATATAGTCTCTGGAAAAATCACTATATGTAACATGTAAATATAATAGCGTGAGCAGATCGGCACATGGGAAGGATGGGATTACCTTGAGTTACAGGGCACCCATTATGCAATGAGGCAAAAGGCAAATGCCTTCTGGGCCAATACAGGGCTCTGAGTTGAAGCAGAGCTGCTGTATGTATTTCTAACAGTGGCCACATCATCTGCTTTGTTGGGGGTGTGGCAGTTGTTTGCTTTCGGGGTTTTTGTTGCTGTTGTGGGGTGTTTGTCATTGGGTTTTGTCTGTCCCCATCCCCTCACAGCTGCAAGTTATTTCTCTTACTATTATACTCCTCAGCAGAGCCACAGCTGGATTAGGAATCTGTTCCTCCAACAGAAGAAAAGTGAACCTCCTTTAGGTCTGACTCAAAATAACCACGATGTTTCAGCCAGAATGTTTTTTTTTTTCCATTTGAACATGCCAGTGCCATTTTGTCAACAGGATAAATACTGATTTTTACCAACAGTGCAGTAATTTGATGCTTATTGGCTATAAGAACAAACATTTTGAGATTCTAATTTTTTCAGTTCTGACATGACACAAAAACTATTTTGAAATCTCAAAATTTCCTGCATAATGGAAATCCTTAATGTTCTGCAATATGGCTAGTGGCACTAGTGCTTCTCACCAGTATTTCCCAAGACTTGAAAAGTCTGGAAAGTTTCCATCACGGAGGTTTCAGACAATTGGATTAATGTTAAACACGTTACATTTAGAGGAAAAAACTCATATTCAACCCTGGAGACGCCTTTTGCCATTTAGCCTAAACTAGATCATACTGTGAAGCTTCAAAAAAATTGGCTGTTTGTCCACTTAAGAAAGAAGAAAAACAACCCACTCATTTTCAAGAGCTAGATTCTTAAGGTCTTGTTGCTATTAAACATGCTGTACCCTCCCACAGCCCCTCTATGAATTGCTCAGCTTCATCAGCCCCATCAGACAACCTGCCTGTGATTCAGCTAAGCTACGTTGTTCAGATACTTGCCAGCTGTATTGTCGGCAATGGCATTGCCTTCTTTGCTTATTGCTGGGCAGGACAGAAGAGGACTCATATGGAGTCAAACCCAAAAGAGACTGAAGCTGGACAAGAAAGGGCTACACAGATTTATATGTTGAGTCTGATGTCAGTGAGACAGGATGGGAGAGGAACTGTGCCTGGCTAGTGGCAAGGGAAGACAATCTGCCTGGACAAAGGAATGTTCAAATATCAATGAGAGGACCCAGAGTAAACATTTCTGGGCGCGTGAACTGAGAGTGGAAGACTGCAGATGTGGGGAAACAATGGGAAAATTGTTATTTGATAAGAAAGTAAGGCATACTAATATGCTAGTACTGCAAACTGATTAAAATTCTATACCCGTACATATACAGGCATCTTGAATTCAGTTTCCCAACCTAGAAGTGCCCTGGTTTTGGCTGGGATGTTGTTCATTTTCATCTTAGCTGGTACAATGCTGCTTCTTGCTTTAGTCTGAGAATAATATTGATATCAGAGAGATGTTTTAGTTTTTGCTAAGTAGCACCTACCCTGACCAAAGCCTTTTCAGTTTCTCATGCTCTGCCAGTGGGGAGGGACAAAGGAAGCCAGGAGGCAGCAGAGTCAGGCTAGTTGACCCAAACTAGCCAAAGGGATATTCCATCCCAGAGCACATCATGCCCAGTATATAAAACTGCAGGGAGTTAGCCAGGAAGGACAGATAACTGCTTGGGTCTGGCTTGGTATTGGGCAGTGGGTAGTGAGCAATTGTATTGTGCATCACTTGTGTTTTGGGGTTTTTTGTTTGTTAGGGGTTTGTTGTTTTGCATTAGGCCCTTTGGGGGCGGGGGGGGAGAAGGTGTCTGGAATTATAGCTTCCTTCCTATTTCATTCTATTTAAATTATATTTTATCTTTGTTTCACAGTCATTAAACTGTTCTCATCTCAACCCACAGGGTTTTACCTTTCTTTGAATTCTCTTCCCCATCCCACTAGGAGAAAGGGCAAAGTAGCAGCGTGGTACTTAGTTGCTCTCTGAGCTTAAGCTACAACTAGAAGTTACCACCTTTGTAATATTAATGTTTAACATAGTGTATTACATAGTGTAGAAGCTGAGATATGCAGATGGGCTGTTCAGCCGATGGAAGCCTGAAATGCAAATCTAGAAGCGGGACGACTGATGAAATATATTCCTGCTATCTTTTCCCTATCCATGATTTAGGAAGGCATGAGTTTACTTCAGTAGTAATTTATGAGTTATGCTGAGGTTGATACTTAGTTTCCTCCAATTTTTAAAGCAGCCTTAATGTAAAATTTACCTTTTTCTATAACACTATTTAAATTATTTCTCCATGAAGATTCTGGGAGATTCAACCAGAGCAGCTGCAGTGTGATAAGACTTCTTGCCAGCCTTAAAATGCTATAGACCCAAGTCTGATATGCTTTTGAAATGCCAGCACTGCACATGGATTAGAATTCCTCTTTCATGCTGCACTGAATTATGTGATTATGCCTGTAATACTATAAAGCAACTGTGTCAACAATAAGGAGGAAACATTTATGGCATAGGTTATTAAAACAACGAAAAATAGGGCAGTGGAATTTAAGTCCCTTTAGCAGGCTGAGTAATAGCTAGTTAAGTAAGGAATAAAGAGATAAATAATTTATTACAGAATCATAAGCACTGCAACAAGCGTAAGAAAATTGCTTTCACTTTAAACTGCATCCCAAGAGGCCTCAAAGCAGAAGCATGGACAACACACGATGAATGTGTTAGAGTACATGCAGAAAAAGGGGAATTGGAGGAAAAAAGGGGAATTGGAGGACCAACTGCAGCCCAAAATAAAGCCATCACTCAAGAAAACTAGTGTACACATATGGCAACAAATTAAGCACATCAGATACACTAAAAGTAGTGGTGTCTCAAAAAATCTGAAGACTACTGTGGGGGGTAAGTAGACTGCCTGTTTCAGCATGCACACCCTGTTCCTATCTGATCTGGTGCTGGCCTCCATGTAAGCGTGGGAGGAAAACAGGACTCCATTTTTACTGTGAGGTGGAAAAGCTCACTGCAAAGTTATAAGGCAGCTTAGATTAAGACCTATCCCTGAGATCATCAGGGTAAAGGAGGAAGCATAGAGGAATATCCATCTTCAGTTACTTGTTCTGGAAGAGAATAAAAGAACAGAGCAGAGAGAATTCAGCATAATCATACAAAACTTCTATTGCAAGCCTGTATTTTTCAGGTTGGGTCTGAGAACTCAGTTCAAACAATCCAAGTTGTTTGTACTAACAAAGACAATATTTCCAAAGATTAAAAATCTGAAATTAGGCTCCTAATTACAAGACCAGAAATGAAAGTACATTTCTCTGAAATGCTGAAAACAACAATTATGATGGCTTTCGTATATAGCTTTTAATAAGAGTTCTTAACTGTTTGGCACTTTGGAGGTTTCAAATAAAATTGGGAGTTGATCAGAAAAGGACTTTTTGGTTTAGATTTTATTCTTACAGAAGAGAATCTAAACTTTCCAATTACAATTTGACCTAACGAGATTCCCACCCTGATCATCACTCTGATAACAATTTATATTATCACAATTTTTTTTAATTCACACTAACGCAGTATGAGACCTTGGACAAGGGAATTGCACAATTTTCTGACAGATACTATTAAAAAAAAAAAAAGGCACAAATACTATAGAACCACACAAGATACTATGGAACTTACATGGCTATAGCATAGAGGATAGCGGGGCAAGTTGCAACAAAAGGCAAGAGCCTTTCAATCTGTAACTGAGATCATAAGCATCTGTATCTTACATAACATTTCTCACAATATGGAATTTGTACTTTGAGTAGAACAGTGACTACCATAAGCAATCAATAAAGAAAAAGAGACACAGGAATGGTTAAGTTTAAGTCTCACTGTTACTTAGAATTTCTACAATATTGATGAGCTCTAATCACTGTTCAGTTTTACATTTGTTCCCTCCTTCTTTAAGGAGGCAGAAAGAAAGAGTGAGGGAGAAAGCACAGGAAAGCAGGCAAGAGAAAGGAGCAGGGGAGAGAAAGCAGAACAGCAATCAATAAAGCAAATTTTCCTTAGCAGCAAAAATAGCTGACAGACTTGCTTCCTAAGAACACTGAAAATTACCTTGCAAGTAAAAGTAGCAGAGAAGATAAGTCAACTTGAGGGACTCATGGGAAAGTGGTTATTGACAGGTATGAGGATGATATAATTACTCAAGATGAGCAGGTTTTTCTTTTATCTCAAAGCACTTTTGGATTAGAATATTGGAAAGACAGGTGCAAGACAATAGCTTAAAGCCTGTTCCTAACATATTTACATAATTTTATAGAAAGAAGCATTGATGTATGAAGCGTAAAATAAATACATTGAATGCTGAAAAGCAAGTATTACACATAACTTATACACACTCCCAGCAATAAAGAAACTTATTAGCCAAAATATACTTTACCTGTTGAAGAAAAATGCATCGATTTTACAGAAGGCTAAGTATGTGTTTAAGAAAGTGTTCACTACTGTTCTTACATAATGCAACTGATACAGTTGCATCTTAATTTGTTTCCTGTTAAACACTTAGAGCAAACAATAGATAAGAATAGCAAACAGGATAATCTAGTACACATTTCCTCTCTTCCACTTCCTACTGCATTTACATATTCCACAACACATCCCTTTCAGCCATTCTAATAGCCTCCAGAATGAAACACACTTTGAGCATCAAAATATTTGGGGTTTGCTTTGTGGTTGGGGATTTGGTTTTGAGCAGGAAGAGGAGTGGTTTTTTGCTTGGTTTGGGGTGGGGGATTTTGGTATTACTGAAAAACATTAGACAACTCTGATGACAGGGGAAGGTATGCAGTAACGTGGGTAAAGAGATGGTATTTTCGATTTCTATTCAGTTAGGCAATTCCCTTATTTAAAAAAGGATTTCTTTGTGTACCAGAAAATCATGTTAGTAACAACATTTGTATAGGAAATATTCTTTAACAAACTTTACAGATACCTAAAACCTATCTTAACCCATGCTGGTCCACCTCTTACGACGACATTACCTGAATGGTGTAATCCTGTTGCCAGGCTTCTGACCAGCCCCAGTGCATATGGTGTAAGTACCCAGCATGGTTAATTGTGTTTAAGGTGTAATCTAAACCCTACTATCTTCAATGAAGCACTTTGGTAAACTCCCTTTTCCAAAGACTATTACTTTCAGTGCTCATAATTACATGATTTCTTCAGGCCCACGGATAAGATGTTTCAGAAGGTACAGTGTTACATTTTCAAGAATGGCCGCTAATACTGCAAAAGATTCAAACATGAGTGACATGCTGAAAATAATTCAGCCAAGTGCTTGAAGTATTGGCCACATGAGTAATATTCAAGCACTGAAATTATATATTAAAGATCTGAAGGGTAGATTATGTCTCTCAACACTGCTTGAAAACAGAATATGGTAAGCAATTGTTTGTTTTAAATCAACATCAAGGTGGTAAATTAATACCTGAAAAAATAAGCAAATAATGAAGTGAAAGTGGAATTGCTTTGGAATTGTTCTCCATTTAAAGCTTTAACAAAATTCCTCCTCAAGAGTCTACCTTCCACTGACTTTTTTTCTTTGTTTGAATGCAGGATCAACTGAAGGATGATGACACAGATTATATCATAAATAATGATGAATTGACTGAAAACTATGAATCGTCTGCTCGTATACCAGTGCGGGACAGAACAGGTTCTACCCAGGCTACAGGCAAGGAAGATATTCATGAAGGAGACCTAGGATTAGGAGGGTACAAGCTGCAGCTTGAACACACTGCTCATCAACCCCAGATGAATTCATTAGCATGAATAGTGTAATGTTAATGACAGGAAATAAGATTAAAACAAAAAAATAAAGGATGCTGTTACGTGAACATGAAGCTAGAAAACGTACTAAGCACAAAACTCAAAGAAAAATTAAATTTCACCAACTAAATACCTGCTCCCCGCAGGTAAGGGTTTATCATCATCCCTGTACCTACAACAAGATGCAGGCTTTCTGACTGCAGCAGGTTTTGATAAGAAGATGTAGGCATTACCAGCCCACTGAATTCTTTACAGTCTTGTCTCAGTGCTTGACTGTATCATGTCCCTCACACATACACAGGCCTCTGAATGTTACTTACAGCCTTTAGTCAGCTGGAACAAAGATCTTCCTAGCATCTTCATGCTCACATGATGACAGCACTTTTTACAGCTGTTCCTGAACAGATCCACAGATAGCTACTTGTACAGTAGCTATTACATTTATAAGAAAGAAGCAGAAGATTCTTTGTCCAATGAGTATGTGATCGAAAAATATTTAAAACATGCACTGCAGCACCTCAGTCTTGATAGGTTAAGCTCATTCAAGCTCACAGCGTAGACTTTTTCTGACAGACCAACATTTGCTTTCTAAATACACCTTATAGCCGAATCTATCTAGGGTTGCACCAGACTGCCACAAAGTGAACATTGATAGTAGAAGACATTGAAGTCTATGTAATCAGCAAGAGACACCCTTTTACTGCTGCAGAGAATGGGCATGACCACTATTTATACAGCAGTTATTCCACAAGGCATTTGGCATGACCGCTTTGCAGCACACAAAGCTTACATGCTAGGAAAAGTTTTGTTGTTTTTTTAAGATAACTTCAAATGTATACTTCAATTTAAACAGTCAACTGTTTCAGGTTTTATTGCTCGAGGAGAGTTATTTCTCATCAAATATTTCTGCGAAACAGCTATATCCAAGACTGCCTGCTCCGTGGATGTTTGTCTATCTCTATGCAGGGCACTCAGTATCACACTAGTGATGAGTACAGTGGGCATTAAACATAGAAAAACAAGGATAGCTTAGGTATAAATGTATTAATTGTGACAACTGATCAACCATTACATACAGCTTCCTGTCATATGCTGTTATTAAGCATTAACACAAATCAGCTTTTGCACAGATCAGCTAGGCAGCAAAAATACAGGGACAAAACCACGCTTCTGTTTCTAGAGCATGAGTCTTTTTTCACTGCAGAAGTTTCAATTAGCTGTGCATGATAACTTTCCTACTAAGAAAGTTAAAACATGAAGAACTTTTAAATAAGGTCATTTTTAATATATAAAGACAAAAAGCAAGCAAGAAATTTGAAATCTATAAGAATAAAAATCAAGCCATCTCCATGAATGATCATAAAGCTGAATAGGTCTTGATTTCACCACAGATGGAAACTGAAAGACAAGCTTAAATATAATCAAGTTTTAGTCATTTTTTTTTCCAGGCTAATTAATTTCTGGTTAAATATGACACTATAACAGATGTTTTAAGCATAAATTTGAAAGCTGGAGTTCTATATGCTGTTACAAAAGATCAGAAGCTTAAACTGGCATTTTATTTTCCCTAAACACTAATCAAGTAACTTCAAAGGATCTTAATCCCCATGTAGTTTAAAACAAATAATATTCAGGCATGATCACAAGCTCTGAAAACAACTAATGAATTTCCAACTCCCTAATTTGCCTTGTTTAGCTACATGAGGTCGGAAAAATACGCACAGCAGGTTGCAAGAAGGGATGGAGAATGGATGAGGAGGTAAGGATTTACTGTGCAGTACTGCACACCTTACAGCATACACTAAGAGTCAGCAAAGGTAACAGGAGGCAGGGGAAGCAGGTAGAGACACGCTGCAGTGAGGTATGTAGCAACACAGTGAGAAGGTATTATCATGGATGGCTGCTAACAGTCCAGATTTCAGTAACCACAGTTTCCCATTTCAATCTTCAGAAGTATTGCATGCATGTCACTGGGCTTCTTAAGCTACTTAAGAAGCAGACATCCTAGTCCTTATAGTACAAATCAATAAACTGCTGCAGTATTATGAAGATGCTAAGACATTTTTCACAGCCGCTACATGAACTGGAAATGACAAGCTCTTCACCAACAGTTCTGCTCTTAAATTCTACTCTGAAATGCATCCTGCAGCATACTCTATGGATTTTTTGCTGATTTATTTATCATACTGTCCTGGGTTCAGCGGTAGCAGTCATTTTTCTCCTTCTTGATAGCTGGTGCAGCGTTGTGGTTTTGATTTTTGGCCTGGGAACAGAGCTGATAGCACCAATGTTTTCAGTTACTGCTTAGAATGTTTTGGTCTGACCAAGGACTTTCTGAGCCTCATGCTCTGCCAGGGAGGAGGGGAAGCCGGGAGGCAGCAGAGACAGGACACCTGACCCAAACTGACCAAAGAGGTTATTCCATACCACAGCACATCATGCCCAGAATTTAAAAACAGGCAGAGGCCTGTAAGGGTGGGGGTTGGCTGCTGGGTCAGGCTTGGTATCAGGTGGTGAGCAGATGTATTCTCTTTCCTTGTATTTCCCTGGTCATTATTATTATTGGTGGTAGCAGTAGTGATCTGTGTTATACCTTAGTTACTAAACTGTTCTTATCTCAACCCCTGGGAGTTGCATTCTTTCGATTCTCATCCCTATCCCCCCCAGGAGAGGGGCAAGAAAGAGGGAGGAGTGAGTGAGAGAACTGGGTGAGTTGTAGTGGCTTAAACCACAACACATGCCTATGTCCAAGATGCTCACACTTGGGCAATGAGATAAATGGAGAGCTCTGGGGCCTGAAATTCTCTGTTTGTCAAAAGAAGTCTGTAGTGAATACTCTCCACACTGCTATACCTGGATGCCTGAAAGGGCTACTTCACTGAGTAAGGAAAATCATCCCTTGCAACAGAAGAGTGCATACTTCATGTTTTCACAGATCAGATTTTTATGCTAAGACTATGAAAACACTGAATCAATAGTCCCAGCAGGATGGGTATTTAGTCTCTGGGACCATGGTCAGCAAGCAGAGTATCATTACCTCTTAGTACAATTAGTAACCTGAGTTGCAAGCCAACTTGAAACTTGTACTAAATGGCAATAAGTCTCAATCATCCATTATTCAGCCCTGCCATTTACTAATTTTAGGATATTCTGTTCATGACATGCAGATCAAGAGGTAAGACAGCATTAGAACAGATGATATATTTGTATTCAAGAAGAAATTACTTGTAACTAATAATTCTGCATGAGTGTTTAAACAGAGTCATGGATGTTAAGAGAGGCCTTTAATGTTAATTTACAGTTCATACACTGGAGATTTAAACTACTCAATATCACAGATTGTTTGACTGAATTTGCAAGTCACTCATGATAAATGTGAAGCCACTCTTCCTATCTGAGTTAATCTAATAAAACACTGCACGGAAATAAAATGTAAAATATGTCGTCAAAATGTAGTGACTGCATCCTCAGCATGAAGGCCAAAATGTTAGGAAAGATGGAAATCATCAATATTGCTAAACCTTTCAGGTTTCTGAAGTAATAACTGAAATGTCATACTGAACTGCAGAGAACGTTTGGCTATGGTTGGAAGTAGCAAAATGAATTCTGGCTATACAGAGAGCCAGTCCGAACAGATGCTGTACTAGAAATATCAGGTTGCTATGATAACTTTTACAGGGAAGTGCAACATTCTTTAACCTCACTGAAAGCAGGAGCCATTGGAAGCAAACACATTGCTGTGTTAAGAGCTCAAACTTGTCCATATTAACCGCATTAGGACTATCTTCACCAAACTGATCAACACTGTACATAACTTAAGGAACTAAACTAATTGCACTGAAGCCACAAGAGCAGTTCACACCCTTTCCACCCAGGAACTTACTCATGTGCCTCGCTGGGCTGAGAATAGTCTGTACAAAAAAAATATTTCTTTCCTTTTGAAAGCTGGTCTGTTTTTTACTATCAGTCACCAAATAATGCTGGGCCTGGAACACCCCAATTGCCATGTACATTTGGGTACAAGATGAATGCAGCCATATACATAAGTTCATTTTAAACACATGAACATTACACATAGGCTTTCAAAATTCTTTGTTTTCACAGGGATTTAGAATTGTTGGGATACAAATAATAATTACGTACTTCAGAGAACAAAAAATATACCTCAAAGACCCACTTTAGAGATTGGAAACTACTTCTAATGACAAAGTTGTTTATCCCCTACTTCCTTCTAGAAAAATGGAAAATAGCCCTTTACAACATCTTAAAGCAAACCAGTTCCAAGCATTTTAAATAACACAAGCAAACTCATCTCTGGCAATATAATCCCAACAGACATGAGTTCTGCTCAGTGAACTATAAAAGACTTGTCAATATTTTTTTTATAAACAACCTTTCAGAACTTGAAAATTCTTCAGTTGATCCAAATTTCCTAAGCAAATATCAATTTAGCCTACAGCCTGTTAATTTTCCAATATCCAAAATTCCAAAAGTCAAAATTCCAATATTAGTCAATTTTCAGATTATGAAAACCCCTCTGTCCTTTAGCTCAGTGATTAGTTCTTATGGTAGGTATTCCTCTTCAGAAGATTCAAGCCAAACACCCGAACCTGTTTTTTCTTGCATACTGGTTTGTTTGTTGGTGCTTTGGGGTTTTTGTTGCTTGGGGCTTTTTGGTTCAGTTTTTGTTTGGTTGGCTTTTGTTGCATATACTTTTTTTACGTCATAGTCACATACTGGAGTGCAAGTTCCTGAACAGTATGAAAAAAAAATTTGTCTGCCAGTGCAGTACTTGTCTCTTTATTCATCCCTTTGAAGTAACTAAAGGAATAGGATAGCCTGGTGCAATGATGGACATCAGCCAAGCCAATATTTGCTTCAACAGTGGTACAAGTCATACTTTCAGATTTAAACAACCTACTGGACATCCTGACATGCATTAAGAAGTACAGACAAATTCTTCAAAAAGCAAAACATAATGTCTTTCAGCTCTATCACTTCAGACAATAGCCCAGGTTTGTCTTCTCCATATGAAAAGCACCGAGACTTTCTTACAGTTCACCCAATGTATTTCAAGTCTCCATCTCAGGCTCTGCCCCAAACAGTCCCCTGGCACCATCAGCAGCTGCACTGCTAAAGAGAACACCAGCCAAGACTGTCTCCTATTTCCATGGAATTCCACAGGAAAACTGCAGTCTTCATGTTTCCAATTACACCCTTCCAGCTTTCCCACCATTAACAGCCACATTGGCTTCCTCCCACACCATCATACCCTCACGTTGGGCAGTCTTCCCTCTCCACACCAGAGGAGGCAGCAAGTGCTGCACAAGTTCTGCCACATTACATGTGTGACAGCAGAAATTTGGCTTACAAATGAACCTTTTTTTCACCACCACCACCAGTGTCAGAGCACAGACAATGTTTTTTCACCTAATTCAGTGTCACTGGTCAACATCATTCCCTTACTAAAATCAGGTCTGTGGTACAGAACATCATTCTTCTGAGGACCAGCCAGGGCTTGAAACTCTGGTGCCAGAAGCAGTAAAGAATGTCCAAAAGTGTTTTCCAGATAATGTTTTACATGATACTTCACCACGTAGCTGTTTGCATCTGGTGTGCTACAGCAAAGGCAGGTGGACATTAAGAAAATATTGGTACTTTATTTGATAAGTATTTGAAACTAGAGAACTCACTATGCCTAACAATCCAAACACTAAAAGATCTTTTGCCATGATATCAAACATTACGCAGGCCTAGGACAAATTATACCAAGTGAATTGAAAAGGGATAATATCCCATAACCACAATGAGATTTCTTGTCCCAGAGGTACAGTACCTTCTAAATTTAACCCAATGCTTTAGAATACATGCCTGACTGGAAATCAAAATAAGACAGAAAAGGAAATTAATTAATGAATGACAAAAGGGGGAACAAGGGAAGAAAGAATCAGTGCCAAAGAAGATATTGAAGTTTGAAAAGATCACAAAGATATTAAAAGCAACTGCAGACTAAAATCCAAATTAAAGTATTTGCCTGTAGCATGAGAAAGTAAGAATTAGTTTGAAGAATGCTCTCAGAAACTTTGCTAGACCCTTATCCCTGATGCTAGTACTGCGCTGTAAAAAGGTTAGCCATTTCACATCCTAAAGGGAGCCTCTGCTGCCAGCTGAAGGTTGACCAAATTTAAAGAAAATGAAGAAAAAGGACTCAATGCGAAAGGCTAATCCTTGAACAGCACTGTTAGAAAAGTAATAAAAGCTACACAAGCGTGATATTTGCAGAAGTGTGGAAAAACAATTGATGATATAGGTTCTTCAGTCTTATTTCATCTCTCCTTCCTTCACCGGCTTTTCTTTCTTTTTTTTTCACCAAGTTGTCTCTTTCACCTTCCCTGGTTTACCTCTGTTTTTAAGATAAAGGTTTTACTTTTCTCACCCCTTGGGTGAGCAAAACTTTATGAAGTCCTTTTCCCCGTTCACATGATAGCCACACCCAACTCAATTGTAACAGTCCTTCAAAAAGAAACCAATATGATGCAAGAGTATATGAACTACATGACTTCTACTCCAAATAGAGATCACACCTAAAGGCAGGTGGGTCAAACACATCGCGATATCCTTTAGGCACTTCACTATGGCTAGTGAACTTAAGAGCAAGTGCTCATGTATTTCAACTACAGGAACCAATAGGAACATAAGCCGTTAAAGGCTTCAGAAACCATTCTCTGTGAGGCAGACATGGCATGGTGTCAGAGCAATCCATACAAGCAACCTGGCTGTGTGTGCTTTCCTTAGAAAGGATGAGGCAGTTTTGCCCTCAAAAGCTAGGGCACATGAGCTTACACCCACCACTGGAGGATACTAGCACACAGGCAGTAGCTGCAGAGCACCAATACACACCCCTAAATACAAACCCACTGCCTTTTTCCTCCCGTTGTACAAGTAGCCTGGGGCAGCTCCTGGAGGGAAAGCTCTCTTGCCCATGGGAGAACTCATGCTTATCTGCAATAAACCAAGCAGAGGTTTCCAGCTGGCAGAGTAGGGAAGCTGGCGTTACCCCCTTACCAGTTCATGGTCTGGGCACATTTGCCTCCTAGTTCTCTGAGAGCCCTGCTGATGCTGTTGATTTGAGAAGTGACTGGGGCACCTTTTCTGATGGAACCTAATGTGAAGTGGGCACTTGAGACAAGTGCTCTAGTTTCTACTGAATGAACCATTAGAACTATGCAAAAAGAAACATCACTGTTCTGTTTCTTAACTGTTGGGTTTACTACAGGGATCTGTCTACAGACACTGAGATCCTGATTTTTACAGGCCTCAATGCCAGTAATGGAGGAATCTGCCATGAAACTTCAAACTCCCTAAATCTGGCACTGAACAAACATCCTCTTCTGCATAAGACCCCATATACGACCATCTGGCAGGGTTTCATGCTGACTTAGTTCATTGGAAAATGCAATAGTTATCCCTAAACTGAAATTTTAAAGCACTGGAAGAGGATTTTAGTATACAGATAGGAACATGGATGAAGATTACAACCCAGTGTAGTTCAGATGCTCTGGGAGGCTAACTGTGAACTGCCTTAGCCAGCAATGAACTTTCACTTAAAAAAAATGCTCATGCAACACCCACAGTTAACAAATGGTGACACACTGTGCACTGTTAATGTACAGTCCAAATCACAGTTTGAATGCATTTGCATGAACAAAGTAATTGTCTAATTTTAAGTTGGTTTTATGTCCCAGCTAAATCAGGAATCTGGGGAAAACTGGTTTAATCTACAGACACTCGGCACTATTTCCTGAAACTATTTAAACCCAGGTTAATAAGATTTACTAAAGAAAAATAGAAATAGATTCACTGGTACCCTTAAAAATAGCTACAGCTAGTCACTGATTTTATGTGGCTCTGGAAAAGATTTAGAAATGGTTCTATCATGAGTATTATCTGAATGACCTCAAAGACTTTCATTAGGTGCTTTTCTTATAAAATAGAAAAAAAGAATTGAAACAACCACACACACAAAAAAACACTTCAATGCAGTATGCAATAGGAAAACCACGACAGAAATCTGTTCTGAGCTTACCAGATGATTTCTAGACTTGTCAATGACATCTGATTACTTCAAAAATTATTTCAGTATCCCTCAAATTGCTGCGCTAACCATCAGGCTAAGTAGGTGACCTGAGCCAGCACACAGTCCACTGCTCCAGCCTCAATAACTGGAAGAGAAGAGCTGTCAGCAATGCACAGCCTCCCCTTCTCCCCTTCATTTGCTACTGGAACCTGATCAAGGATAACCTGGAGCAGCATATAACAACCCCCAGTTCAACTTCACTACTACATTCACTTTTTTTAAAAGACCAAGGCTGCTCAAAGATTGCTTCATGTTAACCTGAGCCATGATTTTTAAAAGTGAGTCTAAATGTAAGCTCCTAAAATTCATGGGCTCCTAGTTAAATAATGTAATTTTCTGAAGTGATGAATACCCAGGAGCTCACCTATTGCAGCGATAAAAACTGCACTGAAATTAGCCCATAGGAAATGCCAAAATGCTCACTGCTCCCAGCAGGACTTCTAAGACAAAAGCACAGCATAAATGCACCTTACTCTGATCAGCACAATAAACTCCCTACTCCAAGAATGAAACTGATTTCCATCACAGCATGACTCAGCTACTGTATAAGGAATAATTTGGAGACCTAAACAGTACTGACACCCTTCAGGCCATTGCTGCCGGATTTGTTTTGGGTTTTTTCTGCTTTGTCTTTTTTCAAGTTGCAGCTACATGGGGAGGACCAGGCAAAGAACCTGGGCAAGCATGAAGAGTGGTGATCTCATTTTTTTGGCCTCCCAGCTCAGGAGAGCCAGATTTGTGTGAAGCCTAGTGCGTGCTACAGCTTATTTTTCCATGGCTGCTCCAACATATGCCTTCCATACGATTTCAACTCTTGCTTGTAACAGCCTTAGTCAATGGGGATTTTCTCAGAAACTTCCTGTACAGAAAGGTATCACTTCAGTACACAGTAGTGCAAGGATAGAGATGTGGTTGTTAGCTGCCGGATTCTTTGTGGTTTTAACATCCAGGATTTGCTCATATTGAGATCTCTAGTTGGGAGTCAGTTTATTTAGACACAGCTTTCACCATCTGTTCTTCCAAATTCTGAAAACATGCAGAGAATATGCTCCACAAGCAGCTACAAACACAGATGAGCTCTGCAATTTATACTGGGATATACTACATACAGGGAAAACAATTCATAAGATTTATGAGATTTCTTCTTCAGGCATAAATTGAGGATTGAAGCTTTAATGCTCTAACCCCCTTGAATTTTGCACCACAGTGAAACAATTCTCTGGTTTACATGGGTTTGCTGTCACTCAGCTCTACAGAGGCCCAAATTCTTCCAAACTAAGAAAGCATATAAGATATTTCTAATTAAAGACAAACTTGTCAACTTCACTAATACACCACCTACCTTCATGCAGTCCTTACAAAGAGGTTTTGTATTATCTAAAAATCAGTATCTCCAAATAATTAGCAAGTTAAGCTACAGCTACAGTATAATTCAAACACTTTCAAGCCATAGCCACATGAAAATGCATTAATACCTACCTCCCTCAAAATACAGCTCCCAGCTCTTATTCCTGACTTTTCAGACAATTTCCACTTACTTGACAAATAACATCTTCACCAACTCTGCCCCAGTTCCCCAGACATTATAACATTATAGGTACCAGATGACTGTAATTGTGCTGGCAATAAGGCATTGGAGCTTCCCTAAGGCAGGCTTCTGCGAAGGCTCTGCAAAGGATGACCTGCTCTACCAGCTCCCAGAGGTGGAGGAACCTGGCCAAAGCCTGCCCACACATGCATGAACAGCCGCCATCCCAGGCTGACAAGAAAGGAGCCTCCCCGTCTCCTCCTGCAGTGACTATTTCCACATTCTCCTCCAAGTAAACTGGTTTGACAAGAAGCCACCACTGAAGGCTGGAGAAATAGATTTTCTTATTCCCAGCACTTACATCCACTGCCTATCACAGCATTATGCTGATGTTTCCCTGCAGATGCCAAACTGCCCTCCTGCATTGGCCCATTCTCTTTCCTGGTGTCTTCAGAAGCGGCAGATCTGCCTCAAAGCCTTTGAAAAATGCTGCTTGCATGTTAAGGTCAGCAAACGTCACCCCTTTGAAGGCAGGGAAACCCTCTTGCTCTTGGAATCAGTCATGTCCCCCCCCACAGAATGTAAAATATCTTCTTGTCTCAACAACGCAGACAACTGGCAAAGGCAGTGTAAGAGTCCACGGGACAGAGTCCTCTGATCTGACAGTCATCGATGGTCCATTTTCTGCACTATATTATTCCACTTCCCCTTAGGAAGTCTACCCTTGCTGTTCCATTGCAGTGCCATCTATAAACTATAGAATTCAGAGCAACTCAGGCATAATTAAATTAGCTCTCGTAGGGTACTTGCTGCAGAACCAATCAAAAATACTGCTCAGATGTGTTGCAATTAAAAAAATGCAATTAAAAAAAATTTGCATCAAAATCAAATACTCTACAAAACTTTTCCGATTTCATTAAAAGCTCCATGGAATAGAAGTCAATATTAATCATTTTGATTGTCGCTTTATTTTCTTTGAAAATTTACATATTTATATCTTTACTGCATTAAATGCTAGTTTAGAGGAATTTGACAATATATACCATACCCAAATTGAAAAGTTTATCTTAAAAGATTAAAATGACAGAACAAAATGGTTCAGGTCCTCATAAGAAGTGTCAGGTTTTCAATTCTAATTAAGCAGAGAAAAATATTTCAGAAACAAGCATTTTCTGTATCTGTCTCCCCACGCTCCTCCCCCAAGGATTAGCCATTATAGAACCACCAATGGGTCTCCTTGAACCTTATTTAAGAATCTTTTTTAGGCTTCTCCACACCCAGAGCCCAACTGCTATGGCCAACAGCCCACCAGGGATGCAGGACATGCACAGGGCTTCCCAGATAAGAAAGGAGAAGTATCTCTCTGCTCCAGCAGTGACAGGGTAGTAAAGAATGTAATTTATCACAAACTCCAGCACTCCCAAAGCAGCACACTTCCTCTCTTTGCTGGCTCCACATTGACTTCACCCAAATGAGCTCCATCCCAGGACAGAAATCTTTTCCCATGACAAGGCCTCAAACCCCCAGAGGTTAAAATGGGAACATGATGACAAAGCCAGGAAACTCACACTAGTTAAAGGAAGGACATCTGCCTATTAATATGTTTGTGGGCAAAAGCATCTGTTACACTGGAGCTAAGCCTGAAATAAAGTTTATGTTTAAAAAAAATTAGGAATGGAGGAAAAAAAAAAAAAAGAGAAGAAAAATTTATTGCATAAATTATTCAGTATGAATTAAACTCCCAGCTGCACATAGCTAGAAGATTTCTGTTCAAAAGTAAAATCATAAGTCATTCATATAAGCTGTCCATTTGGCAAATGCATTTCTTTTATCCCTTTACAGAGAAAATGGAGACATTTTCAAGTATCACTTCTCTTTATGTCAGGAGGAAACCTAGACAGTAGGAATCATCAATTCAGGAGAACTTGGCAAGTCCCTCAAGGTTTGCAAAGTTGGTGTTTTGGTTCAGCATTTTGTTTAAAAAAGTTCTGGGTAAAAGAAATTCATATAATTAGAAAGTTTAAACAGAGAAAAAAAATATTTTTTTTTCAAGTTACAGAGTATAGGAATCTTTTCCCCAGAAAATCCCAGAAAATTCCCCCATAAAATCTAACTCTGTTATTGCTCAAGAGCAAGCTGAGAAGGTAAAAGTAACTGAGAAGCATCAATTTCCCATTTTTATGCAATTTTTTTTTCCATTTTAACTGAATTAAAACAATTAGGAAATTTTAAAACTTGAAATGGCATTCAGTTTCAGGGAGGCAGGAGGAGCTAATACAGACATTCCTAACACTCAGAGAAGGCGCTGGTCAGAGGGGCTCCAGCCAACACTGAGTCCAGGCTGCTGAAGGAGGGGAAAGAGCAGTAGCGCCTGCAAACTGCAGCTCTGCCTGCCCAGCGCATCAGCAGGAGGAAACCCACTGATCTGCCATCAGACCTGGGCCACCCAGGACCTAGGCAGCTCTCTCCCACACACCTTCCACCTTTATTTCCGTGTTGACAAGAAAGGTGCTGCTGGGAATGTTCACAATAGACCTGTGATAGACAAGTTTTAATCATTCTGTTTCTCAGATGCAAATAAAGTGGGTATAGTCCACCTTAGAAGAGGGGAAGGTTATATGGACATAGTGTGACCTTCAAATTAAGAACAAGGTGAAAGCTTGATGTGTGCATGTGTCCAGCTTCAGGGTTATCATTACATGTAAAAAAGCTTAATCCTGAGAAGTTAGCACAAGAACACTGCCTGCTGGGACTAGAGAGTTTGTCACACACAGTGGCAGTTGCTCAGTAAATGCTTCCCTTTTTGTGGTGCCGCTTTTCCCTGTCTTGCATCAGTGGCTGGAATTCAAATACCTTAGGTAGGTTTTACAACAATACGAAGAACTGAACAGAGCATACATCTGGACAATGCAGCCGATTTCTCCAATGCACTGCCAGGACTACTAGCTTTTCTAAGAGAATATACCCTTCTACTAGGAACCTGGTTTGCTTTTTAACAAGGAGACCAGTTCGGCTTCAAGAACTTAAAAACTCAGAAGGCAAATACTAAATAATCTTGCTAATCTTTGAATTTAAAGAGGATACCATCAACAATATCCCATCTGCCTTTCACCTAAAAGCACCATCTCCCTTTGCATCTGGGGAGCAGATGAAGAAATGAAGCCTCCTTTTCACCTTAATTTTGGGGAATATAGCTTAGAAAGTTTACCAGGACAGGCATCCCAGCTACATGCCACCATGCATCCAGCTTCCTTGCCAGTGCTGTCAAGCAACCCAGCCACAGGGAAAGCTGCACTTGCCCTTAGCTGAACCTAATCATGTTGCAGTACATACAGAGAGGAAAAGCTGGGCAGTAGCCTTTGGAATCATCGTTTCTGCTGATCTGGAAGATGAATGCAAAGTCAGTACTCCAAGGTGTAGGAGAAAAAGGGACTTGAAGGCACTGTTGCACAGCTAAGTTCATAAGAGCAGTTAAAGGAGGCTATTTCTGAGAGAGGATTTATTCACTGATATTTTCTTGCCCACCATTATAATTATAATAATTAAAAGTCATCATTACTGAGAACATGCAGTTGAGTGCATTTCAGCTCTATTTCCTGGCCTTCAGCAAGGGAAAGGGGGCAGATATGGGGTGTCACTAATGGTCTCGAATTCATTCTTGAATGGGATAATATCCACTCTTAAGGGTGTGGAAGGGTTGTTCTTTTGGCTTTGTGTGGGGTTTCTTCTTTAAATCCCCCGGCTCTCCCACTCCACTCAAAGGATTAATGAGGGAAACTGACAACTTGAATTCATCTAGTTTTGTTGGGGTTTTTTTAAAATTAAATATCAAGTTGTGTTTGCCTAAAGCAATTAGATGCATATCAGAAACTATTAGATAATTGAAGGGTCACATTTGCTCCAATTAAAATGTGCTGGTTTGCCCCCATTGTATGACAGGCTGCAGATGGGGCATTATGGTGGGTTTACGTTCAGACCAGCAGAGAGTTGAGACTGAAGACTGCAAATAACAGCTAATTCACCTGGTGGGAGCACACTGCATCAGAGGCTGCTCCTTGCTCTGCTCGCAGAAATCCTGCAAGACAAGTGTGACGAAGTGAGTCACGCTTTGTGCGGAACAGGCCCTGCACTACCAGTCCTGGGAGGGGCCAGACTCTACCTCAGGAACCAAGACCTACACAGTCTCTACACCAAGTTTGAAAAGGTTGGGAATCGCAGTTTGAGTATCCTATTGCAACTCTGGTTTTGAGCACTTTCCTCATCTTTGTAGCCTTGTTTCTGTCACAAGGCCATGTACCTAATCACCAGCCTAAGACTCCATTTCTCCTCCAGGTACTTCAGCTTCCCAGTGCCAAAGGGGAATATGTGAACATCAAATACCAAAATAAATTATTTGACAACTAGTCAGCTGTTTTTCAGGCTGCTTCTTAAACCTGAAGCCATCAATGCCTATGTCTGCCTGTAGCTTGGCAAGTGTTTCAGCACTCATGCTGGTGAACACAGCAACGACCCGAGTCTCTGCCACATGTCAGCGCTGAGCACAAGGAGAATAAATGACAACCTTGCTCTCACTGAACGTGCAGACCTCAGACTTTCCTACCATCACCAGCTACATCCCAGCTACTGCCAGGACCTGTGGCTACACATTTCAGTGTTTCAGCTTTTCCACTTTCAAAAGAGCCAGTTGCTGGCATGCTCTGCCTCTTCCTCAGAATGTGCCAGTGGCACATAAGCACCGCTGAAAGAAAATGTTTCATGATAAAAAGCCTAAATTTCAACTCCTTTAATCTCAACCTGTTGCTCCCAGCATGTTGCTCATCATTAGGAAAACGAGGGCTTGCTCTTCCTGGCATTTACACCCTTTAGAAATTTGAAGACTTTAATGTTCTTACAAAAACTGAGTTTACTTTTTTTCTGCTTTTTTAAATGGCCTGAGCAAAGTTACCTTGAACTGAGAAAGGGACTGGAGCATAAACCAAAGAATGCTTTTTTCTTTACTTCCACTTTTAAAAGTGAAACTTTAAGCAGAGAAGTGGTACTTTCAGCTCTTTTACATTCACAATTAGCTAAAGCAGTAAGTCTCACTTAGAACAATCTAAGTTTTGCTGCTGAAGCTGACCCTCTGCATGAATACTTTTCTTTCTTTTTTTTTCCCGGAAAGAGACAAGCATCTTTTCTCCACAAGTAACTAAGAACTCATGAGTGCTGCTGATCTAAATGACAGATAGCAGTGTCCCCTGGCCTCACAGTGTGACAAGGTTGACTCAGGGAGAACAGTGCCACTTACTGTATCAACAGAATCCCTTCACAGAGTCATTTTGCAGAAGGTTGTTTGTCTGAGGAAGTCTAGCACTACCTAGCTTTAGCTGTCACCAAAGAACCCAGAGTTGAAAGCTCTATGAACTGTAAACAAAACAGAATAGCACTAGCATACCCAGCTTTGCACTATTTTTCTAACTGCTTCCCTTTCCTGTCCTAGCAAAGGGATGCACATAACCTGACTGAACATTTTCATTTGTTCAGCAAGGCTGCTGGCTGTTTCCATCAGTCCACCCCAGACAAAGGGCTCATTATTTCCTCTCATGTTAATGACTACTTCTATAGGCAGGTAGGCTGCCATCTATCTTTCTCATCACTGCCTTTCACTTTTACAAAAAGAAAGATCCCTCCCTGTGGCACTGTGGGGAACACAGAGCTCTTTGCACCATCTGCAGTACCTGCCTGACAGAAAAAGACAGGGCTTTACTGCTCTGAATATCCCCCCCTGAGACCCACTATATTGTCAATTCATTTCACTAGCCTCAATAACATCCCCTCTGTGAAGGTCTGAAAGACAAATCCATCCTTGGTGTAACACTACTGCCCTCAGTGGAGTTGTAGCAGAGTTGAATTTGGACCAAACTCTTCACTTTCATTTGCTTTAAAGCTGCTTTGCCCATGTGTGTAATTATGAGAGGCAGATTCCTTCTGTACCAATATCAAACCATTTCTCTGTACCTGCTATTTCATCTTAGCACAGCCATTTGAGTTATAGACATGTCTGTGTGAACCAGATCAATAGATGCTCTCCCTCTCCTGCCAGTATTAATTCAGCATAAGACACATTTTTGTCACTTGCTTTTTAATGTTTTTGTGTAGGAGGTAAGTGGGTTGGCAGTATTTTTATTAGTTAGGTGTCTTTGTTTATGATAGATGGAAAGCTTGCCAACAACACACCAAAAGCTCTCGAATTAAAGTCAGTTCAGGGGCTGCAATTAGATGAATTGTGACTGACTTCTAATCCCTTCATTTCTCAGCCATAACTCCCTCCTGCTCCCCAGCCACCTGAAGTAATGACTAATGCCAGGTTCCCCTAGTTACCCTGGAAAAGGAGAAAGTGCTTGGGGATTAGACAAGAAAGCCTGGTTCCTCCAGCTTGTTTTCAGGCTTTTATTTCCATCAAACCTTAAATATGATGAGAGAAGCCATAATAGCTATATTGCTCCTCTCCTTTTCATCCCTTGCTGTGCAAGTACTGTACACAGCTCATTTTCCTTTCAGTTGATATTAACTGCCATTTCCTGGCTGCTTCCCTGACATGTTCTTCTCCATTCATTTCCCGGTTCATTTGTCATCATCATTCACACATGCAGACTTCCACTGTAATACCCACTGTAACCATTTAAGAAAAAAAGCCAGCATATCTGTGGATTTTTGCTCCCTGTTTACACCAGCAAAAGACAACCAAAAGGCTTCATCCTGTCCAGTGCTTGGCTGCCCCAGCTCTCACTAAGGTGTGGAAGTCAATAGGTCTCAAACACTGACTCTTATTTGTGACACCATTAAGTAGGCACGACAAGAAACAGATTAAGCCTTCTCCACACCTGGACATTCAGTTAGAAAGATGAACTAATACTTGTATTGACCATGGGTTACTGCAATACTAATAAGATTGTCTTTTCTCATAAATACAAAGCACAGTTCCCTTACAGACTGAAGAAATAATCTTGCATCTCAATTTTTTACTAGCTGTAGATTTGTCACCTCTTCCTCCCACATTTCCTCTGCAAACAGCTTCATGGCACAGGTAGCCCTCATTCTACACAGCTACTTTTCCTGAAGCTGGGCAGCTTTAAAGAGCAAGGCTACAAAAATAAAGAAACCTCTCATGGAAGTTGCATAGCATATCTTTCATAGCATAATTTTCTCAGGGAACTACCATTCCTATCATCCACCCCTGTTTCACTACCAGCACCTACAATGGTAAAGCAATCGCAGTCTTCCAGCAAAACAGAAAAAACAGCATTTGCCTATGAAATACATCAACAGTTTTCAGCCTCAGCCAGAGAAATTCCCAGGAACTAATAACTCATTAAGGACAGGATATCATTAACTCTTTGCACACTCTAAAATCCAAAATGTTTCCTAAGAAAGAACAAGGAGCAATCTCTTATCTAGTGAGATTGTACAGAAAGGTTTGGGCTACAGCTTGCAACAGAGAGCCTTAAGCACCTCAGCATCAGGAGTCACAGAAGGCTTCATTAGATATCTATTTTCACTATGAAAATAAGGTTAAGGACAATTTGCTCCTTACAGAGTTTCAGTGCAGTAAAAGGATCTCAGATGCTAGACTGCAAGGGCTGGGCTGCCTTTTTGCAGCTGCTGTTTGACTGATTACTCTAATCACAAACTCCTCTTCATAAAGAAAAAAAAAATCTGTACAGCCTACACTTAATTCTTGTCCCCAGTACCAAAAATAGCATTTCCTATAGGAATCTCTAGCCAGTATGATATATTCTGAACAACACCCATCATAAACACTGGCTAATATCTGTCACAAAGTATTTCATCCTAGAGAGCACTATAAGCTCTGAAAACCAAGGCGCACACAGAAGCAGCTTTTCAGTGTGCCTGCCATTTGCCAAACAGCTGCTATCCAGTTGTTCAGGCATACAGTCCAGATTGGAGTCGGGCCATTTCCTTCTTCCAGCCCTCCGCAGCTTGCAGAGGGCAATGTTTGGAGGCAGAAGGACAGCATTCCTGCAAGCATACCCTGCTTGCCAGATGTGGTTGCTAAGGAACTGTCATGTCAGAAATGTCAGAGCTATTGGCACAGGGCTGCTGCTACCGAGCTCCCAACCCAAAAACCAAACCACTGCCCATACTGCGCAAGAATCTCCACTAGATTTGACTTCCCCCTGATTACATCAGGGCCTCCCTATCCCCGTTGGAGAAAGAGCCGTTGCATCATGAGGCAGATTTTCGACTACAAATTGGTATCTACTGTCACAATAGAGCACCTTCTCGCATGAGAGCACTGTGTTGCTTGTTGGGTGTGAGTGTGTGGTGTGCTGTTCAGTTGGTTTCTTTTAAATCTGAACTTGTATTTTCAAACAATAACCAAATCACATAGGTTTACAACTTAAACTATGTCATATGTTAGACAAGAGCCTTAGAGGATTAAAAATAGCTAAGAATAAATAACCATGCACTGCAACCTAAAAGCTGTATTACACTTTTTGACAAAAGCATACAACATGGATTTGCTGTTCTTTGTGAAGGGGGAAGAGTGGGTGCGGGTGGCAGCAGACAAATCCCATTCTGTCTTTGGCACCTGCTGCAGAAGGAAATATTGGATCCTACTGAGTCTCTGAACAAGCATAAATTTGTACATCGACAATCTGGTTATTAATTTCCCTTGCAAAATGTAGTCATTCCAGGGAAAGGAGAAGAGCGGGGGGAAGTAGTAAAACAAACACTGAAACCATTTACTTCCTCACCCATGGTTTTCATCCCTTTAACTGCAAATTGTACCAAATGCCAAATCAATTGTTCTATGACCTTGCACTAAATGAAAGGGCAAAACAAGAATCTCTTAAAATGATAAAGGTAAGCTATCACAGCTTGGGAAAATAGCAATCAATAAACCACTTCCCATTTAACAACCCTCCTTCTAACCAGATTGGGATTGAATGCTCTCTGTCTGCACTATTCATTTGCAGGGGGTGAAAAGGACAGGGAGAAGGGGGACAAGGGCAACACCACACACACACACTTGTCACATTTAGGCCAGCTAAATGCATGCAGGGCACAGAATTATCCTTTTAACACCATGTCTCCAAATCACAAAATAAACAGTACACACTTAATCTAGCCACAGAAGTTATAGACTAAGAACATATAATCACCTCTCTTCTTACAGAAGAGGCAGAAGAATGCATATAATCCATTCTAATTCTGTGCCCCTTTCTCTTAAGTATCCCAAGTACTACGTATTTTTAATCTTTATCTGTACTGAAAGGACAGAAAAGACTATTCTCAGTTATGCCAGATATTGGGAAATCTGTTCCCACTGTTTTCTGTCTATGACTAAGAATTACTACTCTGTGAGCTGAATTTATTTGATTCTTGTTATTTCACAGTTATTCTTCACTTCCCACATTTTTAAGCTGCAGCATATTGCAAGGACTCTTAAACAGCTTCTCTACAATGATACATAAATACACTTAAATTGCAGATTAATTACTTTTAAAGCTGTCTGGACTCTCCTGCTGTTTACAACACTTGGTATAATAAGACTCAGACCCTGAATGAGATCTCTGGGCCTTCCCACACATAAATAACTGGCACGTCCCTAACATTAGATTGAAGACTGTTAGTGTCCCCATTCTATGAAAGAGAGAAATTTATGGCACCGAGGAATGCAATTATTTTTTCAGTGGTTGTAAGGGTCTTTTGTAGCGGAAGCAGCTCCCACAGCCTCCAAATCCCTTTTGCCCACTATGCTACAATACTTCAATCTCTCCATCCCCCAGCTGGTTCCATTCCTCCCCTTTCACTTTAAGGTACATTGTATCAGACATTATAAGCCTTCCTGACTTCTCCCCCCTGTTTTCACTTTCATGATCTTTTCCTTGCAGATGTAATTACCATTACACATATCTCGAGTACCCTAGAACCACCTCATGTGGGGCATTACTCTGCTGCGCTATCCCTAATGCACACAGAGCAGCCCTCTCTGCCCGATGCTCACCCTGTTTCTCTCTCTAGGTATGCGCTTTCTCTCAAGTGGGCATCCAATGCTGCCACAATCCTGCCCTGCCCGCAGAGTCTTTGATCAAACCAGGGAATATCTCCACAGGGCTGCTCCATTTTGCTTCCTTAGTTGTTGACCTCCACTGCCCTGGTGCTTCAGGCAGGTCTCTCACAGTACCTTCATCACAGCAGTATTACATGCTGAAGTTGTTCAGAGAGGCTGCTACTTGAATCAGCTCTGAATTTCTAAAATTGTATTTTCTGTTACAGCTGTAGGCTTGGCCTTATGCACCACCGCATCCCAATGCTTTGCTCTTCATCCCTGAGCAGCTGCCATTCCCTATGGAGCCCTGGCAAGCTGCTTTCCTTAGCCAGACCATCAACTTCCCTGCTGCACTCAATAAGTGCCTCTTATCATCACAAATAGGAAGCAGGACTTAATTTCCTACCAGTTTCTCCCAGTTGCTGGTCTCCTGGAACAAATGGCAACAGCTCACACTCCCCAGGTGCCGGCCAGCTCGGCAGAAAGCCTGAAGGCAGACAAGCAGAGCAGCAACAACAATTCCCTGTCTGGTATATAATCCTGATTTTTAAGTCAGTATTCTGTTTATTATCCAGAATATTAAGCTCATGTTCTGCTTCTCTGAAGCCAAGGAAAATTTAAACTGTGAGAGTGGGTCATTTCTCTGGGAGTACGCCAAGCCAGGAGTGCCAGGCTACTTGCACTCCTGCTCTAATTTGGTGACATGTGTGTATATACTTGGAGAAGATCAGGCTTGGCAATAGCATTTTGCAGTTTATAACTCACAGATGCAGAACTGCTCTGAATAATGGCTCTGTTTTACAGAAGTCAGACTGCTTCTCCATCTCTGCTTCCATACACTACGTGCAGCTTCATGAAACCCTACAGATCTAATCCACAAGCTCTGCTTTTGTCCAAGGTCTGAGCTTGCCTTGTTACATGGAAGGATAACTGAATACATGAGGCTGCACAGTGTCCCACGGCAAACACTGGAGACATGGAGAGAGTGATTTACCTACAGTCAAATAGCAAATTATAACAGAGGATTTGCTTTCCATTGCTTACCAAAAATCATAGGAATAGAGTTATGAGGGGAAAAAAAAATGGTCATAAATCCATGTCAGATTCAGCAAGCAGGTTTATACAAGAGTGTAGATAGGGAATATTGACAAGGATTAAATACTTAACTTCGATATTTTCAGATTGTTATTCTCTTGGGAAATACCAAGATACTTTGTTTTTATGTTTTCAAGATGAGTCTTCAACTTCTCTGAAATCATATTTCTAAGAACCCATGAAATAATCCCACAGCCTCGTTTGCTTCCTGTCAAAATAAAAAGGATCATTTGCCACCAATGTTTACCGTTTCCCATTTTGTTAAAAAGTACATGCATGAGGTTCATTTAACCTAAACAGTGGTGAGTTTCCCATTCAATTTTTCAATATGGTTTTAATTCCAAAATCCCAGGTTTCGAGCAGCAATCTCCAGCATTAGTTTCTAAAGTGCTTTTCTGTTTGAATCCTACAGACTTTTCACAACTGTAGAAGTACTAAGCAGGCAAATACAGTTTTACAAAAGCTGAGCCCAAACAGCAGTAGATTGAAATTGTTCAAGCTTGAATCATCTCCAATGTATGGATACATCTGAAAAAATTGGATTCACTGCTGGAACAGCTTAATGAAGTTGCAAAGGGCAGCTTGAGAGGTTACACAACAGAAATCTCACCATTTCCTGTGGACAAGCAATACCTCTCCCATCTCTCTCCCACATTACCCTGTTTGAAAAAGGTGCAACTGTTCCTGTATTTTTAAATGTATATAGCAGCCAACAGTGTTTCTTCCAGACTTTTTGATGAAGCTGCTGGAGCATTTGAAACACAGCTCCATTCCCAAGAAAATACTGTATATTTGAGTTTGGATAATGCCTCAGCAAACACAAAGGGACGCACATGCATTTCCAGAGGAAGAAGCCTTACACCAACACAGCTGAATGCCCACAGCACATCATTTGTAACAGTCAGCCACGCTGCTCCTAGGCCTGCTTTTGGCATACCCTACATGATTAGATAAGTAGGACTTCATTTTTTCTACTGTTTTGATGGCAGTATTTCTGAAGCAGTATCTAAGTTTAAAGGGCTATTTTCAAGTCAGCCAATTTGAAATCAGATCCAAGATCAACAGAGCTGAATCCTTGAAGGCATGTTTTTCCAGCTGATACACAAATACACCTTCTTTTCTCAGCCACTAATTAGAGCCACGTTGAACTTTAAGTCTGCCTCTGCAGTAAGCTCACAGAAACTTAAGACAGGAAAAGGCACGAGATTATTTGCTCTGAACATTGGCTAAATTGTTATTTTTTTCCCCTCATGGCTGCTGGGAGCTCACATAGCAGTTCTTTTTGGTATAGACTGCTGCATTGTTTATGGCATTCCACATATTACTAGTTTCACATATTTGAACATTTCATTGACAATAAATAGAAATTGCAGTTACAGCCTCCAAGAGCTAAGGAAGGCCATAATAAAGGAAGCCTTTTTAATTTTTTTTAAGGCCATCGACAATTTGGGCATACACCATGCTCTCCAATTTTTATTTGCAACGTGAGGGGAAATCTACCCAGCATTAACCAATGGAAGAAGCTCACACAAGTTATGTTGCTATCACAGGATACAAAGAAGGGCAAGTCACAGATGGGTTCCTCAACTATTTTTTCAGTGTAAGCGCCTACTTCATCTGAGCCCCTCATTACAAGAGAGACACTATGTTGCTGGTGTGGGTCCCGAAAAGGGCAACAAAGCTGGCAAAGGGCCTAGAGCACAGGGCTTATGAGGAACAGCTGAGGGGACTGGGGTTGCTTAGTCTGGAGAAGAGCAGGCTCAGGGAGGACCTTCTTAATCTCTACAACTACCTGAAAGGAGAATGGAGCCAGGAGGTGGCTGCTCTCTTCTGCCAAGTAACAAGTGATAGGACAAGAGCAAACTACCTCAAGCTGCACCAGATATTATGACTGGGTATTAGGAAAAATTTCTTTGCCAAAAGGGCAAACTGGCATTGGAACAGCTGCCCAGGAAAGTGGTGGAATCACCATCCCCGGAAGTGCTCAAAAACAGTGTAGATGAGGCCCTTAGTGATATGGTTTAGTGGTGGTCCTGGCAGTCCTGGGGGGAACGATTGGACCTGATGATCTTAAAGGTCTTTTCCAACTTAGCTGATGCTATAATGTCAAAACTATAAGATATCCTACTAAGCAGTTAGAAAATGTTACTGGCGTGAGGCAAATAACACACAGCTCTTCCCTGGAAATCAGATGTTGCCATTGGAAGACTAGGTACAGCAGGGATAATGCTGCATACTGTCTTTGTGTTTCTCTGTTTCAGGGTGAGTAAACATGTACATACATAAATCAAGTTATATATACAGTTTATCTGCAATGCAGACAAGAACTGTACCTGCAGTACATAACAGAACACTCAAACTAGCTTTGAGCTAGTTGGCTCTGCTATCCATAGCCTTGAGACTGCAGATTCCTGGTACCCATCAGGGCCAGCGCATGCTTATTCAGGGTCTCCAGTGTGCACTCAGAAGCTTGGTCCATGCCTACAGAGTGTAGCTGCTTTCAGAGGGGATCTTTGCTACAGCTGTCGACCCAGAGTCTCCACATGGATCAGTTCTACCTTGGACTGCAGTAGAGGTGTAGCCCTACAAGTCCCTGAAAGTCTGCGCCTGGCTTTTCCTCAGAGAAGCTGATCTGCTGACCCTGGACATGTTGCCACGCATCCCACATGATGCTAATGTCACAGTTGATCACTTGGACTGGAAGACCAGGAAACTGTTTAATAACTGTGCCCAAAAACTACTGAAAGACTTTGGCATTCCCGTTCCTTATAAACAGGCATGCAAGATGATGTAGATTCCTGTGAAAGTGCTCAAAAACCTCCCACAAATGCTGACATTAGTGATGAAGCTACTGAAGAATTTCCCCTGAAAGTACAATGACTTCACAACACCTCACATGACTGGGTATTCACTGGGGAGAAATGCTTAAACATTATGCAAATTACAAAATATACTAGGTGCAAACTAAATGATTTGTTGTATTTTGAAGAGGGATATCATCTGCAGGTTAAACAAGATTTTTGGTGGATGGTCAGTGGTCTGTTCATCAGTCCATAACTACAGGATCCTACACACTGCCTTACTGTCAGAGCCTAAGCGGAAGCTGCACATGGTTTCTGCCTGAAAGCTCCACTCCACAGATCACTACCAAGCAGGAATAACCTTTCTCCAGTGTCCCAGGTCCTGACACTAGGGCAAGTCTTCTTAATAGCTTAAGTACGATATTTAAAAATTTCCAGCTCTTCTGACCATGCAATAATTTACATTCAACCTTCTCAGATGCCACACAGCAATCTTTACATAGAAAAAATCATCATGATTTTAAGGAATGCCAAAGCTATGTACACCTTAAGTAGTTCTTCTGAAGTAGTCCTGTACATCAATACTCACTTCTATCGGTGACAGAATTGTTACAGTAACTCTCAGTGTTCACTCCTTTCCTTAATTCCGTTATTATTTTGACCTCCTAACTCTGATAATTCACAGCCATATACAGCTAATGGTTGATCCTATTAAGATCAAGCTTGAAACAGTCAAGCACATTTTGACACTGCCTTTCAGCTGTGCTGAAGAAAGACTTATTCGCAAAAGCAAACCTAAACTGCTTTCAGGGAAATATTTCCTAAAGTAGCTGCATCATCACATTTTGTTGTTTTCAAATGGCTATTTCCGTAAAATTTTGTTTCGGAAGTGCCTTATAAAAGCCTTCACTCAGTAGATCACACTGAATTGAATTTGTAGTCAAGTTAATAGAAGTTTGGCACTCATAGAAAGAGAATGAGGATCGTGCATGTGATAGCTACACTAAAAAAACAAAGACTAACACAGGTCTTATCCATCAACCCACTAATCAAAAAAGCTAGAGACAATAACCAGCACAAAACCCTTATAAATTTGTACATGTTCAGTTTCACCCAACTGGATGAGATCTTCTATTGGTTGCAGAATTTATTCCTCTAAGCAGGCACTATATTTCACAAATAACCAAATTCCAGAGATCCAAGAACTCTGATAGCCAAGGAACAAGTATGAGAAGCTCTACAGCAAATGCAGGAGTTCCTGCTCAGGTTTACTGCTAGATCCATTTTATTATCGTTAGTAATTAACACCATAAGCTGAAACTTTTAATGAAGGAAGCAAACATGGCTTATTTCATGCTGACAAAATCAATAGTAACCTTACTGAATTACTCTGGCATGAGATGGCAGCCAGAATTCCCATGAATAAAAGGATGCAGTTTACAACAGAACACAATGCCCAGTGATGAAAAGCAGTATGTGGAGAATAACATCAGAAATTAGGGATGACATTATCTTCAGGTGATTTCAAGAGAGCCTTGATTTTAATTTGAACAAGAATGACTTTAATACCACTGAACACAAAACCATCCCCAGAAGATGAAAGTGCCTTGTTCATGGCAGCATTAATGCACAGTGGCTCGCTTCCTCCAAAGAAACAAAAAACCTATACAATTTTTAATTAATTATTATACTGCCTGCTTCAATTCTTATGGCTTTTCACAGCACACATTTGGGTTTATGCTGTTTGGGCTTGTTGTCATCTCCCCCTTCACCACTTTCTTCTCCTTGACATATAATTGTTTCCTCCAGACAATGTTGCAAATCAAATTTTTAGTCAAGCAATTCTTAGCTATAAAACAGAAATGAATCTTGGATTGTACAAGCACCACTAATTTATGTTTTATCATCTTCAGAAGAGATCCATCCTAAAGGAGGCCACTGTATTTCTCACTATGCTTTTCTCAGAGCTCATCTAAAAAGCTCAGACAGCAGCAGCCTCCACAAAAGAATTAGCAGGGATGGCAGTGTGGGGGTGGAGGAGAAAGGAAGGAAAGCAAAGAGCAACTTTAGATAATAAACTAACACATTGCGGGTGTGACAGAGCATGGTCTTGTGAACCACTGGGTTTAGAGTAGAGCTATAATAAGTATATCCAATTTTGACATAACAGTAAAGAGCCAAGGGAAGGGGGGGGGGGGCAGGCAGGGAAGCAAGTTCTGAGAAACATAAGCAGCCAGTTCAATGCCAGTTCTCTGTGGCATGTCTTATGTTTGACATGCAAACAATCCCAAGAAAACATCCAGAAAACAGTCCATTCCTCGTCCTGCATTTTTACTGTAGGAAAAACTTCTGTGTTCCCATAGTGCCAAGAGTTATCCATTAGCAGGGCAAATTATTCTTTTGGGGAGAGGAAAAGGAAACATTTCTTCTGTTCTGCATTACGAATTAACTCCACGTTCAGGGGTGGGAGCCTGCATAGATTGGCAATGCAAAAAGCATTCTGACAAAATATTCATTGAGGCAAGCTGTGCAAATGACTGCTGCCAGCCTGGAGACAATGGCTTCATTGTTCTGCAGAATGAATTGATTTGGAAGCAACCTCAGAGGGTCCAGCAAGGAATAAAAGGTAAATATTTTTGCAAATTCAGCTCACTTTCTCTGCTCCAAGAGTGGGTTTTCTTCTTAGGAAAGGGTGTAGAGCTGTGCTCAGTGCCCAGGCTCTGCTATTGTAAGCAGTAACTTTTACCAAGTTACTGTATGCCAATTTTAACATAACTACCTAATTCAATTAGATAAAGCAAAGAAACATGCCCTTCATCGATGAAGGATGAAAGTGAGAAAGGAACACGTGATGTTGGGTGGTGCTATTAAGTACTAAGTACTTAGAGATGCCTCACGGAAGCCTCTTCCCCTCTTCCTCTTCCCCCCACCCCCTTAACCCCAGTGCTTTTAACAGTGTACATGAGGCTAGGTCTTCCTTGAGACAGAGGAAACTGTAGCATTGCAGGGAGGCAAGACTGATACAGACACTGTACTGAAGCATAACAACAAGAGTTTGTTCACAACACGAAAGGTCAGGATTGCCAGCTTTTTTCCTCCATTGCATTCTCCTTCCCATGGTTGACTGGTATGAATGACAAAATGGTGCTAATGGTGAACACGTGGTCTGCTATGAAACACATCCAAGACTTGATGGATATGAAACATTTGCCAAACTATGTCCTTTGTTCTTCCAAACACGGAAGGAGTGCCTATTTGTTTCAAAAGGATACAGTATTTCCAACTCCTGTGTTTTAACCCCCAAATTGGCAGAGAAAGACCACATTATTTGTTTAGTTGCCTCACATCAATAACTCATTGGCATAGAAAATCACACTGTCCTTATCCAAATATCTTTACTGAAAGGGAACACTGTAGACTTATAGTCTCCAAAATAATGAGTTAGGCTTGAAAATTCATCCAGAATAATGTAAGTTCATTTGTTCAACCCAGCAGCACAGTGTCTGCTTTTATGCAGGACCTTAAAGTGAGCCACAAAGCAAAGAATTAAACCTTAGCATGTGTTTATTGAGAGAAAATATGAAAATTACAGGGAAAAAGCGTATCAGTGCACTGCTAACTGCAACAGTGTACGTGTAGTCTGATCTGTTAATCCCACTCACAAGATGAGAATTTGGAGACAGAAATCACTTGTTTCAGTGTGTGTTTGGAGGGTCTGCTCATTACTGGTGTTCACAAGACTTCATGGTCAGTCAGCGATTCCCCATCTACTAATTCTGCAGTTCCGAGCCTCTTCCCTTTGTTGGTGTTGCTTCCACACCATTTCACTCCGCCTACCCATCTTCTCACCACCTGTCCTTCTCTGTGTTTTTCTTCTTGTCTTAGGTATTTCCACAGAGTAAAACACACAGATGCAAAACAAGTTCAAATACAGAGATTCTCCTGTGACACTTCAGACTGGGTGAATAACTTATTGCTGATACACTTAAGTTTTTGAATGATCAAGTCTGGATTCCAGAGCTCAGATGTACTGGATGTCAGGTTTCTGTTCCCCAGAGTCTCCACACCCAGAGCCGCTGGAACAGGCAGTCCTACATGAAAGAATCTCAAAAGGGTCTTATCCAGCTCCCAAAGGGAATTATCTCACACGGCTCCTGCAAGGGCTGCATCAGCCTCTTCAAGCACCAGTTTCTCAGACTTCTCTGTTGTGATTCTTTATGAGCACAAAATAGCCTTCAGACAGCTGAGCACTAAAGACTTTCAATGTGTACAACAAGGTGGAGAACTGTTTAAGGACATAGCTTAAACCCATTACATGCACAGGAATATCCACAGGGTTAGGTTTGCACTGGAGAATGTTCTATTTAAAACTGTCGTACCTATTTCACCTAGTACCAATTGAGTGTTTGCATTACTCATTATCACTAACTCTGGTGTTAGGTTTCTATTTTGGTTTTGTGTATTTTTAATGCAGAAATAGTATTTTAAGTTTGGAATTTATGTTTAGATTACATTTATTAAATACTTGAGCATATTTCTTCTCAAAATGGGATCACACAGGAAACAGAACCAGGTACTGTTCTGACTCCAGTACCTGTATAGTATAAATTAAAACAAAACAATTTTTTTTTTTAACTTATTTCTAGCTCTGGCATTATCAGACTTCGTATTAGACAGCATTTACTTATAAGAAAAGTTTTCACTTGAGTGGTGGGGAAAAAACCGCAAAGGCGGAAGCCCCAGTAATGAGCAGGCCCTCCAAACACACATGGAAACAAGCGATTTCTGTCTCCAAATTCTCCTCTTGTGAGTGGGATTAACAGATCACACCCCAAACCTTATACCCACCATACATCCTGTTTTACAAATAAATGCCTTCCGCTTTAGAATCAGCCCCATGTTCCAACGACTCCCCAGCTTAATTTGATGTAAAAAACCCAACATTGACTATGACTGACAGTTTAATGTGGGATTACGGCTTGCAGTGCTTATCCCGCTGCTATTCACAGGCTCAGATTTGGCTGCAAAGCAATTTTCCCAGAAGGTACAAGACATAGAGGTCTCTTCAAGAGCCTTCTGAGCCATAGCAAATTAAACATGGACTATTTCACAGTGAATCTCAGTTTTGGCCAACAAGTTATTTTTGTTGAACTACCCTGAAGCAGCCTTATCCCAGAACAGCCCATGGTAATTTAAAAAAAAAAAAATCAGATTAAAATCTATTTACATTAACTTTTTTTTCCCAGCTATTATGCCTGCCTTATTCAGAGCCCTTCAAAACAGCCATGTGATTAGTTTTACAGAAAACACCCCTTTTACGTGCCTACAATTACCTGTATATTTCTCTGAAATTATTCAGCTGATTAATACAAGGAGGTTACACAAAGTGCAATAGCTCTTCAGCTAATGTTCGTAGCTTGAAGTTTGCACTAATTTTGTCAGGCTTAATGTGGGGACCTTATGCCCAAGAGCTTTCTGACTTTTTCCAACCACAGCCACTCCAATAAAATACATCATTTCAACCTATAAATTTTCTCCCTTACATCTGAATAACTGCAGGATGCCAGACCTATTAGTACTGCCATGTGAGTATTACCCAATCTATACATCAAAATATGAAAACCAATACACTAAGGACACCAGATCTTCAAGGCAGAAGCATAGTGATTTTAAAAAGTAACTGAACAAAGAAAACATTATTTCTGGGATTGTATTACCATCCTCCTTTTGATACATTCCTAGCAAAGAAACAGTTTCAAAATATCTGTGTCCGTTAAAAAAACATGAGGTACAGTTCGTTAAAAACCTATGATCCCACTTAAAGATGGTCAACAGAAATATTTTAATGTTGTTAAACAATCATTTCAAAGCAATAAGAGCTTTGGAACATGCTCATATCTCAGGTATTTAATGAATTCTGCCATCCCACCCTACCCCCCTATTTCCTCTTTTGTTGCTCCCAAAATCTCTCACTCTGAAAGCAGAAACACTAATGGATGCAAGATCGAGCAGGCACACTGTTCCAATACTGTCAGAAGAAAGTTTTGGTGTGAATAATACTGAGGGAACTTGGGTTATAACATACCTTGTCTGGTAACGTGTTAAAGACAGGGAAAAACAAATAGCTGAAAATCTCAAAGTAGATCTGAACAGCCTACAGTACAAGAAAAGCCCCATCCTTGGAATCTGCTTGTCAACCTAACTGCCATTACCATCATCAGTAATTCCCAGAACAGGGTCCTTCAAGATAAAAACTCACCATTAGACAATATTGAAGAGATTGTTTATTTTGTTGTGCCTGCAATGTCACAATAACTAAGCCAGCCTCAAGGCCAAGGCAGCAATTTTACATGCAGGTTACCAGTGCCCTGAAAATTACCCCTCCAGCCTTCTGTCCTCTACTAGATTAAAGAGGACTGAACTTTAACTCAAGACTGCACTTTAAATTCATTTCAAGATACAGGCAGCATGCATCTGGCATGAGGTTATTGCACTGTACACCTTAATAGCAACCTCATCATCTCCCCACACGCTTGTTGCCAAGAGGCCTCCTGGTGCAAAGGTAAGAAGATTCAGTCAAATGAGCTAATACTTACAGATCAAGCTGGTGACACAATAAAAATTTATAATCCCTTATAGATTTAATAATACTTTCTGAAAAGCACATTCCACATTTTGGGGTGAGAGTGAAGAAGGAGTATAAACTCATGAGAAACATTTACTTTTCGTGATTATACAAAGGCCATTGGAACTTGAGACACTGAACAGAATAGAAATTTCCATACTGGGGTCAACTAGCCAAAGTGAAACATAAGGAATCGTCTACCACTGATACTGAAGTTGTGCTGCAGGCTGGAATCCACAAGGTCCAGAAACAGCTACCTTTGGTAGGCCTCCAACAAGCTATTAGCACAATCTTCACCTGGCCAGCCTGTTGGACAAGCTAGCGGAAAGCTTTCACATTTACATTGTCACTCTATTTAGCTTTCCCAACAGTTTTTCACTTCACATGAGCTATTGGACATCTCAGCCTTGGGCAGTGGGTGTGAACTCCAGTATGTATGTGAAGTACTGCTAGTGTGAAAAAACGGCTAAGCTTTGAAGAGAAGCAGCAGGCAAAGCTGTTAAAATACATGCTTAACAACTACTGTACTCCAGTGGCACAAACTGACGGAAGACAGGAGGAGAGGGAACCTCTACACCTAGACATTTCCAGAAGTGTTTTGAAAAATTTGGTTCTATATATTGCTTTGGACAAGGCAGAAATGCTTAATTTTAATTACCAAGAGGGTGCCGAGAGCGCAGCTGGATGCCTGTTAACTGAAGCTACCACCGTTACATGCAAATTGGAAGAATAAATCAAATAAATAAATATCAGCCTCCCAAGAGCAGTCAAAGTAAAAAAAAAAAAAAAAAGGGTAACGCATTTTGGAAGCAAGGAAGGAAATTGTTGTCAGTGAAAAACAGCCAGCAAAGGTAACAGACCTCTGCCAGCAGACGACCATCAGTAACAACTCTGTCTTATCAGGATGCAACTTGTCAGCCAAGTCCGCAGATTAGAGGGAAAGCCATAAGCGAGGCAGATACACTGTAGACATAAAACAATTCAGTCAGGTGTTGTCTTAAATCTGGTGGCAACAGAGACAGCAATGTGAGTTACCTCACCCGAGGCAGGCACAGGAAATGGGGAAAAAATTAATTATCTAGTCAACATGCATGAAACCAGAGTAAACGGAAGACCACTGAGAAAGATCACTGCTGTATCTTCAATAACAAGGTACGAAGCGGGAAAGCAAGGACAGTGAAACACAGACAGCTAGATAAGTCCCCATTAACAATAGTCTCCACTAGATGTCAAGGACTGAGATACTCAAATCCTTTTATAGTTCATTTAGGACTCCAGAGAAATGACAGGTTCACAGCCCTGAATACTTAAGTGTCTCAGGAACATGAAAAAGGCAATATTAAAGTGGGACAATTTTTGCAGACATTGCCACATGATTTCTTTGACACAACAAGGGCATTGACTGTAAGGGTGGATTCTTGCCAGTGTCAGGATCTGCAGCCATCAGCATCTTGAAGGAGATCAGTGAATAGCCACAGCCTGTAGTTACTTTGAATAAATACAAGCTTGAGGTGAGCCAAAATCACCACAATATCACACCTCATACTTGGCAACAAACTCAAGAAGCCACTCCACTAACTGCTCTGGGATATACTGTGTCAGCAGAATCCCACGGCAGCCCCTTGTGTTGATGGCTTTCAGTGGGTTGGACAAGAAAGGAGCAGTTCTGTTCAAAACACACCCCAAAGCAAAACTCTCCCTTTAACACTGTCTTATTCCAAGCACAGGTGTGACAACCGCAACTGAGCTGCACTGTGGAATCTGCATCTGAAGAAAAATAAACCAAGGAAGACAAACTGAATATACAGAAATGGATTCATTAATTAAATTAGCTTCCATAAAAAGCCAAGAGCAACAGACCTATCTTGACAAGAAGCATTACTTTCTTCTTTAAAACACAAAACCTGGATAAGCTGCAGTACTCTCTGTGGGAAAGGCAACTTATTTTACAGGGAAGCATTCCTAGTTACAGGCAGCACAAGGAGTTACAAATAATATATGGATAAAAACTGCACATAAATTAGTCTACAGATCCTATCAAAGTATTTCACAATAAGGAAATACCTCACCCTCTTCATAAACCATTTCCATGGGTTTCTTCTCTACAAGAGTAATACAGAAGAGTTTTCAGAGGAAAGCTTTCTACAAGTAAGGCTCAAATCAGCTATAGTAGGACTTAGATGTAAAACCATGACAGTGCCTTCAGAAGCTTAAAATACAAAATACTAACTGCAGAATCCTGGCAAAACAGCTACGCAAAACAAAGCTTTAGTAGGGCTATTTTAATAGTATAGAAACTCTGGAGCTATAAAAACAAAGCTGAGTAATCACGTTTACTAAGTATCCTTTAAAAAAATAAATAAAAGTCAGCATGGACACATAATGCCTTAGTTTACTCCAAGAGCTTAAACAGTCTAGAGATACTTTCAAGACCAGCATTGTTCCCATTGACATTACCCACAAACATCCACCCCAGCTTGTGTCAACTGAAGAAAGTGAGCATGATATCAGTAATAGAATACATGAGGCACCGCAGATGGGAAAACTAATTTTAAAGAGAAACTCAGAAAAGATGGCTAGGTTCATACTGAAAAATGTAGTCAGACCTCCCCAATCCTAGGAACAGTATAAACATGTCACTGCAGCCTCCTATTTAGGCTAATTAGCTCTGCCGAGAAGGAGAGTATGTTTGCACAGGCAGAGCCCTGACTTAATGCAGTTATGCTGTTTCTGGGACCTACCTCGTTAAGCACCGCACTGCGTAGGCACATGCTAAATGATTCTGGATAACAGCCATTATTCCTCTTTCATGTGCTTCAACAAAGCTGAACTTTTGCTTTTGATTTTTTACATTGCATTTTTAAAATCTGAACAAATAAAAACAGCCAAATATAACTTACAAAAGGTCAAAAGCCAGGAAGGTCAAAATCCCACTAATTTCTGCAGTATTAATTTAAGATCTTTCCAAACACAACATCTGTAGGTTGGTTTCTCTCATCAGTTTTCAGCAATGCACTTGCCTGTACACAATAAATAGATTATTACCACATATTATTTGCCAAATGCTAAATATTCATTCTTCTAAATATGATTCTTATAGAAATATTTTACAACTGCTTCATACTATGACACTCGACAGAGCTGTACATGCCATTGGTTTCAGCAGTATCTATGTCTAGTATGTGACTGTCCACAAATCTCAGGACTAAACGCTCCAAATACAAGACTGGTACCTTAACTCTTCTTGCCTTCGGCTCTATCTGAAGCCCTGTTGCAGATTACTTCCAAGTTTCAACCATTAACACAGAAAAACCTTTTACTAGCCTGCCTTATTAGACTCCCCATGATGCATTAGCCACTCACAAGCTGCAGAGCACTGGCAGACTCAGAGCAATGTTACAGATGCTGGGACATCAGGTGGAATCATCCTCCCAAGAGCGCAGCAACCACATTTTATGAAGTGCCTAATACAGTCCTTGAAGCAGGGGCCCGTGACCACTTCAATCTGAATAGTCTAATTAATAGAATACAAAGCCAATGTCTTTTTTGCCCACCCTCCCCCTGATGTCATGATTAGTGCATTCTTTTCTGAGCCGTGTCCCAGCTCTAAGTATATTTAACATACAGAAGACCAGGACAGTACCCCTCCAAAGCCTGAAGCAGAATAATGGCTAGGCAAACCTACAACCAAGAACTAACCTGCACCTCCTTACTACCTGTATGGGCACTCCAACAGCTTGACTATCTCATCAAATAAAGACTGTAAACACCACTCATTATCTCCAAGAATAAAAATTACATCTGTTCAGCATGCACACCTGACCTGGCTCCCAGGAGAGGCCAGAAGCAGGGCTCATATAGTTCAGCCTTACCATTTCCAAGAGGTAGAGGTGGCACTTCCCTATCCAGCCTTCTGGAGTACCATCTGTCTTATACAGCCTTTCATGCCTGACATGGAGTAGTTACATACCTTCACATATAACCTGGATGTTGCATAGCTTCAGGTGAGCCATCCTCACCTTGAGCGCTATGCCACATATGCTGCATGCCTGATGCAGGGGATCTGAACACAGTACAGTGGCAGCCCACATTTGAACATGTACTGGCACCGTAAAAGCTTATTTTACAGTGCAGCGTTTTACAGTACAGCATTTCAGCATCAAGCCTGCTTGACAGGTTGCCACCCCTGCCTCTGCCTCCAGGCACTCAGTCCCTTCCTCCTACACCCACACCTCTGAGGTGCATGTCCTTGTCTGCTGGCCATGTGATTGATGCTCACAAGATTTGTGACATTATGTAGGTTAAAAGCAGATTATTTTTAACCCAGCCCCCTGCTCACTGATCTAGTTCATAGTACATTACAACAGTCATATTAACACAGCAGCTGGGGCAGGGAGCCACAGCCATACACATGCTGGGAGGAAGAACAACTGGAGCTGTGGGAAATGCAGGGTTACTGCAGAGGCCACGAACTGCGGCTCCAGAGGTGACCAAGAGCCATGTCCTGTAGTTCCACTTCCCTCCATCCCCAGCATGTCTCAGCATTTCCTACTGCATGATTTCAAAAACATTGCAATATGACTACATATCCATCAGGCTGCTGAAAGCCTCATATCTCTGCAAAATGTCCATGTAGTCAGTCCACTTCTTCCCAAACACAGCGCTGCTGAGCTTATTGGAATAACACCAGCCTGACCCGGGAGTTAGACCAACCACTTCAGCTTATTAATATCACTGGTTTTTTAGGTAACAAAGAAAGCAAGATCCTGACACCACTACAGTGTTCACTGCAGGATTCAGGTCCCTGCCTCCCACTGAAGCAGGGTTTCACATGCCATTTTTCTCCTAAAGAGAGGTGTTGGAAGACAGTAATAAATTTCTGGAAATATGTGTGTCGTGGTTAAGGCCCCTCATCCATGCAGTTTTCTCTCTCACTCACTCTGCTCTTTCTTCCTCCAGTCCCAGGGGGAATGGGGAGGAGAATCAAAAGAATGCAACTCGCACAGGTTGAGATAAGAACAGTTTAGTAACTAAGGTATAACACAAATCACTACTGCTGCCACCAGTAATAATACAAGAGAAATACAAGGAAAGAGAATACAACTGATCACCAAGCCCTACCCAGCCAGTGCAACCCCAGCAGCAAACCCCCCAATACCAAAAACCCGACCATGCCGTGCACCCCCAGTGCACCACCACACCCTTCGGGTCTCTGCTCCGTGTTTTCACATCCTGGGCATAACGTGCTGTGGTATGGAATATCCTCTTTGGTCAGTTTGGGTCAGGTGTCCTGCCTCAGCTTCCTCCCGGCTCCCCCTCCTCCCTGGCATAGCATGAGACTCAGAAAGTCCTTGGCCAGACCAGAACATCACCAAGCAGTAACTGAAAACACTGGTGTTATCAGTGCTGCTCCCAGGCCCAAAATCAAAAACACAGCGCTGCACCAGCTACCAAGAAGGAGAAAAATGATTGCTACTGCTGAACCGATGACAATGTGCAAGAAACTGCCACAATACATTTAACCCACAACAGCTCCAAGTACCTTAAGAACACCAGCACTGGTCTCTACACCACATGTATATTTACCTGCTTCATCATTTTTCTCCACAAGATATAGGATAGTTTCTTCTAATGATCCAGCAGCTAGAAATTAAATTTAGGCAGATTGACTTCAAAGTCTGCTGACATCTTTCTAATGACAGTCTGTTTACTGCTTAGATGTTTAAACAGTAGTTTCCTTTAGCTGTCCACTCAACTTTATTTTCTTTATACAACTCTTAAGCCAACTTTATTGGTAATTCAGAGCTGCAGAGAGCCATGTGCAGGCATCTCACAAACTGGATGAATATAAATACTGGGGATCATATCAGGTATCCTGGAACCACTTCTAATTCAGCCATTTCATACATTTGACCCACCAAGCCAAAGTAATGATTCAGAGAATTTGAACTTCACCTGCACAACACCATCACAGGAGAGCAGTTTGGATGCTGGCCATTCATCCCTATGAATCAAGCAGGAGACATGAATCTCCATGCTGATTAGACACTAATCAGGTTACTCAAGTCCCACATTTATAGCACCTTCTGATATTCCTTGAACACAGTAGCATGACACCAAGAATGCAGTGGCTTGAACTTCCTACTCACCTTGAATCCTAAATGAGCCACAACCAGAGGCTGATTGTAAATAACTAACTTGCTCACATCCCAGCTTTACTCTCCTCCACACTTGCAGCCCAGTTTCATGGCTACACCAATCACTTGTCCACATGCACACATTTTCAGAAGAAAGCAAAAGGAAAAAAAACCACTACAGCCACTGCATATGGTCAGAGGTGATGTTTTGTACTACATTAAGATGAAGTCAAGTTCAGACCAACTCTTTAGCTTATCTTTAATCTATGAAGCACTCCCTGCACACAGTACATGGGCCAGGAAGTTGCTTTGCTGCTCTGTAACTCTCAGGCAGCCTCTTGCTAGAGACAAGGGGCCCCAGAAGATGACACATCTAGCAGAGCCTTCCCATGAAAAGAAAGACCGCTGTGGGAAAAGAAAGATTCAACGCTGGTATAAAAAAAAAAAAAAATAGACCAGCAAAGGGACAGTACTCAGCCCAAAAATGGATCAAGTGAAATGAGGTATTGGAAGCTAGTATCAGTACTGAAAACTTCAGTCAAATTGACTAATGCAGTGCTAACGGTTCGCAAAAGCACAGACGTCCACTGCTGTGTGCCAGCCTGCAGACACTGCACAAGCAAAAGTTGAATCTAAAAAAAATAAATATGGGCAAAGGGAAACCCTACTGCTTACCAATTATAAGATCAGTTGCATAAACACCACCTGGAATTAAATTCTTTCCCCTCCCTCCTTAATGAAGTGTATTAAGAGTCTCTTTCCCTCCATGCACGGTGGCTATGCCTTCAATGGCTGCTGCCTTTATCTTGTTTTGAGTCAGATACTGAATGATCGTTACTTACTGCTCTAAATCAACTCCGAATATAGGCTTTGATAGGGCTGTTCTTGCCAGATTACTTTCATTACTGTTACTCATCAGCTTCTGTCACTTATTCTGAATCTTGTCTTGTGCTCTTAAACATAAATGGAGTTTTGACATTGATTTCAGTAACATCAAAGTGGGAAAAGACATTAGTCACAAACTGCATCATCTGACAGAACCAAGTCATAAGGCCCAACACAAATTGGTTACAAGGAGCATTTATTTCTTATTACAGTGATGGAACCAAAAACTCAAGCCATTCCCATCTCTCCCTTCCCAGTAGCTCTGTGCAACGAGAAACTGAAGTGTGCATAAGGTCGATTACAAAAAGGCTGAAAGATTATTCTGGGGGATAATGCACACTAGGTATTTCCTTAGGAAAGCAGTGAGTACTACCTCTCTAGAGCACCCAATGTCAGGCACTGTCAAAGTCTAGTTCTCCTCTAACACACTTATTTTCATTTCCTTCTTAAATAAATAAACTCTTCTGATTTTCAAATGTCCAAAACCAGAAAACCCATGCTTGCTGGGTTCAGATCTTTTTTTGGAATTACAGCCGAAAGACGTAAACTTGGCTAGGTACACATAGATTAAGCAGTATTTAACAAGCTACTGTTATATAATGCATAAGTTCATGTATTGCACACAACTTTTGCATGATGAATTGTTGCAAAGGGCATTTCCAAAAGTCAAGCCAGCTGTGTAGTTATTGCTCAATAGTTCTAGGAGCAGAATTCAGTACTACAAGTCCTATTCAAGTATACAGTACTCTTCTCCAATAAAATCAGAGGTTACTAAATTATTTCAATAACTAAAAATACTTGGGACTTCTGGAGACATAAGTTCAACACAAATTCTTTTCCTCCTCCAGATTTAACACAGTATTTCAGTAAAAAAGGACTTAAGTATACATCTGCTCTGAACAGCTATTAAGCATCTCATTGGCCTACTACAAGGAAGTCAGGTTGTGGCAAAAGTTGATAGAGTGCTTAACCCATTGCAAATAGAATATCATCAATAAAACCTTTGCCTGAAGGTTCATAGTCATATTTGACATCAGCAGATGTTTATCCAGCTGTTGCTGTTCAAAACCATCTTTCTAGTCAAGGAAGTTACTAACAATTTCTTCAGCTCTGCTAAGACTGATGTTGCACCACTGAGAAATCTTGATAGTTTTGGATTCCCTTGGAATGACAGGTGTTACTGAAATTATACTTATTCACATTGCTTTTCATCCACAAATATATATGGCATAAGTAAGAGTGACTATATTTGCAAAATATGTACAGACTCTTTTATTCAACACACCCAAGTGTGAATAAAGAAGTCTAATATCATTTGGTTTTACAAATGAAGAAAACAAAATTAGTGAAGTTTGGGTGACTTTGCCCCAACTTCTTGTGGCACAAAAATCAGCAGAATTAAAACTCAAAGCAGATAAATAGGATAAAGGTTAAATCCAGGGACAAAAATAAGAAACAGATCACCTGAAACACTGCTATCCTTACTGCTACATTTTGAAAATAAAACCATACAAAAATTAAAATTATATATTGAATTTACACAACAGAATTGTGATGTTCACCGTGTGTTATAAACTAAATAACGCGTTGTGATTTGATCTGTAGCCTAATCCTGAAACATATGTTGCATTTCATTTCGCTCACATTGACTAGATTACTGACTTGGTTTAATTCATATTATTTACAATTGGGAGAGCTTGATGATAAGTAGAAAACAAATTATACAAGTTTACTACACCCTCCCTCTTACTTACACCAATGAGTGATTATAACTCTCGTTATAATCATGGAAGATTTAAGGAGATGGACCAATAACTGTGCTGCTGGTTCAGCATCTAGAAACACATCTGCCCAACATACTAATGAGGGTACATTATGCAGTTGTCTGCAAAGCACTGGCATAACACAACATTACATTGGGCTTTCCTCTCTTGAAGCTGATCTACGTTGTCACCAAACGCTTTCCATGGGGGTGGTGCATCATACAGAGCATGAACAGAGCAAACTGCTGACAGTTCTTGGAAGACTACATATACTCCTTTACCTGGCACTTAAGACGCATTAGAGATCATTTGATTTCACAAAAGTTTGGTCTTGCATTGCTCATTAGTGTCGTGGTTGAAGCCTCTCAGGCAGTTCGCTCACTCACTTTGCCCTCTTTCTTCCCCCAGTCCCAAAGAGATGGGGAGGAGAACTGAAAGAATGCAACTCCCACAGGTTGAGATATGGACAGTTTAGTAACTAAGGTATAACACACTACTCACTACTCACTACCACCAATAATAATACAAGAGAAATACAAAGAAAGAGAATACAACTGCTCACCACCCGATATCAACCCAACCGCGCAGTGCACCCCCACCCTTCTGGGTCGCTGCCCTCCGTTTTAACATCCTGGACATGATATGCTGTGGTGTGGAATAACCTCTTTGGTCAGTTTGGGTCAGGTGTCCTGTCTCTGCTTCCTCCTAGCTTCCCCTCCTCCCTGGCAGAGCACAAGGCTCAGAAAGTCCTTGGCCAGCCTAAACATTCTAAGCCATAACTAAAAACATTGGTGTTATCAGTGCTGTTCCCAAGCCAAAAGCCAAAAACACAGCACTGCACCAGGTACTACGAAGGAGAAAAATGACTGCTGCTGCTGAACCCATGACAATTAGGTTGCCATAGGTGTTTAATTCCTCACAATCATCCAGAAACAGCCTTATCCCACAGTTGTACTCCATAATCTCACTTTCCCTTATTCTCTTCCAAGAAAGCCCAAACAGCCTTAGCTATCTGTAACACTGGACGTGGAGGGGAGGGTGGAGAGCTATTGCATGGTTACTTTGAAACCTGCAAATTCAAATTAATTTGGAATAACTACCCTTTTTGGAAAGTGTTCATGCTAGAAAGCTCTAAGGCACAGAATCCATAAGGTAGTTCTTCTCTAAGAAGGGAAGTGATCAGGCAATATTCACACTTTATTAGGAAAACTCTGGATTTAAAAAAATTTGCACATGGCCAGACTCAAGTTATACAACTTCTAAAAGGACAAGGAGCCAATTAAGGTGTATTAATGTAACCTATTAATAGGTGCCTATTCTCTTAAACATTATTCTAAATTTTTACATTCAAGAACCTTCTGTCGAACTTTACCTTTGAGACAGTATCTAAGGAGAAACTGATCCCAGAGAGCAGAGCTTTTCCCATGGAAATTTGCTAATCCTAAAAGCTTTTTTAATTAGGTTTTTAACTCATTTATTTTTAGATGCACTCCACTAACACATTTGATCATCACTTTTGTGCTAAAACAAGATATCATATTGGAGTTTCACAGCCAGCACATTGGGAGTTTTCTAGGAAATCCAGTAACGCTTTTCAGAGGAAAATTGCCAGCCAGCTAGTTTTGGCTTTGGTATCGTTTTGAATCTGATGAGCTTCATTCAGAAATATTCGTCCTTCACTGAGCTAAGGAGGCCATTCATTCCTCAGCCCCACCAAATAACCAGCTGACTTTGTTATATTACCTACAGAACATTCTGCTTCCCATCAGAACTAAACTTGCCATTGAAATAGATGCTCTCAGTAAAAATCAGATGCATTGTCTAATGAGTCAGTTCATGGCCCATTACAGCTGATGCCTTGCCTCTCATTTCACATACTGTAGTGCAAGGCATTTTGTGCTGAATATAGTTAAGAATATAATACACAATCAAACCTGAATCCTTATTCACAGCAATAATGGCAGTACTCTTTTCAGTTATTTCACTCAATCAATCTGCATATTAAAGGTTCTTTTCAAGTTTTTAACAGGGGGAAAAAAAAAAAAAAAAACAGGGCAAAGAGAAATGGCCTTCAGGGTACCACTTAAGTAAGCATATTCTGATACCAAAAAACAACCCCATCCATGTATAAGGCATATGAACAGACAAAGGGGTAAGGAGGGAACAAGGACTGGGCTGCATCTCCCCATCATATGATTGCCTTCATGGTTTTCCTTCAGGGACTCCAGCACAAGTATTTTCTCTGTTGTCTGAAGATATTTTTCCAGCACCAACTACCAGAGACAGCCTGAGCTAGCACTGAGGTGACTGTCAAGGCCACCACCACTTAACTGGATCACACACTGCAGTCCATTATCAAAACAAATATCACAAGTGAACTTGATAGATCAACTGCTTAGTTTGATGCATCCACTTCCCAAGCAGTTATAGCTCTTCCCAAATTCACTGTATTGACTTTCTGGCAACAGATGTCACTACAGTGAAATCATGATGAAGCAGCAGATAAGAAAGCAAGAGTGCCAGATCAGCAATACCAATTTCTGCAACACCTTAGAAATAAAAGGAGAGTGCAGGAAACTAACTGCTTTTATGAAGAGAAAAATTATTAAAACATTGTTGCAAATACAGGGCAAAATCTCCCCTTACTGTCACCTAAAGCAGCCTAGTTTCAGTGCATGAGATCATACTAAATTCCTGCTAGGACCAGAAGTGTTCTTCTGCCCCAAAAAGCTCCATTAAGGGGAAATTCATAAAAACTACCATTACTGAATGGGCACAGAATGCTGTAGAACTCTGTGTAAGAGAGACAACAATCTCCCACCAGAAATGTTGCTGGGTTGCTGCACAGTTCCAGACTGGTGCGAGTGCTGGGGTGTATACTGCTCCATTCTAGGCTGCAGAGCAAACCATGAAACTTAGAGGGGCATCTAGGGCAAGAGGAAGTGCCAATGACTGCAGAAAGCCAAACCCAGCAAGGAAAGCAAGGCTAAATTAGAATTAAAATACACATGAAAACCCCAATAATTGCTTTTAATTCCACTTTAGGGAGGGGGAAGATATACTTAAGACTGCTCAGCATAACAGAAGGAAGGAAATATTGTTACTATGCAATATGCTTCATTTAAAAAAAAAGGACATCTATACAAAAAGCATATTTGTACCTCTTTACCTAGCCTCCATTATAAATCCACACTCAGTCCTGCCCATATCTCAACCCCAGTCCTAGCCTTCAGACGTTTATTTTGATTTTGCTTCTCAATAAGCAGTTGTCGTTATGTGTATAAATGAAAGCAATCTTAGTTTCTGTTCCTCGGACACCGTACCTTTCACATGGCTAGCTCATGCACCACTTGTCCCCTCATCAGCATAGAAAACACTTCCATCCTTTCAAATTACTTTGAATACAGTTACTTCTTTTTTTTTTAAGAGGGGGTTATGTGAAAATTAAATGCCCAAGTTAAGACCACATTCTAATCTTAATGCAATAATATTTTCACTAAGCATAGACTTTAAGAGTATGTTAAATCAATGAACTAGATCGCCTCCTATGCCTAACTAACTCCCACTTCTCCGGCCACTGAACAACCTCTTGTAGCACAGCACCTGCCCCATATACATATATCACATAGGCCAGCCCTGGATATTTGAAATGCAAATGTATACACACTTAGCAAGATTGCTGGATCATTTTTAAAGACCTCCTGAAAAAAGTTCTTAAATGATTCACTTTATTTTTACGCCTTCTGTCTCACAGCTGTTGGCTCAAAACCTTTGGCTGTTCTCAGGGCAATTACACAGAAACCAAGAGCTCTTGGACACAGACGTCCTACCATGCACAGTGCCCTGTAGGCTGTTCATAGCTGCTCTAAGTCTTACCTGCCACCACCCGGGGTTGTCAAACCCCCAGGGTTGTCTAGGAGCAACATGACCTCTTCGACCCTCACCACAACCTTCACTCAGGTTAGGAAGAGATGCCACACGCAAGCCCTGAGGCCCCTGTCCCAGGTCACACCACCACTAGAAGAGTTAACAAGATTTTATGGCTAAGTACATGGATAATGGAAGGAAGTAGATTTGCACCGATGATGTATCCTGGAAAAATAAAGAGCTCTGCAGATCCATAAGGATGCAGTTGTGCTGCACTTCTGTCACTATTAAGTCCAATAAATACATAGGATATATTGCTTTCACTGAAGTACCAAGGATTGAGTTAGAAACAGTAATAGCTTTGTCTAATGAGTTACTTAGTATTCATGTTAGAATAACAATAAGTCAAACTAACTTTTTAGACAATAACATGGCTTATAGAATCATAGAATAGTTAAGGTTGGAAAGGAACTTAAGATCACCTAGTTCCAACCTCCCTGCCATGGGCAGGGACACCTCCCACTCAACCATGCCACCCAATGCTCTGCCCAACCCAGCCTTGGACACCACCAGCAATGGAGCATTCACAACTTCCCTGGGCAACTCAGTCCAGTGCCTCACCACCCTTACAGTAAAGAATTTCTTCCTCATATCCAATCTAAACTTCCCCTGTTTAAGTTTGAACCTGTTACCCCTTGTCCTATACTGTTACACATGTTATCTCCTCACTGCCCCACTTGTGCATTGATTCCCAGAGCACCCAGCACAGCTTTGTACCACAGGACACTGGTGCACGCTCTCATAGCCAGCACAGTACAGGAAGCTTATTCACCATCTGGGTCATGGAATACCCTCCTTTCCCTCCACCTGTACAACATGGAAGCAGAATGCCCAGGCATTACCAGCCTCCAAAGACAGCATTAGGGAGCCCTTCGCTCTCCTCTCAGCCCTTCATGGATGAGTCAGGTTAAAAATAAAAAGAGTGGGCATCTTCATTTAGCTTCAGTAACCTAATGCAAAAGAACTGCTGGGAACACTTGAGATAATTGTCTTAATTATAGACCTGAAGTACTAACTAAATAGTTATGAAAGTTGGGTTGCTGGGGATTTTTAAACACAAACCATTTTAAGTGCACCATCCGCCTGTGCAGTTAGCTCCTCTTTCTCTGTGTTTAGATCTTCCATCTTTTCCATTTCACCTTCCCACAGGGACAAATTCAGCAGCTACCCAGTAGGTTGTTGTGTGTTGCCTGTACACTTGAGCCAAGAAAATCCAAGGTCTACATGTGAGACTAATTTATGCCTAATTCATTGTTTCAGTCAGGAGTTGTAGATTACACGAACACATGGTGGTCAGAGCAGTTAATAGGACTTCAGCTGTGAGCCCACACACATGCATTTTCTCAGCATCTCCTACACAGACTCAGAGAAAATGCAGAGCCATTGCTAGACACTGTACCAGGGTCTGAAGCGTGCGATAAGGAAAAAGTCCGTCGATTTCTTGGTATGATTTAAAGAATCTGTCCAAGTACAGTTTACATGTACTGCCGCAATGAAAGTCAGCAACTGTGAAGCATTAAACTTTAAAATAATCCTTTTTTCAGATAGACATGGCAAAGGTAAATGACTGGTTACCACTCAGAGCAAAGCATTTAGCCAAATTACTCATTATGAAAGGACTAATTAAGCAACAGGGAGCCTGATCACCTACAGGTTCTGAATGAGGCAGAAGTGAGAAGACAAGAGCTCAGCTGTGCAAGGGGGATAAGAGATCAGGGCTGCCACGGCCATTTCAGGGAGAGGAGGAAGGGAGACAGACATTTTCTGCAATTCACCTGCAACTCCAGGCGTGGGACAGGACTACCAGTACGTACTCTAAATGATGCCACACTGAGGTCCAACAGGATGTAGAACTGGCAAGGAAACACATACCGATTTTCCTGTCAGTCAGTACATATATATGTGAGCAATGGCAGACTTCTGAGCCCCTCCTTATCTGAACAAGATTTACTTGAGCTGTTGCATGTCCCTGAAGAGGTGGACATAACCAGGAGTGCTCAAGCATCCAGAGTCCAGCAGAGAAGCATGCCTGTGGCACCAGGCAGGATATGGCAGTACCATGAAGCCCAGTGGTGTGCCAGTGTGTCACAGAAAATGGGAACCAAACGCCTTCACAGCAGCAGAACACCCACAGAGCCATGAGCCCATACCACAACATCCCAAATGAACAACATCCTCCAACCATTTGGCTGCAGCAAACAGCCCACAGGCATCACAGCTCCATGGGACTCCTCAGAGGTTCCAACCATTCCCAAAACCCACCCAGAGCAACCCTCCACCCCAGCAGCAGCAACCAGTCGGCTGCCTGCTGGCAGCCTCCCACTGCTGGACCTTCAGGCAGACACCTCACCTCCACAGCTCACGGTGGGCAGAGCCTTTCACATCTCATTCCACCTTCAGATCCCACTCAGCTGAGCACAGATTTTGTACCATATTAACTCATTTTTAACACTTTCTCAAACAGGATTTCTTCAAGCTTCAGTCCCTTCAGTTACCAGACCAAAACAATCCTCTCAGAGCCCTGTTACCACAGGACAAGCAGCTCACTGGTGCTCATCTCCTCAGCACAGTTTAGCAAACAGTGCTCCAAAGCACACTCCACCTTCTCCCAAAAACATTGCTGATGTAGCATCCCAAAGCAGCATCACCCCCACCCTCCACTAACCCTCCCTGCCACAACAGGGCCACCCCACAACAGATAACCTTCATCAGTCCTGAGGTGCCCCACGATAAGCTCTTCACACAGCAGCTTCCCCTGCATGGTGCACAGCCACCTGCATCACACTTGAGTCCCATGTCTTGCTTCATTCCACTCAGGAGTCTTCTGGGTCCCAGATGACATTCTTCAAACTGTTTTGTCAACCTCTTACACTGAAGAGCACCTTCTACATAACACCCCAGCATGGCAGCCTCACTACCTCTCTCCATTAGCCAGGGCATAGCATGACCTCAGGACTGAAAAGCGCTTTTACTCAGTCTCCTTCTCACAGACCTGAGCAGCCATAGGCACCTAGGGCCCATAATAACCCTATCCCTCAGAGGAGCCTCAGGCAAACCCACACCACCCCCCAAAACAAACCCTTTCCTACTAAGAAGCACAGTCCCCATCCTGCATCAACCCCACCTTAAGCCCACCCTCAGAAGAGCTCCTTCCACCACATCTCAGCCAGCTGCCACCCATGTAGCTGATTGGACACAGCCAGCCCCAGAACAACAGGCAGCGAAGAACCACTGGACCTGGCGTCCACCCACACCTAGCACAACACAGGTACAAATGCAGGTAGAAACAAAGGGGGGGGAAGGGGGGAGCAGCTCAGCCCCAGGCAACCTGGGAGGGCAGGGAACACTCCTGCCTTTATCCCATTTTCCCAAGAAACTGTTCCCTGTTTGGGAGCCGAGAGGGTTTAGCAGCACCTCACCTCAACCACTTTCACCTGCCCTTTCCAGGTGTCAGTATTCCTAATTAGCATCTGCAGGGCACTGCCTCTCAGAAGTCAGTGGTTATGTCTCTGCTGTGGCATCACATATGACATTTTCTATTTAAAACAGCATAAAATGGAAGGGGGTCATGAGTGCCTAAGCTGTGGCCTGTGGTGAGGTCTCCTGGGTTAAAACAACACAGCAGATATCCTCTGGGCAGTAGCCACAACATTACACTTTTATACTGTGCCTTTTTACCTCTGCTCAGCATGAAAGAATATGCAATTAGGGAACCAGATGTTAAACCCTTAAAAAATCAGAACATTGCAGTCAGCAGTGGCTGCTTCGTGCTCATTCTCACAGCAGAACAGAAAAGTACAAATAACTGTTTTCCCACCACTTGCTCTTTACCATTGGACCAAAACCTCTTTGAAACAGATATCCCTTACCATTTCCAACACTGATACCTTGAGCTGGAGCTGTAGACAGCAAAGCAGGTGAAAAGCTCGTAACAGCATGGAGGTCAGCATGCTTTAATCTGAGCTTTACTCTGGCAGTGAGGACTTTTTGACTGCTTTATGGGCTGAAAGACCCCAGATGTCTCCAACCATTCCAGTATGGCATTGACAGGGTCTGATACAGCCATCATATCATAGAATTGTTGGCTCATGTTCATTTTCTCATCCACTAACACCCCCAAGTCCTTCTCCGCAAGGCTGCTCTGAATCTCTTCCCTGTCCAACCTGGAGCTGTGCCTGGGATTGCTTCAACCCAGCTGTAGGACCTTGCATTTGGCATGGTTAAACTTCATCAGGTTGGCATCAGCTCACCTCATAAGCATGTCAAGGTCCCTCTGGATGGCACTCCTTCCCTCCAGCATGTCAACCAAACCACACAGCTTGGCGTCATTGGCAAACTTGCTGAGGGCACACTTAATCCCACTGTCCATGTCACTGACAAAGACAAACACCAATCCCTGAGGGACACCACTCGTTACTGGTCTCCAGCTGGACATTGAGCCATTGACCACAACCCTTTGCGTGTGGCCAGCCAGCCAGTTCTTTATCCACCGAGTGGTCCACCTATCAAATTGATGTCTCTCCAACTTAGAGACAAGGATGTCATGTGAGTCAGTGTCAAACGCTTTGCACAAGTGCAGGTAGATGACATCAACTGCTCTACCCCTGTCCATCAGTTCCATAGCTCCATCATAAAAGGCCACCAGATTGGTCAGGCAGGATTTCCCCTTAGTGAAGCCATGCTGGCTGTCACCAACCACCTTGTTGTTTTTCATGTGCCTCAGCATGCCTTCTGGGAGGATCTGCTCCAAGATTTTTCCAGGCACAGAGGTGAGGCTGACTGGTCTGTAGTTCCCTGGCTCATCCATTTTCCCCTTCTTGAAAATGGGGGCTATAGTTACCCTTTTTCCAGTCATCAGGAACTTCATCTGACTGCCATGGTTTTTCAAATATGATAGACAGTGGCTTAGCAACTTCATTTGGAAGCTCCTACAGGACCTGCGGATGGATTTCATCATGTGCGTGTTCAGGTTCTTAAGATGGTCTCAAACCAGATCCTCTCCTACAGTGAGCCCAGGGTCTTCATTCTTACAGTCCCTGTGCCTGCCTTCCAAGACTTGGGTGGTGTGGTCAGAGCATTTGCCTGTGAAGACTGAGGCACAGAAGTCACTAAGAACCTCTGCCTTCTCCAAATCCAGGGTAGCCAGTTCTCCCGATAGCTTCAGGAGGGGGCCCACATTATCCCTAGCCCGTCTTGTATTTGCAGTGTGCCTATAGAATCCCTTCCTGTTATCTTTCACACCTCTAGCCAAGTTTAATTCTAAGTGGGCCTTAGCTTTCCTAACCTGGTCCCTAGCTTCCCGGACAACATCCCTGTATTTTCCCAGGCCACCTGTCCTTGCTTCCACCTTTTTTAGCCTCTTTTTCCTTCAAATTTTCCTCAGCAGCTCCTTATCCATCCAAGGAGGTCTCCTGGCCCTCCTGCAGCACTTCCTTCTAGTTGGGATGCATCACTCCTGGGCTTGCACCAGGTGATCCTTGAATATTAACCAACAGTATTGGGCCCCCCTGCCCTCTAGGGCTATATCCCATGGAACCTTACTAATCAGGTTCCTGAAGAGGCCAAAGTCTGCTCTCTAAAACAGGTCACCGCTCAACCGACTTAAGTTAGTACACCTAAAAACACCTGCCTGCTGAGTGTGTAAGGTGTCTGATTTTAGTAAATGAATGAAATAATGTGAGATCTGAAGGGCTGATCCCAGACCAGTACAGCAAGCTTCCACAGGAACCGCTAGTGGCAACTAAACAAATACTGAAAGCTGACAGAAGTGATTTTGGAAGTCATATAAACACTAAGTATGTCCCTTTTCCGTTTTACATCTCCCATGATAAACAGTTATGAGACATACACAGAGCTTGAAACAGATAATTACTGATAATTCTGACTGGTGGGAGAAGGAACCATCTGGCAGGTGGAAAATAAGAAGGTGCCAAGAATTTAGCACACTAGGGGGTTTCTTGAGAATTTATGCAGAGGTCTAAATAAAGGAATATTTAGACAAAAGGTCAGCTATTCTGTTTCTATCTATACCCAAAACAAATTGGAACACCAGAAGTATCCAAATAAATACGAAAATGATTTCTGGTTGAAATTCCTCTTGCAAATTTTGCAAATGAGCAAAACCAGTGAATCTAAAACTGTAAGTGTTAGAAGTGAGGAATTCCTTCTGCATATCATGATTAATCGCAAATAGTCAAAGCAAAGAGCATCAGCACATTTTATCTTGTGTACTTCATGTTCTCTCCTTTCTGCTTTTAAGATGCAAATGCTTTTATTCATCCTCTCCTGCCCTTGCTGCTTGGTATGTATCATTTGTTTCTTTCCATTTTCCTTAACAGTATTTCTTCTTTCCTATAGCAGAGAGAAAACAAAATCCAACAGACTCCATTTTGTAATTCTTTCCTTTCTTGTGAGTGAATTTCTTTTTCCCCTGCTCTTCTCTTTATCACTCCTAGGAAAAGAAAAAGGGACATTGCTGGATGCAGCATACTAATTGTGATTCCACATTTTTCCACTGAGATCACTACTCATTAGCCATTTTGCTGCTGACCCTTCACAACAGCTGAGCTGCAGCCAACATCTATTGCAGTTAAGGGGAAGTAAGGACAAGACCCACACCGGTAGTCTTAGGCAAAATACAAAATTAAGAGACAAGAAATTTATGTAACATAATTAGTGATTTGTGGCCACTTCTGCTGAAGCATCATGATTCACTATAAAGACTATAAAGCCCTGCAACAGGTTACTAAAGGAGATCATGCAGTGTCTGTCTTTGGAGGTTTCCAAGACCCACCAGCATAAAGCAACTAGGAACAACTCAGTTTGATGACCCTGCTTTGAGCAGGAGTTTGGACCATGAGCTTGAGAAATCTCCTGAGCCCCTTTCCAATATGAAATTATGAGGCCAAGTTTTTCTGAGGCACATTGAAATACAACCCCCAGTGACTCCTGTGTAATATTCCCATTTCAATGAAAGTTACATCTGAAAGTACTCTTGAAAATCCCACTTGAAACTTACAAGCATCTTCGGAATCCTTAAAATTGTAGCTGCAGGGCCCCTTCCAGTTCACAACTGCAGCTTCCACTAATGCCATTAGAATCAGATTGCTCACAGCAGCTCCTACCAGCCTCCCTTGCTCAGATTGCTTTGTCAATAATTTTTCCTTTGGGGAGTTCCTCCAACCTGATGTTCATCTTGTTTTTCAGCAGCAAAGTCCTATTTTCATTCAAACCTCATCAGAATAATGCCATTATATCCAGACACAAATTTATGGTACATCATACTAAAAGACCTGCAGGCTGTCCTGTCTACTCACCAACTTATTCAATAGGAACAAAGAGATGGTAACCTATTGCTCAACCTCAGTTCCCTTCTCACCACCCTGTTTATAACAAGGCATATTCCTATATCAGACATTGAAGTGGGCACCAGGGATCTCACCCACTCAGTGGGTGTAAATGGGTCCCTGACACAAAGAATTTTCTTCTGCGAAAGAATATGCCATATAGTTGTATATGCATTATACAGCTTGGCATTTCACTGCAGAAGCACGTGATTCTTTCATCCTCACTCTCCCATTTGCAAGGCCATTTATACCATGACAATTCTTTCCATAGCTTTTGGTACTGACGTGTCTGAGGAATGTTGGCTTTTCATGAACTAAGGGAAGACAGTACATCTTATGTCTGGCACTTATTCTCATCGGATTTGCACTGATTCAAACACTAAATACTCAATGCTGTACATCCATTCTCCCGATCTTTTCATGATCTCATGATGCAGGGAATCCTGAGCCTCAAAATAAAATAAATACAAAGAAATTTTCCAACTTGTAAAATTCAAACAGTCTGTTTTGTACCGAATCTATGCATTTTCTTTGCAGAATTGATAACTTATGTGAAGAATCATGGACATCATGAGAGCCAAGAGCTCTTATTTAAACACATTAACAGAACTCATTTGATACCAGTGAATCAGAAAAAAACCCAATAAACCTTATTTTTTACTTCCAATGTGTGCAATATAATGAATGTTGCTGAAATTTTATTCCATGTATTTTTTTATTTCAGAACTTACACACATTTTCATGTTCAGGAGCTCTGATACAAAAAGTAAACGGCACCCAATGACTGCCAGGATAACTAGCAGAAAGCACTGACCATTAAAGTAGGATACATTAATGGCAAACAGTCTCACACTCAGTTACAGCCTTCAAATTAAATCTGCTTGCCTTATTCATATGCCTAATTCCAGCAGAGTAATATTCACTCTGGTACAACACCCTTAATTGAAATAGCACTAAAATAAGAACATTTTTGATCCATTTGATTAACGCAGGCAGCATTAGCCCAATGTCCACCCTGTTCATGTGAAGCAGCCCCACGCAATTTGACACAACTGGAACTTACCACTCCAGAGAGATCTGTGCCTTCGCTCAAAGGGATGCACAGGAGCAAAACTGAAACACAGACTCTTGAGATCACCCCTTGTGGTATGCAGTGTTAAACACCCTTCACTTTCAAGAACACTTACAGTACAGCAATTAGAAATGAAGGGGGGAATAAAGAATAACCCCACTCTTCTTCTTATGGCCTACAGGATGAAATACACTTGTTTCAGAATTTATTATGACCACCACTATTTCATCTCTACTTCAAATCGTGACTGAAAACCACAGTCTGTGGGATTAAATTAAGTCAGTTATGTTCCTCTTCCCAGTCAGGGCATGAAGCTTAACACCTGACAAATTACAAAGTGACCAGAAAAATGAAGAACTTCCTCTTTTTTGTTAGAAAGACCAAAAGACAGTTTATCTAACCATTTGTTTATTGTCAGCATTTAGGTCAGCTGTAGCAACTTGCACACTTCTACACATCTTGTGGCTTAAATTGATTTAGTGTAGGAGAGAGGGTTTTCTTGTGTTTCCATGCACTGAGTGATCATTACCATTTACAATATTTGTACAACTGTTCTGGTTTTGTTTGTAGCAGAAAACAATACATAGTTGTGCACTGGCCTTTCTATTCCATTGAAATGATGCACCAAGTCTTCAGAACAGTATTCCTCCCAGTTCACTACAACTTAGTGCACCCCGTACCTTGTCTATGCTATTGATTCTTCACTAATACAAGCATTAGCTTCAGTGGAAACGCTGTCATTATTAAGTCAGACAGAAAACAAACCCAGGCACTACTTTTAAGAGTAAGAGTCAAGAATTATTTAAGTATTCTGACCCCATTTAGATGTCCCACCTAACAACAGGCAGAGGTCTTTTGTAACCATGTTCACCATCTTTCTGATAATCTGTTTATCTCTGTAATTTTCCACATTTAAAACTTTTTCCTTGTTTTCTTTTTTTAATGTTTGGCTTTTTTAAAATTCTTCTAATTGTCTTTTCTGAACACCAAAAGGACTAAAAATGGCCCCTTTTAACTGCTAGTTGTTCACATGCTTATTTTTTTAATGGAGCAGCATTAAACATAGGGCTCAGCCCACCAGTATTCTACACAAGCAGCAGAGTCCCACACACTTCTCCTAAAGCTTTACCCGAACAAAACTGCAGTCCTTTATTCTCACAAAATGAGCTTTGCATTACTTTTTTTGTTCACCAAAACATGCCCAGGTACAACTGTACAGTACGTTTGGGTAATTCCTGCTGCAATGTAGCAGGTAGAGCTCAAATTATGGACCAGATTCAGATGCTGTAACTCTACTGGCACACTCTTCGTATCAGCAAAGCAAAGCAGATGCTTGTGATCCACCATCATTACAAGAGCAGCGAGTGCTCACTCCGAACAACAGAATGAGCTTTTTAATATAATTAGAAACCAAAGGAGATTTTTGGAAGCTAAATCATTATTTCACACTACCAGACACAATTATTTCCTGTTCACTTTGTTCACACAGAAGAGACCAAGGAATTCTGCACACATGAATGACCATGCTTCAGCCTCAAAATCAAATCAGGTTACGCTGTAACACAGTCATGAGAAAGCCTCATTTTGAAATCACAGCAAAGTTTTAACCTTAAGACACGGGAGCCAAAATCACGGGGCACTGTCCCAGCCTGGAGGGGAAGCTGGGCTGGCTTCCCCACAGGTAGCACCCCGCTCTGCAGAGGCTCTTCAGCTCCCTGGGACTGCTCGCCTGCTGATAGCAGCGCTGGCAAACACACGCACGCTGTTGCGAGGCAGGCTGACAGGACTGTGCGGTGGGTAGCAGGGGTGGGTCGTAAAGCAGTGGGTGGATAAAAAGCAAGCGACATGCTCTATAAGCAGATCATTTCCAAGCACTGCCCCAGGACACGCAGAATGACGAAAAAAAAGAAAACACCCCACAGGATACAGCCAAAACCCAGACATCCAAAATCCACTCAGCATCACAGCAGAGTATGTATAGCGGTAACACAAAACACCTCGTTCCACAACAACGCAAGCACCTTAACCGGTATCTTACATATCAAATTAACTATTCCTCCCATTTTTAGCACTGCTATCTGGAATTTGGGAATAGATCCTAATAGGCCAATTATAAGATCTCCCACTGATAGAAGTTACATTATCTGTACTGATGCTGAAGATGAACTGAGAGAATGGACACACGCAATGCAGTCATTCAGCAAGTGTAGAAACAACCTTATGCCATAATCTTTTAACCAGTTTATTAAATTAGTTTCCTTTTCAGAGTACGTTCAACATCTAGTGCCAAAAATAATCAAGAAGTCAATAGCTTAGTAGCCAGTTATCACCTCTATGAGCACTAACACAAGAAACACATATTACACATCACAAAAATTTTCACACTTACACACGCACACACACACACTTACCAGCAGTTTAATAAACTGTTTAACAACAGTTAATAAACAGTTTAATAAACTGTTTAAATCAGTTTACTTTCACAAATCACTTTCCTTTTTCTGACTCACACTCTTCACAATTTCTGAAGGCACAACACCCAAATAGGCAATGTAAAACGTACTTTTTGTAGAAAAATCTATAGTCTCCTAAGAGAACAGTTTGGCAAAACCACTTTCATTTAAAAACTCAGGTTCCAAAATGAGCCTTCAAAGAGCATCAGAGAATACTGCGAAGATTAAAAGCTACTTGAGGTGTCTGCACTTCTCATATGCAACACACCGCTTAACCTTTAACAAAACAAGAGCTTTTCAGGAAATTATAAAAGCAGAAGTAGTAAAATCTGCTTTGGGGTTTTTTTTTCAATCAAGTTTAAATGATGGGGCAGAGTCTCTAGGCAAAGCTCCCAGAAAGAGCCAGACCACCATCTGGCTCCACCATAGAGCAATGACAACTCACAAGAAACAAGCATCTAACCAGCACTCAGAAATTAAACGCTAGCTTGACTCCGTAAAACTCCATTATAGCTATGAACAGACAGCTGAACGTTTTCTTCCTCTTTGTACAGAAATATAACTTTGGACACTTGACAAAGGGGGAAAATAAATCATTATATGCATTTTTATGCTTCCCTGTTATGCCTGTTATCAATCAATGTCAAGAAATATCTTACATATCTTATGTATTGTTAGCACTATAATATATATAAATATATATTTTTTTGTTTCCAGACATGCTAATGTTTCCAGTATGATAAATGTCTTTTTAAATCCTGCACTTCTTGTCACGCTGTAGATCCACTTCTATTTGACAGTGACTCCTGGACATACATGTCAAGACAAAAATAAATACTGCTGTGATGGCAAACGTTTCAAAACTCTTAGAACACTAATACAGTGGCACTTGAAAGACTTTATAAATACAACAAAAAAGACAATAGTTAAATAGAAACCTGCTTTGACATAGCCATAAAACCTGCACGACATTTGTGAGATCTGTACTTGTTTCTGCAAAAGCGGCTCCTAATCTTTGAATACATCAGATGTTGCACTCCCCCACCCATACCTATTTGAAAGTCCATGTTGCTATTTTAGGTAAGCATCCCCTCCAGCTGTCATAAGCAACAGTGTAATTCCCAAACAATTGAGGTAATTATAAAAATGAATATCATTTATTGGTTTCTTGATTACCATCATGTCGTATTTTCTTTCATACAAAAAGTCTGATTTTCAGCATTATGCTTTCCAAGGGCATCCCCTTTGCACTAAGGGAGATAAAGATGTGTTAGGAATTGTGCAAGAGTTTCCGTTAACCATCTTCAAGCCCACAAGAACTCCATAAACAAGATTTTGGTACAGAATCACTGCCTGACATTTTAGAGAAGGGGAAAGGGGCTTTACACATATTTTCAGATCCACTTTATTTATTTACTTTAATAGCATCTAACCCAGTGCAAGGGGAGGGGTAAAAAAGAAAGAAAGAAATCATCACATTACTGTATGTGTTACCCTTCAGCAGTCTTTGGAGCAAATCAGAAGCCAGGTTGCTTTTCCCAGCTCCCTCCCTCACTCAAGCCAGCTGGAGCAGCTCCTCTCCCCAGCAGGGCTCAGCCACCAGTGAGGGCAGTTGGCAGGCACCCGCTGCCTCGTCACAACCGCGGCTTCCTGAGCAATGTTCTGCTGAGGTCCTTCACCTCTTCAGGGCTGCCAGCCCTCTCATAGCCCAGCAGGACCATGGGCTGGTGGCAGTACTCCTCAACCTGCTTGATCTGCTGGTAGCTGAGTGCAGTTCTCCAGGCGCTCAGCGCCTGGGTGGCGTTCCTGGCCGACACCACGAAGGGCTTGGAGGAGTAGCCGGGGCCACTGGTCATGTTGAGGGCAAACTTCTCCATCTCTGGGCTGACTGCCAGGTTGACAAAGCTGTACACCTGCCGCAGGGTCTTGATGGGCTCGACCACCAGGTCCTCATAGCGCACAACCATATAGTTCCCCTGGAGCCAGTCAGGGGGGTGCAGAGCAGTCTGCAGGGTCTTGGCCATGCTACTGCAGATGACCTCCATGGCACCCAGGGCATGGTAGTCCGAGCCACCACCACCCTCCTTCTTCCCGCCCAGCTTGTGGCCAGCATCAAGGAAGGGCATGCGGTGGATGTGGGGGTCCCGGCTCCTCACCACCTGCAGGCTCTCCCGGATGAGGCCGTGCCGGGACTTGATGCGAGAGCTGGCGACGGCCCTGGGGTCCCGCACCAGGTGGATGACTTTGAGGTCCAGCGTCGGGTCCCGCATGAGCGGGGCGAGGACCGCCAAGTCGAACACACGGACACCTTTGATGACCAGCGTGCGATATTTGTGGCATTCCTCCTGGAAGCGGCTGAGGCGCTGCGGGGGACACTTCTTGCACACCCGGTCATCCACCATGCCCACCACCTCCTTGCGGTAGGCCGGGCAGAGAGGCGAAGAGCAGATGACCTTGTTGGTGGCCGCCCCGAAGATGCCCAGCGTGGTAAGGTTCTTGCCGGCGCCCGCCGTGCTGTAGAGCTGGAAGACGGAGAGGTCGCAGCGGTACAGGGAGCTCAGCATGTCGCGGGCTGCCCCTTGCAGCGAGACGGCGTCCCCAGGGTACAGCTTCTGCCAGACGTGCCACACCGGCTCGTAGAGAAAGAAAACCTCGGGGTTCTGGTTGAAGAGCTCCCCGAAGAACGACGATCCCGAGCGCCAGGTAGTGAAGACATAGACCAGCTGCCGCCGGGCGCCCGCCGGACCGCCGCTCCCGGCCGGCGGCGGCGGAGGTGGCGGCGGGGGACGGTGGCGAGGGGCGGCCGGGGGCTCACCGCAGCGCCGCGGCTCCCGCCGCCACTTGTACTCCAGCAGGTTGAGGGCAGCGAGGAGCAGCAGGAGCGCGTAGCCCAGGCACAGCGCCAGCGCCTTCCGTCGGCACACTTTCATGCTGGGCGGCGGCGGGGCCAACTGTTGCTCAGCGCCCCGGCGCCCCGGGGCCCGCGGCGGGCAGCAGGGCGCACCGCCCCCGGCGCCGTCTCCTGTCCGGCCCCCCGTTCCCGGCCCGCATGGCGCAGCCGCCGCGGCGGCCCCGCCGCCGCCCCCGCCCCGCCGCTGCCCTACTTAGCAGCCGCGCGGCCACCCGCGCTTCTGCCCCGCCGCCATCGCCGACCGGCCGCGGGCGCCGCCGCAGCCTCTCTCACGGCACCGGCCGAGGCGAGGCGGTGCCTCGCTCCGCTCCGCCCCACAGCACGGCCACGGGGGCAGGAGCGAGGGCCGGTGGGCGGAAAGAGCGGACAAGCCACGGCGCCCCGCTTGCGCAGCCAGCGCGCATGGCCCCCCGCCCCGCGCCGGGCTAAGCACCGGCCGCAGCCGTGCAGAGAGCCGCGCGGAGGTGCGGCCCGAAATGGCGGCACGCCCCCGCGGTCCCCATTGGCGGCCGCAGCCGTCACTCTCGCCGCAGCCCCGCGCCCGCCGCAGTGCACGACCGGGCCCGGAGCGCCCCGCGGCGGCGGAGGTCGCGTCACTGCCCCAGCGGCAGCCCCGGCCTTGCGGGACAGCCCGGCCCGCTCGGTAACGGCACCCGGCCCCGGGCCGCCGATGCGAGACGGGCGCTGCTAAGAGTTCCCTTGACGTGGGGGACTCCGCCAGCCCGGCTGCGGGGCGCAGCGTCCTTCGGCAGCCACGGCTCGGGCAGCGAAGCTGCACCGCTAACAGGAAACGGGAGAAGCAACCGTAAAAGGCCTGAAATGGGGAAGATGCCAGCGCCGGTCCTGGGCATCGTCAACTGGGATTACTCGGAAGTCCTCCAGTAACTCCTGGCTGTCAGACACAGTAAGGACTTCCTCGTGACTTCTGTGCTTTATACCCACAGCGCTGCACCAACTGTGAGCACAGGCACTTTAAAGACCCGTCCCCAGAGGGAACGGTTATGTCAGGGCATCTTGTTTCGGAGGTTCCCCCCTTCCTCCGCGGGAGGGAAGAGCAGGCACAAGGACGATCACTGGTTAAAGAGGCACTCGGTGCCTCTCTTCTGTCCATTGCCTTCACCCAGCAGCTCCCCCACGCGTGTAGCCTTTCGCACCCTTTAACGGGACGCATGCAGCCGCCTTCTAGAGAGCAGCGGGTAGGTTTGAGCTGCTGGAGAGCTACGCCTGACTCATCCCCCTACGATGGGTGACACTGAGAGAAGTTTTTTGCTGGAGTATTTATTTTCTGACTGACGCAGATCCAGCGCTACAGCATCGCTTTAACTCACGGAGTGGATAAAACGACAGTGCATCCAGTGTGCATCTTGCCTGGTAGCACTCTATTTAAAAAAGGGAAGAAAAAAGTACAGTTGGGTGAAGGAGGTAAATGTGTAAGCAGTCTTTATATCCCTTTATCAAAAGGATTGCTATACTCCTCCCAGGTTTTCCACGGGGACGTTAACAACCAAGCTGCCTCTACAGAAGAGCTTATAAGCCCATCCAGCCCCAAAGTGATAGATAACATCCATAGCAGGAGGGCTCCACTGTCCCCTGCTCGCTCCTCCGATCCATGAAGCCTCACAGGGCACTGCGAGGGAAGCGAACCCTAGCCCAAGACAGGAGTGGCACACACAGGCTGCCTGTGAGCTATACAGCAAGTAGAGCACATGGAGTCATGGAAGTCACTTCACAAGCTGCTAGCGACTCCGGGAGCAGTATTAAACTGTTAATGTGACTTTTCATACAGAGGTAACTTGCTAATAGCAGAATTAGAACCACCATGAAATATTTAAAGAGAAGTCTGTATTTCATCAGATGGTGCAGGAAAAGGGCAAGTAATTTTTTATCCACGGCCCTTCCAAGGAAGCATTTAAAGCCACATTCTACAGAAATTATTTGGATCTGGTTGGGGAAATGAATGCGAAGTTTAAACCCAATAAGCTTAAAACAAGTAACTTTTGAATCATAGTATATAATGAAAAGGGATATACTTTGCAGCCCCTTGCAGCATAAAACTCTTGCAGTTATTCTTCAGTCCTAATCCTCGAGTTCTTCACATACAAGAGTACTTCTGCTTGTATCCCTTTTATAAAAGTACCAATAAAATATTTAATACTTTACATCCTCATTAAAGATGAAGTGACCTTCGCCCAGCTGAAGCAGAAATGTTTATTTTAAATTTTGGAATAGCCTGTAATAGCATCAGTGAAGCTATATTAAATGATGAATAACAACAGCAGCACTAAGACACAGTAGTTCAAAAAACAATATCCCCCACCAATATTGAACTGCAGCACTAATGCAATAAAGGACAAAGCACAGGGAGCAAAACCAATTCATAGCAGTGAAAATCATTAAAATACCATGAAGTTAAACTTATTCCCTTCTTTCCAGTTTACTTGAAGGCAGCTACCGAATTTTGTAGGGAGGAAAAGAAATAGGAAATACCCAACCTACAGTGCTATCTCCAGTCCTTACAGGATTTTAAATTTATCACGTAACAAATAAACAAACATGAACTGCCAGTGTAACATTTGAAACGGTAAATCAGTAAACCCAAACACTGAAAGCTGTAATTGGATTGTGCACCTTCCCTGCCGTTACACAGCAGTTACATCTCTCTTGAATCAGTGCATGTGCGAGTGCTGACACTAACTGCCTTCGTTACTCCCCTCCACCTCTACCCAGGAGCACAGGTCAGAGACACTCTTTAAGTTGACGTACACACTACAAAATGGAATCTTGTTTTTTCAAAACCAGAGTTCTGTATGTATTTATTCTGTGCAGGTGGACTCAAGCACCCACGCAGAACCCAACTGAAATCAATCAGGTTCAGTGCAGCTGCAATATTTGATCTTCCCGGAACAAGTTTCAGATGTGGTAGTCAAGTTATCACTTTAAGCAACTCAATATCAATGAATACTTAAGAAGTTTCTATGGAAAAGATTTATCAAGCCAATGTTCACTTCACACCAAGTTTGGCGATGTGGGTTTTTTTTTTATTAAAGCATCTACACATCTGATGCAAAGTATTACAAACATAAATGGAAAAAAACCCAGACCACTCACTCTGTAGAGCTGTTGATGAAGCTGACACACAAGTGTTTTGCGCCATGGTCATTGTGTACAAAGTACTTATAAGGATTCTGAATTCTGCTTTTTCTTCTGCAGTCTGGGATTTAAAGTATTTGCTGATCTTTGAGAGCAAGAGTGGAGGCAGGCAAGTGGGCAACAGTCACCATCAAGAAGTGTAATGGCGAGTTCTTTGCTGTGCTGCAGGCACCAGCTATTTGGTAAGGGACAGCAGTGCGTGCAACCAGAGCAATGGTCTGTAAGAGTAATTTAATTACCACAAGTTGCAGAAAAGTTCACACAGCCCCAGGTTTAAAAGAGATTCGTACAAAAGCATTGAGATTGTACCGATGAATCAATCATCTCTTTCCAACTGCTAGGAAAAACTATCATCTGGCAGCTGGCAGTGAAGAACCATTGGGTTTTGCACTGAAGGAAAGAAAAGGTATGTAGACTATCAGAGATAAAATGAATAATAGAAAAACTGATGGGGCAGAGTTTTGTCATAATTCCAGGGGCCAGGTTCCTCACTGAAGAGGACTCTGTTAACTTACCCACTTGCAGAGTTGCTTCCATGATTTTTACAGCTGCCCGCAGATAAAAGAAAATACCATGAAATAGAGCCCCAGTTCAGTGAAGTGCTAAAGTATTTGCTTCATTTTAATCATGGGCTTAATTACTACAGTAGCCAATTTAAAACTGAACTAAAATCAGCACCATAGTGAAGGAGTTATTTTGTATCTTTTCAGATTATAAAAGCACTTTGCTTAGTCTCTCAAACCTCTTTTGGAGACCAGGTAGAGAGTGTCTCAGGAGACGGTTCAGGCTCTGCCTGGTCTTACCATCTTGCCTATCTGCTACAGTAAGGGTATGAAAGAGGAACATTCAGCCCTTCACAAATTTGTTCAGATACTTCAGTGTCTATTTTCCACCCTCTGTGTTTGCTTCCTGCCGGTCTAATTTAGGCTCATTAGTTTCAGCATGCCAGATCACTCATGTCAAGTAATAAAACCTTCCTTTCCTTGACAAGTAAAATTCACCATTAAAGAAAAATAAAATTAACATAACCCCCCCCCCTTATTTCTAGGCCAGCTTCACTTTTTAAACATTACATTTTGTTTGCTTTCATAAAGCAGAAAAGAGTGCATCTTTCCCTGTGCAGGTATTACATGCTACAACCCTGTCATCCCTCAGACATAAAGAAGGTGGCTGTACTCTACCCCAGATTCTGCAGCCAGCAACATATATAGTGAGGGATAAGTAACTGATTAAAATTCCCTGATTTAAGCTACAAGGAAAAAAAATTGAGCTTTTGCATTTAATGCTTAAATATTTTATGTCACAGTTTAATATTTTATATCTAGTTATTATAATTATGATTTTTACATGGAATATTTAGACAACCCAAATCTAGATTAGCTGAATTATTTCTCACCCTCAAAGTGATACCACCCAGGCCAGACTTCTCCAAGATTTCCCCCAGTGTCCCTTTTTTTTAGGAGATGGGGCCACAAAAGGTTTGACCCTTACTGGGACACTTCCTGGTTTGATTTTAGTTTTAATGCTTTGCGACTTGTCTTTCTCGTGTTCACAAGGATGGATTGGGCACAAGGTGAAGAAGTGTCTGCTGAAGTCAAACTTCAGCAAAATGTTATCTTTTAAAAAAACACATTATTTTGGGATGAAAGATGAAGATTCATGCTGTTATACACCTAGTGTGTGATAGGCTGTGGGTATTGATTAAGAAATCCTAGATCTAGTCTAATTTATTCAGGGTAAACATATGTGCTGAATTCCTCAAACACTGCTCAAAAGTGAAATTCTAAAAACTAAAGCATAAGTTATAGATCACAAAATTTATATAACATTGAGTAGCTGCCCAAACTTGGAGATCTATGAATTTAAGACTGTATCACCACTAGAGATGGGTGAGAAAAATCTGCACAGTAGCGCTTAGAATGGCAGATGTTTATATTTTGCACCTTCCTTCAGTACTGTGCAAAACTTCTAACAGCTTATTCAAGGTCTCACGCAATAGTGGCAGCTGATTTTCCTCCTAACTCGCTTATTTACAAAGACGCTGAAGTGTTCAGCAGCCATTCCATTAGGCAATGGGTGCAGCAGTCTGCCTTCTGAAGTGCTCATTTTCTCTTGGATGTTCCTTCTGAACTGTGTGCGCAGAAGCAGCTGGCAAGGACTGAACTTAAACCAAGTGGTCATAAACCAGAAATATATAGCAAAGCAGACACAACCTATCTATATAACAAGCTGTTCCTGTACCCACCCCCAGTTTCTCCTTCATATTTGCCTCCAGTTGCACAAGTGACATTTTCAAAGTTAGTTTCAGTAAATATTTATAAACTCCTGCTTGTGCAGCTGAAGGAATTCTAGAACTTTATGAATGGCCCGAGGACACTGCAGTGTAGTTCAGTCTTTATTTGACTTTTATTAAAGTCAGAAATCTTTTCTCAGCTGTTGTGTAACCAGTTTATGTTCTAAAAGGAAATCAAGAGATTCTACTTTCATAACCTTAAAACAACTGGCAATGTACTGTTTCACATTGAGACCTTCCAAAACCTTTAGCAGGCCACACAGAAGAGCTGCCTCAGCCACACACATTAGGATATCTCTAAACTCACTACAACCAAACCCACAAACCTGGGTTAATTCATGTCTTTACACCCTCCACCCCAATGGCGTGCAGTGCCCAGGAACCCCTAAATCTTAGTGCAACTCTCCCCCTCCTCAGCATCCTGGCTCTGGGGGGCTCTGCCCAGGCACCACACAGGGTGTCACCCTGCACCTCCTGCCACAATTCCTGACAACAGTAGGCAGCAGAAGCCATGCAACAACATTCCCTTTCAGCATTTAGACGACGGAGCAAACTAGCTGGTCCTCATTTGATGACAGATTCAGTGCTTGTCACGGAACTAACATGCAACATACTATAAATGACTGACTAGGAAAGTTATGGAAATTAATCATAGAATCATACAGTAGCTGCGGTTGGAAAGGACCTTAAGATCATCTAGTTCCAAGCCACGGGCAGAGACACCACACACCAGACCATGTCACCGAAGACTCTGTCCAACCTGGCCTTGAACACTGCCAGGGATGGAACATTCACAAGTTCCTTGGGCAATCTGTTCAAGTGCCTCGCCCCCCTCACAGTAATCCATTCCATCTCTTGAAATCTCAGTGAGTAACATAAGATTATTTACTCTTGAAAATCTTCAGGATTTGAGAAAAAGGGTTTGTCTTTAACATGATCAAATTTCTACTCCAGATCACAGTGAGGATTTCCTACAGGCCAGCCTGAAAGATGAGCACCCCCAGTGAAACCTATCTGCCTAGAAACCAGGCGTTATTGCAAGCTTTTCTTTTTTTAATTAGCTAGGATAGTGACCCTCTGCAAAAATATAGGCTGAGAATCCACCGCCCTTCAATTCACACAATGGCCAGAATTCAATCCCAGTCTCATGTCTTACATTTTATAGCCAATACTTTTCCAGAGTTTGCCAAGGCAATATCCTCCATTCAGTTAATCAGCAGATAGTTCTTTTTCCATACTGCAGGGAAAAGAAACTAGAACGCCAGGAAAAAATAAGTCACCAGCAACCCAAGAGATGCAGATTTTGTGATGAAAAGACCAATATCAGCTGTAATAAAAACCTCTCTACTGTAAGTTCAGAAGGTTCATCTCCACTCTCTGAGCTACTGTTTGCAACAGTGCAGTGTTAGCCCTCACAGTATGTAGCAGGTGAAAACATCTGGATAAATTATTCCAGAAACATCAAAGGTATACCCTTTTAGCATGGCTAAAAAGATGAAAACAGGTTGCCACCTCCAATGATGAATTTGGCAATGATCTTGATTGCTGGTGATGACCTTGGACGTTGATTCTGAGCACAAGGCCAATTCCGTGATCCATCTTCCACAAATCCAAATCGCATGCATGAATTCCGCCTTCCTCTTCCCACGCCAGATAAATTTTATACCCAGAACAGTCAGTCATTCAGAATTAACCTATTCTGCTATGTTATATCTTTTCCTGTAAGATTTCTGAGACCTATTACATAGACCTCACACTAACCCCTTCTCCATGCTCACCTTTTTACAGGCACACTTACCATATACAAGCCCTATTGACTGAAGTCTCAGACCTTAGTCCAGCCTCAGAAGCCCAATAGGCAGAATCAGATTTCATGCTTGCAGGCAACCTCTTAGTAAGGGCTTGAAGAGCAAGATTGCTGGTCTGGATTCAAGGCAACAAACTCCAGGAAGTTTTTCAGTCCACACGAGTAAAAATAAAAATAGAGCAAGTAGGATATCACAACATGCTGTGTTTCTTGACTGTGAGCTCTACGTGAAGACTGTTAGTAACTGGGACTTGTAATCTCCTAAATGAATGCTCTGGGCAGTAACATCAAGAGCTCATATTCCAATCTTTGCCATCTTGTGGGGCATCTGAGGTCTCTTTCCTCATTTTGGTCTTCCACAGATCTTGCAGACACTAAATTATCTTGGAGGCATTCGCTCCTCTCAGGTTTGACCAATGGGTTCATATTCATTGGAGAATAAGAGGGGACAGAACAAGGCACAGCCAGTGGAACAGCTCAATGCTGCTAAGAGAGATGGCCCCAGTTCTGCATTTCCTTCCTCCCATGCACCTCAGCACATCAACCTGCCTACCCTGTGCTCGTCCTACTTTTCCACAAAGGCAAGTGGTCAAACAAGTGCTAGAGATGGTAGTGGGAAAGTGACAGGAATAAGTGACCACAGCGGAAGTGAGCAGGGTGCAGAGTGCAGTATCAATGCAGCCCATCTTATCAAAACACACACCTTCAAATGAAAATACCGTGGATGCAATTGCACATTACAAGGGAACTGTTACCAGAAATGAGGACCGTCCTGCTCACTGTCTGCCCTGTTCCCTGCACTGAGCCAGTTCAACTCATGAAGACAGCAGAAAGTCAGAGTGAGAACAAGCAGGAAAGTGCTTTCCCTTAGTAAATTGAACTGGCCTACTCACAGAGCACAAAGGTAGCAAAGAGAGGACCTGCACCCCACAGCAGCAACAAGCTGTGACACAAGCCCAGCTGTAACACACAGCCTTGCACTGCAGCATGACACAGGCTCCATTTATGTCATCTCACGTTTCTGCAAACCATTCTAAGCATTGAGAAGTTGCTCATCATCATCCCAGTATCTGAGCAGCAGTTCCGAGTGGGAGGTTTTCTTTCTTCAAGAGAAGGTTATACAAGCAACTCTGCAGTGATCAGCCCACGCCTCAGTTACTGCGTTTCTGAGATGCACAGAGGTCTCTGTCAATAGTACAAACAGAAGCAGTCACTACAGTGCGACAACACAGGCAGAACCAGCAGCAACCAGCAGGTGAGGCCAAGAAACTGCCCTTAGCACAACACAGACGAACACTGCTCTTTTCCAGGTTAAAAACAAAACCATTGCTGGATATTGGCAAACTTGACACTTTTATTGTTGCCATGTCATTTTGAAAATTCTCTGCATAAAATACAATACCAAAAGCAAGTACGACAAAAAAGTTCATATAAAACTACCATTTCCTCTTTAAATAACGACAAACAGAAAACTTTCCAGCTTATGACAGTTACACAGTAAAACATTCCTGGCACAAGACAAGACATGAGAAGTGGGAAGTGGAACAGGCTTACCCATGAAAACTATGCTGACAAGAAGCAGGTGGACGGGGAAATGGTATGCAATTGTTTTAGACTTCTGCATCCTACAGGAGGAGAAATACACGTGGATAAAGTTAAATTAACATTTTAGTGATGACTCTTCCAAGAGTGATTTACAAACTGCGAAGCAACAGTTTCAGCAGCGGCATGAACCAGTGGAACACTGAAATCTTCCAACAGTTCGTGCAGCAATGAGAACAAAGAGAAATTCTGAGCTTTTTTATTAAAATGTAAGTTTATTAACTCAACCTTATTCAAAGCCTTACTCAAAACAGTAAATGCTGGATAATGCTGAGGGTCTGACTGCTCATATCAGGTTTCTAATTTGTTTAATCTCATTATACTGGACAGTGATTTTAAAACAACTGTGAAATTCTCATCTTGATTATTGACTGCTGCCATCTTCAGCTACAGAATTCATTACCCTTGTTGCCCCCAAAATCAAGATGTCAACAAAGAAAATGCACAGAAAGCAGACTAATCTTTAGTAAAATTACCTTTACCTTAATGCAGCCCTCAACTAAGTACAGACCCCAAAAGCTGAGAAACAACTCGCCCCAAATTCCTCAAGCAGCTATATGAAAAGTACAGCAAGCCAACAATCTAAAACTAGATAAGGCCTTAATCTATCTACAGAAATACAATCCTCGTTTTCATTAAAAATATTAATTCCACCAAAGGACAGTAAATGCCTGTGGAGGAAAATCCCACATGCAAGCTGCCTCAAGTCATCAAGGATGCTCAGAACAGATTTGCCATTTTTGGCTGATCTTGCTTTTCTCATCACAAGAGTCTAGTTTTGAAGTCATGTTACGATCTTCCAAGGCACAGGTCAGAGACTTATTTTCAACATGCCAAGAACATGCCTGGAACACTGGCTGATCCCCAACAACACCCTGAGGATAAAACTGGATTTCCCATTTTAGCACTCTAATGTAGAGGTCTCAGGCAGTATTCATGCCAAAGAGGAGTTCTAATACAATTTTTACACAGTTTCAGCTATAAAATCTGCCTCAAATTTATTAAATAAAACCAATACGAATTTGAAAGCTATCCCAATGGTGGGCATAATCACAAGTTCATAATCAAAAAAGCATGAGTAGTTTTACATGCAGAAAACCACAACATACAATAATCCAGCAGCTTCAAAGGGTTCACATGTGATTCGGAAGAGTACTGTATTAGTACAGAAGGTGATTTATAAACGCAGAAAGCAGGAGTACAGTTTGGTATCACTGGGACAGACGAACTTATGCTAGCGAGAGTTGCAATTCTAAATATATGCTTTGAAAAAAGAATTGTTACCCTTGCTCATAAGTGGTTTATTCTTAACTTCAAAACCTCCAAGGGGGAAGCAGGAGGAGAACACATGCACCTAGTGCCCAAATAATAACCTGACATTGACTTTCATAAATGAACTCTTCCTCAAATAGGATTACAAAAGGTATATGCAGCTGGCGCACAGAGAAGTCAAAAGGAAGCCACAGAGTTTAAAAAAGGCAGCTCAAATAGGAACACTTCTGTAACACTGGAAAGAAGTACTTTAATTGTCATAGAGAGACTCTCTACAATCAAGTAACTTTTCTCACTGAGACAAGGCCCATAAGCTCAGAGCATGACTAAGTTCTACAGAGATACACAGAGTTCAGGACTGGTTGAGAAAAACCAGTAAACTAGCAACCCCATACATAGGCCTTTGCATGAACACCTGAAAGTCCTACAGAGTGCTGGGAAAGCTTCACCAAAACACATCAGCACAACAGCCTCTACCATATACCTAGGAACACACCATGTAAGTTCCATTTGTAACATGATCCCACGCTGAAACTGGCCTCACCAGCTGCTGTTTCAGGCTGCCAGGTTACTCAAACACACTGGAACTTGTCTGTATTAAGCTACAGTCAGCTCCTCTGCATTAGATAAACCTAAACACTAAAGCATGAATATTTACCTCTGATATCATCAATAAGGCAGGGCAGGACAGGAGAGAGAAGCCCCTTATCTACTGATGCTCCCCCCTCCAAAGGAAAGGGTCAGATGCTCCCTGACTGGAGCACGTTAGAGGATAATGGGCTCTCTTCCGGTACAGTTGCTAAAACCATTTGGGAACACTGGACCACAATGCCTCAGGACAGAGCTTTTTTCCCCACAAGGCTTCATCTGGATGCTACTTCCTGAATCCCAGTATCAGTATTTAAATTACCCCTATCCTGCATCAGCTAGACGATTTTTTTCACCATTTCACCCCAGGAAGCCGCAGACACAAAGTCAGATGGTAATGGCACACCATGACTATATGTTGCCTCTACAACATGATAATTTTCAGTCTTCAATATTGATTTGCATCTTTTACAGAACATTCGTTACCAGATGCTTCTGCTACCTGTTTTAATTTGTGGAAAAGCCAAGCTACAAACAAGATTACCTATAAAAGAAGGGAAGAAAATGAAAAGAGCAAGTAGGATCAAAAGATAATTTTTTCAACATCTCAGCATGACTAAAAACAGACATCCAGTTAAATACACAGAGTCTTAATTGCTCTTAAAAGACTATTAGGTACAAAAGAGCTTTTCTACAGCCTAGGCTATGAGGCAAAGAACAAGAAATCTGAGAATGGTATTAAGAGAATAAAAAAACTGAAAAAAGGTATTGCATAATAATGCTGTTACAAAATAAAGTCTAATGGGTGTCCCCCCCTTCAGCTCTCTAGCTACTTGGCTTGAGCCTTTTATAATCACTGCTGGCAATTTTATACAAGCTGAAATCAAAATCAATGATTGAGAAGCATGCAAACCTATAATGCTATTTTCTACTCTGACAATTTTTAACTATTAAATGAAACACACATTTGATTCTGCAGATAGAATATTCCTGCGGCAAACCATCCTTAGTCTCACTTTACCTAAAACGTCGATATTTATCACTCCTCCATTTACAAACACCTATTCAGATAAAAGTAATAGTTTTAAAGGTGTTAATCGGATCTGAGGTGATCTTCCCATTGTAACAATTCTCCCCGTCCACAACTTATGCTCACACCTATTTTTTGCTATAGAAAACCTTCTGTCTAGTCTGTCCCAGGTGTGAATACACAGCACTTAAGAAAAAGTAACTTAGTTTCTAATAGTTTAGCTACCAACATCTGTACATATGAAACACCTTATGTTACAGGGAGAAAACAAATATAAAAAATAAACTCTGCATATTTCTAAGCCAGTTTCTTTATAATGTAGTATAAACAGATATAAGGTGTATTTTCTTATTATCAATGCTTCTATTCAATACTTAAACTAAGAAAGACTTCACAGTACGCATGCACTCCCCATATTTTCAGTATTCCACATAATCTCTCAGTTTCCATTAACAAAGTGAATTCTCCACTTAATTCTCACTTTTGCAACAATTTATATAATCTTTCATCAGTTTCCTATCAACAAAAAGAAAACCTGAGGGCTTTTTTTAAATTAAATATGCACATTTTAAAAGACTTCTTAAATGCCGGTTCTAAAGCATTGTCTCTTAAGCTATATACACGTACAATTAAGATTTCCCCACACACATTTACAAGATCCTAACAATGTAAAACCTGTAGATACACAGCCATAATAGTGGCCATCATCCAGCACCCTGTGCCTGTGGTTAAGTACAGCTTTTGCTTTTAGAAACAGTTCACAGGAGGCCAGATCCCTTTTAATTTTATGTTTTTATTACAATCTCCCCACACCTCCAAGTATAAACATTGAACCCTCCCCATTTCTCATCCCTCCCTGCCTCCCACCCACAGAATGGTTGCACGTTAAGAGACCAAGGTGAAGAGTTTTAAAGCCACATCAATGCCTAAGACAGAACAAGTTTGGAGGAGGGAAGGCCTAACATTAAAAAAAGTTAAACAGCTCACTGATTCCAAAATATTAATAAATAAAATATGTAATAAAAAAGTTTTATTTTTCCTCATTTTGAAGATTTGCCACAACAAAGGAATAAATTCAATGAAATAATGTAAATGCTGTCATTTCGGAGTAAAAATCTGGTTTAGGAAACAATAGTGTACTGTAGGTTGCAATTATGGTACTTAGACTTAAGGAAGAAGTTACACAGCCTCAGGCTTGCTGTCTGTTTATTGTTCCCTATGCAGGCCGTAAGTACGGCTTGTTATTGATACATCATACATATATATATATATATATATATGATATAAATACACATATGTATGATGCATCTCTGTGGAGGCCCTTTTTAAAAACCAAACAAAAACAATGTGGTGTCACAAATATTCCCTGCAATTAAAATGGAGAGATATGAAGCAAAGATTTACTTATAAAGCTTACCATGGTAGGTACCAGACTGTTCAATCTGCTTAGAGTAAAATATGACAGCAGGAAAGAAAATCCATTCACTGGATTCACAAGTTGCTTTTATATGGATAGTCAAACTACTGAAAGCAAGAACAGAGCTACCGCTATACTGAGAAATCCAAGCACCATAGTATGTCTGAAATACACAGTACTTCTAAACAAACTATGAACTCCTTTAGAGATCTGTATTACCAGTGGGGCAAGAAAACAACATTTAATTTTCTGTTCAGATTTTATTTGAAATCTAATTCAAATTGTCAAAGCTACAAAAAGGGGGAACATTTGAGTTATTTCTGCTATGTCACAACATTCTAAAACAAAATATCACTATTGCCAGCAGATCACTTACACACATTTCTGATGAAACTTCTAAACACAAAAATGTTTCTTTTGGGAAATAGTCACAATGAAGGTATTTTGTACAATATAAAACAATGACAAGTCTACAGATGCCATTACTCATGAGTATACTCGTGCATTCACAAAAAAAAAATTATCAGGAATGCTTTTTTGTTTGTTTTTAACAGACTGTTCAGGCACAGAAACAAAACCGCATTTCCAGTAAGTGACAGCATCATAAAAAACAGCAACATTGTCAGTGTTTGCTTTTCTTTGACTTCTTGTGAGATCTGTGAGGGGAACGGGACTGAGACCTGGATTTTTTCCCTGACTTTTTAGGGGATCTGGATCGTGATCTTCTTGATCTTTTGGGCGTCCTGGAGCCAGAAGGCGACCTGCCAGAAAGAAACAAAAAAGCAGTTCATGTCAAACACTGACTGATGATACCGGCTTTTCTTGCAGCTATTTGGAATTCATTTCTTCAACTAAACAAAGTAGAAAATATTTTTCTTTAGTAAGGGGCAACAGTACAATGATTTCTCGCCTTTGAGAAGAGGGCAGTTTTTGCATTATAAGGTTTTTAATGTATTTTGGGCTTAACTGCAGCACTTCGAACCCACAAGAAAAGTAACACCAACTCATGTCCTCCTTAAACCTACATAAGGAATTTGCAACCTTCCACATCTGCCTCAACCACTTTGGCTCTTGTATTAATAGCAGCCTATATAAGTATAAAAGAAAACAGAAGTGAACAACTGTTTTGAACTGTTACACTAGAATACTTCTGGTTTTATTTGAATTCCCAATGTGCAGCACAAGAATCCAGGTACTGTAAATATTTATTACGATATTCTCAGCATGAAAAGAATATTCCTCAATATGTCTGAGAAATCTTCCATCAATATGACATTCTACACTTTTAAAAGAAAGGGAAGCTGAACTTTCAAGTTTTGAGCTGCAAAAACATCAGTACAATAATGAAATCTCACCCTAAGTTTAACATTAAATAGAAACAAATATCTGTGTCAGTCTGGAGACTAAGAAACACCTACTTCAGAAACAAAACCACATAAACAATATCTAATCTAGATTTTATTTCCCATTTAAAAAAAAAAAAAATCACAGGAGAGGAGATTTATGTAAGCAGATCAACAGTGAAAGTCTGCATGCTCAGTATAATTCTAGAAGTTTTACGGGCTATAGAAGATTTGTCCTTTGAAAATAAAATCTAATAAAGCAGTAAGGTGCTTTTGTTTAAAAGCAGTATTACTCAAAATTATCAGTAAACAGGTAAACAAGAACATAGAAGTGAAGAGTCTTGAGTTATCAAGGCAGGAGCCTGTATACATTTCAGACAGCAGTGCCCAAAGATATTAACCAGCAATATGCAGCATAGACCATTACTAGAGAAAATAATCATGTATCCAATTTGCTCTGTTAACAGAAACAAAACTCACTCACAAAAAAAACCCAAACAAAATACACCTATATACTTAACTTTTCTATAACCTAAAATGGAGAAGATACCAGCTTACCTTTTGCCTTTTTTACTGACGTCTCTAGGAGAATCCTTATGTGATGACCGAGAACGTGAACTCTCTTTGTGGGAACGTTCTGAGCGCTCTGACCGTTCGGATTTTGGTGACGGAGATTTTGCTCTTCTACTGCCACTGCTGCGAGATGGGCTGGGTGAAGCACTGTGACGTCTTTTCCTTTGTAAAGAAAGATACAGTCATGTACATACACACACAAACATTGAGAAGTGAAAATGGATACTAAAAAAACAGCTTTTTTCCTGTAGATATTTTCTTTTGGCAGTGTAACATTAGATCCTTCGAAGTAATTATTGAAGTAGTAGTTTTTATTACTTAAAATAAAAAAAGAAAAAGAAGCTCAACATGTGCATAAGATTTTCTCTGGTTGAAAAAAAACAATAATTAACGCCTGTGACTCTTCTACTCATCAGTTCCAGCTCCAGATTACTGTAAAAAGGGAAATATAACCCCATTTTCAAGACGGGGAAAATGGATGAGCTGGGGAACTACAGACCAGTCAGCCTCACCTCTGTGCCTGGCAAAATCTTGAAGCAGATTCTCCTGGAAGGCATGCTGAGGCACATGAAAAACAACAAGGTGTTGGTGACAGCCAGCATGGCTTCACTAAGGGGAAATCCTGCCTGACCAATCTGGTGGCCTTTTATGATGGAGCTATGGAACTGATGGACAGGGGTAGAGCAGTTGATGTCATCTACCTGGACTTGTACAAAGCATTTGACACTGTCTCAGATGACATCCTTGTCTCTAAGTTGGAGAGACATCAATTTGATAGGTGGACCACTCGGCGGATAAAGAACTGGCTGGATGGCCGCACGCAAAGAGTTGTGGTCAATGGCTCAATGTCCAGCTGGAGACCAGTAACGAGTGGTGTCCCTCAGGGATCGGTGTTGGGACCTGGTCTTGTTCAACATCTTTGTCAGTGACATGGACAGTGGGATCGAGTGCGCCCTCAGCAAGTTTGCCAGTGACACCAAGCTGTGTGGTTCGGTTGATACACTGGAGGGAAGGAATGAGGTCCCATCCAGAGGGACCTTGACATGCTTGTGAGGTGGGATGATGCCAACCTGATGAAGTTTAACCATGCCAAGGGCAAGGTCTTACAGCTGGGTCAGAGCAATCCCAGGCACAGCTCCAGGTTGGGCAGGGAAGAGATTCAGAGCAGCCCTGCGCAGAAGGACTTGGGGGTGTTGGTCAATGAGAAAATGAACATGAGCCAGCAGTGTGTGCTCGCAGCCCAGAAAGCCAACCGTATACTGGGCTACATCAAAAGGAGCATGACCAGCAGGTCGAGGGAGGTGATCCTGCCCCTCTACTCTGCTCTTGGGAGACCTCCCTTAGAGTATTGTGCTCAGTTCTGGTGTCCTCAACAAAAAAGGACATGGAATTGCTGGAATAAGTCCAGAGGAGGGCCACGAGGATGATCGGGAACTGGAGGCACCTCCCGTATGAAGACAGGCTGAGAAAGGTGGGACTGTTCAGCCTGGAGAAGAAAAGGCTGCCTGGAGACCTCAGAGCAGCCTTCCAATATCTGAAAGGGGCCTATAGGGATGCTGGGGAGGGACTCTTCATGAGGGACTGTAGTGAGAGGACAAGGGGTAATGGGTTCAAACTTAAACAGGGGAAGTTTAGGTTGGATATGAGGAAGAAATTCTTTACTGTAAGGGTGGTGAGGCACTGGAATGGGTTGCCCAGGGAAGTTGTGAATGCCCCATTGCTGGTGGTGTTCAAGGCTGGGCTGGACAGAGCCTTAGGAGGCATGGTTTAGTGGGAGGTGTCCCTGCCCATGGCAGGGGGATTGGAACCAAATGATCTTAAGGTCCTTTCCAACCCTAACTATTCTACGATTCTATGATCTTTGACAGCGTAAAAACTTCCCGTCATAGTTTCCTGACAAGCAAGATATTCTACCCAATCTATCCTTAATACCAAGGATAAGTTTGGCTGTACAAGTATTAGAAAATCAAGAGTGTGCAATCAATTACCCTAAAACCTCACTGTTTTGAAGAGTTTTCACCATGAGATGAGTAACATTTAAACCATCACAAATAATTTGTGGTATGACTTCAGTACAGTTTTCTTAGTAATACCCTGCAGTCAGTTCACTGCTAAAAAGAGAGTTAAATATCCTTTTTGCAACTGGTCATGATTCTACCATGTTTCCTCAGGGCCTAAATAAGCCAAAAAGGGATTCTATTCAAAAGGGTACCATCAGTTGGGGCAGGATAAAAATGACACTTCCTTTAATATTTTGAAGCATGTTTTAATATCCAAAGCATGTTTTTTATTGTTTGGTGGGGTTTTTTGTTTGGGTGGTTTTGTGATTTTCTTTTAAAATAAAGAGTGTAATATGCCACAATTTCAAGGCTGCCACGATATACAAAGATACTAACTATTAGGTTTTTTTCTCCCATCCACTTTACTCCAAGGGAAGTCATACCTCTCTTTTCTCGTTGGTGTGCATTCCTCCTTTTCCTTCTTGTCTTTGGACCTGGAGTCACATTTTTCCTTGTCCTTTTTGTCTCTGTCTCGTTCTCTCTCCAACTCCTTTTCTTTTTCCTAAATTATTAGAAGCATTAATGATTTCAGGTGAAGTGTGACTAATTATTAAGTAAAGGCAATTAAGCTAATCACAAACAGCATAAAAGCACTGAGCACTGAAAGAACACAGCACATAATCCGGGAAGGAGCTAATGTCACACCACACCACTCTTCAAATCTGTACTACTGCTTTGTACACAGCAGAATTATTTATTGCGACACAAACATTGACAAAAGCATGTAAGATTTTGCCCTAGGTGAGAAAGTCTCAGTATCTAATTGGAAATGAAGTCTTCAATTTTATAGATTTTGGAGAAGCATTACAGCTGTAGTAGATTTTCTAAATTAAATTAAACACAAAAGGATATCAAGAACCTCTTTTCTACTTAAAACACATGCATTCATCTTCATTAATCCAGACTGAAAGCTGAGATAATCTCATAACTACGAGACATCTAAAGACAAAACAAAAATACAAACAAGATTCTGCAGTAACATCTACTCTGTCAAAAAAAACCCCACAAATATGGTCCATTTCTATATACCAACGAGATAATTTTGAAAGAAAAAATATACCCTAAGAAAACCTTGTTTGTCTGCCAAATAGAAAAGTAACTATACAAAAATTAACCTAAACCATCGGCAAGTCAGAACACAGAGATCAAGAGATGTGCTTCTTCCAGTACTGGCATAAAGAAAAAAAAAATCCTTCTGCGGCAAAAAAATGAACAGATGTTCCCTGCACACCCCATAAAGATGACAAAGAAGGGGCGATTTCACTAAATCAAAGAACGGGGTGGGGGAAATGAGTGAGGGGAGATTAACACAAGTGCAGGAAGTACCAGGACAGTCATACCAATCTAGCCTCACATTTTCTTTACATGGGAGCCTTATCAGTAAAATTTTAAAGTGCTCCTTATCATTATACTTGCTATTGTAAACTACTGTTAGATTCCTGTTAAAATCAATGGGCTACAAATATATTCCTAGTTTATTTGTTAGCATAGCTAATTATTTCATCTTGATAAATAGGAATAAACCTTCTTAAACAGCTTAAAGTTCCTATTTCCTTAACAATATACAACACTACTAGGAAATCTACTCTTGGAATTAGACAAAAAATGACAACCAACTACCAAGTTTGTGGGAAATGCAATCAGAGCTAGTATAACATTATTATAAAAGCAAGCTTTATTATGGCATTAAAGCAAAATATAAAGTTATTCCCTTATCAACAGAGTTGTTATTTTTTAACAAACACCTCTTCTTTATCATTAAATTGTTATCATAACTGTTAATTATCATTAAATATTGCTTAACTAAATATTACCTTCAGCTTTGAAAGTGAGATAATTATAAAAAAATTGTAAAATATTGCAAGGTGGTTGAACTAATTCTACACAAGGCATCTAACAAAGTTATCAGAATTATGATTTCTGGGGTTTTAAACTAACTTTAAAAAAGTAGGTAAGCTAACTGTTTAAAGTAGGTTCTAACTTATTGTCTCAGTAAATATTCCATGCTTATTGTACAAATCACTTCTTTCTCAAATTGCAGAAAACACTGAGGAAGTGGACAGTTTTAGGATGTAACTACATTTAAAAGGAACATTACTTCTAAATTTAAAGTCTTAACCACTAACATCAACCTCCAAATGCATAAATGTCCCTTTAGGGATCAGCTGTCTTAATTTTTACAAGTCTCTCTCTTCAAGGTACTTGGCAAAGTTACTTTAGTGAATTAGTCAGATATTGAGTGCCAAACAATGCAAAGAACAAGTGACAGACAAACATCTGGTGAAAACTGCCTATTTGTATTTTGCTTCCAGGAAACTGCATGGGTACCTAATTTCATCATTGATCTGTCAAGCTGTGAAACTAGATTAGAGAAGCATCACTTACTCCTCCTTGCTAAACGCATTGTCCAAAGAGGCTCTGTATTCTTTTGTAATGTTTCAAAGATTCAGATCACATCACATGCACGATGCTAATTTCTAAAGCCACTCTGATTTCATAGTGCAGAGAGGACTACTAAAAATGGTAATGGTACAGAATTATTCCCTTTTGGGTGACAATATAAGCTGGAATTAACCAGGAAATCTTAGACACTGGAGAATCAAAAGCATATCTGCTGCTTAACACTGTTCTTTCTCTTCCTTTGGAAGCCTTTAATGCAATGGACCAATTACTGAATACAAAATGAAAAGTCTAAGGAACAGCTTCAATTAATAGCTCTCCCTTTCCTTTTCCCACTTAACAGTTAGCTTTATGTAGGAGATCCAGAAGTGACCTCTATGGTTCCAAAACATTCTAATGATACCCATCTGTAAAGTGTGAAACACTACATCATTATGAGATTATATAGGAGAAATTATGTCTACTCTGCAGAAAACACTCGGACTCAGACATGCAGTTTGACGTTATAGTAGAATTTTCTCAAAAAACGTGTTGTTGTGCTTAATGCCACCTTACATTCAATAAACTCAATAAAATCCTATCACAGAATCAGAGCCAAACATAAAGAACATTTCTTACCCTCTGGAGCAGCTTGTCTCTATAGTGTTCAACCTGTTCCTGAAAACTCTGGCCTGGTTTCTTGGGTCTTTTCCCAGACTCTAACTCATCCTGAAACTTCATCACCTTAAGCTGTGAAAATAATACTGACCATTAGGTTATTGGGCTTATTGTTATCCAGTTAGGCAGCTGGCTGAAAATGAAATTCCCATGATTTGTGTTCTTCATTCTTCCTATACAAGTTTGTGCACAAAAAGATACTAATTTTATTTAAACTTGATCAAATCAACAAAACCACATACATGTCTGCAGGCACCTGCAGTTGTTTACAGACATGTTAAGAACTAAAAATAAAGGGATCTTTTTCTGTTATTCTATTAAATTCTGTTCACATCATTAGAACAATGCAGCCTTATATTTCTTAGATCATCTGTGGTTTTTCTTTCAAAATTAAGTAATTTACTGCAGGCTTCTTAATGTATCATTTCAACTCTTCTTGTGTACTTCAGTTTTCCTTCAGAAAATGGGTTTTTTTTCCATTTAACCCTAAATGTTAAAAATCAAAAGACTGATACACTTAGGACATTAAAACAAATGCATCTCCTCATAGGGGTGTTTGCACTGAATGGCTGATTTGAAAGAAGTTGGTTTTTACTAACATAGTACTCTATCATGTGCTAGCAAGCTTAGCAACAAAATTCAGTTAAATGCAACTGCTAAATTTACTGTGATAATATTCCCAACTGAGTCAAAAAGTTAAACAAGCGTCAGAATTTTTCCATGTGGACTTTTTTTTCCTCTAAATAGACTAAGACCTTTCCCCAAGTTGATTCACACCATAAAACTTCTCTCACGTGTCTTAGCATTCATTTGTCAACTTTTAATTCTTACTGACTTGGCCTTTTATAGACAATACTTCAATTTTTCTTTTTTTTTTTTTTTTGTGATCTGAAGAATTTGTGGGTGCTGAGGGGAGGGGTGGGGAGCAGCTTGGTAATAAGTCATGTTGTATGTGTCAACTATCTTCCAAATGTTTATGCTCTGACCCTCCTGTATTTCCTGTCTCAATACCAATTGCACAGTCATATATGCAAGAGTAGATATTTCCAGTGCTTGAGGTTTGTTTTCATTTTTAGCTAACACACAAAATACTTCTGCCTTTAGAAATATTTAACTCTTCCACACCAAACACACACAAAAGAAAAGACTTTGTCAACTGTGTCCTTTTTGACTATCTGAAGGGATTCTTATTCTTCAGGTCCTCAATTCCATAATATGAAGGGGGCACTAAATCAAATCCTAAAAAAATTTTTTTTTCCTTCCCAAAAGAGCAGGCCATACCAGATATGAAGATACCACATACTCTAATCCTTCCAATTACTGACAGAGAAGGAAGGAAAAGTGCAACAAAACCAAATCAATCATAAGAACAAATAAGTTAAGAAACATAAAACCCAGACAAAAATAGCACTACTTTGAAAAGAATCCTCTTCCCCTTCAGTTATAAAGCTCATACCAACAACACATTTTTCATTTTAGTCTCAAAACACTATGGAGCAACTTGGTTTTTTTGGGGAAGGGGTAGACCCCAATCAGGCTATCTTGTACTAAGCTAAATTTCTGACAAATATTCTGCTTACCTCCTTCATTTTACAGAGCACGTGCTACCTAAGGGTGAGCAGTTTTGCTTACAATTCCTCCAATTAAAGTCAGCAGCCAATGGAAAGCTGACATCGTCATTTGTCATTTTTTCTCTGCTCCTCGAAATGCCTCTTGGATCCATACATTCAGTGTCACTCTGTACCACCTGTTCTGCTACAAAATCAAGTTTGCTTTCTCTACCATGATAAGGAAAGAAAAATAAGAACAGCCTAGATAACCGCCGACTTAACAAATCCCCAAACTCCAACTATGTTAACATTGTATGATTTCCGAAGGCAACTGTGGTCTTCCACAGAACAATCATCAATGGATCTCTCTCCCACTAGTTCCTGTATCTCCCTTTGAACCTATGTAAACTGACTCCTTTTAGTACAACCCCTGGAAAAAGAGAGAAGTGGTATGAAATGTTGAGAGGGCATCAACTGCTCACATCCACCCTCCCTCACCATTCCAAGCGAAGAGTTCCTCCTCACCCCTGCCATCATTACAGTGCTTGACTAAGCCTTCCAATAGCCAGACTCACTAATCCAGTAAAAACCCACCCCTCACCTTCAATTCCACACACACACACACACACACACACACACACACACACACACACTGCCCACATCAGTGTGATGTACTGGCTCAGCGTAAGAATTAGCAAGTGCCAGAGTTCACAGGCAGGATCAGGATAGTCCCTTTCAGCAGAGGCAAGTAATTAGCTTTTGCTATTTCATCACTACCATAACTGTGTTTAAAAGAAAAAGGACTACATGGTGTCCCTAAGTCCACAAAAGAATTCTCTAAATCATTCTACCGCTCAAAATTATTATATAAACATATACCTTAGTTACTTCCCTTCAGCATTTCACCATTCATAGCATATTAGTCATAACACTCTTCCTATTGACCTTTCCGGTAGTGTTATGATGTTTATATTCCTCTCATAGAGTTCTAGATACACCCCCAGGAGAAAGAGATCTCTGAAAACTTAGGCTTAAATATGCCTAAGCATCTAATTAATGAAACACTGATTTTGCAAGCATTCAAACTTTGTAAACCTGCATTTAAAAAGAACTAATATACTCTCACTGAATTGGTTATTCTTTAACTATTTTTTGTCCAACAAAAACCATTAAGACTGTTATGTATCCTTAGAAAAGGATACATTGACTTTAACTAGAGTCAGTAACATGCATGGCAATATGGAAGAGGAAATTTTTCAAAACCCTGTGCCAAAACTTTGTAGTTTCTCAGGTACAGCAGTCTCCCACAGCAGAAGGAGTTTAGAGGTTTTCAGAGACTGCAATGCAGAAGTGTCAAATATCACTGAGTTTCCTGTGAGCAATCTCTACTAAGAGCTCCAATGCAGAGATCATATTTCTCACTAACCATGAGGAGGTATCTCTCATAAGTTCAAAATTAAGAGCTCCACAACACAGGTTTTGTCTTTCGGTTCTCTCCTTGAAACTTCCCCCTCTCTCCTCAAACTCATTTGGGAGAGATTAAAAGATTCAGCCTTTCCTAGAATTAAAGGCCTGGATTACAGACTATCCAGTTCACTAGCAAGTTACAGAAAAGGTTAACATCTTGCTACCATGGTTCAGGGAAACCACAGACTGACAAACCCAAGCCCTGCCTGTAATGTTTTGCATGCTGACACACACACAGGTGTGCTGTGGGTAGTCTCCTTTGCTTAAAATAAATCTCTTTTCGAAAACTATTCTTGGTTTTCTCATCTTCTGCTGATACTGAGTCCATACACAGTTGTCTTTGGGGCAGGGGGAAAGACTTTTTTCATAAGAGGTTATTCCACAGTTATACATCCTCATAACCTCAGTGGCCAATTTCAAACACAACTTATTTGAGATAAATTAGCTGCATATTACATAGTAGGATTAACTAGGAAGTTAATCACCAGATGTTTGATAAAACACTGTAATTCCTGCTTGATATGTAACTGCACCTAAATCTAGACTGATTACAGATAGGATACACATCTAAGACACCTGGTTGGAACCAGGTGATCTTTAAGGTCCCTTCCAACCCAAACCATTCTATCATTTTATGACTACTCTGCATAATGAGCACCATAAAAGTAAAAATGGAAACTCTGTGGAACTTCGGGTTCTTGACGAAGGTACACAGGGCCCTGAAATTCACAACAGGCCTTCGATACGATCTGCTCTTCTGTTTATCCGTTCTTACCTTGTCCTTTAGTCATTCTCTGTTGAAGACTGAATACTACACCAAAAGAACTCTGATTTATCTTGTCTGGTACAGCAATCTGTACCAAGAAAGCAAGGAGAGTAAACTCCTTTCCTTGGTGACATACAGGAAAAACCTCTTTGGCTTTTGGTAGAAAAATGAATTGCACCTCAAATACCATGAAACGCTGAGGGGTGGGGTGGGGGGAGGAGGGGAAGGGCAGGTACCCAGCTGTGGGGAACCTCTACGCACTGGGCAGGAAGATACTGACAGGGCACAGACACAGGACAGTACAGCAGAACCCAACCCTGCACCTCCTGGAGTTCAGTAGTATGTAGCAGAAAGGCTGAACAGGAAGACTGCAGACCACTCGTCTCTACCTGTGATTAAGCAATGGAATGCTACTTTGAGGTCTCAGGGAGCTAATACAAAGGTGAACCAAGACAGTTATTGAAAAGGACAAACCTGCTCCACTCTGTGCTTTTTGGGTAGGATAATAAAAGCTTGCACAACAACATGGAGAGAGAAGTAAAGTACCTTAGAGAAAGATCCAAGGAGGACAATGCTGCTTCATTTAGCCTATAAAAACCATTCTGAAATTTGAGTTATAATGCAAAGCAAAGTGCCAATCTTCCCACACTTAAAACCAAAAAACCATCAAACCACACCAAACAGTAAAGAAATCACTGTTCTTCTAAGTTACAAAGAAAATCATAGAATCATAGAATAGTTAGGGTTGAAAAGGACCTTAAGAACATCTGGTCCCAACCCCCCTGCCATGGGCAGGGACACCTCACACTAAACCATGCCACCCAAGGCTCTGTCCAACCCAGCCTTGAACACCACCAGCGATGGAGCATTCACAACTTCCCTGGGCAACCCATTCCAGTGCCTCACCACCCTCACAGTAAAGAATTTCTTCCTCATATCCAACCTAAACTTGCCCCTGTTTAAGTTTGAACCCTTGTCCTCTCACTACAGTCCCTCATGAAGAGTCCCTTCCCCAGCATCCCTATAGGCCCCTTTCAGATATTGGAAGGCTGCTCTGAGGTCTCCAGGCAGCCTTCTCTTCTCCAGGATGAACAGTCCCACCTTTCTCAGCCCGTCTTCATACGGGAGGTGCTCCAGTCCCCGATCATCCTCGTGGCCCTCCTCTGGACTTATTCCAGCAATTCCATGTCCTTTTTTGTTGAGGGCACCAGAACTGTGCACAATATTCCAAGGGAGGTCTCACAAGAGCAGAGTAGAGGGGCAGGATCACCTCCCTCGACCTGCTGGTCATGCTCCTTTTGATGCAGCCCAGGATACGGTTGGCTTTCTGGGCTGCGAGCGCACACTGAACGTGGCTCATGTCCATTTTCTCATCGACCAACACCCCCAAGTCCTTCTGCGCAGGGCTGCTCTGAATCTCTTCCCTGCCCAACCTGGAGCTGTGCCTGGGATTGCTCTGACCCAGCTGCAGGACCTTGCCCTTGGCATGGTTAAACTTCATCAGGTTGGCATTAGCCCACCTCACAAGCATGTCAAGGTCCCTCTGGATGGCATTCCTTCCCTCCAGTGTATCAACTGAACCACACAGCTTGGTGTCATTGGCAAACTTGCTGAGAGCGCACTCGATCCCACTGTCCGTGTCACTGACAAAGATGCTAAACAAGACCGGTCCCAACACCGACCCCTGAGGGACACCACTCGTTACTGGTCTCCAGCTGGACATTGAGCCATTGACCACAACTCTTTGCATGTGGCCATCCAGCCAGTTCTTTATCCACCGAGTGGTCCACCTATCAAATTGAGGTCTCTCCAATTTAGACACAAGGATGTCATCTGAGACAGTGTCAAACGCTTTGCACAAGTGCAGGTAGATGACATCAACTGCTCTACCCCTGTCCATCAGTTCCGTAGCTCCATCATAGAAGGCCACCAGATTGGTCAGGCAGGATTTCCCCTTACTGAAGCCATGCTGGCTGTCACCAAGCCACCTTGTTGTTTTTCATGTGCCTCAGCATGCCTTCCAGGAGAATCTGCTTCAAGATTTTGCCAGGCACAGAGGTGAGGCTGACTGGTCTGTAGTTCCCTGGCTGATCCATTTTCCCTGTAATGAAAATGGGGGTTATATTACCCTTTTTCCAGTCATCAGGAACTTCACGTGACTGCCATGGTTTTTCAAATATGACAGACAGTGGCTTGGCAACTTCATTTGCCAGCTCCTTCAGGACCCACAGATGGATTTCATCAGGTCCCATGGTGGCATCAAAAGGAGCGTGACCAGCAGGTCGAGGGAGGTGATCCTGCCCTTCTTACTCTGCTCTTGTGAGACCTCCCTTGGAGTGCTCTGTGTAATTCTGGTGTCCTCAACATAAAAAAGACATGGAACTGTTGGAACAAGTCCAGAGGAGGGCCATGAAGATAATCAGGGGACTGGAGCACCTCCTGTATAAAGACAGACTGAGAAAGTTGGGTCTGTTCAGCCTGGAGAAGAGAAGGCTGCCTGGAGACCTCAGAGCAGCCTTCCAATATCTGAAGGGGGCCTATAGGGATGCTGGGGAGGGACTCTTCATGAGGGACTGTAATGAGAGGACAAGGGTTCAAACTTAAACAGGGGAAGTTTAGATTGGATATGAGGAAGAAGTTCTTTACTGTCAGGGTCGTGAGGCACTGGAATGGGTTGCCCAGGGAAACTGCGAATGCTCCATCGCTGGTGGTGTTCAAAGCTGGGCTGGACAGAGCCTTGGGTGGCATGGTTTAGTGTGAGGTGTCCCTGCCCATGGCAGGGGGGTTGGAACTAGATATTCTTAAGGTCCTTTTCAACCCTACAATTCTATGATTCTATGACTTGTATACGTTCAGGTTCCTAAGATGGTCTCAAACCAGATCCTCTCCTACAGTGGGCCCCTGGTCTTCATTCTCACAGTCCCTGCGTCTGCCTTCCAAGACTTGAGTGGTGTGGCCAGAGCATTTGCCAGTGAAGACTAAGGCAAAGAAGTCATTAAGAACCTCAGCCTTCTCCAAATCCAGGGTAGCCAGTTCTCCCGACAGCTTCAGGAGGGGGCCCACGTCGTCCCTAGTCTGTCTTATTCGCTTTGTACCTATAGAATCCCTTCCTGTTATCCTTAACATCTCTAGCCAAGTTTAATTCTAAGTGTGCCTTAGCTTTCTTAACCTGGTCCCTAGCTTCCCGGACAACATCAGGTCTGGTAAGAGTTAGCACTCCAGGTTCACAGGGGTATGGGGAAGGCAAACAAAGGGTTAACAACTTGCCTTCTCTGATGGCACCAGTCTGATGGCTGTGCCCAAAGTTTATTTCTTACTGCACTTTTCCCTCCCAGCTGACAAACTGCATTTACTAACTGTGCCAAGAGAAAAAACTGTACTCATGAATTTAAAAAAATGCATTAAAAATTACGTGTCAGCTTCCCTGCGAGTACACTGTCTAAAGTGCGAGAGAATAAGACTTTGCCCTTTTTTTGCCAAAGGCCTTACATGACATTTTTAACAGTGTACATTAGATGGCATAATTGTTAAAGCTAGTGACTGGGGTTGGTTTTTTCCTCCCCTCAAAATTAATAATGTTCTTCGGCAGGGACTGGGTGCATATTAAGAAGAAACTTTGACTGTGAATGCTTTTTGAGTACTTTCCTGTCAATAACAGACTTAAGGAGAGATTTTAAGTCCTTCTACCTAGTGTCTGACATGTCCTGAAAAAAAAAAAAAATTACAATCCTTTTCTCGATATTCCAGAAGTCTCAAACTGAGGTGGTAATTAACTTACCACAAAGAATAAAGATGGCAATACGCACTTGAAAACATCACATATTTACCATCTAAAACTGTTACAGACATTTACATTGATGAATGAACTTGCAACACTTGTGCAATGTAAAATTGACAATGGTTAAAGTAAATGACTTCCTAACCTGCCACCACAACAGCCAGGATAACTTCTGTAAAACAGGTACTGAGTCTGAAAGGAACCCTTCCCATAATCCACTACAATCACTACTACAACAAAATGAAAAGTAGGTACACTTGTACTTTCATTAGTCTAACAACATATATTTCCTACAAAACTACTGCCACCACGAGTCAAGACAAGACATAAATACCATTTAGCTTTTCTCAGATTCAGAATCTACTCACTTCAAATGGCTATGCATCATGAACTCTCAAATTGCTATGCAAAGCAAGAGGTTTCTAAGTGCTTAGTTACAGTTCATTAATTTTAATAATCTGAATTATTAAACAGAAGCATATTTGGGAGAAACAACAGTTGTGACATTACAAAGATTATTGCTTGTACATCTCAAAAGATTACCATGGGGCTTTGCTAAGGTCTGATTTTAGCTAAGTAGTACATTATAACATAAAGAGATAGGCAGCCACAATTTCACATTCAAAACATTACCCAAATTATAATCTGTCACTTGGAGATGCTACAACTGCAACAAGTAGTTTAGCAGCTTCTTAGTATCAATTTAATGCACTGAACAGAAGGCACAGGGATTCCAGTATTCTGTGTATCATGGGTTTTAATACTGAATAGAAGCTGGAAAGCTGTACGCAATTTTAAACCTTTTAATTTTAATTGCATTAAAGTTAAATTCAATTTTGCATGGTACTGTATGACAGAAAAGTTTCACTGCTAGACAAAGCTCATGCTAAACTCATGTTCTAGTTACCTTCTCAGTCAACCACAAGCTCAGAAGCCAGTATAATACATAAGAATCTGCACTCATCAACTTTAACAGCTATACTAAGGCCTATTCTTCGAGAAAGGTTAACAGAATGAGCAAGTCCTATAAACCGCATGTAGGTCTTTGATTAAAATACTCTATTTCCAGAGCCACCTGGTTTAGTCGTATCTTCTTTGTTTGATGGTTGGTACAGTGAAAAGAGCAACTTCTGAATGCAATAAAATACAGACACTTCAAGGCAAGAGACAGAGAGAACAAGGAAGGAATAGGACTACGGCCACATCCAAAAGTCACTCCCATGTGCCAAGAGGAAGAAAGTGTAGAGCAACCCATGCAATCACAGCCTAGCAGTGGTACTGAAAAAGGACACTGAAGAAGAATAATTCTCAGCATGCAATATACTCTGACACAATTGTTCATTTTTCCTGCATTATTTTAAAAGCCAAAACAAGCAAGGCTGGTAAACCAACACATCTTTGTAAAAATACACTGGACTACCAAAAAAACAAAATTATATAAAAATAGGATTATGATTTCAGTAAAAATAACTCCCTATTATATGCAGAGAACTGGGGAGGAGTGAGAACTGGAAAGGTACTGAAGGGTGGCATAAAAAAGCACATGCTGACCTCTATTTCTCGGAGTTTGGCACGCTTTTCTTCACTCATTTCTGAATATTTAACAGATGACTTGGATTCAGGCATTTCTTCTTTAATAGGATTCGAATACATGTGTTGCTCTTCTGACTTCGAACTCTGAGTGTCATCTTCATCTTCACTTTCTTCTTCTTGACTTTACAGAAAACACAGAATTAACTGATACAGATACATATACAAGTCATCTGTTACAAAATTTACCATCTCTCCCAGTTAGTATCTAGGATTAGTTACTAGGTTTGAGGTCTGCCAAGAAAGATTATGTTCTGAAAAGGCTGCAGCTACAAAAGTTTCTGTGAGACAGATATCTTGGTATTCTCATCTAAATTGTTATGGTTTTGGCAGACTATTCATAGGATTATCCCCAGATAATTTAAACTTTTTATACGAACAGAATGCAGAACAATTCTTGAAATTTAGTCACCAAATTTACATCTACCTCAGCTCCAAAACAAGTCCACTACCTCAACAAAAATCTCTTTCAGCACTGTAATTGTGCTTTTCAGATACGTTGTTTTATAAAGGAACAATATTTACTACACTTACACATTTTGGAGACAAAGCTGACATGGCAGATACTCAAAATTATATTCCCAGACTGGCCACTAGAGTGCTGCAGGACTGTACGCAATGCAGTAATATATTTAAAGCATTACCTAATAGATGTTCTCAGTTGCCTAAAGTAAAAGACTGCTCAAAACCAACAGATGGCATGGAGTCTATTAGCACCCAAAGAAACATCTATGTTGGAAAATGATTCACTGTGTTTGTCTCAAAAGCAAAAGGCAGAGACTTAGACACATTCATACATACCTGACACCAAGATTTCCAAAATGCAAAATACTACTACCTTTGTTCTTACTATTTGACATTACCAAATCAGCATCAATTTAAAGATTATGGTAGACAATTCTACCAAAAGGTGTAATTTTTTATGTTAAGAGAAAAATTATGCGAGCTGCAGGCATGCTGCACTAAAATTCTGACTTTTCTCCATTTCCTTACTTTCAAAGTTCATTTTTGTTCTGCTCTTACAAGACATACATTGCATATACATGCATATATATGCATATGATACACACAATACACATATCTCATTGGAAGTTCCAAAGATGCTCAACCTGAGAAGCAGAAAGTAAGTATGTTTTCAAGAGAATGAAAGAGTATTTACTTTTGAATTTCCTCCTCCTCGGATTCTTCATGTTGGTCAAAAAGTTCCCATTTAGAAGTAGTAACAGCTAGAAGAGACCGTACAATAATTTTAACAACAGAAAAAGCTACCACAAACTCAAAATTAGTATTTGTAGATATAATAAAAGTTATGATGTAAGAAGATTTACCAGCACTTAGCACTTAATTCAGACTTTCTATTTCATAGAAATACTCAAAACTCCACACTATCACAGTATTTACTATTGGCAGAGCTACTAGTTTATATTGCATATCATGTTTCAGTAAATCTTTCAAAAGCAGCCATTTGCCAGTTTCTAAAATCTCACCACCCAAGCAAATATGTAGAAAGACAACCAACCACATACCCAGATTATTTTTTTTTCCAACATTACTTTAATGAACTGGAAATTATTTCTAAAGATTGGTAGGTTATTTAAGTAGAATAACAAAACGAGAATTCATTATTTTCTTCACCAAAGTTATAACCAAAGAAACAAGTTACAATTGAAAATCCTACTGTATTACTACAGAAATCATATCAGCACTTTTAAACAGATCAGTTGAAAATAATCATGAAACAAAGAAGTGACATTAAGCTTTCAATTTACTTCAGGAGGTGTTTAATTTAACATACAGTTTGAAAACTAACCCTGAGCTTCCAGTTCCGATTCATCCACTGCTTCCCACTTCGAAGGGGCAACTTTAAATATAGGCTCATTCTTTTTTGAGTCTTCAGCTGCATCCACTGTTGGAGAAAGAGACACAGAAAAATAATTTCCAACACTCTTCAAAAGTACAAACAGAAAAATCTCAATGTAACTATCAGATTTAAATACTAAAGCATATTAACCTGTTTTATTATTTGCAAAGAAAAGAAATTAGTATTTGGAACCTGACACCCATAACATGAGAAGACACCTACTGTGTCTCTGAAGCAGTCACAGACTAAAAGCAGTTTTTAAAATAATTCTTCCTAGAACAAATTGAAATTAATCAAAGTCAGCATTTTACAAAGTTACATGCCATGTTAATTCTTGGCTGAACTTGTAAAAACTACTTGGGGAAAGTAGTTCTTCAATTTGAAGATTCAATTTGAAGATTCTTCAATTTGAATCTTCAATTTGAAGATTCAAATTGAAAGCAGTACTGAAATGTTTCATACAAGGAACTCCATCAAGATCGTCATCCAGTGATTTAATTGGGACTCCATCCAGATCATCAATAGGAGCAGCATCAATAGGAATTCCATCCACATCCTCTAGTGGAGCACCATCAAGCTCTTCCTCAATGGGAGCACCATCAAGATCATCAGGTACTTCCTGAAAACAAAGAATACTTAATTATTTCAATGACAAATCTACACTGCTTTTCTTTACTTCTGCAATCCCTGATTCATTTCTTCTTAAAGGAATAGTTTTGAAAATACCTAAACACAAAACCCCTCAACTTTAACAACTTCTGTTACCCAGTACAGTCGTTTATTGTAGAAGATAAGTATGACAATATCTTCCTACAAAAAATTGTAAGCAAGAACTTGGAATTTTTCCACAATGTACTGGAAGCTTTGCAATACCTATATTCAAAAGAAAAGATAGTAAGCTGAGGTTTAGCTTGAAATGAGCCAATTACAGTCAGACAAGTTACACTTAGTCCATACAAAAGATCCCCTGAGAACTAGCAACCTCAACAACTAACAGAAATCAGCTATTTAGCAAGAACAAATTTAAGGAACACATGTAAATGCTACGTACACCTACATATTCTAACTTGCTAGGTACGCTGTCTTTCATAGGTGCATGTTAACCCTGCTCTACTACAGGAGAAATAAGCCAACTTTACAATTAGACTGTAGTCTGTCTCCAACTGTTCCAAAAGGCATGTTTCCAGAGTTACAAAATTAACTTAAACTAAACATACATAAACTTATGCCTTTATTTTCTTGAATAATACGTATACATAAGTGAAAGATCAATACACACGGACTCATTGTTAAAAGCATCCCAAAACTTTTATGCATAGAACTTAAAAATATTGAATAGTAATTTATACATATCACTATATAGTAACTAAAATTCATAACATATCCTATTTAAAATAACCTCTATTAAAAAATATATATAAATACTGTAGCATAACAAAAAAGTTAGGAACTTACTGCTCTAATACAGTACAGCAAAGATTAAAGTAGAAAATACCAGTGTAAATGACCTACAACCACCTTCCTCTTAAACTAAGAAAGCTCAAATGGTTCCACCACATCTAAGTGCAACACTCACACAAAAAGACTGTGGATGATTCAGGTAGCCAGACACCTGACACTAGTCTTTGCTCTGAAATGGTTTCACAATATACCACCACCACAGCACCTAATCTACAAGCAACAAATGTATAAACAGATAAACCAGTATTTGCATCTGAAAAATCTTTTAGACTTATATTTAAGGGTAAGGATTCATAGGAAAAAAAGGTTTGTTCATCTTAACAGAGACATCAAAATATTCCTTGTCAGCCCTATTTCATACTTACACATTTTCCTCAGCATCTGCTAGCATCATTGCCAAGGTTACTTACCTCTGTTTCTTTATCTTCCATGATATTTACAAGCCCCAAGAAAATATTCTGTAGTTTGATCAGAAATGGTTCTGGATAGATTGCCCAGTCTTCCCATGCTCGGAAGCATGTCATTACCCGTTGCTAGAAACAACAGGGAAAAAACATGCTTACAAATTTGTATTAGGAAATTTTAAGTGACTGGAATTACACCACAGAGAACTAATACTGTAGACAGATACTCCTAAGTAGTTCCATACTAGAGTATATTACAATGATACCATGCTGGTATGAATGAAATTATGTTCCTACTTTCATGGGTTTTTCGTCAAGCTTCAGTTCAAGCTTGACACATTAAATGTAGCTATAGGTATTTAAAAATAATAATAAAAAGAATTCTACTGCCTGTCTTTACTACATAATTTAATATATATTTTTAAAATCGCATGTAACTAAAATTGATTCTCAGTTCGGAGCAACTGGGAGAAAAGAAGGTAGGACAGCCAGGATAAAGGCCTTAAACAGGAAAATTACACTGTAAGCTTTGAATTTAAAGCTTCTGATTTAAATGGAAAAAAAAACCTCAAACAAAAAATCAAACAAACAAACAAAAAAACCCCCCACCATTAATTAACACCAAAACAAACAAACAAGCAAACAAAAAAAACCACCACAAACTGTAGAGGCCTCTTTAAAAGAGGAGAAGGGAAAACTAGGCCGTGCATGAGAATGGTGAGAAGCAGAGCACTTCGTGTCAAAAATCACTCTCAACTACCCATGGTCAGACTGCTCATTAAACCTCAAAAAAAAAAGCCTAGCACAAAAAAAAAACTTCAATAATAACTTTATGCTGTCAAATCCACCAGTTTCTTCCCACAGGTAGAACCCAAGTTTATTTTTGAAACCAAAATACAGGCGGTCCAAAAATAATCAGAAGGCTAGGAGGCCTTGTCTGCAACTCAAGCACTAGACAGATATCCTCTCAACTCCACAAATATACATCTACAGGTACACTTCAGTTGTTAGATGCTAACTTTCTTCCTTAATTTCAAGGCTATCTTTAAAAGAGAGAAAACTTGATTATTTTTTTTTTTTTAAGCTTACTTAGGAAGCCTGAGGTATAAGTCATCTATCATAGTACGCTATCTCTTGTGCAGGAACACCTATTTATTTGACTTCTATGTCATGTAAATAACAACGAAATACATACCTTGAAATTTTCAGACTGTAAATGGCCTTGTATTGTACGGTAAGTAGCATTGAGATCAGAGAATATCTGACATAATTTTGTTTCAAAACTAGAATCAAACATATACATTTCTTTAGTTAAACTTCATAATATATGTTTTTTGGACATACATAATTAACGAAAATGCCTGGGACAGGACTCAAAAGCACAAAGTTTTGATGCCTATATTAGCCATAAACTGAACTATAAAGCAAATAATTAGTGTATATCAAATAGCCTTGGACAACAACAGAATTGTGAAGGGAGATCTTCACATCTGCTGCAGTCTCTTTATACCACCTGAAAAGACTGGAGGAGGATAAAAGGAATTTTACAACCTTATATACAATGGAAGAACTGTCTCAAAATTCAACTTGTATTTTGAAAAAAATTCTTTGTTATATTTCTATCCTAATTTACTCCATGAGGTCCTCAATGAAAGCACAGTGAGCAGCGTCTGCCTAGCTGCCCTTGAGCTTCTCTCAATCTGCAGAAAAAAACCCTGGCACAGCAAGACACACTGCCACAAGAAACATAATTTTCAATCACTTGTTTCATAACACACTAATTATTTCCCATCATGCTACCATAATGCCAGAGAAACTCTAGGAAGTAGACACAATTAAATATCTAAATATTACAAAGGCACTCTCCATTGGACATTGTTCTTAAATTCTTCTCAGCGCCTTAGAAACAAAGTACATAATACCCTCACAAGTTCTTCAAAATTCACGGAGATTTAAAAAAACACCTTTCAACTAAAATAAAATAAAAAAAAAGAAAAATCTGTTTCTAAAATTAACTTCTTCACATAGATTATTTGCTATACCATACCTTGCATATTACCTACAGGCTCTCTTTCTGTAAAGAGGCACATGAGTTATTCGCACCTCTGTCAAGTTCCATGTAAGCTGTCCCTTGACAGGGCCCTTGAGAGGGCATGTAACACTTCTTTTTGCATTATAAAATAAACCTATGAATTAAGATACATCTTCTGTATTTTCATGCAGAGAGAAATAAATATCAGTGTTGTAACAGTAACCTCACAGAAAAGTGTTAATTTCTCTACAGTCACATCTACCCAGTGATATACAAAACTGAATAAAAAGATTTTCTGGTTTTCTTTAATCAATCACCTAAAATAATATACTTACAATTTTCTATAGTAGGAAGCATTGGCGACTTTAGCTGAAGAGTTGTATAACACATCCGACACTAGATATAATCTTGCAATCTACAATAAAGAATGTTCAAGTCAAGACAACTCACAGATTAAATGATCCTGCAAATATATGCATTTTTCCATAAAAACATACCAGATAACTTAATCTAGAAGTAGCAAATTAAAATCAAGCGCAACACAGCCATATTGTTAATAAACATGCTAAGAAGCAAGTACCTTATGCTACACAGGTACTAACCACTGAAACCTACTGTGCAGTGTTACAAAGAACGGACCATGGCATTCCAGTTTTTATTTCCTTGTTTGAACAGACTATTCAGTTGATTTCAACATCAGAGAAAGGCAGAATTTAAGTGACAATGCAACTTCAGAAAGAACGTAATCACAGAATCATAGAATAATTAGGGCTGAAAAGGACCTTAAGATCATCTAGTTCCAAACCCCCTGCCATGGGCAGGGACACCTCACACTAAACCATGCCATCCAAGGCTATGTCCAACCCAGCCTTGAGCACCACCAGCGATGGAGCATTCACAATTTCCCTGGGCAACCCAGTCCAGTGCCTCACCACCCTGACAGTAAAGAACTTCTTCCTTATATCCAACCTAAACTTCCCCTGTTGAAGTTTGAACCCGTTACCCCTTTTCCTCTCATTACAGTCCCTCATGAAGAGTCCCTCCCCAGCATCCCTATGGGCCCCCTTGAGATACTGGGTGGCTGCTCTGAGGTCTCCAGGCAGCCTTCTCTTCTCCAGGCTGAACAGCCCCAACTTTCTCATAGTGTCTTCATACAGGAGGTGCTCCAGTCCCCTGATCATCCTTGTGGCCCTCCTCTGGACTTGCTCCAACAGTTCCATGTCCTTTTTTGTTGAGGACACCAGAACTGTGCACAATATTCCAAGGGAGGTCTCACAAGAGCAGAGTAGAGGGGCAGGATTACTGGTCACACTCCTTTTGATGCAGCCCAGGATACGGTTGGCTTTCTGGGCTGTGAGCGCACACTGAACGTGGCTCATGTCCATTTTCTCATTGACCAACACCCCCAAGTCCTTCTGCGCAGGGCTGCTCTGAATCTCTTCCCTGCCCAACCTGGAGCTGTGCCTGGGATTGCTCACACCCAGCTGTAGGACCTTGCCCTTGGCATGGTTAAACTTCATCAGGTTGGCATCATCCCACCTCACAAGCATGTCAAGGTCCCTCTGGATGGCATTCCTTCCCTCCAACGTATCAACTGAACCACACAGCTTGGTGTCATTGGCAAACTTGCTGAGAGCGCACTCGATCCCACTGTCCATGTCACTGACAAAAGATGTTAAACAAGACCGGTCCCAACACCGATCCCTGAGGGACACCACTCGTTACTGGTCTCCAGCTGGACATTGAGCCACTAACCACAACCCTTTGCGTGCGGCCATCCAGCCAGTTCTTTATCCGCCGAGTGGTCCACCTATCAAATTGATGTCTCTCCAACTTAGAGACAAGGATGTCATCTGAGACAGTGTCAAATGCTCTGCGCAAGTCCAGGTAGATGACATCAACTGCTCTACCCCTGTTCATCAGTTCCATAGCTCCACCATAGAAGCCTACCAGATTGGTCAGGCAGGATTTCCCCTTAGTGAAGCCATGCTGGCTGTCACCAACCACCTTGTTTTTCATGTGCCTCAGCATGCCTCCCAGGAGAATCCGCTCCAAGATTTTGCCAGGCACAGAGGTGAGGCTGACTGGTCTGTAGTTCCCTGGCTCATCCATTTTCCCCGTCTTGAAAATGGGGGCTATAGTTCCCTTTTTCCAGTCATCAGGAACTTCACCTGACTGCCATGGTTTTTCAAATATGATGGATGTATAATATATAATAAAATGCCACAGGAGAGAAAGTACACTCATATTCGAGCCCACATTTTAAAACAAAAATCTTAATGCCATATGAAACTTATGAAATAATGCTTGTAAATAATATGCATCTGCTGTTACGTGAGATCTTCCCCCAAAATACAAGATCATACAAAATCTCCATACCTTCTTTGGAAGAGGAGTCTTCAGAATAGACAATGATTCTGTTATGCAGTCTACAATTTCCTCAGCGGCTTCTGCATTATTTAGACAGAATACCATTGCATCCCCAATATCGTTCTTCCGAGGTGTTAATCCACGCAGAATTTCCTCTAATTTGTCTCTTTGTCTGAAATATCAGAAATTTTAATAGTTTCAACATAAAATTAACAATATTTTGGGGAATTCCCATTAATTATGCCTTTGATTTTTCGATCTTTAGGAGAAATGCAATTTTAAATATTTTTATATTGTGTTGTCTGAATGTTTTTAGTGCCTCATTAACATATGCATCCACATTACATAAAGTGCAAAAAATTCCCACTCAAGTCTTGACTACATACAGAAGCCAAGGAAAAATAACAAATACCTAACACAGCACATCAGTATCTCTAATAATGTTATTATCTTTGGGGATTTAATTTAAGCTTAAATCAAAATGGACAAATCTAAAGCATGCTAAGCAATTTCTGCTGAAGAATAAAAAACATTAGATGCAGAAAGCTGGTAAGAAGCAATTATTTCAGGTTCTTCCTAACCTCCATATATAGACAACACTATCAAAAGAGTATCTTTTTGGGCCTTCAAAAAAAAGATACAAGAAATAAATTATATATTAAAACCTCTAGAACAATGACTGGTATCATAACTATGATGAAAAAAATAAAACAAAACAAAAAAATCCACATGCTAAGATCACAGTTGGAATGGTAACAGCAAAATTAGGGAATTCATGTATGAATTTCCACTACTATATCCACCCCGACCACAATTCTCATCAAAGAACTCAGATAATATCTCTTCCTGCTTATTAACAACTGCTCCCAATTTTAATTTCTGATGAACACCATCAATAAGTTTAAGATTACAACAACTGTTCAGCTCACGAGAGCATAGCAATGTTGATCTGCTACATACCCCCGCCAATAAATATGAAGAGAAATGGGGAGAAAACTCATCCTCCCAAGCACCTTCAAATAAAGGGTTAATAATATTTTATAGAATCATAGCATAGTTAGGGTTCAAAAGCAGCTTAGTATCAGCTAGTTCCAACCCCCGTCACTGGTCAATGATGACAAATCTAACCAAATCCAGAATGCATCTAGCAACAAACATCACAAAAAAAAAAGACTAACTGAAAAGCACGGAGGTTAAAACAAGTTTCTAAGTAACACTATGACAAGCATGGTAACATTTAAGGGATGATGTAACTACAAGATCACAACAGGAAAAAAACCCAAGCAGATTAGCACTCCCCTATAAATTGCCCAAACCAGCCTTATAAATTGATGGAATTCCATACTCTTCCTTAAGTGCACCCTTCTTGTTTGGTTCTTCCACAAACGCTTCTGTTTCTTGCTCTTCTGACATCCCATGCAAGTATGGATTCAATGGTGGTGGCCTCCAAAATGATCCATTCTTGAACATACGGAAATCTTCTGTCCTCCACTTTGTTGGAGCATCTCCCTAAAAGAAAATAAAAGTATTTTAATTTTGGTATTCTTCATTTCATTATGCTTAAAGTTGTGAATTGTCACTAAAATTCTACTTGCCTGAAGAATTGAATAAAGCTTCCATCTGTAATACACATGGGCTGGAGTCTGGTTTTCAAATAAAAACCTAGAGCAAACAGCAAAGAAAAGATACTAACCATATCACACATTATTTAACTGAGGTGAATCCAAAGGAACTAATAAAATAAAATTTAAAAAAAAAAAAAAAACCAAACAAAAAAACCCACCAAAACCCCACCAAACTCTGTTCAGAATCCCACCCCTGCTGCTGAGTGAACTCAAGATAGATAAAATCATATACACCTACTGCACGGCTGTGAAGAACAAGTACAACTGCTCATGCACATACACATGCAATCTGCAAAGCGGAGTGCAGAATTAAGCAAAGGCAAAGCATTTGTCAGAAGTTAAAAGGAGAAAAACAGGGTTAAAAAGAATGCCCACGGAAACAGACAGTAAAACAGAAGAATCATGAGTGGGAAAAGTCACTACGGGAGCAACTGCAACCTCAGCACAAGTGGTGCAGGAATTTGTAACTGCACAGGTTCCTCAGAATGAACTTAAGTTTTCCACCACTAAATTGCCTGAATTGTCAGAACATGGACAAGACTTGTAGGGCGAAAGGGCGCATGAGTAGCCCATTTTTTAATGGCCAGGATATTTTCTCACTTTGTATATAAAAACCATAATGAAGCACACTTAAACCTTACTGCAAGTAAACTTTTTAAAAGGTCATTTAGTTTTTCCCTGGAAAAGCTTTTCAGTAACTGCATTTCACAAGAAATTTGGAAATTAATCCTTTTTTATTCCACTAACAACAACAGCTGGAAATTCTGACAATTTCATTATGTTGCCTAGTATTTCATCACATTTGCACTAACATCAAAAGAAGAACAACTTCCAGCTCTTGCTAAAGTTATAAATTAGGCTCCAGGAAGACTGGACTTTACGTTGAGTTAGTACGCCTGTTTTGGGGAAGACTTCTGTCTTTTTTTTTTTAAGAAAGGAATGCTACTACTTCCACTGATGACTTCAAATCCCTCACAAAAGTGGGCATTAAATGCAATTTTATTATGGAGATACTTTATGTACAATGCATTTTATAGTGTATAGTGTTTTATTACTCCATACACATCAGTAACAACTGGAATTAAGTGCATTCTTCAAAAATGTAACATTAGCTTTTGTACAACTGGAAAAATTTAAATCTGCACACAAGGATAGACATAGTAAAACCAACTCTTACTAGCATTTCAGAAATGCAAAATATTAGCAACCATGGAAACAGTTAGTGCTATGTCAAACTGAAGCAATTTAATATGCACCTGAACATGGGATTGTTGATTTCTCGGTTCATGATCATAGCTTCAAACATAGGCCCTTCCCGTACCACAAACTCTATCATTCGATGTATCAAAGCGAGCAAATTCCTACAACAACAACACAGTTAAAGAAAAATTGATTCAGACCTAACACTATATAGAACTACACTCCACCTAAGATACTACAACTGTGCAGGAGATTATTCTGCTGTATTGTTAAGAGAACTGTACAGAAGATTGGTAGCATGGAACATATTATAGCCTTCCATCATAGACACAGGCATTCTAAAATATAAACATGCCTACAACTGGTTGAGTAAGAATTTAAGAGGAAACCTCTTTCCTGAATTTTCACAGCTTAGCCTACAACCTAAACTATCTGCTTAATAGTCCTTATGCATAAAAATGGGCAACTGAACACCAAAGTACAATTAACTATCCAAAACCTAAGCCCTCCTCTAAACTGTTTAGAACTAAGACCAAAGCGTTAGCCAAAGTTCTACAGAGGAACAAGTGGCTGAGTATTATGCTTAAAGACACATAGTTTTGAATATTCAAGAGAAACTGCATTTAGCTTTCAAATGTTCAAGTATGAAAAGCAAAATAACCTCCTTGATGCCAAACAGGGCAATGATCTTATTAAATTTAGATAATCACTTTTTGGTTAAGACTCAACTATTGACATAGAACAAAACTGTCCATTATTTCATGTCATACCATCCAATGTCTCCTCCCTTACACACTCAAGTGAACCAAGTCACAATTAAAAAATCAAATTAAAAAAATCGAATAAAAATCTGAACTCATTTCATTCAGCACTACATCCTAAGACAGGCAAGAAGCGGATGTGAAGTGCACATTTTTCAAGCCACATCTGCAATGCAGAGTCACTTATAAACGCTAACAGGAGACAGTCATATAAGTTTCATGAAGAATAGTGATCACCAGTTTCCAACCTTTTCAGTTTTTTTGGAAACAGGATCCTGAATTTTCATATATAGATTTTCTACTTATATCAAAAGCTCCACAGCATGTGTCCCTTGAATGAAGGTGCAAACAAATAAAAATACACAGATTTTGACATTTTTAAACTTATTTTCTTAGACTTAACAAATGGGTATCATTTCTTCATGTTATCTCATTAGATTTTCTTTTAGAGCTTTTTTAATTATTAAAATTCAAAAACTGTTACATTAAAAACCTGCAGAATTTTCTATTACTTCTTAGTAATGAGGTGATTATTTTCTACCATAAGTATTCAAAGTTACAGATATAATGCACTAGATCCAAGAAAAAAAAAAATCAACTTAAAAACACAGTAATAAAAACCTGCCCTGCCATCTGCCAACTTAGCAGATGTGCTGTTTTATACCAGCTAGCATAAACCTGCATTTGCCTCAAATATTACACAAAAAAAACCCACCAAACTGCTATCAGTTTTTTTCCTGTATTTCTTTGTTATAATCCCAGAAACACTGTAAAGAGGACACAGTCTCAATAATTCTGTAGCCATTTTATTTAAAGCAGCATTCTGAAAGTCTAAACAGCAAGGCTGTACTTGTCACATGAACTGTATTTGAAAGCACCAGTAAGAAAATGATTACCAACTAGCTTTCAAGCCTCTGAGATACCACACCATTCATTTATTTTAAGGCGAGTTCAATGTGATCATTTCTGGCTTCCTGCAGAACCCTGCCATCGATTTTCAGCTAATTTTTCTTTCATCAAGTACCATAAAGTTGCATAAGAGTCACTTATGATTGAACAAGAACATCTGCTTTGGAAAGACCTCAGATGTATGAAAAAAAGATTCAGCACATCCTGTATCTGAAAGAGGTTGTTACATGCATTTTGGTATATAAGACATGACTATTTGAAAGTGAATTTCTCAAAAAAAAAAATTGATAGTGTATACTCAGGTTTTTCTGTTTAGGAAATACAAAGAAGTAAGAGATGTTAAAACCAGTATTAATTAATGCAATTATAATTAAATACACTATCCCACTGAAGCCATTTGAAATTTCTGCATGATGCAATGCACTGCATAATAGCCTTAGCAGCTGTCATTAGCATCTTTGAAAGTCATCAGGAAAAAAAATTTTCAAATACAATTCAATTAACATGAGCTTTTCTTAAATGAGCTTTCAAAATGCTACAGTAAATAAGATGGAAACATTTTCCTCTGAAAGCTACTCACGCTGTGAGCACTGTAAACTTTTACAAGTACTTGTTCTACTAATCGGTATTTTTCTCCAATCAAGACTCCTCCTGGTTGTCCTAATTACTTATGTCTTCACCCAACAAAAATTGTACTGACTTGAAATTTAATCAAGAAATACTAGTGTGTTTGAGCATCAAGCTGACATGTATGTTAATATAACTACCTTCACAAACCTCTTTTGCCCCCCACACACACACGAAAAAAAAAGGGACTTTGTGACAATTAAAACAATGTAGTAAAAAAAGATGATAGTTTTAAGTACATTATTTTAAAATGTCATTTAGCTTAAAGTTGGCCAACAAAAAAAAGTTTTTCAGTTATAATAAAACCACATTTATTGGAGCCGATCGTACCAATGTCTGGTCAAAAACTGTATACTTTCCCAATCCATCCCATGATGTTTTCCTGGTCCCCCGCTGCCGCAGACAGTTCAGCTGGTGTTGCTCACCAAGGCCAATGTCAAAGAGAATTTGGTAATCTTTTGTGCTTATTTACTTTTAAAACAGTGTTGTGTTCCTATGTTTGGGAAAAGGTTTTAGCTTAACTGAGCAAGAGTATACCTATGCTAGTGAGAAGGCAGGAGCACTGATGGGGACCAAACTGTAAAAATACCCTTGAAATATAGAACTACCTTTTTCAGCATCCAAGATTATTAACTGCTGCACATAAAAAAAAAAGGGGGCAGAAAAAAAAATAAAAGATTAAAAAAATATTTAAGAAAATAAAAAGATAGAAAAAAGAAAGGGGGAAAAAATCCCATAGCACCACACCGGAGACAGCTGCCTCTTAGCTACAAAGTACTCAGAGACTGATGTCAAGACTTAGCATCTCTAAGACAAGCTATTTCACCCTAGTGTTCACTCACAAAATTACCCTGCAACTATTTCTAGCGCTCAAATTAAACGCAAGAAGATAACTACTTAAACCTCTCTTCACAAGAAAAAAAAACAGTTAAGATAATAAGACTGTAAAACACACACGTTTCTCACAAGTGTCATGAAGCAACCATTGCTCAGTCAAGCCATTACCTTTTCCTCAACATCACCATTTTTCTTTAAAATTCCGAAGGGGAAATTTTCTATATTTAGATCAGTAATAATAAAGAAAAACATGTACCTTTCTGTTGGGATAACCACTTTGACTATGGCTTGCGACAGAGTCTGTATATGAAGTCACATCAGATAATAAACATAGAATATGTGAGTATTGTTAACAAGTAACAAGCAAAAATATACATATGCAATGAAAATACTACACATCTATCACAAGTTTTTGCAGGCAATCACTGCTGTGAAGTTATAACTAAGCAATTACACAAAATGCAAATGGTTGTCAGTGAACCATAAAGGTTCACTAATTGCAAAGTATCAGAACATTCCTGTCAGAATGTACATTGATGCACTGAATAGATACTATGCTGATATAATTAAGAAAGGAGTTCTTAAGTTTATGAAAAGATTCTAAAGTATTTGACTCGAATCACGTTGATATTACTTTATTCCCAAGTCTTACAAAAAACAGCCCTAACATTTAAGTGTCATTCAAAGAATCAACAAATTCTTACAAATGTAAATCAAGTTGGTTTGTGATTAAAGATACTTACCCTTTTATCAGCTAATAGTCCAGAAAAAAAGTTTGAAAACTGACTCCATAAGTAGCATAAAATACTTACTCAATGTCCAGATTAATTACCTTCTACACAAAATATATCAACTCCACTAAAATAGTGTAAAAATAATGCTACCCAAATTAAAATGTAGTATTTTCTCTAAATAACAGCAATTTAGATCCTGAATTTGGCAGCCAACAAAAAGGGGGGACGTAGGAGAAAAAAATCCAGGGAGCCTGGAGGGGGAAAATGATAGCCAAATTTAAAGCAGCACTAAAATAAATCAAGACCAAACATACTGTTCCCTAACAAAGACATGTAACAGAATTTCAGGAATTAAGCAGGTTCCCCTGGGCTACAGCAGGGAGCCAGTACACTAAGTGCCGCCAAAGTCAGCCTGAACAATGCAAATCTATGAAGCCACTGAAATACTGTCATAAGTGTAGTATTTATCATTGAGATTTGGCCCAGGGTACTGTAAGTTACCTTCTCAAAATCTTCCTTGTTTTTTGGAGGTGGTAACATTGGAGCATTAGGATTCTTCAATCTTTCCCTAGGCTGGGCATTAAAAGGCAGTCCTGATGGAGGAGGTGGGAGGGTATGCTCCATCATAGAAGGTGGGATGTATATTGGATGTGGCGGTATAGGTACAGCTTTGCCCCAGCCTAACTTCATTTCAAATGACATAATCATCTTGCCTGAAAAAGTGAAAGTAAATTATAGCCATTATGCTATAAATTGGTTCTGCACTGCTCAAGATTTCTCCGTGTAAGCACAGCATTTAGGTTTGCCAGCCATGGTTTACTTTTTGCTTAACTGCCAATTACTGTATCACATCTACCAGGCTACATCATGCAAACAAAAGCCTATTGCACATAATGTTTTATTAATCCTTGCCCAAAGCACATTTTCAGGAGACTACAGTACAAATCACTTGACTTGTTGGGGGAAAAAGAATTTCAAAAATTTGATACTCAGCACATGAGAATGAATCATTTTTAAATCATACTATTTCTGCAGTTCAATTCACCAAAATGTTTTGCTCACAATAACAAACTCGAATTATGCTATCAAAACCAAATGTAAGAACTCCTACATCGTGTAAGCCTTACTTACACATATGTAAGTCAATGGTAAATAAATGGTAAGTAAATGGTAAATGTAAGTAAATGGTCCTAGTAAAGGACAAAAATGGTCCTAGTAAAGGACATTTTGACAAAACTGTGCAAGGGCAACCTTTTAGATTTATTCTTTTTGTCTTGGATGCTGATTTTTCTTTTATTTCCAGGCTCTTCCTGAACTGTAAGGACACAGCTTTCTTCATTTCTTATATGCAAAATTACACATCCAGTGTAGTAGTTACCTCTTCAGTATTAGGAATTTAGCCATTACTCTAAAGAACAGAACATATTTGTCACCAATTATTTATCATAGTCTGTGCCCTAGTTAAATTTATTCACAAAAAAAAAAAAATAGTTGGGAAACAACTACAACAGATTGCTTCTTAAAATAGCCTGTTTAGAGCAGAGATTATCAAACATTACCTCCTGCTCACATCTTCAAAACAGTTGGAAATGTTACATCGTTACCCACAACAAAAGCTACCAGTATACACAGCCCTTGTGTATGCTGTAGTTTGACAACATTCAGCTGCCAGTACAACAGTGTGAACTAAAATCACTGCCAGTGCAATACCTATTCAAGTTACAGCATGCCTACCTACTAGCCTGACAAAACAACTTGAAGACATAGTTACTTCCCAGTACTCCTACAAAAATAATGAGAATTCTGTTTACCATTTAAATTCTTTAATGCTCTTTCAGCATCTCTCCTGTTCATAAAGGCAACAAAGCCACAATTTCTTTCTCTCGCTCTTTCTTCATCAGTTCTTGGCCACATAATTTTAACACTTGCTAATGGTCCAAAACGTCCAAATTCTTGACATAACATCTCTTCATTCATCTACATGAAAAAAAGGTAAAAATTATCATCTTCCTACTGTATTTCTAAGATTCTCATCCATATTATTGTCCAAATGTAGAGATTTTAATTTGCTGAGTTGCTTGGAAAACAACACTTTCTTGATGCCTCCCCAAGTGCGACCTACTGCAAAAATAATAATTTTTAGAACTGTATTTTAAACTGAGCACACTCAAATTTTTGAGATCTGATCCACCTTGCATGAAGATACCCATGGAAAGATAATTTTAACTGAGTATTTTTCCACCTAGTAACCAACAGTCTAAACCTTAACTTCTGCATCCTCATGCATAGAGCATTTATTCAACTGAACACTGCCTCTACGGTCACCACCTGTACCTACTATATGGGTTTAAACACATGCACATGGTTTAAAGTAAAAAGAGGGAAAAATTGCCAATGGAAAAAAATTCACCTGGACCCAAACGTGCCAACACCGCATTCCTTGACTCCAAACTTACCTGAGGATTAATATTTCCAAGATACAAATTTGTTGTGCTTGGATCTCCAACATCATGCGACCCTGGTGCATAATCATCCAGTACTACAACAATGGAGGAAAAAAAAAGAAAAAAAAAAGAAGTCATAATTTTTGCTATGCATTTAAGTGGCAACATTAGACTGAATGAGAAAAGAATCTCTATTACCACCAGATGATCTGTTTCTTCTTGAGGGAGCATCCACTGAATAAAGAGAAGAAAAACACATACATCATTTAGTCTACAAATCATATACCCCACACACACATAAAAATATTATCTACTTACTTGAACGACGCTGGCCATCTGAGTCTGACTGCGGTGGTTCAAAACGACTCAATCTACCTTTTGTTTTATGTCTTTCATCACGTTCCTCTTGTATTCTACAAACATTTAATGTAAATAACAACTTAATATTGTTTTGAGGGGTTTATTCTATAATTTTAAAATATACTTTAGAATTATGAGATTTTTTAATATTAAACAAGGAGCTTCTTAAAGATTTAAAATTGCCACTATTTTTTAAGTTCTGTTTAATCAACTGGAATATATCTACCAGAGTTATTCCAGCTGAATGCTTCCTCATTCATACTGTCAGGGTGTTTTAATCTCAAACAAAAGATTTACTTGGTTTTAGAAGCAGTTTACAAGACCAGAAATAAAAGCTGTGCTCTGAAAGTGTCCCAAATTCAACATCCAACTGCCAGAGTTCCACTGACCATTCAGATGACTTTTTAAGATGCACACAACTCCTTAGCATCTATTTCCCCTTCTACCTTTCCTAAGCTTGCAGGCCACCTTGTAGGGTGATGGATAGCCCCACATGACTACTTCCACAACATACAGGATCTCATCTCATTTTATGCCTCTGAGGACAGTACTCACAAAATAACTACTTGGCCATTTTTGGATTCATAACGCAGTACCTATTGCTTACTAATGCATACAAGTTATTTTGGTTTCTGTCTCTAACATCAGGGAAAATGTATGGCACATTACACTCAATAGATGTGCTCATCTATCTGTTGCATTATACATTCAAAAGTGAAAGAATTTTTGAGTATTATTCAACTTGTTTTTGAAATTAGGCAAGCTGAAATATATCTCTAAATTTTAATTCCAAGTCTTTTTTCTGCATTAACACAACAGCTCAACCTCATACTGCAGTTCCTCTGGGTATAGTTTGAGAGACACTGACAAAAGATCTTATTCTTCCCTAGTCTGATACACATTTCAATTTGCCCATCAAGGGAAAAGTCAAAACGCAAAACCAGAACGTCCTTATCTATTTCAGTACCTACTTGTCTTGCCCGGTCATCACTAACTTCAACAACCCATGAGACAATGTAAACTTATGTTCTCATTTACAGGCTCACACTTGCTAATCTGTAACATAATTGTACCCCAAGTTCCACTTGTAAGTAACAAACTAACAGCAGCTGTCAGAGAAACAAACACAGGTTTTCAATTTTTATCCTGGTAGGTGGCTGGTTGATTCAAACAACATAGCTTCTACTAACACCTAATCCAAAAATCATCTTCGGTAGCACTGGAAACAGCCAGCCACTTACTGGGATCTCTGAAATACTTTATGCATTTACACGTGATTTTTTTAGTTAATTGCTCCAGATATTACTCTGCTTTGGAAGGGAGTACCAAAGGGTTTCAAATCAAATGCCTCTTGACATGCAGGGAAATCCATTCATTTCAGTGGATAAATATTTAAGCTAACATAACAGACATTTTTGATTTGTTTTTTGATCATTTTATAGACTCTGGTTAATGCTAAATTTCAAACCAGAAGTCCTTTGCAGCAATAGTGGTAAACACTTCCTATCACCAATCAGCATAATGGAAGAACTATCACGGAACATCATGAACTAATTAGATGGCAACTGATAATCCAAATCACCAACACTCATATACAAAGATCAAACTCTGTTTAATTATCATTGCCATTGTTAATTAAATTATGCCACTCCACAAGCATCTAGGGAAAGAAACTTACTTTGAGAAACAGCATGGCAAGAATGATCCTAAATATTGTCTGTGAAAACAAGGTAAAAACCTTGCATTTTCCTTACTTACAATTAAAAAAAAAAATTTAAACTTACTGCTTTAATTCTTCTTTGAAAAGTTCCAAATTACTCTTTTTCTTTTCCTTCTCTCCTTTCTTCAAAGGCTAAAATTAAAGATATATCAGCCAACATTTCAGCAGATAAGATGAACAACAATAACAACTATATGTATAAAACAAATATTTAGATAATTTCCATGCATAATTTACCCACAGCTTTCAAATCAAGAAAACTACAGGAGAGAAAAAAAAAAACACCACAAAAAACAAGACTTGAAAACATTAAGACTGAGCACTATCAAACACAAAGCTAGAGAATATAAAATTAAAGGCAGCTTAAGCGAAACTTGACTACTTCTCATTGCTACGAGGCATGTGTGATCATTCTCTCTACAACATACACATTTAAAATATCTGTGATTTATTTTGTCAGTTTGTTCCACTTAGGAACTTAGAAGCTGACTACACCCCTAGCAAACCATCATGCTCTAATTACGTGTGTGCATATATATGTAAATTAATTTACATACATATGTTCAACTATTTTATTCACAGACTAACATTCTACATGAAAAGAATTTCTTCTCTCGCTTCCTTTCAGAAATAAATACAGGTCTGAAGAAACAGTTATTCTAAATAATACAAGATGATCAGGAAAAAAACAAAACCAACACTCTGGAATGACAAATATGAATATTGTAACTTTTTTTTTTACTGTAATATGTGTACCTTAACTAACTTGTGAACTTTCATCTTCAACAACATTGCTTTCATATAACCAAATTTAAATGAAAACGTTTCCAGTAGGCAGACATACAAAATATTTATTGTGTTACACACTACAGCTTTGGAAAAACTGGACTTCCTACTCACCCCAGGCATAGTTGTTTGTTTGTTTTTGTTTTTGGGGATGGTCTGCCAAATAAATAAAATCATTTTTACCTCATTATCTTCAATCACCATTGGACAGGGCAAGTGAGTAAACTGATTGCATTACTTGATAAGTATTTACGAAAATTTGAAAAGCAGTAATATTCTCACAGTACAAACACTTGCATATGACATAACAGAGCTCAGCATAATAAAAAAATGCTACAATTCATTTCTGTAACTGTAGAGTTTTACATACAATGAAAATCACAACTGCCATCCAGTATTACCAAGGTAGTCAAAATCTGAGTTTTGTTTAATGTTGGAGGGACGGGATTACTCGCAATTATCACATTACATCTCATTTCCCACCCTTAGAGGCAGTATCATGTATGTTTCACTGAAGCTTAAAAATGGTAGTGAGCTCTATTAAAATACTTTTGAAAGACATCCAAGACATTAATTACACATTACACACACAGTAGTAATAGTAATCATAGGTAATTACCACACGATAACTAAGTTTGTTCATATTTCCATTACTTTTTATGATGAAATCTCAGTTTAACAAAAAAAAAAAAAAGTATCACACCATGCTTTTGACAGAAGTCAAAATAAATTAAATCAAACCAAGGTGCTCAGCTTCAAAAACGTGCAAGCTCTACAACCCATGTGGTACAACTCAAAGAGCAAAGGGACTTCTCAAAAATCACCTTAAATAAAATTTCAAAAATCTCACCAAGAAAAACTTAATCATTGCAAAGGTTGGGGTTTTTTAAGTTATAAAACGCTAAAAAGAGATGGCAGCAAGAAGAATTGCTTCTAAAACTTCACAAATTCTTGGAATTGGAGATACTGTTACTTGCAAGTCACTACATCTGTATTCATGGTAAGTCTGTCTTAGCAGTAATATAGTAAACACATACAGGTGAAAAATCAAAGTGCAGCACTAGGAATATCATGGATATAGGGCTACTGTACCTCTGCATTTCATCATCTTGTTATTTGCTATGGGATTAAGCAAAACAAAATGTTCATCTTCTTTCAATATATGATAAATGCAGATAAAACTACCCTGTGAGACCTCACAGACTTTTTTTTGAACACTTCTAAATATTTCCTAAGTATGGGTTTAATATTTAGATACGAAACTTACAGGCTTTTTGGTTTCTATCATTAAGAGAGACGGAGGCTTCTCATTAGATGGCTGGTTTGGTTGATTTTTTTGATCCGAAAATCGTGATGAAGGCTTATAGATTTTACCCCGTTTTTCATCTGTTTCATGCTCCTCTGCAGTTAAAGGCAAATTAAAACCAAATAGTATTAACTAATGTTGCACAATACTGTTCATTAGAAAGCATACTATTGTTCCTTAGTCTTGTTCATTCAATATATTATTTCATTTTAAAAAGTGATAATACAAACTTGCCTAATTCAGAATCTTTTAATATAAAGAAGACTGTTTTTAAAACAAACATCTCTTCCTCTGAAGTTTTAAAGACATGTCATACCACTACCTACCTAGTGAGTCAAAGCATAAAGTAGATTTTAGCTACTTTAGATCAAGTTTCCTTTGCTACTTCTAATATAACACTGATTTTAAAATGCAATTCAAAGCAAATCTTCATCTTTACTCAAAGCCAAATGTTCCCCCTCCCCCAAAAAAAACATTAGTTATACCTTTAGATGCATTAACGATTCCTCCTCTTACAAATGTTTTCACTTTATTACCATCACTTCCTTCAAAGGCAGCGAGGAATTCTTCATAAATTTCTGCAGCAGCCTTCTCATCCTCCTACATAGCAAATGTTAATCTATTTACTATCATCACAGAACAACCTTCACTAGACAGCTATTCTTAAATTAGCTATGTGACATTCCTTTTTATTTTCTAAAGTTCATGCTACAAACTGCATCACGTAAGCTTCAATTTTAGGCAGAATTCAAACTTGAGAGATATGTGGGGAAAACGCAGCACATAATACATGCAGCAAATAAGGTCTATATGCTCAAATGTGACTGTTCATTTACAAGAGTTTACATGGCAACTTAACATTCAAAAGATAACAAACAGAAAATATCAAAGACCAGCGCTATGAGACTGAAGCTCCGTTGACCTAAGCATCAGAGAACATCACATATTCCACCTTGCCCATTACAATCAAACTTTGCAACTGAAGGAAATTAACAACAATCACCTTAATGTATTTCGCAAAGAAGTTAATTTAATGACATAATAAAGCCAAGTATAACACTAAATTTAGCACTACCATGTTTCTTTAGGTTCGTATTTCAAACAACCCAGGAGGAGATATCCCACTGAAACATAGTAACAGTGATATGTTTAAAGTTCAAAGCCCAAAATTTTCAGAACTTCCACCTTATCAACTAAAAGCTACAGATTTCCTAATATTTGGACACTCCCAAGTATCCTAAAACTCAGTATCAAATTTCAATGTTTTTATTAATTCCAAATAAAGTAATTACACAAAAATAGGTTTCACAGAATGAACAAGGATGTGTATGGAAACAATTTCAGAGATAACAAGTACTCTTCCTAATTACTCAAATCCAGTGATACAGAGCAACAAGGAACAGAAAATACCCTAAGGTGATGCCTGTCTTCATTTTGAGCAATACAACAACCAATGAATTGTTGTAATTCAGTAGTTCAGGTACCCAGAACTTTGATTCTCCCACAGAAGGAAAGAGAAGCAAACCTCTCTCTCTCTCTGTGTGTGTGTATATATATACACACACACATATATTTTAACACCATGGATGCCAAGAACAAATTAAACATGTAAAATATAATTCACTTTTGTTCTTAGAAAGCTACAATTGTCAAAATAAAGAAATCTGGTGGTAAAGCTGAATGCAATCTAAAAGCAAACTTATTTCAGCTCTGCATACAAAATAAAATTTCCACTGTATACCATCACCTTCTTTTTTAATTCTTCTTGCTCCTTTTTGCTCAGAGTCCGTTTGGCAGTACTCATTTTGCCAATACTGAATGCTTTAAGTTTGCTTTCCATTAGAGGCTGCAAAAGGAGTAAGAAAACAAACATTTAGCTTTTCACAAAACAACTGAAATAATGTTACTCTTCATGTGGTCTAGACCAAAAACTTTCTACCTGAAGTGACTTAACCCAAGCAAAACAGAGAAAAAGCTTCCTGTAGTCCTCTGTGAACTTGCCAGTATCTAATACAACCACAAAAACTTAAATCTAGGGGTTTTAAAAACAAATCATCCTCCATTTAATGAGAAAGACTGTAATACACTCTTCAAACACACATGAAGGACTTGCTGTTAGAGCCTGGACATCTAATCACTGCACAACACAGAGTTTCTATACTTTTGGAAACACATACTTCGCACTACAGCTCCTTTTTGATCATCGCAATTTCCATGAAAAGAAAGAAAAAGAAAAGTTCCAAAAGCTTTTCTGACTACTTTGTCCAGAAGAATGTTTGCACAAGGCTGAACAGGTATAACTGAAGAACAAAAAGGACGCTAAATTTCAGCTGTACTTCCAGGTTAAATGTAGTATTTTGGCTTGAAGAAGAAAATGCATTCTTGAGGTTTTAAGCTACTAGTTAAAGAAAAGACCTCGTACTTAGCTCTTAGATTCTTTCTAGTTCAGGTAATTTAATCTCCATTCCTTCCTTCCTTCTTGACACCTTGATGAAGGAAGGACTCCATGTAACAGTCATTACTGGAGAGTATGGAATTAGAATTCTTAGGATTAAATTTAGGTAGTTAACAGACAGTAAAGCACTGAGAGAGTACAGACAACAGGATGAAGGCCATGTTCCAAAGACAGAGGCAATGGGAAGGAAATGAGAGAAAAGATAAGAAACTTCTCTGGGAGCTCCTAACTTAATACAGAAATTCATAAAGAATCAGCACAAGAACCAGAAAAAAGCCCCAGGAAAAAAAAAAAAAAACCATAAGCAATTAGCCTTTATTTTCAAAAATTTTGTAATATTCTTGCACTGCACAGTGATGCTTATAACCACCATTTCTGCAATGACAGCTCTTTAAAAAACAATCAGCTGAATCTAATAAAACATCAAGACAAGTAAGGTGAATGACTTACCTATCATATTATTTAAAAATTGCCAATGCCAATGGCACAAAAGAGTTTCCTTTAGGAATAACCTTCTATGTAAAAAGTTTTATTTTCAGTATCAGCTTCCTATTCAGAAATTTCTTTTACATACCAAAAAGCACTGTGAAAAAGACCTGTTAGGAAATACCTTCTGTTCATAATCCTTCTTTGGTATCAGAAACACCTGCTAGATCTGTGCCAAGCATATGACCAAAATAGCCTGAACTTCTTTAAAAAATGCTCCCTACTTCATCATTAAAAGGAAAACTATCAGTTAAAAATTAATGCATGGTTGTCTGGAGAGTTACCTGGTTTATGACATTATGTTTGTCAACATGAGCTGCTGTGAAAGGTTTATCATTAGCTTCTAATGCATCTGTGTTTTTGAAGTTAAGATCAGTTTTCCTGTTGCCTGAATGACAGCTTGTATTTCAGTATAGCAATATACAACCCTGTGAAAACACAGGCATATTGCTATGGCACGGCAATGGAGACTAAAGGCTTATCCTGTCATCAAGAAATAATCTCTCACAGTGATTTTTACAGTATAGCTGCAGATCAGAAACATGAGTGTATGTTCTAGTGACATAAGGGAAGAAGCTGAAAGATAATGAGAGTTCTGGCACTACGATCTTCTCAGTTCAGACAGGAACTCAGGAAAAATAAAATAATAAACACAAACAAAACACAAAACACCTTCAAGTAGCTGAAGTCATATGAAATTTATAGGATTAAACTAATTTATGTCTCCTAGTTACATTCCAGTAGGCAATTAGATTATTATTAACCACATGCAGTTTCACAGAATTCCAACCAATACGACTATACAAAACCTGAAAGCCTTCCTCCTTCAAAAAATGGAAAATAATACAGTGAAAAGGATAAAGCAAAAGAAGGAAACAAAGAGAAAACGTCTAGCTGAATAACCAAATCACCGTAGGAAAGCAAAGTCCCATTAAATCTAACACTGCATTGACTTTAAGAAGGCACAAAGTACAGTTCTATCAACAATGCAAAAGAGATTTAAGAGTAGTTTTCCAAATTGTACCAAGTAAAGCAAAATCGATGAAAGTACCTTCCTTTACGACAAGTTTCTGCTATCACAACTTCAATAATGTTATCTTACAAGCAATTTAACAGATGGTAATTGACTTTTTCATATAGAAAATCAAATTGAAAATCAAATTAAAATCTTGAAGAAAATCCAATCCACAGAATGAATTGTCTGGTATTAGTGCTCTGTTTGCCACTTGCTGGCTGTTTTCATTTTAGCTCAGAAATAGGTAGGCCTTCAAACAACATACCAACCACATGACCACATAAGGTCCCTGCTGGGGTGGCAGGTGGGGGGAGACTAATTAATAATTCCTAACTTTCACTTGAAGTATACACTATTAGAAAGAAAAAGAAATTATGAAGTTAGGGCCACAGTAAATCATTTTTGAGAAGCCAACCATATACAAGAAAATACTTTAATATCTCGGTGGATGAAGCACTCTATAGACAGATAGGAACAGCCTCACGCTCACAGGCCCTTATTCTCATGGGGGACTTCAACCACCCTGATATCTGTTGGAGGAATGGTATGGCCCGGCACAAGCAATCCAGGACGTTCCTCGACTGTGTGAAAGACAACTTCCTTCTGCAAACAATAGAGGAGCCGACAAGGAGAGGAGCCATGCTTGACCTCGTGCTCACCAACAGGGAAGGGCTGGTTGGAAATGTGACGCTCCAGGGCAGCCTTGGTCGCAGAGATCATGACATGGGCGAATTTGACATCCTCAGGACAGTGAGAAGAGCGTGCAGCAACCTCGCTGCCCTGGACTTCAAGAGAGCAGACTGTGGCCTCTTCAGGAACCTGATTAGTAAGGTTCCATGGGATATAGCCCTAGATGACAGGGGGGCTCAAGACTGGTGGTTGATATTCAAGGATCACCTGCTGCAAGCCCAGGAGCAATACATGCCAACTAGAAGGAAGTGCTGCAGGAGGGCCAGGAGGCTTCCTTGGATGGATAAGGAGATGATGAGGAAAATTTGAAAGAAAGAAGAGGCTTATAAAAGGTGGAAGCAAGGACTGGTGGCCTGGGAAAAATACAGGGATGTTGTCTGGGAAGCTAGGGACCAGGTTAGGAAAGCTAAGGCCCCCTTAGAATTAAACTTGGCTAGGGATATTAAGGATAACAGGAAGGGATTCTATAGGTACATTACAAATAAAAGACAGACTAGGGACAACGTGGTCCCCCTCCTGAAGCTGTCGGGAGAACTGGCTACCCTGGATTTGGAGAAGGCTGAGGTTCTTAATGACTTCTTTGCCTCAGCCTTCACTGGCAAAAGCCCTGACCACACCATCCAAGTCTTGGAAGGCAGATGCAAGGACTGTGAGAATGAAGAACTGGGGCCCACTGTAGGAGAGGATCTGGTTTGAGATCATCTTAAGAACCTGAATGTACATAAGTCCGTGGGACCTGATGAAATCCATTCGCGGGTCCTGAAGGAGCTTCCAAATGAAGTTGTTAAGCCACTGTCTATCATATTTGAAAAACCATGGCAGTCAGGTAAAGTTCCTGATGACTGGAAAAAGGGAACTATAGCCCCCATTTTCAAGACGGGGAAAATGAATGAGCCAGGGAACTACAGACCAGTCAGCCTCACCTCTGTGCCTGGCAAAATCTTGGAGCGGATTCTCCTGGGAGGCATGCTGAGGCACATGAAAAACAACAAGGTGCTGGTGACAGCCAGCATGGCTTCACTAAGGGGAAATCCTGCCTGACCAATCTGGTAGGCCTTCTATGGTGGAGCTATGGAACTGATGGACAGGGGTAGAGCAGTTGATGTCATCTACCTGGACTTGCGCAGAGCATTTGACACTGTCTCAGATGACATCCTTGTCTCTAAGTTGGAGAGACATCAATTTGATAGGTGGACCACTCGGTGGATAAAGAACTGGCTGGATGGCCGCACGCAAAGGGTTGTGGTCAATGGCTCAATGTCCAGCTGGAGACCAGTAACGAGTGGTGTCCCTCAGGGATCGGTGTTGGGACCGGTCTTGTTCAACATCTTTTGTCGGTGACATGGACAGTGGGATCGAGTGTGCTCCTCAGTAGGTTTGCCAATGACACCAAGCTGTGTGGTTCAGTTGATACAGCTGGAGGGAAGGAATGCCATCCAGAGGGACCTTGACACGCTTGAGGTGGGCTGATGTCAACCTGATGAAGTTTAACCATGCCAAGGGCAAGGTCCTGCAGCTGGGTCAGAGCAATCCCAGGCACAGCTCCAGGTTGGGCAGGGAAGAGATTCAGAGCAGCCCTGCGCAGAAGGACTTGGGGGTGTTGGTCGATGAGAAAATGGACATGAGCCACGTTCAGTGTGCGCTCGCAGCCCAGAAAGCCAGCCGTATCCTGGGCTGCATCAAAAGGAGTGTGACCAGTAATCCTGCCCCTCTACTCTGCTCTTGTGAGACCTCCCTTGGAATATTGTGCACAGTTCTGGTGTCCTCAACAAAAAAGGACATGGAACTGTTGGAACAAGTCCAGAGGAGGGCCACAAGGATGATCAGGGGACTGGAGCACCTCCTGTATGAAGACACTATGAGAAAGTTGGGGCTGTTCAGCCTGGAGAAGAGAAGGCTGCCTGGAGACCTCAGAGCAGCCACCCAGTATCTCAAGGGGGCCCATAGGGATGCTGGGGAGGGACTCTTCATGAGGGACTGTAGTGAAAGGAAAAGGGGTAATGGGTTCAAACTTAAATAGGGGAAGTTTAGACAGAATATAAGGAAGAAATTCTTTACTGTAAGGGTGGTGAGGCACTGGACTGAGTTGCCCAGGGAAGTTGTGAATGCTCCATTGCTGGTGGTGTTCAAGGCTGGGTTGGACAGAGCCTTGGGTGGCATGGTTTACTGGGAGGTGTCCCTGCCCATGGCAGGGGGTTTGGAACTAGATGATCTTGAGGTCCTTTCCAGCCCTAACTATTCTACTCCATTCCATGATTCCATATACAATGACCCTTACAATTAATCCCCTAGTACTTTGAACTATTCCTCGGTACAAGAGAGAAACAAGTACAGCATCCTCACAACTTCTTCCTATTCAAGTATCTATTATGAATATGTAGTATCATGGAGCAGAGATTTCTATGCAAGTGGTTGGTTGAAAGCTTCAAGGAATACTTTTAAAAATCACAATCACTTTTTGACTTACAGACACCTACAGATTAGATAACCAATGCACCAGAGTCTGCCTACAGCAAGTGGTTTTCTGTAGAAAACAGGCCTTATTTTGAATTTGAGGGTTTGGTAATTTTTTTTTTTGTTGTTTAGAGATTGTGCTGGGGTTTTTGGGTCATTAAGTTTTTGTCTTTTTCATTATTTTGGACTTACATGTGAATCAGCAGATCCAGTGGTGTGTACTGCATCTGGCGCCCTGACCTGAAGAGAGAATGAAGAAGGGTGAGACATGGAAAAAGAAACAGACAAACAACCTCTGTTGTATTAATTCAGTTCTCTGAATGTGATTTTCGTTTCGATTTCAACATACACACACACAAGAACAAAGACACATGTATTTTAATGTAATGTATTTTAATGACATAACTGAACAGGGTCACAGCATAAACATCAATATAAGGCAAGTAAAGGACTGAAGATAGACTTCTCTTGCTACAATTATAAGCATCTAAATTTCCACAGCTGGATTTTATACACAAGCCACGAACACTACCGCAAGCTCTAAAGCAACAACAAATGTTTGTTACACTGAATCTGCAAGAGTTATCATTAAAACCTGGTGAAGTTTACATGAAGTGCTTGATTATATTTGCCTTACTACAAAATAATTTCCAAAACTGCCCTTAGTAGGTTGTGCAAAGACAGAAACTGGCCACCTCAAGAGCATGAATTTAAGTCTCATTTGTACATATGTACTAATTAACATTATTAAACTGTAACTGAACATTAACACGTAAACCAGTGTATATACAAAATTTGCGTATTTTTTTTTAGTCTGGTTTTTAAATGAGTTTCAGTGATGGAGAACACTCCAACAAACAGGACCGAACACATTTTTAAATTCTGTAATACCCATATTCCAGAAAACCTCACTGACATAACATCAACTATTATGACATAACTCTGATGCATAAGTCATATCTACACTGAAATCTAAGTAAAAATAAAACATTTCTATTAGCCGAAATCGGTTCATTAGTTACAGAACCTTAACACTTCTCTTTATTACCAGCAACTTATAGTTTCCACCAGAAATAGTAATACAAGAGTGTTCATCTCCAGTCTTTCAAAACAGACAAGCACCAAACGCTATTCTAGACAGTAATTTACTAGACCTCATTTTCATTTTGCATCATGCCTTTTCATCAACTTAGAGGCATTTATCTTTGCACAAGTTTATTCCTATCTTTTACAGTCACATCAATCTAGAAAAAAATGGTAGACAGCACTTCAAGAACCAAAACTATGACCACAAAGGTAAAGAGACACACAAAGATACAACCCTTACTACGGAGAAGCAAAAGGCTCCTAGGAATTTGTTTGGTTTTTTGTTTTGTTTTGTTTTAAGAAAGAGAAAGGGGCAGTGGGGAAGGGCACCAAAAAAAACTAATCACGTCTTACTGCCAAATCCACTTACCTGTAACACTATGCATTAATCACAAGGCACATCTTTGCACCAAAGTTAGTAAACTGAGTTCACATATACAAGTAGTAGTTCATTAAAATGTATGTGAGAGCAAATATCACAAGCATCTTTTGCTAACAGCACTTCCTGCAAACTTCTCCTCTGTATTTGGCGCGGAATTTTTTTGTGATTCACAACTGCCTGTAGCACTCTAATCAGTAGTGTGTTATACACAGTTCTATGCACTGCAAAAGTGTAGCTTAAGGAAACCTGTCATCTCCCCTGAGAGCTTATCATTGTATAGCACAATATCACAGATGAAAAAAAGACACTGTGCTAAAGAATTTCAGAGCTTGAAAATAGCATTCTTCCCACTGCCAGCTGCCACCCTATGGCAACCAACACATCAGTTACAATTCCGTCCTTAAAAAAAAAAAAAAAAAAAAAAAAGCATTTTCAGACCTGTAGTTAAAAAGATAAATCTCAAAGGTGTAATAATACAGTGCCATTTGCCTTAGTGTACTGGCAGAGTCAAGACCTCGCACTGCTTGGGGGAAGGAGGTTGTTGGCAAAAGCAGAATGAAATTACCATTTCTCAGTTCTCCACATCTGTTTCATTTACAGAAGTTTTGAAAAGCAACACCTTTGAACAGGGACTGGTGCTGAAACTGCTTACAGGAAGAACAGCAAACAAGGCACCACACGTGTAGTAACAAACTGTACTAACACTGGGTACAATGACAAAACACAATATCCTGAAGTAAGAACATAAAAAAAAAGTAACAGACACTAAATCTGTTTCTCCAGCAACAGAGCAGATGATACTACTTGGAAAGGCTTTCAATGCATGGTAGCACACAGATGCGGCAGGCTAACTGTAAGAAAGCAGATCAGTGAGCAAAAGAGTCTGGATGACACTGAGCTAGAAGTACAGCAGGGCTCCACAACCCACCAACAGGGACCATGGCACTGCGGAACAAGCCACTCCAACATCAGCCAAGCAACAGAAATTCTACTAAGGTGAGCTCTGAAAATCTCAAAAAGGAGTTCTAGCTTTTAGATCAACTTTATCCCACAAAACTAGCAGCTTTGCAGAACCACATTATTTTCCTTCTTGTATAGGTCTTCTTTTCCCATCTATAAATTTAGTTCATACCTTTGGTACTGCTTCTGACCATCCAAGCAGCTGTACCCATGAAGAACAAGATGAAATAATTCTTGACAAAATTATGTGTTGCTATCTGCCAGTTTCTAATAAGCAGTTACTAATAAAAACCCTAGTTCACACAGCACTACACTTTGCACCACCTTGAAAAAGGGGTAACTTCATTTCCTTAAGAGTTACACCACCTGAGTTGACTCCTCAAACTCAGTGTCCTTCTAACATCCACAGATGGGAGCATTTCAGATGTTACCCACTTGTTTCGAAACCCAGACCAGCATTATTTATTCCTCTTGTCATCATGTTAAGTAGCTCAACTAAACTACCTGTTAAAAGCAACATACCCAAAGCTCTGTCCTGCACCTGATGATGTCCAAGATGTGAGGATAGCTCCTTCGTGTTCCAAACATTAACAGAAAAAATGCAATGAGTCCATCTTTCAGTCACTGCCAGCATAAACAATCTACAAAACATCCTCTTGTTCCCAGTTCATTGGCTCTACTATTCTGTATGAAACCTTCTTCTCCGCCTCAAACCAGACTACTTTCCAGCTGGATCACTTTCACTACACAGGTCTCTCAATTGTGGCAGCGTAACTTAAGTAGCCCTGTAAGCTGCCGAAACGGCATTTCAGTAAAATATGGCCCTGTCAAACCACAGCTTTGGTAGCCAGGTCGCTCAAAGCTCCATTACTAAGTACAGCCAAGTTCACTCAACCTTCAAAAGAAAGGTTTTCTAAAGAAAACAAATACACACACCCCGAAAAAAAAAATCTTAAAAGGATCATACAAATTATATTTGTGATAAATTTCTATTAGTAAGCCAAAGCAAAGAGCCCTCTCTCAGATTCTGGTGTTTAAATTTTTTTCCAGCTTCATGGCAGCTTCCAAAGAAAACAGAGAAGAGATGACTGCTCTCCCAAATCTTCCTTCCTGCCAGCAGTGCAAGTGCCCACAAATCCAGCTCTTCCAAGTTTCTCCAAATTTAATGATCTCTCAGCAAAACTGGAATGATCATGTTATTTCACAAATATTTAAACTAAGCTGTATTCAGTAAGTAAACTTTGTTTGTTTGGGGTTTTGTCTGTTTGTGGATTTTTATTTTGCTTTTACTAACACTGATGTCATTTTAGTAAAACAGTAAAGAGCAACAAAAGCACAAAAGCTGCCAACAAAACCCAGGAGACAATCCATGGCCTTCCAAATGCTGAATGTTATTTTTACAACTGTAATGGCTACAACTTACACATAAATAAAAGCCCTGCCCTTGGAAAAACTAATATCTTCAGGGTACTGTGTATGAGAAACTAGTGTGAGACACTCTTGCCCTGTTTCAACACCTTCCATTGATTCTGTCCCCATATTGAGCACAATGAAGTAGATTACTTTTCCCAACCCAACTGGTCACCTAGAAAAGAGAGAGTTGGGAAGTCCAGCTAAACCAGCTTCCAATTCATACCAAACTCCTCTAGTCATGTCAAATCAACTAAAGAGGACAATCTCTGGGTGGGGAAATGCAGCTAAGGTGAGGACTGGCTTGTGTCTGCACTGACACCAAGGAAAAGCAAATGGAATCACCACTTAAATTAAGATGTTAGAATGCAGCAAAGGCAGGGAGGTCCAATTTGTCTTTTTTCCAATTTTTTCTTCCTTTCTCTATCAAACTGTCTAGAATACAAAAGCTTGCAAACACCTGAAAATTATTTTATATCTAATCCATTTACTCTTTACATTTACTGAAACAGCTGAACAACAATATGGAGAAAGTTAAAGATAAGTTTCACCGTCCTGCAGAATGCTGCGTCTAACTGGAATTCACTACACATGCAGACTTTACATTGCTGCTCTAAATACACTTCAACTTGCCAGAAAAAGCTGTCCGTTCATAAGCAAGTAATCACTGTTCTTCAGTATTTAATTAACACATAACTTACTCAAAAGCCCAAGAAATGCTTTTATGATTAAGGATTATTGTTAAAACATATTTTTAGAATGTAAAAGGGAAACCTACAGTTTGGTACAAGCGGATAATCGCTTCTGCCCCATGGTACCCAGTGTGTACAGCAGTACAGGTAAGAGCAGGGGACATACAATATAACTATACTGGACATGCAATAAAATCATTGTTCTCAGAAGATAAATAAGAAATTGGAAGAGTCATTCAGCAGCCAACATTTCACTGTATCAAGATAATAATTGAGCATAATCAGTATCTGCCATTTCAGAATCATATCCTACACTCATCTCCTGTGCAGTCTTGGGCAATCTCTATTTTCGCTTCCTTAATTTTGTCCTTGTTTCTTACTTAGATTTCTGGAAAGCTCAAGCACATATCTTGCTATGCCAATCTCAAAGTGACAAAGGAAAAGATGATGCTTTTGCAACATATTTCACATTGGAAATTCTCAAACTTATTTATAGGCTGACAATATCCTAAAAAGCAGCTACACCACAGCAACACAGGCAATGGGTACTCCTGGACCTGCACCATCTGCAGTGAAGGTTTTCAAACAGTAAATCAAACAGCTAATGCCCCAAGAGCTAAGTACATCTGATTTTATTTCATTTCTCAACAGAAACATTTTCATGGATCCAGATATATACAATTACTATTTTCTCTGGCACTTGAAATAATACTGACAATACAAAACAAGCAGAATCTATAACGTTAAGCACAGGGAAAAAGACTACTGGAAACACAGCACATATGTCTACAGTAACAGGAGACTGAGGGGGAACATGACATGGCAGGACATAGGACTTCCCCAAATGGCCTCGACAGATTAACATACATTAACGGATTTCACATTCTTTAGTAGCCCCACTGCCCTGAATGCGATAGATGACTTGGTATGAAGAATTAAGTGTCTGCACATACCTCTGAGTATGAGAACTGAGATCTAGGACAGAAAGCAGTTCTTATAAATTAATTATTGTATATTAAAAAAGAATATCAGTACAGAAATAGTAAACAACAACACAGAAAAGTCTATGATGTAAAGAAAGGGATCACATCTGGGTTGGTTTTGTGGGCCAAGTTACAGGAATCAATAATTAAATTATAATTCTACGTCTAAGTATAAATGAAATCCAAAAATGTCTTATTCCCCAAAAGCCATTCTCTATAACTTAAGACCTACTTCACTACTAAAGCTTTCTGTCCAGCTCTTCCTTATAGTTCCAAGCCACAGGCAAGATCCAAAAATGTTTCCTACCAACACTTGAAATAGATCAAAAAAGGGAAACAAAAATAAACTTCTCCTACTCTAATAACACCAACTGAGTAAACACGCAAAGGCTTTTGGTAACTACATTTCAGCTAGTTTCCTAGCAGCCAAAAAAAGAAAAAATGAATCCTGTTTCAGCTGAATATGAAAATAGGTAAAAAATATTATCTATATATCACTGGAAATTCCTGAGCCAAAATGTGGCTTCTCCCTTGGCCGATTTACACACACCAAAAAAAAAAAAAAAAAACACACTACAAAAAATCAACCAAAACCTAGAAGGTTTATATTCTTCTGGCCTAAATCTGCAACAGAGCCCAGTGAAAAGGAGTGTTAAATCGCTAATCGTCTAACCATGTGCTGACACTGCGTGCCCCAAAACTCCTCTCACTCTCTGCTCTCCTAGCAAAAGGGGTGTTGAGGGGCACAGGCTGCTCCGGGCCACTGTCAGCCGCGCACTGACTTCAGCACGGAGCCCTGTACAAGTCAGCCGTAACTCCTGCACTACCTGGACTTCTTGTCTGCGAATCTAAACAACAGTAATTACAGGAAGTACGAGCCGGTACAGGGAAAAGAGCGGTGAATGCCACGGTGCCTTTGGGAAATATGCAATTGCATCGCAAATCAAAAGACGACCGTCGATCAGAATCTGTGTTTTCCTTTACACTCGGAAGTTGGAAACTAACCCCCCGCTGGCCAGCGGGGCATCAGGACACCAAGTACGCAGGGGACGAAGCCTGCACCAGGCGACGGCTCGAACATTAGCGAACCGTCCGCACCCGAAGCCGGGCACGCCGGTTGGAGCAGGACGGCTCACGCCAGCCGTTACAGCGCGCCCCGCGCACCCGCCCCGCCCCCACGGCCCTCCGCCGGGGCACGGGGACGCGAGAAGGCCGCAGCGGCCGGCCCAGCAGGTAGAAGTGCCCAGGGCGATCTCGGAAGCGGGGATACCCGGTGAGAGGCCCGGGCCCGCCGGCCTCGCCGCGCCGCCCCCTTCCCGGGGCCCGCAGTCACCCCGGGCAAAGAGCAGGGACAGAGCAGGCCGCGCCACCCGCACCTGGCCGCCCGGTCACTCCCGGGCCCCGCCGCCGCGCCAGCAGGCGGCACCCGTACACCCCGTTGCTGGAAGAGGCCCGCGGGCCGCCCCGAAGAACGGCCTCACCTTCCCACTGGCTTTCTGCGAGCTGCTGGGCGCCTTGTCCGCCATCTTGCCTCTCCCCTCGCTCAGCCCTGGCGGTGAGGAAGCGATCGTCGATCCCACCGAGCCCGCGAGCGGAGGGCGGGAAGCCGACGGCCGAGACACCGATGGAGCGGCCTCCGCCCGCCAGGGCGGGGCCTGGCTGGGCGCCCTGTCCTCTGCGGCTCGCCGCCGGTGAGCGGGTTTCTCTGCATGTCCTTGTATTCTGACGGCGGCAGGGGAGAGCCCCGGTGAAGTCGCCGGTCTGCCCGAATCTGCGCAGCGGCCAGCGGCGTAACGGTCGTAGGCAGTCATAGACGGCCGTCTTGGGGCCGAGCGCTGCGCTCTGAGGCACCAGCTCCCAGCTCTTCTCTGTGTGAAGGACCCGGAGTCCCGCGAGAGAAACCCTCACGCGTGGGGTCGTAATGCAGGCACAGAGCCCGGCCCGTATGTGTTGCGCCCCGCGGCGGGGACAGGGTCACACCGATGTTGTGCACAGCTCTCCTCCCTCCCGATCTACTTCTACAGGCACCGAACAGGTGCGTGGCCATACACCTTAGAGGCAAGACTCTCCCCTGAACGTCTAATGAAGTGACAGAGAAGGAGTATTGGTTTGAACGTCATCAAATCGTTACATCAAATCAAGACAAGCCCAGGCATAAAAACCTAGTCATGTGCTTGGAACTAGATGACCTTTAAGGTCCCTTTCAACCCAAATCAGAGTATGATTTTACTGACAGCAAATTGTTCATTGTTGGGTTTGATAGCACAACAGCAACTTTCTTTATTACCATTGCTTAACTAGAGATCATAACCAGGGGTCTTGCATTCCTGTGCTTTTATGGGTTTCACCATTTGTGGAAGATGCTGGGGTTGAGATAATACTGAAGGAAAAGACGGTATATACACAGAAATGTGGGAAACCTTTATATCATAGAATCATTGAATGGCTTGGGTTGGAAGGGACCTTAAAGACCATCCAGTCCCAACCCTCCTGCCATGGGCAGGGGCACTTTCCACTAGACCAGGTTGCTCCAAGCCCTGTCCAACCTGGCCTTGAATACTGCCAGGGATAGGGCAGCCATAGCTTCTCTGGGCAACCTGTTCAATGAAATCCACCAATTCCTAACACCTACTGCCCTGTGAGCAACAGGAGGGAGCAGGGCCTGCTCTAACAACCACATTTGTCAGTGGAGGATGAAGTGGGATCTTCCAAAAGAGGCAAAAGGAAGCAAAAGGAGAGGGTGAGGTGGGCAGGGGCAACTGCGGAAGACTGGAAGTTCAGAGAGGAGGGCAAAACTCTCCCCAGCTGTGTGGGGAGATGGTCTGATGGAGTGTGTCGCTCTTCCAGTAGCTGTCTTCAGGGTGAAGGTTTAGCCAGGAGTCTATCTATGGCTACTGACGCAGTGTCACCAAAACCTGGGAAACAAACTCTCCAACCAGAATGAGAGGTTAGAAAGCCAACATCACTTTATGACGGTACCAGGTGTGGGGGATCACTCCACCTATCACATACACCCAGAAGAGACAGCTTATATATCTTCATTATGTACATATTCTTTAATTCCATGAAATGCCCACCAATTCTCATGCATATGGTAATTTGGACAGATAAGGCCATGGTGCAGGTGCTGTGAATTTTGAGGGGTGGTCTCTGGGAGTTGTGGTGGTTGCTTGGGGAGAAATACCCCTACTCATTTTATCCTTTTGTGGAAATCCGTTAGTTAAGGACAATGGAATGTGTTTAGTCTTTCCAATTCACTGTGTGTTCTTGTTTGGTCTAATTTACAACCCTGACAGGCTCCTCAGAGTTATTTGCTTTAGGAGCCGTCTACCTATTTCTTAGGCCTTATCAACAGAAGGAAGGCCTACACTGGTTTGAGAGAAGACATCTGGTTCTCTTATGCATGCCTTCCTTATCTTGAAAATTGTAGCCTGTATATGCAGTGAAATACTAGTTTAAGAACCCTTATAGCTCTGTCCATGTCTAAGCCTCTATATTCAGTTAAATACTAATTTAACTCGCTATCAGTAGCACGGGCCCGGCCGCTGGCTGTCAAGTAGATCACAACGGGACCGGGTAGGCTGCTTAGCGGAAGTACCCACCGCTGAGGACCGGGAAACGCCGCCGGCCGCGACCGTGCGTGTCCCCCGGTAGAGGGCAGGGACACCCCGCGCCTGCAGCCAGCGGAGGCCACGCTCCCCAGCGCCCGTGAACTTACACCGTGGCTGCTCCCGGGTGACACAGGAACGGAGAGATGCAAAGACTGAGAATAACCGTCACTGGGGGGGGGAGGAAGTTGCTTCACGCCGCAGTCCAGCGGTTGACCAGGCAGCGCTGCTGCAACTAAGCAAAAGGTGAAGCAGCCAGTGAAAGGTCGCACAGCGCAAACACGCAGTTCGCCCTGCTTCACAAACATGCTTCCACCGGCTGCAAAATAACTGCCAAAAATGGGTTGGCGCTAAGGATATAGAGAGAGATCAGGTGTTCACTGAGCTCACCCCAGCAATAAGCGATTACGACAAGAAGCGTTGCTGTAGGGACCCCTGACACAAGACCGTACAGCCCAGATCTCCCACTCCATGCTGGAGCACGGCTCTTCGCTTCTGCATCCACCTGCGCAAATCTCTGTGGGCATTCCAAGGCTTTGCTCTGATTCAAAGTGGAATCATTGATGGTTTGGAGAGAAAAAGGGAGAAATAAAACCCACACCTTGGCAGCAGGATTAGGGGACAATTTCATCAGTCTTTTTAGGATTTTTCGAGCTCCAAACTTGCTCTTCAACAGGAGCGAATGGTGTCAGCCGAGGAGCTTTAGAGATGGATTAGGCAGGATCTTACTGCTTTATAATCCAAGTCAAGCCCTTCTCTTCCCCATCTTTCTCACTGTTTTCTTGAGAACCACTTCAGCAGCTTGCAGAGGCACAGAATTAGTGTCATCCATGACCTGCTTCAGGATTTTTTTAACATGGTAGTGGAAACAGGTGCAGCAATGACTTAGAAGCAAACCAGCTGGGGAACTTGTGCTGGATAGAAGGGGCACTTAGGGCCACTGGAGGAGACACTAGATGCTGCTCAGCTCTCCTGGGACTGCATTAATAAACCTGACATGAAAGAAGGACTGACATTTTGGGATAAAAAACAATATATGGCTGGAAAGAGGAACATGCCCTTAGATACTAGAGTTTTGGGGGCACTAATGTTTAGAAAAATTGTGCTCCATTTGGCCTCAATCCCTTTGTTTAATCCATGTCATTAATCCTTTTTAATTATCCACCTCATTGTTAAATCCTCTCCTTACTGCTCAGCCTCTACTCTCTTTTGTAATGTATAAACTGCCCCAAATTAAGAACATCATGATCCAGAGCATGCAGTGAAAACCAGGAAAGGTAGAGTTAGAGTTTCAAAGGTCATCGCCAAGGATAATTTTTCAGAATTAACTGTATTCCTGCATCTGTGCTATTTATAACACATCGCAATAGTACAGTAACACTTGTGTGCCGCTAGTGAATGACAACACATGTCAGTGTCCTGGGCTTAATGAAAGAGGAAGGGGAGGGAGGAGAGAGGGCAGGAAAGGAAGCAGTGAGGTACAGAAATCTATGGAAAATTAATGCTGGAACAGATAGGCTAATAATACTAAAAAGGAGATATTAGACATTTTTAATTATAATGCAGTAGGCCTGATTGCATGCAGACCTGGGAGTTCTTCATTAACTGTTGTTACAATGACAGATATCATTAGGCAATATACTAGGGAAAATAAGTGAATTATCACAATTAACACTAAGCTACATTAAGTAAACCACATGCTGCAGTGCATTACCCTCATCTTTCTGGCTGGTTTTATTTTCTTATTTTCAGAGGGGATCTTTCCCTTGTTCTCATCCCAGGCCAAGGCACTGCTGAACTGCTGCAATCCTTCTGCAAAGGTTGATGTGAGGGGAGACGAATGATTTAACATACTGTGTAAGTTCCCTATCGTGTCGCAAAGGAAGCACATTTCAGGGCAAACGTGGGTAGGTCAGGAGAAGGACGAAAGTGTAGCTGCTGGGTGTACAGGTTTGTAAATCTGTCATTTCATGGTAGTGGCTCACAGATCTCTAAAACCACAAGCCATGTGCTGTTTCTCCATTATTTAGGCAGCAGTCTTACAGCTTCTTTTCCCTTATTGCACGCTCCATCTCCTCCCACTCCAGAGACTGAAAACTGCTAGGCAAGGATTCTCAAAATAGGTAGATGCACACTCCCCCACACATTCGTGTGTTGCTAGGAAGCTATGGGTGTGCAGCGCAGGAGGAGAGCAGGGCAGAGAAGAGATGAGAGGCAGCAGCACACACAGCTGGAGCACAGGTAGCCTGGGCCTCATTGAGATGCTTCAGCAGGCATCCCCAGAATAACAAAAAGAGCCAGAAAGGGTGGCTGGGAGAGGGAAATTTGACTTCAAGGTTCTCAGCAGCCTGGACTTGTTGCTACTGTTCTGTCTGCTGTCTCCTGGCTGTAGCCATCTGTTGCTCCACCTTTCGGTTCTGGTGCCCTACCTTCTCTCAGCTGCAAGTCCTGCTCCACTCCTGCCATTCAGCATCCACTTTCACTTCCAAGTCCCTGCTGCTCTCCTGGAGCATATGTCTTATAAGGGAACATGGGTTCTTTCTTCCCTGGGACTCCTCAAGTGGTGAGGCCAATTACACAAACAAGTCACGGGGGGTGACACCTGACTTGTGCTGTCTGGCAGAGAAAGGTTGGCAATTTGCAGTGTATGTTCCAGGCATTGGTGTGAGTATCAAATGAAGGCTTAATTCCAAAAGCTCTCCTGCAGCTTCTTGACACAAAGAGTTAGCCTACGTGGCTAGAATCCAGATGTACAAATTTATCCGCTGTTTAAAAGCATGGAAGTTCAATATGAGTGCACCACCAATCTTTCCTTTGTACATAGCAAGAGTCCCTCCTTTCAGCTTACTAACAGTGAGTAGCAATTTGTGCTCTGGGAAGCACTCAGCACATACAAACAAAACATTTTCTTAGCTTCACAGTTTGTAAGCGTGGGTTCAGTCCCGCAACCCTTGCAAAGGACAAGTTGCACTTTTCTCTTGCTGTGAGCCCCTGGTAGGTGGGACAGTGGCAGATTCTGATGAGGGAAAACAGAAGAAATCTGCAAACACCAAATATGCTATTCTTCATCACAGTGACACTGATTTCACTGCAATACTTATGTTCAGATTTGCTGCTGCCCAGAAAAACACAAGTTCTACCCCTAGTCTTTCAAAAACAAGGATTTAAAGACAACAACTAAACATTCAAAGACATTTTCTTTAATTTAAATTGGGATTTTTTTTCCCAGTTTCCTGTGTTTAGGGATTCCAGGGTTGGGTTTTTTTTTTCAGATTATTTCAGATTGGCTTTATGCTGTTTCTTAAAGCATAAAGACCACAAACCTGAAAATACTCGAGGGTAAAAAGGGCAGAAAATTAGAAGCTCCTGCTGAAAGAAAGGTTAGAATGAACATTGCTGTGCAACCATGATGGTATCAGTTATTGTGATTCCTTTCACCATATCTAGCTTTTCTGTCCTCCAAGTGAGGCTTTATAATACAAGCATCACTGTCACTTTTCTTTATCTATTCAGGAATTACGTTTGTGAAGTGCAGTTGTCCCTAATTAGTTACTCAAGGAGAAAATGATGCAAGGATTCCTGTGTATCCAGTCTGAAAAATATAAAGGAGTAGAATCTCTAAAGGTGTTCAACTCTTCAGTATTAGATCACAGCACTCTTCCTACTCAATTATTATGGAAGATTGTAATCACTGCAGTAGAAAGTTACCCATCAAGACATTATTTTCATGAGACTGATAGACACTTGAGAAAGGATTAAAAAAAATAAAATCACATGGGACAAAAGGGCCATGTTTGTATGTCTGTGTATCTCTTAAGATGCTCTCCCAGAGAAACTGCCAAGGGTGAGGTCTGTTAGACAAAGCTAGATGAGGTTAAAGCCTCTCTTTCTTCAACATCTACTATTTTTAAATAACTAGAGCCAAAGTCTACCCTCACTTGTGGTCAGTGGGGTTCCACAGAAGTTGTCAGAACAGAATCCAATTTACTAAAGAGATTTTAGTGAAGAAGGATGAAAATTGAGAGGAAACAAAGAGGTTAAATTTTTTAATTTCGGTAAAACTTACTAAGAAAGAAATCAGTAAAATCTGTTTTGAAGGTGAAAATATAGAAAGGAAAAAGAAATGAAAGAGAGAAACAGAGTTGTGTGATAAAGGATTATGTCAAGCAAGAGCTCTTATGATTGATGTTTGCCACTGTGAGTAGGTTGAATTGGGTGAGGCTGAAGGTGTATCTTCAAAAGCATCTGAAATCTTCCAAACACCACCATTGCTTGTTCACAAGAGGGCTTTCTCTCTCATGGTAGGTTTAAGTTGGTTTCCTTACTCACTTAGAAAGGCAATGGCTAATAGGGCTAAGTACAACCTCTTCCCTGATGCTGAGTATGTTAGCATGCAAAAGATGAAATCGGGTTGTTTGAGGGTTTTTTTTTTCCCTAACCAGAAGACATAATTTCCTTGGGGAGGCTTAAAGGAGTTCAGAATATCTTATAGGAGTTTTGATATTTCAGACAAAATGACAAAATGTTACCTTGTGAAAAGGACTTCAACAACGGCTAAAACATAAGTATAATAGAGAAACAAACTCACATTTGGTATTTTAGCACATATTGTTCTTGGAGTCTTCAGCCAGCACTGATTAACATTATCTTCCATTACTCACCTCATTAAGCAGTGCCTTCATCAGTGTTTTAAGAGCCTTCTCAAAGGTTATTTGGAGAGAAAGCCTGCAGAAAATTCTACATATGCTACAAGAAATCCTGGTATATGCTGACCATGCCCTTCTAAATATAAACTCTGGTTAGAGAAGCACAGAGGCCTCTTCATGCTCTGCATTACGTGGACTCCTCTCTGTGACCTCCAAATGCCCTGATTTTCCCTGGCTTACCACATAATAGTCATGTAATACTAACCTTGATGGACTACATATGAATAAGAGGCTATTTTGAGGTTGTAAGTGCTTCAAATTGTAAGGTTCCCAGTACACTACTCCACAGCTAGCTTGGGATGAGAATAATTAACTCAACATAAGCTGTATGCAGTTATCTTTATGAAAGCCCAATTTGTCCACAGAGAGCATTCTCTCCTTTGAGGAAGCAGCCTTGGAAAAAAGTGAAAGAACCAACTCATTACATTAGTAATGAGTTTCATTAATGTGGCTTCTCAAGCTACATTGTTGTCACTTGGCAATGATGTGAACCCTTGATCTTCAGATGCTCTGAGATCTCCCTGGCACTTTCTGGCCAGACAGGGACACCCAGGTGATGCACGAACATCCAGGACAAGCCAAAGCTGGTTACCTGCACAGACACAGAGAAAACAAGAGGTCTATTTATTTTATACTCCTTGTATTTATCTGTAGGATAGCTTCAACAGGTAAAGCCACCAGGGGCAAAATAAAACTAGATAGCTACCATCAATCTGTGCTTTATTCAGAGGAACTGGTATGTGCAAGTCACTCAAGTGATTCTCAGCTCTGCAAAAATCCGTGTAAATCTTAAAATACACAATTTTTTAATGTCTTAAAAAACATCAATAGTAGAGAGAAATTTCCAGACATTTCTCTTCCCTGCAGGATTAGTGCATATCTCCACCAACACCCAGGCAGTCTAATGGCCGCCAGAACTGTGTCAGTCTTGAACCAGAAGGAATCTCTATTTGCTCCCCTCAGCTTGGGCTGCCCCCATAAAAACACAGACCCAGTGGGTGTCTCTCCCAGAAAGACAGGCAATACTCCAGCACTTCCTGGGGCAAGAGGACTTGATTCCTCCTGTGTCTCTGAAAGTCTGGAGGTTGTAGGAAAGTCAGAACATGTCAGACAAGCCCTGCTCCCCCTATAAGGCCAGCAGTTTCCAATCAGGGGTGGATGCTGTTGTTCAAACACCATCTGTTGCAATAGCTGCTGGTGGCTTTCCAACTAGCTCTTTAGCACAGGTCTAAAATGAGGTCGCTCTCAGTCAACCACCTCTCCTTATCTGACCTTGATGAGGGAGGCTGAAGATCACAGTCACTTTGGTCCTCTTCCTCAGGGCCTGCAATGGCACTCACCACTGTAAATGGAAGCATCCCTTAGTGACTGGGAGAAATGCCCTACTGGGAATGACTGCAGGTGTGGTGTGGTATGATTGGAGCAGGATCTGAAGGTATCTTCTACCTAACAGCTGCCTCATCACCAGGTACATTTACCTTGATGGAGCAAATGGCCCAGTATTGTGACTGTTATTTGTCAGGGTGACATCTCTAGTACAAAGCAGCCCCATGAGGAGTCTGCTCCCAGAGGCTGAGCAGTCTTCATTAATCCCAAAGAATTTTCCTCTCTCCCTAAAGCCCACACTGCACAGCCCACAGCAAGCGCAGCCCTACTCGCTCCAGGTGCAGTAGAAGCCCTGCTTGAGTGTTCGCTTGGTATGTCCCTGCACACCACCTCCAAAACACATGGACATCAGAGCACATTAATCCATTATCTAAAAAATAAGTCTCTTAGCTTAATATTTTACTCCTGCCCTTGGCTTTGCAGTACTTTTTCAATGGTGTTTCTTTTCCTGGCAGGACTCCTGTGTAACTTTTATAAAGTTTACAAGCAGTGTCATCAGTCTGCCTTGCTTTTGACAGTTCCATACAATCAATATTTTTACTTTAACGAAAAATGCATTCAAAGTCACTTTCAGCAACACATTTTTACTTTTTAGGTGCCAATTTAAAAAAAAAAATACAAACCAAAACATTTTCTGATTACCGCCTTGTTCAGATTTTTTTTATGTTGTCATGATTTAGTATTGAAGATTTTTATAAAAATCTGTGGGCAGAATGTCTTAATTATACCGGACCTTGGTTTATGCCATGTGACCATACATATATATCTGAATATCACTGTGTAACACATACATTTGTAAACCAGGAGCTATCAGATATGTAAGACCAGACCAAAAAGAGAAAGGATATGCATCGGAGCAGCAGAGTGCAATCCCTCACTGTGGCTCTGACTTGCGCCTGCAGCAGTCACCCACCTTTCCGCACTGCCTTCTGCTTCCTTCCAGCCCGTTCAGGTACAGTAACACCCATACAGTGCTTTTCTCCGTATCTTTATATTCTGATTATGTAACTGTGCTGCTTGCATAATTGTACCGCCGATATAATTGTGGGATTTGTCTAAGTGTCAACACAGAGCAGCTCCTGTCAGCCCATTACTGAGTCCCAGCGGCCTCGCTTGGAGCGTGGTGACAAGGTGGGTGCTGTAGTTGTCAGCGTGACAATGCACCCGCGGCAGCCTGGCTGGGAACGTTTGGCCTAAAATAACGTTTGCATTCATTGCATGAGGTAATGGCACCACCGAACCCAGCTCTCAGGCGGCTTCACTGAAGCACAGACGGCAGAAATCCGCCCACCTGCCAGATGTCCCCTGGCTGTGGGCAGTTCCACCCAGCCTGCAGGGAATCTCCCGACCCCGCGGGCTCACCCAGTTTTTCCTAGGGGGCTTCTTCCCGGCTTTCATCACCTGCGCTGCCGCCGCCGGGGCTCGGCGCTGGGTAGCACCCCTAGGACAGCTGATGCTGATGCCCCCTTTGTGCTTTTTAAACCACAGCGGCCCCATAGGAAGAGCCCCTTACCCCAGGCCAGCTCGCAGGTCGCAACCGCCAGCACGGAGAGCTGCCGACAGAGACGGACCCAAAGGGCCAGCCCACGGTAGCTCGGCAGGCCCAGCCCCCCCCGCTGCGGCCGCATCAATCATTAAACAGCGGCTCGGGTGTCCAGCACCTCCCTCCCTGGGAAACCCTACCCGGGGCGGCGGGGGCGTCTCTGCCGGCTCCCCGGGAGCACGGGATGCGCCGCCGGTTTCCAGTTACCGCGATGCCGGGCGGTGGGGCGGGAGGAGCCGCGGCAGTGCCGCCACTGCCCGTGCTGCAATGAGTGATGCTGCTGGGGGCGGCGGCGGCGGCGAAGCAGCAGCAGCAGCAGCAGCAGCAGCGCAGAGCCACCGCGGCTCCTCCGCCGGCGGCTGCGGGAGCAGCGGCTCCACCTCGCCAGGGCGGCGGCGGCGGGGCGCTGCGGCGGGCGGTGGGCCGGGGGTGGCCGGGGGGCTCGGGGCCGCCGGGGGCAGCAGCATGCCGGCGGGTGAGGGGGACAAGGAGGAGACGGCGCCGCCAGCTCGCTCCGCCGCCCTGCTGCGGTGGGACGAGGTGCCCGAGGACTTCGTGGAGTGCTTCATCCTCTCGGGCTACCGGCGGCTGCACTGCTCGGCGCAGGAGTGCTTGGCCTCGGTGCTGCAGCCCACCAATGAGACCCTCAACTTCTGGACCCACTTCATTCCACTGCTGCTCTTCCTCAGCCGTTTCGGGAAGCTGCTGCTGCTGCGAGGCGCTGGGGATGTGCCCTTCCACCACCCGGCCCTGCTGCCCCTCTGGTGCTATGCCTCAGGGGTGCTTCTCACCTTCGCCATGAGCTGCACGGCCCACTCTCTTCAGCTGCCTCTCCCCACGCCTCCGTGCCACCTTCTTCTACCTGGACTATGCCTCCATCAGCTACTATGGCTTTGCCAGCACTGTGGCCTACTCCTACTACCTGCTGCCAGGGCTGAGCCTGCTGGACGCCAGGGCCATGAGCCACTATGTGCAGCAGCGGCTGGGCTGGCAGCTGGACTGCAGCCTGCCCATCGCAGTCTACCGTGTGCTGGTGCTGCCTGTGGCCCTGGCGCTGGCCGTGGGCTGCACAGCCGCGTGCTGCCGCAGCCGTGCTGCCTGCTGCGCCTACCCCTTTGCTGTGCGCACCTTCGTCTTCGCCATGCCACTGAGCATGGCCTGCCCAATCATGCTGGAGAGCCTCTTCTTTGATCTCCGCACCCGCAACCCTACCCTCTTCATTTACTTCTACCGGCGCTACTTCTGGCTGCTGGTGGCTGCCTTCTTCAATGTCAGCAAAATCCCCGAGCGGATCCAGCCAGGGCTCTTTGACATTGTGGGGCACAGCCACCAGCTTTTCCATATCTTCACCTTCCTCAGCATCTATGATCAGGTGCACTATGTGGAGGATGGGCTGGCTGAGTTCCTTAAGGCACCCCTGGCTGCTCCCACCTACCTGGGCACTGTGGGGTATATGCTGCTCCTGACAATCTGCCTGGCTGTGGTCGTAAGAAGGTTCCTCAAAGTCGCAGACCTCTGCAAGCAGGACTAGCTGGGCTGCTGATCCTTGGGACAATGACCACCACACCGGTGACCCTTAGGCTGGAGACCCTCTGGCCAGTGACCTTCAGACTGGCAACTCTCAGACTGGCGCCACCATGTCCTGAAGATATTGTGAAACCTGGGGGAAATGCGCCTGTGGAGGAGCCAGGTCCCTTTCTTCGAGGGTTGCTAGAGAAAATGACCGGCGCGTGCTCTTTAAACTACTAGATTACCAGGGGAAGCAAGCAAACGCTTACTGGTATGTTGCTGCTTAGAGTATAATCTGAAATAATTTAGCTCTGCTACTAGGAAGAATGCATGAACTGTGAATGCCACTTACTAATTTCATAACAATTAGGTTTAAACTAGCTCTGTATATACATATATATATTTATATATCTAGCTATATATTATTAGCTACATATATATGTGTGTATATATATATACAAACACCTGAAGACACTTGTGCAATGATTACTCATAGACTTTTAATCATCTCCTATGTGAAATTTCCTAGCAGATTATGCACTGACATTTATCTTCCTCTGTGATACTGTAACAGGCCTTTGCAGCCACATACTGGATTTTAAATGCAAACAAATCAATAGCTATCTATAGTTTCTAAGGTCTTGCAGCCTTTTCAGCTAGGGAACAATAGATTTAACAGGGAGAGGAAAACCAGCTGTGAATTATTACAGAATTACCAGTTGATGGAGAGACTTTAATTAGACAAGCAGTGAGGGGTTAGTGTAGCCACTCGGATGCTAAAATAAAATAGAGGGATATGTAAAGTAACTGAACCACAAAGGGGTCAAGATAGTCTGGAGCAGGGATGGTGAGAGAAGCGCAGTGCATAATGGCATGGCTCTTCCCCCAGCATGTCAAGAACATCTGTTGTGTTAAGGGGCTTGCTAAGGGGCCCCTTGATCTTTCATGGTAAATCACCCCCAAATCAGCCCTTCAGAGTCAAAGTCAGTTGCCAGACTTTCTATAACCCCCTGCCAAGCTCAGTGGGAGTTCTCTGGATGTAAAGAGAGTAACTGATGCATGAGATCTCATTCTGGATCTTTTAAAGAATTACATGGAACTCATTTCTACTGTTCTTTAATGAGAGCACTCTGTCAGATTTACCATCCCAAAATCAGTTGCAGAATAAGCTACTGCTGAATCTGAGTTCAGGGGCTAAAATCTGTTTCTACAAGGACTGGATACCGGCACTTTCTCATCATTCCCAAACTTTTCCTATTTGGATCAGTTGTGGCTGCAACTGGCTGTTTTGAAGTCCTCGTTCACAGGCTTTGAGAGAGTTCAAAGAAAATTCTTAGATATTGTTCCAAAGCAGTGTCTTTTCACAGCAACCCAGGTATTAGCCTTGTCACATGACAAACGGCTAACTATAGGTTGAACTTATTCTCTGTATAGAGAGACATGCAGATTTTGAAGAGATGCATTTTGATTTTGTCTGACAGAACAAATATGCAATAATATTACATAGGGGGGTTACAATTTGAAGTTCAGGCGAGAAACTGCTTATATACACCACTTTTAAAAAGAAGGGTGGTACTTCCTTAGGAAGCGCTGGTGTCACTGCACAATAGGGTAGTGACTCTTTAACTCGCCCTCTTCACCTCTGTTGTGGAAATACATTCCTGCTTGGGACTTCCCCATTTTCATGTACCCCAAGAAAATGTTTTGAGTCCAGTCCCATAATCCTCTGTAAGATAAAGCCCCCTTTGTTTATAATGGGAATACAGGAAGGACTATAGCTAGGTATTATCAGGTCAAATCCTTAATATGGGTCAGAATCAGCACAAAACCCAGTAATTGATATGCACTGTACCAATGTCAGCTTTGTGAAAATTTCCTCATGAAATTGCATAAGCTAAAAGAAAATCAAACCCACTTCATTTTATCTTGTATCTCAACCCATTTTAATTACAATAGTTTGGGGTTTTTTTTGATTCTCAGTGAATGATGAGAATGGCCTAACAAAAATACATATGTTTTGCCAGGCACAATTCTGCTAGTATGTAATTTGTGGTGGGGTCACATGTTGTCTCTTAAAGAGATTGGCTTGAATTTTCTGAAACAGCAGTTCCCAAACTGTGGCCTCTTGAGTTATCACTGATGGGCCATAAAAATCAGCGTGGCCCTGTGTGGCTGTCTGTGTTCTGTTTTCATCTGCCAACCTGCATTAAAAGAAAATGAAAACTACATGAAGTATTTTTAATTTTACATATTTTCATTAACTCTTGTCATAAATGTGGCATTGCTTTATTCAGCCGCCAATAAGGTAGAAAATTATCTGCACCACTGGGAGAGGAGGCTGGTTTACAGCACTGTTATGCTTTGAAATGTGCTTTATAACGGGAAAAAAAACCCTGGAAACTTACAATAGAACGCAAATGGATCAAGACCTGCAATGATATCAGCCTATGAATTTCCACAACTGCAAAAAGAGGCCAGAATCTTTGAGATGTGCTGTATTCAGGTTAAAATAATAGAGGCATAGTAGTTAGAGGCCAATGACTCATCCAAGTTACAAAACTAATTATGTAGAAAGGGTTTGCCTGGGAGATGCCACTAGTGTGTCCAACCGGCAATTAAAAACTAAGAAAGAAATCAGGAAGGCCAGGGACAGCAAATCTCAGCACTAGAAGACAGCTCAGAAACAAGCAACAGGAAAAGCCAAACGTAAAAAAGAAAAAAGGCTTTTAAAGCATGCTGTATAATGACTTATACTTGTGCTTGTCAGTCACAATGTAGAGGACATCTCAAGAAGCAATGTCAAAAAAAGCTGTTGCTAACTTGTAAAAATACATTTGATATTTGCAGTTAGGCCACACAGGGTCACCTATATATATCTCATCGACAGATAACAGTATAAAGGTTGGACTTGCAACCAACTGCAATTTTACTGGAATATTACTGCTGTGATAAGAGTTCCTATGCTGCGAATTTGGTACCTGGTTCTGATAGTAAGAATATTGCCTCATTTAGAAGTTTTTATTGGCAGAATGTTGAGGCACATGTATGGGCCTGAGCACCTAATAGAATTATTTCTAAATGCTGGTTGCAAGAATTGGTCTCCAAGCCGCTGTAAGCAGGTTATATGAATCAGGAGTGAATGGGTACAGGGAAATGTGATTAGATTTTAATAATCCTAATTAATTATGTTTATTCATTTGTCTGTCTGTTTAAAATGTGGTTACAAATTAAAAAGTTACAGTAAGTGTGGAGAATACCTAGGGAAATGCCAGCTGAGTGTGTTTATTCAGTGAAGGACATGTATGTAGATGATTTCTCCATTTGCTATGTCCCATAGCCACTCTCCATAAATACGGACAGAACAAAACTGAACTATAGAGGTTAAAAGTGGAACAACATAGCTATAATTGTAGCACTTGAATTTGCTCATGTAGAAGTGAATGTCATAATCTGTGTGGCTTGTGAAGGAGTAGGACCTCTTTATGATGTGAAAGCACACATGACTGAACATCCATAAGCATGTCCAGGGCTTAGACAGGAGGTCTAACCTGCAAGACTAGATGCATAAGGACACCTAGAAAACAAACACGTTTGCATAAGTACCTGTCATAATGTTTTTATTGCCTGGGTACCTGCCATAATGTCTATGCTGTGGACCCCACAGCTCATCTTTAAAACCAAAACGGCTTTTCAGGCCTTTTGTGGCAGAATCTGCACGGGGATGGGGTAATTAGTTGAGGACTGGAGCACAACAGGGTGGCCTGAAAATGCCTACGTATCTTTCTGTCTTGGGCCAACACTGACCTTCAGACTGACACCTGTGCCCACGTGAACTGACTGTTGATGGGGCCAGTTTCTAGAGTGTTGGTGACACAGACACCTCTCCTTGCAATCAGCATGTGCCTACAACTGCAGTCTACACATTGGTGTATATGTTCAATAAGCCTAGCTCTGGGCACTTCTCAGTAAGGTGTAAGCTTCAAGCTCACCTTTGTGCAAGATTGATATACCTGGTCTGTAGTAATTATCCTGTATTCTGTGGCGATACACTATTTCCTCTTCTGCAGTGTGTTCATTTCAATGTCATTATCCAGGATATCTGTGTAGCTCTGAGCTGCTTTGTTAGCAAGACTGGAGTCTGCAGTCTGGAAACAAAGGGAAAGGTTTCATCTGCATGCTGCACTTGTAGAAATTTAGCAATTAGAAGTAGAAACACATCGAGGTTTGCTAAAATGATAGCTTTGCTTAACTGTCCAAGTGTTGTGCTTATTATTTATTTGCTGAATCCAGCTACTATGTCAGGTTTTTGTCAACAGTGCACCTGCAGAAAATGACAGTATGAAAGTTTTACTTCACGTTTAAGTCATCTCTCTGAGGCAGCACATTCATGAAGTATTATTGCACTAAACTCAGTTGATTACCATCCACATGCCTTACAGAAGCAAATCATACCTGTAGTAATTGCCCAGATTATACTGTTTCTCATTGCCTATGACAGTAAAAATGACCAAGTGGCCAGTAACAAGCTGAGGAGTCAGGCACTCCTGGGTTCTTGTTCCTGCTTTGCCACTACTTGTTCTGTAATGTAGGGCAAGTTGTTTAAACTGTGTTCATTTTAAATGAATTTAATTCTTGTAAACCACTGGAATTGTACCAGGGTTGAATTTGACCCTCTGTGTCTCAGTTTCCACATCTGTAAGATGGGGAGAATATACCTTACCTACCTCGCAGGGTTGCTCTGAAGACTAGCTAATGTTTGTAAAGCACTTAAAAATGCAAAGACCCTCCTAGGTGCTAAGCAGAAACATTACTGAACTCCGGCAGAGAGAATGTTGGTTTTTTCTATAGCTTCTTATCTCACAGGGACATGCATATGAACGTTTCTAGATCACAAACTCTTGGAACAAACCCTCGTCATTCCATACTCTTAGGAGGTTCACATCATGTGTCCTCTGGAGCTGATGGCAAAACTTCCACTGGCTTCAGGCGGGTGGCAATCAAGACCTAAGAAGTAGTAAACAGGCTGACTAAATGCTTAAGAGACAGGAGTAGAGAGAAAACATACATGAGTTAAGTACTTTTCAGAAATTCTCACCGGTGACATGTACTGAGAGGCACTGTAATGCTGAAAGGCCTTCTTCATTTAGCCATGGATTGTATTCCAGTTACCATGAAACTGTGGAGCAAGATTTCCCATCAGGGTCTGTAAGACTATGATTATGTCTCAGTTGCCATTGGGAATTTCAATCTATTCAAGCTACTTCTTATCAGAGTAAAAAGATCTTAAATTACTGAAGTTTTTAAATAAACTTGTAATCATTTGGGAACATAAAATTATATTGATCAGACAAACAACTTCTCCTCTCCCCTTTCCCAAAACCAACAACATGGAGCCAATCCCATTCTTGAGCAAAACCTGACCTCGGATCTCCTTATCACTTATGTGTACTCTTCCTTTGCTGTGGAGCCCTGACTAATCATCTTGCTAACCCACTCTGCCCTCTGGAATAACTGATACAAACAGCACCACTGAGCAGAGGACAATGTTTTTAAGAGCTTTTCTAACTGGCAGTAGTAGTGGAGACAAAACAAACAAACAAACAAAAAAACAAAAAAAAAAACAAAAACCGAAAAGCATCAAACCTACAACAAAGGCATCAAAGGGTTTGAGTGGTTCATTAAATCAAAGCCTCTATCATTAGAAATTCACCCTATCCAAGTATATTCCTAGCTTCTGTTAGACACCTGTAAGTCAGGGCTACGCAACCATCACCCAAGTTACAGCTGAGACTTTAACCTCTTCTCCTCAGATGAGGTGCAAGATGCTGAGGAAGTGTCACATGTGCTGAAAGACAGAGACCTCCATCCAAGATGTTTAGTGTCTTGGAGCTGGGTGTGGAATAAAGTTATTTTCACAACTTGCTAAGAAAGATGCTGCTTCATTCTGCTGAATTCAGTGATAAATTAATGACCAAGACAAAGGAAGCAGGCTTTTGCTCAAAGTGCTCTGTAAGGAAACACCACCAGCAGAATTCTGCTTTCAGGGCAATTGCTTCCTGGGCCATACTCAGAACATGGAGGATTCTGAAGTAAGGCTTCGCTATTTCATGTGAACACCTTAGGATTTGTGTTTGTAGCTGGGGGGGTTAATAGTACGGAGAAACATTTCATAGCAAGTCAATTCTGTCTGCTAGAGATTCAAGCGCGCTTTAGTAAGAGGTATCACATTTAAGGGTCTGTGCATGCAATGAACAAAAAGTGTGAATTTTGTTTGGTTCTGTTGGGAGGGTTTGAAAATTTACTCTTTGTACACTTCTGGATGCTGACTACTGTATATGTAATGACTATGCATTTTTAGCAAAAAAAGGTGTGAGCTATAAATAAAGTTGATTCTGAGTACCTTTTTGAAAAATGCATTTATAAAGGTTTTCCATTTCTTTTTTTTTCCCCCACAAATTGCTGTGACACCTGTAAGATCAGAAATGTTTTGAATTAGTTATCTTCAAACACAGATGTTGTTAGCATTAAGTACACGAACTTCCAACTCTTGTATAGAGGTGGTGGTATTTCTGAAAACACTATACCACAGCAAAAGTATTGCTACCATTCTATTGCCTTTTATACTTTAGAGCAATAGCATTATTGCCTTTTTAGTTCTCCAATATCTATGCTAACTAATTAATGATAGGCATCCCTGTTATATTATAATTCATATTCTGCATAAGGAGAGCAGTGTTTTGCCTGCAGTGCTCACTGAAATCATAAAATTGGTAGCAACAGCTATGTCAAGAATCACAGCAAAATATTGACTGAAAAATTAAGAGGTCTATTTGGCATCAAATAAAGTCTCCCATTTGGCAGACTAGGAATGTTCCAAGTGGCAGAATATTGTTTTCAGTCCAAATCAGTCACCAAGAAGAACTCAACGAACTGCAATTATATAAAGTCTTTGTCAAAATCTAGCAGGACATAACATATCCCAACATAATTGCAGGCACCCCCTAATACTGTTAAAAGGCTGAACATAATGGAAAACTGTAGGACTTTCTAGTTCAGGGTTGTAGAATTCCTTCAGAAGTTCTAAAATACCTGAGAGTTCTTATTTGCAGATTTTTTATATGGTAATATTTCAAGTAATTGGTAAGACCAACAAAACATCCACTGACACCTCACAGAAAGATGCTTCAGAAGACTACATCCTGCAAATAAACAAATGCTTCAAAAGCATCTTACTGTTAACATTTAAGGCCTATCATAAAGTCAGCAGTAACCACCCTGGATCTGACTGCTGGACTTGAACATGCCGGAAGAAACCTCACAAAACTGATGGAGCCAGTGAGAATGGCAAAATACTGAACAGAATGGAAAGCAACACAAGTCACTGCTAGGACAGGTAATTTATTGAGGTCAGTACCTCAGCCTTCACTTGAGATGGCTCCATAGTTGTTCTGGAAATATAAAGGCAATCTACATTTTGTTACCATGGCATCACTTCTCTGACAAATGGCCCTAGAAGTCAGGACAGTGTATTTGTGGAGGAACAAAGGGACGTCTGATACACAGCTTTAACCTTCAGATTTTATTCTCTCATCATAGGATAATGTATGGTTAGTAGAATCTGTGAGTGGAGATGAAAGTCATTAAAAATTAAAAAGCTGGTAAAAATGAAAAGCAAATGCTGAGGCTAAATCTTGGTTTCAGTAATGAGAGCCTTCTGGGGCAGACACTACAGATGCACTTTTCTGCATGAGAAAGCCTTCTATTGCAAGTAGATTTCTTATCAAGAATAGCAGTATACTTCTGTTTGTTAGTGGGGAACTGAAAATATTTCTCTTGCCGGGAAGCACAGCCTTTGGGTATATGCTATATGCTTGAAGGGCAAATGACAACAACAATATCACACAGTCTTTTTGGAGAGTGAAGAATTTTTATAGAATTCTCTAATTTGAGTCTCTCCTTCCCCCAAGATCTAATCCTTTTGTCTTTCTCCTGACTGACGAAATATGAAAATGTAGTTTTCCTTCATTTTTAGTGCTAAGCATGCTTTTCATCAATTATCCTCTGTTTGCTAGGAAACACCTATTCTCTGTCACACTCTGTTGTCCTGAGAAACTGGGCAATGCCACTCATATGAGAAGAAAAACCTTGATTTTTCCCTCTTTTTATGTTGGTCTCTCTGTGTCTGCAGTCCTGGGGCTATGGAATTCAATCACTGGCACACAGTAATGTCCCAAAATCTCAGCTTTTCTTTTTAGCAGCTCTTGGAAAGACAACATCAATGGGGTGGGTAACAAGCAGCAATATCTAAGCACTCAGAAGTAATATAAATAATGAGCAAAAGGTAAAAAGGTCCCTGGAATAGCTTCTCTGGTACATTTGTACACACAGGCCTTCTCTCTCTTATTATCCCAAATTTTGCAAAGGTAATAAGCACATGCTTAACTTTAATATGAATATACATTTATCTTTGTTCATTCACAGGGGTGAACTTTCCCTTGTGTTTAAGTATGCTATAGAAGCAGGGCTCTAATGAGCAGACAGTGCCAGGGAAGCACTGCCAGCAAGAGTCTGGCACAGCAAATTCTGCCATTCATCCCAAAGGCAGTGCCCTACTCTCTGACACCCAAGACTCACATTACCTCCTCTGCCTTAGTCTTTTAAAGCATTCTCCTTTCAGACCATTGTCTGAAAGATTTTAGTATGAAACAAAGAGCGAAACTCGTGCGTAAAAGCTAGAATTGCACCAACTTGGCAATTAAATTAAACTGCAAATTTTCCAAATGTAGCAATTACAATAACAAAACCTTTTTTCTTGTAGTCTGGTAGAAAACCATAGCTTGGAGTAAAGCAGTTTGGAACAGTAATCAGACTCAGTGAGCACTATAAAATACATTCACTAGCGAACCTGGTTAAAAAGAATATTTATTTCTGTATTATATAGACTCAAAGATTCAACACACTAAATGTTCTGTGCAGAATATCTTTGTCCCCAGGCATACAGCATGCTTCCTCAGACTGTAAGTGTTCTATTGCACCAGAAGCATGCCACATCCTTCATTTTAAAATTCAGGTGTACTTCGAACAATAAAAATAATTTCACTTAACTGATTTCAGTGAAACATAGAGACTTGACGGTATATGAGTGGAAAACCTGCTCAAATGCAATATTCAGGTTGTATAATAAAGATCGCATAAAGTCACAGCTAACTCGGCACATCAGCAGTCCTTACAACTCAGGAGTATACAGCCAGTGTATGTTAGGATCTGCTTCTACTGAGATGATCAGTAATCAAAGGATATAGTGAATTGATACAATGAATGGAAAATGGCACATACCTCTATTACAGTTAAGCTGTGATGAGTACATTCCTATATTCAGACATCAGGCTGAATTACTTACATGGCAAATGCATTCAGAAAGCAACATTTAAAAAAAAGCTGTTAGCTCCCTAAATACTTTGGTTGAGGTCTCCAGCTGTTACCAAGAAGACATTTTAGAAGTCTTCCTTATTAAAGAAAAAAAGGGAAAAATTAATCTCATAGGGTTGAAAAGATCTGTTGATTTTGACTTTGTTGGCACACTTGTTACATAGATTTGCACAAAGCAAATAAACGGGTGGACTTACAAATATTACCAAGTGAAGCAATCGCTGTATTCTCTTCTGAAAGCCATGGTGACTTTCTCTAAGCAGAATTACTGAAGATCCACAGTGAATCTGTCTGTCTTACCTTTACAGCAGTTGTGGCTTGGAGTGGAAAATACTGGATGTTCACCTAGCAATATCAAACACCATTTATTGATGCTTTTAAACAACCCCAAGGAATGTTATTCATTAGCCAAATATGCACATATACATAACAAATATTTATGATTTTCAGGCTCTGGAAGTGTCATGATTTCTAGCTTCAGTGCCAGGACAGAACTGCCAGGTATGCCCCAGACATGAGTGACTTCCAGCTTACTATTCAAAATTAAGCAGTCTTTGTTTTAAAAGCTATTTCATTCACCCAGTATCTCATGAATGAAATAATCTGCAACAAACAGGCTGGTAAATGAAGTCCCTGACATGAAAACTTCCCATGTACGCTGTAACTGATTGGCAGGTAGTAAGGTTCCCTTCACAAGTGATTCACAAGCTAAATTCACAAACAAGCACCAGACCCAATTCTCTTCCTTTTGCATTTTGCCTGGAAGGCACAAAACAGGCTGGAGAATAACTACTGTCTGGTAAAAAGCCCTCTGACCCTCCTATTCCTTAATCATCTCTCCAGGACTGGCAGAGAAGATGAAACAAGAATGCAGAGTCGCCCTGCACATCCCCATGCTGCAATAGTCCGTATATGGCACATAGACCACGATGATCCCCCAGGATTGCCCCTATATGCATGAGTCAAAGCAGCCTGAGAACCAGGCAATTACAGCTCTGCCTGCCTGCTGTGCCAAGTGAACCTCAGAATAAAGAGATTCAGGCCTGCTGTTCAGAAGAAAGCTCTGCAACATTAGGCTGTGCCCAGCAGACCTGTGGAGGACACTGAGGTCAACCAGCAGGAGTTTCCCAGACAAGGTTTGGTATTACTCAGTTTTAAGACAACAAACCTCAGTTTTCAAGCTCATCCATCAGCCATCTGAAATACCAGAGTTTGACTGAATCCTCCTAATTCACCAGCCAGAAAAAACCAAACCAAACCAACCAACCAACCAAAAAAAAAACCCCAAAACCCCAAATTATTCACATATTCCTCTCTGCCCGAGCCAATGCACAGACCTGAACAGCAGAGGAGCAGTGTGTGTGAAGCTCAAATGAAGTGTAGTGTCTATTTTAGAACAAACAGGCGGCAGCGATTTCTGAAAGCCGGCCGGCACGGTGGCGGGTCCGGCAGCGCGGCCGGAGGCCCGGCGGCAGAGCCGCCAGGAGGAGCGCGCAGACCGCTGCGGGGTCCCGGGCCGTCCCTCCAGCGAGGCCGGTGGGGCGCTGCGTGGCTCCAGCGAGGACACGTTTTTTCCATGGCAGCAAGCCTCTCTGATTCTCGTTTGCAGCGCACAGACGGGAGCAGAGGAGTCCTTACCAGGCGCCTCGGCCCAGCGCTCTGCTTCCCCCGGATGCTGCACAGCCAGTGAAAGTGCTGTGCTTCGTGGCTCCCCTCCACTGGGCTTATTTGGAAGGGATGCCCTATCCATATAATGCTTTAAGGGAGAAGTTGGCACAGAGAGCCTGACAGTCTGGCAAAACAATGTCTTAGAGGCAGCTGCTTGCTGATATAATCCCATATGAAAAGAAAAACTGTTTTGGAGGGGATGACGCTGCCCTCTTAGGTATTCCTGGAACTTAAACCCAGCGTGAGTCAATCAGAGTGAGAGTATGCATCTTGCCGTGTAGACTTTTTATTTAAACATACTTACTAAAATAAATTCATTCATTCTGTTTCCTTTACCACATATATACCACAGCAAACACAGATAAGCATACCTATGAGACTTACGTATCAGTTTAAGACTAATGTGTGCTAAACAAGCAAAGACACAAAACAGGCGCGTGGTCAAAAAATTTCTGAAACCATCCCCTTATGCAGGATTTCATCCCCCAATACCTGGAAGGTTGCAAGGTCAAGCATTTGAAACTCTTTAGTTCAGAAACAGCTCTTTCCTGGTCCAGAACTTTCTGTGCGGATTTCTCAGGACAGATTCAGGGTGAGTGAGCAGGACTGGCCCAGGTAAAGCCTGAGTTAGCCATAAGGCACACACCTAGCTGGCACAACACCATGTCCACACTGCCACAGCCAACCTGTCACCCACTGGATGTGATCAGCTTTTTTACACTGCCACTCCATTCTTAGGCTGGTCCATTTTAATACAGCCTACCTGCCGTGCACCCAGCTAATGTCAAACAATGCACATATATTTCTTTCATGCTACAGTTTTCAACACCTGAAGCCTTTAAAAGTACTTCCTGAAATACTGCAGTCCTCTTTCTGGCTCTAAAGTTGAAATGTCAATTAAAGTATTGCAACAATGCTATGATTCAATCTCCGCTTATTAGTTAGCTAGCCTTTTCCCCCTCCTTCAACTGCAGAGTACGCATACTGTTCCCTGCTCATTGTTTTGCACTTGAACAGGAGCTGTTGGACTAGCTATGCTGTTTGTAACGCAGTGCTGATGCTCATCTCTCCTGGTCAGTGACAGACAGAGATACTGGCTCTTGGCTTGCCATGACCTCCAAGCTGTCTTTGGGAGCTCCAATTCATTTTGGCCAGTGACACTTCATACCCAACCTGCAGCCAAAGAACATATAGCACCTCTTGACACAGCCGTGCTTTCCTGTCCACTATTCATCCTTCAAATAAGCTTGTTCTGGGCACAGGCACAAGCCAGAGCTGCCCTCAGGCTATCAGATGCTTTCCACAGCCCTTGTCAAAGCTGGGATGAAAGTGAGCCTGTCCCACTCCTTTCTTATTTAACACCAACACACAGGAAAGTGTTTTACAGTATGAGCTCCTGTGCAAGCTGCCCAATAACCCCTACATCTTGTACAATCCCTACAAGCTGTGCAAGTCAGCAGCATCACTCCATTGATGCAGAATGAGCATCCCATCAAAGCATTTCCAAATTTATTTACTGTGCTATTTTCTTCCTTTCAAAAATGTCTTCCCCCATTTATTTCTTCACACTTTCTAACACTACTTCACTATCTCATAACCTTCTCTTTACAAACTTGAAGCCTGAAGCCATATTTCTTTAGTTCTGACTCCTTCAGGGCAAGCTGAGCTCTGACAACTGCCTTGAATATGGGTGGAAGTTCTCCAAGAAAAAACAAGGTAGAGGAAATAGGAAAACTGTCCATGCTGCATACAGGACTCTTGTCACTGCCACAACAATGCTCTGCCTGAGCCTTGTTAACATTGTGTAGCTGCGCATATTGCTGTCGTGCAGATTGGACATACAACTGACTTCCTAAATACCTGTGGGAAGGAGTTAGGAAGTCTTCTCTTCTTAAGTCTTCTCTTCCTGTCTTATACTATTTGTTGTATTAGCACTAAAGCAAATAACTCCATATCCCACCTGAGGTATGACCAATACATGGCAAACATGCAATCATGCCCTCTCATTCAATTGAATCCAATAATAACACAGTGATCAATTTATTGTGACATACCACTGAAAATTAAATGTACTTATTTCCTCACACAGTCCATCTATAGGTAAAGCTTTTCTGGTTATTTCAGTCACATTGTATAAACTAAGTCTACACACAACCTATATACATACAAAATATCCTCAAGAACTAAATTCTACACTTTTTAAGAATCTGCTTTGATAATAGCAAAATTTGTTGTTTTCCTCATCAGATTTTTTCCTAGCATATCATTTATCATTTGTCAACAGATTTTGCATATCTCAACATGACTGATTCACTTTTAAATCTGAACAATTAGAATCCAGAGGCCTGGCCATATTTTCTGATAACAACTGCAGGGTCTTACTCTCAACTAAGAGTATGAGAAATGTTCTGCAGCATGAGCCCTATCTTTTATGCTCAGTGTCAAACATAACAGGCTTCTAATAATAGAACCACCACAATCTGTCCAGCTATTTCAGAACCTTGATCTGCCGCAGGAAGCATCTCATTAGAGCACAGCTACTGGAGTAAACAGTGACCTAATGCAGCAAACAGTGACTTTTTCTAGTGACAAGGTTAGAGTAGAAAAGTTTCACATTTGGGGCAGTTTTCTTATCTACAACACTTTTGTAGAGGATTTAGCAGGGTGAGTTTTGGTAAAATATGTACAGTTCCTAAAGAAAAGGGCCCGAGATGCTGACCGGCCTCACACAAAAAAGATGCCAGCAGATTCGGTAATTCTGCATTTCCTTGCTATGGCTTTAGAAGTATTAACACTTTTAAATTTGTTGTAATAATCTAAGTTTTGTTCATCTTTAGCTCAGGATCCAGACAGACATATTGCTATATTCTCCAAGCTGGTTTTCCTGCTTGATGTATTTCCATCACACATCTACTTTAGTCTAAATCTTAATACAGACTCTGTACTGATTTTTACCTGCCCACCTGTTATATGAGCTACGTATACCAGGTTCAGTGCAGTTCTTGGCGCTCCATTCTACTTCCATCTGCCAGAGCCTATGTAATATCTAACTCCTTACCTTTTGAGTATTCATCGAACTATCACTTGGTGGATTCTTGCATCTTGCTGACAGCTGCTTGTTCTTCTGTGGATTCTACATAAGACGTACAGATATCTGCTGTGTCCCTTCCATCTCCAAGTTTCAAGACGGAGACTTCTCTGCTTTTACAGCAGCTTTTCTTCAAATTTTTCCTTGAAAATCTTTTATCTGAAGAAACTATTTGTAAAGGTTAAAGGTCATGTATTGCTCTGCAGTCAAGAATTTCTTTCCAGATGTCAGACAACACTGTGCTTTAATTGTACAGTCCCCTGAAAGACCTTCCTCTCTATGAAGGTTTTTTTTGTTTTATGGAAGGCATTTTACTGGCAAAACATATGACTAACAAAAGGGGTATGACTCTATGGTTACTGCAATACGAATTATTACACTGTTTACAGCTGAGCTGTAAAAACAGCTCTGGTTTTGGTGACTGTATCTTTAAACCTCTTAGATTTTTTACTCCCTTGAAGCCAGAGGTGGTGAATTTCTAATTCCTGATGCCATTTTTTGTCAGGCTAGGCACAGGGATCTGCAGGTCAGACATACAAAGTGAAACACATTGCTCAGAAGCCCTGAGAAAAACTCCTATTTCAAGTTCCGTGTTTTGATGTCCTAAGTAAGTAGCTTCAGTCAGACTTGAAGAGCTCACTGCAGTAATAGTGGCTCTCTTTGCCCAGGCTAAATTTACCGCACAACAATATGTCACCCACGACAGGCCTCCAAAACATTTTTGGCAATAATCCACTCGTGCAATTGGGAGAGGGTGGACAGAGGGGAACCAGACAAGGTGTTTGTGTTATACCCTCCAATGCCTGCATCCAGTGTCCAACTGCGCAGAACCAGTGTATGGAGCCTGTCAGCCCAACTGGAAGCAAGCAGAGATTTGGGGGAGATTATAGGCAGGGTGATGAGCAAGGTGCCAGCACCAAGGTCTCTGGACTTTGGGGTGGGACACTCAGAGGTGACCATCCCCCGAGTTCTGGACACAACACTCCTCTTTGTTGTGAGTGAGTGGCAAGGAGGTCTTAGCACACTTCCCATCCTGGCTTGCTACTGCTTCTCTAAAACATCTGCATGGGATGTTGTCTGGGATCAAACAGAGAAGCCATATCTGTGCCCTCTTCATATATCTGCTAATAGCTGTAGCAACACTGTCATAAAGGCCAGGCTGATGGATGCAGATGCTAGCAGAGATGCCAGCAGAGACTCACTGCTAGAAAACCCAGGCTGTAGTCCTGAGAGCTTCACACCTAGAGCAGTTACTCAGGACCAGGTTTCACACATGCAGTTGCAGAAGAAGTGTCACAGGTGTCACTACCTCTTATAGTGCAAGTCTTATGAGTTTAACAACTTCCTGCTAAGTATTGCGTAGTATATTAATCCTTTGGTCCAGATTTCATCGTTTTCCCATTCTTTTATCCCATCATATACCTACTTCTGTCGTATGTTGGCCACCAGGAGAATTTTGGCTTACGGGCCACATTACACACAGGTAAGTCATCAGTAAGATAGTGTTTTTGTGTCAGTAATAGTTAGATGTCTACCTGCAAAATGTCTCCCTAAGGTTCATACTTGAGCAAAATGTGCATGTTGAAAAAAATCACAGCAATGCCCTGGAACCATCTTTGCTTTTTATGAGTTCTCTAATGCTAACTCATATGAACAGTGAGAAAATGTTAGAATGTGTCACAGTGTCCAGTTCAGAAACTGAGGTTAAATGAGAGCAGTTCTCAGCCTGCACATAGCTTAAAGCTTGCTCCTGCTCTCTTAGCTCTGAAAAAGAATTTGTTGCCAGAAACATTGTCTGTCTTTCCAGTTGGTCCAATGAAAATTCATCTGTGCCCAAGAACCTTACTTTGCTTGATGTCTTCAGCAATTGCACTGCAAAAACATTCCTGCCAGAGTTCCATACAGCCGTAACTATTCAACTAGCAGGCAGGCCTCAAGAGTTCTTTATTCCTGTCAGACACAAACCATTATAAAGCAGCATTCTCCAGGAGACAGATCCACTTGTGAGACACATAAATACTGTTTTTCCTTCCATTGATGTCAACAAGAGCAAGGATAGAGGTATGATGTTATGAGATGCTAAAATCTTAAAATACGTTCTGAATGATTTCTATTTTAAGAGGAGTTTGCTTTGGAGGATGAAAGGACTGTTCACTTAATATGAGGAACAAGGCCTGTCTCAGAGATGTGGAAGAACATCTATTCATCCAAAAGCTTAGCTATTTCAGGAATAATCTGTAAATTATTTGAGGAGTTTGGTCAAACTGTTGTTGACTGTACCTGGCAGATTTCTGGCAAATGCATTGTTGTTTCTTTGGCCTTCTTCATTCCTGCAAGGAGTTTTTTGAGGGGACAGAGTTTGTCACTTCTCCTGTTGACACTGTTGTATTTTGTATAAATAATTACACATTCACTGGGACTGGGACTAACACCCCCACCCTCCCCAGGAGAGTTACCGAACCACCAGACTAGAGCATTGTTTTTTCTCTCACCAGCTGGCTCCATGAATTTTTAAGTACATTTTACAAAGTGGGACTGTTCCAGGCAAAGGGGCTGGTGGTCAGGTCACTGCTGTGAGGCAGAAACCTAACCTGAATTTGGAGAGGGTGGAGGGCGGGGAGAGGGAGAGGAGTTCCTCTCAAACACTCTCGAACAAACAAAGGTAAGAATTAGACTTGGATTTTGTGAGGCATAAGCTGACTTTTTCAGGAACATTGTATGATCTTTTCTTTCTCTGTGGGGTTTACACATTAATTTGAGTCATTGTTTTGATGAGCACTTGCATAAAGATACATTGTTAGCAGTAAATGGAAAAGTTAGCACCAAATAAAAATTAGTTTTCAGAGTTAATTTCATTTACAAATATAAAAAAACCATATTCAGCTCCTGGGTACTGAGATTTTCTTTCCTGTCCAAATATTTAGTCAATTATTAGCCCAAACTAACTTTGGAAATTCTTTCCAAATCATATCTTGTTTACCAGTATAGGCTTTACAAATTCTATCTCTTCTATCTTAGTCTAACCAGAGTTCAGGTAGCTAATCTTTGCTTTCGGCTTTAAAAACTGTGAATTGTACCTGTCGTCATACAGTGAAGGACTTCTGTGAAAGACAGGATAACTTGGGAATTCGCAGCCTGGAAAAACTTCATTTCCATCAAATTAATGGAAACACTCAATTCATCTACTAAAGAAATATACAAAAACAAGGTCACTTTGGTGCCCTCCTGCTGTTTAAAGTAATGATCATAATATCTACTTTAAAGTAGTAATCATAATACCTACTTCCATCTATTGCTACGGATACTGAAGGGTTTATAGGAACTACTTTTAACAGTAACTCTTTCCCAAAACAATTCAGTAAGAGGCTATCTAACAGACAGCCAACCTAACACTGGACGCATTCTTAAGGTCTGTTCCGTTTGACAGTTCAGTGTTTCTCTTTTCTGGATATAAAAAGTCCAGAAAGAGACTGTTTTACCCCAGAATCACGTGTTTGAGTTTGTTGGTTGTTTCTGTTTGTTTTGTTGTTTGGGTTTTTTTTAACAAAAACTGACAAGTCATTTTTAACAATCAATACAGGTTTTCTATTTTCAGTTGTGTTTTGCACACCTGTGTTTCTAATAACTATTGAGCTTGCGTTCACATTTTGATGGTGTTCAGACTGCCTTCATTCCTTCATTTAAGTCCATTTAGTAGGGATATGTGTGACTTTAACATAGCCCATGATTTAAGAAACAGATTAATATTTTGAGGGTAATGAAAACACCAAACTAAAGCAAAACAAACAAACTGGGATTAGGAGTAGAACAGACTGCTAAACTATCCGAATCTGAATGGCAGATTAAACCCCCGATTCTCATATTAACATGAAGTATCTGGAGAATTATGAAATTGGGTCAAATTCTCATAATAAACTTTGAACACAACAAGGATGTATTTTAAAAAGTCCTGAACAAAAAACTTTGTGCTTGGATCAGACCTCTGATAATTCTTTTATAGCTATAACTTTTGGGCATAAATCTTGCATTAGAGCTTGGCTGGGAATGTATGCTGGAGTCATCTTCTACATTACAGAAAATGTAGAAGTGATACTGCAGCTATAAACTCATAAATTAACAATCCAGGCCAAGTCAGAAACTTGTGACATAGTGCTTCAAAAAATACACTGAAGTTAGAATCCATTTAGTTTAATTAGATGTATTTGAATTTCACTTGCATTTAAAGCAGATAATTGAATAATGGTATGTAAGAAGAAATTCTGGTGCTAATAATACCAGAAAATAATTAAGGAATCCATAGAAGCACACCTTCACCTGGGTAAAAGCTGCGATCATGAGAGGATGATAAACCAAGGGACAGGCCAGCAAACATTTGGGGCATATTTAGGGTGGTGTCAAGACAGAGAGAAATGTCAGCAGAATTTAAGAGTCTAAAAACCAAGAGCTTTGAAAACTTAGCCAGAAAGCTGAAGACAGAGATGTGCTGAATAAACAGTATAAAAACCATGAAATATTTGTTGTGCTTATAACTCAGGCTCCACATAAAACTGTTCCTCTCATTCCCTTTCAAGATGCTATATACCTAGCATCACATATCTGCATCTGTACCTATTTACAACAAAGAATTCCTTACTGCTTGACGTTGTGCAGAATAATTATTATCAGTGCACTGCAGTACATCTGGAAATATAAAGGAATGCTGGCTTAGCATACCTCAGGCAAAGTACTGCACCTCTTAAAGAATGATAGCATACATAAAACAGGAGCACAAGAGCCTGATTATTCTTTCATACACACTGAAAACCAGGTTTTTTTTTTTTCCTAGAAGGAATTACAGCAGTACAGATCAACAGCAGAACAGGTAACAACAGAAATCTATATAAATACTTACCAATCCTTGCAAGTTCTGATTCCTTATTCAAAGATACTACGCATCCTCCAGAAAGTATTACGTGGTGGAGGCAGGCATTCTTGGTTCTTTTTCTGCAAGGATTAAAAAGAAACTTGACTGTAATCTCAAAAATGAGCCCAAAGACAAAGCTTAGAATCCAGAATTACTTTTCTCCTCCCTTCTCTCAAAGTACCCTTTCAGTAAGTCGAAGCATTTAAACATAAAGACTCTTTTGAAACACTTGCCTGTGTTCAACTGTCCATCTCCAAACTGAAGTACAGTTTAGGAGCACTGAAATCAAATGACAATATTACTGACTTGGTCTGGCCTTTATTTGGTTTGGTGGGTATGGGAAATTCCTCAGAAGCTGTTAAAACAAAAATAGTCTGAAGCTCTTTGAAAGATTAAAAGAAGTTAACTCTTGGAGTACAAAAAGGATGAACTGCTGCTTGATTCTGGCCCTGCACCTCTGATTCCTAAAGTGCTAAAGGACTGTTGCTGAGTTTGAACTGCATAGAAGTTTCATGCAACTATTTCCATATAATGCTAAAAACATTGAAGCATTTTTATCCCACGTATATATCTAATTTCAGCCACTAATGCATTTTTAATGCATTTTCCACTGTTTAGGTTAGTTCTGTGATACATTTTGTAAACAAAATTGCCACTTTCTGGACCTCTCTAGATTTGACTCCTCAAATTTCCATATGGGTTCCACCACTTTTTTATGACTTTTGGCTTTAATACTGTAGCGTTTAAATGACTTCTAGTATTTTGCCCATAGCAGCAAACAGTTATCTAGTGTTCAGACGTGTTGCTCTGCAGGACCATGCTGAGAACGATACCGACAGTGACACTTCTTTCAATATTAAGTAATGATGATTCTGAAAAAATCATTACCCAGCAACATAATAGATCCCAGATGTGTTTAAAAAACATAGTATTAGGCTAAACTCCAAATTCTGGCCCAGAATGCATGTCTGTATCTCCCAGGGCAGTAATTCAGCATTTAGAAAAAGTAAACATACCATTGTAATGCACATGGCAGATAGCTGAGTTCCAGCCACCAGTGAAACAATCTGGCCCCAATTTTGCATTCCATGACCCCTGTGCTCTGATGGGAAGGAGGCCATAGGGACTGACTGTAATTCCCCTAGTCAGAACTGCCCAGCCCTGGTACAATTTATTGTTGCACAGAACAGCCCTAATTTACATCAGTGGTGCAACACCCTCCTTCTTGCCAAGGACTCTATGCTCCAAGGACTGAATAACGACAACACAGGGCATAGATCAAGCAACAGGAGAAATCCAGTAAGTCTTTCTGTATCATCAATATGATATTGTACCTGGAAGAGAATGGCTGTAATAAGATGTTCCCTCCCAAATACTTCAGCTCTCTTGACTTGACCTAATCTACCTGTCAAAGAAAGGGTATTTTCCCTGTTCTGGATTTTCATCTTTGAGGAAGCAAGTCCTTCAGATGCAGACTTCCCCATTTTGTCATTCAGATGTAGCCGTTGAGCTGCTCAGTTACATTAGGACCTCCTATTCAAGTCAAGAAAACAAGTGCAGGAATGATTACTTCTGATGGCAATTTTCTTGTATTCTCCCCTTCTCTTGTTGCACAGAATATCACATATTTTGCACATTTTGTAAAGAGTCCATTCCTCAGTGTGCCTTTCCCATCAGTTTATGGTATTTTGAAAGCAGGTAGTGAACTTTCTTATCAGTAAAAGTAGGAAAATTGTATTTTAGTCGGCGGAGCTAAAATTGCTCACAACACTTCTAAAGAACACTTGCAGTAAATAAATTGGATCAAATTGTTCTCCTTTTTCTGTATAGCCTTATAAATAAGAGTAGCAGCGGTAAATTCAGGAAAAGCAATGAGAGTATTGGCATGAAGTAGTTTCTCACGGGGCTTAGCTCTGATTTCCAATCTGTGTTGCCAGTAACAGCAAACTAATTATAATATGTGAAACCGTTCCATGAGGCTTGGGTCCAGGTATCACCTGTGCAATAGCCATATGACAGCATCAGATTCTCTTGAAAAATATATTTTTCAAATACAACATTCAGAAATAGCAGGGGAAAAAAGCAACTGAAGCTAGGTCCCCTTAATGCAAACCTACTTATTTATAGAGGATGCAAAACTTTCTCTTCTTTGAACACTAAAGATAACTAAAGCACATACACAAAAATAGGCAGCTTCTTTGCTCATGGTTCCAGTTTTCTTTTTGACAGTGTTCTTCCCACAAGCACACTGTCTGCCTGAAAAAGACTTTTCTGGAGTACCCTGGATGCCTTTTCCAACTTTTCTTTCTCTGCTTCTGCACGTATAGTACTTGACAAAGTGTCTCACTGCACAGCAATAATTTCTGAGTGGATTCACATGTGCCTTTACATGTCCTTGCAGCCAGCTTGAAGGGAAGATGACTGTGGCCATCACCAGTTTGTTAGCACCACCCAGTGTGTCATGTAACACAGCAATGACTCCACACTCACTCTCTTCATTCAGATCAGAGCTGAGCTTAAAAAGTCTCTGGTGGTGGTGGTACTCTTAGAGGGGAGAGGATGCTATTGTGCTATATATTGTTTAAAATACCAGACCTTTTAATTTCTCAGTCTATAAACCACACTCTGCTCTCTGTCTCCAGAAATTTATTCCTATACAGACATGTATTAGTTTTGTCCTTATATGTGGACAACTGATTCAAGGATGACTTTATATATATACGTATATCTCCTCGTAAAAGAAATTCTATTTTGTATCCCAAAACAGAAAGTTGGGGTTTTTTTTCTGTTTTGTTGACATAATTTTCTAACTCCTCTCATATTTCCTGCCAAGCACAAGCATAATTAACTATATCATGTTTCTTTCCTGCATTCACCAAAGCAAAGGGAACCTGCTTTGGAATTTTCTTTCATAATACTATCTACTTGAATACTTGCTGCTTTAGGCTACATTGAGCCTGAGATAATGACTGAGCGGGGAGCTGATCTGCTTTTGTTTTTACAGCTCTCTAGATAAGAATAGCATTTACTGTCACTTGATGATGCCCTGCCCTGTGCCAAGGCTTGGAAGGTGTCCTGTAGAGACTGAAGTGCTTTGCTGATGCTGCAAGATTCTGTCATGGGACTGCCTGAGTCACAGGTACCTGCAGGCTATTCAGGGGTTCTTCCTTTTTAATTTTATGGCCTTCTACTCCTTGGTTTATGTTCCTGTTCCTTTTATATACTTAAATCTGCCTTGGACCAATGTGTTTTAAACGCACTACTGGAGAGAGAGCTCTTGCTTAAAAATATTCTTTTAGAACCCATTTCTCTGATCAGTACTTTAGCAGTTTCTCCACCTGCTGCATGATATGGCCCTTGTAAGTGCACGCTCTTGGTTAATGGACTCGGGGATGCTTCATTGGAAATGTTGAAACAGTGATTTAGGAGGCTTGGACTATGATGGAGTATCTGCTCACAATATTATGAATGTTTGAAACATCCTATTTGACAGCAGACACTCTGGTTAATAATTATTAGATCCGTTTGGTGGAAGAATATTTGCAATTTAGCAGTAGTTGTCATGTTCATCGTTTTTACATTATGATGAGAAACAATTCAACTATTCTCCAAATTCTCCTTAATATTTCCTTATGCTGGCAAATAAGCAATTGGCATTGAACACCACACGTAAAATGTTTAAAAACCAAAAAGAATAACTGGATACCAGCTTGTATTCCTATAAAAAGAGAAGGCAACTAGAAACTGATGTCAAAATTTCCCAGACTGACAAATGAAAGGACCAGAGGTAATTTAGAAAAGCCATTGAAAAACTGTACCACTTCCATGATTAATGTATCACATCTGGTCTCTCCGCTAAATAACAGTAAAAGTTACTGAAGTTTTGCAACTGTATTAAATATGCTATTACTTGAGGTAAAGCCAGCAAATAGACAATAAAAAAGTTAATTAAGGAATGTAAGCTCAGTTCCTAAAATCCTAAATCCCTAAGAAGGGGTGGGAATGCTGTCAACACTGCATTTTCACTTGGTATCTCTGTATCAAAAAGGAGGGGGAGGTCTATGACTCATCATGGCCATTTTTTATACAAAGCCAGAAACCACATTGTTCTTTGACAAATGAACCACAAGCAAAGCTCAAAGAAGAGTCCGAATTCCCGCCTGGGGAAGGGTGGATGCTCTGCAAGTTTTCCAGTGAAACCTCTTGTGTGGTTTCTCATTTCTATGAAGTAGCAGATTCAATCAAAGGGGTAACACGGACAAATCCTTGGCTTACAGACCAAAGCAAATTTGGGAATCCTAGGAACTGGGTGGGTACATCAGTTTGTAAGAGACATTTTAAGTGCTAGGATTATCAAGAAAACAGGGATACATCCTCTCAACTGCATGTTGTCCAGTGCTACTCTGAAAAGAGATGCCTTGCAATTCCAGGAAATCCCAAAGTTCTTTCAGAAGTGAAAATATCAATGTTTGGGCACTTAAGACTGCATTGAGAAAGTGGGGTTTTTTCAGCCTGAAGAGGAGAAGGTGCCAGGGGGAGCTTAGTTGAAGCCTTTCAATACTTAAAGGGGACTTCTAAGAAAGATAGGGTCAGACTTTTTAATAGGGCTTGTAGCAATAGGACAAGGGGTGGTGATTCTAAACTAGAAGAGTGTAGGCTCAGACTAGATGTAAAGAAGAGTTTTTGTTTTACTACAAGGGTGGTGACACACTGGAAGAAGTTGCCCAGAGAGGTGGTAGATGCCTCATCCCTGGAAACATTCAGGGTCAGTTTTGACAGGGCTAAGAGCAACCTGATCTAGTTGAAGATGTCCCTGCTCATTGCAGAGAGATTGGACTAGATGACCTTTAAAGGTCTCTTCCAACCCAACCATTCTATGATTCAAATGAAATAAAGAGCTGTTGTTGATAGTGTTTACATAAATTTAAATTCAAATAACTTCACAGTGTTAGCAGAAAGGGACTTGTGCAGAAACACTAAGAGTATTAGGAGGTCTTGCATCTTTTTGTCACGGTGCAAGGGGTTTTGTACAGATGGATCTCCACAGAGAAAAAGATGATTTGGTGAGAAGCCTGAAAGCTGGAGCATAAAGACTCAGAAAACAAGTTTTTAGGGAATGGGTTCATTTTCAGTCAGATCAGCAAACCATTCTGGCTACTGCACAGCAAGCTCATTATTAAATTTAGTCACAGGAAAGATGGCAGGGATGCATGGAAGGACGCGTAGAAGAGCAGGACCACCTCCGCTTGATTCGCACCATCATTTATAGTCTTTTCAAAGAACATCTCAGTTACAGAAGGTTACATTTCACGTAGAGGTTTCCTCTTTCCACTTCAGCGATTGTCTTGTTTTCAGGCAGACAAGGTCAAATTTGCCAGACATTCACTAGGAAATCTGTCTCTTGTTAGCTTCATGTACAAAATAGCTCTCTTCAATGACTGATAGAAGGAGCACTCACCCCAGATCACCAGCATCACTAGCTTAGTCCAGGAGAGCTAGCAGCAGCCAATGGGAGAAGAGGGGTCACCCAGGCTGGGCATTTCTTCCAGACCTCTGCAGTAGACAGTGTGACCCTAGGACAGCAGGCACATTTTATAATCACTGTACCTCTAGCTCTGTAGTTCAAATGTTAAACAGTTCATCACTAGAGATTCATCATTCCAACCCTGTAGGATGCCATGCCTCAGTGACCCATGTAACAGAAAATAGGTTTTGTTCCACCTTCAAAAAGAAACTATGCTAGAAAAGAAAGTTACTTGTGTTGCACAGTCCACTGTCAAAAGTTAGATGGGTTTTGTGCACGTTAATACAGGCTCTTTGCTAATGCAACTGCATACTATTTTTGTCACATAACCTATGCATCATTTATGCAAAGAATACATACACAAGGCAGCATAATTAAGACTTCATGAGACACTGCAAATCTGCCATCTTTTGGTTTTGATTTTAAAACCTTTATAGTTTAATTTATATCTACTTCCTACATACAGTTCCTAACTGTGCATTTCACAGGTTTATCCCACAAAGACAGGGACTCTTACACATGCTGATCAAGCAGCTTCCAGACTTCAAAACTTAAGTCAGAAAGCTTTTATTTTACTTAGTTCCCTGCAACAGTAGGGGACTTGGTGAAGGAGAAAGATCACTCCCATTTCTGTGTTCCTAACAGGTATTATCTCAAGATTAATGCAATCCCTAACACATTTATTTATGTGTAACTGCTTACTGGCTTTTTACTTTTCTCTTCCTCCTGCAGCCATCAATAGAAACCAGCCAGACATTCCTGTTTCATGGGTGAATTTGCCCTAGCAGCATTATTTACATTTGGTAAATACAGTTTAATTTAGACTGAGTGCCTGGTTTGTAGTCCGTAATTTAGAGTGCGTTCCTGGATAGCCAAAACCAGGGAGTGATGCTGCTGTTGTTCCCTATGTGGCAGAGATGCAGAAGCCTGGCTGCACGTGTGTGTGTGTGTGGGGGGGTGTCCCAGCAACCTGTTTTCTGCCTCGATTTACCATCAGGGCCTGAGCTGTCCTTTTGCTGCACAGATCTGTAGATATTCTTGGGTGTAATGCAAAACCTGTTATCACATTAACTGTTCAGAAGTTTTAAGCTACCTTCTGAAGAGGTTAAAAGTCAACAGCAACCACATAATAATAATAACCACATGTAATCCATGGGAACTAACAGCGTTCGTTGGGGGGTTTATATGGAGGACAGCTCTTCAGTGGATATAAGTCCTGAAATACTTTCTTGTTCTTAAAACTAGACTTCAGAAATGCTGACAGAGAGGAGCAGCAGGGAGCGCATGTTTCTGTGCTGTGAGTATTACACAATTGTGTATACATTGACTTCCATGTCTAGAATGACCTTCATGACTAAACCCAGTATACCTAGTGGTACTGGCTAAGCTTTTGGCTACTAACCAGCACCCTATTGGTCATGGAGTGAGTAAATGTCTCCTTTTCAGCTTTTTTATTTCCCATTTATGTCACTTCAACTCAGTTCCAAGCACAATTGCAAACAGTATCTCTGTTCTGACCATGTTACAATCTTCTCTGTTTCCACAGCCCCCTTTTTGTCGACTTCAGCTCCCTGTCCCACTCCTTCACCTAGCCTTGCACAGATGTGCCCTGCTCCTTCCTCCAGCCCCACTGGGGAGTGTGGGGCTGCCTCTCCTCAGGGCTGCAGGACAGGCACTTCCGCCTGGCTGCTGACACACCTGCACTCACACAAAACCTGGGCCTCTGCAAAACCCTCGCACCCCTCAGCCTCTGCTCTTTTTGTCTCCCACTGCCTTTTGCAGACCTCCTACTTGGCAGCCATCTTGCAGGCTGCCTCTTAAGATCTGGGATGCCCCGACAGCAGCTGCACCTCTCCCACACAAATCCTCTGAGAAATTTAGCAGGTGTGGATCTAGGTTATTCTGCTGCATCCTTCATCCAGCACTGTGGAGAATGCAGGTATTGCAGCACCCACTTTCTGTTTAATCCTCAGAGCATCCTCTCTAATACACAACACTTTTAAAGCTTTGGAAGTGGGAATGCCCTTCTTTGTATTTTGCAAGAATAGGAATGTTAAGTGCTGATAAACAAGCTGAAAATAATAGGTTTATATTCTGCCTTGTATGCAGCAGAATTTCTGTTTAGTTCCTGCAGTCCTTGCTTTGGGTGGCTGTGCCCAAACACTTTTTACTAGAGACTGCAAGAGATGTACATGGGAAGAAGCATTTAAAACAAGAAGAGGGGCAGGCTCTTCTTAAAACAATCGTCACAAGATAAAATACTATTTACTGACACGATAACCTGTATGTCATCATTCAACAGCACCAACAATGTGGTTTCAGTAAGCATTTTTAAAAATGACAGTTTTTCTTGTGCTCAGCGAGAATGCTGACTTAATTTTTCATTGCTTTTCTCAGTCAAACAACCTTGGCCCAAATCCTACAAACACACAAGTCTTGAGTTTGTTACTGTTAGCTTTGCCACAGCCCTTTAAAGAGCATCTTTCACAGTCAGAGTGAAAAGGCGACTAATTGGGTCAAGATTACCAATGGGTAAACAAAACGAAGCATTTTAGGTTTACTTTAGAATTTAAATAAAGAAGAAATTTTGAAGTAGCATTACTATTTCTCAAGCATTGCCGAAGCTGTCCACGACTGCACAAACGGTGACACTGAGTTCATTCATGGTCGGGACAAACACCCTCCCTGTGCCACCTGAGGACAGGGAGCGGGGCGCTGCTGGAGCCTGCGGGGCTTCGGGTGGACGCGCGGAATGAGCGCTCCTTCAGCCCCTGCGTGCGCAAAGTATGCGGCGCCGGGGCCGCCCCCTGGGCCGAGGTTGCAGCACCGCTGCACGGGCAGGGCCAGGCACAGCCGGGGCAGGGTCTCCGGGGGCAGGGGGAAGCCCGCAGCGCCCGCGGCTCCGCAGCGCCGCGCCCCACGGGGGACGGGCGGCGCAGCCCGGCCCTGCCCTGCCCGGTGCTGCCCTGCCCTGCCCTGCCCCGGGGGCGGGGGACCGCGGGAGCCTTTGCCTCCTCCCCCGGCCCCGGCGCACACGGGAGGAGCAGGCGGCAGCCGGAGGAGCGGCTCCGCGGCCCCAGCCCTGCCCCAGCCGCCGTCGCCCGGAGATGCCGCCCGCCGCCCCGCGGTCGCTGCCGCTGCCGCCGCTGCTGCTGCTGGTGGTGGTGGCGGCGCGCCCCGCGGCACCGCCGCACAGGTACCGTGCGTCCCTCCGCACCCGCGCAGCGCTGCGCACCCTCCCCCGCCTCCCTCCCTCCCTCCCTCCGCAGCAGCGGTGCCCGTCCCACCTCCGCGCCTCTGCTGCCCCCGGGCAGGACCCGCGGGTGTTTCATTGGCCGTTACCGCATCAGGGGAGGGCACGGAGAGGGGGTTCTCCCGCGGGCACAGGCCACTGCGGGAGCAGCCCCTTGTAACACCCCACGTAACGTGACATAACAGTCTGACATAATATCCCAGTACCTAAAGCTCGGCGGGGCAAACACTCACCCTCGTGTCCCCCGCAGTAAGACTGTGGTTCTGCGCAGGGGTTTTGGGGGGCTCCCGTCTGTCCCAGGAGCAGGGAGCAGACACTGGACCCCAAAACGCCCTCACCCTGGCAAAATCGGGGTGCAGGGTTCATCGCTAAGCTGGAGCAGCGGGACTGGAGCACGTGGTGGGTTGTGTTCCTGTGGTGGAGAAAACTTCCAAAGTGACTTACGTGATGAAAATATCCAAGTTCAAAGCTTTTCAGAGTGGAATAGAAAGGAATCAAAAATATTTCTATTACTGTGCTAGTTTAATTACAACTATATATGCTAAAAAAGTCATTACCAATTACTTTTAATAATTGTTTTTTTCATTATAATAGCAATTTGCAGTGATTTGCACTCCACCTTCCATCTTATGGACTAAAAAAGGAGAAAGGATAACAGCCCATGTAAACCCAGAATTAGTCCAAGTAGTTTCCTCTCCACCTCAGTTTGTGTATTAAATTGCATATTCTATGTTAGCAGTGAAATTACTGTAATGAATGTAAGTAATGAAGCATATATTTAAAGTTAGCAATGTTGCTAAGTATTTAAGCTGTGATTTTAAGACACTTCATGCCTTTTTACTATTATTCACAGAATAAATGAAATACATTTGAAAATTAAGCACTACTTTTTCCTGTTATTCTCAGGCCTACATTTGCATGTGGAGGAGTTGTATCTGGAGAGTCAGGGTTTATTGGGAGTGAAGGATTTCCTGGAGTCTACCCTCCAAACAGCAAATGTACTTGGAAAATCACAGTAAGGATTTTTAATATCACAAAATCAGTGCTGAAGATAATGAAGAGCTATTTGTTGTTAATGCCAGTGTTTTACATGGGATAGCATATGTGTCATAATGAACTCAATAATTCAGGGCAGCTCAACTATCTGGAGCTCTTTAGGGTTACTGTAATATGATAATAGTGGCTGAAACAGATCTGACCTTGCTTAACGTCAGAGGCAGATTTTCATTGACTTCCATAGATACATCTCTGATTGTTTTAAATTAACCCATTGGAAAGCAAGTATCTACATTTCCAGTCACAGCAGAAAGCAATAGTTGGTTAGATTGAATGGACTCAAGTAAAGCCGTGAGGTGTAGATAATGAAAAGCAAAATTTTTGACAGGAAAAACTAGGAAAATTTTCAAGCCAAACCAAAAAAAATTCAGGATTCAGGCAGGTTTGCTTGTTCTGTGCTGATAACTGTTCTGCCAGGCAGGACATCTGAAGTATGTCATACAGCAAGCTGCCAAAGCAATAGGGAAGTGTTGTTACGTTTATAAATGACCATACAAAACCATGTGGAAAGACTGATACTTTGATGCTGAAATGATACTGTAGGGCAGAGACATCATATTTGTGGACAGCAAATGCCATTAAACAATGAGGACTAAACACTCCAGTGTTGGATGTGTCTTTATCCACAGACTGTGAGAAGGGAGTTCGAATGAATGACTTCTCCTCACATGTGCACAAATAAAGCCCTCCAAAATTGTCCACCAAATTTCCTGTCCATTCCGTAGGCACAGTTCACTAAGAACTTCATGACATTAAGGCGTAGAATATAGGCTTTAGAGAATAGAAGTATAAGAAAGCATAATCCCCCCCCCCCCCCCAGTTAATTTTCATGTTGACAGGATCACTAAAGACAACTTCAATTCAAAGAGAGCATTACAGGCTAGGTGCTGGCAGTAGAATAGGATGTCATGGTGCAATTGTCTCCTGCTACTATAGAGATGCTGACGCAAAGCAGAAGACATTGATCTGTTTACAGTGTTCAGTTGAAATGCCTCTCGTACCAAATGAGTGATGTAATTTTAATAATTTTATCTGAAGGATAGCAGTGAGGCTGCAACAGTTGCTTTCTGTACCTTTATGCAGCAGCATTATTAGGACCAAGTTAGAGGTTACCTTTCATCTGTGACTGACTTTATCCAGAAGAGAAGGATGTGAAATACAGTGTACGCTCATAAAAAAACTTGCTTCCTGCTATTGAGAGGCTGAGATTACAGCAATTAGCACAGCCCTCCTTAGAGTCTGAAGAGCGGACGCAAATTGCATTTGAATTCATGCACACATGCCTCAAATAAAAGGGGAAAACCCTCCCAATTTAAGTTTACCAATGTAATTCAGTATTAGCTCTTCAAAAGTTCAGAATTTAATCTGGAGGAAATAATAACTTTGATTGTAACAGCTAGATTTTTTACCATTAAAATATTCGGATTATAAATAGAGGCTGCACTGGGGAAGCATTTACTGAAGCATCCCGTGGATCTGCCCTTCATGTATTGGGGATAGAGGGAGAAAAGAACAACTGATTGTATTTAAAGATCCATAGAGAGTGGTTTTCTCGCAGACTTCATGCAGCTGTTGCCATCAAGATGCAAGTGTCCAGGTCAGCCTGGGCATTGTGAGAAGAGCTACCACAAAACTGTGTGTCTGCACTCGGGCTTTACTGACGATGGGAGGAACTCGATGGCTTCTGCCATTTTATGACTATCCTGACTCCTGCTTTTCTGCTGTGCTGCCATTTCCTCCTGCTCTTTAACTGCTGCATACCTATTCTCCATAGCTCGCCCAAAGCCAGCAAAGGGCTGCACAACTCCAATAGTCCAGGCTTGCTTTTGTCCCCATCTCATTCAACCCCTAATAGGCAATATTGCTTACTAAGCCAGGTTGATTTTTTTCCTCCATCAACTGTGTAGAATGCCTTGTATTTGGATTCACAGAATGGAGGTAGGGAAGGCAAGGAGTATGAAACTTTCAAGACTAAGCCTGCGTCCTTTTTAGAAAGAGGTGATTAACCAAACTGAGAGAAAGTCAAGGGTCTGGTTAACCTGAATTTAAGCAACAAACTCCTTTCACTGATACTGGTGAGGCTCAGAACAGCTTGCAGTAGCACCCAAGTAAGAAAGCCGCTTACAGAGTCATGATGAAATATGCTGTAGTTACTGCTAGGCTTCCTCATTTAGCATCTGATCTTAGAAGGTGACTAAGGCTTTTTGCCTGTCCATTTTATCCAAGGGCTGTGAACACTTCCCTGAAAACACTCTGCTTAATGCTGGGTCTGACAAGTCTGCAAGACTGGAAGAGACATTGATTCACTTCACAGTCTGGGTCACAAGGAGCATGAAGCTGTTGTTTTCTCAGCTACAGGATCTCACTGTCTATGGACAAAATCCACAGAGAGGCAGAGTGACAGCTATTTCATTCTTCAGAAGAAAATATGCCTAGAAAATGTTAGGGGTAATACAGATAAAGCAGTGTAGCATTCAGGTATCAGCTGAAATCTTTCCAACTGGTCTGCTAAACCTAAAAGAGTCTCTCTAACTCAATTATGGTTCTGTTATTTCAAGAGACTGGGACTTTTTGAGCTGGCTAAATAAAACAGCTTCTCTATACTAGAGAGCTCTAAGAAGTGTTCAGCACATGCTTGTGGTTATATTACAACCTTGGCAGACTACCCAGCAGCTTTTAGCTGGCTTTGCTAAGAAGTCATCTGTACAGCTATTTCCTTTCCTATAGTAATGTAGTGTAGCTTTATCTAAAATATGTCATATACATTTACTTTTAATACTCTGTAATCCTTCTTGGCCATCACCTCGCATAAATGTGTCACATAGTCCAAGAATCTGGACTGCTGTCCTGTGTTTTGCTGGCAGGCTGTGTAGTTCCCATAAAACTCTAACAACTTTATGTTCAACAGTAATACTGAAGACTGTCAGAGTTATGTAAGGTTATATTTTTATAGGTTCAGAAGCTGTGTTCCAGCAGGTTTGCCGACAATAAGCAAGGTTTGAAAAAGCGACTTATGAGGGGAACTGGGGGGAACCTGCCCTGGGGGAGTGAAGTATTGTAAATCATTTTCTCTACGTTTTAAGCATTCATTTTCCCATGTCACTGTGAAACTGCCCCTTCCAGGGGAGAACAGATCTTCACGCATGGTTGTATTGCCAGAAAATAAAGAGCTGAGCAGAATCTAGCGCCTCTCTGTCAGGAAGAGCAGCTAATAGGATTTTTTGACAGAACTGCTCCTCAGTGGCTGGTGAGCTGGGCAACAAGCAACTGGGCAGGAGCTGCGGTTCTTCCCACACGTAACTCCACGTAACTTTCACATTCGGTCTCAGCAGAGAGAAATAATATGTTTGGCTTGCAGGTAGCTGATGTGTTTTTCAAGTCTACCTAGGACTGCTATGGCAAAACCTACTAATCAGCATTTTGGTATTAAATACACACCAAAATATACTAAACCCATCAACAATATAGGTTTGAAAAACTAGGTAAAATATTTTCCCAGAAAGTTGGCATTTAAGGGTTTTTTCCTATCAAAAGATTATTTTGAAAGCAAATAATCTAAACCAGGTGATTTTGGAAAGTATAACAGTCTGGGAGTCCTCCCCAGAAACAGAGGCACAATGATGAAGAGGGCTCTGCGTTCAGTCAGAATAACATAAACCCAACATAACTACTTTAAATGGAAGTGAACTTTGATTAATATTATATGAAATGGCAGCAACAAATTATAAAACCCAAAACAAAACAAATCTAGGGACCTTATTTTGTGGTGGGTGGTCTATATAAAATAATCACTCCCTTTTGAAGAGGTTAACAGGCTACACAGATGATTTTAGGGAATTAAGCTATAGAAAAACTCCCTAAAAATTCTGGGAGTGCTATTTTCCTTTAACCTGCAGTCGACGTAAGGCATCCTTCACATGAGTTTACTGTCATAATTTCTGATCCTAAAGAAGTCCATAGACTTAAAATAAGAAGGGGCACAGAGGGAAGTACAGGTCAGTCACCCTCAGTGTGACAAGGAGAAGCAGAAGCTGAGCTGCCTCTGCCATTGAAAGATACCAGCTGGATGGATAAATCAGAAAGCGAGGCACACCCTGCAGAGGAAGCATCACACATTCTTCCTTTGACTCCTCCTCCTCTTCCTTTTTTTTTTTTCTTTTTTTTCTTTTTTTTTTTATTAAAAGCTGCGATTCCTCCCAATTCTTCCTCTGAGGTATCCCATTATCTTACTGCATCAGACTCAGACACGGCTTAAAGTAAACAACACTGAGTCATGCTGGCCTGTGCTTTCTCCCCTGTGTTTCTCATGGAACAATCTCTTAAATGTCCTAGGATAAACATTGGCAGATTTTAGCACATTCACTTTCAACATTTAAAAAAGGGAAATGGTAGAAATGAAATAGAAGTATTGTTTTGCAAGAACGACTGTGTTTAGGGTGGGATTCCTTGGGAGTAGCTACAGACTGGTGCAGCAGCTGCCAGAATGTGGAACCACCATCCCCTGCAGTCTTGAATGTCGTCTGGTCAGACCACAACCTTTTAATTGATTTAACATACTGGAACAAATTTGATGGTTTTATGAATAATGAAAAATATTATTTTAATAAGCAGCGACATTATTTTATAAAGTAATGGCACTAAGTGGCAACTGGGATTGAGGGCCTCAGTTGACACATGTCTGTAAATGGCTTCTCTCCCCACAGTCAGCTAAATGTGAGCAAGGATTATTCTGACAACTAAAATCTGGAGCAGGCTCCTTGTTAAACATTCCTGACCAAGTGGCTGAGTTTTTCCTCCACATTTTTTACAAACAGTTGCAAAACAAAACTTAGAAGCTCAGTACATGATAGGGAACATTCTTGACCAAGATCAAGTAGACTGAACTAGTAGAAGCTAGAGAGATTAGAAGCTATCATGAAGTGTAATTGGATAATGTAATGTAGTTTAGTATAACACAGCAGTGGAGAGAAGAGAAGGAAGGATACAACACTGCGCAGAATTACTTATACCATGAAACAGAAAGCCCAAGACTTGAGTGAATGGTTGGCTGGCAGTTCGGAGTTTGGCTGCTTTGCCAGCATCCTCTCCCTCTTAAGCATGAGCCAGTCCCTCATCCTGGTTCCCTGTGCCCCACTTGGGGCAGCAGGACAGAGTGGAATAACTGGGGGTAGGAGCAAGTGCCTTGAGGCTGGTGTGAGCAGAGCAGTGCTGGTACAGTGTGCTCATGGAACAAAGCTTCCACTGAGCACCCACTGAGGGATAACCACTTGGCTGAATCTGAACACATTTCTAAAAGGACAGCAAAAAGACATTTTCCTACCCCAGAAGCAGCCACCTCTCACATTTCCACTTCCTTCTTCAAACTCTGGGAGGGAGTAGGTGTCTTCAAAGACGAATTCAAGCTGAGAAAGTAGGGAAAAAATATCAGTTAATGACAAAAGTGTTTAATATGATAGAGCAACTTATGCTCAACGTTCAGAAGCAGTGGAAAGAAAAGGGGAAACTTGTTAAAGGTGGGCAAGTTGTAGCAAAACCACAAGACAGTGGAAAATGATGGACAATCTTAACCGTAGGTATAACAGCTCTGTTTCAAAACATGATGACCTTTAAAGGTCACCTCATTTGGATCGTGTTTTACCAGTTGTACAAACTTGTGAATAACGAGTGTTCCAGCCCAAACGACTGTATGTTATTTTACATACATACTTCTGGGAAAAAAGGCTGCTTTAATTTGACTGCCTAAATCTGGCTTTATCTGACTAACTTTCCAGCCAGCTTTTTTTAACTGATCTGTCCAGTCACACAGAGTTTGTACTATAACCATAAATAACATTCGGGTCTTCTGACAGGAATATCAAATTCCTCTTAGCTCTTTTTCCATTAAAATGGCTGTGTCTTAAGTGCTTCTTAGTGATTCAGACCAGCAGACAAGCAAATGCAATTGCAAAGAGAACTAGTTATGAGAGCAGTGATTCAAGGAGTCATATTGCTTTCACAGAATAAATATACATGTGGAATAATTTCTGTTACCAGCCACAGGGCTTGCTCAATTCAGTAGCCCGAGTTTTAAACCTAATATCTGGCTTCACAGTTTTCTAAAACATAGCCATTGTGGTTTGGAATTTCTGGGTAAGATCAGATGAGTTTTGTGGTTTTGATGCAGTAGCAGTAGTAGTAGTGATGTACGTCAGCACAGGAGGACTGAATGCATTTTTGAAAGAACTTGGAACTTAAAGGAACATACTCTTGAAACCAGTAACAGCAACTGTAGTGGGGCTTGTCAGTGCATGGGGCCCAGGCAGTTGAAAACAGCTCATAGTGTAAGTCTGTCCTGGTGCAGGATCACTGTTAGCACTGGACATAAAAGCAGCTGAATGAATGAGTAATCTTACCGTATTTACAGCACACTTCTTAGCACATCTAGAGCTGATGCCTGTATGAGTATCTTCTGTGGGTTAATTGGTCTCTTCCATCTATAGAACCTCCATCTATACCCGACAAGGCATTTTAATGCTGTGAGTTTCAATAGCTAAAAACACTGTTTGACAGTTTCATAAAGGAACGGTTTATCTCAAACTGGTGTTTTAAAATAAGTCACTCTTAAGGAACGAAAAAAATTCACGACTCTTAAATAAAGTGGCTTAAATATGGACTTCCTGCAGATATATTAAGTGTGTTACATATTTAAAAGTAGAAAATAGCAGTGTCTCAGTAAAATAGAACAGATGCACTTATTTTAATAGGTAACCACTCTTCTGGGCTGTGAATTAAATGCAGATAATTACACTCTGCCTGTCTAGCATCCCTCTATATTGCGAAATACTGTTTCCCTTCTTCCTGTCCTGTTGCACAGCACTGAGTGCTTTGTTAGAATAGTTTTTGCTTCTCAGAATGCTGCTTACTTTCTTACAAGCTTGCAACTCTGTCCCAGGAAATGTTCTCCTCCTTGTAAACTGTTACACATTCTCAGTTTACATCCTTCTCCATACTCTTGCCTCTTTCACAATGTCCGCAGACGCAGACATGTAAGAAGATTTGCTGTCTTACGTTTCCTCAGGTGTTTCAGAAAACAAAACTCTTCTGTATTGAGGACAACCACCAATGGCTCTTCTGAATTCTCTGTTCATAATTACACATATTCTTTCCAAATACAGTTCTTTCACTGCAGCCTTCAAGCGAAATGTACCCACTTCAATAACTAAATGTTAGAGTTGTACAGCATTAGCCATAAAGTTTCCAATTTTTATTTATAAATGTAAGCCACGTGTTATTAAATAAAAAAGTTCTCAAAACTGTGAACTTTTATGACATAAATAAGGCCATTTCATTTGTTCAAAATTGTAATTTTTTTAAAATTATTACTTTTTTAAACATATTGCTCTCATCCTCCTCACTTTCCTTGGTGACAGGGAGCTGCATGGCTGATTGCATACTTTGAGCAGAAGATAAGAGAAACATGCCAGGCTGAACTGGGTGGTGATGCTCTATAATTGACTGTGTGAGCCTGGCTAGACAATACTGTGAATCAGGAAGAAAATAATGGCAACAGAGATGGCCAGAGCTTTGTTTTTATGATCGGTACAATATGATTTTAAAAACTTTTCTGCCTGAAGTATGCTTGACGAAAAGGGCTTACCTGGTGAGAAGTGAAGGATATGAAAATACTCATGCAAATAATGGGATCAAATAGGTACGTGGTATCAGTCACACTTCAAGATATATCTCTCCCTCCTTCCCTCTCTCTGCAGGTCCCAGAAGGAAAAGTGGTGGTTCTTTCTTTTAGATATTTAGACCTGGAAAGTGACAACTTGTGCCGATACGATTTTGTGGATATATACAATGGCCATGCCAACGGACAACGCATAGGCAGGTTCTGTGGTACTGTGAAACCAGGTGCTCTTGTATCCAACAGCAATAAAATGTTGGTGCAGATGACTTCAGATGCTAATACTGCTGGAAGTGGATTCATTGCAAAGTTTTCTGCAGCAGAACCACATGAAAGAGGTAATTAACAATTACACATGTGCCAAAGAGAAATATAACTGTACAACTCTATGGAGAGCCACATAAATGCTTAAAAAGATGTGATGCCAAATGTCTTAGGTATTGTGCTGTTCCACATATTCATTAATTATCTTGCTGAGAATATCACAAAGTATAACTGTTTAATCATAGTCAATCGAAGTAGTAAAGCGCTAACTATTGTAAGACTTGCGATAAAGCTGCACCTAGTAGTAACATGGTAATGGCTAGTCAATAAAATGGTAGATGAAATTCAATACAGATAAAAGTTGCAAATAAGGGGGAAAACCCTAACTTCATGTGTAGTACAATGGGCTCTGAATTTACTATTAGCACTTAGGAATGAGATCTCAGGTTTAAAACAGATAACTTACAAAAACAATAGCTGAGCATCAATCCAGTGCAAATAGGTATCAAAAAAGAAACAGAAGCTTACCAATTTTTGAAAAGGGAATAAAGACCAAACAACAACAACAAATTATGCCCCTATAAATCCATAATGCAGTTACACCTTTAATACTGTGTGCCATTTGGATGCTCCCATCTCAGAACAAGATATAATAAAACTATCACAAGCAATCAGAGTCAACAAATATGAAAGAGTTATGGAACATCTTCTACACAAAGACCAGCTGCAAAGCATGGAACGCCTCCATGCTGGAAAAGAGAAGGTCAAGGGAAGTGTAGGAGAAGGCTCTAAAGGCATGGATGGTACAGAGAAATTGAATGGGGATCACTGCCTCTTCTAATATGAAAACCAGATGAGCAAGTGGCTGCAAAGAAGGTGATTTTTCTCAGTGAGCTGCTAAGTGGTAGATTGCTGTGCCAGGGAACAGTGTGGATTGTTAGTTTCTTCACTGGTTTAAAAGCAATTATAAAAACATGTGAAAGAAAAAATGGTTAGGTATTGTGAAACATAAAGGCATTGCCTTGTGCCTGGGAAGACCAAGAACTGCGAGAGGCGGGGAGGTTACAGGGAGGTGGCATTGCCCTGCTGAGGGACTCTTTTTCAAGGGTTTTGCTATCAGCATGATAGCAGATTGTTAGGTTGTTAGATAGCAGATAGTTAGATTCCCTTAATTAAATACATTTTCCCAGAGGTGCCACCAGCTGAGTTGAAGGGCTCAGCCATGTCCAGTGGTGGGGCTGTGGCAGGGCTGGCTGGGACTGCCCCTATCCCCACACTGAGGCACCTGCAGCAAAACAAGTGCATTACAGGGGCTACCTGCATACTGTTGCACTGGGGTCAGTGTGGTGTGCTGTGCTTGCAGGGGATCAGTACTGTGGGGGACGACTGGAGAAGCCATCGGGGTCCTTCCAAACGCCCAACTGGCCAGAGCGCGACTACCCAGCGGGAGTCACCTGCTCCTGGCACATTGTCGCCCCAAAGAACCAGGTAAGGCGCTGCCATCACCCTGCCAGCACGGCCCAGCTTCCATTGCATACAAGGACTAACACCTCATGACAGCCTGCTTGCACAACACGCTGCCTGTGTTGCACTGGGACAATAAAAATGCTGCCTGGCTGACATGTGAAGCTGGGCTTGTGCAAGGAGTACAAACACACCTATGCTCCAGCAACACCTGCCTTCCTCTCCAGTATTGCCTACCTCACTCCAGTAACTCCCGTGGTTTCTCAACATTGCATGTCCTCCTCTGTCACTAACATATTCATGTCATACGTGGAATGGTTCGGATTGGAAGGGACCTTAAAGTTCATCCAGTTCCAACCCCAGGCCATGTGCAGGGACACCTTCCACTAGACCAGGTTGTTCAAAGCCCCATCCAACCTGGCCTTGAACACTGCCAGGGATGGGGCAGCTTTTCCAGGCAACCTGTGCCAGTGCCTCACCACCCTCACAGGGAAGAACTTCCTAATATCCTGTCTAAACTCCTTCAGTTTAAAACCCGCTAAATTAAGTTTTTAAAGCATCAGTAACTGGTGAGGCTTTTAAAACAGGCATTTTTAAAGCTTATTTTGTTAATTAACGAAACATCATGCAAATTAGGGCACACGATCATCTCAAGACCGAATATGGTCATGACGAATACTACATTTAAGTCTAACAACATTTGTAGCTTTTATTGGTGTTGCTGCACTTTGTTATTGAGGTACCCAGGCAGAGCTGATGGAATTTATTAAAAGTAGAAATTTTATTCTGCCTACAGTACAGGGAATATATTCAGATGTGTCCTGCACAGGAATTTTCAGTGTACATTTTGTGAAGTTTTATTTCATATTTTGAAGACACCATCTCGTAATATGCTTCCTTAGTTAGGCAGATAACATCAGAGCATATGTTACAATTTCACTAAGCCCTGAGAGATGTGACAGCAGACCAAGAGGGCTCATTTGCCACCATTTGCCACACATGGCAAACACAAGTGTGTTCCCTATACTGTAAGGCTCATTTCAATCCTAGTTTCGCATTTTCTGGTTGTTGCTGAGCCATGTGTTCTGTACCTTGGCAGGATGTCTACCATAATTGAATGTTTTTGTCACCAAGCATGTCTGGTAGGTTGCTTTTCTTAACCACATACAGCTTCTTAAATTCCTCTATATGTAAAGACAACTTTCCTCTTAATCTTCTGCTCCTGACCATAATCCTCCAAATAAAAAAAAAGCTGTCTTAGGTAAATATATTCTTCAGATCTTTCACAGTTTTCCATTTACCAAGATCTTTTATCCCTTGAACTGAAGCAGTGTGTCAGCTTAATTTTTCCTGTACTACTCTTTAATCCACATTCCTTGCTTGCGAGATACAGGTCATTTAACAGTCCTACAGATAGGCAGTGATTTTGAAAACCTTATCTGCAAACTGCAGATTACTTTAGTTCCTTCCATATATCTCTAGATAAGCCTAAAAACTTTTCCTAAACTTGTAGAAAGGCAATGTAAGCATAAAAATAAGGACATAGTATACTGTACATTTTGAGGATTCTGTTCCATAGATCTACAAGTTTCAAAATACATATTTTTCATGTACTGCAATTGTGGTGGTTTGCATGCAGACGAGGCAGAATTTTGACAGTCAAAAGCCATTTCTGAAGAAAGTGAATAATCATCTTTCTTCAAGTGCACGTGAAAAGCTGTTCACTCTTCCATTTGCCAAAGTTTAGGTGTCATTGTCTCTATTTCTCTTTCACAAGCATGTGAGCAATAAAGCAAGGTGCTCTTTTGCTTCTAATACAAATCTATAATTACTTCTTTTATTACAGAAGATGTAGGAGCTTCTCATGATGGTGAAGAGCTTCTATTCTATCATGAAATACTTCTTTATTAGTGCAAAGTGCACTTAGGTACACTAGTAAAGTAGATATTATGGCTTGCTGTTCTACCTGCTATGGAAAAATTTACCATTTCCACTCCCAGTTGCATTACTTATTTCTATACAATCTTTTTTGATCATAAGCACGTTATTCAAAAGGGTACATCCATTTAAAGTGCATTTTTTGTTCACAACCACAAGGCTTTTGAAACAAGCCTGTTACTAATTTCTGAAATGAAGTCCCCCTAGGTTACTCATACTTGATGGGAAACAAAATGATGCCTTAAGCATCAGAACAGTGCAAAAGCATATCCAGGCAAACCTAAGACGTCAGGTGATAGCAGGCTATCATTGCTATGAATGTAGAACAGGACCACTTTTCCTATGTCAGTAAATCAAATAAAGTGTATGCAATGCACAAATGGCTCCTTTTACTTTGTACAGTCTTAAAAGATTTAATATCGTCTTTGAGACATAACTTTGAAGAGAAATCCTGCACAGCTACAATCAGCACAATTCAGTGCTGTCATTCAAGCCTTATTTCTGCTATTTATGGAAAGGTGATTTAGAAACTGCTGTGCTTCATATAAAGACACAACCTAAATGCATCTGTTTTAATTGTGCAGTTATGTTGTGTTCTCCTTCCTTGCTACACACAACTGACAGTGTTATACTGCAGGACTTCCATTTCAGAGCATTAAATTCTATATCTGTTTTCTTGTCCATAGTTTTTCTTTCTTAAGTAGAAAAGCCCACAAATACAAGTCATGTTGGAGGTAATGGCATTAGTACTGGAAATATTAGAGTTATACTAGTTCTCTTATGACTTCCAAAGCTCAACATTTATGGAAATCACGTATGGAAATGCAATACATTTAACTAGTTATTTTCTCTTGATTTTAGTCTTACTATTTACTAATTTTCTATCATATTTTTGTTTCTGACCTTTTTTTTTCTGCATCAAGTAAACACAGCACTGGCAACCACAGTGGTTGAAGGCCTGTTCTTAATGAAGTCAGTGAAATGGCTCTTAACCAGCTTTACCCTCAATTTTTCTTTAGTGTATTGTGAATGATACAATGACACTAAAAGCCCCTTGTTTGTGGTTTAGATTTGTTGCAGTTACTTTAAAAGCAACCTGACACCGGACACCTACTATCCTGTTTTCATTCACTCATAAAAATTACTTTATCACAAGTTACTTGCATATATTTGAGAGCAAAGTGTCTTACAGAATATTAGCCATACATTGAAAAATTTCTTGGAGAGAAGTCACATGGATTAAAATACTTAGTCCACAATTAAGTTGACTAAGGATTTTTCGTTTACGGAAAATAAAATCAATTAGTTCTTCATATGAAGAGGTCACTGTAAAAGCACTAAGAAACTCTGTATATCAAAACCTGAATGAGTTATTTAACTTCCCCTGCAGCTAATAGAGTTAAAGTTTGAGAAGTTTGATGTGGAGAGAGACAACTACTGCAGATATGACTATGTTGCAGTGTTTAATGGTGGGGAAATAAATGATGCTAAAAGAATTGGGAAGTACTGCGGAGACAGTCCACCAGCGTAAGTAACTTTCTCGAATTATGAACTTTACTACCACTGTGTGCCATTTTGCTAAGAGTTTTGTTTGAGGCTTCTGGAGTATTTTTCTTATTTTTTAAAATTAATTATGACATTTTCTACCTCAATCTGAGCTTCTAGGAGTTACTTCATATATTCCCTCCCCTAGGATTTTCTCTTCTCTCTCTGCCTCCGCTACTAGCACTATCTCCAGCACATGTTCTGTCCTGTCCATCATTAGGGCACTATCTAATAACATCAATACTACTGGTAATGCCATTGGTATTGGTATAATACCAATATTAACCCACAAACCACAACTCACCTATTCCCCCCAAAACCAACTCATCCCTTCAAGCCTCCCACCCCCAAAAACTATTTCCAACCCAGCCAATGGCACTAACTTATTAATCAGATCTAGCAATAGTAGATCATAATTATTCCCCCCCAAAAGAGTAGGTTTTTTGGGTGAGGCTAGTAAGTTTCAGCTCTCCTTTCCCATTGTTCCTATTCTAGCAATCTTCTTAAGGCTGAGTAGCTCTAGAAGATGAAGAGGATGCATTTTGTTTCAAGAAATACAAGATATTAAAAAAGACACATGGAGGTGTGTGACTAGACTTGTATCTCAGAAGTGGCAGATAGTTTGACTGCCAAGAGCAGCTAATTGTGATACTGGATGAGAGGTGCATACCTCAGTGTTTCTAAGCATAGCTTGCTAGACTGAGATTTACTATGAAGTTTTTTGTGCTTTTTGTTTGGTTGGGCTTTTTAAGGTTGTGTAGTATACCCTCAGGAGATGAGAGGGGAGGCAAACATTCTGAGGACTCTTTTAAGGAGCCCTTTTAAAGATTTTTCTTCTCCATACAGTAGGTATGTAATAGCATGACAGTGCTAGAAATACAGTAAGCTTAGGCCTACAGAAATTCATTAGAAATTTGGCAAGAATTTAAGATTAGAGCTGCACCTGAAACACAGTAACACCAGTTTCTTTCAGCCAACTTAGGCTTTTGGTCTCAAGTTGCACTTTTATTGTTATTTTCTTTTTTCCTTCAATTTGAAACTTTCTACATAAAGTTTCTATATTTTCTGGCCTCCTTCTTGTAGTAAAGTTAAAAAAGTTGCTCTGTAAAAATATATTAACAAAAGAGAGTCTTATGGAGAAGCTTATTCTTTAATCGCTAGGTAATTCAGGCCACTAAGATGATGCAAGAGGCTAAATTCTAGTGGCAGTTACATACATAATCACTTCTTTGTTTTCACGAAAATCTTCACTAGCAAAAGTGAACTATCTTTCCATATTGCCTTCAACACAAAGTCTGTGAGATGGAGGGAGATTCTGCAAGATAGGGTTACTATTCAGTACTCAAGCCAAGGAGGTGGCTTAAAAATCCTGGTCATTCACTTCCACCTCTTAGCCAAATGACATTAAGAATTTTTCCATTTTTGCCTCACATATTTATTCATATGAAACTGACTTCATACTTTATAGCTTAGATCTTTACCTGGAAACCAAGATGAATTATTGCCTTGCAGTGCTGTGGCACTTGGAATGACTGCAGATGGACTGAATAGGTGTCGTGGTTTAAGCCTCTAAAACTCACGCAGTTTTACTCACTCACTCACTCACTCACTCCCCTCTTTTTCTTCCCCCAGTCCCAGGGGGATGGGGAGGAGAATCGAAAAAAATACAACTTGCACAGGTTGAGATAAGAACAGTTTAGTAACTAAAGTATAACACAAATCACTGCTGCTACCACCAGTAATAATACAAGAGAAATACAAGGAAAGAGAATACAACTGCTCACCAAGCCCGACCCAGCCAGGGCAACCCCCAGCAGCGAACCCCCCACTGCACCACCACACCCTTCCGGGTCTCTGCTCTCCATCTTCACATCCTGGACATGACGTGCTGTGGTATGGAATAACCTCTTTGGTCAGTTTGGGTCAGGTGTCCTGTCTCTGCCTCCTCCTGGCTTCCCCTCCTCCCTGGCATAGCATGAGACTCAGAAAGTCCTTGGCCAGACCAAAACATTACCAAGCAGTAACTGAAAACACTGGTGTTATCAGTGCTGTTCCCAGGCCCAGAATCAAAAACACAGCGCTGCACCAGCTACCAAGAAGGAGAAAAAACGACTGCTGCTGCTGAACCCATGACAATAGGTCTCCCAATGAGTGATGTGTTTCTTTGACCTGAATGTTGCAAATATCTGTATATATTAGATAGCAAATCACCATCATCTGAAGTAAAAATATCCTCCCAAAAGCAATTCTATTGCAAACACTCCTCTTTCTTTAGACAAGATTAAAAAAGCAACCAGCAGATGAGCAGCAGATGAGCAACATTAGTTACATTACTTAACACTTTATCACCAGGTATTCCATTGATGAGCATAGCATGAGTGACTTTACAGATCCATCCCTTACAACTCAACTGTTACTGCATAATAGTAAGGTATTTACCCTTAAGCTACTGCAAAAAAAAAACCCAAACCTAACAGAATCTCTGATTAGAAACACTTAACTAGTTATGTTCCATACACATGCGTCCAGTTCTTGCCATTGGTGTTTTGTTGTGCACAAGTCAGATCCAAAGCACTGGAGCAAATGGACTTGCTTCCTAGTTGATCAGAATTGAAGCCAGAAGCATGATTAGAATCTATTTTGACTCTATGCAAGTTGCAACATTTCAGATCTTTTCCAACTGAGCTAAGAATCAAACTCCACAAGATCTTGTCCTCCCCTTCATTCTCAGAAGGCAGCAGTGAACATCATCCTTTACATACAAGGCTGGTGGCTTTCAGTCCCCGGGACTTAGCTGTCTCTTTCCAGCTAAAACCTAGCATAGCGGGCAAATACATTTTTCATTGTCAGGATCTGGTCTTGGCTGACAAGGCAGTACAAAAGGAAGAAATGCCAGTTAGATCTTGAGAGGTAACCACAAGAAGCTTCCTAAACCAACTCTCAACTGCAGCTCAGCATCTTCACACCATGTGAAAGCTGTAAATTGGTATGCCAAACCCTAGTGGGCTTCAAAATACAGGCATTTTAGTATAGACTTTGTGAAACAGGAGAACAAGGGCATAATACTGGTCTCAGACCCAGGTCACATAGCTTAGAGATGAGATTTCCTGTTACAGAATGTTAAAAGTGTCATGAAAGTCCCTTTCAGGATAGCATTGCTTCCTAAGCAGAGATCCAACATAGAGCTTGAACATCGTCACTTTCCCTTGCAGATTTGTATATAGTCAGCTTCTATATCCAGTGAAAGAAGGGAAGTATGTCTCTTGGGGATTTTCCACTAGCTCTGAAGAATTCTCATGACAATTTATCAGCTGGATTCAGAAAAACAGTAAGGACAAGACCAGTGTTGTAAAAGAAACAGAAATCATGGTGTGTAAACTGAATTGCAAAACAAGCCTTCTTGTAGAGCATTCGTTGCTTCTGACACAGTAATTATGCGAGGTGGAACTCATTAACCAGCACACAGATGATGTAGTATGGTATTCTGTAACAGAAGCAGTATACATCAGAAGTATGAGTAAAGTGGATAGCTTGAACTCATTTGGTGGTTGCAGAGATTAATTCAGATCCGGCTGGAGACAAGCAAGCGTACAGTGTAACCACATACCTGATTCCTAAATACAATTACTATGATATACAAATGACTGGGAAACATAATAATCACAATTTACTAGGAGCAGTAATTATTCAAAAAAACCCTGCCTCTCAGACAAAAAGCCTTTTGAAAAAAGATGGAATACACAGACTAGGTCAGATTTTCCGATTTTTAGTTCCAACCTGGTATTCAGGAAGCAGAACAGAGCTCTCAGGCAGCTAATATCAGTGTCCTCCTATGTTCATAGCTTTTGTCAATACTGATGCAACAAAAGCGTATTCTGTGCAACTACAGCAGCATCTGTAAATTATAGAATTCCAGGTAAACAAGCATATACGTTTGGTTATGTCAGATTCAACCATCAGAGTAAACTGATTTCTGAAACACCTGCCAAAAACCTGGGAGATGATGACAACTTTTTAATTCAAAGGCCTGATAAAGCATTTTGAAAAGATCCTGCTCATGAACTCTGTTGGAATTCCTGGGAAGAAACAGCACAGACATCAGTTAAACTGCATCTTAAAACCACTTTCTGTTTTCCTCTATCCTCACCAAGATTCTTTTGCCCCTGTATTTATTTTAATTCCCCTTTCCAAAAGCTGTGGTTTTGCTTGAGAAATTTGTGTTACTAATTATTAATAAATATTGAGACAAGGTCTGTGGAAAGCTCAGAAGAAGGAGAAAAGTGATGCTTTGGCTAAACCTGTATTACATATGATTTTCTCTAATTAGTCTTGAATGAAGTCTCATCGCACTGCATCACATCCAGAGGCAGTTAGTGTTAGTGTCGCAGAAAGCATTACACAGTTTATGAGCTGAAAACTGATACACTCAACAGTGCTTGTTTATGACATTTCCTAAGAAAGGAAAGGAAACAAATCTTATGATTCTACTATGATTTTGAAAAGAGTTGTAGTTATTGACAAAGAATCAGTGAGAAATTTAGAGGCTAAATTCTTAACTCCATTAGCTCTTCAAGGGCTTCAAGGGCTTTTAGCTCAGCAAAAGCTGAGCCCACAGAAATACTAACTGAAACCATTTATTTTTAGTGCTTTTGTTGAAGAGTTACAGAATCAACACTGAGTTAGTTTTCTTAAGGCCATCCAAATATGTTACGTTTTGCATTAAACAAATACAAATCAGAACAACCAACCCAACAACAACCAAACAAAAGCATTTACTTACCTCTGCTACATGCTGAGGATTTCTTTGATACATTTTCCCACCATGTTAATCTAGTCCCTTCCGTTCCAAGGAAGTGAAGTCTGCAATGAAGTCACACAGAGGAATTTAAAGATACCTATATTGACATAACCTTCAGTAATCAGAGGTTTAGATGATTCATTAGAATGAGTTTTACGCTCAAAACACCAGTGTCTGACTGGCAGCCAGCAAGCACACCTATTTCAGTATTATTCTGGGGTATATATTGCATCCAGACCAAGAATTAAAGTGAAATGCTCCCTCTTTTTCTTGTAAGAGGAATGCTGTTAATACTTGTTGGCTTTGACATTCAGAACGATGGAAATATTTCGTTTTTCTCTTTCAGGCCTATTCTGTCTGAGAGGAATGAATTGCTCATTCAGTTTCTGTCTGACTTAAGCTTGACAGCTGATGGTTTTATTGGCCATTATAAATTCAGACCAAAAAAATTACCCACAACTACAGTTCCGCCTACTACCACAACAGTCCCTGCTACCTCAAGTAAGTTTTCCTGGCTTTATTTTATTTCTTAAAAAAATAACTTATTTTAGGACAGGGAGAGGGTTACAGAAAAACACAACAGAAAGTATATTAAAAACTAAAATTTGATTGTATTTCAAATATTGAGGGAATGAATTAGAATTAATATGCTCAAGGGATTATCCTAATATACTCAAAGGACGATCTACTTAACATTGCTAAAACAGAATCTAGCCAGATGAGTGTTCAGTGTTAACAGTAACTCCAGCTGACAGAATTTTCCTGTCTCTTCTCATTTTTTGACAGTTTACTAGTAAATACCATGGAAGAATGGATGATCAAAAATCTTTTGTATAAGAAGACCTAAATATTTCAGGACATAGCTTTTACTTACAGGAACTCTCTCTTCTACACAAGTTAATATGTAAAGAGCTGACCATATTTTTATTCATATAGTTATTAAGATCAAGTAAATTGCTACGGAAGCCACCTGAGCTTTCTTCAGGTTCAATATGATGCTCCCCTAGATTTATTTTATTTTTTAAGAAAACCAACCAAACCACCCCCAATGACAACAAAGAAACCAAGGGATTGGAACTTCTGAATAATTATGTCATGCTAAAAACAAGTACCCTTTTATATTTAAGAGTAGACAGCATACATGAAAGATCAAAGGAGGGTTTCTCTGAAGGTACTGCCAGAACTACCTCATTATTGAGACACTGAGGGATAAATGCTTACAATTTCTATAGCCTGAATGTGAGAGATTTAAGAAACAGGCATAGCAGAAAACCAAATTATTTGTGATGTTTTTGCAACACATAACCTGATTTGTACTTAAAATGCATCAAAAGACAGGACAGCAATGGTCTGTCAGCAGGAAACCTAGCAACTGTGGTGCTTAAATACTGCTAATGAAGGGTTTTAAAATAGATGAAAATAAACATTATAAAAATGAAATTATAATGCCCTGTAAATCATCCTAAAACGACTGCTTCTCTAACAATAAATAATTCAGCTCTTCTTCACTATAAAGAACTTCTTAACCAAGTTGTCAGTTCAAACACCTAGTCTCAAGTAATCCAGGCTGTCAGCTATCTCATGCTGTCTTTGTATTCACGGCTTTGCCATTAAGCTTTGCTCTGTGAGCTCTTTGTGTGTGCACATGCAAAAGAGGTATACTTTACTAATTAACTCCAAATAAGTTTTTATGACAACATCAATGTTACAAAATAAAAACAATGCAAAGTAATCTGAAGACCACACAGGGAAGGTGCTCAAAGAACTTGTTAGGCAGACAGAAATAAGATGTCTCTTCAGCGTATGATCAGTTATGAACAGTGTGGGCATTTCTGGTCTTAAAAACAAACCAAAGCACAGCAAAACTGTACAGTTTAACTAAATTTTGATCATTTACACTCAGAAGTGTCCAGTTCAAACAGACTTCACTTATTATCTTGCAAATCAGACACGTTCAAACTTGCTCAGAACTCCAAGCATTCATAAAATATTTGAATTTAGTAGGCACTTCCAAGAATTACCTCAATCTGTCTTACATAAAAATATTAGTACTTGAAGAAATAAATGCTATACAATACATGAATAAAAGTAATGAAGATTAATCCATATGTTTATGTAATGAATTTTCCCATTTCATCGAATCAAGTCATGAATTCATCTGTCAATATAGTTACATGTAAAATGGTAGGCAATTAAACTTTTAATTCGGTCCTTGTCCAAGACATACTTTGCTAAAATACCTTAATTTTCTGTGCAAACAATAGGCAGACAAATCATAGCGGAGTTAGTCACCAACCAAAATTCACTAAATTCAAAAGTAAAACTTGAAGTGTTAGCACAAAACCAACCAAACCAAAACTGAGAGGACCAAACAAGACTGTTTTATAATGCATAACCCCAGTTTTAAGTTTAGAAGAATTAGAGCACCTCAGTAAATTTTTGGCAGCTACCACACTGGCATGCACCTGTGACTCCCCTCCCTACCTGCTACATTTCTTATCTTCCTGCTACAGACACTGAATTGAGAGACTTAAGGAATTTAAGGATGAAAATCTTAGTTTTTGGTGCTGCACTTATCATTGAGATAGGTGCTTGCCCAACCTAGCACCTGACGTTGTGAAACCAGAAAACTAATTAAATGGCATGTCACCCTCCCAACCACTAACTCTAATTTGAAACAGTAATTTGAAAAATTAACATAGAATCATAGAATAGTCAGGGTTGGAAAGGACCTGAAGATCCTCTAGTTCCAATGTCCCCTGCCATGGGCAGGGACACCTCCCACTAAACCATGTCACCCAAGGCTATGTCCAACCAGGCCTTGAACACTGCCAGTGATAAGAGCATTCACAACTTCCCTGGGCTACCCATTCCAGTGCCTCACCACCCTTACAGTAAAGAATTTCTTCCTCATATCCAATCTAAGCATGTTCTGGCCTAGGAGCTAAACACAGTTTATTCCATACATTGTATTTCATACATTGTATTCTACAGCAGGTCACTTCATAAAGACAAACTCAGCATATGATTAAAACTGTTTTTCGAAATACACACTGGTAGGAAAGAACTGTGCAGACACATTAAGGCAGCTGAAGTGATGGTGGTGGGAGCTTTCACTCCCGAGACCATGTAGACTTCTGACGCTAGGACTTGAGGCTACATCATCTAGAATATCATGAGACATGCCTCCCTAGACATAGGAACTTGCTCTTTCAACACTTCTTTCTGTAGGAAGCATTTACCTTTCTAATCAGTTGCACTGAATACCAATCACATGAAGACTAATTAAAAAAACACCTAACCCAAACAACACAAAATCAATGAAAAATATGGGGTCCTATCTTTAAACTTTGGATTCGAAAGGCTAGTCAAAGAGTATACAGATCTTCTAACAGTCATGGGCATAACACTGGAGACAAAGTAATTTTAATGCCATTCAGCTGAATCTCAGAAACTTGGAAAACTGCGAAAAGCATCAATTCATTCAAGTAAAGTACAAATTACTGATTGGAAATTAGTCAGAAGGTTTTCTTCAGAAAGTTTAGGCTGAACAAAACTTCTGCAAAATGCTCCATTGTAAAGAAAGTAAAAACTTGCAAATACATTCTTCTAAACTAATTAAGTTTTTCTTGGAAATAAGGGTTTTGTAGGGGTTTGGGCTTTTTTAATCTGTTAATCTCAGCTCCGTGTTTCCAATAATTATGATATCATTGACCAATTCCAAACAAATTTGAAAAGGATGTAAAAGCCTTAAAAATACTGCAACTGGACACAGTACGTAGAAGGTGTTAGCTGCGTAGAGACTATTAACAATAATAAAAGTACAAAGTGTATTCACTAGTTTATAAACAAATCATTCAATTTCAGAAAGGAAATGTCAGTCCCCAGTATTAAAGAGATACTTCAGACATTATGCTTTATTTCAAAATATCATTGATAAAATGTATACAGTACTAAATGTCATGGAGCTATGTGGGAAATGTAGGAAAAAAGGAAAGTCAGGAATTTGAACTCTGATCTCTCCCATCACAGTACAGTAATTTCAGATAAAAGGCCACTCCCTCCCTTCTCAAGTGCTACTGTAATGTTATGTAGTATTATGACACTTCCAGCCTACCACTAGGGCTGTATAGCAACACACAACACCACTATGTTACATATTTAAGATTGCACTGCAATTAAATGTAAATTTTCTGTAACATCCCATTCTGTAAGGTCATTAGAACAGCTATGGAGGTGGCACACACATGGAAAGGCAGGGCTTGGAGGTGATGGCAGAGAAAAGGAATATTGCTATTGTGGTGTTTGTCCCTTGCGATACCAGCTCTAGTTAATGTATATATCAGGATTGTTAGTTTATTTTTTTTTAACCATCCTCCTTTGCATTTCTCTCAAATACCTCACTTCAATTTACTTTTCGATCCTCAAAAAGTTGTGAAACCTACAGTGGCCCTGTGCCAGCAAAAGTGCAAGAGGAGTGGGACTCTCGAAAGCAATTATTGTTCAAGCAACTTTGGTAAGGAACCAAATTATTCTTTTTTTAATTATTCACTTCGCAGTGTGTTGTTAGACTCATAGGAATTTTACTAGATGTACTTCTGACTTCTCATTAATATCTAGGCTACATTTTCTATGCCATCTTATGTGTGTATCTGACATTAGTATCTGCGTATCACTCAATACATTCTTACAGATATTCCAAAATGGGCACTGCATATATGTGTGTTTCAAACATACTGTGTCAATCTGAAAAGCAAATGACAATGTAAGACAACCACCTACAGGAGAGACATGATTCAATTAGTGCACTGTCATCTCATCTGTCTGTACCTGCTGATTATTCCACAGTTCAGTTTACAGACTTCCAACATATTTTAAAAAGAAATTAGAAGGCATGGAAGCTTATAAGCACTGCTTTCTGTAGACAGACATCACTCGGGAAAATGATGCCTGCTATATATTTAGATGGCATTTTCACTGCTGATTTATTCAGTTATGTCTCAGTATTTTCTGATATTAATACTTGAAGATCTTTTAATACCCTATAACAAGCCTAAAAGTTTGATGGGATAATTTTCCCAAACACACACCGGGGTTGGTTTTTGCTTGTTTGTTTGTTTTAATCTAACTTCACAGCTAATCCCATGAGATTTGAGGAAATTTTACAGGATTGCATAATTTTGCTAGAAAAACAGTTAAGGTCTGTGGGTGTACCCGAAAGCAGCATGGAGTCACTGCAGTGTGACCCTTTACCACTCTTGACCACCAGCCTGTTTTAATTTGGAACCAGTATAGGCTGGCCTGAGGCCAAAAGAAGCAGAGAGGGGGGAAAAAAGCCCAAAACTTGGGTCTACTCTTCCTGACCAAACCTCAGCTCTTGTGGTCAATGGTAAAAGACACTATATATAAAACTTGTTCTTTTTCCTCTAGCATCAGAGTAATAAATCATATTCACTCTTGCCTTTTGTCAAATACTTTCAATTTTTTAATCTTTTCCATGGTAGGAATAATAGTAAAAATATTTTGTATGCTACTGTGAATGCAAATGTATCCTAAGGGAAGAACAGAAATTGTACTGTATATGATTTATTCTAAATTTATTTACTGACTTCATGAGTTTAGAAGAGCCATTTCTCTTTCAGGATACATTTCATTTTTATTGTTTCTAGAACTATAACTGCAGTACCCAGCATTTTAACATCCACAGTTCTCTTTTTATTGAACATGAACATTCCTATTTAATTAAAAGCTCTGGAAGATAACGTGTGAATTTACAAATGCCTAACCCAAACTGTGGAGTATGCAGATTTGTAAAATAAATCTGGCTGCACATACCTGATAACTGAAGATCAAATTCATCCTAGGATACAATAGCTGATTTACAAAAGGTTATCTGAGAAACAAAACTGTTGTTAATACCACTTATTAGTCCCTTTTGCTAAACAAAGGGCCTACAAGCAAATCTAGTCATCCCAGGAATAAAAATGGTATTTTTATTTTCATCCAGGAGACCTTTAGAAGATATGACAGTGTAATCTGTTATCTGAATTTAACTGAAATTGGCAAATTCCTATCAGTATCAGGCCTCAGACAGATCAAAATCTAGCTCCTAGGGCATCAACTATTCCCTGCTGCTCATTTGGGACTGTCAGAGAGCTGGGATTTCAGCTTTTGGCTAGAAAGTTTTCAATCCAACTTCTCCAGTGTTTCAAAATTAGTCATCGAAAGTAGTGTCAAATTCTACTGTTTAATTGAAATTATCAAAACCCAGAACTGGGCTTGCAAGAAAATGATACATTCCAAAATATTATTATTTTGGTGCCACTAAAATTTGTCAGTAATAACTTACCCATGACAGGTGATTTTAGTGTTTCCAGTATTGTTTGTCTCCTTGTTATGAACTAATATACTCAGTTTTCCTTATGCCTCAATTTTTTGTCGAAATAAAAATGTATCAAATACTTTTTCTTCTAGTGATAACTGGCACTGTAATCACAACAATAACACGGGCTGGCAGTCTGCATGCCACAATATCCATCATTAATGTATATAAGGAGGGAAATCTAGCAATTCAACAAGCCGGCAAGAGTATGAGTGCCAAGATTATTGTTGTATGTAAGCAGTGTCCTCTCATCAGAAGAGGTAAGTACACAAGAATAATCTCCTTGTGTGTTTATAAAAGACAACATGAAATATGACCACAAAAATCAGTAAGATTGCAGTAATTGTTTCAATAATCAGCAACTACTATAAACAATTTAGTATAAAAATAGTTATCCAGCTTTATATTGCTTTCTTCAGTTTTACTTACGAGGATTAGACTCACTTAGATCAAAGCAGTTTAAAAAAGAGTATTTTTTTTTAAACCCGCAGTGATAAATTAAAATCTGATTTGGTTCTCTCAAATGAAACTCAGTTATATATACATATTTTTTTACATGTATGATTTTGGAGCTAGTTTTTATACACAATTATTTAGAAGGGAAAACAGCACCATGCTAAACCTAGAAGAGCAGTATGTCACAGTAAAGGACAAAAATCAACGTATTTCCCTGTTACTTTGCTCTTGTATATATTTACATCTTTACTGTAGAAGTACTAGCGCTACTGAGCCCACTCTGTATCTGCAGCCAGTATTTCTACAGCTATCTTAAGCAATACTATAAAGAGGTCAAACAAGATTGTTTCCAGTTAAATGTAACAAGGGCTACCTATGTGCTGTTGTAAGAAATAGATTATTTTTCATTGAAGCAAGTGAAAAAATAAACCAGTTTTCAGCTCTGCTTCCTGAGGCAGGAGATCATAAACGGAACCATAACAGGAAACAATCAAAATAATATAAGCATCACAAACTCCCTTGTAACACTGAGGATACTAGTAGTATTGAAGCATATTAATTCAAAGTGGGCAATACCAAAGAGAAAAATCCTTGTTAGAAACTAGCTTTTGCTCCTTTAGTTCTCTGGGAACTAGACATCTGTCTGGGAGATGTATCATCCTTGGTGGAACAAACTGTCTCCTTTTAGGCAGACTGCTGGCTCCAAACCACACACTTCAGTTTCTCCTCCTAAATCAACATTAATTATTTAATAGTCATTACTTAATATCTAAACTTTTTGCTTATACCCCTATAATACCTACTACTCCTTCCAACCTAAGTCCTTGCAAACTCCTACCCCTTCTAAGCCATAAAAATATGCAAATTCATCCAATTTCTTCAAAGCCAGGGCTTATCACACATTAAGTTCACACCTTGCTTGCCTGACTGCCTCTTCATATATCTAGAAAATGTTTATGTCTCTGGGGGAGGAAAGCAGAATAAAAACATTTAAGTGCATTATCCTACAAGCTGAGCAAATGAGAAAATACTCAAAATTAATGAGGCACATTCCACTTGGGGTGCTAGTAGCTAAGTGATCCAGTGTATACTCTGCATTTCTAATGTCTTTCAGACTCATTTAACAGGCTACATTTCATGAATATTTCCTATATGTTTAATTATGTAGTAGATACCTAGCTATGTATCTACTTTGATTTTACGTAATTGTACATGAGAAGGTCAGAGTGCAAAGGAATAGAGACCACAGACAAAGAACTATAGTTACCAAATTATCTCCTAGATTTCTGTTTTGTAATCTCATTCTCTCCTTTGTAGGTTTAAACTACATCATCATGGGCCAGGTAGAAGAAGATGGTAGAGGCAAAGTCTTTCCCAACAGCTTTGTCATGAGTTTTAAGACTAAGAACTCAAAGATCCTCAATGCCTTGAAAAACAAAACATGTTAAAACTAAACCCTGCAGCTGCATCCTATCATCTCTCTTGAAAAACAATTTTCACTTAGTGTAAGTCATGAAGATACAACTGATTGTCAATAACTAAGATCATGCTTGCCCTTTCTTCCCTCCCATCCACCTGAGCACACTCTGGCACAAAGTGGTAACCATACATGTACAAGACAAGAACAGAACCTCCTGAGTCTTAAAAGCTGAAGATTTGCAGCACAGCCATCTGATCTGAAACATACCAAATTCCAATCACTTGGAAGTTGTTAACTTATAATTGTCCAATTTTTTAAGGAGTTGTGTATGTAAAATAAGATTTCTAAGTGCAATATTTATAGTAACTCATTTTATCTTAGCTTTTCTCTAAAGTTGTTTTATTACATGGATTTCTGCAGTATTATCTGTGCTTAATAAAATTTTAAATCATACACCAACTAGTTATTCATTATGTAAGTGGGGCAGACTAAACACAGAAACCCTTTTTTGATCATTTACATGCTTTTGATGGTTTGAGTCTTGCATAGTATGACTGACACTACACTTCCTTGCTCATTAAGGGCCTGGTTTCCCTTCTACTGAAGTCAGTTGGTTTCCATGAAGTTGTTGATTTGAATAGGATTTACTCTTCAAAGAATCAAGACAACTGTAAAATATCACCTTGCTTTTCTCTACTATTGACTGTTATTTAGTTAGGAAATGTCACTATGAAGTTCCATAAGGTAATTAGGGAGGAGAAAGGTAGGAATTAATTTAGTGTCAGTGAAGTACACATGCAAATAGGTTAAACTTTTGGCTCTATTGTGAAAGAGAATATAGCAATGCTCAGTCTGGCACAAGGAGTGTAACTAGTAGCGTATCTGTCTAATCTATTTAATTCCTATATGCAAAAGGTTGAACCAGCAGGTATTCTGAGAAGAGAAATACAGACTGGAAACAGACAGACAATGTTATAATGTTAAGGGATCTTTGTCAGGTCAGCCTCTTGTATACGGTTGTCACTCTGAAGCTGAAAGGCTATAACCAAAGATGGGGGAATAGAAACAGATATAGGTAAACATTAATACCAAGAATTTCAAGAACATTCTGCTCAAAAGCAAGTATGAAAAACATGCTTCAAACTGGCCAAAACTTGAATACTAATAAAAAATTACGTGGATGGAACAGAATTTGAGATCCCTTTAAGTACTTATTTTCCCCATATATAAATACTATACCAGAGTTCTTTTGGTAATCTCTATCCATGGGCAGAAAACTGTAATGACATACAGTCCCTACTGGAAGTACTTACTGCTTATTTTTGTAGTGGAATGCAGATTATCACTTTTCTTCAATTATTGATTCTCCTATGTAATGCCACAAGGCACTGCCACACTGCAAGTCAGTAGCACAGCAACATCTGTTTGGAGGACTTACGGGTAATTAGGCAGGAGACAAATCAGAGGGAGGCACAAAGATCCAAAAAGGCTGTGCTGGCAGCTCACATCACACAGCTCACTACTGTAGCCACACTTCACAGACTGCTAGACTTCTGCCTGCCTGCCTAAGCCAAACAGCATTTCTCTATGGAATTGACAGCAATGCTTTGTTCACAAAGCAGATGTAGTTTTGCAATTTAAAAAAATTAAAATTTTAATTTTCCAATATCGATTACTATGCAGATGACAGGGCTTTATGCACAGTGCTCTCCGCACTTCTCAGCAGCAACCTGCAAAGAAGCAATGTGGAAATCATGCTCAGAACTGTCTTGAACTACAATAATCTATTTTTATTTATAATGACATGACCATCTGTCATCTGGCTTTTTTCAGCACGGCAAGAGTCTGGCAGCCTGCTTCTCATCTCCCACATGATAGGTAGGCAAAACTCCTGCCTCAGCACTCCCTTTAGAAAAGTTTCTTTCCCAAATCAAAGCACCGACAGCTGTAGCCCCGCAACAACAGGAGCCAGGACTTAAAAAACAGAGCAGTGCCAGTTTTCTCAGGCCAGAATTGGTTACAAAACACAGGCAGCAACTATTAGAAGGTTTTAACAGCAGATGTAGTGACTGTAAACTTCAGGCACTTAAAATGTAACGTGCAACCAATAAAATCAAAATTGTCTAACCACAATGTAATTTCTGATATGATTTCAACAGAAATTATAATCTAAACCACAGTTCAGCAAAAGCATAAAGTAAGCTTTCTGTAATGAATGGTTTTGAAGTTTCTGCTGCAAATGGAGGTAGCATGAAAATGTCCAGCTCCATTTTTCATTCATCAAGGCAAAGTAAGCTCCAAAACAGACATTAACATGAAAGGAAAGAAAAATCAGTGTTTTTCAGTAGTCTCAAAAAACCCACCTGGTCCTCTCATGACTTGCACTAAAATCTGTACAAAGACATTTGAATCCTCCAGCCAAGGAAACTCCAGCTGCCCCAACCTTGGCTTTTTTTTCTTTTTACATCCCAGTTTAAAGAAATATCACAGACACGCAAGATTTTGTCTCTGTGCACGTCCAGAACTGTTCTGTGAGTGTGCGTGAGGGAGATCTTGGAGCACCAACATCTGCAGACTACTTCTGTAACAGCCAGTATTAAAAACTGCCAAATGAGAAAGCAATAATATGTTTAATACACGTGAATGAAGAAATTCTAAATGACAAGACTGAGCAAGTAGTACAAAGCACACCATATTGATCAGTAGCCAAGAAAGACTGCAACAGCTTTCAAAGAAGGCTGAAATGCAAAGTGTCATACAACTAAGGTAGTACAGACTTCTCTCTCTCTAGCATCTGTCACTTTACAGGTACGTATTTCAGGGGCAAATAAAACCTCTGGAAGCCCCAGTTCCAATCCAACCCCCCAAGTGCCCTGAAACAGGCAGTTCATCCTAAGGACATGTCTGCACTGCAGCAGAAAACATCCCCACCTGACAATGACTGAGCTAGCTCAGAGTGACTTTGCTCAACGTACCAAAAGCAATTAGAAACAGCTACACTGGCATGCTGCTTCACACAGATAAACACAAGTAGCTAATAGCACATCTAGAATCCAGTCTAGCTGGTTTGGGACTAGCTCAGCTATCACTTCATGGCACTGCATGAAGCTATTTAAATAAACTTAACAGGATGAGTCCACAGAGAAAAAAGGGTAATAACACCTTAACAGCAGCTACATTCCTTAAACTTATTATCTTAACATGACAAAGAAATTACTTTTGATGTGGTATAATGATATATATGATATAACATGTTTCAAATATGACTAATACTAATACAATCATATTTTTCAAAGAGCTTTATTGGACTGCTTCCTTTCTTAGATATATGTTAACATACACAGCACACAGTTTTTATATTGGTGTATTTTACAAACAGAAGATTTAAGTCCAAATACAAAATTCAGTGATCCTCTTTGCTTTGAACACAAGAGGTTAGCTTCTTATTCATGTGAAAAGCCAACACTCATTAGAATCCCTCTATAAGACTTCTAGAAGCAGTGTATTAAACCCTAGGTCAGAAATATGTAATTTCATAGTACAGAAAATATATTACTTTTACAAGAAAGTTTCATAAGAATTCCTTCAAAAAAGTAAACATTCATGTAAGCCTCTACTTATATAACCTCCCAAAATCAACTGCAGTCAAAGACCACTATGGCTACCTGCGCCTTCTGGACATAAGACCATTTTAGAAGATCACCACCAGTAACAGTAAAATTGTCAGTCAATCCTTAAGCTGTCATAAATATACTCATTTCATAATTAAAAATACAGGAATCTCACATTTCTCAATTACAAGTTGTCAACTTGAATTATATGTAAGCATATAAAGCCATATAGGACCCTCTAGCACAGAAAAACCACAAAGCCCTTACTGTCCATTGTAAGCAAAGTCAAACCACTTGTTTTCACAAAACTTAGTATTCCTGACACACACACACACACACACATAAAATGTTTAGCTTGGCAAAAACTGTTGTAAAACAAAGGAAAAAAGAAATTCAAGTTTAAAAGTAGGATATGGAAAACCTGTCTGAGGCAGGTCTTTCTGAACTACATCTGCCCAGTGACCAGATCAATGTATGTTCTCACAGAAACGTGTACAGTGTTTCAAAGGAATTGTTCAGCATTGCTAACAATAGCATTGGTGTGCTCCACCTCATTTTTGTTATATCACAGGTTTTAATAATTCAAATAATTAATTATCCTGATTTTAGAACCCCAAGATACTAAACATTGTAAGTTTTAAAATTCTGTTCCGAATCTTAACATGTATAGAAAAACGCACTTCTGAGGCACAGCTGAAAAATTCAAGAAGGAACTGATTGTCTTACATATAGCCATAAACATTCAAGAAACGGTTGGTCTATTTTGAGTTCAAAATTTCAATGTTCCCACAGAAGGGAAGAGTCTTGATGGTTTGATTTTCTGTATTCTACAAATATTAGTATACATGCGATGTTAACATATAAAACTTGGCACTAGAACTGCCTCTTTCAGAGCCATACAGTCTTCACATGCACTGTAACCTACAGTCGAACATAATTTCCAACTGTGCTGGAAATTTTCTATTATTCTGTATCTGACTTTTCTATTAAAAATAAACATAGGCTGGATTTTTCTTTTAAAAAGCCTATCTTCTCCCACAACTTCAAAAGCAAGTATCAAAAAGGAAGAAACAGCAAAAATAGAAGAAATAAACACACTGTGCTAGTTATGAAGCTCTGACACCTGACAGCCACAGTCTGAGGAACATTAAAAAAATTCCTATATACAAATTTTACATACACGCTAAGATTAAGAGCTCAAGAAAATTACTGTATCTGGGTTTGCCATTATTTCCACCACTTCCAAATTTAGCTGCAACTCACGCAAACACATTTTCAGATGTGTTTTTTGCACAGTAATCTTCTATTTGCTCTGTCCATAGAGTTAGGTCAACACTTTCACCTATAGGTATCTAAAAGTACACGCTTGTCATTTAAAAGTTAGGCCTTAGTTTCTCGGATAAAACATAGCATATTTAGAAGTTCGAAAGCCAAGCAGGTCTCTCATCTCATTTCGAAATTTTGACAAGTCTTGCCGCAGCTCATTTAGGTTTTCCACAGTTGCCTGATCCGTGCTTTGCATCTTCTGTCTCATGGAAGTCAAGTAACGGTGGACTAAGCAACACATCACCTTTTGATAATTTTCATCTCTCTTTTGCTTCAGATTTCTCCATTCCTTTAAACAAACATCACACATTTACTATTGAAAAGTGATTTTTGAGATCTAAAGCCTCTACATTATTATACAGAGTAAATATGAACAAAATAGCAAAGTTATTTTATAGATGCATCCTGACACCCACAAATATACAACTGCATGTAAATTGCCAGCAAAATATAAATTTATTATAATACGTGAATATAAGATGAATGTGAATTTTACAAATAAAATGTGAATATAAGATGTGAAGAATTGTAATCTATGTGACTTGGTAATTGAACTATGGGCAATTAAGACATCCATAATCCTGCATGTCTCTCAGTGCACATTTCATGAAGTCTTTGAATTTTTTTTTTTTTTATGTTATTTTTGTTGGCAAGAAGATGCAAAATCAGTATGCAAAATTACAGGGTACAATAAACACATTTATTTAACCTAAATTAAAAGAAAAACCTAAAAAATCCCTTCCCCCAACAATAAGAAGTTCAGTGATCCTTTCTGGTGTTTTGACACTTTTGCCATATGTTTAAAACAATTACCTTGCCTAAACAATAACCAGAATAACCTTACCATTTTTGAGATTAGCACATACTTCCTTGAAGTTTCTGAGTTTTCAATCAATGAAAGCATTTTTTCCAAATCATTTCGGGGGGATTTAAGGGTTGGAGAGAAGGGGGTTGAAATTCACAGAACTGAAAGTTAATAGAATCTTATTTAAGCAGAAATAGGTAACAGCTACTTATTTCTATTTTGGATACAACACACATCATTCTAGGGCTCCTATTTACCTTAGCAGCACTCACCATGTGACAGGCAGCTTCAAGCAGCAGCTTACTAATTCATTCTAGCTAGCAGCACCTTTCCTGCTTCAAAGCCCACAATCATTTCTTACCTTCAGACTGTTCTGACGTTTCACTTTGCCACTTGATGTATGAGAGCAGATCCATTTACTAAGACTGTTGAAAAGATAACAGATAGTCTTGGGAGAGGGAATAACATTGAAAGGTGGAGGTAGCGTGCATTTGTCATCAAAGTAGCTAAGCCAAAGCTTGGCACGAGCAAACTTCCATTCCTTATCTTCATGATTCTAGAGTATCAGAAACATTAATAGAGATCAGAAGAAAAATAGTAACAGGCTATTTCATAAGTTTTATTTTTTCATACCTGAAAAACTGTTATTTAACTTTGATTATATAATATTTTAATACATAGATTATACAGTATTTTGATAAATTTGTTTTAATATATTAATATTAAATAATTAAAACCGGATCTCTTCAATTCACTGTATATTCTAGAGTAAATACAGAATTCAGTTATAAAGGTATAAACCCCTATCAAATGCCCAAGCACTACCTTATCAAGAATATCATCTTGACTTGAACAGCTACTGTATCAACAAAGCCTTCAACTCAGAGAAAGCCAAAGCCTTGCACATGTTCATCATCCAAAGTATCGATTTTATTTGGATCAATGTAAAGAAAAAGTTCAAGAAAAGAAAGTAAAGAAAAGTTGAGGGAAAGATGCCCCTTGTGAACTCAGAGACAGAGCTCATCCATGGAGGTCTGTAGATTAGTCGACACATCGTAGGAAGAAATTTGCGCAAAATACAAAAGATACAGCTAGTAATTACTGGTAATTAATCAAAAACCACTTACTGCTATCAGCTGAAAACTTTTATGAAGCATTGCCACAAGGAGTTTAGTTAATACTATCACAACCACCACGTTGTATGTACCAACAATAACAGCACCCACAAAAGACTGCAATTCTTCACCATAGCTAAAACGTGTGACAAAGATTGCTACATGTGCCAGGGAGAATATATACCAGAACAGAGCAAAACATGTGCCAATAAACCTGCAAAAAACAAGAAAAAAAAATTTGGTTAGGTAAAGCAAACACCAAAAATGAGATTATTGAATGTAAATTTAAGTTCAGCAAAAAATTCCAGTTTTGTTTCATTACTAGGAACAATAAAGCTATTTCATAGATATTGAACTCACGAATGGAATGTGTCATTGCTCTGCTGTTCACAGAAAATACCCGCACAATCCTTCTCTTCATTTACAGTAAATCCTTTATCATAAAGTTGTGTCAATCCAATTGTGAATGAGAACAAGACAAGAAGAAACATGCCCAGAAATTTTCCAAAATCTTGCAGCATCTGCCCCATTGAAATCTGTGAAATAGATTTAGTTCCAGTTTTAGTAAAACATGCAATTATTTTTTGCTTGTAATCTCTCCTTCATCCTCTAATCAATAAAAAAGCATCTACTTGCATTTTAAATGTTTAACTTAAAATTTACATGCTAAACAGGCCTCACAATCAGGAGCTACCCTCATACCATTTTTCAGTGAAAAATTCTAGACGTCAGAAAGAAAATTTAAGTAGTTTTAACATCACCTAGTAAGTTCATCTCCTTTAATTAACCACAAGCAATAGTACCTACAATGTAGGTATCTACAATATTATTTATTTAGAATACCAATGGTAATAAGAACTCACAAGTCAGTAGATAAAAGCAGTAAATGAAATGCATTTGAACATAAACACCAATATAGAAAGAAAACAGTAAGTTCACTGTATTCATCAAAACATTTGGAATTGTAATTTATCACTAATTGAAACAGAGTATACCAAAGCCCATCTGCAGAATACAGAATTAATGCACTGTATGTTTTATGTTAGATTTTAAAGATATACAATATGTAAGTTTCTAAGCACATAAAAAAATGAAGGGTGTATAGAAGATAGGAAACTGAATTCAGATCATTAGTTTCCATTTCAAAGTATCCTATGCAAAAATTTGCAACTGTACAAAAAAATTCCAAATGCAACACCACCCCCCATAAAAAAAAAACCAAAACCAGCATCTTAAAAAAAAATATAAATTTATGGTTGTGCATTTTTCCAACACAGAGAAATCTGTGACCTGCTTTTGTCATAAGCATAAATTTTTTTTACACAGACACAACATAAACTGTTTACATCATTTAAATTACTCTTCCTACAAACTTCTTCAGAGAATAACATACTATTATAAAGAACGCAAATACAGAAACTGGGGTTGGGTAAATCTAATCCTCTACAAGAAATCAGAGTATGGAAAGCCTGATTCTATATGAATCACAATCCGTACAAATCATAGTTCAGAACTGTATCACTGGTCAGGTTTTGCAAGTACAAGTTTATTGGGAGATGCAGTGCCAGCTCCTGCTCCCTTCCCATGCTGCTGCAATCTCAGTGAGTACCCCGGCTGCACAGCAGAGCCTCTCTGATTCTTTGCACAGTTAGCCACCATTATGGAGAACATGCAACTGCAGGCAGAGCTTTGCAGTACTTGTACCATTTGGTCAGAGGATGATGGTACTGCACATCATACTGTTTCATCACATCCAACCCCTCAAAGAAAAAAACCACCCCAACAACAATACATTTACTTTTTAATTGATACATGGTTGAAGGCAAGAGAGAAAGAGAGACCAAGTAGATTAAACAGAGATGCACAAAAAGTGCACAAAAAAACTATTTTGTTTGGAATAGAGTGTAATAACACAGACCAAATACCAGCTGCTTTCTTCATATACTTGTGCTATTCCTTTCTATGTATTTAGAATTTCTAATTATCTAGTCTAGGGAAATAATACGCTACCTCTTGTAAGTAATAATCAACCACCACACAGTCAACTTACAAATCTGTATTTAAACAGGTTTTATTAATCAGTAAGTAACTGAATGCTTAAAAATAACTCCACTAGCCAACAGACCACAGTACCTGCGTCATCCCCCCTACCATTGGGTTTCCATGCCATATTTGACTGCCACCATTTGAACTTTGTGACCTACTTTCAGAAAAACTCTAGGAGTTGTTGCTCAAGCTGTACTGGCCAACAGAAATAACACAAGCTTCAGTGTGCCACTGAATGGGGAGACTGTTGACTGTTTTTATTTACTTGGAAAATTTCATAACATAGCCTCCTAATAAAAAACTTGTGGAAGATCTAGTACATAAATAAATATGAACATTAAACAGTGAACCTCTTTAAAATGTGGACAGACTTCAGTGTTCAATCAATTTGTATAACAAGCCTGATGCTTGCTGCAACAAAAAATTTCAGTATTATTTCAAAGTATGAAAGTATATTTCAATTTAAAATTTTATAAAAGAAACATAAAAATAATTAACACAATATAGTCACAGCTAGAGAGAAGAGGACAAGTAGCAAAGCAAAAAAAAATCCTAAAAGGAGAATCAGGCATCTTCCAACAATATTAAACTGGTTATAAGAAGTATGAACATTCTCTTTCAAGTACTTTATACAATGATTTAGAAAGACCAGTTATTTTTTCTTTTCAAAGGACTATTCTGTATGAATCAAAAATATTCTAAAAGATAATTATTTGTGCAGCAACATTAAGTACTCCAACTCATAAAAATGAGCTGAACCTTCAAGCTGGAGGTTTTCAGCTAGATCCTAAAGCCTTGATACGAGACCTGGTGATCTGAGCCAAAATTATTTACTTGAGAACATCCTTTAGTATAGCCCTAGTTGCACAAGAAGAGTTAAATAAAAATGCTTCTCCCAAATATTTACACTTCATAGGGGCAATGTTTCTTGTAGCATCCTCACAAACCATCCCTTGCCACAAAGCTCTTAAAACCAGCCCTGCTCATTAGAAAACAGGATGAAGCAATGATTTGACCTATGAGGACAAATTCCGCAAGTATAATCATTGGATGACTACCCTGCTTATTCCAAGTACCTTTGTATTTCAACAGACCCTGAAAACTCAGTGACAGTGCTGACAACCAGATACCTTAACTAAATCCTATCATTATCAGGGGAAAATGAAATGAATAAAGGGGGGAATAATCATTGGTACAAAAAAAAAAAAACCGGTGACTTTGCTAGCAAGACCAGCAGGTCAAAGGAAGTGATCCTGCCCCTCTACTCTGCTCTCGTGATATCCACTTGGGATTAATCTGTACAGTTCTGGTGTCCTCAACATAAGAAGGACAGTGGAGCTGTTGAAGCAAGTCCACAGGAGGGCCACAAGGATGATCAGGGGGATCAACCACCTCCCACATGAAGACAGGCTGAGAAAGCTGGAGCTGTTCAGAAGAGAAGCTGCATGGAGACCTCACTGCAGTCTTCCAGTATCCAAAGGCAGCCTACAAGGATGCCGGAGAGGGACTCTTCATTAGGGAATGTAGCAACAGGACATGGGGTAATGGGTTGAAACTAAAACAGGGGAAGTTCAGGTTAGATATAAGGAAGAAGTTCTTTACTGTGAAGGTGGTGAGGCACTGGCACAGGCTGCCCAAAGAAATAGTAAATGCTCCATCCCTGGCAGTGCTTAAGGCCAGGTTGGGCAGAGCCTTGGGTGACATGGTCTAGTGTGAAGTGTCCCTGCACAGGGCAAGAGGCTTAGAACTAGATGATGTTAAGGTCCTTTCCAACCCTAACCATTTTATGATTCTATGATCTGATTTGTTGTCGTAAGTCTCCAGGAAGTAAGGTCAGGGAAGCTGGCAGTGTACCTATGCAAAGGTTTTTTCAGTAAGCTGTGCTTTTAATAACAAGTGCTTTAGCCTGTAAGGGCTTTTCACTGGCAAAGAAACAGTATCAGTGAGTGCTGAGGACTGAAGCTAAACAAAAGAAAACACAGAAGGGAAAAAAAATTGCTAGTGGAGTAAGAGGCAATTTCTACTCACAATGTTTTTTAGAAGGAAGCTTTCTTCCTCATTTTAATCTAAAAAGGATTGAGGGAGGTACCTGCATCCTATCCACTGCGATATCTTAATAACAGTCCATGTTCCCTCCCCTATCCCCAAGGGGTATACCTCCTGTATAGAATCATACTGCACCCTCGAGTCCACACAGTTTATCTGCAGTTTACCATGATGAATAGCACCAAGATTAAGATGAGAAAGTCTGTGCTTAAAAAAAAATAGAAATCAAATTAACAAAAAAAACAGTTCATGGTATAAGGTCAGTAGAAAACTCCATGTCTCCTCTCAAATCAGGAAAAGAAAAACTAAACTCTTGGTACAAAACCAAGCTAAATTCTAAGTTCAAGTGAAAAATTTGCTTAGAAACTGATTGTGGTCTCCACTGCTCCAGTATCACAAGACAAGACTGTTAACCCACCATCTCCAGATGACTGAATTAAATGTATTACATAATTAAAATGCTTTGGGTTTTTTTACTGCCATTATTACTCACTGGAAGGCTCCAGAAAATTCCAACAAACCTGTTCTCCCTTCTTAGAATTGTTCAGAAATAGATGACTATTTCAATACCATTGGAGATTTGTATTTTTCAAACTAAAGCAATTTGCACAATGCAACTGAATGTGCACCCTTATATCACAGATATAAACAAAGGCCTTTGATTACTCTTCCTTACTATATACCTCATTCATCTATCTTTTTTAGAGGTAAGAAATTAGGACAATCATTTGCATATAACTTTACAGGAAGAACCTGATACTTAGTTTTCAGACTGCAGACATTAATGCAGCATGTGAAGCTAACAAAAGATGAAAACAAAAAGACAATATAGGTACAGTTATCATGGAAAAGGTACTGTAAGAAAGTTAATTACGCTATCTTTTCCATTCTTATCCTTACCTTTTTCCATCTAAATGATGTTTTACATGAGAGATTAAAAAAAATCAAATTGCAATGTAATATCACTTGTATTTTTAACTTTCCAAGTTTCTTACTTTCATTTATCCTTCTTTTCTTTTCAATAAGGTATTTTATAGCAAATTAAAAATAAGTTTTATATTTTCTCAAGCAGTAATGGTATTCACCTGAAGCGGTCCCAGAATAGAGCTGGTTGTGTACATGAAGAAGAGACGCAGATAACTAAGAACATTAGCAAAGGCAAAAAGACCTTCTGCCACGAGGGTAGGGTGGAATGCATCCCAGTCCTTCCTTTCAGCATAATCATGAAACTGTAATATAAAGAGGACAAACAGGGATCACTGACATTACAAATACAGCAATGCACCCATGCACCAATCCCTATTACTGCATTCAAAGCAGGAAACAGCATAAAAGAAATAAACATATATGATTCGTAGATGACTTCCCTCTTTCAGACACCACACTTTTTAGACAAAAGCATTTTAAAATGCCATTCCAGAAGGAGCCAGAAATCTGATGATTTAACTTCAGCACTTAATTCTGCCACTTACTTGCTTATAAACCATTTATTCATCTGTTTTGCTTTCCCTTCTACTCTGTTTTGCATGTTGAAAAAGCACTTTACTTCATAAACATGTACATTGTCTAGTGTAGTAGGCCTCAGTCAAAACCAACATCAAAACGCTGGAAAGAAAAGTAAGGTACACATACAATGTGGTGATACCTGGTCTTAACCAGTTTTAGAAAGATTTAGAAAAATTTAGAACCTGAGGTTCAATCAATGGATTTTATGTATTATTACAGAGAATGGCAGTCACAAGTAAACTGTTGGCGTAAACACACCCTTAAAGTAGATCCATTAGATACTATTCAACTATTCATGGAATATCTACAGATCCCTGACTTTTGGCTTGGCTGAAAACATTCAGCATTATATTAACAGCTTCTGCTGTCTCAAGACAAACATTTGAAAATTAAGGAACTGAAAGCTGTCATAAAGTTACTTTCCTAAAAGAGTAGTGCACAATGATGGCAAGAAACAGGGATAAACATGGGTTTATACACTGCAATTCTATGTGTACAAATCTCTCTGCTACACTCTTCCTTTACTTCTGACAGCTTCAGTGCCTGTAATACGGACCTAAAATGTAAACAGAACATTTTTATTTAGTTTTCTAAATAATGAATAAACTATAATTTTTCCACATAAAAATAATCCCAAAAATGCCATTATGTGCCTGCTACACAGGAGTCCTGCATCTTCAAAAAGATTACAACTTAAATTAGCCACAAAGTGCTCTTACTTCAGCAAAGGAACTACCACTACAGACACATGCTGCTTGCAAAAAAAATGGCTGGGAAGGCAGCCCAACATGGCATTCTCTCTCCAAGAGACAGCGAATTCTCTCCAAGAAATTGAGCTTTCCTTTCCAAATGATTACCAGCCTCTGGAATCAATGCAAGGATAGGGAAATGAGCCAAACACCAAGCTGGGAAGAACTGAACCAGTTTACTTCCCTCCCAATTGTCCGACAGCTCACAGTTTGCTATACAAAATAATGGTGCTACTGCAGGGGCTTGAATTTTGCTAAAATATTCATATTCAACTGGACTGGCAGTTTGTCAGATGCTGTGCTGCTGACAACAGAATGGGAAGGATCATTTTCAAAATTTGTGTCTTCAATCAAATCCAGATGGCTTTTCACATAGAAAAGACAGGGCTCTTCTATCCTCTTGGGCCTTTTTTCCCCTACTCCAAAAAAACCCAACAAACCCAAAACCCATACAAAAAAACCCTCCACCAAATGAACAAACAAACAAATAAAAAAAACCCCAACAAAGCCAAAAAACCCCACAGCCACTTATGAAATTTGAGTATAAGTCATCAAAAGCTGAATAAAACTTTCTGTAACAAAAAGGCAAGCTAAACACAGTGACTACCATTAGCTTTGTGCATAGTACTGATCCATGGAATCAGGCAAGCCCAAAGGCCAAATCATATGACCTGTATATTGAGATTTCCCAAAATTAACATCAAGCCATTTGGAAGACCAGTCAGTTCTTACAAGGAAGACAGTAGCTCTGTTTGGGGTTTTAAGTACTCAGACATGTGTTGATGTATATTCCAATTCCCATTTGCCTCAGTAACTCCAGAGAAAATGCCTTTAACACCAGAGCAAGGAAAAACACAGCATCCAGAAGCCTCAATTCTGAGTGGCAAGACCCACTGAGGGAGCCTCAAGTCCTTGACAGGACTTGGCTAGGAGCCCGCAGCTCAGCTGATCTGGTTCGAAATCACCTTAAGAACCTGAATGTGCACAAGTCCACGGGACCTGATGAAATCCATTCATGGGTCCAGAAGGAGCTGGCGAATGAAGTTGCTAAGCCACTGTCCATCATCTTTGGAAAATCATGGCAGGCAGGTGAAATTCCTGACGACTGGAAAAAGGGAAATATAACCCCTACTTTCAAGAAGGGGAATACCAGTCAGTCTCACCTCTGTGCCTGCCAAAATCTTAAAGCAAATTCTCCTGGAAAGCATGCTAAGGCACACGAAAAACAAGGCGGTTTGTGATACCCAACATGGCTTCACTAAGGGGAAATCCTGCCTTACCAATCTGGTGGCCTTCTATGATGGGGCTATGGAACTGACGGACAGGGGCAGAGCAGCTGACGTCATCTACCTAGAGTTGTGCAAAGTGTTTGACACTGTTCTGCATGACATCCTTGTCTCTAAACTGGAGAGATATCAATTTGATAGATGGACCACTCCGTGGAAAAAGGATTGGCTGGACGGCCCCACGCAAAGAGTTGTGGTCAATGGCTCAATGTCCAGGGGGCTCAAGCACCTCCTGTATGAAGACAGGCTGAGAAAATTGGGGCTGTTCAGCCTGGGGAAGAGAAGGCTGCATGGAGACCTCATAGCAGCCTTCCAGTATCTGAAGGGGGCCTATAAGGATGATGAAGAGGGACTCTTCATTAGCAACTGTAGTGATAGGCCAAGGTATTCCCAGAGGAGCTCTGGAACTATGAAGATGGGTACTCACCTTGTTATGGGCCACGACTTTGAGGGCAAAAGTTGCCAAATACAGGGAATTCATGACAAAACTAAGCTGATTACGGGATTCTTCTAAAAAGTCTTCTAAACCATCATACCAGAGTCTTTTAACATCTGACCACACCATTCCTGCGGGAAAAAAAAGGCAGAGAAGACAAGCCACAGCACTTTAATAGATACTCTTTTACAACTAAAGCATTTTGATTGGCTTTTGTAAATGACATTTTAGCGAAAAGAAAGAAATGGAGTAACCTAGTAAACTTATGAGAAGGTCTGCACTGGATTATAAACATTAATCATAAGGCAACAAGATGTTTGACCTTTTCAAGACTACTTTCCAATGAAGAAACATGTTCTCTAGAAAAAAATGGGAATGACTAGGAGAAAAATTGGATGAGAAATGGTTAAATTTAAATAAAGGTAGAGGGCTAGAATATAAATGCTGCTTCTGACTGAAAAGTATTCACCTTTTTTCCAAAAGTAATATAGAAAGCATTACAGTGCTCTATAAAGTACCAAATATCTTTACAATACCTATACACTTAAAAAAAAAAAAAATTAAGAGTAATCAGCTCAGTAACTGCTACTGAAAAGAACCAAAAAAGTAGAAACTTTTCTTACCCTAGGTAACAACATTAGCAGAGATCATGACTTAAGACTACAAAAGGTGGAAGTTTAACTACGAGCTACATACATTTAAATATTCAGGATCTTTATAGAAAGCTCAATTTTACCATTGTTAACCGTGTCTGGCTGCATGGAAAAATACAGTTGCTAAGAATTTTACTAACTGAATGTCTGTTACGGACTTTGCATTTTATAAAACTTGAAAGGACCATTAGATTAAATATAACAGTATCTTTGATTTCTATGAGTAATCAGTTTTTTAATGTTTGGGGTTTTTTTTGAGTACTTCAGTTGTACGCTGCTTTATTTAAGACAAGAAAAGAGCATGTGTATAAATGGTAGTTCAAAACTGTTAAGACTTGGTTCAGCTTTTAGAACTTTGCAATTTCTCTCAAACTTTGGCCCAGCAGAATCATAGAATAGTTAGAGCAAGATCCAGTGAATGGAGAAAAAAAAAAATCAGCTATGTGTGACTGTATTTGTTGAGTCAGCTTCAAAGCAGTGTAGGAAGGCATAATAAGAAAAAGTTTGCTATGTACACTTTGTTAAAAGACCTACATAAATCTCTCTTCTTCCGGGTATAAAGAAAATATTTCTAAGCCAGAACCTCTGTGCCTCTACAATTACATAAAGATCTCAGGTTTTCAAAGAAACCATTTTACTGGTAATATTTAAAATATCATACACAGACACAAGTAATTAAGAAGTTCCTACTACTTTTTTTATAGACTTCATAGAATATCCTGAGTTGGAAGGGATCCACACAGATTATCAGCTCCAACCACTGACTCCAGACAGGGCAACCTAAAATTAAACTGTATCTCTAAGAGCGCTGTCCAAACACTTCTTGTAAAAGAGAAGCTGGAAGAAGTTAAAAGTTCCATGGATTATTGGCTGATGAAAAAACAAAACAGATTTGACTCACAGTGATTAAACCAGCTACATACTAAATAATACTACCTATTCATGAGAAGTTGTTGGAAAAAACCTAAACTGATGTCTGAATCAATTTTATTCCTCTATCTAGCATTGAGGAAAACTAGTTGAGGACAGGCTCTTACAAAACTATCCATCTGAAGAACACATACTTGCTTTGCCTTCATGTTATTTTTCGTTGGTGGTTTCTTTTTTTTTGGTTGGTTGGGTTTTGGTTTATGTTTCGTTGAGGTTTTTTTGTTTGTTTGTTGTTTTTCGTTTTTCCCCCCTCCTCCTCAAGATCAGAATTTCAAAATGTCTAGGAAGACACAGAGTTTTTACGTTAACTTGCTATTGCACAACTGAATCTCACTTGCATCACTCTGAATGCTAGCAGTCCTTAAGAAAAATTCATGTACCTCCTCTGTTAGATCCTACAATATTCTGTTTCTTACAGTTCACTTTATGTGATAACTGCAGATTATTGTAACATGTGTCATCTCTTCCTCAAAATGTATTTGGCTTTTTTTTCCCTGTAACACTAGCCTTGTGAGAGCAAATTTCAGTCAAGCAATGAGTAACATGCTCAATCTCACAAGGCAGTACAAATTATCATTGTTCAATCAAGGCCAGTTTGGATGGAACACTGAGCAACCTGGTCTAGTGCAGGTGCGGAAAGAAATTATCTTTATGTTCCCTTCCAACCCAAACCGTTCTATGAGTCTATGAACATAAGCAATTGTTATACAATCTCCTCTTATCATACCTACCAATTAGCCATATTATCAGAAGATAGTCTATTCTCTCAAGAGCTGGACCCATTGTATTCTTCTTATTCTCATTGTAGACAAGAGAATACAAATTAAGTAATAGGAGAAACGTGAAATATGAAGCTCCATGAATAATAAACTTCATAAAAGGAGTGTGAATTATCCGACCTACTCGAGACTTAGGAGCTAACAAGTAACACAGGGACAGAACTGGCCAGAAAATGCCAACCATCAAAACAGTCAAAATTTTCTTGCATGTGTGCTTGCGTCGATATCCTGCCATCTGTCCAAACCATACAGTGTTCAGAAACTGCTGGCAGTTAGACTGAGCAACAAACTGGAGGAGGAAGGAAAAGAAACAAACAAGAAATCAGTCTCAGGTTTCTTAATACCTATTACTAATTTACATTATTAAAATTGATTTTCAAACTCTGTAGTTACCAGTGAACAGGAGAAGTCAAGAATGTTAAGTTGAAGTAATCCCATAAGAGAACAAAAGTGCTATGAACCTACTATGATTATACACACTAATTATTTTAATTTCCTTCTAAAGCCAGCAACTAAACATAAATTATACATACTAGACTTTCAATGGTTTTCAGCCTAAGAATTATTCTTTAATTATTGACAAATCCGGCATATAAATAACATCATACCTCAGTTCATTGTTTGTTATTATAAAATGCATTGACCTTATCTGAAGAATAAGATACTGTTATTGTAAAATTCTATCCATGCTGCAAAACACAATGCCCTGTGAAGTGAGGCCTAAAGTGGCTGAGGAATTTTATATCTGTCAGTTCTTAAAATCAATATGGCTCTAATCAGCAGGGTTAATTTTACATTAGAGTAAGCTATGCTGTATCAGTCCCTCAAAGAAGGGCATTTTGGCCTCAAGTTTATGTAGATTATGCAAATGTAGTTTCAAACTTCAGGTGCTTATGTGCATAGAGTTACAAAAGAATCCATTTCACTAGAGGACGGTTTGTCATTTAATTGAAAATATCAACAAAAATAAACTTGATTGTATCATCACATTTTAGTAAGCTTCACAAAAAAACTGTCTCTATTGTAAACTTGACAGGAATAAAACATACTTTGCGAAGATATTTCCTTCATACCGCACAAAAAACATTATTATTCTCCAACCACTGTGGTAAAAACAAGCTATGCTCAAAAAAAAAAAATCTGAAATACTTCAGTACGCTTGTTTAATGCATACCAGAAATGTTAAATTTTAGGACATTCCACAACTATGGCTTATGGCTTTTAAGCACTATGTGCTTTTGAAGTGTCACAAACAATTTAAGCCTAGGTATGTTGAATGGGCACAATTACAATGCTTTCTGCAAATGCTAACTGAAAATGGATTTTGCATGTCTCACTGTCCCTGGTCCTTCTATAAGAATCTCACAAATACCCATTTGCCTTCTAGCACAGCAAAACTCCAGTTACAATTTCTCAAAGGATAAAGACAATGATAACCTACTGCATAAAATAAATTCCATGTTGATGGCATAAAAAGGCAGCTACTATTCTGGAACAGAGGCACTATTGAGTTACACCAGCTTAAGTTAGACCTGTACTACATAATCAATGAACAGCATACACAAGGCCTGAGCCAAAGCTGAACACCTAATGACAAGTGAAAAAGTGATAAATCACGTATGGCATCCTAAGGATCCATGCTTCCCTTGGAAAGTATTTACTGAGGATCTGATCAAATCACTACCACTACCAGAACTGTCCATAAAAGAGCAGTAGGCTATACTCCAATACAGAAAATACATTCTTCTCCACCGTAAATACTGAAGAAACACTCAGTATCTTGCGATATCATTTCCCTTTTTCACATCCGATGATCACACCTTGCAAATTTATTTACATTTCTATGCCTACTGGCAGAACAACAAATGAAATGAATTACTAGCAAAATATGAGATGGAAAGCTTATCAAATTACATCAAAGACAAACCTCTTTTTGATTATACTTGATTGCAAGTTTTAAGCGGCTTAAGTTCATCCTCTCTTCCAACAATCCTCGCTTGTCTACATGTTCATCACTGGATGTGTGATTCAGAATAACTTCCAGCTCCCGTGAATTCCGTGCTTGTGCAAGCAAATCTTTAGCAAAGGTTTTGCACTGTTGGGCTAGCTCCTCATAATCATTTCTGAAAGACACAAAACCAGTACAAACTATTACACTGCTCACATATTTTCCATTAAACCATTAACTACTCATTTTTGGTTGGGACTGTATGTTACGCTAAGATGAATTTAAAAAAAAACCCACAACCCTACAGTTGTATGTCAAAGACCAAGAATTCTGAAGACAACTCTGTAACATGACACCATGTAACATGACAATTATGCTTCAGTTTAGTCTGCAACTCCATCAGGCAGAAAAAAATTGGGAAACAGACTTAAGAGTATTCAAATTCTTATGAATGCCATATAAAAAGTTAAAACTTGGAATTATTTCCAAGGATGTGCAAATGTAGCAGTCACAAAATATGGCACTAATAAGTCATTATTTCTACTTGGAAGGGACTTTGGTTTTGCTTATTCCTGTTATCTGAAAACTAAAGTATATCCACTGAATACTATTTATTAATGTAATAAACAGAACTACAGAAACCACATGATTTACTTGTCTCACTCTGCACAGAAAGACAGTCGGTTATAAAACCAGAAAGTTCCTTTGTTGTTTAGGAAAATAGAATTTTACCCCATACAAACATTTGCTTTCCTGTTCTTGAAAGCTTTTGTGCTACTAAGTTACAAAATGGTAGAAACCTGTATAGTTTAAACATAAAACTGAGCATATGTTCATTCAATAGAAAGGCATTGTGAACATGAAGTCTTCTATATACGTATGCACTTTATACACACATGCACACACATGTGCTGAGTCTTATAAGGAGCAAAATTAAGAAACAGTACCCAAAACAATTCTTAACATGAGTCAGGTCAGTATAAACAATACTTCTACCCTGATGTAGGGGAAAAAACCATACAGAGTACTAATGAGATATTGTTATAATTAACAGGTAAGTAATCTTGAAATAAGTCAGCATTTAGCATGTTTTCTACTTATTTTTGCCAGAGCAGAGCTGAAATTTGAACTGTTGGTGCAACAATAAACACTGAACTGTCTACATTAAAAGGATTTAAAGTAATTAAACTGTCAAAGTGACTACTAATGAGGCATGAGTTATATTATATAACTTGTTACTATGTCAATCATCAGTTTAAACACTCCAATTACAAAGAAAAAAGAATAAAACTTTTCTAACACATACACATTTCTACATATGTAATTCCACAAAAGCATTAGTTGGTTTGTGTTTTTAATTCCTACCTGAATTCAACTTCAACAAGGCTTAATTCTTTCAAGTCTGCACTGAGTTCAAAAGCTCGCAGGATCGGATCCTCCTCTGTCAACATTATTAAAGCAGGACTGGCCAAACACCGATAAATGTCAAGGCGAAACCTGTGAGAAAAGAACAGCAAGCAAAACGAAGATGTTTCATTTGATTAGTAGTATCAAAACAAAACCTACTGCAAAAGTTGGCATAACACAGTCAGCTGAAAGACAAAACAACTGGATTTCTTAAAATCAGACACTACACGCACTGAATGTGATACATCATGGAAGACACTGTCCTTCATAGACTTAGAATCCCTATTACTTTAGTGTATCAAGAATTAGCCAAACTGGTTCCCACTTCTTTTCCTCACTACTTCAACTGTTATCAGCACATCAGCAGAAGGCCATCAGTTAAGACAACACGTACTGATAAAATTTGACATTTTTTAAGGTTATACAGCAGCTCTTATGGTTTTTCAAGTGGAAATAAAAGAGGGAAGTGAAGCATTTAAGACAATCTTCTATTTTAACATACTAAATTAAAAACAGTGGGGAGCTTTTATGTGCAGTACAGAAACAAAAATCAGCAAAAGTATCTGAAGGGTTGTTTTCCTTTTGCAAAACTACTGGATCATGAATATTGACACAATGTCTGTTGTCCATTCTAGTTTAAGCTAAGAGCTGTTATCTCAAACATTTCTAGTGTTTGTTTGCCTGGGATACCTTGACACCTTTTCTCATGCTGAAGTTAGTGATATAGGGTATCAGGCAGATACCAGAATGTGGTCTATAGCAGCTGATTATCAGTAACAATTATCATTTCACTCCCTTTATTTTTTAGTAATTTGAATATATACTGGACTAATCATGTAATAATTAATTGTATATAGTAATTGCAGTACAGTTATGATCTTTGAGCTCTAATTTTTTCACCCCAGCTCTCACATATTAAATTGCATTCAACTTGTTACCAAGTTACCCAGACAAAATATTGTTAAGACTGGCAAATCTATCTCTTCATTTGAATCCTTATTAAAAAGCTTTCTACTTTCAAAAAATACTGAAGAAAAAACAAAGAATGCCTTTAGTTTGCATTCATCAATCCATAGTATATGAACACTTTTAGAAAAAAAGCATACAGAATTATCCACCTGCTCATTCTGGCACAAAAAGCCCCAAGCATTAACTAACTGAAGAAAAAAAATATTTGCATAGATCCTATGCTCCCAAATCAAAGATAGCTAGAAGGTTTATGACATAACTGGTAGAAAGGCATAGGCACTTAGCTTAATATGCACAGTGACTAGGAGTATAAAACCAAAACGAAAGAAATGCTACTGCCTCCCACCAGCCTTTTCAAGTACAACTCACCCCCAAGAACTCCTATCTCACACAATAAAGGCGACGATATATAAAAGGAACCCACTCATAAACCTCACCAGAGAGATAAAGAAAATATACTGAATCTGATCCAATCAATACCAGAGAATTAAGACAAGATTTTCTTTATTACTGTCTATGACTGGTTAAGTCTTACCTGGAATGTCGTAGACTATCTTTTTTATTCTTTGCAGTACACAGTGTGCATTCACAGCCTACCGCATGAGGTTTGGGTAATGAAATATCTTGCTTTAACAACATGGTGAGAATTTCATAGTTGTTACGATGAGCTGCTAAAATGACAGGTGCCACATCCATGGTTGTAGAGTATTCTGGGTTCTGAATGCGCTCCATTAATTTCTGGAACAAAACATAGGAACTATCTAAATTTACTCCATATAGATCAACTAGGGTTTATATGTCAGGGTTTTTTTTTTGACTTTTCAACAATGGATCTCTCAGAATATTTTCCTATGTTTCATGACATAAAAATAAGGAAGAATTTGTAACAACACTCAGACATCTCTCAGATTAATCCTGGAAAAAGAAAATGGACACAGAAATGTTTTTGTTTTACCTACATAGAAAGCCTAACATTCAGTGCCTACCTTCTCCCATATACATGCATTATATTAAAAAGTTTATTTTGCTCTAGTTTGGAAAAATAAAGAAGAGTACATTTACTAAGCCCAGAAAACTATCCTGACTACACTATACTGTTACACAAATACCTTATTCCTTCCCTCCATCTCTACTTGTGAGCTTTTAAGCTTTCTTTGATATTTAAGCACTGCCAAGAGAAATTTCAACTGATCAATTCCAAGGTGAAAATACGATGTTTATAGAATTGCTCAAAAAAAGATCTATGAAGCTTCAACACACGAGTTTATATACATAGCCTTTACAGGTCAAGGCTGCTAATCACCTTGCAAACAGTCTACAAGAAAAGATTTAGAACCACTTTTTTGTTTTTTCTCTTCTGCACTAACTGGGCATCTGTTACCATTTGGTACATATAAATTCACTAGATTCTTTATGTGGTAAAGCAAATTAATGTATTCTATTCTTTAAGACAACAGATGCTATAAATGTCCCAACTGTATCACCTTGGAGATGTAGAATTTAATTTAAGAACATTGTTTTAAATACACAGTTACCCAGAACACAATAGCCCACACTCTCCAACCAAAAATTAAGGAATAACAACACTCAACTACAATGGTTGGTCTGGAAGATCTTTTTGGTCGGTGATTAAGTAGAATGTCAACAGCTCCCACCACTTCCGAATCAATAGCCACCAAAAGTGCATCTGATGACTAAGGGAAGAAAACAAGTTGCATATGAAACTAGCAATAACTTAAACACCATGAAGAGTCAATATGAAGCCAAACTGCTTTTTTTTTTTTTTTTACATATTTTTAAATTTATTTCTAAAGCACTAAACCAATGTTCTGTATTATCACCACACATATGACCACAATACAAATGTAGGTTGTCATTCCAGGAGTTGAAATAGCATTGCTGACAATTTGCTTCATTGCAATAACAGCAGAAGAACCAATTGGAAAAATTACTATACAGCAAAGATGATATAAGAGACTTGAAAAAATCCAGTTCTAATGGACAGATTACAAGATTATTAAAACATTCAAAGCAAGCATACATCTCAGATGTATGGGATACTTCAGCCCTGTATTCAGAGTTCTGTGGTAAAGCTAAGAACAGAAGTTGGGTTTTTTTTTTTTCCCCATGGTGGTAACTACTTCTGAAACTTAATTCTTAAGGTGAGCTAAGCAGCTTTTCATTTTAGTTTCCCTACAGTTGATATTATTCTTTTTAGTTCACTTAACAAAACTCAAATTTTTACTTTATGAAGACACAGCTTTTATTATTGCTACTAAAAAGGAGGTCTAGGCTAGTGGAAAGTTTTTTTTCCTCCTTGTCCAATATCAAACAATCTAACAAAACACACTACCTTTCCCTGCCCTACATACTTCTGCCATCATAGCTACAACTCTTCTAGCAGCAGCAGAGATGTTGCATACAGTAAGGAAGTATTCTTGGTGTGGAACTGCCTTTGTCATTAAATACAGGTCAAACTTAACAAGAAAGTACAGCAGAAACGCATGTTTGCTTTAACTTAAAAATCATCTAATATAATGTAAAGTTTTTTGACTGCTACCATTTTAAGTTACTATATTCCACAGTCAAAGAGATCTCTGCATTCTATACTTTTTAATATGGTGAATTGACTGTAAATTGTTTATTCTGAAGATAATGCATGTTAGCTCTGCCACAGGAATAACACTTCAAATAGAATTCAGATTTGTTGATATCACTGAAAATATTACTTGTATTTGCCATGCTAATAAAAATCCCACTAAAAATAAATTACTGAGAAGAAAACACTTTCACAGTTATGACATGGAAAAAGAACAGAACTGCCTATAGAGTATTTCTTTCCAAATTTTGACAGGTTAAGAAAGAGTAGAATACACAGATCAGTAACTAAACAGAAAGCTTTCAGTAACTTATGTGTTGTATACCTGGCAGCCATAATCCAAAAGAAGCTGCAGTATGTCCAAGTTTTCATTTTCAATGGTTATGGTAACAGCATTTCGTCCAAGCACATCCACACAATTTATGTTCATTTCACCTGAGCTGTTTTCTTCTAAGAGTTTCTTAACCATGTAATAGTCACCTGCACAAGTAACATATGAATGTCACTTAATATTATTACAAAGTAATAAAAGCATGTGAACACTGTAAGTAGCAGCTACCAACCAGCTACTAATGGACAACATTCCATAGCTGACAACAGACCTCAAGTATGTTAGACAACCAAGAGGTCACGGTAGATAAGCATTCTCTCATCAGGGAGGAAATGGAAGGTATTTCAGGAGATCTCTTTCACGAAAGCACTAAGTCATGTACTTTAATCCACTCTTTTAGTTCCATCCTTATAAGCAAACACACACAAAAGCTCAGGTACTTTCAAAACTGGGGCAGTAGCTCACACATAACCTGTGAGACACAGGAAACATCAAGTGCATCAGAGAAGGCTTCTCCATTCAAAAGAACTATAGGCTCAGAGAAGCCCCTTCTCCAATGCTACAAACAGGTCTGTATCTCCACTGAGCAAAAGCCACATCAGTCCTCTTCCCATCACTCCAATTCACACGTATATATTATCAAAGAAGGTGTGATATGATGCTATAATGTTATAACATTCAAGCTAGCAGGTTTGATTAGCAAATAAATCTAACTCCAGTAAGATGTATGTAAGCCGCAATTTCCTATTTGACTGAAGCATAGACATACCAGGCTGCCCTGTTTAGTGTTACTCTGTTTAATTGAAACTTCCTGCCAAAGAGAAAAGTTTTTAATTATTTTTGTCTCTATGGTAACAAATTATATTGCAACACAGAAGATCATGACAAAGACAGACCTTAGTGTAGCATACTTACAGAAGTATATGTAGACTACTTCTACGTAGAGTCTGCAAGAGTACTAAACCAGCTGTTACATAAATGATTTTTTATTTTTAACATTTTTTGTTGTGCACCCGTTTAGCTCCCTGAGCCTCTGTTTTTACTTGGAGAGAAAGCTGAGGCTCGTTCTGATCTTCAGGACAGACATACACCAGGAGCATGGCTGCAGGCAGCCGAGACACAGCACCAGAACAAACTTCCTAAAGCCCACTGGCTAACGTCACTGCAAAAATACTCCTACCACTGCCAACTAACCTAAACAAACGGGTAGCAAGCAGCTCTGCGTATAAACACACCAGCTTCCACAACCCTGTGTTATGTCCTAAAGCACCCATAATAATCCAGCACGTTATTAAAAGCTTTCATCAGAGTCCAGCATTTTGGACATGTTAAGATCAGTTTAAGGCTCTATTTCTACTCAAGGCCAACTAAAAACATTTTGGAAAAGGAAATATTTTCCCATCCACTACCTTGGGTGCAAATCACAGTAAAACTATCTCATTGTGGGGATGTCTAAATAAGCAAGTTTTACTACAACTATATACTCAAAGCACACTTTTAACAGCGAGCACTGCAAATATGAACCCCTGCGACACAAAGCAAGGTCCCTCACGAATACGGGAGTACATGGCCCAACGCCTCCTTTCCCCGGTGCCGATGGCTTAGGGTTCAGCAGGAAAAGCCGGGCGCTAAGGCGAGGCGCTGCTGGGCTCAGCCACCGCGGTGCCCCCCAGCAGCAGCCCTGCAGCGCACAGCGAGGACCCGTCGCCTTCCCCCGGTACCCGGCCGGGCCCTGGCAGGATCGGCTCCCACCGGGGGGCTGGCGCCGGCTCGGGCCCTCAGAGCGAGCGGCCGCGGCCTCCGCTCGCCGACGGTGCGGCAGGCGGGGCCAGGCTGGGTAGCGAGGCCGGTACCTTTATCGCAGGCCAGCAGGAAGAGCTTCTCGTCCAGGGTGGTCTCCTCCTTCACCTGTCGCACATCCTTCAGCGCCAGCAGCTTGTTCGGCGAGGCCGAGGCGGAGGGGTCCGCGCTCTGGTACAAGGCGGCCATGGCGCCGGCTCCGCCAGGCCCATTAGAGCGAGAGCGGGATGGTGGCGCGGTGCAACTCCAGATGCCCGCTGCCGCACCGCAGAGAACAGGGCAGCACCGTCAGCCCCGCCGGCACGCAAGGCAGAGCAGAGCAGAGCAGGGCTCCCGGACCGCAATGCGCAGGCTCCAATGGCGGCGCCTGCCCTGCGAGGGGCAGCGGGAGGAGGGTGGGCAGGAGCGCCGGGGTGGGGGCTGCGGCGACCGATCGGCCGAAGAGGCACCGTTAGCAGGCCCCCGTCCTCCTCTCCTTCCGCGGCTCCGCGGTTTACCTTCCCTTCCAACAGCACTCAGGAGCTGGGGTCGGAGACCGCGGCCGGCAGGAGCCGCAAAAGAGGGGTCTCCTTACCCCAGGGTTTGGGTTCAAGCTAAACGATGACGATTAATATGAGCTGAAAGTCCAGATCTCTTTTCCAATCTCCTTTAGTCAAATCGTGTTTGGTTAGCGCCCTCTTTGAAACCAATATTGGTCTGAGAAGACAATTCGGTTCAGACGGTGGTAGCTGTCATTCATCTTTCAATATGGAGCTCAGCATGTACATCAAATGGTGCTAAGCACATGCAGTGGTTACTCCTGAAACCCCTTGCACTGTGATCAAAGTTTCAAGTAGTACAAACCAGTAAACAGATGGAACCAAATCCAAGCACTGAATTCTCTGAACTCCCACTATCATCCTCCATAATAAAAATTAAATAAATGTATCTTCTGAGAATATTTTGTGCCAGATACTGAAGACATAAAGCTAAGTTCAACTGTTCCCTCACCATGATTCTTAGGACTGCTTTTCAGGAGCTGAAACAAAGTAGCAGCTTGATACTGCAGGGAAAAAAAAAAACCAAACAAACCCCCAAAAAACCCACCTTCATTTTTATTTATATTTCCTTCTTCCCTAGTGTTTGGCTTTTAGTAACAACCTTATTAAATGTCCAACTCCAGCACGTTTAGTGAAAATTTGCAACTGTAGAGAAAGGCGTGCAAATACCTGACTGAGAAAATAATTACAGACTTGATGGCATACCGATGTCTGCACACAATACACACTTTAGAAGAATCAAAGATGACATGCATGAGGAAAGCAGTACATTAATGTTAAACCCCAAACTGGACTAGCCAGCTGTTTATTGTTTTCTTATACAGTATTTTATGAAAAATGGGAAAAAAAAAAATCAAATGTTTAGTCCAGTTGCAAAAGCTAACACATCTGCAGACCTAATCATAACATGATTATATTCCTGTTTAGTAATTTACAGACAGTTAATTTCCTGCTCAGTAACAGAAATAAATTGCTACATACATTTAAAGATTATTCCCACACAAGTTTCATCAGCTTTATCAAGTCATTAGTTTCCAGACATTATCAGAGGCCTTCACTTGCTCTCACTGAAGTCAATGCCAAGACTCTCATTGGCTTCGAGAGGAGTTAAGCTCTCAAAAAATAAGGCAATGATAACTTCTGTGCAGCTAGGAGTAATACAATAGGATTGGAATGCACCTTCAGACTTGTATCAATACATGTATGTAACACCCACTAAAAATAACAAAAACAATGTTTCTCAATGGGTCCTAAAATGACATATATAAAATGATGCAGATTCTTACAATGCTATGGAAAATAACACAAATGAAACTTCATTAATATGATGTGGGTTTTTTTTTTAAGCAATACAAATGTGTGATGTTGATTTGATAATGAACATGTTCTGAAAACAGTAATACCCATAAATAATCAATGTTATGAAATGGAATAAAGTTTTAACTAACAAACACATTATTAAAATTTCATTAATAAGGATATTTGTGCATACAAATTTTCTGATTTTATACTAAGCTTCAGAACTCTGAACTGCGAGGCGTTCTTCGTGCTCAACATGGCAGAAAGTTATATTACACGTCTTAATTATTTTATTCTGTTGAGTCCTCTTCCCATCAAACATGCAAATACCGTCATCACCATTTTTGGCTTCACTTCAACCAGGTCATCTGGGAGAGCATAGATACGAGCACCAATTTTTCGAGCAACTGAAATGGCATATCTTGGAAAACAAGAGAAAACATAGCATTATTTACCTTGCATCTACTAGTCTGCTAAGATATACAACACATTTTAATAGCAGGATACGCCTGTTCAGTACTTACACTCTGAGAAAATTACCATTACTGTCATGAAAGTATGTATTAGCAATTTTACTGGCAGATATTTTGCTACCGGTTATCAAAGCATTAGTTTTTGTCAAAGACAGTATGTATCATGCCAGACTATTAATACACCAGTTGCAGTGCTGTGGTGGTAGGTCATATCAGCTGTGAATTTAACTTCATATTTTAAATGTGCTTAGAAAAATAGTTCTAAAATACTATAATTATAATATATCTGAAGCAAATCAACTAATAGTGTTATCTGTTAATACATCAGTAAATCCTTCATTACACCATGTATTCACACACTTCCTGCACTTAAGGAAAAAACGAAGTACCCATTTAAAACTTACTTAGCATTATTTAGTTTGTCTTCACTAGAAAGATCTTCTCTCTTGACCATTTCTGGACGCACTGCTTTTGGTGCAATAGCATCTATTAAATCTAGGACAGGTAAACTAGTACTAATTGATTTGTCCTAAAAGAAAAGACTCAAAACGTTAGTAGAAGGAATTTGCTTTGATTATTCTGACTTGACAATGCAAAAAATCCTACAGCACATTTGACATTCCTATTGAAAGACAGAAGCATGTTCTGTTACTTCATTGTGTGAACGATTCCCTCTCTCTTTAAAAGGTCTAATGTTCTTTTCCACAATCAAAATGTTAAGATTCATACCCTGTGTTGACATTATTACTATATAAATGATTTTAAATTATCTAATGAAACAAACTCCTCTGCTTCCCTGAGGAAGGAAAGGAACTTTGAAAGAAGTCTAAGGACTAGACTTTCAAGACAACAAAAAGGTATCTACATTGCACAACTACTTTTACTTTTCTCCTTTTCTTGTACTGATATATTCTGCAGTAGTTTATTGCTCACTCTTTTTACAACTTTTCAACTCAGGTGGCATTCTGAGCTAGTACAAGCAGTCTGTGTTTTGTATTTAATACACAGACGTGTTTTCTTCTGTTCTTAAAATAGCAAGTACTATTACTGCAATTATTTCTTCCCAACTGTTAGGGCAGACAAGCAGCTGAGGACATCAAACCAAGAGAAAGCAGACAGTCCAGTGAGGCGCTGCACATAAGCCACGTGCATGACATGGCTGCTTTCACCACCAGGACAAAACTACGAATTCAAATTCAGTGAAGTCCCATAGAACCACCACATTAATTATACATTTAAAAATAGTAATATATATTTACTTGAAGACACTGAATGCATGCAATATCTCCCCAAGACCATAAGCCAGAACCCACACCTTTGTAATTTTTATTGTTTGAACTAATGGCAATTCAATAGAATTTTGCTTTCATTGCCCACAAGAAGTATCAGGGACCTCTGCTTTCTCTGCTACACTTCCAGCTGCAGTAACCCCAAAATACAGACAAAAATTCAAATTGTGAAGGAAAAGACACAAGTGGATGTTGTCAAAAAAAAAAAGTTATAATGAGTAATGTCACTTTATATCAGTAGCTCCTTATCTTTACTGATATACAATCAGCTGAATTACCTTTAAAAAAAACAACCAATGCCCCCCAAAAACATGAGCATGCCAAAAGCAAGATGCTGGGACAGATTCTCTTCATACTTTCAGCTTATTTATACCACCATTATTATAATTTATGTAGAAATAACAGAAGTAGCAATCCTTTTTAAGATGATGACCTAAGTTACCTCTAGAGTAACAAGGAAATACTTCATTCTATAAAAATATTTGATATTACCTTTTGCCTAATGCTTACCTAATTCAATTAATAACACAGTAAGCCTCAAATTTTTAACTTGCTAGGTTTTTATGTTCCTGTTGCAAACCACAGACATAACTTTCAGAGTATTCAATGAACCTGTATAAGAAAGTTAGATTTGCATGCAAGTGCAATTATTTATCTATCATTTCTAAAGAATGAGATTCACACAGCATGGCACACCTGACATACATATGACTTGTTTAGTGTTTAACACTTGACAAGTGTGAAAGGAAAGCTCCCTTTATCCATTTGCTTGTATCTGCTGAATGGGAAAGCTGGTTCCTAACGGTTTGCTGCACAACAGCAGGGCCAATGAAGACAAAAGATGTCGCTGCTTATCTCGGGCTCCCTCTCCTGGCTCTGTCACATAAGAGTGCATCTTTTTGATCAGCTGCTCTTAAAAATGGCGATTACTCCCCCCTCTGCACCATATTTCCAAAATCATTCTTCATGTTTGTACAAGCATCAAAGGGCCTATATCCAAAAATTCAATACATATGACATGCCATGGTCAAATACTGGTAATCTGGGACAAACATTTTGGTTTGTTTTGTCAGAGTAACAAATTATTTTTGTTTCTTATTAATAAACATGTAAAACACTTTTGAGGTTTCACACAGTGTCAGAAATATTTCCTTATACAATTACGCTACCTGATGAGAGCCACCACTAAATCCAAATTGCTAACAGGTTAGGTTAAAAATCCCCAATCTGATTATATATAAAAAGAAAAGTATATTAATCTGATTTACCTTGAAACTCGTAATTGAAGTTTTCTTATTTGCTTTTGCAAGTGTCTGATTCACCCACTTAATAATAATTTCATCATTTACTTTTTCCCCATCTCCAAGGTCTGATAGTACGTTCAAAGTATACCTTCAATAAAGAAAACAAGAGTCTGAGTTGAAGCAAGTGGTAGAAGTTCACTCTGCTGACAGTACAAAGCTACAAGTAAAATACTACTTGTGCACAGAAATTATGCCAAATACTCATCTTCATTATGTACCCTTACCTTACAAACTATTTAGCACTTTAAATCACTTATTTGGTTGTTGCAAAAATAAAATAATACTCATTCTCGAATAAAAATTTATAAGATTCACTATTACATCATCTTTCTATACGTTTTACTAAGCACACCATAACTAATCTTACTTTATAAGCTTAAATGACTCCCTACCATCCAAGTCACCTTGAAAAGTGAATCAGAACAGCCTGACAAACAAAAAGCACTGAGTGTTTACAGGTAGGTGTAAGAAAACTACACTTGTGGAAAATTTCTGCAATAAAATACTTTTTACTGAAATAGCTTGATATTTTTTTCCTGCTCAGTGCACTAGCTAGATTTTCATTTTACAACAGTTACATTACTACAGCTGTGATAGCCTAAAAAATTCTTCCCATTTTAACTTCTATAGTGTATTACCTCTTCCTATTTAACTTTGATTTTACAAATATTTAAATTACTTGAAGAAAGGTACATGGAATCAATATGAAATCATCTCTGCTCTTTTTACTTGCTGCAGAATTTATAGTTTTAACCACAGTTCATAGGATATACGATTTTAGTACTCTCTATAAATGGATGCGTACACATACATATTATTGTGGTTTCAACCACTACACAATATGTAAAACAACAAAAAAAAAAAACAACAAAACAAACCTGTGTAAGTTTATCTTGCAGAAAAGGGATATACAGAGATGGCTCTCTAAAATACCTGTTGGATGAACTAATGCTGGCTTCAATTTGCCTTGATACAGACACATACATATACACACATGCACAGATACATATATATACACATCTATCATATACTGTGCCTAACTTACCTTCTCATCAGTTGCCATACCAAAGCTAAAGTCAGAGTTGGGTTACCCTCATTCAGATCATGTCCAGCAATACCAACCAGTGAGAATTTGGCTTTTGTCTTCCCGAGTTCTACTGCATAATTGCAATTCTCAATCTAAAAATAAATGTTGCATGCAAATAATGAAAATGCCTTAATATTTCTGTAATACAGACCTATAATGTATGTTTATTTTGAATCTGGCTTACTGTTACCCTTGATAAGATTTGGAACCAAGAAAGATTTTTAGCCTTTCTATACTGTGGTTAAAATAACAGCTTTTATTATAAATACAAGTATGCAAGATTCCAAGGATGATCTTTTTTTCACACTTGAGAAAACCATGTTCACTTCCACTAAAGTCAATGAATTTATATATACTTACACCAAATCTGAATTTGGAAAAATATTAAAATGTGTTAATTCTTTGATAGTATTTCTCTTCCCCTCTTCTTTTTTCTTGACCCATAAGGATCATAAAACTAATTGAAAGCTTCTGGATTCTGCAAGTCTTGCAGTTCTCCTGGCAGCATATAAAACTGCTCTGTGACGAAATGCCTCACAATGCAAAAGCATCACGTAATGATAGCTGTGGCAGGCCTGAAACTATTACTTATACACCCTAATTAGACCTAAATTAAATATTACCAAAGTAATCCACATTTAGAAACTGAAGTGATACATGCTATAACTGCTATTTATTCATTGGGATGATATACAAAAGATACTTTTTCTTCCCTCCCCCTTCTCTCCTCCCACTCTCCCCCCCAGCAGCATGCAAATCTGAGAGAGATAGACAATCCAAACTATTACAAACATAACAATAGCAGACAGTGAAAATGAAGGTATGCCAGAGTTATCTGCCCACCTTTTTCATGTTACCACCGAGTAATGGATAAGGAGGTTTGTTGACACGGTTCCAGTCAACCAGCACACGAGTCATATCATACAATTGGAAGATTATTAAAGCATCAGAGAGGTCACTAAACCAGAGTAAAACAATGTTTTTAAGTACAAAAGCTCATATTCACAATTGAAGTAAATATTGAGACTTCTCCAAGTGTAATTAAGTTGCTGAAAATTTCCAATCACATAAATAAAAATTTGTGACATTCTCTGAAGAAACTGGCCTATTCCCTATTACTCTAACCTGCAATTATTTACATTGTGTATTTCATTTCATCATTTTCACGAATCTTAATGAAGCAAACACAGGTACTGGTTTTACCAACTTTAAATAATTGCTTCCATAGGGTGGGCACAGACAAAACATTTAGCAAAACAAATTTTCATTGATCGATCTAGTTTTAGTTTCCTCAGGGCTTTCAAAACAAGTCCTGAGTGCTTAATCTGCACCCACAAATGTATTGTGCTAAAGAATAATCAAAACCAATACATTTATCTTATGAAACAAACAAAAAAAAATAGAAAAAAGTATTTTCTCATTATAAATTGCATTCCTGATAATTCCCTTCAGCTACTTGCAGAATTAAATTCTCCATGTTAAACTATCTACAGATGGTATTCATTTTACAAAGGTCATAAAACAGGAACAACGAAACCTAACATCAAGTAGACATGCACACATATGTTCACAGTTGCTCCCTATACCCCATCTTTTATTGATGGGACAGAAAGAACACTGGCACAATATTTAAGTAATCAAAAGCATGTAAAAAGCCTGTTAAAAAGCTCTTTCTGAGGGAATAAAACGCTGCACTGATTCTTATGGCCTGATCAGCAGATAAGGCTTACCCCTCTTACAGTTTAGAATTACATTACTGGTTTAATAGGCTTGTGGTCATGTCATGAGAGAAAATAGAAACCATGCCTTATAAAACACAATTATCTCAACTTTTTTTAAAACAAAATGTAATTCAATGTATGAGTAAGAGGAGCACATCAAAAGTGCTTACGTTTTCTAGGCTTTCTAGATCATGACCAGAATATCCGAATCAGACACTCCTTAATGTGGTTCCACAGACCATTTCTGAAGTTCTTATCTCACTGTGTGAAAACCTGGAAATCACTGTTCAAGTAGAAATAAAACTTCCCTTCATTCTTCCCTTGTCATCCAAAGGAAATCAAATTCTTGTTTTTAAAAAAAGCCTTACCTGTATAAATGATTAACACATGGGCTTACACCCAGTGAATTCATCCAGTTTCTGAAAGTCCTTTCTTCATTACTTTCTCCTATGATGACAAATACAAATCTATATAAATTAGTGGAAAACACACTTTAATAAGCAATGTTTAGCTCTCATACTCTTCCTGCACCTCTCCCTCCTACCCCCAGATGACTTCACCCTTTTCATAGCAGTAGTCTCCACTGGCCAGTAAGTCAAGGCAATTGTATCGAATTCAGAGTCCCTCAGTTCCAGCACTTACAAGGTGTACTATTAAGACTACATTTTTCCGTGTAAATATAATTTTATAAAATACAGAAATAATTTGTTGGTTATCTTTTATGTAATTAATATAGGGGAGAAAATAGTGATTTTTTTTTTTTTTAAAGAGTTCCTAAAACCAGAATCAGTGGAAACTGCATTCAACAGTGTCCTCAAATCTATTTGAAATGGCATATTCTTACCAAAAGTTAGTACTAACACACTTAGCATTAAACTTCAGAAACTACAGCTCCATGTCTTTCCAAACAGAAGTTCCCATTATTAATTTGTGAAGGCTCTCCACAAGCAATAGACCTCACCTTTTTAGTTTTTAACACTGGAGACTTAAATAGGCAGCACTGTAATGGCTAAATCTGTGAAGCTATTTATACTGCCAAGTGGGCTATTTACGGTTGCAATTTTTACTAGCAAGTCTGCTATCAGAAATACAGAGAATTGAGTAGGAAAAAACAAAACAAACTCCCCTAAACCTTCACTTCCTTGACTTAGGTTGTTTTCAATCTATTGTAATAATGAGCCCTAAGCCAATGTACGTTCCCTATAGAGTTTGCAGTAATACATTAATTTTCTACATACAATATTATCTAAATTTTAGCAACATATCTGTGGCCAACTCCATGTGACTCAGTGCTGGATAAGCTTGTTTTCTCTTGCACCAGAGGAGCACTTAAGAAAATATTTAGCCTAAATATGCGAGCTTGGAACACCCTCATCATTTTGCTCCCCTGCGCTGATAGTTCACAGTTAAGAAAACAGAAAAGACTGTTTTAAGAAAGAAAACTGAAGATGGAGAAAACTTCCTCCAACAACGAAGGAGCAGATTTCTCACAACTGAAACATGTAAAAATCAGATTATCCTTTTTTTTTTCTTCTTTTTGGTGTGTGCTTAGGTTTTTATGTGCTTTCTGTTTGATCGGTTTTGTTTGTTCCTTAGAGGACAGGGGTACCAAGTTTGTCTAATGAGGCTTATGCAGCAGGAAAACTGTCTCATGTAGTACTGCTGTTCTACGTTGACTACAGAACAATGTGTGTTTTAGCAAAACGAAGCTATTGTATAAACATGTATTTATCATTAGAATAAACTATTTCATATTATTTTTCCATGAATTAGACCTATGTTGTAACATCAGCTTTTAGACAGGGGTTAGAATTTTTATCTAGGTCTCTCCCCTATTATACAAAAGCTCTGAACTTCAAAATATATTTACAAAAAAAAAGAAAAAGAAAAAAGAAAGAAATTCAGAAATGTCAGCTGTAATTGATATTTTCCAACAGAATAAATTTTATTTATAAAGTTTCAGCCACCTTATCAGTTATTTTCAAGTTATGAAACAAATCATATTCACTCTTCCGATATCTTTTCTAAATTAAGAGGTCTTTTATATGCAATTCAAACTAGTATTTGTTTCAAAGATTTACTTGTAGAATTTACCAGAGGGTCACTGATGAATACATGCTGAAGCAAAAAAACCACAACTATTCTGCAAGGTCTTCAAGCAGCTTTGTTTCACATATTTCTTCCCACAACAAAGTTGAAAATAATCACATTTTATGACAAAGCTATTACAAATACCAGATTTTCCATAAAACAGATACAATCAAAATACAAACATGATAATAATTTAAGTCTACAAAGTAACTTAAGAGGTTATTGTATTTTGAACAAGTCCCTTTTTCTTTTTTCTTTTTTCTTCCCCCCAAGTTTTTAGGCTTGCTGAGTTTCGTGTTGATTTGCAACACCTAAAATACTGACTGCAAAGTGTTTTTAGGAACACTTGTTAATTGCAAGACAGCAAAAAGATTATTTAATGAAGTATTGTTAAACAAAGAGTAGCTACAAAACCAGATACTCAGCAACTGCACTCAGACTGGCAATTTTAAAATGCATGCATAACACTGTTGAAAGAATCCAAAGCAGGAGCAAAAGCATGCAAGTTGGGCAGCACCCTTTTCGATAGCAGAAATCCGAGAACTAAACCCAGCATACTATATTTAATATGCCACTCTAAATAAATCCCTTTATCATGCAATATATAAACGTTCCTAAGTTTTTCAGATGTCTGAAAACTGACCAATTTTGTCTCTCTATTCTTTTATTCAAAATATACCTTGTGATCCTATCAGGAGCATATCTTCTGCTGAGTGGTGCAGCAGATAGCCAAAATCATTGGAAAACTGCAGAAAGGGGGCAGAGCTACATAAAAGAGAGAGGAGCAAATTTGGTAGTATCCTTTGTATTTATTGCTATCTCTTTCTTTGAGACCATTATACTATGGAACTGAGTGGGGACAAGCCATAGGGATGGGGTCAAGAATCCGAAGGGCTCCAAATACCTACAACTGAGAAGACAGCTCGAGATGCAATTTGTACTGGAAGTTCAGCTGACCTAATGGGAGTAGTTAACCCTCTCATGGTAACAGCCTTGAAGTCCAGCAGCAGAAGACATCTACACTGGAGGAAATGGGGGTGGCCAGAAAGTACCTCCTCTTCCCCCCACCAAGGACTTAGCTTTCTGTGAGTCTTAAGACTCCCAACTCTGCTGTTTCCCCCAAGTGAGAGATTGCTCAGAGCAACAGCAACACTTGTGCATTGACTGAAGGTCAGGACTTCCTGCTCCATCCCGACATAATATCAAATGTTTGTTTTGCTGTCAGTATACCTGAGGGATATGCTCTCTGTATACAAGTGCACACCACCAGACTCCTTACGTGTCATTAGAGCAGATGTCAATTTATACAGTGTTCACTGCCTAAAACCAAAAAGAACAGCCTCATCATGCTCTCTGGGTGGAGCAGTCACTGAAAAAATGGAATTTATGCAGGAAAATGAAGACTTTCAGAAAGCTCTACTCACTCACACACATCCAGAGCTTTACATCTAGGTTTGTAACCCCTACTGGCTAAACCCACAGAAATAACTATATGGCATTTGACTTACTACAAGTCTTGCCCCCATTTCATATGCATCATATTAGACCTGTGAGCTTTTTTTTTTCACTTGTCCTTATGACGGCATATTAAAGTAATAGAAAAATACAAAAACAATGCAAAAAGCAACCACAAAGGGGCAGAGATGAATAAAACGGGAGGGGGGGGGGGGGGAGAGAGAGAAAAATAAACATTTCAGAATAAACATTTTATGGAGTACAGAAAAGTACTAAATACAGTACCTACATTAGGAGGGGTCAAATCTGCATTTCATGAAGCAAAATAGGAAAGCATCATAAATTATGAGTCAAATTTCAACAGACAATCTATGATGAAACTATAAAGGAATTAATCACTTATATTTTATATCACTACCTTGAGAAAGTATCAATAAAACCACAGGATTTTATGGAAAAAAAATAAACAAATTAACAGAAAACCAAATTTAAAACATTGCCTTTTGGCTGAAGTAGCTATTGTGATGGTTTAGATCCACACGACACCACAGGAGTTATATTTTGGGCGCAAAGGACAGTCATCTACTTGCCTTTGAACAGATAACACTGGCATGATCCATCTCTAAAATACATCCTGTAAACACTAAGTTAAATTAGGCTGGTATTTGCATTACAAAATTGTAATCTGGTATTCAGGTGATTGTAACTTTGTGCAAACTGTTTTAACGGAGGCTTTGATCTCTGCTAATGTTTTTCTTCAGAAAAGTTCAGAAAATAGTTCAGCTGGTTTTGCCATGCCAATGAGAAAGCTTCTAAATTTGACCAAGTTTTCAGTATGCTGAATCATATCTAAAACTTTATGTTCAGAACAGATAAACTGAATGGAACATATTCCACCGCCACACAGCTTCTGTATACACTTCTAAGAGCATACATTTCTGACAAGACTGCCACAGGGGAAGAGCAATCATTTGTTCTAGACAGCAGGGACTGCAGTGACGAGGGATATCACAGTAAAAAGGAAAACTACCCCTGATACTTCTACCACAGCTGCCACCCAGCTGAAACTAGATGAGCAGGAAGCCTGAAACAGGAGTGGCCTGAGGGACGCAGGAATTTTGACATAGGGATGCAGCAGAGCAGATAAATCATGAAAAAACGAGAAGCAAAGGAAGATGGACTCACCTAGATGGAAAGGAAATCTGATAGGAACAGTTAGAGGAAGGCAGGAGTAGGCAGTGCAGAGGAATATGTGAACACTGCTGATGATTCTCCCGAGTGTGGCACCCCTGATTCTCACCATTCCTTTGAGATCAGTGAATAATTGTGAAACACACTGGCAGGAGCCATTTCATTACCCTAGATTACCTGGTCCACAGAAAGTGTAACAGCCAAAGATTGCTACCAATTATCCCTTTATTTCTAGCATTAGGGATCTAAACTGTGCAGTTAAAGTCCGAATTTACTCATGTGCTACGATTTACATAGGTTGCTGAAACAACAGATTGATACAGGTTGCTGATACAGAAGCCCTTATTAATGTTTCCCATTTTAAAGGGCAACAAACTAATATATACACGCACACAAATACAGTATGTGAAAAGTACTTTAAAAGACTATTTCAGTTGCATAACACTACAAATAAGGGAAAGCTAGAATTTGTGCATCAGCTAAAATATGAACAGTACAGAAAGAAGCAGGAAACTGCAAAGAAACTAAGAGGACAGTTTTTGCTCCTGAAAATGAATAATAGAAGGTTATTCAGGAATAGCCTTTGGTTAGATTTACACAAGTTAACTGTAGTCACAGTAATGCGAACTTCTACTGAGGCTTATATCGACAGCTAGTGAGAAAGCTCTATATGCTGGTGCTAACACAGGGATCATTGCATAGGGATCCTATATCACAACCTAGAAGGAATACTTAAATAGAAATCACTCATATTCTTGTCTCCCATATGCTTAGTAAATTGAGTACCTTCTAATAAATTGAGATCATAAGATGAATTGTCAGGCTTGTGTAGGGCTGGATATGTGTTAAAGAGATTTGCAACAAAAGCCAAATTGAGTTTAGGGTTGCCTGCAACCACATCAGCTGGAGTTACAAACTGTCTGCAGCCCAATTTATCTGCCTGTTGGAGCATGTATTCAGCCCTCCTCAAGTCATTTTTATCCTAAAAGAAAAAAATAAAAATTAATTTGTAATGCATACTAGCATGTTTCCATTCTTTACCTGAATCTTCAGCTGGGCAAATCTTTAAATGACCCATGTCAGTTCCTCAGTCATTCCCCCAGTGCCTAAGCTACCTCACTCAGCTCATAACAATTCCCCTCGTCCCATCTTCCTTCCACTTTCTTTCTGTCCTTTGCTTCTGTTGCTGCCTCTGCAGCTTTCCTCAGGAATCACAGCAACAGCAGCAGCAGTTAGAGGTGTATTAGTTATATTTACATTTCTGTTCAGTTGATGCCCACACTGCATATTCTCCTACATACGCCAAAGGTTCATCATGACTGCTTCGAACTGAGAGTGTAGCAGCACAGTAACTACAGATCATGCCCCTAACCCTCAATAAGAGTTTGAATGCTTGGTGATAATCCACCTGCTTCTTTTTAATACTTTTGCTTCTAAATTATAGTAAATTGGTGACTTATGTGTTATTTTGTCTTTATTATTAATCTATATAGAATAAATCAGTGTTCACAACAGTTTAGCTCTACCTTTTGCCTCAAAACAGTCTAGCATGTACTTTTTGCCTCTAATCTCCATAACACTAAGAGTTACTATTTATGAGTAAGTTAGTAATTGAATTACTATTAGAACTGAGTAACAGTCAGTACTTCAGTATTGGTACACTCGACCAGGAACTTCCTCTAAAACAACCTGTTACCTGTTATTGATAACTGATTTATAACCCATTACAGAACACGATCATATGAGCTGTAGGAAATTACATGGAAAAAATCCTTACTACTATCCCTTCTCATTCAAAAAAGAAAAAAAAAAAAAACAACCACAAAAAAACCCACCACAAAAACCCAACCCAAACCCACCCAAGAAACAAAAGCAAAGAAACAAAACAGCTCTCCTCATGAATGAGTTTGAGAGAACTGAAGCTTTTAAGAAAGCAAAATTTTGCATGTTGGTTTTCATTATTATAATGAATAATGAGATTCTACTTAAGATTTTGATTTATATATAGATATGTATGTCAGGCAGAGAGTTCAAGTTCAATTTTGCATCAAATGCATTGTCAGAGTAATCCTTCAAAGGAGCATTATGTAGCAGCTTAGAGAAAAGTGGTTTCATATCTACCTAAGCTGGTTTTATACCATCTACACCTTTACAACTTAAAGGTTGAGGGATGCCATAATTCCCTGCTGGTTATTGGAAGTCCTCCCATGTTATTTCTGCATGCTATTTGGTTTGAGGAAGGATCACAAGGTTTGTGAAGTCTACTCTTTTTTTTGTCTGAATTCCAGAAGAGCAGAACTGTGCAGGATGTTGTAAGATTCGTACTGAAGGACTCAACTGAAAATAAAAGAGTTAGACACTACTCCAAGTAACACATCACTCCAAGTTTTAGACTGCAGGATTCATTATGCTGTTTAAGCAGTACTCCAGAACTTTACTCTAGTTTTCACTCATTTGAGCTTTTGCGACATTGAGGAATCTAACTAAGTTTTTGTATGCTTTACAAAACAAAAGAGGATTCTGGGACAGCCTTGTAACCAGGCTGTTGGATACATACATAAAGGCCTCAGATAACTGCAGTTTATTTTTATGTTTCTGGATACTTACATGAAATCCTGAAAAGTCAATTTTAATAGGCAATTCATCAAGGTCACCTCCTTTGGGTGCAATCTGATCTAACAGATGGTAGTATGCTCTTGAATCCTAAAATGAGCAATAATATATATATAAAAAAATTAAAAAGAGCAAGCATGTAAACTTTAATAATAATTTACTGCTCTTATAGTCCAGTTCAACAGCTATACAAGTAAAAATATGGCACCCTAATTCCAGTGAATATGGATGAGGTCATACAGCCATTTAACTACACTATTCACATAGAACTTACTTAGCCAGGTAACTAATTATTCTGTGCAATTTTAGTTATGTCTATTTTGCTGAAGATGAACTAAATGGCTGTAGTTAAGATATTTAAGGCAAATTTGTATAGGTTACCCACAAAAAAAACCCTCCAATATGGATCTTATTTTCAGTGTTGGTATTTTATTCCCTCACTAACATTTTTATATAGACTCTTTTATGAAAACTTCTCTTTCTTAATTGATGAGGTAATTGGAATTAAAAATAGAGAACAAAGCTGTTTCTTTTAGGATGAATCTACAGTAACAGAAGCAATTTATTTTATGGAGTTTTCAGTATTCTTCTATTAGCACCCCTACTAAGAAACTAGGAAAACAAAACAAAACTCTGATAATTTTAGCTGTATTTAATGCCTCTCTTAAATAGCATGTAATATTTTTACCATAGTAGCAGTTTTCATATAAAACCCTAGTTAGTTATGCTTTAATAATAGCCTTCTTGATGGCATTTGAAGAGCTGAAACTAGCAATTAATGATATAGTTTTCTTCAATTAAGAGCTCTTATCACCTTAGTCAATCTTCCTCCTTTGCTTTCAGTTTTAAAAAGCTGGTGTTTTCTCTCTTCAAGTGGACTAACCACATTACTCTGCACACCTTATGCAGAATGGCTAAAGAAGAGAGATGAATTATGCAGATCTGCCCCCTGCCCGAAGAAACCAGCATGCCTTTCAGTCCCCTCGTGTCACTAAACTGGCATACCAGCAAAGCACAGTGATTAAAGGGGAGCTGCTCTCTCCTTGGATCAAGAATCAGTAGTTACTCCAGACAGTTTCAATTCATCAAAGGTTTCCTACTCTTCAGGAGAATGCTAGGTGCAAAGGCAATCACTGTTAGCAAACATGCATTTAGATTAGATTTAAATGCTATACACCACTTCTTTAAAACAACAAAAAGAGAAAAGATGGGTTTCTGCAGACCCAAGAGCAGGAAAGGATGGACAGGAAAAAGATAATAAGATAGTGCAAATTCTCCTAAATAAATCTTAGAGCATTAGAACTTCCCTGAATATAAGCTCCTCAGAAATGTTTGCTTTTCACTGTGATGTGGTAATATGCGGTATGAGCAACTGAATAGAATATAAGTAATCAGAATAATGCTCTTTCAGTGTTGAAAAATGTGGGATGAACTTATAGATAGAAAAAACAGATGACTACTATTTTTCTAAATACTTCTAATTTTTTTCCATGCATAGGATGTTTAAATAACATTATGTTAAATTTCCAGAGTGAATAACCACATACCTTAATGTCTTGGCTGAAGTTATTTATTTTCTGCCACCCTGCATTGGCCAGATGGTAGTTCACCCAGCGTAGCAAGAGCTCTTCCGGGGAAAGCTTCATTAACTGATCTAGTTCTTCCCCTTCATTTAACAAGGCGATAAGAGCTAAAAGCAAGTTTTAAAGAAAGCCAAAATCACTGCTATTGTGGTCTCAGTTAATTCAAATTGCCAACATTGCTATACCTGGCATTCCTCTTACCTTCATTTCTAGAGATCTCAATATCAGCAAAAAGACCAACTTTAATTATCTGCCACAAGAGTCCTAATACCAAGTGTGGTTTTCCTTCTTGCAAATCTTGTGCTCCAATATTGACAACCGTACAGCCAATAGCAGATGCTGAGTTCAGAGCCAGGTTTAGATTTTCCTATTTGGAATATAATTGTTTTAAAAAAAAAAAACAACCAAAAAAAAAAACAAAACAAAAAACATATGAGGTTGTAATTCTTAGTAAATTTGCTCATATTATATTTTGTAAGCTTCAGAAGTTATAAGAAATCATGCAGTAGTTTAACAGTTCCCAGTGGAAAAGTGCACTCTGGAGATTTTTTATGAACTATCATGTATCTAACAAAAATTTAATGGAAAACATTATTGACAGTGTTTAATACAGACCCACCAAAAAATAGTGGACAATCTTCTGCAGCTTGGATTGCTGAGGAATACTCTAAATAAAGGATTTTTTGTAATGCATAAGTACTACATATACAAACTAAGCAACATTGCTGAAAATATCAGGGGCTTGATCCTGTGGAAAAACGTGCCCATATGGAATTCTGCCCTGTGCACAAGACTACTGAAATCACTGTTGTCCCATCTTGATCTTGTTGTCCCATCTTGATCCCATCTTGACAACAAGATGTTGTCCCATCTTGATAAAGCCTGACACATTTATTCAAGCAACTGTTAAATTGTTATTGAACAGTGTAAGAAAATCATGGCAACTCAACATCCTGATGCTGAAAGTAAAGCTAATGATTGCTGCAAATTAAACATTCCAAGAAAAAAAAAAAAGCCTGTCAGCTTTTGTGAATATTATTTTCTTGTGTAATAGTTTAACTATCTACAGTGACAACATAAACACATGTAAAATCATCTCTGCTGACACATTTTCTTTGAATAAGCAGAGCTTACAAAACTCACTCAGAGGATTCATAACATGGTGTGGTTTTACTTGCCATATTTTAAATGTCACAGCCTGAAATGAAAAGTCTGCCAATTAACTGAAGTTTTTAATGAGGAATTTTTTGTTTGTTTTTGGGGGGGGGTATTTTTTCCCTCATTAGGCTGATATCTTACGGATGTAGTTCCCTAAAATATGACCTGAGGATCCACTCAGAAGTCTAAAATTACTTTCTTCAGATACTTAGTAAAGCAGAACAAGAACAGTGAACAGGGAAGCATGAAAAATACAAGTTCCTATGTATCATCTAAGAAACAGGAGGTTTCTTAACATCAGGTTATTAGAAAATAAAATTTCATGCTTTGGTATTTTTTAACACATAGGACTTTTTTTTCCCCCACTAAAACTGTCATTAAAACAAAGCTATAGAAAAATAATTTCAAATTTGTTGCAAGTTTCTATCCATGCAGTACTTACAGAAATAGTGAAAGGAGTGAGTTTCTTCTTATTAATAGCCCTTTCATCAATTGTATCTGGTTGTGAAAAGTTGATCATTTTGCTAAGGAACAAAAGTCAGAGTTTATTCAAACTTTGATTTCTCAAAAAATATATTATTTGATTGTAAGCTCCTAACACTTTAAATTAGCTGTAAATATTTCTGACAAGAGGAAAGAACACCAAAACCTCATCCTCTAAATCTCCTTTCCCTATTGAATAATTGCACATTCATCCAGAAACCCTCAGATAATATATAAGAAACTTGACCAATTGAGGGTTTGATACTTAAGCAAGAGAATATGTCTGTGCCACCAAAATAGGTTCTTGAGATTAAAACAGTAAAGTCAGTTAAATAATCTCTAGTGAAAATCTTTGACATAATCAATATATTGCTGAATTGCATTTTGATAGTATATTGCATTTCTGTAATATCTTCAATTTACAAGGATCTCAGAATAAATCATGTCAATACTAATAGGCTAATCCTGTGTTACCACAGTGTATAAATAAGTACTATTAGTTTACTTCAAGTAACTAGAAAGTTACAGCAGACTAAAGTTAAGGGACCTACCTTATGCCTTCTGTTTTGCCATAAATTTTACTTGGATTTCCGTTCCTCCCATCCTGTGACTTAGTAACTACATTTAATAACTTCTTAAAATATTTGAAATACAAAGTTTTCTAATTATTTCAGCTAATGAATACATGAACTGTGTAATCATCTCCTTTATAAAGAGCCTACATATATCTTGTATGCATAATTATGGGTATGCAGTGGAAACACACTTCTATAATGCATGCACAGTCACATAAAAACTTGCTAAAAATAACACTTCTATTCACAAATAGATTTTCCCCATTTCAACACTGGTTGAAAAATTTAAGAGCTGAGTCCTGATGCTAAAGCCCATCAGAAGTTTTCCAATTCAGATCACTGTGACCAGCATTTAATCTTTGAGATAAATTTCTGTCCTTTCTCACAGCCCTCGACTCACCAAAGGAGGATGCCATCTGCAAGGGATTTAAAAAGACTGGCATCTGATGGGTTCATAGGTAGGAGGTGCTTACAGTCTGGGTCATCTTGTAGAGCTTTATTTATCCAATTAACAAAAGCAACTTTTTCTTCCTCTGAAAAGAGAAGCAGCATTAAAAGATCTATTGTCCTTTCCACTAACACATACTACTAAACATCAGACTTGGTCAAAGAGGCGCCCCTGCAACAAACTCTCTTAGTTTCACATGGCCAGTTATTGAAAGAAAGCAAAAAGACAATACACACAGACAGAACTCTTAATCTTTCTCTCTAAACCTCTGGTGACTTTCTGAAGGACAACATAAACATCATAGTGATATAATGGGGAAGCTATCATCATGACTGACTTTGAATTCAGTTTCTCAGCAATTACATCAAAGAGAGAGAACTTGGAAATCTGAAGTGCACATCTATACAGCATTTCATTCTGCCTTCTACTGGGACTTCAGAGACTGCCAGTATTTTTGAGACTATCATCAGGGTTACCGTGCTGTATTTAGCTTTGAGAAACTTAAAAAGTTTAGTACCTCATCTTGAAATTCTTTCATATTTAGAGCAGAATTTATTAGTATGTAACTAAGAATGTTTACTGGGGCAACCAGCAATCAAGTATCCGTACTTGATTCCCAGACAGTGCAGGTGGTAGTCACCTCACCTCATGAAACACACAGAACATGTACCTACACCTGACTATACTTCTTTCATTGTTAGTAGGAAGAAATGTAAAATTCTAGTGCATGCTAGTCTAGATGCTGATGAGACCAGGTCAGATGAATTGCACTTCTAATGGGGCCAGTTTCTCTCCACTAAAAATGAAAGAGTCTGAACAATTAGCTCTGATGGTGTCCACATACAGACATCCTTTGAGATAGAACAGATCCCCTGCTTTGAGCATACACCAAGTGCAGGTGGTGCTATAACAAAAATACCAAGACATAAGGTGTCACCACCTTTAGGTAACTGAAGTGAATCTTCCTCATATAAAGAATCGTGGAACCACATCAAATCCCAGGCTCAAGTCAATCAAATAAGCTGCAGTACTGCCTACTGCAATATGATCTTGGAAGGTGTTAACATTGTGACTGGGAGCTGCAATGCAATTAGGCACAATTACCCATTTAAGTGACATGCAGCAGTGGGAGGTAGAAAGAAACCAATCAAATATTAAAAGCAACTTCTCAAGTATGAGATAGGCTATGAAAAAATCATCTGGGAGTGAACAACTCTGTAAGGGTACAGAGACTTCAGAAGGTGCCTTCCATCCAGAAAGGATATGTGGGTTTTGGCCAAAGACTTGACTAGCTTTACTAGAAGTATGCCAAAGGTCCCCCTGCCCTCAACCATATGCTGTCAGTGCTTGCTTTTATTTTTCGTTTTTGCAAAAGATGCCTAATTCACTTCTGACACCAGCATGAAATTAGCAACAACTGAACAGCCCACATCTTAATAAGCTACCACCCACATTTGTCCATCTCCACATACTTTTTCTGTGTTAATTTGCTTTCAACAGCAACATTTTCCAGGTTTATTTTATTCAGCTTTAGTGCAAATGTAAAGAGTCCTCCTCCATGCAAAAGTTGCTTATGTTTAATTATTTCTCACCTGAATAAGAGTGTTGCGTCCCTTCACTAGATATTGCTGATGTTCCTCCAATTGCGGTAATACCTTGTTTTTTGTTTATTGATTTTCGGAAAGATTTGCTAATGTCTTTACTTTTCAATTCCTGAATTATCTGGAATAAAAAACAAACAAAAAAAAAAAAAAAAAAAAAAAACCAAACAAACAAAAAAAAACAACAAACAAACAAAAAAAACCCAACAAAACACAAAACCAGAGCATTTTATGATAGGTCACATCTTCAAATAACCAAATGCTAACTCATATAAGTACTCTAGAGTCAGTACTTAACCTGACTGCCTTTCTTTTGTATTTACATTTACTTCTGTTCTGGAAAAAAGTTCACTGTATGGCTAAAACAAGTTCAAATCCCTTCAAGAAACTTGTGTATTGGATATCTAATATTTCTCAGTAAGTACCTCAAGTGCTACCTTTGTTAAGCCATGCTACCTAAAAAAAAGTAGACATTCAACAATCTACACATTTTTTCCACAGATATTTTGTTAAACTGAAGAAAACAACTAGATACACAAATTTTCAATGGCTATAGCATTTTTCTTCCCCATTCTCAAAGTACTAGTTATTTGTATCAAAATATTACTTAGTTGTACCACTTATTTCAGTTTTCTAGCCTAGTTATCAACAGATATCAAACAGTAGAGAAACATCTAAAGGGAATGTCTCACAGAAACAAATTCCTGAAAGTCGATTCTCCCGTCCTTGTTGGTGTCTGTTACTGCAATGATTTTTTCTACAATCTCACGGACTTTGTAACCAGGCAAGGGCAAACTTGCTTCTTTAAACAGGTCTTGAAGCTCATAATCACTGACATACCCACTGTTGTCAATATCTGTAAAATGAAAGCACTAGTTATTTTAATACTTATGTAAAGAAGCAAATATAGCAACTGTCAAGAATAAAAGCATGAGAAATACAGTTTTAGGAGACAAGTATTTCCTCTTTTGACACAGGTAAGTAAGCATGAAGAAATACTTGTGGATTAGAGGTACAACCGGCTAGAAATTGTGCCATCTTGTTACGTGTTTTCTCAGGAACTACTTTATTATCCCAAACCAAAACTACAAGATGGCAAACTTTTAAAGAGCAAAATTTAAGGTTTGTTTAGGTTTTTTTAAAGACTCCCACCAAAACTCTCTATAAGCCTTCAATTGAAATGGAGATAAATTATTGTATTCTTACTTTTTATATTATACTGTTTGCAATCAGCAAGCTCAAATCTGATGAAAATTGTTATTAGAACAGCACACACACAAGAAATACTACTGATACAAGAACTCTGCCTGACTCTGCATTTTCTTTCTTATCCTACTGTCTGATAGACATTTTCTGTTCTTCAGGACTTTTGATATGGTTAGGCTTACCTGTGAAGAATAAATTGGGGATGATCTGTACCTATTTATTACACATGACCTTCCTTAATTTATTAATTAGGTATGTTGGAAGCAATTTGTATGACCACCTTCACTTACACTTGGCTACCAAGACCAAGTTGGGAATGTCCATATACAGCAAAGTATCAGAATGTTTTTTTCAACAAGGGGTATGATATAGCTCCACAGTTGTGGAAAGAAATGAATGACTGTATCACATGAAAAATGAATTTTAAAAGGTTCAATATAATTTGTGTTACAACTAATAAGACAGCAGCACAAAAGAAATCATGAAAATACCCTTCGTACTTCCCCTATGGGCCAATCTGTGTGCAGAAATATCTTGAATTCTTGTCTTCATATACTAAAGCATCATTTTAAAAACCTGTTTTATCAATGTAATGGATAAAATGTGTTTGATTAATTAGCTATTCCTATTTTTTATATTTATGCATATTTCCATATATACGTACACACATATCTGTGCAAGAGGAATTTGAGAATGTCCATTAAAAAACCCTTACCTGTACCTGTAGTGCAATGTTCATGCAAAGAAGTACTTCTCAAAGCAGACAAGTACTGTATAGATGAAGCTTAATAAAATACAAGAAATCAAATCCAGCATAAATAGTGCTGGATATAATGCCATAATTTTATATATTTAATGCTAATATTTTAAAAGTTTGACAAAAAACTTTGAGTCTCTTTCATGATTATACTAAAGCTCTTGGAAAAATACAAATAACTTTTTACCAGTTCTACAAATGATGCATCTAACATAAGTAATTTAAAAGAATTCCACAAGTAACACAAGGAGTCAGAAACAGAAGCCACTTTTCTGACTTGTCAAGGCCACTTTTCTGACTTGCTAAGGTGCTCCAATTTTTGTTCTCTTTGGTTTACTAGTTAAAAAAACCTCTCCACGTTGGCTCTAGTATCAAAATTCAGCCAATACTATCAGAGTGGGTGAGTACACATCACATTACAGAAGGGCAAGCAGAGAAACAAGCTTTCATCTCTAGTCATAACTGATTGCTATACCGTCATTTCCCTGTAATCCATACTACACTAAGTAGCTTCTGCACAGCTTCATAAGGCAGCCACATTTCGCTGCTGACAAAAAGGCTAACAACACCTGCTAAAAAGAAAATATTTCTCTTTCCGTTTTCGATACTACCAACAACTCATAAAACACTACACAGAAAAGCTTCATGTCTGCAAATGTGTTAATCTGCTGTATGACTTGCAGACATGTCACAATACACATAATAACAGGGATCATCTAAAAAACAGAGGACATGCTCATGAGCTCACTGAAGCTCAAGTTACCAGCTATTTTATTTCTCTAGGTTCACCTTTCAGGGAAGCTAAGTTTCCATGATGACAAGCAGAGAGTTAAATAGATGCCTTTTCTCTCAGTTTACCAATATAGCTGCAAGCAATTTATCCATAAAGACACTGGAAATGAAAAAATGGAAAAAGAAAAATGCTAACAATGCTAATTTTTTCTGTTTTACAGAAAGCATAATACAATAAGAAAACATTCATCAGTGAGTAGGAGCAGTACAGACAATTCTTAGAGCAGAAACTTGAAAACATGCAGAAAGGAAAGGGAGAAAAAGAAGAAATGCAGATGGTGAAAACCAAACAAATAGAAAAGCTGTCAGACAATATCAGCGAGCATTACTAATCCTAACACCTCACAGTAGATTAATACCTGCATACAGTGCTCTTTAACATGGTCTGTCTTTCCAAGCTCCTACAGGCTATAGACTTCTTGAGCTACAGACTGTCAAGAAGATTGTTTAATAGCAACTCATGAGTTGTCTTCTTTGATTGCATCTTATTCCTTTAACATATCTACTTTTGGTCTGAACAATATCCCAATACAATAGGTTCATTGTTTTATTATTTCTCATGAAGAAAAGTTGCTTCTTTTCATGCTAAGCTTTCTGACTCTACTGGGCATCACATTATACCTGTATTGACAGATACTGAGTAATCTCCTCTTCACCTTTTCTATACTACGTACAGTCTCAGAGATTGCTAACCTACAGCTTCCCAATAGTCTCTTTAACAAACTGGATCCTAATATTTAAGCCTTCTTGCCTAAAGCAACCCTGTTTTCCCATTATGAATTATGATAAATATTTTAGTTATATTTGCTGAGCTGCAGTTACACATTATCCCTTCAGAACTTCAGCAAATAAGAAAGAAAGCAGACATGAACTTTAGCATTCACAACAATATTGCAATCTGGAAATAAGGGATAGTTGCTGTATCATTTCTCACTCTTTCTTTTTACTCTCCGGTTAACCTGCAAACATTCTGTCAAGCATACAAAATTGTACAGTTACTTATTAATATCTGCTAGCTACAAAAGCAAGATCAAAAAGCCTCCAAGAAAAGTCTCCAAGATTACCTTTACTTTCAAATGTTACATCCAATTCATTCAACAAATAAAAAAAATTACTCAAAGTGTGCAAGTAAAGCAAAACCAAAGCGTCAGTAATTTAACATGAAAAGTTTAATCAAACTTTGTTTCTAAAATCCAAGTTAAAAAAAATTGAGACCTATCATACTGCACATACGATGGCACAATAATGCAATTGCCCAGCAAGAAAATACATCTGTTTTCATTGCTGAGTTGAAATAAATTAATAAACACACATAGTTTCAGTGAAAATTAGGGGGTTTATGTAAACATTCTTATTATCTTCGCTACTGCTGGCAACACAGAAGAAAAACACAGCCCTATCAAAACGAAGTGATCCATAAAGATTTCTTCCACAAACCCTAATTGGTTTTGCAATGTTAATTGCATCCTTATTTTTTTTTATGTAAAGCATACCTATTTTACTGAATGCTTCTCTTAGCTCTTCAAGCTCTTCACGAGAGATAGTAGTTATGTTGTTTTCCATCTCTGGACAGCAAGATGTGTTGTCTTCAATTGCTTATACCTAGTAATAATAAACAGGAAATATACAAAGCTTTAATTCCAAGTACATATTAATGTAAGTAATGACAATGTAAATAGTGACCTTTTCAATACAAGGTATGAGACCTGCATGACATTTCCAGGCCTGGCACACTTAAAACATTACAAACAACACTTCAGAGTAGATCAAACACCTAGCGAATTATTTCACTATAGTGACTGAGAATTCACAATAGCAGCACCTGTTTTCATACACTTGATGTTTTCATTTACGTGGGATGAGCACTGACCAGCAATCTACCTCCACTGCTTAAGTGGATTGCCAACATAAAAATTGTTTGTTGAAACGAATGGTAATTTTAAGAAAAAAATATTTCCAAGTGCAATGCAGTACCATTGCCATGTATGGCTAGTGCTAGGATCTAGGCATGCAAATCACTGAGCGCTTCAGCATTTGCACAGTAGTAAACCTCAGTGGGACACTTTCATCAGTGTTCATGGGCTGACTAGAAGCAGGTACTTGAGACTTGCTACAGCTGCTGCAGAAGCTACCCCCTCCAGACCTTTGCTCTTCCTGACAAGCTCATTGTCTCATAACACTGTCAAAGAGCCAAACAAAAGCTTTTACTGAGCACAAATATTGGAGTCTCAATGTGAATCTACTTTCTCTACTCAACTCCATAAAAAGGCCAAACAAAACTGAAAGCACCTTTGCAAGGGTGATAAAACCCCCATAATGGACCCTTGCCCATTTCCTCCTATCGAAGCTTTACTAGAACAGGACTCTTGTTAGTAAGTGCGAGTTTGTAAATAAGTCACACATAACTGCCTCAATACCTGAGCTTGTATTTGACATCTCCCTCTGTGCACATACCATTGGCACACACAGATTCAGCATACAGCAGCACACGTCTGCATGTAGTAAGTTCTGAGCAGCGCTTGGCTGTGGAGAGCACAATCTGCTAGAGGTGATGCTGTGCCTACCATGAAACACAAGTTTTGTCTTGGCTTAACCTTTATAAGCCAGAAGTGGCAAAATAACAACCTTACATAAGTTATTTTCAAAGTTGTCCTATACCTGTGTATGTTTTCTGTTGTGTTTTGGTTGCTCTGGTATAGTGTTTCTGCTTTAGAGCAAGAAAAATATTTCTGTAATGGTCAGATTATTATTTAGTCATAATCATTATATTCACATCTGCTATACACAGCCTCTTCTTTCCCCAGAACTGTGCCTATCAACAGAACTATACTGCTACCCACTGGACAATACACTGGAATTCAACATGAATTCAACAACTGATTTTACTATGGACCTGCTCAATGCCCTTGGGCAAGGCTGTACCTCTGTTTCCTACCTTCGCACGTCCTGACTAACCAGGTTACAAACTTTCCCAATGCAGAGACTGCCCTTTTTTTTTGCAGACCAGTAGGCTGCACAACACCTGCAACAACAGGACCCCTCTAAGGTCAGCTGCAAGACTGTAACGATAGAACGAGAATCCGGCTCAGAATACAGGAGATTAAACATCAGCAATCTGAATTTGTTAGAAAATAATTTCTTTCCCATTCTAGCTACATCAGTTTTCTTTCAATCCTTGACAATCTGACAATGAGAAAAATATAACCCATGACAATGAAGCAATTGCTTGGGTCACCAGCACATGACAGAAGAGGCAGCAGGGCACTTTATCAACTACAGTTTGCTCGGGGATCATGCCAACAAGTGAAACAGATTTCCTGGAGGTCTGCCAAGGAGGGTATACAGCATGACTGATGGGAGTTACACCTATTCTATTGTGAAAACATTTTTAAGACAAAAGTCAATTAGCTGTGGTCAGCCACAGGCAGGTGTATCACTGCCTCACTACATTAACCACTGAAGTGTCTCCTGATTTCAGAATTACAAGTGGCAACATGACCATGTTGTAGATTATTTCACTGAGAAAGACATCACAGTTCTGTATTACTCATGTCAAAGCTCAATGTATTCTAAGCCTGGGTAAAAGGTTTGTCTACCACAGATTGGCTCTCCCTGACTGGCTATGACAGGAGACCAAACACTAAATACAGCACAACCTCCTGGTCCACACAGTTCACAGGCTCCCCTCCTTTGCTTGGGGAGCAAAGAGCACAGGGTCAGCCATTCTCTGGTTCCGTAGCTAGCTCCAGCTATGCAGAGAGTGTGGATTCCCACTGCATTCAATGCCTAAGGCTGTCAAATATTTTAATATCTTCATATTTACAGAGTTATCTCTCTGGAGAAAACGAGAGATGTTAAAACTTGTCAAAAAACAAAACAAAACAAAACCTCCATCTGGACTACAAATTTACTTGCAAATGCAAAACTTCTAAGAAACACAGTTATTGAATATATTTGGATACCATGTTGGAAAGTATTTTGCTGGATGGAGATTAGAGTAGAATTTGACAAGGATATTGGGACTAATAATTTTACTCAAACCTACCAATACAAAGTTATGTATTATGGCATTCCTTCTCCTATTATTCATCCTTTTGCTGAACCCAGAATGATGCACTTGTATAGAATATGAAAAGAAATGTTAAACAAGAGTTAGCAAATAAAAAAAACCCAGCTTTTTAGAGATCTTTCTTAACTGTAACTATGCAGATGTTTAGATTGCTAGGCACTTTTCAGTAAGATGGTGTTGGTTCCCACAGCAGCGTTTTCATAAATGAAAACTAAGGTTTTTTACCTTAGATTTTCTAATACAAGAGGCAATGGGAAAACCTTTTTGCTACTGTTTTTACTGTGGTAAGAGAACTCTGTACAGGAGGTAATGAACTATCATATACTGTGAAATATTCACTAAGAATTCTTGATCTGTTTGTAATGAAAAAAGTACTCTGCAGGAAATGGTGGAAAAGCCTCTGGAGCTATTAAAAAAAAAAAAAAGGGAAAAAAAAGAAGCTGAACAAGGTATCCTACATGTAGCTAAACCTTTATGCGTAATGACACAAGCAACATTCATGAGCTAGCAATGATTAACTCCCAACTCTTTTCAAAATACTCTTTTAAAATAAAAGCTACTACTTGTTCAAAATACTATAAAATACAGTGAGTTGGTTTTAAAGCATATTTTTTACACCTTTCTTTTTTTTTTTTTTTGTTGGGGTGGAGAGGTTAATCTTTGGGGTTTGTTTTGACCTTTGTGCTTATCTGAAACCAGAGTTAGGCATTGCCTTCAAAAAGAAAATGAAGTTAAGCTTCTCATTTAACAAACTTCAACTGAGGGTCAGAGTTTTAAGGAAAATAAATAACATGAGATGTGGTGAAACCGCCTAATATAGCAACTGTACTGCCAGACCATTCTAGGAAATACAGGAAAATTTTTGTCTCAGGAGTATGTGACTACTGTCCCAAAGTACAAAAGTAAAAATATTTATTTGGGCCCTATCTATAGCATATGCATTTATTTATCTACACTTACACTGCTGTGTAACAAAGACAAAATAAATAACAGGCTCTTTGTAACTGCTCCTCATCTCAGCAATGTTTCTGCTTCTTTTAAGGCAGTAGTTCACTTTTCTTCCATGATGCTATATAAAGTTTCCATAGTGATTTATTTGTCTTCCATGATGATATATAAAAAGAGTTCTTAAACAATCATGGGTTAATGAGGTCTTCTCTACTTCATTAGGGTATTTTCTGTGTCTTCACTGGGACTGTTCCTGTGGGTCACACAGGATATGGCCTTGAGTGTGGGTGGCAAGTTAAGTCTTTTTCCTTCATGTCACTAGATCTCATTTAAGTACTAAAATCCTACTTATCCATTTTGCTAAGCTTACCAGCAGCATGTATCAGTCTTCATACTCAAAAAAAAAAAAATATATATATATATACACACAGAAAGAAATTACTTTATACAGATGTTTCTGGAAGGGCAAGTACCTTCGCAGGAAGCCATATGTGGCAATTAAAAATAAATAATGAACTGTGGAAAAATTGGGGTAAGCAAATAAACATTTAAATCTTAATTACTAAGGAAATTTAAAGGGCTCTGAAGCTGCAATAAAACCCCAAAATACTATCCTATGAAATACAGAAATGGCATAGCATGTCAAAGCATGAAATATTTAGACATGCAGGTGCAAAAGGAAAAACCACTTGTCATACTGTTAATGTTTTCAACTATTTACCATCACCATGAGTCAGATTTTATCAAAACCAATTTCTACAAAGTTTCAATGTAATTAGTTTCACTCCTCCCTTTTTATGATTCATAATTCACATTTTCCATCATATTCTTTTTCAGAAAATAGCAGTCTTCGATTTCCAAAGACATTGGTTATTTCAGAAACACAGCAGAAACATCTGTTCTTGAATGAAGCAGATTAAAAACCCTAACACCTCTGCCCTAAAGAGACAGCCTTAAATACCCTATTATATAATTACAGGGTAAATTAGCTGGTCAATTAAACGGCAGAAGTGCTGCAATCATGGTTCTAGGCATTCAGGAGAGATCTAGTCTGAGCAGAAACAACACCTAAACTGGTCAGACATTTTAGACTATTTCAATATACCAACAAGGACCTTCTACCTAAGCTAATATAAGCTAAAGTACCTTACACAGGTTTATCACTGCCCAAGATGGCTCAGTTCACAGGCAATTCTGACAAGATTTAACATTAAGTCTGCAAAGGTATGTGTCTGTTATATGACTATGACTACCTGCTGAAAGATGTATTTGTTTACAGAGAACACATTTCTCTCTACTCTGGTAGTGTTCATACAATACTTGGATTTTCTATAGCCTATGCTTACATTAAACCATCTCCTGCTGTCCCAGGACAAGGCAGGTATAAATATTGGTTTCATGCTGAGAAAGTGTTCTTGATCCTCTTTTCAGTCCTTGCCAATATGCTTAACATGAACTAACAACATTGATCTATCCCTAGACTGCCTTCTATACCTGGAAGGCAGTTTCTACCAGAACACAATTCACTGGAGTATCCTTGAAATGTTCCATATCCAACAATACAATACAGATATCTATACCCAATAATTAAATACAAAATCAATAAAGATACAAACTACAAATTACTTTTGATACCATTGTCATACTTCTTTGCGTGCAGAGAATTATATGTGGCTGAGCAACCACAAAGTTCCTGCCGCTTTTCTGACCTGGTACCAAAGCTGTCAGGAAAAAACAGCAGTTAACTGGCATCAGGCCCAATAGTTTCCTCCATCCATGCAGGCAAATGGCAATCCCTTTTCTACCTCTTCATTCCAAATTCTATTTGCCTTGTTTCCACATGCAGCTGGTTCCACAGCAATAACTGACATTACAAATGCTGACTCAAGAGCTTATTTTCTTTTGTAACTGTTCTTTTTGTCTGGCATTAGGGACACACCTCCCTGCTGCAAACACCACTTGATTGCTGCATCACCCTTAAATCTGTTGGTTTTAATGACAGACTAACTAGCTCAATTTGCAAATGCAGGTTGTGCTTTTATGTCAATAACCAGCTGGTTATTAGCATATACTATCCACATGCACAAAACATGGAAATTCTGCTTCTCTTATTGGCCTTTAAATCAGACGGCTATAGAATTTAATGAAAAAAAAAATTCCAAAAGCAAATAACCATCAATTTAACCTGTCTCGTTCTCGTGTTTATCTGGATTCTTTAGGCCAACATGGGAACTGGTTAGCCTTCATGCACTGTTAGTCTCTTTAAGCTCTTGCCAGGTTAAACTAGAAGTTCTATCCTGTCCCAATGTGACAAGAAGGCATTATTAGGTAGAAGACATTAAAATCAGCTTTAAAACAATGATATGCATCAGATGTTGCCTTTAATCAGTAAAGAAAGAGAAAATGCTGCTGTATTTTAACTGATGAAATGCTAATTGAACATTAGTGAAAAGACTTGCATACGATAAAAATTTGAACAATGGAACAAACTGCCATTGATATACAGAATGTTAATTTTACACGAATACACATACAGAGGTTTCTGATGTCTTCTCTAGATGATACAACTGCCCCATTTTTTCTTTGCTCTGTTGGCTATTTGGGTTGGTGTATCCTGTCCCCTTCCCCCTATCTTTTTACTTATGCCAAGATTATTCTTGACCCACAAATATAAAAATAATTAGGGGCCAACTAAATCAATCCTTTAATAACGTGAAAAGACAAATTATTTTAGATGTTTCACTGGTGGTCTGTAATAACACAGCAGTGGAGGTTATCTTGCTGTGAAATAAGGCTTAATCTTTATGAGAAAATGAATAATCAGTAGGGTACAGTGACTTCATAATTTATTTTTTTTATAGTTTACACTGGTATAAGATACAGAAAGAGAGCTCATCTTTCCCATGTCAGTGAAAAAACTGCAGGAGACATTAATAGGAGAGAAAATGAAAGAAACCTCAATTATGGAACACAGTCATAGAATCATAGAATAAATACCAGGCTAGAAGAAACCTCAAAGATCACCTAGTCCAAACTTTCTTGGCAAAAGCACAGTCTAGACAAGATGTCCCAAGGGCCCTGTTCAGCTGAATCTTAAAAGCATCCAACATTGGGGAATCCACCACCTTCCTGGGGAGATTATTCCAATGCCGTGATTATTCTCATTAGGACAAATAACCCTCATCTCCAACTGGAATCTCCCGGGGAGTAAGTTGTACCCATTATCCCTCTTTTCCATGTGACTCTTTGTTAAAAGACAGTCCCCATCACCTTCATAACTACCTTTAAATACTGGAACATGGTGATAAGTTCCCCCCCAGCCTTCCGTTCCCAAGGCTGAACAAACTCAGTTTTCACTGCCTTTCCTCATGTGGCAGGCTTTCCACTCTTGAATTCTCTTTGTGGAGTTTCTCTGGACACTTTCCAGGCTGCCAACACTTTTTTAGTATAGTGAGGACCAAAACCAAACACAGTATTCCAGGTGTGACAGTCCTCTAAATACAGAAAGAACCTAATACACCTGTAGAATGATGAGCACCGGGTCTTATAAAGAAAAAAGATACAAAACCAGATTCACTCCTAATGCAGCCAAGAGGATGCTTGTAAACCTTTAAAACAGAAGAGCACTGAAAGGTCAAAGTAATTAGCTATATAAATACATGTATCTGCATATATAAAAAAAGATATTACAACTGCTGAAGCACACTGCTAATTTTTTAAAGAAGTGACAGGATATAGTTATGTCAGGTACAGTTATTAAAGTCCTTGAAACATCACACAGTCACAGTCTAAAGCTTCACTACTTGGAAGAGTCAGAGAGTATGTTTCTCAGCCTGGGCTTATAAATATGAATGGATATATTTATGACCACCAAAATTGCTAGAAGTTAGAGGATAACAATGACAAAATGTTATGCTTCATCATATAAACTCCTAACTCATGCAATTTTCCTCAGTCTTCTATGTACGGCATTATGCAGTGAATAAGGCACAATTTAAGAGGAAAAAATTGCCCTTTTTTTTTTTTCTTAAACTTCTTCCAAAACTGTATGCGCTGATCTTTGCTAGAGGAAGTCTATCAGACCAGCCAGAGTGATAAATTATGTGTCCATGAAATACGTACCTTATGTAAGGAGGACTAGAAGATTTAAATTGAAGTTAATTATTTACTCCATAGGAATTTATTAACACAGTACAGTAACTGTGGTGAATAATAAAATCCACATTTTCCACTATGCCTTTAAGATAAACATGGGTGACTCGAGAATAAACAGTAAAACATTAAACTGAGAACCTAACTGTTAGGTTGGTCATAGGCCTGATCTGACTTCACTTACTGTGGTGTAAGTACAGAATAATTTCACGGGTCTTAAAACAGGATGAAGAGCAGATACATGCTTTCTTTAGAAAGATACCTTTTCATTCTAACAAAATGCCTCCAGCTTCCTTCGGCTGCTGAGTATACAGAATAGCCATGTAAATTCATCAGCAGTATCAGTTTCATGTAGTTTCCTTCACATGCATCATTCAGAAGGATGTCAGACTGCCTGTGCTTTGTACTGTTGCATTCAGCACTTCAAATAAAAACATCAATGGAAACCTTACCTATGCCACAAGGACGACTTCTAGAAACATAACTTTGAAAAAATGCTATTGCATGCAGAGTTAATAGAGGTATCTTTCCTGAAACATTCTGCAAACTTCACCTGTTTATAGTTTAGCTACACCAGCACTTTGGGCTGCACAATAAGCAACAAATTAAGGGACACAAAAATAAAGTTTCCCCAACAGAATCTCTAACAAAGTTAAATTTAAAGAACTCTGATCCAACGTAAAGGTTGGATACAGTGAATCTACTAAAGTGGCTCTTGTTCTCAGTTTTATTATCCACAACCTTTGCCTTGGTGAAGGTTCAGTAACAGCACGCACATGATATCCAAGCTACGTCAAGAGAAGTGCAGACACATAAGGAAAATGAAAACATAGTAGGAATTCGAATACAAACCATAAATCTTAATAACCTTTTATGCTAGCTCAACATCTTTCATAATCGATTTCAAATATTTTACATATTTGTATCATTCCTTAACAACATAAATATTTAATCAGGAAAAAGAACACAAAAGGCATAAGGACTTAATGTTCAACAAATACATTAAGTATCCACTAATAAGAAACTGTTTCCATTTAGAAGTGTTTTCAAAGCTCCTTTTGAGTAGAAGCAGCTTACGTTCTCATGGAAATAAAATAGAATAAACAAGAATAGAGTTGCTACAATCTACAGCAGAAAAGGATGGCCCTATTATGCCCTTTAAAATATTTTGAACCTACTACTTTCAGGCAAACAGCCTGGAGACAGAAAGAACACAAGAATCTAGGAAGATGTGTTTCTGATTTTTAGCAATTCAGCTCTGATACACCCTAAGCAAGCCTTACAGTTGGTCTAAAGAAGAGTTATTTCTGCATTCAGGTATGGAACATCTTTCAGAGGCTCAAAAAGCACTTTATCAAATATTACCACAGCAAAGTTACCACAGTTATTAAAGACAAATTTTTCAGCTGTATTCCAGCAACTTCAACTGAAGCCAGCTGAATTTGCAGATTTTCATCATCTCTAATAATCGTACTATAAATAAACTAATGAAAAACTTAAACATATAACTCAAGTACAATGCAACTGCAATGATACTCCTCCCAAGAGAGATAAAAAAAGTTCTTGTTTAGTACTGCTACAGAAATGCAAATGTCAGTGTAAATAGAAATGCTCCTCAAGGTCTCAGTTCCATAGTTCACACACAGGAAGACACAGAGATACTTGCTAGCATTTTGATTTTACAGTAAGAAACTCCTACATCCAGCAATAAAACCTGCATGCCACATAAGGCATGGCACACAAGGCACACAAGGTCAGAAAAAAATAGGTAAAAACAGTGGCAGGAGAAGTGGAACTCAGGAATTCCCTTTGGAGAAACAAAATCTTGCAGAAAACCTTCACATTGTGGAGCAAACCCTACAGTGTCTCCTCTAGCCTATTAGAGGATGTACATTCATAGAAATCACCAGGATTGTAATACATGGGATCTTAGTGGGTGTGGTACTTCCCTTCCCAATGGGAATCATTTTAGTGCTGCTTTAGCTTCCACCATCCTGTCCAGAGTCTATAATAATTTTTATCGCTTACCAATAGTGTTAAAATTAGTGCTTACAAAGGAAATTCACAAGTCCTGGCACAAAACTCATGAAATTGCAGCCCATTTCCAAGAGCTGTGTGGCTTACACGTGACACACTTCTTTTCACTTCTGTGCTTCAAATATATAGCATAGTTACCGATCAGGTCTACTTCTATTCACAATTAAAGTCATATTTTTGTTAAGAAAAATATTTGCATTAAGTAAGAACATGCTTTCCTTAGATAGCTGAAGAACACAACTAAGACTGTCCTCCGTAACTCAAAATAATAATAGTAACAGAAGGGAAGAAAGCCCCATTATCTCATCTTTTTATCCAAGAATCTCAAGTTGGATTTTTGAATGTCATTAAACATCTAAAAGCACTGTTCTGGAAGCAAAAATCTTGCTTTTCCATTTTACATATGACAATGTCTATATTCAAGTAATCCATGATTGCAGAGCTACATTCAAATCAATTAACAAGCTATTAACAGTTATGATGGGGCTCCTGAGAGATTAAAGTGACTTGGTGGAAGAAACTTCTTCACAAGTGTGAACACCATAACCTTACACTGGCCCAGGAAGCCTTGAACAGAAACTGTACCTGTCTTTCAACAAGTTCAATCAACTTAATACACTGTTTCATTTTCTGTGACCTTTTCTCATCTCCTCTTACTAGCCATATCATTTGCCCTCTGGACTGATTACTTGATACTATCAAAAAAAATCTGTTTATTATACTGAAACCTAGGTCCTCTGCTGACTAATCCTTGGCTTCCCAGCACACTAATGTGCTAGACTCACCTTCCTGGGGAATGCCTGCAAGCTCACATCAAGTACCTTTTCTAGTCTTCCCTCTCTCCTCAATGACCTTGTCCCCATATCCATCATCTTCCCATGTGAATATCTTTGCTTATGTACTACTTCTGAATTCACCCACCCACTGATGAGGCAAAGACACTGTCTCTGGGAAGGCCAGAGCTGGCAAGGATCATGCCTTTCTATTAGTACGGGAAGCTGGTGCCTCAGATACTGCCGCCAAAAGCAAGGAAAAAAGTACAGGCCACACTAACATCAGCCACCATAGCACAGAATGAAAACCCCAGAAACTGTGGCAAGATGAATGTCTAAGGTCCAAGCATCGCAGCAGTTTTACCATGCAAATGCATGGTAGATGGAAAGAGTCAATCACTAACACGTAGAAAATTTGATGAGAAACTGGGAAACAGTTTATTATAAAACCCATTTGATTACCAGCCACTGCTCTGAAGAAGAGACTTTTCTTTTTCCAAATTTCCAAAAAGTCCAAACTTTTTTTCTGTGACAGCTCATCAAAGCAAACCACACTAAAATAAAAATGGAAAGGCTACACTAATAAAATCAAGTTCATTCAGGCACCCCACTCTCAAGTCATTCTTTTATGCCTAGGCTGACATTACATATCAAGTTTACAACAGCAAAAAGGAGTGAGTTAAAGGACACAACAACAATCTCTTTCTTCCTCTGTTTAGGTTTATGCACACACAGCTTTTGTTAGCATGCAAATACAATGACAAAAATTGCATTATTTTTATAGTAAAGTCCAATATAAATATTCTCTGATATATATCTTAACTGGGAAACAAATACTGAAATCCTTATTGAAATATCCACATCAGTAGGAACTTTGTGCACAGAGCAAATATCATGTTCAGAGCTAAAGATGCATTGACATAATCCTCATTTGATGAAGGGTCTTTCTGGGTGCCCCAGTACTTCACAAATAAGAATGGAGGTTATACTTTCATTAGTCTTGTACTTCTTCATTAAACTATAGCACTGGCAGTTAATTACGAAACAGAAAAGCTAAACAGAAGCAATTGTCATAACCCCACATTTTCAAAAACAACCACAAATCAGATCCTAACTAAAAAAAAAAGTGTCAGTTTTACATATTACTAATATGGGATTACATGAGTCTTGTTTTCAGATATTCCATATTACTACAAAAACCAACTTTTCAAGCTTTTCTCTATAACTGGAAGGACTGAAGCTTTATTTTAAAATTCAACAGATCCACACATAATTTCTCAACTCCACAAACTGACTTTTGAGAGCATCTTGAATTTTAATGGAAAGCTTGGTCACATAATGAGAACTGATCATATTGTGAAAGTTACTGACTCAGCATCTTTTGGTCTGTCTATAAATGACAATTTAAATTAGTACTTTTCTAAAAGTGATAGTGCTATTAAAGTCAAGTAGTTGCAAAATTATCTCCACATCAGTATTTATAATAAGGAAACAAAAGTAATCAGAAACATTAAAATACAACAAATGGCACAGCTTTTCACTATCTACCAGCTCCTAACACAGCAGTTGTTATCTATTTCATAACCACATTCCGCTGCTGCTGTTAGCAAATTACCATTTCACATGTGACAATCTTCACAGTTGCTCAGAGCTTGCTGGATTTTGCATTCCATCTACAGCAATCAAAGTGTGCTCACCTTCAACTGTTACAATATCACTGATATTTTTTCAAGGCTGTCAGGTTTTGTCCCAAGCCTCTATCACCTTCCAGATTCAGTGCTGCTTGAGAGGCAGGACATACTGTACTGTGTGTTCTTCGCTAAGGAATTTACCTTTCTACAGCACTCATAACTTCAGAAAAGTATCTTTTTCTTAAACCAACTGGAAAATTATGAACCATTTTTCTCCAAGCATGAAAATGCTATATAGTAAGCACATAACTTAAAAAGCAAAACTATGAACAAAGCTGTCTGTGAACAAGCAGCCTAAAAGACAGAAGGGCAGATCTTAAACCCACGCAACTGCAACACTCCAGAAAACTACTGTCTTAACCTTTCCATGTGCCTGCTCTCTGGTAGTCTGAAGTAGGAAACCTCAGCTTGCTACAAATACTAAAACTGCAGCCAGAGCCACAAGCTAACTCTTATTAATGAACTTAGTTTTAAGGTCACCCCAGAAGTTAATCATGTGAAGATCATTAAGAGTAATAATACACACACACATTCATCCTCCTGCCCTCAGCAATTCAGTTCACATCCACATATTCTTCACATTCCAGCTAATTGCAATCACTAAATAGAACCAAATAGATGCATGTTGCCAGACTAGTTTTCAGGTTTTATTAATTACCAAATGGCAGTACAGCCTTCTGTCACCTGCTAATTCCTTATTCAACTCTACATGGTTCAAAAGATTATTAGAAGATTAGACTGATCGGCTACTACACTACAGGCAAGCCAGGATTTTGTGTCATGGAAAATTCATAGGTTATTTTTGTTTTTCTTTATTCATTGGTCAAACTGGAGGAAAAAAGGACCATCTTTTACAACACAGGGCAAAAACAACTGGCAGCTTTTCCAAGCCATCCAAGTCTCTGTTAAGTCCACAGATGCGTAGTTACCCGTTTGCTAGTTCATAGCCTTAAAGAGCTATATGTGCTAAAGTGCTGAGGATAAAAGGAACACATTAGTAAATCTGAGTAACTAAAACTAAGTAGAGTATTGTTTGTAGCTTCTAAACCAGAAGACTATCTAGGGCACACATGAACTTCATTTGCTGGTACTGTAGTTCTTAATAATCAGGTCAGAAGAAAACATCTATAGTAATTGTTGCCAACTGTCATTTTTAATCATATTTAAGAGTTCAAAGAAAAAAACAAACAAAAAAACCCCCAACTGAGCAAATGTTTTGTAACCAAGTTATTAAAAATCCAAGCCCTAGGATTCATACATTCAGGAGACAGTTTTCACTTAAGAATATTAAGTCGTTTCTGATGTTTAGGTGAAAACTTCACAATCTTTCTTAAACATTTAAGAAATCAAAGTAAATAAATAAATAAATAAGTAAAAAACCACCAGAAAACCCAAAGCAAATAAAAGAAAAATCCCAGAACTTTATAAAAATCTTGGGTTTAGACAAAATCTCTGGTTTGGTTTGGGTTTGGTTTTTTTTGTTGTTTTGTTTTGTTTTGTTTTAATAGGCTGAGCTAGCAACATGAGCAGACATCCCTTAACATTTAAATCATAAAATGCAACTACGCAAAAAAATAATTAGCTTTTAAAAAATAGTCTAAATAAAGTCTCGCCAAGTGCTTCTACTAATTTAATAAATTATTATTCTGCTGCAAAACAGTATATAAAGATGTGCATGATTTTATGAACTAAACATTTTGTTTCCGTTTTTTCAATATTGTAAAACTATTCAACTTACAAAATAGTGCTAGGCTAGTAGTAAACCTTACAAACCTGAAAATTACAGTTAAAAAAGATACTTGTTGCTTAAAAATTAATAACCTGAAGTCCCATAAATGGAAAAGATATGCTCTACACTTACTGTCTGGTAACTACAGGGCACAATAATACTTAGCACACAGAAAATCCTGTTAGCTCATCATGCAGATTGCCATTGTAAGGAGTCTTTTTGCCTAGTTAAACATTAATTCTTAGAATTATTAAATTTAATATGTATTTTCATTTGGTTTGCATTAGCCATTTTAAAATGTCCCACAGTGTGACAATTTTTTGTCCTCACAGCCTGCAGTGAATGCTACACTCTTCCAAAATTGCCAGATAATGGTCCAAAGTCTTCACAAACTGACATTTTTGAAGTAAATTATTACTATTTCTTATACTGTTTTTAAGTCACAACACTTGTTAGGAGTTTGAAAGCAAATTTCCACATGTTCAGCAAATGAAATATGTAGCTAAAAACTTCCTTTGATGATTAAATGGTCAACTGTGCCCAAATATCAGATAAATCAGCTTGTTGACAAATCAGTTCTTTTACAAGGGGAAAACATATCTCCAGAGAAGATCTTACAAGATACACATTTTATTTCACCTAATATTTTAAAACCCAAAATGTTTGCCTATTTAGTTAAGATCAGAATGAGTCTGTGCCTATAGGCTCATCCTTCTCCCACTAACCTTCACAGTAACATGTTGTTTACTGTCACTTTACACAGTGATAGTTCACAAAAAATAATTCATATTTCCAACCCTCAAAAATTAATGCTCTTGAGTATTAAACAGTACTGTGCATTTAAACCCCTGATTTTAAATATCTAAACATACCACAGAAATATTTATTGTGCTACTACTATCACCTAGCAATCCAACACTATGCTTACCTTCCATACTTCAATTCAAATATGAGGAACAAGCTTTCCCACTGTTACTGGTTTATCTCCCCTTGTTGCGGATTGTAGCTGAAAGCATACAACTTAAGTGACATCTTAATGAAGCACTTCTTAGGTAGCACAGAGACTATAGTAGCACCCAATTACTCATCCAGCAAATGCTTATTTGGTTGAGAAGGACTGATTTGGAATAATCCCATTGAGTTTAAATGCCTTGATCTTAATTTACTTAGTAAAAAGCAAAACAGTGGCTTAAAAAATAAACTATATGGCAAAACAGTTTGTTCCAGAGATTGACGACCACAAAAATAATTTTAGGAGGGCAAACATGCAGAAATCTTGGAATGCAACAGAAATATGTGCTTCTATTTATTATACATGTCTGCTTTCCCCAAGGCAGTCAGTCTATCAGACAGAACTTTACTAAAATGCCCAGCACAGCCAACCTAGTAGCTGTGTTTCATCACAACAGGAGGCTGCCATTTTAGAAGGCAAGCCACCTTATGAAAAGCAAAATAATGGAGTGCCAGAAGTACAGATTTCCTCTGACATGACAAACAACTTGTCTCATGTTGCTATTAGGCCTCTCTGGGGAGCAGGTTTGGTAGAGTGTGGCCAAACCACCTTGCCCATACTGAAGCAGCCAATCAGGAAGATGAATTTGAGGCAGAATGGGTAGTCTCAAGGATACTGGAAATTCTGGGGAGTGTACATTTTAGTTTTAAACTCCATTAAAAAAAAAAAAGTTGTGCTCCTTTTTTATACCATCCTTATGCAAAAGCTCAATCACCCTGACACATACAGCATTACCAAACTACAAGAAGAAACTGAAAGTTTGCCAGGCTTAACTTCATTAGAACGACTAAAAAAAAAAGTTGGAGTAATTCCAATATACACAACAGAAACTTCCACTTTGCAATGATGTATCCACGTATGCATTTTAGTTAATGCTGATAGAAATTGTAATTTATTTTATTCAAAATTGCATCCTACCGAAGATAGATATTTTCCATCTATGTTTAGCAATATATATCTGGAAACACACAGTAGTAGCAGAATCATGAAAAATCAAAGGTATATAGATATCAGTAACGAACAAGATAACAGCTTTTAGGAGATTTTGTCCAACAGGCCTTGAACTAGAGAAGTAGTTATTTGTGAATACAACTCTAAGCACATGGTAACTCTTTTAAATCAATGGAATTATCAGTAAGAGTAAAATTTACATGCTATAACATTTCACTAATTTGGGATGTGAAAAATATTCTACCCCATACAATTAAGGGGCTAATACAGGTGATAACAAATAAATCAGAATAAACTTTATATTCAGTAATGATTTGTTTCCTCACCAAATACATCATGTTACTTAAGGGAAGGGGTGTGTGCTGGGAAACAGAATCAGGGTCAAGTCCTGATGCCAGGTATATCATTGGCAAAATCCACACTAGATTCATTTAAATATATCTTGATTCTATAAATCAAACTGGGAGAAATAGAAACACAGCAGAAATTAAACACTCAGCTCAATGGAAAAGGAGAATTTCATACTACTTTATACTGACCTACCTTTAGGATATGAAAGAACAGAACCTAGGTTCCTTTTGTCATAAGGGGATAAATTTGTGCAAAGAGAAATTGTAGGATTTGTGGAAACAAAATGGGAGAAAGGACAACATGGAGCAGGAAGAAGAGCTTGGTAAGTCAGCAAGACAAAAACATTCCAAACTGTAAAAATTTTGGAAAAGAAAAACTTCTCTGGGAACATCTGGTTTGAGAAGAAATAGCTAGCTTTGAAGCTGACACCAAGACAAATCCTTCAGATTAGCATTCAAGTAAATGGAATCTTGCTGATAACATACAGCCTAATATTTCAGCTTTTCTACATGTCAATGTTTTTAATCAGTCCATTCTACCAATGATTATTAACAAGATGAAAGGATGAATACATTAAGTGAATTAAAGTGGGTAATACTAGACCCAGCATTCTTTTTGCTAGTGCCTATTACTGTTAAGGAGCCATCTGCAAGAGAGCTCTGAAAGTGGGTTGATAATTCTTTTCCCACCAAAAGCACACATGCAGAAGCACACAACTGCTTTATTCATAATTTATTTCAAGGCTTAGCAATACCAGTCTTGCTAAGGAGCTATTGTGACGTACTACCTTTATTCTCCCTGGATGCCAGTGTGTAATAGCAGTAACTAAGTACACACCTCCATATAAAAATCTAGAAATTCATCAAGTAAGTTAAATTCATAACTACGAAATCAAATAACTATGTACATAATTAAGCCATGACTGATATTTAGTACAATAGTCCCTGCAAGTGACTAGCTGAAATAATGTAATTAGCAATTTTCTCACATAATACACTGCAGAACAGAGAAGTCAGTGTTTCATTTTGCAGCCCCTTTTTAAAGATGTAGCAAATGTAATGCTTAAAATGCTCTTATTAAAGTGAAATTGTATGACTGTAATGCTTAACTGGTTCTACCATATCCTGGAACTCAGGATCCACATTGATCTGGCTAACGAGTTTTCACTGTTAATATCCCTTTGCATATCCTATCATAACATGACCACTAGTCAACTGTTAGCTTAGTGAACATCAAATGAGCTTAAATAAGCTAGTGAAACATCATCTAACACAGATCTTAAACCCTAGCTTTAGACTGAAAAGCATTTGCAGTTGCTTAGCTAGGGATCTTTTCCCAGCACTACATTTAAAATTTATTGTTTCCTTATTGTTTGGCATAGTACAGTGGAGCCTTCTCCAGTAATAATTGTTTGCTAGGATCAGATCCTTTTACTTGCTGGTGTTCCTGTTTAAACCATTTATGTAGACACAGAAATTTTGAGAGGTTTTGTGGCAACTAACCATTACCCACACACTTTATGGGAAGCATTACATGTAAGGGTACAATCTTTTTAGTTTATTTATTTTCTCATTACATGCTGTTAAGGTGATGTCTATTTCAGTGAGACAATCCTCACAGAGTTGTGAAAGCTTCAAGTACTGGGAAAATATTCACCAAGGAACATATGCTCCTCCAAAGTGTAATGAATACTGTTCCAACATATAGAACTTTAAATTATGGGGGGGGGGGGGGAAGAAAAGGGGGGTGTTGAAGGACAAAACCCATGAATCCCCTTTCTCCTTACTCATTGCATTGGTTTCTATAGTAAACCAGCCAGTGGGAAAAGTTGACATTTAGCAGAACTTTTATAAATATTCCCTTGCATAAACTTCTTTCTAGTCTTAAGCAGTATGGAACACAGAAACAGGTGGAAATTTTTTTTCTCCTAACATTAAATTTCTCTCAGAAAACAATTCCCCACTATGAAAATTGTAGCTAGTGCAGTTATTTAGATTTTGGTTGAAGAAATATTTCAACCAAAGAAAAACCTTATTTCAACAGCCAGAATTTTCAACTGTAATTTAAACAACATTTCAAAGTAAAACACTACACAATTTTCTAACATGAGTAGCATACAGTTCTGCTATTAAGATATTTTTAAACATCACTGTTGATAAAAACTAAAAAAAAAAAAAAAAAAAAAAAAAAAAGTAATTTCCAGGACCAATTAAACAACTGAAAAACTTTTCCCATAAAATCATAATGACAGTTACATTCTTTATGGGTTTTATTATCATTTAATTTTTAAAATCAGCATTTAAGATTCTGCAAATTTGGCAACACCAGAAATCTAAAAATATTGGAAAGCAAGAAACAATTAACAAAAAACCAAACGAACAAACAAACAAACATATACAGGCAATTATTTTTAATAGTAGTAATAGTTGCAGATAAGAAAAGGATAGTCACAACAGGTTCCAAACGAACCTACATTTTAACAAGGTGTCTCTCCAAATTATGGAATTGTTTAATTTCACCTTATCAATACTCTTAATTATATAAGTTAACGCATATAAAAACATGGATAAATGCGTGCAAGACTTGTATATTACTACAAAAATAAGACATCAGAAAAGCAGACTGTACTGTTGTATATTCTCTTCCCTAACTTCTTTTTCCTCCTTTACCTGATAGTTTAGGCTTAGTAGATGGATGTACATAATCTGCTTTTAGGTTTCTGGCTTGCCCTCCTTGCCACCACTTATTATTTTAATTTCCCACTCCCCTTCTTCCCTCTCCCACTACCAAACCAATATCCAGGATGAACTGTAATTTTAATCTGTGCCCCAAACAGGTTGGCTAAGCAACACAGGCTTCGAGCTTGCTGGAATACACGTTTTTATGGCATATGGGAATCACACAATGCGTTCAAAGGTCGGACAACTACTCCAACCACCATTTTCATGACTATATAAGGAAATTAGTCTTCAAGTATTCACACAGACTATCAAGCATTATTACAGCAACCATGCAAATGATAAGCCATAAGCACACCTTGATATTACATGAAACTAATTTGTACAGTTCAGAGGACCTCCATGCATCTAGGCTTCATTTCCTCTGACCACCATATCAGCCTCTATAATGCCCATATTTCACAGGTCATGAAGGCATCAAGAAATGCACTTAGTATAATCACTTGTGTCTACCTGCAAAAGACAGCTGAGATTTAACTACAGTCATGCTAACTACATGGGCGGACATCTCATACATCCACAGAGTGGATAAGCCCAAGAACAGTGATTCTACCTCAAGTAAATAGAAAGAGAGGGAATAAAAGTACAATCCATGTACTCTTGTGCCCTGAGGCCTGCTGGTACAAGGCAAAGTCACTCAGTGTCTTAAAATAAATATATTGGCTTACAGAGGTGTGTGGTAAAGAAGCAATGAAAGCAAAAGAGAATAAAGGCCTGGGTGCAGAAGAATCACGCAGGGATGGGTGTGGAAGAATTGTGCAACTCTATAGTGAGAGGACTGCTCAAGTGGGGAAAATTTAAGGAAAAATAAAAAGGGAAAAATAAAAGGGTGGTGGGTAAGGACTAATGTCAGCTTTGCAGAAATCTTAGCAGTGCCACATAATACTTGATGTAATACTTAGCTCTACCTAGCTGCATGAATTTCCCTGAGTTCTGCAAGCTCTGCACACCTAAGACTCATTTCACCAATATGAATGCTGCACCAGGAAAACAATATACAGAATGGTCTCAAGGCATACTATTTCCACTAGTAATGGGTCACTCGCTCTAGAGCAGGATAATATACTTGCTCCTCCTGCTGAGGGTCAGGAGATATAAAAATTTAAAATAATGGGATAAGGAAGAAACAGGGAGATGACTTAAGTGTTTTTTGAGCTGCTTATCATGCATTCAAGAAAAGCCAGGAACAAATTCAGATGTTTCAGTTGGCATTTCTTTAGTGCGTTTGGGGAGTGGTAGGTTCTGAGAATGCCCATAAGTATGTTTTTATGGGGAGAATCTATGAGGCTTCTTATATCCTTGCAACACAACAAAATTGTTATTACGGGCAGTTTTATAAGACCAAGAGTTGATGACATGGTCAGAAGGCAGCAGACGGGGCTTTGCAACTGGGAAGGGAAACAAGTCTCCTAACTTTACTACCAGTGAAGAATGAGATGCAGGAGATATCTTCAGTGAATTGATACTTAAAAAAAGAAAAAAAAAAAAAGCCCCCCAACTAATTACATGCTTGGTAAACGCTTAAGGAAACTGCACCACAAATTTATACAGCATTCTATGAAAGCACTTCTGCAATACCTATATTAATATCATCTCACTGTTAACTCATGAGACTTCCAAGCAAAAGCACTTTGTTTACCCCAATTATGGTTTAACTACAACAGAAAAAAATCACCCTGTGAGTCAATAAATATATTATGTTTCTAAGGACTGACAGCTAAAGAATAATAAAGCCTGCTCAAACTCTCCTAAAATCCCAACAGCTATCTCATTATCTTAAATTAAACAGGGGTGACACAGAAATTTTAACTCTACATCAAATTAGCAAGTTGTGCAATGTACACCTTTCTTAGTCTGATTGTTGTCTCAGGCATGGAAGTTTACACTCAGAACTTCGTCTTCGACAATAAACAGATTTAACTGAAATTGTGTAAAATACTGTGTTCCAAATAACACTGATAACAAACCCCAGATATACTTCCTAGATCATTACTGTTATACTTAGAAAAACGTATAAAGCTACATAGTTTCTGCTTTCTAAGAATAATTCTTGAAAGACTAATATTTATAAAGTCAGGTGATAGAAAACATTGCAGTATGCAATGCATATATACAATGTAGTATGTTTCAAAACAAACTAAAACTCAGTTATGTTTTATGAAGTTTCTCAAAGTATTCCAGGTTCTTCCCACATTAGCAGCCCTTGAAAGGTCAGCACAATTTTTAATCAAAGGTACTTTGCAGGATGAAAATAACAATCTATGCATGAAAAATTATTAACATGTTGCCCAAAAGCATCCATCTGAAATGAACCAGTAATTGAAATGCACATACCCCCCACCGCGTTCTACATACAAAAGATACAGACCCAACACAGTGGAAACAGGCAACAGAACTAAAGGCCTCCAAAAGGACTTTATTTTAGCTTTCAGAATAACGCTAACACAAAGTTCATGAACAAGTACAGAAAAAGCTATACATCATAATTAGAAAAACAAAGCTCAAACTCCTGTTTCCTCTCACATACTCTCCCTACTATTTGTATTTATACACAACTCCCTTATTTTACCCTTTCTATACTCGGAACTCTCGCAGACTTACTACACAGGTATGTCCCATACGCACGGGTCAGCAGCTTATGTTCACCAGCACATCCCAGGACCGCTGCTAAAACGTATCTTCTGCATTAGTGTGAGACAGCACATATGTCTCTACACACAGTATAATGCTTAAGTAGCCTTCTCCTTAAGGCTTTTGGTACTTCATGCACTTAAAGGCGCCAACACCGTCAAGGGAACATAAACAGCAACATACGCCACTCACTACCTACAAGGAGCAGCGTCGAGCCGGTGGGCTCTGAACCCCACACCCACCCTCCCGCTAACTAAGCGAGATGGATTAGCCCCTTACCTTCCACCCCACTTCCCCAGACACGATGGAGAGATAACACCGAGAACCAGCCACCAGCGTCCAAAAGGATCAATGACTCACTCTATCCACCCCTACCTGCCCAGCCGCCGGCTCCCACAGTGCCGCGGCACCCTCTGGGACCCGCCGCCACCTGCCGCCGGCGGGGCGGGGCGAGCTGATGGGCAGCTCCGGCTGCCAATGGCAGGGCGGGTGTTGGCAGGGGCGGGCCGGGCCCAAGCGCGGGGTCACTTGGGGTGGTTCTGTCCCGCTCTGGGGATGTGTAACGGAGCAGGCAGTGCCGGGTGCTGTTTTGCTGCGGCTGTGCGCTCCCTGCGGGTTCGCAGGGCGCCCCGAGGAGAGGGCTGCCATGGCCGGCCCGGGGGAGCAGTGAGCTGTAGCGATCTCTTTGGCGGGACTTTCTTATCCCACACCGAACTTTTCTCCTCGCTACCCCTCAGCACGGGGTCGCTCCCCGCCCTCGCTTTAAGCAATCCCGAAAACTGCCGCAGTTTTCCCCCCGGCTATGCGGTGCGAGTCCCTCAGAGTCATAGTTCCTGCTCTGGCTGGTGCTCCCAGCAGCCCCTCGGTAGCGCGGCTGGGCGGGGTGTGCTTCGCCGCTCTTGAGTTGCCACCGGTGTGTGCACTGCCCCGCGGAGGAAAGTCCTGCCGCGGCGGCGAGGGCTGCATAGGAGGCCGCTAGAAACCGAGCACGTAGCCGCCGTGACTGCCCTCTCGTGTGGTGAAGCTGCTAAGCCTCAGCTGCACCAGCCGGCCGGCGCACCGCCCTCTCGACAACGGAGGAGGTTTGGGTTCCGCCGGACGCCGTCGTGCAATTCCCGCCTCGGCTGCGCGCGGCTTGTTTCAAAGCTGGAGCCATGGCCGAGCAGGGCCTGGAGCTGGCCTCCATGATCCCGGCTCTGCGGGAGCTGGCCAGGTAGGGCGGACCCAGCTCCCGCTTCCCAAGGCTCGTGGAGTGGGGGGGTTCCACTGTGCTGGGGGGAGCGCACCCGGCCTCACCATCAGTGCGGGGAGAGGGGAAATCTAGATTCCTTCCCCACGGCTGTGAGAGGACGCCTGGGGCGTCTGCGCTCTTCCCTCATCCTCTTCGCCGTTGTTCTCCTGCCACCGGCCCGCCCGTGGGATTCCCTCCCTCACGGGTGGTGCTGGTACATCCTGGTGGGAGAGGTGCGTTGGCCTGCATGGCACACAGCCTGCTGGTGGTTTCCCTTGTGTTTGAGGAGGAAGAGGCAATACATTGGTTATTAAAACAAGTTTGCATTTATTTTTGAAGACTTCTAGACTAAAAAGACAGCATTTAACATCTTGTGGTTGAGGTAGACTGCAGATAGCTATTTGGTAATTTTAAATGGATAATGTCAATGTTATGTACTTTTATTTTTAGCGCTAGTCCAGAAGAATACAATACAGTTGTGCAGAAACCAAGACAAATACTCTGCCAGTTCATTGACAGAATTCTTACAGATGTAGATGTTGGTAAGCATTACATCACCGCCTTTTAATATAATCATCTCCTTTATGGTTTAAGTAATTCCTGCCAAAAAAAGTTGCAAGTCTCATTTCTAGAAGAATTTAGTAGCTGAATGCACTACTACTAATGACTTATCTTTTAATAACTTCCATGATGAAGAATTTGTTATTAAGACAGTGAAATAACTTAAGCCAAAAAAAAAAAAAAAGAGTGGGGATATGTAACACAGGGTTGTGTGAATATAACTGCTTATGACACTGAGAATGAGGAGTAATGTGATTGTTCATTGAGTAGTATAGCTTTCAAGTCTTCATACAGGGTCTTTGAGATTTGAACCACTTTGTTATAAACAGCTTTAATTTCAATTTTACTGTTATAGCTAAGCCTTATGTTGGTGTTCTTTAAATCATGATAAGTTTCCAATTATTACAGTAGTTTAACAACAATTTGGTAATTATGAAATTCATATACTACAAAATTACCATTTGTAGTTATCTGTACATTTGCATAAGGGAGAATCAGAGTAAGGGTAACTTAACTGTTTCCCAGATATAATTTTATGTAGCTGTCTCAGTATGACAGATGTTTTGTCTAGTGAATTGATCAATTTCAGTATCACACAGGTTACTCTATAGATGATGTTTGTTAATTCTAGGTGGTGTTCGTCAATTATCTTACAGAACTGAAAGGGAAGGCTATAAAAATAGACAATCTGCTTTAAATACTGCTTTTGAATGCATCAGTGTTGTATTTTATCATTACCTTGGAGCTTCTGTGGTTAACTCCTATATGAATCTGAGATAGTTTCCTTGTTGTGGTAACTAACCATGTGGAATTTGGAAAAATCTAATGTGTTTCAGATACCTGCTTCAATGGAGCTGTACAGGAGCATTAGATATGCTTAGTATTTTACCAAACTTTCTGATAGAGTAAGATGAACTTACCATCTTAAAATTTATATTTCTTGGCGATTTGGAACAACTTTAGGGTGTTTTTTTCTGCCAAGATCGTAACTCTAGGGAAAATTAATTAAAATTAAATACTAACTATTTGCTAATCTTCACTTATCAAACAATTGGATATAAGCTGAGTAATTTATATGCATACAGTTTGGTGTTGCATAAAGGGCTTACAGTATGCACAAAGTCATCCTTATGGATTGATAAAGCACTTTCCTAATGGATAATTATGCAAGTTTGATACCATATCATAGTTTTTTATATTCAAAGTGTTGTCTTCCTCTTTAGGTGTGAACAAACTTTGTGAAGTTGACTTATTGCAATGCTAATTTAGAAATGTCTTTTTTTTTTTTAAGTTGCTTTGGAACTGACTAAGAAATTAGAGTCACAGCCCAGTTCTGTAATGTTACTTGACTTTATTCAACATATAATGAAATCTTCCCCACTTATGTTTGTAAATGTGGATGGAAATCAGGAGGAAACTGAAAGCGGTTGCATTGGTGAGTTTGATGAAAATATTCATGTTGAAGCTTGATGTTTTCAGGACTTAGCTTTTCTGACAGTAGGATCATACAAAAGAATAAAAATGGGAAAGGGGCAGATTTGTAAGTTCAGTTGCATATTTATAAGTAAGTTAATATTTGATTTATTTTTAATATGTGGAATGATTTGCACTTGTGATAACGGAAATTCATCAGGAGTTTGGCCTTATTCATTACCATTGCTTAGTGTGACTACCTAATTCATGTTGGTGAGGTATTCTGTACTTATGTTTGTTGACCAAGGTTGTTAGGTTTTCTGACAGAGGAAAAAATCTGAAACTATCTGGTATAAAATGTCTGCCAGGGTTTTTATTTAGTTGGTTTTCCCCACCTGCCCTGCATACCTCCCCATTTTCCTCTTTTTCAATAAGATCTGCTGAAGAAATGTCCCACTGAGGCTCTGTTTACTAGACCTACACTCATTTATCTCAAAGAATTTTCTTTTGCTGTACTTACCAGCAACCTGCCCTCAAGGAGGTGCTTCATAATATGAGGGTTGGGGTTTTGGTTTATTAATTTTCTGTTCACTGTTTCTTTCTTATTGTCCTAGAATTTAGCAACTGGATCATAACAAGGCTTCTCCGAATTGCTGCAACCCCAAACTGCAGCACGTTGCACAAGAACATTTATGATGTCATTTGCTCTTTACTTTTTCTGTTTAAAATGAAAAGTTGCTCCATTTTTGAAGTACTAACAAAAGACTTGCTGCAGCTTTTCCAAGACTTAATCTTCTTGCATGAGAGAGATGCACAAAAGCACCTCTGGGGAGATGGACTTGTCTGGCCAGTGACTGTAAAAAGATTTTCAAGCAATGCAAGTGACAATGTGGAATATTTAAGATTGGCACCATTACAGCTGATGGGTATGCCCAGTGTGGAATGTTTGGAAATTATCTTAATGTCTGTTCTGACAGATATTGTTGCAGATGTGTTTTTTGTAAGACAAGATAATATTCTCTGGGGGATAGGCTGCTCCCTGTTGGAATGTGGCAGTCCAAGGGTTAAAGTTTTGTCAGTGAAGTTCTTAGTAAAATTAATTCACTTAGGAGGACCTCCAGAACAGCTGGCTAGTGTTTTCTTCACAGTCTTTTTTGAAATTCTTCAGTCAGCACTTGAAATGGATGCTGACAAATCGGAACTCTTTGGAGAACCACTCTTTCTGTTGGTGAGGACATTATTGCCTTTTGAAGCAGACTCTTACAAAAATATTGAACCTGTCTACTTAAATATGTTACTAGAGAAGCTCTGTGCATTGTTTGAAGATAATGTGTTTAGGTGCCTTCAGTCTGAAAAGCTGAAAGCTGCTTTTTGCCATATACTGCAATATTTCTTGGAGTTTGTTCCAACTGGCTATGAATCTGCCTTGAAAGTAAGAAGAGTCCGTATCAGTACCATATGCAGAATTTTTGTGGGTGTGCTTGGAACTCAGGAAGACCAAGAGGTAGGTTAATTTTTAAAACTGTGGTTATCATGTAAATAGATCATGTGCAAAACTCTGCATCTGTGCCAAGAAGATGATTTAGGAAATACTATTTCTAATTGCAGAATTAGGTTGATACTCTGTTTGTCAGCTGTTTTATGTATTTACAGAGTTCAGAATGTCCAATGGAATTAGTTGGATGTACCTGCACCCTATGTTATTCAGGTGTATCAAACTATTGAAAAGCTGTGCAGGCACAAAGGTCTGTCTGTAATCATAGCATAAAATGGGGTTAAGAACAGAGTATGTTCACATAATGGCAGCTTTACATTTCCTTTCTGAGCTGCTCTTACTTTCTAATCGTATGCTTTTAGTCAGACTTGTTGGAGACAGAAACAAATGTTTGAATTAAAACAGTCATAGAATAGTTTGGGCTAGAAGGGACCTTTAAGGGTCATCTAGTCCAACCCTATGGCAGTGAGCTGGGACATATTCAACTACATCAGATTGCTCAGAGCCCTATCCAACCTGACCTTGCATGTCCAGGAATGGGGTCATCTACCACCTCTCTGGGCAACCTGTTCCAGGGTGTCATCACCACTATGAAAAATTTCCTCCTTATGTCTAATCTAAATCTACCCTCTTTTATTTAAAAACCCTAATGAAGTGTTAATAATGAGGTGTGATATGCTGCGTAGTCTCTCTATCCCGTACACCCACATGCATGTCATATATGTTGTCTCTTAAACTTAGTGTGTCTGTCTTGATGGCTTTGTTAGCAAGGTGTTATGGAAAGAATAGCGGAATAGCTGTACAAGCCGCATCCTGTCTGGTAGGAACCCAGGAAAATTCATGGCTTATGAGAATTTACATCTTGTAATTAAGATTTTTAAACAGAAAGGTTTTATGAACTTTGCCATAATAATTTGAAATTTAATATTTTAAGTTAGAAATGGTAATATCATGTCTTCAAGAAGTAAGTCACAGAAGTAAGGCATCACAATACCTTTGTTGTTTGTCCGTCCTAGTATCTGGTCCGTCCACTTTATACAGCACTAAAAGCGCAAACAGAAGAAATTTTTCAGGAGCTGCATCAGAACCAACTAGATACTTCTGATACTGATCGGTGGAGCAGCAGCAGTGATGAAGTTCCAGAGAAAAGACGACGACTAAGCCTGTCAACAAAACATCCAAAGAAATCATCTACACCAGTCATGTATGACACTTAACTCAATAACTACTTTTATAGTCATTTAGCTAGTGAATAATAACAAGTAACAGCTATTTTGATACAGTTTCTTCACATCTGCGCTGAAAGATCTTCTTGGAAAAAGAGTTAAATTATATTTTGAAGGATCAGAATCTGCAGATTATTTTTAAGCCAGCCTTCTGTTAATGAGAATGTTTTTTTAATGTGTTCACTGCGAATTACTTTAATTTTTACCCACTAAGAACAGCTGAGAGAATACATACAGAAATGTGTATGTGGCTCTGCTGGTGCACTGAATGTGCTTAAGTCAGGTTGTTCTCAGATGAACAAAGCCAGTTCTCTCAGCCTCTGCTTGTACTTCAGCTCTCTGGTTATCTTGGACTTGCTTCAGTGTGTTGATCTATTTGTTGTATCTGAGCACTCAAAAGTGGGCCTGGCATGCTGTACTCCAGGTGTGTGCTCATGGTCAGCATTCAACCTGGTATGTAGTTGACATTCTCTGCAGCAAGGTCACACTATTGTTATATTCAGTTATTCCAGAAGTCCACCAGGTCATTTTCTCTAAAGCCGCTTCCTGGCCAGGTCAGCCTGTTCTGTTGCACAGGGGTTTTTTTTGAGCCAGTTGCAGGACTTGTCATATTTCTTTATTGACCTTCATGAGGCTCTTGCCAGACTTGATTTCCAGCCAGCTGAGGTCCTCCAACTAAGCTCTCCTATCCACCTGTCTATCCTTCTATCTCCTTCTATCTGCCTGTCTGTTCATAGAAACAAAGTTAGTGTAACATGATTTGCCTTGGTAAATACATTCTGGCTGTTCCCAGTCACCTTCTTCTTCCTCATGTGGCTAGAAATGAGTTCAAGAAAGACTTGTTTTAATAACCTTCCTAGGGTCTGAGGGTAGTCTGGCAGGCCTATAGTTCCTTGAATCCTCTTTTTTGCCTTTCTGGAAGATGAGTGCAATGTTTGCCTTTTTATAGTCATCAGAAACGACCCTGTTCACCATGATCTTCCAAGGAATGTAGAGTTATATCTTTGTAGCCTTTCAGATAAGTCTGATTTGCATCATACTTTAATTTAGACTTAGTATCTTGTTCTCCCAAAGAGCGCATTTAAGATAAAGCTTCGTCTGGTAGTTTCCTAATCCTGCATCCAACATAGATTATCTCTGGGTTTGCTATGATAATGTATCTTTTATGTGAGGGGGGAAAAAAAAAGTATGTGTTGGAAAATAATTAATGTGGTCAAATTACAGACTTAGCCCTGTAAACATGAGATTGAAGAGCACTCTATGGAATGCTGTCATGAAGAAAGCTGCATCCTTAATGTTTATCCTCGAGAAAGAAACTGTGACAGCAGATATCCTTCAGACTATAGAAGGGATTGCTGTAATTCTGCGACTAGCTGCTTTGTGCATAGTTCATTGTTCTCCCCCAAGAAATTCTACCAGGTAAAGTTACCAAGGTGAAACTGTGAGACCAATTATTTCTTGTAACTGTTGTTACAACTTCTGTAGATTACTTTAATGCTGGTATATATATCAGGACAGGTATTGGATAAGTCCTGTATGTTTTGAAATGCATTTTAATAGTAACTTTGCTTACAAGCAATACAACATTAAATGTTTATAGTATGTTGCACTGATCATATGGTTTCTATTTTTAACAGTATAGATCATAAAGTAACTCATCCGTGTAACTCTGACAAATATAAGAGCTCCTCAGATTCTGTGGTGAATATTCAGTTCACATGGATTTCCTCTGATTTTATCACAAGAGTAGTGAAAGTCTGCAGAAATCTGTTAGAGGCCGCTATGCAGATTGCTAACCTAGAACAAGTGATTGACAGAATAGTGAAAATCTTTGATGCTTTGCTATATGCACAAGGTGAGAAATCCTTTAAACTACAATGTCTTTTATTGGATTTTTGAATTAAAAATGGGTTTGACTAAATTATTCTGTTTGTAGTAGAGGTACTGAAATTCTAGATCTTGTCCTAGAACTCCAATCCCAGTACAAAATTAATTAAATAATAATAAAAAACCTTTATCCCCTGTTTAGAAAGCTTCCCTTGCATTCCCTTTTGAACATGATTTACTAGTCTTTGTTCTGTTGATCCTGATCTGAATGAGAGACATCATGGGGATAATGAATATGTGTAACAAAGAAACAAACTTTTAGCATTTATTTATAACATTTTAGCATCATTTATTATTGTATGTGTAAAATGTAGGATATTAACATGTGGGAATAGAGGTACTAACTTTTGTTGATAGAAAAAAACCCCACCATTTTCTAGCAAATTAAGACCGTAAAATGGGCATCTGTTTTATGAACTATGCAGAGCTGTGAAAGTACCATGTTTTTTATTCCTCCTGTAGTGAAAATTCCACTGAGTGATCAGATTCTTGATAATTTATGTGGGTTGCTGTCTCTGCCCTGGATTTACAGCCATCCTGATGATTATTCTTTTAAACCATCTACTTTTGGGTTTGATCCTCTAGTTTTGAGTCAAAAAACTGCACAGAGTTTCTGTAAGTATGTTAAAGTATATAAACCCTAATTTTCCTTTAGAACAAGCATTCCAGAGAGATATTTTCTTCACCCTCGTATGATGATTGATGATATTAAAGCTAAAATAATTATCTGTTTATTTTGATTTTTTTTTGTTCCGTTTTGTTTTTTTCTCTTTAGCACCCAAAACTCAGTCACACTGTGTGTTCCTTCTGTCTCTCTTCCCAAGAAGTATTTGGCTGGATTGGAGAAAATCCATTTATCACTGGGCACTACAAAGTCCCCATGAAGTAATTCGGGCTACTTGTGTTAAAGGATTCTCTCTCCTGCTTCATCCACCAAGTGTGCAGTCTTGCAGTATGATTCCTAAAGCTCTTTTGTATGTGTTAATGCTGACTTTTGCATCTTCATGTGGGAAGAAAAGCAGAAAAATGGGAAATGTAGTATAAGCATACAGATGTTTATTTCATCCAGAATTTGCTAGATACCAATTTTGGATATCATAAGATATCAACAGGATAGGTGTAAGTGATGGTGTCTGTGTGATAGAATCGTGTTTGATTACCTTGTCAGCATACAAGTTACTTCACTACTTGAAGATATGAATTTAAAGTAAGGACAGGAAAGGGGGTATCTTGTTAGTTAAATGTATGTGATATTTGTCCATATGTTTCTAAAAACCTTTCAAATTTCTCTACCTTTTGTATATATGCTTTGGTGTCTTCCATCATATTGTGTCTAGTCTTCAGTTTCTTATAGCATGCAGGACTCACTGTGCCCAATGCTACTTCAGATGTTTAATGGAACTTGAGGGTAATCTGATAAGGAAAAATATAATTTACTGGACAGGTCCTTAAATTGTCCTGATAGTACTTTCAGTATAGTTAGAGAATTCAGACAATGCAGAGATACAAATTTGTATGTAAATGATCTATTAAAATAGTTTATTTGTTGTTTCTATTTCAGAGATCAAATCAAAGATGAGTCTGAGCTAGTCAAGGAGGCTTGTGCTGGTATAGTTGGGAAATTGTCTTGCTGTCTTTCTGGTACATTCAGTATACAACCTTCCTTAGTAGACTCTGCTATAAAGCAGGTTACTGATGATATTTTATGTAGCAGCCTTTCTGTGAATTCTGCTCATGGAAAGACTTGTTCTGTGCAAGCCAGTGTTTTCAAGCCATTTCTTATTCTCCTTGAGAACAAAGTATCCAGTTCAGTAAAGCTAGGTATGTAACTGTACCTTTATTAACATTTCACACTTCTGCATGGGGTACTAGGTCGCGACTTCTGTACCTTTCTCTATTCCTTTTTTTCTTTGTAGGGCTTTTTTATGCCTATATTGGTGCTTGAAATGTTTTATTTCAGTTGATATCACTGCTAAGGTTTGATGCAGTCATTGATATTATTTTTAAACTACCTTGGCTTAATTTTGGTCTGTATGCATATACAGAAATGTATAATGCTTAATAAAATCTGAATGTTAAATAGCATATCTGGTTTGACAATATTTACTCTTTTGAAAAAAAAAAATTTTGGGGTGCTTTATGGCTTCCTTGCATCACTGTTTTGTGAATCAATTAAAAAATATATATTTTTTTCAGCATTAAAAAGACTTTTTCCTGTCTACTAGCATTTATAGAAAACATACCTCATCTTTGTAAGCATTTGGATTTTAACACTGACGAGTCCAGTGTGAAAGTTCTTGTTGGGTCTTTGTTAAATCTAATGGAGGATCCAGACAAAGATGTAAGACTGGCTTTCAGTGGCTGCATAAAGAACATACTAGAATCCTTGGAATCTGAGGAAGGATTCATAAAAGAGGTGAATTTTTTTTTTTGTTGATTGTTTTTGCTAACTTACTATGGGTTTTGTTTCACCAATGTCAGGCTCTGAAGTTATTATTTGATTTGTTTTGGTGTTTGTGTGTTCCAGCTGTTTGTTTCAAGAATGAAAGAAGCCTATACAAATGCCAAAATATCACGAAACAATGAGCTAAAAGATACCTTGATTCTCACAACAGGAGATATTGGAAGGTATATTGGATAGTATCTTGAAAATTGCAAAGTCGTGCCAGTTTGTGATGCAAAGTAACTTTTGTGAAGCGTAAATGTAAGATTAAATTACTTATTTCAAAGTCAGCATTTGTCCACAGTGCTTTTCAGCTGTCCTGAGCTGCTTATTCTTATGGAACAACATTGTTCTTCCCTGTCATGGGAAGTACAGATAAGCTATGCAAATAAAATAAGTTACTTTGCATTATGATAATTGTGTATTCTTAAGTAATTTTATTAATGCAATGATTCTTTTTCCTTATTAATTGTTTTTCTTCTGTTTACTTTGTAAGGGCATCAAGAGGAGATTTGGTACCATTTGCCCTCTTGCATTTGTTACACTGTTTGTTGTCAAAGTCAGCTTCTGTGGCTGGGGCAGCATACACAGAGATTCGATCCCTGGCAGCCACGAAGTCCGTAAAATTGCAAGCTTTTTTCAGTCAGTACAAGAAGCCTATCTGTCAGGTAAAAAGAAAAGAGTTGGTGGTTTAGAAATGCATATATTTAGGTTCTTTTTGTCTTTGCAACTGGCATCAAAGGTAAAAATGACAGGATTTTACAAAGTGAAATCCTGTAGGACAAGGAAGATATGAAAAAAAAAGCCAAACCCATAATTGTTTGGGAAGAAATGGGAAATTTTTGACTTTGTCAAGTTCTTCTTTCTCCCTCAACAGTGTTGCTTTTTTTTTTTTTTTTTTCTTCCCCTGCTTTCTGTCATTCTGAAATAAAGGAACTATGTAGTTTATAGTTTCTTTCATTGTGTGCTACCATTGCCACAGGAGGTTATGATTTCAAATTGGGATTCAAGTCGATGTTTTACAAACATCATACTGACATGATTGATTTGTTCTTTTGTTATACTCATTACCTAAAAACAGAAGTTCTGTTTGTAAGAAAATTATCAAAAGCAGACTTTTCTAATTTTTAATTTTTTTTTAATGCAATGTCTGAATCCCAGATTGCAAAATTAAATGCATCTATAAAGTGGATGATAATCCAGTTCTATTGCAAAGTAATAATCATAGATCTATGTGCAATAAATGAGAAATATAATAACAGATGCATAGAAAGAGGAGCAAACCTCTTGTGTTTATTTTTAGGGAGCAAACAAGGGGGAAATAATACTAAAGATAAATTTCCTTTTGCTTAGTTTCTAGTGGAATCGCTGCACTCTAGCCAGATGGCAGTATTGAGTGCTCCATGCCAGGGTAATGAGCTACAGAAGCAAACAGCTGCTCACCAGAGAGAAATAGCTCTGGACATGTTATCTGAGATTGCAAGTGTGTTTGATTTTCCGGATCTAAATCGCTTTCTTTCAGTAAGTTGGTTACTTCTTTTCACTGTTGATTTGTGTGTGTGGTCTCTTGTGGATATCTCTTTTAGTCCTCAATTCTGCCGTGATTGTCACAAATTAGATGTTTTTACTCTAGTTGCTATTGTTTGTTGTAATACAGGATACTTTGGGATTGCTGCAACTGGGAACTCAAATACAGAGGAACAATTTTAACAAGGGATTACAGGAATGGCTACAGTCCTAATTCAAGTATGACAAATGATGAACTGATGTTTAGCATACTCATTGGATTATTAATTACTTAGTGCACTTGGAGGGATTCTGTATACAGTATAATTTTTGTACGGTGTCTGCTGCTTTGTTTGAAATGAAGGAAGCTATTGTTCTGTGGATAGATCTGTTCTTAATCTGGTTAGGTACCTGTTTTACTTGAAACAAAAGTAGCTTCATACTCACATTTTGATTGGTAGGTGGGAAATGCACAGTCATTTGGTAGACAGTGTTCCAGTTGACTGGTAGGTTGGGGGAGTGTTGTGTGGAGGTGTTGGGTTTTTGGGGTTTTTTTTTGTTTTATGTTTAGTTATGGTTTTTAGATTTGTTTGGGAGTTTGGAGGGGCTTGGTTTTTTTGGGGTGGGTTTTTTTTTTCTTCTTCTTTCATAGAGATTCTGGATAAGCACAAAAATGCTAGCTCACCTTATCTTTGCATACTTTTCAGTATTCATTACGTGGAGCGCATCATTAAGTAATTATTTTTGGTTTATCTTCATTTTCACTGAGTATTTCCATCCTGAAGTTCTTTATGCATACCTATGATTATATGTATAGCCGGAGATAAGTGCTGTTTTACTGACACAAATGGAACAAAACCATACTCTGTTGTTTGGTTGTCTTTTTTTTTGTTTTTTTTTTTTTGAGGGCTTTTTGTTTGTTTTATATTAAGCATTGTTCTTAATTTACCAGCGGACCCTGCAAGTTTTGCTTCCCGACCTTGCAGCCAAGGCTAGTCCTGCAGCCTCCACGCTTATTCGAACCATAGCAAAACAGCTGAATGTAAACCGAAGAGAGATTTTAATCAACAACTTCAAGTACATCTTCTCTCATTTGGTCTGTTCCTGCTCCAAGGATGAGCTTGAGCGGGCGCTTCATTACCTCAAGGTAAAGTGGTAATTGGTCTGTTACACATGCAGATTAGGAGCAGCAGTTAATGAACAGTAGGCCTTCTGCTTTAAGCTAAGGTATTGCAAAGCATAGGTGGGGAAGTTGTATATGCAGAAGTTTTGTTGTTCTTGTCATTTATAATATGTTCTATTGGCTCTGAGGAGCTGTTTTAAGATATTTTGCCAACTTAAACTCTAAAAACTTAGTTTATCTAACAGTGAGCTGATTGGAAGCTTTTTCTTTGGTATCAGAGGTAAATCGGCCAGAGTCCAGTGCCTTCTGTCTCTGTGTGGTAGTTGCATTCTGATGTGACTAAGACTTGGTTTCTCTTTGCTATTTGATTATAGAGTGAGACCGAGATAGAACTGGGCAGCTTGCTGAGACAGGACTACCAGGGGCTGCATAATGAATTATTGCTGCGTATAGGAGAGCACTATCAACAAGTTTTCAATGGTTTGTCAATACTGGCTTCATTTGCATCTCACGATGATCCCTATCAGGGACCTAGAGAAATAACATCAGTTGAGCAAATGGTAAGGACATGAAAATAGTCATGTTCAGTTTTGCTCAATAACTTTTTCTCCAGTCTGAGAGTGAAGACAATTTTAGATTCTCTGAACATCACTTATTTGAGGGAAACAAAGTGGAGCAAAGGTTGGCATTTCATATTAAGTGTTCCTGTAATAGTATACATAAAAACCCCAAAACAATAAAGCCAGCAAACAAACAAACAACACACACCTCCCAAATACTTCCAGAATAGAAAACCCCACAGTTTAATAGGGATGTCTTCTGTTAACCCTGCTATCTCTTAAGGAGCAATGCATGTATTTGGGATTGTTCTAATTTTTCTTTTAGAATTAGTAGTTCATATTTGCTTTATAATTTCTTAAGTTCAAGATTGTGTTAATAGTAAGGTGATTTGGGGTTTGGATTTTGTTTGGTTTTTTTTTTTTTTTACTTTTTTACTTATTGTTTTCCTACCTCCACAGGCTGATTATCTGCAACCTAAATTGCTTGGTATCTTGGCTTTTTTTAACATGCAGTTATTGAGTTCCAGCGTTGGCATTGAGGATAAGAAAATGGTGCGTAAACTTAATTTTGAACATTAAAACAAAGATAAGCAAGAAGATATTTAAATATTCCAGACTTAGCTGTGCAAGTGTCATTGAAGTCTCCAAATATCCTAAGGCTCTGACATGATTCTGGAAAACTGGTCTTAGTGTGGGTAGGACTTCTGTGTGAGCTTGGAAGTTTTGGATTGGTTTCTTTAATGGTCAGCTAGTGTACATATTTGTCAGACATAGTGTATGTAACAAGTCAGACAGCCAGTAAGTGTAGAGGAGGAGTCCAAGTGTATGATTTTTGTGTGAAAGGAGCGAAGTGGAAGATGAGGGAGTATGGAAGAAAACTAAAGCTACTGAGGATTATAAGGGTACTAAAAGGCTAAGCTAAAGAAAATAAGATGCAAATCCAAGAGAAACTGGGCTTTATTGCTGTTGCTTCTCTCAGAATAGCTCTTTTCAGCTTTACAGTAGAGAGCATGCAGAGAAACTGGAGCTTATAACTTGAGACGAAGTCTAAAATTCCTGCTCTGTTGAGGCAGTGCTTCTAACCACAAGACTTTTAGCCACCCCACTGATATCATGCAAAAATCAGTGCTGGAATGTATATAACCTTTGCGTTGATGAACTGCATTTTCTGTGGTGGTCTTTTAAGCTTTTTGCTTCTTGGATGTTCATGTTGAGATGCTCTTGTTTTCATTGCTACTTCACACATTCTGAATTTCTTCATTTGTCTAGAATTTCTTCTGCTGCACTTGCTATTGTTTCTTTCTTCTCTTGTTCTGTCTGTTGTTCTTGGTGAGTTTCCCATTCCATGAGCTTTCTTCAAGCTCAGGTTTCTTCCTGTGTTACTGATCTGTCATACTGGACGTTGTACTACCTGGTTTGGCACAGTATTACTGTGACTGAAATATGTCCTGCTTTTCTTGCATCTCAGTATTTCTCTTCTGTCTTTCATCAGTCCTGTTGGCAACTAAGCATTACTCATTCCCTGAAGCTTACCAGTCGCTTCTGTCAGAACTGGTGTTTTGTTGATTGTTTGGTTTGGGGTTTGGTTTTGTTTTTTGTTTAGTTGGGGTTTTTGGGGGGTTTTGTTTTTGTTCTTTTTTTCCTTTCCTTTTCTTTTTTTTTTTTTTTTTGGTTGTAAATGCAAGTTTGTTTGCTTTCTCTATTTCCAAAACCTGCTCTTTTCAGCTTCTAAAACTCTGGGCATACAGTTTTCATGTATTATCACATATCACGTTTTATAACAGACTTCTATCCCATTGACTCCCTTGGTGTCCTCAGTTTTCCTTCGGCAGTCTGCCAATGAGTTGACTTTTGTTATAATATACTGTGATTACAGATTCCTTTTCATATTCTTTTCCTCTAATCCAAAATTCTTTATTGAAGCATCAAAGCTAGGGTAGCCTGGTTTTGTTAAAAAACATGGCTTGTGTATGTTTTACTGTGTATTTAATACACTAAAATGACTTTTCTCTGTCTAGGCTTTAAACAGTCTTAGGTCTTTAATGAAGCTCATGGGTCCCAAACACATCAGTTCAGTAAGAGTGAAGATGATGACTACACTGAGAACAGCTCTCAGATACAAGGATGACTTTCCAGAACTGTGTTGCAGGTGAACTGATAGTGTACCTAAGCAGTGACAAACCTGTTATTTCTGTCCTTGAATATACTGTTTTGCTTTGGTTTAGACAATAATCTAAGCCCCAGAGCTGAAATAACTTAAAATGCTTCTCATGGCTCACCTAAAAAGTCTTTATGCAGAGAAGTCTTATTGATAACTGTTGTTTTGTTGTTTTCGCGTGTTTAGAGCCTGGGATTGTTTCGTTCGAAGTCTGGACCATTCATATCTTGGCTCCTTGCTTAGTCATGTGATAGTAGTGTTATTGCCCCTTATACATATCCAGCCAAAGGAAACTACAGCGATATTCTACTTTCTCATAGTTGAGAACAGGTACCGTACTAAACATGTTCAGATATATGGATTAAATCCTGTAATAGGAATGAGGATAACCCGAACTTAAAGTTGTCCAGCAGTGAGATGAGAGAACTTGTTTCTCTGCAACATAGTATGTTGTTAAGTTCCCACTCCTCTAAATTGCAACGAGATTTTAGAATTTGACAAGTGATAGCCTCATCTGAAAAGATGCTTTTATATTGTCCTTATAAAAACATTTGACACTATGGAATAGTTACAACCCGTTTAGACACTCACCCCTGCCAGGTTTTGTGATTTCATGTTTTTAATGCTGGTATGGAAAAGTACTTCCCTCTATAGGGCACACTGTCAGAATAACAGTGATTGCTAATACTTGCTCTAAACTAGAGAGACATGTATAGAGTTGGAAAAAGGGAAGAAATGAATTATTTATTTGTTTCCTTCAATAATTAGAACTGTAATTATGAAGTGTGCAGCGTTTAATATTGAGTCAGGTTTCATACATCACACGAAAGTGGTCGCATGAACTGAAAGTAAAATTGAAGTCTAATACAAAAGACTTATTTTGTGACTTAACCTTTTTGAAGACCGTATTGAGTGTTAATTCTCTTTAATCTTATGTTTTGTAGATTAAAATTCTGAGTTTTAGGAATGGTGATATTTAAATTTTCTGTTGGGTTTTTATTTTTCTTGCACTGTATCATACCAACAGTATTGAAAATAAAAGGTAACAATAGGAATAATACAGCTCTTGTAGAAGCCCATAGCAGAAATATTGAAAGAGATTTCTTCATGTTAGGAATGCAAAAAATTTTTTTCTTGGTTGTGTGTTTTCTTATAAGGAAAATTTTCGTCAAATGGGACTATTCTCACACTTTTTGGCCAGCCCTGGTTAGAGATGAATGGCAACTTCGAATGCTGTGGAAATAACTGTCTTTAAAAGAGAAAGTAATTTAAAATATTGGAGGAAAAAATATCTGTGGCTTAGTTCAATAACAAGAGAAACAAGTTGGTTAATGCATATACTTAATTAGATAAAAAATATGTATGGAATTTTCTTTTCTTCTGTTTTTGAAGCTTTTGATCTTTTAGTCATTAGATTTCATTGCTTTATTTCGATGGATTTTTAAGATTTTCCAGATCCCAACATCACAGGTGTTCCTTGCAATACTTTTTTTTCTATTTTCTATTAGGGATGCAGTACAGGACTTCTTACATGAAGTATATTTTCTGCCTGACCTTCCAGAACTAAAAGAAATTCAGGTCGTCCTTCAGGAATACAGAAAGGTACAGCTTCTTGTATTGATTTGTTTGTTTTTAATGCATGAAATGGTTTCATGGCAAGTGAGGAAAACATGTTAAGTTTTATTGTTAGGTTGAAATAGCTATTTATTGGCCTCTGCCACAAAACAGAATTTGTGTATTGCAGGAATACTTGAAAGCAGACTCTAATTATTCTTTGTGAGAGAAATACGCTCATGTTCAGCATGCTTGCTTCTGTAGCATCTCCTGAACACAGGCTTGTCATCTTTTTGAGACTAAAGAGATGATAAGAATAAAAGCTAGCAGCATTAGTTATAGCAGTGATTTGTTACAAGAAAGCTATTTTTAATTGGATCCCTATTCTTTATTCTCTTCAAATATAAGAAACTTTGTTCTTAGAACATGGTCCATTTCTTTTGCTTGCCCTCAGAATTGTTAGATAAATAGATGCGAAGTAGCAATTTTTTAGTGGAAATGAGGTAACAAAAGTAAAATAATTTGTTTTTTAAATAATGAAGTACTGAAAGCCCAGCATTTCCTTCTGATTTAATATTTTTTACTTACACCATAATATTTACACAAGAGTATAAATACAGCATCTTCAGGCAGCAAAGCAGTGGCAAATAGATAAAGGTGTGAATGTAGGGAGGAAGATCATAGAAAAGAAAAGATTTGTATGTGTTCTCACTTACGGTTTTTGAGATGCTGCTTAACCCTTTTCCTGTTACACTTCACTTGAACTTCTTATGTCATGTCTTTTTCAGGAATCCTCCAAAAGCACTGACTTGCAGACAACACTGCAGCTGTCTATGAGAGCTATTCAGCATGAGAATGTGGATGTTCGTATTCATGCGCTTACCAGCCTGAAAGAAACATTATACAGAAATCAGGTATAGAAGACCTCCTTCAGAGGAATTGAAAATAAATCCAAGTTGCATTTGGACCAACAGTCTAAAACTCATTACTGTTGCTGGATGTTTACATGAACTGTGTTACTCTCCTCAAATTATTAAGCTATTTTTTTTTTAATATAAGAGGGAGAAGGGATTCTTTTCATCATGTCTGTGTGTGAGAGGACTTTCAGATCCTCCAAATCTGTGTGATGCTGATTCAGCAACACTAGTGGGTATGTTTCTTATCTTTTTTTTTTTTTTTTTTTTCCCCCAACTCCGAGGAACGATATATCTAGGAAGTCCATTTCAGCAATCCACCGTATGCTTGTTCTCTGTTAGGACATGCATGGCTTTTGCATCAGGAGACTAATACATTAAAATCAGCATGTTTTGTGTGTGGGTATAATATCTGAATGCATTGAGATGTGTTTGATCCTCTCACACTTTTTTTCTTTTTTTTTTTTTTCTTTGCTTCACACCCTAAATATTTGAATCCATTGATCATATTCAAATGTATTTTATAGCCACATTCAAGTTGAAGACTCTGCTTTACAAGTCTCTGAGATTGTTAGCCCAGAGAGGGTGTATGTGACGCACTTAAAAATATAATAGTAAATCTGTTCCTTTAGTAGATATAAGATTGTGGGACATGCTTCAGTCAGAAATTTAAAGAAATATCCTAGCTACAAGAGCAAACAATCACTGTATATCTTCCAGGCCAGTTGGTAATTCTTGGAGCTGAGGTCAGCAAAATCTTGCTGTGTCTTGCTTGGTTAGAAGTCTAGCAAAATATTTGAGGGGAAATAAAACTTATGTAGTTCCACAGTTTTGTAAACTATTTGCTCTCTTATGTCGGCTGTGGTTTCAGTTAAAAATAACAGTAGCAAAGATCTTCACATTATTTATTTATGTTTTTCTGAATTTGGACTAAATGTGGAACTGGGTTATAAAAACTGGGCCAAAGTGAAAAATTCAAGACATCCATTTAAAATTATTGGCATTGGTTAAAGGCCTTGAAACCTTGGGCTTTGTAGACTTGAGAGTGGAGAAACTGCCAACAAATGTGAAATAATAAGGATGCAAGTGGCAGCATAACCAGATGGTATGACAACAGTTGCATGAAAAGAATTTGGAGGAAGTATTGGAACACATGAAGAGAAGGAACAGAAAAAGTGAAAAGGATAATATAGGAAAGAGAGTTTCTTTGTAAGACAGGGAGAAAAACTGAAGTTAGTAGTGTGGTGTATGATAATGAAATACAGTATTGGTTATGACAGCATTATTAGTTGTGGCCCAGATCCCTCATTTTTTAGTACTTCATAGGGTAACAAGCACTTCAGTGCAATTGGGCTTTAGTTACAAAATGGCAGTATTTGAATCAGTAAGCTAAAGTTAGGGATAAGTGAAATAGGAAGTAACAGTGAGTTAAAGATGAAAAAATTGAGATTGTTTACTATAAATGTCGTAGAATAACTCATCTTTATTTTTCATCTTTGTAGGAAAAATTGATCAAGTATGTAACAGACAGTGAAACTGTGGAGCCAGTCATCTCCCAGTTGGTAACTGTACTTCTGATTGGCTGCCAGGATGCAAATTCCCAAGCCCGACTACTTTGTGGAGAATGTTTAGGTGAATTGGGAGCCATAGATCCCGGCAGGCTCGATTTTTCGACAAGTGAAACTCAAGGAAAAGATTTTACATTTGTGGTAAGAAGAGTTACTGTAGTGTTTGTTTAACATTAAGGGGTGTTTTAAAGTACTTAAGGGTAGGGAACGTCATCATTAGACGCTTTGAAAATCTGTACTTGCTTTCTCATCTAAACCAGTTTAGAGTCAGTGACTGTTTAGAGAGTAAAGATAAAAAGTACTGTGTTTTAATAAAACTGGTGTTCTGTTTGTGATTGAGGCTGGTGTGGAGGATCCAAATTTTGCCTATGGATTATTAATGGAACTGACCAGAGCATTCCTTGCTTATGCTGATAATGTTCGTGCTCAGGATTCTGCAGCGTATGCAATTCAGGTAAGATACATGGTTAGAACCTTTTTTTTTTTCTTTTCACAAATTATTTCCTATCACACTGAACTCAAAATTACACAATATAAGTGTACATTTCTGAGTACATGTTTAAGTATTTCAAACTTTATCTTATGCAGCTTTAAACTACAAAGTAAAATGTTATTTGGGATTCTGATTTCTAATTTTTTAAATGCCTCAGTGCTTACTTAGAATTCTCGGGAGCTGTCAAATAAAGTATCTGTTTGCTTTTGTGCCATGATACTGATGGGGAAATCTGATGTTTCAGATGTAACTAAGAGTCTGGACATAGTAATTCAAGAAATAATCCTAGACTGACTTAAAAATGGTGCAGGTTCCATAGGCAGAGATGAAAAACAGTAGGTATTCTGCTTACACTTTTACTGACAGTAGGGTTTCTTCTTCGACTTTTAAGAAGTAACTCCAAGCTGATTTGGTGGTTGGTTTTTTGGGCAATTTTTGTTTTGTTTCTGGTTTGTTTTATTTTTTTATTTTTCAGGGGGGTTTGTTGTTTAATAGCTTTGTGAAAACTTCAGGACAGTTATTTGCTCCAGGAGAAAATAAGTGGCTCCATGTAGTCAGTGGAATAATAAGATTTCGTTAGCTTGTGCAAAAGAAGCAATCAGATTCACTTCTACTCCTGGCTCACTGGCAGATGTACAGAGTACAAGATAACTGTGGTCCAAACACCACCTTGAGAGTCTGAAGGATCAGTAGTTAACTGAAATCAGCACTGCATAGTAATAGAGGATTAACAATATTGGGTGGATGTTTTGCTATTATAATTTGAGTTCAGCATTCTGTAAGTCTATCTCATTTTTTCTATGTATACACCAGTTTTTGTTGCTACTGTGGCCATGAAATGCTTTCAGTGCTACTCTTGGTCATGTAAACCATGCCTTTTCAGGAGTTACTGTCTATCTATGACTGTAAAGAGGCAAACACTGACTGCCCAGGCTCTAGGCTTTGGAGGAGGTTTCCTGAGCATGTGCAGGAGATCTTGGAACCTCACTTAAATACACGGTATGTGACAACTTAAACAATTTCTTCTCATAACAGCTTTTAATATTTTTTTTTTAAATTCAGTTTTGTGATTGTTACTCTTCTGTGAAGAGTGATGTGTGTACATGCAAAATTCAAATGAAATCTTTCTATGTAAAGCTGAATTAGCACTTCCTGGAATGTAATACTCTATAAATCAAACATAAAATTCTCAACTCATACTTTGCCCAAATCTGCCTGTTTGTCCCTAGAGCATCATCTTATGCAATGTATTGAAGCTTTCGTTTCTGGTTTCTCTTTTTGTGGAAATTCTTACTAGGATTAGAGTTTGCACTCAAATTCATTAATAACTTTTTATTGCTACCCTTTATAGAAGTAGGAGGAGATCACTGGGTTTCAATTTGACTTTTCATTTGTTGAATTAATGATAAAAGTTATGTGAAGATAATTTCAAATGATGTTTGCACCTTAATTTTGTATAATGAGCAATATTTCCTCTCTATTTCTTCACAAAGACAGTCATGCTCATCCGTGATAAATTTCACCATTTAGAGAGCAAATCTCTTGGCATTTCTTGGCTTTCAGAAATGTTCTGATTTTTTCCTGTCAAAAACATAATACTCAAATATTTATCAAACTGCTTTTCTTAAAATTGATTTGAGCAGCACTTTGAAGTATACTTAAATTCTGGTAACAGGTTAAATTGTTTGTATTTCATGTTTCATTTTAAAAGCTCTAGATTAAAAGATACTACTGAAAGTGTTTACTTAATTTTGATAATTTTTTTTTAAATATTCAGTATATGAAATGTAATGTAATTCATAATTAACAATGTGCTCTTAATTATAAAAAATAAAAGTTCTGTTAAATGGATATTTAAAAATTACAGGTACAAGAGTTATCAAAAGGCTGTAGATTGGTCTAAGATGAAGAAGCCAATTTACTTAAGCAAATTAGGTGATAATTTTGCAGAATGGTCGGCAACTTGGGCAGGTTATCTTATAACAAAGGTAAGAGAATAAATCTGCTCTCTATATTGCTATGTACAACCCAATTCTTGGACTACATTTCGGTTTCTGAGCAGGATGGATGGGGAATGTGCCTATTTACTATAGGCCTATTAAAGCACATACCTACTTCTTGCATCATCAAGGTAACCATGCCTCTTCCCTTCCCAGCGTTATTGTTTCTTGGCTAGATTTCACAGGTAGTGTCAAAGCCAGAAGTCTATGAAGTTTGCCCTTGTCCTAAGACTGTTATACAGCTGAGGGCACTGACAAATGCTTTTGAAAAATATATTAAATGCTTCTGGAAAAGCTCAAATTTACCTTCTCAGTTTCTGACAAATTTCTTTGATTTCCCTATAAATTTATTTTATTTTCCTATAGCTCCACAGTTCGAGCATATAAAAAGTATTTATCTCTTTGTTTCAGCTTTCCAACATGTGACTCACTGAAAATTTCATTTCTAAATCAACCACTTTAGGAAGTGAATGTAATCACAATAGCTCAGTAGCTACACTGTCCTTTTTATATTCCAGACAGAGAACAAGTGAATGTCTTCATAACTACCTACTTTTTACAGGCTTTTAAGGGCAGAAGAGAGGCTGGATGCAGTAGTAGCCTCTTAGTCTTTTAAGTTTTTTTATGGCCAGTGCAGAACCCCAGTGGTGTAGGAAGCACGGAAAAGTGGAACATGTGCGCAATATTTGCTTGTCTTTCTGTAGTATCAGCAATTGATACACGTAACAGCAGCTGCCATCTGGCATCCCTGTTGCAGCTTTAAGTCTGAATCTTCTGTAGGAGACAAGTATCTTAAAATTATTTGATGGAATAAAATTTGGTTTTGTCAGCAAAAAAGAAATCTAGTTAATGATCTGGGCATTTGCACTTCTGTAATGATGCTTTTCCTGGAAATAATATTTTCTGTAGGTGCGACATGATCTTGCCCGAAAAGTTTTTGATTGCTGCAGTATTATGATGAAGAATGATTATAAAGTAACAATTTATCTGCTTCCACACATCCTTGTCTATGTTTTATTGGGATGCAGTCAAGAGGATCAACAAGAGGTGAGATGTTTAAGATCTTGATGGTGTTCTTCCTAAGGAGCTGTTCTTCTTAAGAGCTGTTTGACATGTAGACCTACATGAACAAATTGTATAAGTGTTGAACTCCTTTTCCTGTATTAATAATAAAAAATTTCTGCCAGAGTTTTGAATATTCTCATACAAGTTTGTGTTTAATTGCTTTTCTGTGGATTTTCTTTTATTTCTTTAGTAGGGTCTAGGACAAGAGATTATGCAGTTAATTGTAGCTGCAGTAACATCAAGAGCTGGAGTGGTACAATGAGAACAGAATGTAACATGAAAGGATTAAATTGAACTTGTATAATTCCAGGAATTCAAAACCACCATTTTCTTTCTTTCCCTTGTATACTCTTAAAATTTAAGTGGGAGAACTATTTAGCTACTAGATTTATGCAAAGCAGGAATTAAAGACGTCTTGCAGCAAAGCAGGGATAGGAGAGAAAAGAGTCACCCAGTCTGCTTTCCTTCACTTTGCTTTAGCGGAAGCTGGAGAGTCTGAAAAAATGTTACTTATATTCTACTAATTTGAAATTTCACAGCTAACATAGCTGTATTTAAACGCTGTGGGTGTGTAGAGGTGTGTGATAATTTTTCTTGTGTGAACAAGTCCATCCACATAAGCATTTGTTGTTTATGTTAGCTCATGTTCTGTTGACTAAACCAAACAGGAAGCAGGTCTTTCAGCATGTCATTTCCTTAAATATCACCAAAAAATAGATCTGTGATCTGATAGACAGTAGATAACTTGACTCTTATGAAACCTTGAAGTATTGTATTTGCAGCAGAAATGCACTAGTATTCATTGTGTCTGGAAACCTAAAATTCCGGCTTCCGTGATAGTTACTCTGAAACCAAGGGTTTGCTTTTCAAAGGCTTTATCCCTGTATACAATCTCCTCACAACAGCTATTGCTTGGTTTACAATTTCTTCCTCTTAAGATAGGAACGAAATTTGCAAATAACATCAAAATTATAAAAAAATAAAATTAAAATAATCTGGTATTTTAGCTTGATTTTTAACTGCAGTTTGCTACTATTGTGATGCCCGTATGGTGCTTATGTCTTGTATCATATTAACGTTTGTGTAGGTTTACATGGAGATTATGGCTGTTCTGAAACATGATGACCAGTCTACCAGGAGACTTGAAGACAGTGCATCTGATCTAAGTCAGCTGAGCACACAGACTGTGTTCTCCATGCTTGATCATCTGACTCAGTGGGCTAGACATAAGTTTCAAATACTTATTGCTGAGAAAAATACTGGCCAGTCTAGGAAAGACAGAAGTGATCTAAAAAGTGAGTGATGCTTATTTTATTTAAAATGGCATATACATTTTTAAACTAAGTGTTTAAATTTGCCATTTAGGAATGCAGTGTTACTATTACATGTTAGTCTGCGTTACGATTTCTTACTATCAGATTGTGATTTCCACCTTCTCCCACCTCTAAACTGTTGTTTGACTGCTTATTGTATACAGATTCAAAACAAAAAAAAATCTAAATTAATAATTTCTTGGTAGTATCCTAAAGGTTCAATTTAACATATTTTATAGTCTTGCATGATGTGGGAAGATCATGAGGATTGTTTTAAATAAATTATTGTTGACAGAAAACTGTATTATTAAATTAATCAGATTGTCACTAGCTTATGAAAATAACTGAATTTTGATGCATAAGGTAATTCTTTAAATAAAACATGATTAGACAGACTTTTTAAAATGTCCTTTTTCTGTAGCATCAAGCGAGAACTATGGAGAGTATCAAAATGTGACACGTTTTCTGGACCTTATACCTCAGGATACACTAGCTGTGGCTTCTTTCCGCTCTAAGGCTTACACAAGGGCTGTGATGCACTTTGAATCATTCATCACAGAGAAGAAACAAAATATTCAGGAGCATCTTGGATTTCTTCAGGTTCTGAAGTTCCTTTTGGGTTTTGTTTGTTTTAACTTAAAATTAAAATAGACACTGATGAAAGAAGCTTTGTGAAATTATTCTTTGAGATGAGAAGATGTAGTCAGGCTTTTGCTGTGGGATGTCAGTGGTTAATCGTCTTTCAGTAGTAATTAGTACTGTCCTTTCCTTGGCATGCTTCTTTTATGCAAAGGAAGGAATGGCTTTTTTAGCGTATAATGAAATATTGTAAAAATCCTAGAAATAGTTAAATGTGGGTTTGGTGAAAATGTAGCATTTATTTCTTTTAGTTTTCTCTCACAAAAGGCATAGAGTTAACACAGTCAACTGTAATGAAAAAAAAACCCCAAACTCGAAACACTTCGAAGAAAAAACCTCTTAGCTTTCCTAAAGTACAGAAAGAGCTAATGTTGAAAAGGATTTAAATTATTTTCAAGAAGTGTTTTAACCTGTGAGATGAACCTGTTCTGGTTTCTTATGGTATATACTCCTCAGTAACATTTTAACTATGAAAAACTTAGAATGTTGCTTTTCCACCTTGCTGCAGATATGAAGCTACAGATTATTTAACTTTATCATGTAATAATAGCATTTTTGTTTTGCCCTTTATACAAATTGTTTCAGGTAACTTGATGTGCTGTTCTTATTCTTTCTGTAGTACGAGATCATGAGTATTACAGAATGCTAAGCAAAAATAGGGCTCAGTGTTGGAAGTAGCCCAGCAAAGATGATTTTTTTGTTCATGAAAGCTTAATGCCCAGGAGTTCTACGGAGTAATTTTTTCCTCCGTTTTCAAGAAGATACATGATTCTTAACATGTTATATGTAAAATATCTTCTTGTTGTCTTAGAGTTGTTTTTAATAGCAATTTCCATTTCTGTTCGATTAAAGAAATTGTATGCCGCTATGCATGAGCCAGATGGAGTAGCTGGGGTGAGTGCAATTCGGAAAGCAGAACCATCTCTCAAAGAACAAATCCTTGAACATGAAAGTATTGGCTTGTTAAGAGATGCAACAGCCTGTTATGACAGGGCTATCCAGCTGGAACCGGATCAGGTAAATTCAAGACTTTTCAATTAAATATATGTTGTTGCTAATTTTAAAAATCTACAGTAAATGCAAGGCTAAGCCAAAAATACCTCTCCAGAACATTTAAGTAAAATGATAACGTAAGAGTTTACTGTGGCAGTTGCTGAGTAATTACTGCTATTAGAAGTGTCTGTCAGTTGAAACAAATTTCTTACTGGGTTTATATTATCTTTTGCAGGCTTGGGTTAATGGTTGGATGCTTATGCCAAGGTTTTTGCTAGTGCAAATTTTTGCTAGGACCTATTAAAATTCAGCCTTTGCATGGGATGGCCAGGAACTGGGTTGCTTAAGTATCAATCACTACCTGGTACATGCAAAGAGAATTACTACAGCAAATCACCACAGATTGTATTCAGAGTAATTCTGACTTACTGTTTTGATTATTAACTTCCAGGGAGAATATTCATAATATAAGAGCAGTTGGAAATTGATTAAAGAAGACTTAAAATTATTCATCTTCCATTCCTCTGGCCATTCCGAGGATATGGAAGACATTTTAATGAAGACTGAAATCACTTTGGGTTTGGGGGTTATTTCCTTCCTGTGACTTTCTTTCTTCTAGTTCATTTCTTTACATTAAATTCTTATTCACAGCTCTAGTATGGGTATTAAGAAATTTAATATCAAGCTGTATTTGTGGTGAGGTGCATTTCAAGCATTGCCAATGGTGGTCTAAGTTCTTGGACAATCATAGACTTTAAAATTTAAAATGTTCATTTAGCTTATGATGCAATTGATAATGCATTTTCATATTATGAGAAGCATCCAAATACATGTATTTCCTCATTCAGGCTACATGAATTTAACTGATGTATCTGTGTGATTTTTTTTTTTTTTTCCTTTATTTTTGTGGTTGTTTTTCTTTTTTTCTTCCATTATTTCCAGATTATTCATTATCATGGAGTAGTGAAGTCCATGTTAGGCCTTGGTCAGTTATCTACTGTAATTACTCAGGTCAATGGAGTCCTTGCAAACAGGTACTGCAAGCACTTATTACAATGTTTATTTGAGTAATAGTAAACTTTTGTGTTACACCTGTGTCTCAGTAGACATTTTTGTCCATTCTTAAGCATTTGAGGCTTATCAAGCACAGCCAAATAGCAGTATGAAGCTAGGAAATTTAGTGTGCTTTGTCTATGTATTATTTATTTCAAGTACTTCCTGTCTGCACTGTGTGCAGTGGTGATATGTGCTTTAGTTCGTTACATAGAATCTTTCCTTTGTTGTCTTACATATTACTGGTTCCAAAGCTATTCTGTAGTCTAATAGAGTAAATGCATTGGAAGATGGTAGTTTTTAAAAAGAGCCATAGAATTTAAGTATGCTACTTGGAAACTGAATTTATGAGATTGTGTTGTATAGGTGTCATTTGTTATCAGTTCATATCCTTTGGTTTTACTGATTGTTATTAGAAGCAAGCTTCCCTTTTTTCAAGTTAGGGAAGTTTATATAAAGAATATTTACAAATTTTGTGTAGGACAAACATACTGATGGGGGAAAGGAAAACCAAAAATCAGTTCAGCGCAAACTTTTATTGCCTTTGTTTTTTTTTTTATAGGCCTGAATGGATTTCTGAATTGAACACTTACAGGGTGGAAGCAGCCTGGAAACTGTCAAGATGGGATTTACTGGAAAATTATTTGGCTTCAGGTAAGTTATCATGATACCAAAATAAGAATGCTTCCTTGCATTTCTGAACAAGCGTATGTGTTAGTTTAATCATCTTGAATCAAAGGGCAGGTATTTTAAATTTTTTGTCCTGGGTTTTATTGCGGGGAGGCTTGGTTCTGGCAGTCTTCTAGAATTTGTAAATGTATTTGATTGTAAATTTTATAGTATTTGAGTAGAAAATTAAAGCAAGTTTGAAGCCAGCTTTCTTCTGGGTTTGTTTGGGGGTGCATTTTGAGGTAAAATTACACAGTATTTCTGAAAGTCAGTTAATCAGTTCTTGAAAAAACTTATTTTTCTAGTAATATGTTAAGACAAATTATCATGTTCAGATTAAGCTGCTTAAAGAAAGAGTTTAAGAGGCTTTTTTTTTCCTCGCCAAAGATGAGAAGTCTACCACATGGAGTGTCAGACTAGGACACTTACTATTGTCAGCCAAGAAGAAAAATGAAGCAGCTTTTTATGAAAAACTCAAGGTTGTTCGAGCAGAGCAGATTGTACCCCTTTCAGCAGCAAGCTTTGAAAGAGGATCCTATCAGCGAGGATATGAACACATTATCAGGTCTTTGTACTTCATGTCATTATTTTCTAATCCAGAAATCATGTAATCAACTATACTGCAGCAAGAATTTTCCATTTCCACAATAAATGGTACTGATGTACATTTTCTGTCACCTTTTTGTTTCTTATACTCACCCAAGTGGAACTCTTTGATTAATTGGGAATTTATCGCCATGAAAAATATTAACAATAAAACTGTCAGGTATAACCTTCCAGATTTGGCAACCAAGTTTATGTAAACATCAGGTAATAAAATACAACAATTTTAAACATGGAATTAAGTAATACATATAGGTCAGTAGTTCTATTAACTCCAATAGCTTAAGAGCATTGCTTTTAATCTATATAGTGGCCTAAAAGCACTCCCTTCTTCTGTCAGAGAGCAGTAGGAACTGAAACCCCATCTCTTTCAACATTTTTACTTTTTCTTTTTTAATAAATATTGATGGTAGATGTAGCAGGCTAAAAAGCGAGTAGCCTTTTTTGATTAAAAAGGCATGATACTTCCTCTGCACTGTAAATGCATCCTTATGGCAAGATATTGCATGAAATTAGGCAGTTGAAGTATGTATTTCTTAATTACTCCTTAATTCTATTTTTTTTGAGTAATTTTTGCAGTGTTATTTTATTTAAGAAATGGAGTTTGATTGTTGAGAAAGAAGTGTTTCAAAATAGTTCAATGTAGTCATTGCTCTTGACTGCTTGGAAGCCCTTAGCCATTGTTTCTCTGTCAGATACACCCATGTCCTCAACATAAGAAGGACATGGAACTGTTGGAACAAGTCCAAAGGAGGGCCACGAGGATGATCAGGGAACTGGAGCACCTCCCGTATGAAGATAGGATGAGAAAGTTGGGGCTGTTCAGCCTGGAGAAGAGAAGGCTGCGTGGAGACCTCAGAGCAGCCTTCCAGTATCTGAAGGGGGCCTATAGGGATGCTGGGGAGGGACTCTTCATCAGGGACTGTAGTGAGAGGACAAGGGGTAATGGGTTCAAACTTAAACAGGGGAAGTTTAGATGGGATATGAGGAAGAAATTCTTTCCTGTAAGGGTGGTGAGGCACTGGAATGGGTTGCCCAGGGAAGCTGTGAATGCTCCATTGCTGGCAGTGTTCAAGGCTGGGCTGGACAGAGCCTTAGGTGTCATGGTTTAGTGTGAGGTGTCCCTGCCCATGGCAGGGGGGTTGGAACTAGATGATCTTAAGGTCCTTTCCAACCCTAACTATTCTATGATTTAACAGAGTCCGCCAGTGAGAACTTGAGCATTTACAAGTTCTTAGCTTAGCAGCTTTTTTTTAATTAGTGACATCCAATAATAATGGTATTTTTTTAATAAATGGAATAACTTTATTGTAAAGGAGGTGTTTAAGTAACAGTATATTGCTTTTAAAACGGTATGTACTGAATATATCAGACTTTGTGAAGAATTATTGCTCAAAGTAATGGATAGAAACACTTTTTCTAAAAATAGACCTCCTTTCCAAGAGAGCTTTATTTTCTCTATGTTCAGCAGCTTGGCAATGGAATAGTGAGAAAATAACTAATCAGTTTACAAATCCTTGACTTCTGTGTGTTTGGTTTTGCTGCATTTTCGCATTTTAAAAGCTCCTACTATTTGAAAAATACTTACATGGCTAGCTTTTAGAGAGAAAACAGCAAAAGCTTTGTGAAACTTGCATGTATCTCAAACAGCAAGCAATTTATTTTCTTTTTCCTTTATTTTTTTCTAACCCAGGTTGCATATGCTGTGTGAGTTGGAACATAGTATTGGACCAATATTTCAGCAAACAAATGGGGACTGTGGTAGAGATTCCCTGAACTGGTGTGCTCGTATTGAAATGACCCAAAACTCTTACAGAGCAAAAGAACCCATTTTAGCACTGAGAAGGGCTTTGCTTAGTCTTAGTAAAAGGTGAGAATGTGACTATCTTGTCTTTGTTATACTGTCAGTAGTATTCTGGTTTTCCCATGTATATTAGAAGAGAGAAGGTAAAACTGTGGACATTTGCTGTAGATGTAAGCCGTCTTCCTCTGTACTACAAACCTTCAAAATAGAAGGGCAAAGTGGTCTTTATAGGAAAGATAAAGGAGAAACAAGGGGAAAGAGTATTTGTTTCTAGGCCTAAATAGAAAGAGGGTGAAACAATTGTGTATTAAAAATAATTTGAAGTAATCACTATATAGTAGTAATATACTGTATTGAGAAATTTTGTGTTTCACACATTGTGATATTTACTGAAGATTGTAAAGGAGCATCAATGATCGAAAGTTTTCATTTCCTTTAAAAATATCTCTGCAGCCAGGATTACAGTGAGCTTGTTGGTCAGTGTTGGCTCCAGAGCGCTAGAGTGGCAAGAAAAGCTGGTCATCACCAGACTGCGTATAATGCTCTTCTGAATGCTGGGGAATCTACACTCTCAGAGCTTTATATTGAAAGAGCAAAGTGGCTCTGGTCTAAGGTAAAGAAACTAAAAATGAACTTGCTTTCTTATGTGCAAGTTAGCTATCTTTTTAGCTTTCTTCAAGGAAAAAAAGGCACACAGTCAGTATATGTAAAATAAAATATGTCACCTCAGACTTTGAGCACATTCTGATTGCAGTTGAGCCACGTGAAGTTTTTACCTGCCACTGTTAGTCACCCCTTTTCTGTATCCATTGACTTTTCTGGCAGCTATGTGTAAAACTGGTTGATCACCTGCCTCTGTGAAAGCAGCCCGTGCAAATTTAGATTATCTTAATAGTAAATGTTTTCTTAATCTGTATCCTTTTAACTAACAGAGGTAGGTAACAAACATGGGAGCAGTTATTGTGGTAAACGTAAACATACAACAATGCTGAGGTAAAAAGGGAATAAAAGAAGCATTTTAAGACAGTACCACACACTTGGGGACATAGCTTTGCCTTATGTACAATTATAAGATGGAAGTTTTACATTTCACTTACAGTATATAACTGTTTTCTTCTTTCCCTTAGGGCGAGGTTCATCAAGCACTTATTGTTCTCCAGAAGGGGGTTGAGTTATGTTTCTCTGAAAACAAATTGCCATGCAGTAGCAAAAGTCAGCTCATCCATGGTCGGGCAATGCTGCTAGTGGGCAGATTTATGGAAGAAACTGCTAACTTTGAAAGCAATGCAGTTATGAAAAAATATAAGGTAATTTGATACACCAGTGTTAACAAGACATTAATTTTGAATAATAATATAGTTCTAAAGTAATATATTGTTATGGTAATGATGATATCAACCAAGGGTAACACCAATTGGATTAAATGGTGTATCAGTATGTAGGAGGGAGTTAGTACTTCTTTTAAAGATTTAACTACCTGAAATAGCTTTAATATACCATATGAGTAGAGGGAAGTCTGCAGTTCCCAACTCACTGAGTGGTGTTATCAACAAACTTCGGTCAAGAAAAACCTCGTAACACCAATGTAGTGTTAAAAGGGAGGTGTTCTTTATTACAGCGCTGGATGCATGGGGGATCTTTCCTCCAAGCGTGCATACCCAGGGTTCAAAACCTTCAGATATTTATGCATAAGATTGTTACATATTCATACATTCCATTCTATATTCTAGTTTTTGATTGGTCACAACAAACACACACCATGCTAATTTCTACACATGCATACAAACTTTTTCTGTTGTTCTAAATTGAGTCTGGGGTGTAATCTGAGTAGAGAGCTATTGAGTCGGAGGTTGCAATCTCATCCTGCTGGAATTACCCTTCACCTATATTCTCATTTTCTTGTCAAGTTAATTACAATCATTTATCTTGAAAGAATACCTATTCTTTGGTTGTTTACTTCAAACACTTTTTATTGACCTCTTGGGTAGGGACTATACAATGGTAACATAGGTAACAAAACTTCACAGTTATAACTAATTACCTAGTTACAAAGTCTGTTTCAGTTCCAGGGTTGCAGTGGGAGCTAAGAATACCTAATGTAACTCTTTTAAAGTAATAAACAAATTACAGGAGCATGGCTTTTTTTATGAATGCACAAATTAGAATTCCTCATTAAAATGTGGGCTACTCTAAATAGACAATGAGAACTTGATGATGCTTTGTGCTACTCTTCATTATTATTTCTCTCTGCTGGTGGTTTATAATTGCACTTCAAATATGCTTGCAATCTCTGAGGAACTAGGATGCCTCTAGGAAAAGGGGCAACTGGTATGTTTCTCTTCAGCAATGCAGCACTAGGCTGCTTCATCTTGCTATGCTTGTGAAATACTGTGTTGGCATGGATTAATTTTGTCAGCTAAACCTGTAGCAGATGCCAATCTTTATGCATCCTTAAAAGTAGTATATCTGCCATCCGAGTTTTGGCATTTGATCCTTTTAATACTTACTGTTATCTTCCTAATTAAAATACTTTTGGAACATTCATTTAGAGAAAAGTCTAATGGATGTATCAAATCTAAAGGAAGGTTAAAATAGAATCATAGAATAGTTAGGGTTGGAAAGGACCTTAAGATCATCTAGTTCCAACTGCCCTGCCATGGGCAGGGACACCTCACACTAAACCATGCCATCCAAGGCTATGTCCAGCCTGGCCTTGAACACTGCCAGCAATGGAGCATTCACAGCTTCCCTGGGCAACCCATTCCAGTGCCTCACCACCCTTACAGGAAAGAATTTCTTCCTCATATCCCATCTAAACTTCCCCTGTTTAAGTTTGAACCCATTACCCCTTGTCCTCTCACTACAGTCCCTGATGAAGAGTCCCTCCCCAGCATCCCTATAGGCCCCCTTCAGATACTGGAAGGCTGCTCTGAGGTCTCCACGCAGCCTTCTCTTCTCCAGGCTGAACAGCCCCAACTTTCTCATCCTATCTTCATACGGGAGGTGCTCCAGTTCCCTGATCATCCTCGTGGCCCTCCTTTGGACCTAATGAATTTTTCATGGATTATATCAAAATACTAATGCTTAGAATTCTCTACTATCAAAATACTGGCACTAGAAACAAGCCAGTGTCATAAGAGAATGGATGTGCCACTTGCTAAGTTACTTCTTTTCTAATGTATGGATTTAGAAGGAAAACAAACGTAAAAAACCAGAATCACTTAGGTAGGAAACGACCTTTAGGATTTAATCCAGTCATTAACATTGTACTGTTTTACTTTTCAAAAACACTGAAAGAAACCCAATATTGAGTCTACCAGGATCGGGAATTTAATAATATTTTTCATGAAACTATGATCTTTCCTTGTTGAGGAATCCTACATAATCTTCTCTTGAATTATCTTGGTCTCTCCAAATCCAAAACGTATTTTAAGAACAGACTTCTAGCTTGTACAGGCATTTATCTTGGGGCCAAATTACAATTTTTGGAGTTAAAGTTACAATTAATACTTCTTTGCCCTTAGTTTGTGTGAAAGGAATTAAAACAAGATTCTTGTTTCTTGAGAATCTTTTTTTTTGTTATTGTTTTACCTATTTTGATTTTAAATTTAGCATCCTTCCAAAGGTAACTGTCTCTTTTTGATTTTATTGCAGGATGTTACAGTATTCTTGCCAGAATGGGAAGATGGACATTTTTATCTTGCTAAATACTATGATAAATTAATGCCAATGGTAACTGACAACAAGATGGAAAAACAAGGAGATCTGATTAGATACATAGTTCATCATTTTGGAAGGTTAGACCCTAGGGGAACTTTGCTTAGTTTCTATAGAAGGATGACTACTACCCTGGAAACAAATACCCACAAAAAAACATTTTACAGGAATAGTCTTGCAACAAATCAGAATGACTCTGGGTTTTTATGCAGTATTTTAAAAGAAGATGCTGCATGCTTTCTTTTTGTTTTCATACCTGATTTTACTTTTGCCTTCTGATTAGGCAGTTGCCTGTCTCATGCAAGGTAGTTAATTATTTTATCTGCAGTTTTGATTAATAAAAACAAACCCTTTGTGTATTTTTAAGCTTTAGCTGTTGCAGATGCATTAAAATGTTGAACATACTTTTCTGAAGTCCAGAATGGAGTGTGAAACAATTCAGAATGTAGAATTTGTAATGCTTCTAATGTATGTATCTCATTAACATGGTGTGCTTTAAACATGTAATCACAGGTCTCTACAGTATGGAAACCAATTCATCTATCAGTCAATGCCACGTATGCTATCTTTATGGCTGGACTTTGGAGCAAAAGCGTATGAATGTGATAAAGGTAGAAGGTTTTTTCCCAGTACATATTTCCTGTGTCATACTTTTGAGTATATTCATGAAAAAGCAGTGAAGTATATTTACAGTTCTTTGTTCAGACTTATAACCTGAGATTATATGGAAACAAGGAAGTACTATTATTCTTTTAAATTGCAGGATGTTAGTATGCAGGAAAGTTATTTATTTTAATTAAGCCCTCCAAAATTTCTTTTAAAATACATAATGAGAGAGCGTTGTTCCTCAGGTAACTGAAGTTGATAAACAGATTTAGAAAAAATCCTTGCATGTCACCTGCCATCTGAGTTTTCTCACAGGTAATGAGTAGTGCTTTTGTGTACACTTGCTACAGTAGCATGTTAGGCTTTGGGGCTTTTTTCTTATTTGTCTTTGTTCCAGTTGTTGAAGGAATTTTACTGGAATTAAAATGGAGGGGGGAGAGGGGAGAAGGGGAGGAGCAGCATCAAGGCAAGTGAAACTACTCCCATTAGATGCATTTTGGATGGGAGTTTTTTGTACAAATGAGAAATGCAAACATTGCAGGTCTAGAGTGAAGCAGACAGTTCTAGCTCCTTGATCTTGTCTAGGTTTTATGGACAGACCAACTGAATTTGGCTGCAGGCACATCAGATGCTGCTTTCTGTGTTTGTTGATGTGCTACTCATGCTGGACCCTCAGGGGCAGGAGTGGAGATAAGAGCAGACCAGCTAATTTCATTCCTTGTAAAGAATTCCTTCATTTCCTCCCCACTGAACATACCTTTTACTGGGCACGTACATGGAGTGTCGTTCTATGCCATTGCATCACGTAAAACATCTATTATTCCTCTAATTTTAGAAGTGTAAAGAGAGCTTTTCTAGTATTGTCTAGTCTATGTTCTTGTTGTCACTGCTTGTTTATTTCCTAATATTCTGGTTAAATATGTTTCTTTACTTATTTGATTTAAATGATTTCATATTTCCAGTGGGGAAAAAAAGGAGAATAATCTTGTCCCCTTGTGTTTTTCAGCTAGTCGTTCAGAACGTGTTCAAATGAAAAATGATTTAGCTAAAATAAATAAGGTGATTACAGAGCACACAAATCACCTGGCACCGTATCAGTTTCTAACAGCTTTTTCTCAGTTGATCTCCCGAATCTGCCATTCTCATGATGAAGTCTTCGCCGTTCTGATGGTGATTGTTGCTAAAGTGTTTTTAGCCTATCCCCAGCAAGCAATGTGGATGATGACTGCTGTGTCCAAGGTACTTTGATAAATATAGCTGCAGCTTTATTAAGTTTATAAAACTGCTTTCATTAAGGAGAAATGTGAATATTACCTATTTTAATTTAAGATAATAAGAAGGAATTAGGAGTTGCAGTAGCTGTAATAGCGTTATGGAACAGGATATCAATGGTATGACTGTAAAAGATGATATTGCAGTCAGACATTACAAGGTATTACAGTTTAGATGTTACGGGTTTTCAGATTACTATTCAGATAAAACAGTTTAAACATTTCAAATAAGAATGCTAACATGCATCCTGACTTGTATGACGTATTAGGAAAGGAAGTTTGAACAGATAGCTGATGAATTAAGGAGTTATAGACAACAGATTTTGTTGGTTCTAGTAATTGTAATAGTGCTTCCAGTTTAATAATCAAAACAATCAACTCTTTGCCTTGATTAAAATGAGATTGATCAAGTACCAGGTAATATTAGGTATATCTTTCCATAGCAATTTGGATAGCGTGGTGCATGCTATTTCTTTAAGGCTGTTGAAATAGCAGTAAGGTACACTGTCATATTCTTGAGTATTTGCCTTTATGTTGTGGGTCTCCCAAGAATGATTTTGGAAAGTAATAGCCTCCACACACACACCCTCTATGCTTCCCTCAATTGTAATGCTTTAGTATTTTTTCAGGTACCAAATTTCAGTTGTAGAACATCTTGCTCCAATTATTAAATATGATAATAAGTAGCAAAATAATGTATTCATTATTGTGGGGTTATAGGGGTTTTGGGGATTCTTTAATTGATTTGACTGTTTTAATAAATTTTATCTTTCCTCTTTTTTCAGTCCTCTTACCCTATGCGTGTCAATAGATGTAAAGAAATTCTAAACAAAGCTATTCACATGAAGGAATCTTTAGGAAAATTTATCGGAGATGCAACACGCCTTACAGATAAGCTATTAGAGCTATGCAACAAACCGGTACTTACAAAAAAAACCAAAGTAATGCATGTAATACAATAATTTAAAGATGTTATACAAAAGCTTCTTCTGACAGCCTTCATTAGCCAAATGTTTACATTACTGCAATTTAACAGAAGCTACACTAACTTGGTTTTTTTTTGTTTGTTTTATTTGCTTAATAAAAATATTCTAAACCAGTAGAAAATTGAGCACATAGCAAAGTATTTCAGTACATAATGATACTTCTCACAGTGCATAGGCTATATATTGGTTTGTGCTTTCATATATCATTCTGGCCCAGTAGCATTCACAGAGTTTTACTGTAAAAAGAGGCCAGTTAGTTTTTTGTTTTTGTTTTTTTTTTAATGAAGAAATGAACTTGATAAGAAAGAATAATGAATGAATTTATTTTTACCATTTACATTCAGTGTGAAAAATATATATGACAGAATGGCCAGATATATTTTCTTTTGACCACTGCCATTTAATTTGAAATGTAATTTTTCATTTTTCATATTACCATAAGCATTTATTATGTTATTCACTAATTAATGTGAAATTGCAGTAATATTTTAGGTGTTTATTTTTAATATATGAACGATTTTTTTTCCCCAAGGTTGATGGAAACAGCTCAACATTAAGCATGAATATTCATTTCAAAACACTTAAGAGACTAGTAGAAGAGCACACATTCAGTGAAATTCTCATTCCCTTACAATCTGTAATGATACCAACTCTTCCTTCAATTCCTGGTACACATGCTAACCATGATCCTTTTCCTGGATGCTGGGCCTACATTGCAGGCTTTGATGATACGGTAAGCCTCTAGTTGGCAACTTGTTAAACAAATGTGGCTGCAAGTACATCTTGGTTCCTTAGTAATGGAGGAATGAGTAGAAAACTTCGTAATTACTTTTGTGGAAACTGAGTGGCTTCTGTCATAACAACGTGAGACAGATACAGTCTCTTGATACTTCAGTAAAGTTTTGGCCTGAAGCTTTTGTGCTGTAGCACCATGGGAGTGCCAACATGATTTGTTTCAGTGGTTTATTACATTTAGATACTTTATTTTGTATATATGATAAAGGTGTTAATAAAGACTTTAATTATTTCCTTAGGTGGAAATTCTTGCCTCACTTCAAAAGCCAAAAAAGATCACCTTAAAAGGTTCAGATGGGAAATCTTACATTATGATGTGTAAGCCAAAAGATGATCTAAGAAAAGACTGCCGGCTCATGGAATTCAACTCCCTTATTAATAAGGTTTGATGACTTAGATAATCAGGGGCATTATACTTACTGGCCACAACAAAATGCTGGACTACCTAATGAAAAAATAAAAAACCAAACAATGTGGTCTCTTCATTAAGGACTGTAGTGATAGGACAAGGGATAATGGATTCAAACTTAAGCAGGGGAAGTTTATGTTAGATATTAGGAAGAAGTTCTTTACTGTGAGGGTGATGAGGAACTGGAACAGGTTGCCCAAGGAAGTTGTGAATGCTCCATCCCTGGTAGTTTTCAAGGCCAGGTTGCATGGAATCTTGGGTGACATGGTTTAGCATGTGGTGTCCCTGTCCATGGCAAGGGGGGTTGGAACTAGATGATTTTAAGGTCCTTTCCAACCCTAACTATTCTATGATTCAAAGTTACCTTGAGATAAAGCTTACTAGAAGAAAAGTAAGCTATTGCAAAATAGCTCATTTTAGCAGAAATCAGTAGCAATTGATAATGTGTAACTTCTTATGGACTTGTGGAAGCAATAACAAAACATAACATTTTGCCAAAACGGTTGCTTATTCCAGCGAAAATACGGAGGAGAGGTTACTTTTATCAAATAAGTAACTGCAGACTTTCTGCTGTCATGCTTCATATTTCTTAGTCAATTATTTAGTCTAATATTTTCTGTAAGAAGTAGGTAAATTCATCTTTTCATGCTAAAAGTGTTTCCATGCTTCTTACTTCAGTTACAATTTGCTTCGTAGCAATATACTTAAGGATAAAGTACCATGTTTTCCATGAGGTTAAAGGATCTACTGATAGCATCTCTGGAACACTAAAACACTTATTTCAAATACTCCTGTTAAGGGATTAAAGCCTTGTAAAAGTTATGTAACTTACAAATTCTATTGCAAAATTGTGGTTTAAATTACTTTGGAGAACAGATGAACATTTTGCTGGTATTTGACCTACTGCAGACAGTGAGGCTTAGATTTTTAAATTCTGGATCATGTAATTAGAAAATAGACATAGATAGAATGGTTAATGTTACTGATACATTTTAATCCTGTCTGTTATCTGTTAATCTCATTTTTCCTTTTGGAATAGTGCTTGAGAAAGGATGCAGAGTCACGTAGGCGAGAACTCCATATTAGAACCTACGCAGTTATTCCATTAAATGATGAATGTGGCATAATTGAATGGGTGAACAATACTGCTGGTTTGAGAAATATCCTGATAAAACTTTATAAGGAGAAAGGTAAAGAAATATATTAGACTGTAGTGATATTTACTTTTTTTAAAGAGCTTGTATCTTAATAAGTAAATGAGACAAACAGCAAGGATCAGACTGAATTCTAGGAAGATGCAGTCGTGTATGTGTAACTATCTGCAGTGTTATTATTATTCGTATGTGTGGTAGGCTTCAATGGAAGAGAATTGGTGCTTGCAATGAGCAAGTTCCTTACAAGAACTGATAACACAATCATCTTAATATATTATTTTATACAATGATATAAATAATTAGCAGTGCCAGCAGCATTATTGTTTATGTGCAGTACTGAATAAAAGAAGAAACTGTGGACTTCTTCTTTAATCTTCTGTTTTTCATTTCCATTACATTTGTGTGAGATAATTAAGATAATACATAATCATATCAAGGTTGAGAGTACAGTAACTTTCCAGGGAGGTCAGATCTCTTTTTATTCCTCGTTAACAAAGCAACTTTTTTGGTCAGTGCAAGACAGTTTGGGGGAAAATGTAATGCATGCATCATATGTATGTATGTGGGCAGCTGCAACTTTGGAAATCCACATAGCTCATCAATATCTGAATATATCTGAATACAATGAATGGCTTCATGAGGGTGGTTTTGGTTTGGTTTGATTTGGATTTTTGTGCATGTACATTCTACCCATCTCACTCCATGGTGGTCTGGCAAATAAGTCACAAATTTTACCAGTCTTCTCTTTCAGTTGACATGATGAATTTTTTATTTCATCTTTATGGAGATAATTATCTTCTCTAAAATACTGTATTGTAATAGTACGTATAAGGCTTTATATTTGGGTATTTCTTTTACCTAATTGGGGAGGTCTATTACAGGTATCTATATGACTGGAAAAGAATTGCGTCAGCATATGCTTCCAAAGACAGCACCTTTGCCTGAGAAGCTGAAAATGTTCAAAGAAGTCCTTCTGCCTCGTCATCCTCCTCTCTTCCATGAATGGTTTCTTAGAACATTTCCTGATCCTACTTCATGGTGAGTGACTGGAGTTGGGTTAGCTCAAGAATACTTACTTTGTGTATTTTCACTAAATGTTGTTGATCCTACTGATAAAGACTGATAACCCAAGGAAGTGACTTAGACCTATCTGGTTCTTCCTTCTGCAGGTACAACAGTAGGTCAGCCTATTGTCGTTCTGTTGCAGTTATGTCAATGGTAGGTTACATACTTGGTCTAGGAGATCGTCATGGTGAAAACATCCTGTTCGATTCTTTGACTGGTGAATGTGTGCATGTGGATTTCAACTGCCTTTTCAATAAGGTAGGAAATGCCACTTGCTGAACTTGCTCTTTTTTTTGCATGCATGGAAGTTACAAATTTCTACTGGCTTCAAGGGTTTTTTTTCCACTTCTTTTACTTGAATATATCTGTTGTGTTCTCTCTGTCTTGGTCTGTTTCTTACTTATATTCAACAGTTTGAGATATGTGAAGAGTATATGATTGTTGCGTATACTGCATTAATGAAAGCCAGCTTTTTGATTTAGCCAATATCAGATGAGCTGATTTGGATACACTGAAATAGTCCAAATCTTAGAGTATTCATACTTTGTGACTCTCCCCTCTCCAGTACCAGCCTCCAAACAAAGCTGTAATTGCTATATTCAGAATTCTGCTGCTGTGAGAAGTTTCTTTGCTTTTCTCACACAAATTCAGAAAAAAATTCCAATGGTTCTGTAAAAATACCCAGCAGAAATTGTGGCCAGAGCAGGATTCAGGGTTCTGGTGTTTCTGTTGCAAGGTGTTTTTCGTGTTGGACACGTGCCCTTTTTAGTTCAAGTAGCATAGAGATATTGTTAGTTTATTTCTCCAGACTCCGATCTGAGCAAATATCTCTTAGCAGGTAGGAAACTGGCACTGACAACAATGGAGAAAAAAACCTGAACACAATGCAAATGTTACCCTTTATTTTAATAATGCTTAAAACACTTATGGCATACCCCCTTTTATCAATCTAAAGGGAGAAACTTTTGAAGTTCCGGAAATCGTCCCTTTCCGTCTCACTCACAATATGGTTAATGGAATGGGCCCAATGGGAACAGAAGGTCTCTTCCGAAGAGCTTGTGAAGTCACAATGAGGCTTATGCGTGATCAAAGGGAGCCTCTAATGAGGTATGCCAACTGGTTTTGGTACAAACTCTGAAAAAGCTGTCTGTAGTCTAAACATCTAAAACAGTAACTCCGGGTGAATATCCCAGTTCCAGCACATGCCTGTCATGCAGCTCAGTCTTACTATGACAGTTAGTTAAATATAAAACAATATAAATATTCAGTGCTTACTTTAGACTCCCATCAGTGTTCTTGTTTTGAAAAATAAATGTATTGTATATCTTAGCCTTTTTAAACTTTCTTTATTTAGTGTCTTAAAGACTTTTCTCCATGATCCGCTTGTGGAATGGAGTAAACCCATTAAAGGGAATACAAAAGCCCAGGTGAATGAAACTGGAGAAGTTGTCAATGAAAAGGTTAGTTTAAAACAAGCAAGCATTAAGGTATTCAAATGTCCATTATGGCTGCAAGTTATGTTTTTTTAATTGCAACTTTAACTGTCTTGTTTCAAGGTTTTTTGTTTTATTGTTCGTTGGGGTTTTTTGTGTTTGTTTTTTTTTTTCCGTAATGTAAAAATTCCTGTGGTTGTTTCTTCTTGATTATCTCTGTGTTCATAATATTTATGCATAAAGAGACTATTTGTATTGATAGAAAACGTAATTTAGCTACTAAAGAACCAAACAAAATAGAGCCTATATGTCTTTAATATTACTAAATAAAGGACAATATCAACAGAAGCAATAGGATAGGTGAGACTCTTGCTACCCCTCGATCTGACGGTTACACTGTACTCCAGAGTTACAGCGATTGTAACATCTCTAGTCCTTTCCATGCGTTTTTTGTTTTGTTTTTTTTTTTCATGGGTGCCTTGTTACGTGACAAGGAAGACTTGGCAAAAATTAGGATTACATATGTACCGTTTCTTTTGTAGCTGCTGATAAATTGTTCATCCAAAATACAGTTTGCACAACCTGTAATATTTGTTCTCTTTCCCCTTTTCAAAAGTTCTGATTTGCTGCTTCTTGCTTTAAAGGGAATATTTAGTGAAAATAAGTATCTGTAATAGCAGATAAAACTTAGGGAGTGCTGAAAAACATGGGAGCTAAGATAAGGACAAGCTACGGTACTAGAGCTATATAACAAGACAGAACTTGCCATTTGAGCACAGAAGATCTCCTGGTCTTCAGTTACTAACCAGGCTCTGTCTACGGAACTTTTATTTTAGTTACAGGACCTCCCACAGAGTTTTATACCTTAACTGTTTTTTATTGGATAGTTGCCAACATTATGCTTGAGCTTTAAAAGAAAATGTGAGTATAGCCAGTATGAACTGTCTACTTTAATGAGCCCCAGAACTGCTCATTTTGAGTTGTTTCCCACACAACTTGTTATTAGACAGATTCCTTTTCAGTTGCTCATAATTTTGGCCTGAATGTTCCAGACTAGGTGTTTGCACGATTTCATCCAGAATTCCAAGAAAAAGGCTGGGAAAATTTTGCATTTATTTGAAGGTAATTGTATGAAATAAAGCATTCTGACATTTTCAGATACATTTACATAGCTTTTTCAGTCTTCTCTGATAAATTTTATCTGTAAAAATGTAAGGCAAAAGGTATTACTTAACTAACACTCTATCCATTTTGAAGAAATATTTTTAAAAGTAGGTATCCTTTATTTTCAAAGTGACTGATGTAGACATCTGGGCTTTGTATTAAATTAACATACAGATTTCAAATGCATCCCAATAAATACTTTTTTTATTTTAAGAAGTGGAACTTCATGGATATTAGTAATTTTTTTTTCTTTTCCTGTGTTTTCAGGCCAAAACCCATGTCCTTGATATAGAACAACGACTGCAAGGTGTCATTAAGACTAGAAACAGAATAAAAGGATTACCCTTATCTATTGAAGGGCATGTTCATTACCTTATTCAAGAAGCAAGTGATGACAACCTCCTCTGCCAGATGTATATGGGCTGGGCTCCATATATGTAAAATTTGTTCGTTTTGGAACAATTGAACCATTCACGAGCCATGTAGCTATAATATTCTTGAAGGTATTAATCAGTGGTAACTGGTTACTCATGTTGATTTCTGATTATAAGCAGCAGAACAGTCTTAGGCTCAATCCAAAACCTTTGTAAAATATATGATACACTTGCAAGTATGTTAAGAATACACTCATACATGTGTAAGGTGTTACGACTTATGTTTTGTATACATGAAGAAAACTGTACATGGGAACTGCTTAAAAATTGGACTGCAAATCTCTGCAAGTTTCTTAGTCTGACTATATGAAAAATTTTCACAATGTTGACATAATGCACTCTATAAAGTACTGTATATTTTTGTAAAGATTTCTTAGCTTACTTAAAGTTTTCTACTGATATGTCATAAAGGGTTCATTCAAATTATTTTACCAATAGTTCAGAAGGTCTATCAAAAAATAGTTAGCATTTGGTTTCAGCAGTAGACCTTGAATTTTGTTTAACTTGGACTTCTTTCTCCATGTGGCCTGGCTGTATCTGGAAATGCATTTGGGATCTTAAATTAAATAAATCATCTTGCTGGGAAGAAACTGGTGCAGTGTTACAATGTACTGAAACTATTGCCTTCCTGAAGGAAATGACACAAAGCTGTGAGTTACAGGACCCTGAGAGTATGGGTGTCATGCCTCTGTTACAGCATCTGTGACTAACATGTATTCAGGTGCCTGAGTTCGGACATGGCCATCTCTCCTAAAAAGTGTGGCTGCAGGTACTGTTTTTGAGACTCCATTTCACAAAAAGTGTTTTGACATGGACAAGAATAGACTAATTTAGCATGGTCAGAGGGCTTGCTCTAACTTACTTAGTAATGCTTGCTTCTCTAGACATCCAAATTGTAGGGAAAAGGACTGGGGGAGGGGCAGAATAAGGAAGAATTACACAGTGTTATCTTTACAGTCGGTTATCATTAGAATCTTTGTGTAGTATCTTTGTTTCTGTTTTGAGAGACAACACTATTAGCGTTTGATTACAATGATGCTGTAAGTTTTGGTTCAGCTGCACTCCAGCCACGGTGGAGAGTGTAAAATTAAAGAACGTATTTACAGTGGGTTTGTTGCTCTGGGCCACGAGTGGGCGATTTTCCACAAGCGTTGTCGCGGTCTCCAAACCGTGAGGGGCTGTTTCTAAACAAGGCCTTCGGCAAGGGCCAGACGCGGGCGGGGCGCTGCTGATGCGAAGGGAGGAAGGAAGAGGTGTAGTCAACGGCCGCGCCGCTCTCGATGGTCGGCGCGGGGCGCTCTGCGCGCCGCTCTGTGGCGCGGGAGGCCCGGCTGTCAGCGCGGCGCGCCGGAAGGAGGGCGGAGCGTGGCCCGCGCTTGTTTGGGTTTGGTGGTGCTGCGAGGGCGGCGGAGCGGTGGCCATGGGGGTCCCCAAGTTCTACCGGTGGATCTCGGAACGGTACCCCTGCCTCAGCCAGGTGCTGAAGGAGCATCAGGTAAGCCGTGAGCGGAGCGCCCCTCTCTGACATGCTCCGGGACGGAGGAGGGGGTTCTGCCTGGCCCTTCGGCGGGGTGAGGAAGGGGGCCTGGTCCCCCCGTCCGGGCTTGCCTGGGCCAGGCTGGCGGAGCTGCGCCTCAGCCGAGGCCGGATCGCCGAGAGATGGGTAAGCGTAGGGCGGGCGGCTGCGCCTCAGCGAGACCCGCATCTCGAAGCGGCCGAAAGTCGCAGGGGTGTCGGCGGGCTGGCAGTTTCTGGGAAGAGGGCGAGGCTTTCGGTGCTCCCCGAAAGCCTCAGTATGCTCCCCAAGCTCGCCGTGAGCGCACAGCGGTGCCGGGAGCCTGCTGCCGGAGGCCAGCGGCACGGAGGTTTGCGCTCTTTGTTACACGCAGGTAATGTTTTCGGAAGCACCCGAACCCGAAAGCGCGCTCTTTGACCAAGAATTAACCCGGCCGGGTTCGGTTTCTGCGTCCCCGGCCAGGTCGGTTGTCTGTCCGCGGCTCCTCAGCGCCCGGCTGCCCGACACCCTTCCGTACCAGGCGGTCGGAGTTGCGTCGTTACCGGGCTCAGGAAAGTTATTGCTGGTGACGAGGAATAGCACAGTGATGACGAGGGACAAGTTTTACAGCTCTTCTGCATTTCCTTGCTGGAGGAGTGGGACATTTTGTATTAGTAGCAAAACCAGAGGAGTTTTTTAAAGCCTGAGAAGGGGAAGGCTCAAAGAGTGTTTTTAAGAGGGAAAATAAGTCTTGTTTTCAGAGAAATTATGTTTGTTGTCAGTTAGACATCAGCTCTTAACTTTTCATTATAATTTTCAATTAGTTATGGATGTTGTTTAACAGTCTGAATAAGGGTGCTCTGAAAGGAGTTGGGTGATGATTGAAGGCATGTTTGAGTGCTAGTATGTTTTTCCTGAACAGCATTTTAAAGGATTAAACAGCTGTTTGTCAATGTATCTAAGATGTCTTGCACAAGTCATACCAAACCTGATTGTTTGACCCTTCTAGTTTCAGAGCAGTTTTCAAAGCTTAGGTCTTTGCTTATGATTTATTGGATTTCCCAACTATGTCTTATACTGTCTGTGTGGCAAGGCAGCAGCAGTGTATGCTGGCTTTTCAACCGTTTTGTTAAAAACCTGGGCTGCTCACTGAGATTTGTGCTAGCTTTAAACTTCTGCTGAAGAATTGTGGCCCGCTGAGGAGTCAGTCTAACGAGGGGGTTGTATCTGTGATGCTTTCTGAAAGAGGCTGTTAGAGCTGCTAAAATAAGCAGAATGCACAACTCAACCTTACATGCTAATGTCATTGTCTCGTTAGTCTTTCTGAAGGCTAAAGTATGTTAGCTTATATGGAATTATTGCTCTCTAAAACAGAAAAGAAAACATCTAGATCGTTATCTGTGATACTAAGCTTAGCAGTAGCACACTAGAGCACAAGCCATATGAGGAACATATGAGGGAATGGGTTGTTTAGTCTGGAGAAGAGAAGGCTTAGGCTAGACTTTATCGCTCTCTACAAATATGTCAAAAGTCAATCTCTTCTCCCAAGTATCAAGTGATAGGACAAGAGGAAATGGCTTCAAACTGCGCCGGGGCGGTTTAGATTGGATATTAGGAAAAAGTTCTTCACAAAAAAAGTGGTCAGACATTGGAACAGGCTGCCCAGGGCAGTGGTGGAATCACTGTCCTTGGGAGTGTTCAAAAACCTTGTAGATGAAGCCCTCAGTGATATCGTTTAGTGGTGGACTTGGCAGTCTTGGAGTAACGGTTGGATTTGATAGTCTTAAAGGTCTTTTCCAACCTAGTTGATTGCATAACCCCATTCTTACTTTTCTCTGCCAGACCACTTGAAGATACAGACTGACAGAAATCAACATCTAGATTAGGTTTTCTGTTTGCTATTGCAGAAAAAAATACCCAGAATAAAAGGCAATTCCTATGCAAAACACATATGATTTTTAAATCATATTGTAGCCATGCTTCTTTAAAGTTTATCTGTTTTCCACATATATGTTGCATATAAAAGCTTTAGTTTTCATCTCTTTAGAATGTTGCCTGTTCAATACCCCACTCTCTTCTTATCTGAAAGTGGTGCCTGTGTGGCTGATGTGGTGTTTGAGCATGTTGAGAGCAGTTTGGATACTGAATTTGACTGCAGTGAAGATCATTATGCGCAACAGAAGACTAGTTATTGAAAGTGACTCGAAGTCCCTCTCAGTCCTGCCTGTTGTTTCTTCTCTTCATCTGCTTTCTGAAACAGTTGTTTCTCTTGTGTCTGGATGATTAAATACAAGTCCAACAACATGCCTTTCAAAATTATATAAAGATAAGTCAAGAGTAAATCATGAAAAGTTAGTAGTGCCTTTTTCAACTTGAAATGACAGGAGGATTTTTATGTATAGTCATATTGGTGGATTAAAGAATAGATCTGTTCATTGCAAATAGCTGTTGTGCATGTTGGGTGGATTTTGGTAAGAAAGAAAGATAAATAATGACCCTCTTGCTTCATACCTTTAACAGTGTTTCTGCTCTATATGTTGCTTGTGTACATCTGTTCAGCTGACTTGCTTTGCTTGGAAAATAGTAGTATCTGATTGCAAACCAGTCAAGATATTCTTAGCCCATTGGCGTGCTGTAGGTTCCAGTGCTTCCCACCTTAGCTTGTTTCCAGACTTCATTACTCTTGGCTACACCTTGAGCAGTGATTGCATTGCTTCAGCTGTCACCGGGGAGGTACTAACTCTGGTTTTTGTAGATTCCAGAATTTGACAACTTATACCTGGACATGAATGGCATTATACATCAGTGTTCACATCCAAATGATGATGATGTTCACTTCAGAATCTCGGAAGATAAGATTTTTGCTGACATTTTTCACTATTTGGAAGTACTGTTTCGCATCATTAAACCAAGGAAGGTTTTCTTCATGGCAGTTGATGGAGTAGCTCCAAGAGCAAAAATGAATCAGCAGCGTGGGAGACGTTTTAGGTGAGAATATTTGTTCTGGTTCTGTCTTGAAGGGAGTAAATGCTTAAAAAAAATTACTAAACTGTATGCCATGAAAAGTAAAGTGTGAGGGTATGAGTACTTGTGCCTTTGATGGTAGCTTTAATTTTTAGTTAAATGAGGGTAAGTACCTGTAAAATGGTAATACTTAAAAACAGGATTCCAAAAAGGAAAGCTTGCTTATTACTTAAATTTTTCCCTGTGTATGCAGGACTGGGGGGTAGCTTTTTTTTCCATGAAATCTTTGGTGAAATGAATCTCCAGTGGCTTCGTAACCTCTGAGGGTCTTTTGTATCTGTGAATGCTAATTCTAGACATGCTGCTTTGGTTACTATAATATGCCATGTTCTTTGACAGTCGTAGAAGAAATTAAGTTTCTAATGAAACTCTGGTTTCCTTTTGATACCAGTTAGCGAGCTAGCTCAGGTGCAGAGCTGCAAGTAGATTGCATATTGTTACGGTTTATATTAATGTTTTGGGAGATGTGGAAGTTTATTTTAAGACTGCTATAAGGAAAGCAAGCCAGTGGTCAGACAGTACAGGGATGGTGAGTGAAAAGTGGCAGAAGAAAACTGAGGGGAAGGGACAGGAGAAAATATTTTCAAGCTGCAGAGTATTTTGTGGAGTTTATTTTTGGGTTTTCTTTTTTTAAAGGAATAAAAGGAAGTTAAGAAGAAGAAATTTAGAAAGAGCTCTAAGTAGAAAATTATACTGAAAGTGAGATAAGGACAAGAATCTAAGATATTGGTGGCTTCTCTTTTTCTGGTTCAAAAGTGTTTATGAAATCGTTGGTCAAGAAAGGCTAGGATATTTGCTTGTTTCTCCATTACTAGTGATAACTTGTTAGTTCACCCCTTCTACTTGTGATATTCCAAACTTGCTGCTTAATTTAACAATATTCTTGACTATAGTATTAAATCTACAACTATTGTTCTGATACAGTGTTTTCAGATACTTAGATCCTGAGTGTTCCTACTGTTTCAACATTAATTTGCTTTTACTGTGCTCAGCCATTGAATGATCATCTTGGTAATCTAAATGTTAACTGTATCTGAGTAATGACAGATTATCATCATTACTAGGGAAAATAAGTTGCTTATAAGCCTTAAAGTTGTGTGGGAAACAAGGTCAGACTCTATCTAGGAGTCAAATTTCTCTCTCTCCTTTTCCTAAACACTCTTTAAAAAATAAACTTATATGTATTTTGTCAGTAAAGCTGTACTTTAAGATATTAATGTTTGAATGAGGTGATTCTTTCTCTACTCCACTCTTCCAACCTTGTGTTGTTTTAGATCAGCAAAAGAGGCAGAGGACAAAATAAAAAAGGCATTAGAAAAGGGAGAAACTCTCCCAACAGAAGCCAGATTTGACTCCAACTGTATTACACCAGGTAAGAATATTTGTCAAGTATTCAAATTTAAATGTTTAGATTTATGGTTTTGCATCTATTTCACTATCCTAAGGCACTCTTTTTTTTTTTTTAATTGGAAGACAAACTTGATCCAGGCTCAAGTTGAGAACAGAAGTTTAAATAACTTCTAATGGGACTGGAATACTGTCTTACTCTACAAATTTTTTTAGATTGCAATGGGAAAGATGAATCTTCTTAGGGAAGAAAACAGCTATTCCCTTCATCCCATGCAGGATTTTTACTTCTTGGGTTTTGGGTTTGTTTTGTTTTGTTTTTCTTTTTTGGTTTGTTTTTTTTTTGGGGGGGGAGGGGTGCTTGTGTTTGGGTGGGTTTTATTTGTTGTTTTTCTTGTTTTAGTGGTTTTTGTTTTGTTTTTGTGTTTTCATGAGTAATTTTGATATGTAAATACAATTTTGAATGACTAGTGAAAAGTTTTATGTGTAACTTTGATTTTTGTTTTCAGGAACTGAATTCATGGCCAGATTGCATGAGCATCTTAAGTACTTCGTAAATATGAAGATTTCCACAGACAAATCCTGGCAAGGAGTAACAGTTTACTTATCAGGCCATGAGGTCACTGTATTTTGTTAGTATTTTATTTTAAGTAGATGTTTATTTTATAGAAAAATACTTACTGATGAATTTGTTGTGGGGGGGTTTTTGTGCAGACTCCAGGGGAAGGTGAGCATAAAATTATGGAGTTCATCAGATCAGAAAAAGCAAAGCCCCATCACGACCCAAACACAAGACACTGTCTCTATGGCTTAGATGCTGACTTGGTATGTGCAAATAAAATAATACAAACAACAGAAGTTTATAAAGTATATTTGATGTTTTCCTAAGTGCACAGGGTTCTAAAATGAATGTTATTAAACAAGAGCGTAACTTTGTACTCTTGCAAACTTTTGAATTTGTAGTTAAACAGAGCAGCAAAATTGCTTTATGCTGCTCAAATCTTGGATAACAGTTAAAAAAATAATAATAAAGATCTTTCTTTGTAATAGATTATGCTGGGATTAACAAGTCATGAGGCACACTTTGCACTTCTAAGAGAAGAAGTCAGATTTGGTGGTAAAAAATCTCAAAGGTAAATTGATTTAACTTCACTCTTTATACATGATGAAATTAAATCTAAAATATACTAGGTGACTAAACCAGTTGTTTGCTTTATTGTGTTTTTTTTTTTGTTTGCATACTAAATAAAGTCTTTGTTACTAAAATCCATTAAATCAAATTGTTAAATCATGAACTTAAATGAGTTTACATGGGAAAGTGAGTGCTGTCAGGACAGCTCATTAAAAAATCCGTAGAGCTTTGGTGTGTTGCGCTTCTTTCTTCATATTATGAATGGAGCAGCCCAGGCTATACTAATGCTCTTTCCTTAATTGTCTTATGAAGATATTAACTTTTTAAAAATGTATTTATGTCTTTGAGGTTTTGTGCATATAAGTAAATTACTTGGGCAGTTACTAAAATAAACTCTCTTAAAGTGGTTGCCTGAATGTTTTTATTCTGGATTTGCCCATTTGAACTAACTTGTGCAGTATTATCAGTCAGAACAAGGTGATTGGTTCCAGAACTGACCATGTACATGGAGTTATAGAAGAATTAATTTTACAACTGCTGCTGTGACTTAGGTCCCTTCTTTGAAGAACCATAAACATATATTTGGTGGATAAAGGGAGAAGGTGGGAGAGACAGAAACACGCTTTTTTTGATACGTATAAAAAAAAGGTTTTGGATAAGGCATACAAATGTTTAGATAAATGCATAATTTTTCTGATAAGAATGTATTTTTGTGAAGGAGAAGATAATGCACATCAGAAATAAGTCTTCAGTCTCCTACAGTCAACTTTTCACTAATATTCATTGTCTTGGCAGTGTTGGCATGTAACATTGTAATAAAAGACCTTAAATGTAATCAAAGAAGAATGTTGGTTTCCTCTCTTTTATAAAAATAAAGTATAAAATTGTGACAACTTTTTGAGGAATTTGGATTAAGTATGAAATCAAAGGGAAGTTGTCTTCCCCCCTGCCTCCCTCTCCAAGCATTGGTCCATGTTTGGCTCCTGTTGAAATTTCTGGATAATATTGCTCATTACAGGAATTTACTTCTGGAAGTTACAGGAATTGCCTTCTGTCAATGTTGTCACTTTTATGAATACTTCCAATTGGAAATCTGAAAATGCTAAAAATACATGGAAATTAATATTTGTCAGCAACTTCTTGATTGGAGAAATTACTTGGTTTTTCAGGATTTTCAGGTCTAGTGAATGGAGACTAAGGGGCAAAATGTCTCTAGATTCTTAGAACGCGAACCTGGATTTGGCAATGTTCTTTAATACCAATATGAAAATTATATTTTAAAAGTGACAGAATTCAGCCTAAACCTCTTTGTAGTTTAGAGTTCATTTTAGTAATCTTCATGTAAGCTTGTATATCACATACATCTTCCTCATAGGATTTCGGCCAAAATCTGCTTTGTATGTGTGAATACACAGGTATTTCTGTTGGTTTGTCATTGGGGGTGGTCCCAGCTGGTTATGTTTCACCTTGTAATATCTACAAGGTGAAATAGTCCTTTATGAAATTAAAAATACATTAGTCTTGAGCTCACAAATCTTGTGGTATTAACTGATTTTGGCCTAATGTTGGAGTACATATTAAGTAACTCTAGTGAAGAGGAAAAGAAGGCAGAATATGTATTGACTAATCTATGCCATGAACAGTAGGTTAGTAATTTTTTTTGGTGCTGTGTTGAAGCCACCAGATAATACATATGTAGTGTGTCTTTAATTTGAGCATATTCTTTTCTTACAAGTGGTGTTTCAAATTATTGCAAATGTAACCAGCAAATTTAAACATGAATCTCTATACTCTCTATGTACTCAGACTAGTTCTGAAATACCTCAAAATTTATTTTCTTTGGTGCAAAGTTAGGTTAGGCTGTCCCTTTTTGGACAGGGTGATAATTACTTGGGAAATAGTTAATTCAACATGGAACTCGACGAAGGTGCTCTGCTTTCTCTAAGCTAGCTGTTTTCCATGGAGTGCAGTCACATTTGTTTAGAAGGTTCTACTGCAAAATTTTGCTTAACCAGATGAATCCTAAAACAGATTCAGACAAGTGTTTATATATTTCTTCTGCAAAGATTTAATCCCAATAAGATTACTTGGTTTTAGGTAACCTTGGACTTATTAAATATTCATATTGAGAGTGTTTATAAATAATTTAACTTACTGTTTTGAATAATTTACAGAGCATGTGCCCCAGAGGAAACCACGTTTCATTTACTGCACTTGTCGCTTATGAGAGAATATATTGATTATGAATTTTCACCTGTAAAAGTAAGTTTTAATGGAGATATGACTGAAAAAATATGAGGTTTTTTTATGCTAACATGATAATAAAAATTATACTGCTGTGTTTTGGTTTTTGTTTGTTTGTTTTTTCTTTTCTCCCCCCTCCCTCCCCCCCAGGACAAGATTTCCTTTGAATACGATATTGAAAGGATAATAGATGATTGGATCTTAATGGGTTTCCTTGTAGGAAATGATTTTATTCCTCATCTACCTCATTTACACATTAATCATGATGCACTGCCGCTACTTTATAGAACGTACATGGCTATCTTGCCAGAACTGGGAGGTAAGAATACTTTGCACAGTTGTGGAAAGTAGAAATAGTAACATTCCTGCTTTAATATTTATTGACCTTTTTAACCATGATAGAATGTTTAGCGTTTCTAACACTTTCTTTAGACAGCAAGCAAAATTGCATTCTATTATCTATAGGGTGTTTAAATTGAACTTTTGGAATTGTTAATTTAAAACCCATACTTTATTTTCCAAATAGGTTACATAAATGAGAATGGACATCTGAACTTAAAACGCTTTGAGAAATATCTCACAAGATTGTCAGATGTGAGTAACTTCAAAATTGCGCTGTATAGAATGGTATAGTCTGTTGAATTTAACCTCAGTGTGGTGCCCTAAAATACACCATACTGTAGTTCTAATGAACTGTTAAATGTCTGAGTTTTACAAGTGGTTCAGTCAGCTCTTTTTATCATTTAAATGATGAGGTCCAATCAGTTTCTGTCTGAACTTATTGTAAGAGGAAGAAGGTTGAATTGTTTAATCTATCGTTTCGCTAGTATCTTGTAGTAATGCAAGTCAAATGAGGATTTACCTCATTTGAGTAATGAGGGACAGTACTGTGCAGATGTGTTCTAGGCAGCAATATTCTTTGCTTCCCCTGCTGGTCAGTTTCTTGTGGGGTAAGCTCTTAGAGAGCAGTGATTTTTTTGCAAGTTTTTTATGAAGATCATTGGTCAAGAGCAATGAAGCATTAGTATCTCTGAGGCAGGCATCACCTTTCTTCATTAACTCACTGGCATTTATGAGGCGACCTATTAAGTGCCACTGCAGTAGTTCGTTCTAGAGATGAGAAAAGGTATAGGTCAGATAGAAATGGAAAAGTCTTGGCCTTCTGCTGAGCTTGGAAGGAGGAAGTTCACATCCACCTGCTTTCACTGTTTCAGCCCCGTCTTCTGGTTCTTGGGTGGAAGTATGAAAGTATTGGATGTGTGGCACCCAAACCTTATATATGTTTTACTGCTTCTAGAGTTAATAGTGAAATGTGGAAGTTATCTAGCTACTTTTATTACATAATGTTGCCTTACTGAAAGAAAAAAATATGGCTTGGGTCTGTTATGTATCACTAAGAAAAAAATATTTTTAATACTAATCTATTGGTTTGATTGTAGCTCTAGGCCAAACTGTTTATGTACAGATGCCTCTAGGTGTAACCTAATGCATGTACTATGAAGATGTTGTTAATTTAGCACTCTAAATTAGGCATCCCTCAAGTATTTCTAAACTTAATTTAATCTTCCTGTACAGTTTGATCGTGAACACTTCAGTGAAGTCTTCGTAGACCTAAAATGGTTTGAAAGTAAAGTAGGCAATAAATACCTCAACGAGGCAGCTGGTATTGCAGCAGAGGAAGCCAGAAAAATTAAACAAAAGAAACAACAGGTTAGTATTCTGCATATGCAATTTTGGAACTATGAATGTTACTTATTGTAAATCAGTAACTTGATTTTAGACAAATTGAATGTCATAAATCTCTGTGTTGAGGCCTCTCTGTTGAGGTTTTTCTGAGATCAGAAATGATAGTAAAAGCTAACATCTGAGGAACTACCTGTATGCATTGCTGGTTGTGAGTGATGAAGTGGTTAAATCAAGGTCAGGTTCCTAGGATTTTTGAAATCTTCTAAACCCATAACTTGATGCTTTATGTCAATTTATCTCTTCTCAACTTCAGCAAAACTTACTTTTGGGTGAGTTATGGTCAAACTTGCTATGCTTTGTAAATTTACTTCTCATTGCATAGCCTGTTGTCAATTTTATATATTTCAGATACAGTGATAGATTGTTCGTGCATGTGTTGGTACTGGCCAACTATTTGACAATGAGCAGATAAATAGGAATTTCACTGGTGTGAGCTACCTCAGATTAAACTTGCAATTCTAGCTATAGCTAGTTAATGAGGAACAGCACCTTTCTCTGTACCTTGACTCTGCCCCACTGTCGTGTTCCTCACCACCGCTTCCACTGGCTATCTTTCAATATATGCCTTCAGCAGAGTGTAGAGTAGCAGCAGGAAATCGCTCCAAGATTAATCTGTCACTGTGTCCTGGGTTAAGCAGTAGCAGTCATTTTTCTCCTTCTTAGTAGCTGGTGCGGTGCTGTGTTTTTGATTTTCAGCCTGGGAACAGCGCTGATAACACCGATGTTTTTGGTTGTGCTTAGTAATGTTTTGGTCTGACCAGGGACTTTCTGAGTCTCATGCTCTGCCAGGGAGGAGGGGAAGCCGGGAGGAAGCAGAGACAGGACACCTGACCCAAACTAGCTGAAGAGGTATTCCATACCACAGCATGTCATGCCCAGTATATAAACTGGGGGCAGTTACTTGGAAGGGCTAGATCACTGCTCGGGTTGGGCTTGGTATTAGTCAGCAGGTGGTGAGTGGCTGTATTGTCTCCCCTTGTTATTTCCCTTATCATTATTATTGGTGGCAGCAATAGTGGTTTTGTGTTATACCTCAGTTACTGGACTGTTCTTATCTCAACCCGTGGGAGTTGTATTCTTTGGATTCTCCTCCCCATCCCTCCAGGAGCAGGGGGAGGAAGGGAGGGAGTGAGCCAGCAGCTGTATGGGTCTGGGTTGCTGGCTGGCCTTAAACCATAACACTCTGTATATCATTATCCTGTTCTTTAGTGAAGTTTGTGGTTTGTAAGAACAAGATGTTAGCTCTTCCTTTAATAAGGTATCTTGTTTGTGGTTGTTTTCTTATTTACTTGAGAAGTTTGGAGCAGTCGTACAGTATTAGCTATCTATGTTGTCTCATCCTTTGAATGGCAGTAACAGTCAGGAGCTTGCGTATCTCGGGTACAGGGGAAGAGTCTACTTACTGAAAGCTGCTCAGTACTGTAGACAAAAGGCAGTGTGAGAATGAAGTGAATGTTTGCCTTGTTTAACACTCTAAAAGAAGATTTCTTTTGTCCTTACTTCCCACAACAGTCATTTGAGTTATTAAAAATTTACTCATGAAAAATTTGACTGCATACTGGTGCTGTAGCACAATGCATGATGTAGGTAAAAATCCTTAAATATGTACTGCACAGTTTTGGAAACAGTAGTAGTTTGGAAAACAAATCTACAAGTATTTTATAAAGGGTAGTTGAGATTTTATTTGTGCCTTCTCCTTTGTGTGATCTGTCCTTTTGTCAGATAAAATAATTTTCCCTAGGCAACTACAAGAGAAGGAAATGTAGTGGGGTTTATACTAATTAATGTTTAAACATCTTGATTATAACATTCTGAGTTGCAGATTGTATGGTTGTAAATGAAGTTTGTGCATTTTATTCTGTCTTTTTACTTTATCTCAAATACTAATTTAATAGGCTCAGGAAAACTCCATATGTTTGGCTGCTTTAGAAAAGAATGAAGGTGCAGTGACCCCTAAAAGTAAGTGCAAGTAATTTTTCAATATACATATTACGAAAGTGAACATTTTTAATTTGTGTATAGGCTTGGAAAATCTGTAAGAATTCTATGTCAGAAATGACCTTAATCTAAATGGAAGAATAAATGTAGTCAGCTCTTGGTAAATGGAACTGCACATCACTGGCTTAAGGAGAGAGGGAATGAGGCTAAAGCTCTTGAAGTGCTTCTTCCCTGATCAGTATTTTCATGATGAATTAGAGGAAAGAATGAGCAAATCTCCAACATTATGGCTTTGATAATTGTATGCTTAGGTAAATTGTTATATAAGTGGGGATAAATGAATAGATTTTTATATGGCTTTGGGGTTTTTGGTTGTGTGAATTGTTTTTAAACTCATTCCACTTGTAGGAAATGTCTTTTGCTCACGTTAAGAAATTTAAGGTAAATATGTATAAATACTTCTCCATGATATAAGATGTTGCTGGAAAAAGGCTAAATTTAAAATGTATTTTAATGTGTTATTTTCTGAAAGCTTATCTTTTCTTCTCTGTTCTGTGATTGGGCTACAAAATAGGTTGCCAGTCTTTAAAGAAAAAAGTTCCAGACTTGCTCTGTGCAAAGGTTTTGATTGATTGTTTCATGGTACTTCAGTGCAAGGAAGTTGAAACTGAAAGTCTTCGACCTTACCGTAGTAGAGAAGTGAATGTTCAATCTTTTCTTGTCATGACTGCTTTTCAGCTGTAGTGGAAGACGAACCAGAAGATGATGATCTGTTTGAAACTGAATTTAGGCAATACAAAAGAACTTACTACATGACTAAAATGGGTGTAGAAGTAGTTTCTGAGTAAGTGTATGGTTTTTTGTGTTGTTTTTTTTTTTCTTTTTTTTTTTTTTCTGTTTTTAAACACCTAAGTCTTTACATATGTCTAATACAAGGCAAAATTTTCATTCATGTTGAAAGCACAGAACACATGACAGTGTACTGCATTGGTGATGCTTTTGGCTAATGCAATAAGAGCTGCAAGCCAATTTTTCTGTAACAAGTATGTGAGAACCAGAGAGAAAAATTCAATTAGTATTCTATCAATCTGGAAAACTATGGTCTTATTAGGTTCCCCAAACACTCTGTCTTCATTCCTGTGTACAGGGTGCTAAGTAATTTTTATATACTAGTGAAAATGAGGAATACTAGTAAGTATCTTTCTTTTTCCTTTGAAGTGACTTCTTGGCTGATCAAGCTGAATGTTATGTCCAGGCAATACAATGGATTTTGCATTATTATTACCATGGAGTTCAGTCATGGAGCTGGTAAGAAAAATTGTCAAGTGGAAATTGTTTCACCTTGTGTGCTTGGAACATTTAATGCAGTTCTGTTTGTTTCTGATCAGTGAACATTGCTGTGCTAAAATTGAGTAACTTAAGTGATTTTTTTCCCCTGCAGGTATTATCCTTATCATTATGCACCTTATCTGTCAGATATTCGCAACATAGGCGAACTCAAAATGAAGTTTGAACTGGGAAAACCTTTCATGCCATTTGAACAACTTCTCGCTGTACTTCCAGCAGCTAGCAAAGATCTCCTACCTAAATGCTACCAGGTAGGTATTTGCATTTATCTGTTATTTACTGGTTGTCATTACTGTTGTTTTATTCTGAAGTAGCTCTTTTCTGGATATTTTTTTCATGTCCTCTTAATTATATTCTACCTCCAAATTTTAGGTGTAAGGTGAAATACTTCTTACTATTCTTAAGTATATTGTAGAGTTAGTAGTAAATAAAAAGTTTTCTGTTTGCTAAGGATTTTCAAACTAAGATATTTAAATGATGAATGTTAAATTCCTGTTCAGCCTTGACTTGGTTTTAATTAAAGCCTTCCTCTGTCTCTTCCTAGTCTTATTGCTAATTTGTCTCTGGTATTATGTAATTTCGATGTTGTATTTTCCTAGCATTTGATGATTAGTCAAGACTCTCCTATTATAGAATATTATCCACCAGACTTTAAAACTGACCTAAATGGAAAACAGCAAGAATGGGAAGCTGTAGTGTTAATCCCTTTTATTGATGAGGTAAGTTTCAGTGCCTGCTCTCTATAAAAGCTTTGTAACAAAGTGCTAAACTTTTTAATTAATCAGCAGTTAGACACGCAATTAAATGGAAGTTTAAATTAATACTTGATAAGACCACAGAAAAATAGGAATGTTTGGTGCCTGGATAGTAAGTTACCACAAGCAGAGTTAGCTTCAAGTGGCAGAAGTCTTAAGTAATGGCTGTGGAGTTTTTGTTGTTTGTTCGTGTTTTTAATCAGCTATTCAGATATTTAGTTTCATATTCTTTGAGGGGAAAAAATTATATCTATAAATACATGAAAAGAAAAATAAGAGAAAAAAAAAATAAAGGAAACACTTGGAGAGGAAATAAACCCCAGACTTTTTACAGGAAAAATCTCTTCTCATGAACACCAGTAAATGGGTAGAAGTAAGTACAAATCAAATGGTAAAAAGGAGAGGAATAAAATACAATGTTTTCCTTTTGTAGGTAGGAGAATAATATTATATATGTTGTTGTAATATCTTTTATCAGGTTAAATTTGAGCCCATCAAAGAGTGGATTAAAATAAAAGTGCAGATTAGATGTTAGAGTATATACAGGTGGTGGCATGTGTCTGTCAATTGTTTCCATAGTTTGCAGTGAAAAGTTGGCATGACTTATAGCCTTCTCACAAAAGGCAACCGTTGTTACTTGAATGACGCATAAGTTTTTGAAAATTTTTCAATAGTTACATTGTAGAACTTTATTGTAACATTTAAAATCTTTTTAATATTTCTTTATATGTTAAATGTAACAGGCAAAATATGGCTAGCCTTTGGGAACCATATTTGCAAAAAGGTAATCTGTATTCTCCAAAGCCATTCCCTTGGAATTGTTCTATTTTTATTACAGACATGGGACACAAGGAAAAGTGAGGCCGCAATTAGAAACTTAGTGTATTAGCCAAAAAAGTGCAGGTATCCACTTACCCACAGTAGATGTTTCCATGCTAATTTTTGTTGCCAGTTTCATGTACACTAATTTCTCTAAAATTCAGAAACGACTGCTGCTGGCCATGGAATCCTGTAATAAGTGCCTAAAAGAAGAGGAGAAACGAAGAAATACTCACAGTGCTTGCTTAATGTACTGGTATGACAAAGATGTAGAGTTTCAGTACATGTCACCATGGCCCGAGAAATTCCCTGCAATAGAAAGATGTCATACAAGGTAAAACTGGCATAAGTGATTTAGAGTAGACTAAAAGTAGGTAGAATACTTGTATTAGCATTTTAACCAAAGCTTGTATATGCCAGTATATACACTGAAAAAAAGTAAAATGTTAAATTATATGTTACTTGTTGTGGATGGCACTGTAAAAGTGTTTAGAATTAAATTGTTTGGTAAAAGCATTTGTCCCTTCAAACATACTCTGCCTAACAGACGAACCAAAGCTATGTCAGCAGGAACACTCTAAAAGACTTTCTAAACTTTGTATGACACAGAGGATGAAAGACTGATGCAACTACCTGATGATAGTGACAATTTACCAGCATGCTAATTCCAGAGCATTTGTGAAAAAAATGAAAGCGTTTGGATCCAGTGCAGATTTGAACACAACTGTGTGTTTTATCTTTCTTGCATGGAAAGTAGCCAGCTTTATATAACACAGGCTGAGGTTTTAAGACTAAATGGAAACCTAACCTTGATAGTAGTCAAAGCGTAATAGAGGAGGAATGCCTGTTGCAGAATTACACTCAGTGGAGAATTAATAGTTGTGAAAGTGAGTGATGCCGTATGGAACCATTGCAGTTAAGAATTTGACAATAACAGTGAATTAAAATGGTGAGACTGGGACATACTGTGGCTTGATGTTTTGTCTTTCTTTATGAGTAATGTTTTTCCTGCAATAGCACAATGTTTTGTAGAGATTCCAAGTGACTTATGTTAATTGGCACCCTACAGAAAAGTCAAAGCATTGGTCAATTAATGAGTGTTTGAATGAGTAATGAGAGTTTCTAGAGCCAAAGGTCAATCTGTTTGAGCAAACATTGTGCAACTTGTTTTTTAGGTATAAAACAATACCTTTGGATGCTTGGCATGTAGAAATAACCCACAATAAGATAACAAAAATCAACAAGAGTGCATTATATTTTTGTGGATTTCCTACTTTAAAGCACATTAAGCATAAGGTAAAAATTTCTCCTGATGTTTTCCACTGTATTTAATAGACAGCTATATGAGAGTTCCAGTAAGTTTTATGTGCTGTTTTGTTTTTGCACAGTTCTATCTTAGAAAAAGTGGTGTACAGGTGTTTCAGCAAAGCAGCCATGGAGAGAACATGATGCTAGAAATCATAGCTAATGGGAACTCAAAAGAACAGGTAAGCAGTCAGCTCCTAACAAAACCAGAAAACAAACAAACAAAATGCACAAAAATCCCCCCAACAAAACAAACAAACAAACAAACCCGACAAAAGCAACTTGTCATAAAAACACTGATTTGTTAAATAGTCAGATTTGAAATGTTGGGGTTTTATATCTTCTATAATAGGAAAAAAATGTGTTTAGACTAGTATACAAAAAGGTTGTGAAAAATGTTTAAACCCCAGCATTTCTTAAAGAGTAGTTAATATATTGAGTTGTTAATTTAAAATAATATTTAGGTATTTTGTAAAATTGTGTTTACCTAGTAATGCATAATTTCAGAATGTGCATTATGTCTAACTTGTTAAAATTACTTAATAGAAAGGAACATGAAGTACGACTGTATGCTCAAGGCCATAGAATTAACTGCTGGAGTAAGAACTATGGAGCTGTTAACTCCCAGCCCAAAGTGGAGACAATTAGATGATAGTATTTTGAAAACATCAGCTAAATCAGTTCACTGAAAACATCAGTGTTACTAGTTCACACTGAAAGCTTTTGTGGACTATCAAAGTCAGTAGTAAAAAGTAAAGCTCATTAGGATTACAGTGCTATATTTGTGTGGGGAACAGTCTCAAATGTTGGGAATCTGCAGAAAGATTTAATTTTGTCCTGATTTCAGAATACTGAGTGTCAGACTTCTTAGTAGAGTTTCTGGCATTTCTCTGTGGTAACCATCAGATGTTCACAGTTAAGGAGTTGGTGAGACTCACTCCTGACTAATTAATAGTTGGAAATGGTATAAATGCAAGGAAGTAGAGTCTCCAGACCAGTGCCCCTTGTCTTTTGTGTAGCTGAGTATATAGACACTTTTTCATTTTGAATCAATCCCTTTTCATCAAAAAAGCAGACTTAACACCTTCCACTTAAATAAGACTGTTTGGAGGAATTAGAGGAAAGAGTTGGTGCAGAGACATTAAGAATCAAAATGTATATATATATATTTTTTAATCCTTTAAAAGCCAACTCTGTGTAGTAATCAAAAGTATCAAGTAGAAAAAAAGACAAATCTGGGAAAAGAAAAAGGTTTCACAGATAAATAAATAAAACCAGGAAAGAAGAGAGGAGAAAAACGACAAGATAGGAATTTACAGGAGAGAGTTAGGGAGAGTGGATAGAGATACTTGGCAGAGATAATTAAATAAGCCAAAGTGATATATCAAAAATAGTAGAAACTCATTAAGAAAAACAGCATGATGTGAGACTAAAATTACTGATGCTGGTTTAATTCAGGACATAAGTGCTATTTCTTTATTTTAGTGAAATACAAAATTAAAATCTACAATTAAAAATATTCCACTAATTTCAAATTGTCATTTTGATCACTGTGTCCCACAGACACAAATAGTTCTCAGTGATTTAACAAAAAAAGTACATAGTAAGTCTATACCACAAATGTAAATCAATCCAGGTCTTACAACTAACATATGCTACGTGTAAAGAGCCACGATTAAAATATGGTACTTTGTCCTAACAAATGGAGTATGATTTTCCGTTTCTAATAAGAGATTGTGTTATATGTGTCAAAATATAATAAGCTAAAATGAGCTTTTTATTCTGAAAGAAAACCTGTTCTTTAACTAGGGTGGCTTTTATTGAAAAAACAGTTTGAAAATACTTTAACAGAAATCTTTTAGTATGTTAAACAGTAACCTCTGGTTGTTTGGATTTTTCTCAGGTAGTAGAAAATGTTGCCAGTTCAGTACTTGGAAAACGTGTTTTTGTTAACTGGCCACACCTTGAAGAAGCCAGAGTTGTTGCTGTGTCAGATGGAGAGACTAAGTAAGACATTTCATAGACTGTTGTTTGCCATCTTTATTATTTTATTCAAAATAAGTTTTTAGGCTGTACAAGAGTTTTGGTTTTTTTGCAGTACTTGCTGACAGGAAGTTAGTCCGGACATATCAAAGGTTGCTTGGTGGAAGAACCTTTGTTTAACATCGTTCATAGCTTATCATTGTTCATTGTTCTTTGTTTATCATTGTTCGGTTATCTCTGTAGAAGTCTAGTCCGTCAGTATTTTGCCATTGACGTAGAAGTTTGGGAGAGATCTTTCTTAACTTTGAGAAGGAAACTGCATGTACAGAAATCCACACAGAGTTAATGTAAAAGAGAACATTTCCACACATTCTTCTTTTCAGCGTATGCACTGGTATCTTTTCGTAAAAAATATGCCGTGTGATCTGTTGTGTAAGGAGTTGAGAAAACGGTGCTGCAAGTTTTCATGTCTTTAACAAGTGATTTCTAACTATTCTAAGTTTTGCTCACAACTGATTATGTCTAGATTAATCTCACCTGCTTACATTTGTGCTTGTCAAAATATTTTCAGGTTTTATTTGGAAGAACCACACGGCACACAGAAGCTTTACATGGGAAATACAGTGCCCCCAACTAAAGTTGCATACGTTGGAGATAAGGAGCAGAGCACCTGGTTCAAAGACATTCAAGGCATTTCAGAGCAGTAAGTAACTTTGCAAATCAAGTGTAATTTTGAATTTCGTAGCTAGAGATACTTTATTTGATGTATTAGACATAAGTAGCAGAGAAGAGCTGCTGCAATTTGGAAAAAAAAAACAAAACACCAAAACCAAAGAGCTACCAAAACAAAACAAACAAAAAAACACCAAAAACCACCACAAACCACCACAAACACAAAAACCACCAAACTGACAAAGTAGTTTATGCTGAAATTTCAGAGTATATGGAGTTAAGTCTTTAGGTATTTAAAGTTAGATGCTGTTACAAAAGAATTCTCGAATGAGTTTGTGTTTACTCTCCCATTCAATTTTCTGTTCTGGTCTTAGTAATAATCTTCAGTTGTATATAGAATATAGTATCCAAGGTATATAGAATAGAGTTATACAGTATCTAGTTACAGCTTCAACAGCTTAGCATTGTTAAATTTGAATACAGCTCTTGCTTTTCTTGAGTGTAGACGCCCAGTGGAACACACCTGAGTTACAGAAACTTGCCATTTTATTAGCTGTCATTTGAGTCAGCTGCCTTAATTACCCCAGCACTTCCCACTGTAAAGGTATAAATGTGTTTAAATTAACACACTTGGCTGTGTAGTGGTGATTGTGCAACTGCCATGTATAAGCAGTTGGTTAAGCTGTTTATTCTGGGCATTTTTATAAAATGGGAAGCAAACTATTGGAATAATTTTGTTGTTTATTGTATTGCAAGCAATTTTTTCTGTCTTCTTGGTTCAGTTCTGTTTATTGTAATCAAACTAAATGTTCTGCTTTGTATTCAGCTATCAGAGAAGAAAAGGAATAATTATCCATGAAACATCAATAGTTGTATATGCTCAGCTACTTACTGGTAATAGATATCAGCTGAAACAAAATGGAGAAGTTTATTTGGAGAAGCAGTGGTCAAAACAAGTTCTTCCTTTTGTTTACCAAACTGTTGTCAAGGTAAATACAGAAGGTGCACATAACACCTTATTCCATTGAGAGTAAGCAGAGGAAAGAGTATATGTTCCTTTAAAACAAAAGAATGGACAAAAGTAAATAAATTAATGCAATTTATTGTGTTAAAAAGCATAACATGCTTAGGCAAATATTTCATCATGAAATTTGGGTCAAAATTTGCACAGTTCAGCGATTTTACTGAAAAAATACCTTTTGTCATGTTTTACTGATGGTATTTTGAATGAAGTACTGTTAGTGGTGCTCAGCTGTGCTACTAGAGTAGCATAGTTGCTTGTGTAACAGAATTTGTAGTGTAGCATTAACTTGGCCTTTGAATTATTTCAGATTCAGATGTTTTAGAATAAGTGTGTATTTAGATGAACTTCTTAATTCTACTGTAATCTGATGATACTTAACATTATCAATTTTGTCATTTTTATGTAGGATATCAAAGCCTTTGACTCTCATTTTTCAAACATCAGAACTTTGGATGACTTATTTCCTCCTGGAAGTACAGCCTTTATGCTGGGATCTCCTTACTATGGCTGTATGGGAGAAGTTAGTTCCAATCATTTCTTTTTCCTTTTTTTTTTTTTTTTTTTTTTTTTGCCCCTGGACTTTGTTATTCACAATCTGAAAATAATAAAAATATGTTCTGTGGTAGTAGCAGTCGCTTGCTAGCTGAAATTTCAAATCAAAGATTCCCTCATGGCTTAGTCAGAGGAGGAGGGAGTTCTGCTTTCCCTATCACTGTTGCTCACATAGGAAGAAAAAGGTACCACAACTTGAATGCGTGATTATTTTTAGTAATTATTTGGGATAATTTGCAATGCACAGAGTTCCCATTTTGGACCAGTTTTAGTCACTGATTCCTTTAATGCTGTTAGGTTGCCTCTCTGATGAAGCACTGCACAGATGAAGGCAAGATGATGAATCCAAAAGTATCTCTGTGATTACTGCAGCAAAGTTATTGAAAAAATATCCCAAGATATTTTAAGTTTTAAGTAACATTTTTAATGTGTTGTATTTCTCTCCAAGGTTCAAGATTCACGTGATGTGGTCACAGAAGGTAGAATTCGTGTCGTCTTCAATATTCCGTGTGAACCCCAGCTTGATCCTTTAATACAGAACCAGCATGTAAGTATTTCTGGTTTTCTAGTATAAGTTTAAACGATCAGTCAAATATATTTTGCAATGGTAAATGTCTTTAAATGTTGCTTCCATATGATTCATTTGCTGTTTGTATAGAAATCATTATCCTTTGGGAATTGCTAGTATTTTTTGTTTGTTTGTTTTAAAGAAATATTCTGTGAAATACAATCCTGCATATGTTTTGGCCAGCCGTCTTGGAGTAAGTGGATATCTTGTCTCCAGATTTACAGGGAGTATCTTTATTGGAAGAGGATCGAAGAAAAAGTAAGTTCTATTTGTGAATTTTGACTGTAGAAAAGCTTCTGAATTCTAATACAACTCTGCCTAATTTCTGGTATGTTTAAGTGTTGTGTTTACCAAGCATATAACAGTTTTGTGATGTGAAGCTTCCTTTAAAGTAGATTTTCTGTGAACTAAATTCATACGCAGTGTTTTTCTCTCCTGTCATAAACTTCCTAATTTTTGTTTGCTTGAGAGTTGTTCTGTAGGCTTTGGTATTGTGAAAGACATAAACTGACTTTCCTGGTTAGCTATTTGTGTAATTAAAGCAAGAGCTTGAAATTACTTTGCCACACTGAGAATAAAAAGTGGAATTGGGAACTAGTTTCATCGTACTTAAGATTACTGTTGGCATAAAAGGATTATAATGGAACCTGTATTTTTGGATTTTTTACGAAGTAGCTAAGACTAAAACTACTTTTTATATATCGACACAGACATATATATACACTCATATACATATACATATACATATATAAAAAAAGGAAAGTAATCCATATAGTTTTATGAATGTCAGAATTGTGGTTTCCTACGACAGCTCGCTAAGGTAGTGGTTGATGCATGAGCATCTTCTTTGATTTAACGTGTACCTTTGTTCCCCACTGGTTTTTCCAGGGTAAACAATAATATTGTAAGTAAAAAATACAATGAATTTAATTTTAATTTTATTGTGATTTAAGGCTGAAGATATATGCTTGTGTTTTCTAATGTATGCACACACATTTTTATTACTGGAAGTTAATAAACATTTTTTTACTTCCAGCCCTCATGGAGAGCAAAAAGCAAATGTGGGACTAAATCTTAAGTTCAATAAGAAGAATGAAGAAGTTCCTGGCTATACTAAGAAAGTTGGAAATGAATGGACGTATTCTTCTGCAGTAGAACAGCTACTTGCTGAGTATTTAGAAAGGTAAATATTGGATACAAACTTCATCCAAATTATCCACCTTTGGATCAGTCTTTGGATTTTGTCCTTTGAACACACATCTTCTAAGAGCTACTGAGTTTGCTTTTGGAGATGGCTTGATTTTTTTTTTTTTTCTTTTGTTCCATTATTATCCTTCCAACGGCCCCTCCCTCCAGGGAGAAGCATATTTTGGGGTAGAGTAATTCTGTCAGCAGCTTACCCTTGACAAATGCACAGTATGACACTAAATTAAGTAAAAAATTATTTCTCTGGCCTCCACTAATTTTGAAGCTCGTCAGAGTTTGTTTTGATTAGGCTTTTTTGTGGTCTGTGCTGACATGAAACTAAATGTATCTTCTGTTCGTTCATTTTTTAGAGTTCCTGAACTATTCAGTTATATAGCCAAGAATAGCCAGGAAGATATCTTCTATGAAGATGACATTTGGCCTGGAGAGGATGAGAATGGGTAAACCTTCTTTCTCCTATTTCACCCCACCCCTAGAATAAGTAGTGTAAAGACTGACAACATTATGAAGTTGGTGGTAATTAAACAGTGGCTGTTATGTAACTGTAACCTTGCTGTTCCTTGAGCAACATGACTTTATTGATGACTCTGAAAAAAATATCAGAATGTTGTACACTGTAGTTGTGGAGTTCAGGTCTCTGTCAGACTCCTATCTCAAGTCTGATAAGTGAGAAATCTAATTTCTCATGGCTGCTTCATGATTCTTGCTTTTAAAGTACCCCTCAATAAGCATAGTTATGAGTAATCACAAAAATCACCAAAAGATAATTTTTTTGAAAATAAGCAATAATTACTTCAATTGTTTAAGATCACTTCAAATTTGAAAAATAAGATGGTCAGAATTTAAAGTACTTTGTACATTTTAAGTATGCATTCAGTCAGTTTCATGGGAGACAAGGAGCAACCTTGATTCCAGACACAGTACAGAAACCTTAAAAAGGCTTTTTAGGTAATCCTATACCTCTGTTCACAGGCTTGAGATGGTAAGTCTGCATGATGCAGAACTCTTGCCAGGTGCATATACCACTGTGGGATACTAATCTCAGGTTTCTGCTCAGTTTTAGTAGAGGCATGCCCTGAAGTTCTTTCTCACTGTGTTTTGAGACACAGCTGGTTACAGGACCTTTAATCACAGCCGGTCATGGTTAGTTGATTGATGCAAACATAATTTACTGAATACCTTCTTTTTTCTTGGCAGAACTTCAGGTTATAATTTTGAATAGGTATTGCATGATTCAGTTAGATTTTTATTTTTAACCCTTATTGTAAACTCATGCAGACCTCTTAAATCCTGTTACATTATGAATGTATACAAGCATTGCACCTATATCATAATACCTGATGATTAAATCAAGGAACGTGGTAAAATGCTTTTTTATACAGTTAAAAGTTTTAATTCATGTCTTTTTTTATTTAGAGCTGAGAAAGTTCAAGAAATTGTTGCCTGGTTAAAGGCACATCCTGTGTCTGCTTTGTCTCGTGCATCTTGTGACTTGCAAATTTTGGATGCAGCCATCGTTGAGAAAATTGAAGAACAAATAGAGAAATGCAAGGTGTGCAGCTTGGTATCATTGTGAGCAGGGGTGAACCAAAAAACAACTGCTTGCTACATTACAGGTTCTTAAATTAGAATAAGATGATTGAAGATTACCTCTCATTCCAAAGAAAAAGAATACAGAATGTAATGTAAGACCTGAATTTGTAATGTGAATTGTCCTTGAAATTCAGAAGAGCTCATTATTAATCTTTTTAATTGACTCTATTTCAGGCAATCCAGCAGCATTAGGCCGTACTCTGAACTGTGATTTTTAGAAAGGAACATGTGTCAGTATATAGATTCTGAACTATGGAAGTGCTTTTTCTACGTGCAATGCCAGCTGGTTTTTCCTTGCAGTTTCTCTTTGCTCTGAAGAAAATTAGAAAATTGTGTTCTGAAAGCCACAGATCAAAAAAGGGGACAAGAAAATTACTAAAGCAAGCTAAAGGCAAAGCCACATGAAACAATGGGCTTATTTCTTTGAAATTACTTGCAAGGACATGTTAATAAAATCAGTGTGAATTCTCAAATTAGCCAAACAGTGCAAAAGCTTTGGTAAGAAATCCCATGTTTTGAAAACTGGCCTTAGTCATCCTAAAGACTTCACAAAGCTGTATACCTTTATCTAAAAGAAACAGAAGAATTCTCCACAATCTTTTTAGGTGTTTTGTTGTACCTGAAATCCACTGTTGGTTCCTACACTAATTTGTAATAACTTTCTGTTTCTTTCCTTTAGCAAAGAAAGAGTAACAAGAAGGTGCGAGTAACTGTGAAACCCCATTTACTGTACAGAGTAAGTGGCGTGAAAAGTGTTGTGTTTTTTTTTTCTTGCAGTTAATATGTCCCAATGGTATTTATTTTACCTAAGCATACCAGCTTTCAGAGAGGGGAATTTTATGACAGTATTGATGGAAGAAGTTTTATGATGCCTTCTAGAAAATCAGTTTGATAGCATCGTCTGTCTCTAAAAAGAGAGAATTTCTACTAAAGACTCTGTCACGTATTACACTGATTTTCTGTTCTTTTCTACCTTCTGTCCTTCATGCTTCTACAGTTGTTATTGGCTGTACAATGAAGGCAAAATTAAATATACTTCCTGTTTGTCTCTTCTTGCCTGGTTTGATTTTTGTTCAGTTCTTGACATAGAACCAGTTGCTCTTCTTGCTTGGTATTTCAGATGTAGCCATGTTACTAACACAGGCAGGTTACACCTGATGGCTTTGTTTTATCTAAATTGATCCCATTGGTCTGCCTTGGATCACATACAGCACTGCTGTTTCTCAGGCAGCAGCAGTAAGTGACAAGGAAAAAAGAAATGCTTTGTATCTAGGGAGGAAAAATTTCTGTTCTTAAACTTACACACACATGAAAGTTAGCTTTATTGTGTGTTTCAGATATTGTTGTAAATGCATTTTGATTGTAATCCCTATATTTTTTTGCAAACATTAACACAGTCTTTTGGTCACTGTCAGCCATTAGAACAACAGAATGGGGTTATTCCAGATCGCGATGCAGAGTATAAGCTGTTTGACCGTGTTGTCAATGTAAGAGAGAACTTTTCTGTTCCAGTTGGTCTTCGAGGTACCATTATAGGAATTAAAGGAGGTAAGATTTTCTTCATAATAATAGCTATATAACAGCACAGCTAGTGATGTGAAAGCAGGCTTCAGAAAAGTGTTTTGTCTAATAGTTGTGAACACACAGAAGTTCCTCATCTATGAAGCATATGGAACTTGAAGCCACTAATGGCATATTTACTGCTTTGAATTAAACCTACAGGTATTCTATTTTAATTTTATGTGTTATAATGCTGTACTTTGAATAAGAAATTAAAATAGAATCATAGAATAGTTAGGGTTAGAAAGGACCTTAAGATCAGCTAGTTCCAACCCCCCTGCCATGGGCAGGGACACCTCACACTAAACCATGCCATCCAAGGCTATGTCCAACCCGGCCTTGAACACCGCCAGCGATGGAGCATTCATAGCTTCCCTTGGCAACCCATTCCAGTGCACCCTTACAGGAAAGAATTTCTTCCTCATATCCAATCTAAACTTCCCCTGTTTAAGTTTGAACCCGTTACCCCTTGTCCTCTCACTACAGTCCCTCATGAAGAGTCCCTCCCCAGCATCCCTATAGGCCCCTTTCAGATACTGGAAGGTTGCTATGAGGTCTCCATGCAGCCTTCTGTCCTCCAGGCTGAACAGCCCCAACTTTCTCAGTCTATCTTTATACAGGAGGTGCTACAGTCCCCTGATTATCTTCATGGCCCTCCTCTGGACTTGTTCCAACAGTTCTATGTCTTTTTATGTTGAGGACACCAGAACTACACACAATACTCCAAGTGAGGTCTCATGAGAGCAGAGTAGAGGGGCAGGATCACCTCCCTCGACCTGCTATTCACTCTCCTCTTGATGCAGCCCAGGATATGGTTGGCTTTCTGGGCTGCGAACGCACACTGCCACCTCATGTCCATTTTCTCATCAACCAACACCCCCAAGTCCTTCTCTGCAGGGCTGCTCTGAATCTCTTCTCTGCCCAACCTGTAGCTGTGCCTGGGATTGCTCCGACCCAGCTGTAGGACCTTGCACTTGGCGTGGTTATTCTTTGTTTCTTCTTAATATGAAGAAGGCAGAGATCTGTGAGGAAGAAGGCAGTCTGCAAAAAAGGAACAAAATGAAGTTATGGGAAGATACGGGCAAAGTTAGGAAAAGTAGAGATAAAAATAAATGTCAGCCTTAATACATTAAGCATAAAATTTTATCAAATATGATTTATCTCAGATTGCTTTATTTGGAATTTGGGTTTTATTCTGTGATATTCCATTTCTGTTAAATGGCATGGATTTATACCTTCTTTGACAAGATTATCCATAAATGTATTTCAGGTAAACAAAAGGATTTGCAGAATCACAGTGGCATAGCAGTTTGAGATCTAGTAATATAGATTGTTTTCATACCTGACATTTAAGTAGTTGCTTTCTCATTCAGTTGGCATTCAACAGAATCTTGAATAGACTAGACTTGAGTGCAGCTTTTTAAAAGGGGTATTTTTTTCTGTAATGATCATATACTAGTATAATTTTAAAGGAGTATTAGTCTGTCATTATGCAAGAAGGTAATGTTAGAGCTGTCAGCTTCCAACTGCCTGAACATAAAGATGGCTTGCATCTCTTTTCTGGCACTTTGACAGCTGTGACATACTGCTATAAATTGCAGTTTTATTAATGCAGGTTGATAAGTTGTTATGCATGGTACATGTTCTAAAAGGGCAGACATATGACTTTGAGAAACTTTTCTGAATTGTTGTTAATTAACCCATTGAAGGAATAATGTTGGTTTTATAGCTGATTAGTTAGGTTTTGATATTTTTATTATTTATTGCATAACTCATAGAGATATTTACATCATTTAGATGAAAACAGCTGCTGTTACAGATATAGGATGACTTTTTTTTGTTTTCTGTAGCCAGTAGAGAAACAGATGTGCTCTTTGAAGTTCTATTTGATGAAGAATTCCTTGGAGGCCTAACTATAAGGTGTGTGCAGGGGGTTTCATAGTAATTTCATGCTGTGGGTACAGATGGCATGAAATTGTTGCTGTTGGATTCGGTGACTATTTTTAATACCTCTTTTTAAAATTTTCTGAACAGTGCTGGTCAGTTTTTATTTCTTTTGTTTTTCTTTTTTCTTTTTTTTTTTTCCATCTCTGAGTACAGATAATTTTTATGAAGCATATATTTTGGAAATGCTCTTTAGGCTTCTTTGCATGTTTAAAAGCTTGTGATTTGTAGAAAGCAAATATCAACCAGCAGAATAAAGCACTAAATCCAAATGTCTCTCTAAATGAATATGTAGAAAACAGGTTGTAATCAGTATGTCTTCAACATGTAGATTGAAAAATAGTAATCATCTGTTCCTCTGAAGGAGGGACTCTGAACTATCAATGAGTGATACTTAGGCACTAAATTCTGACCACCATTAAAAACCAAAACTGTTCCTTCAGGAGGTGGAGGCATGGTTAATGCTGTTGTTTCAAGAAGTTTGGTAACTCTTCTGTATTTAAGTAATCAGGTGAGCTTCTAAGTGCAAACATTTACCCAGCAGGCTTTATTTTGCTGTTGTTCTTAGATAAATTAAGTTTTTTTATGACAGAAATTAGAGGAGAATCTTACCTGTTCAGCAGGTAACACCTGAACTCTGTTCAGCAACCATAACATAACCCTTTCGCGTGCAAGGGCATATCCTGTAACACACAAAATCTTCAGTATTCAAAATCATAAAGGAAGATATAAAACTGGTTAAATGCTGCATAAGTTCCATTTATAATTCTGCTACTGGCTTCAGGTTTTATCTTGGAAAAAAGAATAGTTTCCTGGTTCATCATTTTTTACATAAGTACTACAGAACTGTGTTCTAACAACTCACTCATCTTTAAAATTTCTTTGAGCTCAGCACTGAAAGGTACAATATAAACTCAAGAGTAGTAGTAATGACTTGTTTTCTGGTTTTGACAGCCAGAGGTCAAAGGAGAGGACAGTGGGATTATCCCTGGGTAATCCAATACTGGGTACAGTTTTCAGCCTGTTAATGTTAAAATATGTTGAAATGTCAACAATAGAACTATATGAAACAGCTGTGTCATTTGCTTGTCTTAAGGTGCTCACCCTCCAGAGGGTATCGTCTGCCATCAAGTGCCTTAATTAACCTGTCTCATGGTAGTCGGTCAGAAGTGGGAAACCAAAAACTGACGGCCATAGTTAAACCTCAGCCAGCTGTGAATAACTACAATTCATATGCATCCGATCTGTCATCTGTATGCTCACAAAAAGTGCATCTAGGAGGCCTCAACCATTCTCCTCGCTCCCTTTTTGTTCCTACTCAAGTAAGGCTTTTCCTTCATTTGTACAGAAATGTTATTTTCCGAGAAGCTGAACTCTGACCATGGTTGTTACCATCTTCACTGGTACAAACAAAATTTAATTTTTACATTGGTATGTTAAAAGTAGGATAATCTTTATGAAATGAGTTAATCAAATAATGAAGAGGACCAAAATGTCCTTATTGACAATTGTAGCTCCAGCTGCCTTGCAAAGAGACAAATATTTGGTGTCAAGAAATACTTTGCTGGGCAGAGATGTAATTGTTCCCTTTAAAGCTCTGTTCCAAGTAATTCTTCCTGTAGGCCAAGTTCGCCCATGTTCTGACAAAGAAGACATGATATCGTTGTCGGTTTTGCTTCTTGGTTATGATTTACTTTGTTTAAAAATACAGTAAAGGGGGGAAAATTACAGGTGAATTGGGGTTCTCAGTAGTTTAATTAAGCTTTACTTTTTAATGAGTGATTTCTTTAAAGAAAATCAGCTGAATGGGTAGCTCCATGGTGCTTATAGGTGTGTTTGAGAAGCACTGTCTCATGCTTTTTAAGTCTATACAAGAAAAACTACTTTCCAAAAGAAAATTTTAGGCAATGCTACACTCCTGATTTTTTTGGTGTTTTTTTTTTTCTCACATGATTTAGCAGATGAATGGAAGACAGCATTACAATCTCAGGGCTGAAAATCAGGGTACCTCTAACTCACCTCAGAAAGGATGTGGCAATCAGAAAAATAAAGTGAGTGTTCTGATTCATTTAGTAGTGGATCCAAAAGTCTCAGTGTTTTGGCCCCCTGTTTTAAGCGGCCCCTTTTCTCATGACTGATAGATAGCTGTGGCTTAGTACATCAGATGTTTTAATCCTGATACAGACTGGAGCAGAACTTGCCCCAGTTCTTGAATGAGTATAATATCCTGCATTGTACTTGATTAGAGTCTAGATTTTCAGAAATGTTTTTTTTTACATAGCTGGGCTTCAGTTCTGTGGTAATATACCTGTAATGTTATTAAGCAGTTGAGACTGACTGATAAGGCCTTACAAAATAGGATACTAATAATGAAATTTAAGAATGCAACCAAACATGAGAGCATGCTTCTAAAGCCATTTTGAGTTATTGTCTGAGTTTAATTATACTTGGTGATTATAACTTCAGTTAATAACAAAACAAAAGCAATCTCAAACTAAGATCATTTCTGCTTTATAGTGGTTCTTAGGAAAAGATGTTACATAAATACAACCTACCACAATAGCTATTTCATAAATTACATACGTGCAAGTTCTAGTATCAGTATGAAAATTCCTGCTATCTGAGCACTGTTAGACTTGAACGATTTTCAGAATGTCTTTATATATGATTAGCTGTTCAGAAGTTGAGTTTAAAGCTGCTGAGTTTGTTGGGGGTGTTGTTTCTTATTTTGTCAGGCACAGAGTAAGCAAGATGATGAATTCTGCAGCATATGGCAGTCATTGCAGAATTCTGGGAAGTCTCACCACATTCAGCAAAACATGCATGAGAAGGTTAGTATATAAACTTTAAACAGATCCCTGGAGTCTAAATGTGAAGGTACTTAATTTTATATGTCAGTTCATTACATCAGAAAACTTTCTAGTTAATGCTACAAATAAATCCTCTGGATGAAACTATTGTTACTCAGGGTGTGCATAGCTGTGGAAGGAGATAATCATATGGGACTACTAGGTAAATAATACATAAATAGTTTTATGGTTAAGCTTTGATGTTTGAAATCCTAGGGTGCAGTTCTACCTCAGGAAATTAAGTTGGCAACTGGCAATCAGTTCTACAAGCCAGGATTCAATGACAGCAGCTTTAAAGGTCAGCAAAGAAAGCAGGAGCCGTATAAAAAATGTAAGTACCATAATTAGACACTTTGTTTAGGAAACCTACTTGCTTTAGCTAATCTTTGAAATCCTTTTGAGTTTTTGTGGTTATCAACAGAAATTGTTTATTATAGTTACAGAAACACTATGTTGCACTTGTTATTGTCAAATAATGTCCCTGGTGTGCATACTTGAACCTTTTAATTAAGCTGTTCCGCATTATTACGACTTTACACCCATCTGATTTAAAACAAACAAACAAAAACAAACAAACAAAAAAAGCCAAAGCCAAAAAACAAACCAACCACAACTTGGCTTTGAAAATTTGCTTGTGATCATGTTTGTAGAATATAAAGTTAGATATGTTATTGCATATACTTCATTTTATCCTACAAGACAAACATGCAGCAAATTACCTGTAAAGTGTGAATTAAACATTTGATGCAACCATTCAGATCAGTGCAACTTGGTGTACTTGTACAGTTATTTATTTTTTTGAGTCTTGATTATTACAGTTTTTAAGAGCATTTCAAAAGAATACATTCTTTTGTAGTTAAAGAAGATTCCAAAGTTACAAGAGGTGAAAGTCAGCCACATAGTAAAATATCAAACAAACAGGTAATTTCTTCTGTACTGAGTGAATGTATTCTTTTCTTTTCATTTTACTCTGATCTGGTTCATCGTTTTACGTTTTTCTCTGTAATTGGCATCTTGATTCTTCTACTAGGTAAATTTTATTTTGGAGATTTCTTTTCTCTAGAGATTTATAGACAGAAAGAGAAAGTGCGTAAGATGTATAACAGTGATGCAAATTATTTTCCTATTCCTGTTAGACTCTAAAAGCTGTGCTGTAATTGCAGTACACAGCTGCTAGCTTTTCAGTAAGCTGAAATCCTCTAAGAATAGTAGCTTGTGAAAGCTATTTGTAGATGCATTTCTAATGTGATTGTGTTCCACTGAGTGATGGAGTATTAGTATTCAATAATAAATGCTGCAGTTTATTTCAGAATTTTGCAGGTGTGAATAAGTACAATGTCAAACTTTTGAAGAGGAATGAAAGTCCCAACATACCTGTAATTCAGAAAGCTGCAGTTGATGGTCCCTGTACAGGTGGAAAGGTAGTATTTAGACATTTGATTTTCTTGTGCTCTTTGAATAACTTCAGTTTCCAGTTCATTTTGTTCCAATTATTATTGGTCACTTCTGTGCAAATTCATGTTTATAACATACAAGACAAACCTGTGTAACCTTGGTCATTCTTTAAATCAATCCTGTATTGGTCAACACTTGCATCTTTTGTATGCAAAACTTGATGTAGTCTTTGGATATCTGTTCACACTCTGAGCAGACATGACAAGCTAAAAGGGAAAAAAAAGAAGTCCTGAATAAGTATAAAATTAATCTCAAATGTATACCGTTCCTCTTGCATCTGCTTGTAATATACTAAGTTGATGTATCTTTTTTCTATATTTGTTTTAAGAAGGACAATGAACTTGAAAGCCTTCTAGCTTCTTTGAAAATTTCCAAAGAAAATGAAGTGCAGACTTATTCCAAAGAAGCAAGAGCTACAAATGAAGAGCATCTGTCACCACAATCATTTGCTATGGTCTGTATACTGCAGGATCATTCCTTTACAATTTAGCATCTGCTATCTTAGCATCAATACTTCTATTTAAAGAAACTCTGTGAAACCTTATATTGCCTTTTAAACGTATTTATGAGCTTTTAATTATCTATTCTAAAAATAAATATGTTTGTTCATGCTAGGATGCTGTTATCTGTACTCTGATAAAATGTTTCCTCTGATAAGAAAACAAGAACTCAAATTGGATTACCAATTATGATATTCAGAGTTAAGTGAAAAGGTAGTGTTACCTGAATGTCAGGATGTCCCTGAATGGTTTATTTTATTTTTAAAGAAAGGAACACAGATGCTTAAAGAGATTTTGAAGATAGATGGCTCTGACCAGGAAACAAAGAATGAAGTGAAAGCCCAAGTTCATGATGTTCCTGCTCCCCCTAGCAGAGAAGATTGCCATGGAGCTGCCTTGCAGTATAGACAAAGTAAAAAAATGGGTATGTTTGGACATCAGCTCACAGTTCAGAATTTAACCTCAGTGGCATTTTATAACATAGCTGACAGTGTAGTACTGGTTTTCAAAATATAGTAATAAAGTGTCCATCTTTTTCAGTTCTACTTCTTTATTCAGATCTAAAAATCTCTTTATATATACTGTCCTGGGTTTTGTTCATCAGATATGAAAATACCAGGAAAAATGAAATACGCTTTTTTGCTTTCTGCTAATAGCAAAGTTGCTGTCCTTTCAGTGCAGGCAATGTTTGTGCTACAGCTTTTTTACTTTCTTTTCTTCTTCTGTCAGCTGCTTATATGAACAAGCCTCATAGCACTGGAGGCCCTCAGAACACACCAGCACTGGAAACTGGAGGTCACCCTTTTGCTTGTCCGCAGCCTGCGTTGTCTACTGTTGCTGAACTTTGCCGTGTTTGTTCTCTTGTTGGAATGTCACAACCAGATTTCTCTTTCCTAAAAACACCACAGGTAAAAACATTTTTCTGCAAAAGTTAAAGTTCTCAACTTTGTTTCAGCTATAGATCATCTATGTTTCACTAGATGATCTATAAGGTCCCTTCCAACCCTAATAATTATGTGATTCTGTATTAAACATTTGGACTGAAAATCTATCTAAAAATAAATCTTAGCTCCTTTTGTTGCCTTTTTCCAAAACAAACAAGTCCTCTGTTTCTCAGTTTGTCAGCAATACAGATTCCTTCAAAAATCTTCTCATTTTTCTAGACAATGACAGTTTGTCACATAAAATTCTCAAATGGTTTGTTGGTTCATGGACCACAGTGTCATTCTGAAGCTGAAGCAAAGGAGAAAGCTGCGTTTTTTGCTTTACAGCGTTTGGTGAGTATGCAAAGGATCTTTTAACATCTATATCTCTGTTGCATTTTGTCTGTTTGTGATCCTTCGGTTCCTCCTTCATAGAGCGCTATAGGAGTAAACTTCCCTTCGCCTCCAGCTCCACCAATGTTTCCAAATTATCAACCACTGGGAGTTCCTGTGCCACCTGGATCTATTCCTCCAGTATTTGCACAACCTACTGGTAAGTATACTAGTACAGTTCACTCTGATAAGGATGTGAAGATGCTAAGTTACATGTGCTCTGAAATGCAGATGCGACTTAGTGCTCTTAACTGTGCTGTCGTCTAGGTGTAGTCCTGTAAAAGCAGAAGTGTTTGGTATTTTTTGATAATAAGTAAGTACCTATTTTCAAGTAAACATTAATAGTATGAGGCTTTATTGAAACAACACGCAGACAAATGTAGTTGGTGTACTTTTAGGGTCTTTGGGAGTTGGTATACTCTTTTTGAGGAGAGCAAGCTAAAAGTTACTTGTTTTCACAGCTAATATAATGCCTTCATCATCTCACATGTTTGGTCCAGTGTCCTGGGGAACTCCAGTGCATAAACATTATTATCCTGGCTCCTATCCGGGAAATGTGTCTCTTGCAGGAACTATACCTGTTGGTTCTCACAACCAGTTTATACCTCTGCAGGTAAGATTGTTTGTGGGTTTGTCTTAATATTCTGTTTCTGAAAAAAAACCAAAAAAAAGAAACAAAACAAAACCAAACTGTGCCTATGTGATGATTGAAACAGTACCCGGGCTATGAAGCACTATTTAGGATTAGAAAATTATTTCTGAAATTGTACACATATTTTCTAAATGTGGAATATTTGCAGGGTTTTGAGAATGCCTTCTGTTAAATAATATTTATTTAATTTAAAGGTAACTAAAAAAAGGGCTGCCAGCAAGAAAATCTTTGAGCACAAGGAGTTTCAGAGTTTCCCTCAAGCTGCACCACTAAAGAACGAACAGCCAGTGTCTTCTGACCACACTCAGCAAGACAGTTCTTCAGCTCCTTTAAAATCTCCTCAAGCTGCTCAATCAACTGTTTCATTTCAAGATAATGTGGCTACTCCAAGAGTTCCTCATAACAAATCAACACCAAACACTTCCAGCAAGAGAAAGTCCAGAAAGCTGGCTGTCAATTTTGGCGCGCCAAAATCTTCAGAATAAATATGGTAGCTAGGTGTATCCGATCTTCAGCTCTTCCCCCACTGTTATGTTCTGTCATTTAAAAAAATCAGAAAGCTCTATTAAAAAGACCAGCCACTTTAAGTATAATATAGAAAAAAAATGCATTTTATTTGCTATGATTTTTAGGTTGTTATGAGAACTCTAAAATATTGTATTGAACCTTGGTTGCTTTGACTTAAATTAGCAAAAGCTAGGAAATGCTGAGTTAAGGTTACCATATCATCAATTGTGCCTAGGTTTCTAAACAGTGGCTTACAGACTATACTGGGTAAGCAGCAATAACAGTGGCAACCTTAATTCAGAGCTGCCGTGCTTTTTGGGAGGGATATGGAACAGTAATAAGTTGGGCATCTAACATTGCTTTAGTATGACACTTCTAGCTTATTTTTAAATAGTGTAATAGGACAGAAAGGAAAAATTATTTAAATGCAGCTTTTATATTGGCTCTCCAGGTCTTTCTGAGTTGAATCAGGGAGACTAAAACCTAACTACAGTAGAGCTGTCAAATTTGCTTTAACTGTGAACTATAGGTTTTATATCAGGGCAGAAACTTTCTGACTTTGAAAATGTAGGTATTATTGTCTCTCTAGTATTAGAGTGGCAAAAAGTGGTTCCTGATGCAGAACCTGTTCCAGGAGATTAATTTATAGGATGAATAAAAAAAAAATATAAATCAGCAAAATAGAGACCTCTTTGGTAACTTACTGTTTTGTTTTTTTTAATCACCAGCATTATCAATGTCATTGTTTTCTGATGATAAAATCGCATAGATATTTACTACAGATCTACAGAACCTCCTAAAATGTTAGTGATACCCCGATTTGGTATTTTTTTTCTAAAGTAGAAAGATGGCCAGAGTTTAATGATGTCCGTGTGTGTGTACATAGCTGTCAAAGTTATGATTACTTAGAGTCCATTTCTCCCTGTAAGAGCCTGCACCCTGAAAACTTCTCTGTGGTGTGTTCTTTTTCTTTTTTTGTTGCTAGTTACTTTTATTATTTATTTTTCAGTTTTGTGATAGAAGTTCTCTGTAGCAAAATTAAATTATCATTATTATGTTCCGTAAGAATATTCAGGCAAAAGGTTGACCTGTATTTTTGGAGGGAGTTCTTTTGTAAAAGTAACTCCATCATTCTTGGTTTACATAGGAAAAGTTAAGGCTTGAAGGTACCTGTACCATTTTTTAACCCACAAGTACCCTTCTTACTGACATTAAGAAATCTTCAGTCTAATTAGTGATTCATTTTGTTGCCTCCAGACAGGTTTCATGTTGGATCTACAAGTCTGCAGATTTTCTTTCAGTTCCCTACCTTGTGCTTTGCCTCCGTTTCTTGGTGTAGTACCAAGTTTCACATTGTTACTGTGGTATAGGATTTTTTTAATATTGATTTCTCTGAAACAGTTGTTGCCTCACAGTGTTTGTGGGATAGCAGCAAGCTGCAGGATCACAGAGGTAAAAACAAGGTGAAGAAATTTTATTTCATTTTACTTGGTATCACAATCCTTGGAGAATAGTCTGTGTGCAGTCTTCAAATATATTTTGTTCTCTCTATATCCATCTAGTCCCAAGAGGGCTTGAAAGCATATTCTGTGAAGAGAAAGTTGTATGCTTCAGTGATTTATTTTCATTGGCAACACGAGACTGCCATGATGCAGACATGCCAATATTTTGGAATTGTTTATGTGAAGTTATGAGACACAGATGCTGTTCCCCCATATCTTAACTGAGCTTTCTGACCAGTCAGAGAAGAGGTCTGTTTAGAAGTTTTTATGGTGGAGAGGAGACTTATGTTCTAGCATTGCAGAACTGTGACATATCTGGATAGTCAATTTATGCAGATCTTTTAGAAACAAAGTTATGAAGGACACTGTACTCATCACCGGTAAACACAGCAACTTTTATTACTAATTACTTCTAACTAAGACTTCCTCTTCAAGTAGAATTGCGATGTTTACTATATATAGCTGATTAAACACTTTATTCTGTAGCTGCTGCATATTGTATTAGTCCCTGGTTTTAGTTTATATATTCTATGATTCTGATTGCCTGGTGCCCAGTTAATTACAGTTTCACATGTCCTGCTAGATGTGACATCTGCATTGATCTATGCCATGTCCCCTATGATTTCAGTTTTATATTTTAACAAGGTGATTATGTTTAATTCATACAGATATAAATTTAAGCATTTGTTTTTCTCATAGATATAAAGTATTTTGTAAGCACTGGAGTTTTTCATTAGATCTTATACAGAGCAGTATTTTACTAAAAATCCAAAAGGGAAGACTTTTATGTGCGCATTTTTGTAGTTTCTGATTTTTTTAAAATAACTTTTCATTGTTTATCTGCCAAGTGAAATGTTTTAAATTTGCATATGAATGGATACAGAATGTATTTTTTGTGCTGTTTAGTGTTAAGTGTGCATTTGCAGATTTTTAGCATGTAGTTGCGCAAAGGACTGTGCAAAGATATTTTCAAATATGAATATATGATACACTGAAGGAAAAACATTCATGAAAGTTAAATGCTATATAAAACTTTAATGCAATAGTATAATTTTATAAATTGTGTCTGTGTCTGCTTGGATTAAATATTGAAACAAGAAACATCATTTATTTTCACTGGTTTATTTCCAAATACTATATGGGACCTTCTGTAAGCTCCAAACCAAAACTTTAAGGTAGAAATTAAATATGAAGTCCAGTTTCAGTGATTCTCAGAAGCAGCGACTGCCCAACTCTGAGCTGTTTCTTAGTGGCTTTCAACTACTATTCAGTTGAAGATAAGAAGTTTGTTGAAAAGGCTGTTGGTTGCTTTGCAGTTAAAAGCATTTGACTAGATACTGATCTTTCAAAATTTCTCCGGCCTCTGTTACCCATTGGATTTATTAAATTGCTATAGAAAGCGCAGGAAGATTGATTTCCAGTAAGTTTGGTCCTAGCAGTTCTTAACAAAAGTGCAAAACTAGCTCATGACTTATGAACAGGAGGAGCCATGGGTACCTGGAAATATTTGACATCTTTTTCGGTACCTGGAGCAAAACACTGTGCTGAGGTTTTTGCTATAGTAGGGTAAGAATAATCACCTCATTTGTAGCAAGGCTTCTGAATGAAGCATAATGACAAACTTCACTAAAACCAGTGTAATGTGTTTGAATTTGAGACAAATGGCAAGTTAGATTTCATAATTAATTTCCTTATCCCCAAGAATAGCAGATTTTTTAAATCCAGTATTGCCAAATTAGTATTAATAGATATTACTCTTTATTTTAGACAGGGTAAATAAAGTCGCCTTTGTATTGCATATACCATGTGCTGAATTTTGTTCTCTTTCATCAGTTATCTCTAAGATTATGTTCAAACTCGACTTGTTCTCTTCTAAAGCATAATGAACCCTGTAGTCATGTCAGTTAATTTGTAGTATCTTTGTGAGTTTTGAACTTTGTTAGGCTCTGTCTTTTGCCAACTGCAGCACCAGCTTTTCAGGTAGAGAGATGTTATTTTCATTCTCATAGATTATTGTGTGAATCAGCTTGTTTAAAGCAACTGGCATAAAGAATGGAGTACACCCTTTGCATGACCAGCTGCTGAAACTTTGTGTAACAATATTCTGTGTAGAACATCTGGTTGGTACTTACTTTCAGGTTGTATTACTCAACATGAAGATACCAAGATACAATCTTGCATTTCTTAAGCTGTCTTCAAGTTATTAGTCAATAGACTTAAGTACTGCTGTTATCCTGTATGGCAAGTTCTGCCTTGTTACTTTCCCCATCTTCGTAAATAGCACAAAAGGAAATTAAAACAAATTAAGTTAAGGGATAACTTTAAAATATATCAGTTTGTGTGTAATAAATGTTGCATGGACACTCCCAATCAAAAACCAAGTTACTTTTGTCCAATTTAGTTTAGTTCATCAGACCCTTGAGAGTGAGAAGAACGAATGGTTTCTTACAGTGAAGGGTATTTTTTATTCTTCTTGAGATGTGATCTCAAAACGTCTTCCATAATCAGCCTTCCTTACTACTGAGAGACAGTTATGTTTTTCTGTTTCTGTCCCTGGGAAAGGGGACACTGCGACACCAAGGTCATAAGTGCAGTCTGAATACTCACTCTTGGCCAAAAGAATCCAAATTCAGGTGCATGAGGACCCATGAATTTTGAGACTGTAACTGGTACATATTTCAGAGAATCAGATATCATTAAGTAACGAGCTGTTATTACCAAAAGAATCCATGGTTCCAACAGCAGTTCTTTATTGCTGCCAATTTTTGACGGGTTTTTTTTTTGTAATTTATAAATTTCCTGTTTCATTTCTGCTTTGAAAGGCAGTACAAATCAAAGAGAATGAAGGAGTTGCAGTGCCATCAAGTGCAAGCAGTAAACCTGAAAGGACAGAGAAGGCATTTTTCATTAAAGCTTTTTTTTTTTTTTGCTAGTAAGACTCAGTAATCGTTATGGCATCAGCAATGCTTTATGACAGTTGATGATCACCCTTAGTTTGATTTTGTGTAACTGCAAGAAAAACAAAGGCTGGCAATCAAAAGCCAATATGTAATTTCTGTGCATGTAACAATAGCAATAAATTACTATACTTGCTATTATGTATAAAATTAGAAGTTGTCCACTTCTAGCATTTTGAGGATATAGGGTGAAACAAGATCTGCGATTCCAGTGCAAGTGATCTCTTTTAGAGTAGCCTATGCATGTTTTAGATTTAGCACTAAGTTGTGATAGAATGTGGTATTTACTATTAGAGCCTGTTTCTTCCAGTACGTATTTTTTTGAAACAGCTGAAATGCTCTGTCAGTTGCTGAAACTTAACTCAGCAGGGTAAATGGAGAGCGGTGTAGGCTGCTGGAACCTCTGAGTTTACTGAGCCTATGCAGAGAGCATTTGTTCTTCTAGATTTTCTGTGGTTTTCCTTCCCCTTTGTTTATTTTTTAACTCTCCTTCCTTCTTCCTCCTCCTCTCTCCCTTCCCCCCCCCCCCGACTCAGGCTAGGTCTTATTGAAACTATAATTCTTAAGTGCTTTTATTCACTGTACCCTCTAGTATATCCATTCTGTTGTTCTTCTCATTTCATTGGTTCCCTCTTTTTATTTTTAGATATTTTTCATGTGAGCATCCAGACTTTGAAATCAATGTTCTTTTAAAGAGCTTTTCAGTCCTGGATCTAGGTATAGATGATCATTCATCGCATGCGTACATGCAAACACATATATACGTACAAATATGAGACTCAATCTCTTATTTTCTTAAAGCTGCTCATAGTTAAGTCATTTTTAGTCCATATTGTAATTCCTTAAGAGCATCCAGAGGATGATGGACATTATCTTGTATATACTCCCTGCACATCTCCAAATGTAGGTATTACTTGGGATGGGTTAAAAGCGTGGGTAAATAATGTACCATTAACATAGTAAATACCCAGTTCTTGCTTCACTTAATGTTGCTAGATAAATTCTTGGCTTAAAACTTGATTGTCCTAAAGTCCACCTCATTCTCTATCAAAGGCTACTTCTGTCGCAGAGCTTGCAGAAAGTAAGGACTTCTTGTGCCTCAGGCATGATGCAAAACCTCATGTATGTGGGCACAGGCACAGTTTTGATGTGCAATTGTGTAGTGAAAATGCTGGCTTAACCAGTCTCTTACTTCTTGTTTCCACTTGATCGTGCCAAACTGTATCGCCATATTATGAACCATGTAAAGGAATTAATCTGTTTGAAACTCTTTCCCCATGTTATTTTTCAGCCTGATAGTTCACTGTGGAGCCACAAGAACAGCTGGGTTGGTACAACTGTTCGCAGTGTGAGAGTAGGGTGATATAGCAAGGGTGGAACTGCTTAGGAAACATCCCATCGCTGTCTAAAACTCGGATCACCCGTAAAGCTAACAGGCTAGACTAACTGATGTCATTGTGTGTCATTTTGTCTGTTGACCTCAAGGAGAGTGGTAAATTCTGGCAGGAGTACAGGAGGAACTGCTGAGAATGGTCATATGCTAAATTATTGCAGCAAAATTTGTCAATTTTGGGCAGTCTGTTGAGTTTCCAGGAAAGGCATACTGAATAATGTATGTCAGCTGCACCAACCAAGGGAGCAATAGACGTTAGATGGTTCTTTCTTTTTTTAAATGCAAACTGATTAAAGGACCTAGAGGTCAGTGCTTTCATAATGTTAAAACTTGTTACAGTGGTAGAGCTAAGGAAGTGGATAAAATGGTAAATAAGAGTTTGATGAAACAGACGGATAGATGCATCTTGACAAAATACAGTTTAAGAAGGGAATTTAAAGAAAAAAAGATGTTCTTTACAAATTTTTGATCTTGCTCTCCTAGATTTCAGTAGCTGGAATTCCTGTTAGCACTGCCAGTGGCAAGTTTGATTTGAACTGGAAGCCTGGGGTGAGTGAAGAGGTTCCTATGTATCAGACACAACAGAATGCTCCTGAGAATACTTCTATTTAAAAGAAAAATTACAGCTATTCCAAATACAGTTTAATTAATAATTTGGAAATTTGATTTAATAACCTAGTCCTAGAAAATGTCAAGGTTATGGTTTTTTTCCTAGTAACTAGGTCTACTGGATCTGCAGCACTCCCATCTCTCACGGCTTATTTTAACCTGGATAATGGGGCAACTCCCTTTTGCTCGGCATCATCCTCAAAAATGTACATGTTGCTGACTGAAACATGCTGTGCGTGATGATGTTGCTTACAAATATTCAATATATATTGCTGATGGTAGGAGTTTTGCCATTGCTGCCAGTGATGATCTTGTCCCTGATGTTCTGCCGTTTGGTTGGGTTTATCTAATAACTCTTTCCTTTGCTACAGCATTGGACAGGTCCCTGGAGTGCCTCCACTCCTTCATTTGGTTTGATATTCCAGTAAAAGATAAGACCAGTCATGCCTTCCAGAGAAATAGAGGATTTCAGCAGAGAAGATGCAGAAGTATGGGACATAATGTTGCGCTGATTGGTACGTGTCCCCAGGTGTGTGAATTCTCTGCCTTCTGAACAGTGGAAATGGTACCTACGTGCTCTCACTCAAACAGGAAGACTAGGGTGGTAGTAGAGGTTACAGAGGCTAATTATCAGTGTTGCAGTGCTGTGTAAGAGATGCAAAGATGCCTGTACATCTTCACTTCAAATTGAGTATTTATTGTTTGTGCCAAGATAAACTTGGGCTTTTATCCCTGTTGGCAATAAGAGAGGATGACAGAGGTTTGGCTAGACAAAGAGTGCCTGTGTGGGAATGATATTATTTATGACAAAATAACAGAAGCTAGTGCCACATAAGTTATGTATGGACAAGTTATGCATGTCTGAAAACCTGTTGCCTCCTCTATTGCATTGTTTTATCATATTGCAAACAGAACAATAATGTAAAATTTCATAAGCCTCATAAATTGAGCAATTTAATACATGCTACATAGCTGGGATTACGCATGGACTGCAACTGTGGGAGCTGGTTCACATTATATTCTCCCAACGCATATGCAGTGTTCCTTTTCAAGATGCATCTAAATTCTTCTTATTGCATGAAGAAATTGGCTGATCTTCATTCCATGCAATACAGTGAATCAGAGGGCTATGTATTTGTTACATTAACAGGTTGTAAAGGAAAAAAATGTGCACCTCTATTTTCTTCTGGGAGTTTTGCTTCACCTTCCAGTGAGATGGGATGTATTGATACTGTAAAAACATAAAAGATGTCTGGATGCATTTTCCCGATTTTACTTAAAGGTTCTTAGTTTTTGAATGTTTGCAGTGGTTTTTGCTTTTTACACCAGTTAGACATTTCGAACCTTATTTAGGGAGCTTTCTTCAGTAGTTCTGAAGAATTATTATTTACTGAAACTAACAATAATTAAATGAGTTTGAAGAATAATAATCTGATACAAAATACCTACTACGTTTCTCTAACATACATCTACTAGCTGTATGTCAAGAGGTTATAACTTGCCATCTTTTGACTTTTATATTCTCTCTGACTGTAACCTGACAACTTTTTAATGGGTTGTTTCTTAGCAGGGAGTGGTGAAGCAGCCATTCCTTGGCTTTCTCTTTCACATGCCTTCAGTTCCCTGTGATCCAAACCTTTGTCCCAGTGACCTCTGAAACTGCCATGTGAGGTGGGGAGCCTCTCCTTTACATGGCTTTCACTGTCCTTAGTATTCGTGGTTTAAAGGTCCAATGTCATCAGACTGTTACCCCACATAATATCCTCTTGTTGCTCATAGTGCAACTTTTTGTAAGAGGCCAAAACTAGAAGCACAAGGGGATATATTTTTTAATGATTTTTTGCTTTTCCTGCTCTAATTAACTGAGTAAAGACATATTGAATAATTCTTCTAATTAAATTGGGGTTAAAAACTAAACTCCAGTTTGGGGTTGAGCATCCTGAATTTTATTGCTTAACTAAGAATATTTCTGGTTATTCCTGTTTAAAAAGCACCACCCTACCTAAAGGCTGTGAAGTCACATTTCTGGTTCTAGTTCTGTTCCAACAGCAATTTTAAATGTGGTTACCTGTCTGAAAGAAAAGGATGGCACAGGACAAGCTCATGAAGACTTTGTATAATTATATATAGTTTGTTCACTGATGCTTACTACCTTCAGCATCAATGCCCAGGAGCGACCATGCCTGGTTGTTTACTATACCCCTACTTACCATTTGTCTGTGTGGCACACTTGTAAGGGGGAATTGGTTTAGGCATCATGTTCACTTAGTATGAGCACCTGCCCTGAGTTCAGCTTAAACTGACATGACAGCACCATGCAGAAACATTACAGTAGTACTTGTTGAATTCTGACTTTTAGAAACCTTTTAACCTTAGGTGTTTGCTTAAAAGCCTTTATCTGCATTTGGTAAACGTACATAAAGCTGCGCTGTATGGAATAGGGGCTGTGTTTCTGTTTCTGCTCTGTATGTGGGATCCTGGTGCTGAGGGCTCGACCCACTGTGAGGGAGCCGGCGCGCAGGTGCCGCCATCCCCGGGGCCGGGCCCTGCACTCCCGATGCGTCCCTCAGAGTTGGTCGCTGCCGCGGGACCGTGGCCTGCGAAGGCCGCCCCGAGGCCCGCCGGTGGCGGGCGCCACCTGCCAGCCCGGCAGGCAGCGCCGCGGCCCCCCCGCCTCCTGCCGCCGCGCTCCCCGCGCCCATAGGCTGCCCAGGATCCCGCCCCACGGCGGGGCGGCTGTTCTCCCGCAGGCGGCGGCTGCCCGGCCGCATTCCGCGGTCGTTGCGCGCCGGGCCGCGGGGGGCGATGCCGTGTGGGCAGCAGGAGAGCGGCGCTGGCGCCGCGCGGTACGTGGTGGGGGTGGACGTAGGCAGCACGGTGGTGAAGTGCCACGTCTATGACCGGGCGGCCGCGGTCAGAGGCGCCAGCAGCCGGAAGGTGAATCCGCGGCAGGGGAAGGGAATAGGGGAGCTTGTGGGCAGCAGCGGGCGTGCTTTGGGACTGCGCCTTCTTCTCGCCGCCGGGTCGAGAGGCGCTGGCCGCCCTCCCCCGGCGAGAGCGGCGGGACTCGGCGGGCGCGTGCAGCCCGAGGCGGCGTTTGCCTCCGGAGCCGTCGTCGCCGGAGGCGGGCGCGGCCGAAGGTGCCCTCTCCCCCGAGCGGCTTTGCGCAGCGCGGTCCTGGGAGGAGGCGCGGAGGGGGCAGCGTTCACAGGCGCTCACCCATGTTGGGTTTGGGCAGTGTGGGGGCTGGGTCGTAGGGGGACGGCGTCCTGAGGGGCAGCCTGGGTGAAAAGAACCTCCCCTAACCGGTTGGGAGCCCCGCAGGGATGCCCGCCTTGCCGCTCGCCCCGTTACCTCAGCGACTGTTCCCGCCCGCCTGTCTCTGTCGTATCGGCTACTCCCTCTGCAAACAAACCGGCTGTTGTTAGTAGCGAGCAGCTGGGACGCGAATACGACCCACACATGTCCCATTTATGTAACAGCACACTGTGAAGAAGCCTTAGCTGCCTTTGTTTTGCATGGCTCATGATTTTGGGATCAAGACGATCTCCAGAATCAATTTTTTATTGATAGCGATTGCAATGAAAAGATTGTAGTTAGAAATGCTAGAAATCTGATGGATTTTTGGAGATGGAAGGGGATGTTCTCGGCAGAGCTGACTCCCCTTTCACTGGAAGCCTATCTGGTGGGTGATCCTGTGCCTGCTGTGCTACACTGGTTTCCAGTTTTGAGTCCCAAAAGGGATTTACAGGCTCTCCAGTTCCTGGGGCTTTGGGCTTCTTTATTCCCTCTGAACAGAGGAGGTATTCTGAAGACCCACGTTCAACCATGTTTTAAAAGTGACAAACACTGCTGTTTTTCTCTTGCAGTAGGTTTGGAAAATAAAAAGAGAAAAAAAGAAAGCAAACCCCAGTGTATTTCTACGAACTTTCACAAGAATGCTGTTTGCTGTGAACTGTGGATCCCAACAGTGCGTTGTGTCTTTCATCAACAGGTGGAATCACTTTATCCTCATCCTGGCTGGGTTGAATTAGATCCTGAAGTGCTGTGGAGCCAGTTTGTTGGTGTAATAAAAGAGGCTGTACAAGGTAATGGCTTGTAAAGTTTGGGAAATTACTTAATTATTCATCAAAATTAGTAAAGCTAGTTTAATAAGATCCTTTTTTTAGAGTACTGAAAGTTCATCTCTGAGCATAGGTCTGCAATATGCTTTAAGGCCTATTCGATCATTATGTAAAATAGGACAGTTCTTTTCTTTCATTGGGGCTAGATAAAGATTGAAAAAGAACCGGAAGCAGCGTGCGTATTTGATTTACACATCAGTGACAGCATCTTGTTGCTCCAGCTTTTTTTATGTGTTTCCTTCCCCAGTCTCTGTCTTCCTTCCTCCAGATGCCTCTGTGTACAAACAGAGTCCCCATTGTTCTGCTGCTGCTTTGTGTGCACAAATGTGAGCATATGAGAGTGAAAGCAGGGTGCTGCACAGCTGTGCTTGCTCAGCCACAACCCGATATTCCTGCTTGTCCCATGCAAACTACAAACGGTTCTTACCATCCGATTTCTGTATTGTTGTTCTTTTCTAGTTGTACTTTAGCCTAAAAGTTTCTAGTATTCCACACATGAAACACACACAGTTCCCTTTTCTACCAAACTGCTGATAGTTCGGCAAGGTTTTTTCCCCCTTTTCTGGATATTGTACTAACAGTGCACCTACTCTGTAATTCCCATACCATTTCCATTATATCAGCTCCAGTGTTCTGCAGTCCAGCATGGATGGCACCTTCTGTGCCGTGCTGATGCTGTGAATTTTGCACCCAGTGAATTGTGAACAATTGCACCCAGCTCACTTTCTCAGTGCCTCAGCCTCCTTGTCGTGTGTATGCATCATACATCATCATTCGGTGCCTCAAGTTCCTCCTGTTCAGCCCCTGTGCAGTTTGGTCTCCAAGCGTTGCTCTGCCTCCAGCCTGCCTGAAGGCAAAACTGCTCTTGTCTCTTCCGTTGGAAGACAGTGTTAGGGGATAGGGAAAGTAGTCATTACTAGGTGTGAGCTGCAGCTGGTTATTTTGGGCTGTTGGTCTGTTTTCTCAGCGGTTGCAACTGTTGACACAAGAATAATGATGCCAACTCAACCCCTGAGGACTTTACTAGCTTCCTCTGCTCCCATTTTGTGGCGCAAAACGGGAAGCAAGGTTTTCTTCACCTGGTTTTAGAGGGGAGGATTTTCTTGTGGCCAAGCTGTGTACATTGTTGGCAAGTCATTTTGAAGTGGTTGCGTAATGTAAGGGAGTGTAACCTCACACTGCTGTCAAAAGGAGTCCTGCCCTCCTTTTTACAGGCTTGTTTCAAGTCCATGGCAGTTTCCTGAGGTAAATCACTGTGTGGTTCACGCCAGCGGAGCTTTACCAGTGTTTATACTAGTGCAAGAGAGGGTGTGGTACCAGGGGCAGGAGAAGGCATAGAAGCACTTTAGTGTACAGGGCTTGTGGAGCTAAAATATGTGATTTCAGGCACAGGTGGATGAGCTGTTGTAGTTCAGTACTGCTCAAAGGTGGAAACTGCTTCTGGCTGCAGGGTCCCACCCCTCTGTCTCTCACTTTGGTACTGGTTCAACCCTTCCAGGAGACAGCTTACCTGAAAAATATACATGATTGTCCTCTGGGTTTGGGTGGGGTTTTTTTTTAGTCTTGAATGGAAGTAAGTCCTGCTCACGAGGGGTCTAGGGGGCATCATCGTGACACAGGAAGGTAGTGGGAGCATGCAGGTTATGGAGATGGGGAGGAGTAACACATGCCACTAACGCATAGTGAGCTGTGGTTGTACTGATATGGATTTACCTTTAGTTTAGACCCAGCTACTACCAAAAAGAAATACCTTTGTTCTCAAGCCACCCACTCCTAGGTCCTCCTCCCATACACTCCCACTGCCAGCAGCACCTGTGCAGGCAGTTGGAGCAGGTAGCTTTTTGATTGATTTAATTTTCAGCTGATTGAGGGCCTTGATACCACTCCCTGCAAGAATGCAAAGACAGTATAAGGGAAGGTGCTGAAGCATGTGTAGAGATCAGCAGAGCAGAACGCACTGTTTCCCTATAAAACCCTATCTGTATTTGTCACCCAGAGGCTGTAGAGTCTGCAGTACTTACGCTTGCGCAGATGAGTAACTTCACACATGGAAGTTCACACAAGAACTTAATATAGGGACACATATATTAACTAATATATATGCAAGGGACAAGGGGTAATGGGTTTAAACTTTAACGAGGGAAGTCCAGTTTAGATAAGGGAACAAGTTCTTTATTGTGAGGGTGGTGAAGTGCTGGAACAGGTTGCCTAAAGAAGTGTTAAATGCTCCATCCCTGGCAGTGTTCAAGGCCAGGTTGGACAGAGCCTTGGGCTACATGGTCTGAAGTATGAAGTGTGAGGCATCCTGTGGTAGGGGAGTTGGAACTAGATAGTCTTAAGGTCCTTTCCAACCTGAACTATTCTGCAGTTCTGTGAGGTGTACTTAACCTGTGATTTGTTCAAGTAGGGGGATTGAGAGCCCTGCGGAGTAACTACTTTGGGCAAATACTTAGTCTGTCATTTAAGTGCAGTTTCTTAGTGTATAATTTTTTTTCCACATAATTTTGCTTCTGGAAGCCTACATGGAGGTACATGGTAAGCTGACCAGACCTGCTTTGAAAATAGCTGTGGACATGTATAATTATTTACAGTTACATATGCATCAGAAAAAAAATGTTCTGTAAGAGTTATTTGAAGGTAAGATTAAACAGTAAAATTGGTGTATACCTAAATGCGCTTTTTTGCACTTCTGATTTTGAAGTATACTTTTCATTCACTGGTATGTGGTTTAGGAAATTTGAATTTTGAAAGATTGCTTAAGGCATGCTTAAGGTGAGATATGTTATTATCAAAGTATGTAAAAAATCATGCCATACTAACCTTTCACATCCATCCATAGGAAATGCAAGTTTTAATTGCTTATGCAGGCATATGTAACCTTCCTGCCTGTCTATCTCTGGGGTTGTTCAAGTAAAGTATCAACAGGCCTTTCAGAAAGTGGAAAGGGTCAGTGTGCTACAACTGCTTTTTTAAAATATGTAGGTTTATTTACCTGCTTTGGAATCAGTTACCTGTCTTGGAGTTCTCTAATATTTTAGCTACTTAGTTGGGCAGTCTTTAGAGACTTACATTCTCTTAAATTGTTATTTTCCTCAGTATTCCATAGGTTTTATAGTTACATTTGAAAAGTTTTTTTTTGTTTCTTCAAGTAAAACCATCTTTAGTATGGTTTGTTTTTATCTTTTAGCTGCGGGACTTCACATGAGGCAAGTTGCTGGTCTTGGCATCTCAACGCAGAGAGCAACTTTCATCACGTGGCACAAGTATGTATATTGTGTGTTCCTTAAAATGAACTTGTATTCATTTGTATTCATAGACTGGATGGAAGCAGACTGTAGAAATGTTGAACCCCATCAAGTCACAATCTGAAAGCAACAAATGTCAGTTCGTCATGTTCTCCTGTGTTTGCATAGCCACTCCTTACAGTAGTTGAGAATAGTCTATAAGTGTATGTCCTTTTTATTTTGTTCTTAGTACTCTGGAAAAGATGAAGAGATAAGTATTCTTTACTTCTGGTGAGAAGTTTCATCCTCAAAACATCCACATACCTATTACTAATTCTTCAAATCCACAAGGAGGGTATGCACATAGGGTTAAGTGTCCTGTCTGGAAATGGTGAATGATGTTGCATTTTTTGTGCAGTGTGTGTTCTGTAGTTTTAAATAAGAATGTTCAAATGCTCTTTTTCAGGAGGACGGGGAAACCTTTTCATAATTTCATAAGTTGGCAAGATGTAAGAAGCGCTGAACTTGTGAATTCATGGAATAAGTCCCTTCTGCTGAAGGTAAAACTGTGCTAAGCTGGATACTGCTTGGACATGTTAGAACTGTTTCATTTTTATGGGAAGTAAGGGCTGTATATGGAATGCTGCAAGTGTCCTGTTAAGACGACATGCTGAGGCCTAAAAACTGACTGAGCAAAATTAGCATGAAAGGTAGTACTGATAGCCTGGAGGTAATTAATTACAGGGAAAGATCTAGCATGCATTTTGTTACTTTTTAGTCTCTTTGTTGTTGTTTAGCCTTTTTAGTCTCATTTTGTTACTTTTTAGTCTCTTTGTTAGTCTCTAAAATGTTGCTTGCTAACACTGCCATGTCATTTCTAGGTGTCGGTAATTCTTGGTTGGCAGTGTGTGTTTTGTTTTTGGTTTTTACTGTACTATTTGCTCAGATTATCTATAGAAAGAACATTTTATGTTGCTGTTGGCTTGTGCTTCATACCATTAGAAGAGAAAGATTTTCTCCAAGTGGAAAAACTGAAGTTACTTTTCCTGTAAGTGGAAAATAACTAGCACACTCACAATAAGAAGTTAAATTCTTGGGTTTGCCACTGATTTCAACTGTTGCATACAGTATGCTCATGTAGGTGACCTGTCTTCGTAATGCACAGCAGTCTCTATGAGCGTGCTCGCAGAAGTCAGTAAAGCAGACTTGCTCTGTGCCCTTTCCTGTAGTATTTGTTGGGGGAAGGCCATTTATTGAAACTCCTATGTAAGGGTTCTCTTAACAGAATTATGGCCTTCTGAATCTAATCTTACGTCAGCAGCTTTCATCTATGTTTTCATCCTTTAAAGATACTTGATCAGAGACCTTTAAAGGGAGAGATTAAAACTGATGTAACTGTTTTCTTTTCAAACAGGTAATCCATGTTATTTTTACAGTGCTTCATTTCTTGACTGGGAATGATCGGTATTTAGCACCAAGTTTTCTTACTTTTTCAACACAACAAACTTCTATGAAGTTGTCGTGGGTTTTTAAAAACATACAGGAGGTAAGCTGGAAAGGGGAAAATGGTAACTTTCTTAAGCTATAATAATGGATGGTGACTTAGGTTGTTTGTAACTTCTTCAGTTTGGTCTTGCTTGTTCTTTTCCTCTGAAGAAGCAGAATGAAAGACTTGTATCTATGGTAATGTTCAAAGCTTGTCTACCTAAGCGTCTACTCATGTTTATACAACTACATCTTCTCATTCTGGAAATGTGTAGTAGTAAACTGTTTTCTTCATATGTAAGAGACATAATACAATCACTTTATTTCACTTATACAGTTAGTAACTGTACTTTGTTTTAAAGTTGCTTGCTGTCTAGTTTTGCATGACAGTTGTATTTATTTTCAACTGGCACTCTTATCTTTCCATCCTGCGTTATTCCAGTGTTTGCAGTTTGACAAATAATATCAAATTGAACAATCAACCACTGTCATCCATTTATTCTGCATTTTATTGTACTGTAAATTGGAAAATAGATATAAAATAAGTTGTGCTGGACTACTCTAAAAGACTAATGAGCCCTGCACTATTTGTTGTGTATTATTTGCTCTAATCTTTAATGTTTTCCTTGTTTCTTCCTGTAATATTTATAACTTTAGTAATCTTATTTCCTATATTAATTTTCAAGTTATTCTTTAAGAAAATGGTTATTGTCCATTTTCTACCCTGTATAACAAAACCCCCAAACCTTCTGAGTTTTGTCTGGTATTTTCTGCCACAAAACTAACTCCTGAGAAGGTCAAGTATATTTTTTTACTGACATGTTTTGGTTGGACCTGATGAAAATGTGAAGTGTGAATTTGGAGGATTATAGAATTGAAAGTTGCATAGCTGCTGAGGTTTTGGTGAGAGATGCTTGTTTTACCACATTGTGTCAGGCACTGATACTTAAAATATATGACTACCAAACCAAGAAGCTCAAAAATTCATGACTGTTAATTACAGAGAATAGTGTATTCAGTCATGTTTTGAGTGAAGTTACCTATGTTCTGTGTATGAATTCTGTAGTTGTACAGTTATCAGTTAGTAGAAATTAGATGAAACCTGAATTACCCATTTTAAATAGGAAAAAGATCCCAAGGAAAGTAACTTTTTGAACCCTTTGCAGACATCATAAACCAGAAAATAGTGGTTACAGTGGCCCTGTCTGTTTTGGTCAAGCATATACACTTATTCTATTTCTGTTAATTTTCTGTTAATTTTTTATTCAGGTACTGTATGCCAGACCTTGTTTCCTTTATTCACTGCTGCTTCACCGCTGCTACAATTGTGACTATAGAGTTTCCCTTCTTAAAACTCTGATGTCACTTTGGTAGAAGATTGATTGCTTTTCTTTCCTTAGCAGCAATTATAAGAAACTCTGCTTATTCTTTGCTAGGAGCATGGATTGTCAACTCTCCCTTTTCAGAGGAAAAATTGGCAATCAGAAACTTATTTTCTGGTGACATAATCATTAACCACAAAGAAAATGAGAAAAGGAACGGGGAAATACGTTCTTCTTTATTGTACTCAGTTGTAAATACTTTTTTTTCAATGTATATTTGTTCCCAGGCTGAAGAAGCTGCCAGAAAAAATAACTGCTGCTTTGGAACAGTTGACACATGGTTACTGTATAGATTAACTAAAGGTGAATGTTTACAGTTCCTCTTAATAAAACTTACTGGAATCTAAGTAATGATGTTCATGACTATCGTTGATATATCCTGGAATTCAAATAGTTTTTTGACAATTTATAATTGATGAATATTCTGATATATTTGCTGTTTAAAAAAAAAACAGCCTTCTGAGTTAAATATTCTTTGGGTCTGTTTGGAAGGTTAGGCAGAAAGGGAAATAAATATTCAGCGTAATCAATCTTTTAGACATTTAAGATTCAAAGAGGACTCCCAGAATTACTTTACCTCAATTGAAGAAAGATGCCTGTGAAAGCAAAAGAACAAAGAATTGTTACAAATGTGGAAGAGCGACAAGTTCTGCCCATGTTGTTAAAAGTACTAGCTCTCTTCTAGCCAGTTTCATGAGGGTTAAATAAGGTAATTAATACATATGTTCTAGTGAGCAGCAGGTAGAGTTTGTGTGCTCATTGTATCATTGTGACTTTGCCTGTAGGCACTCAGTTTATATTTCATGGGAGCCACTTAGATGTTTAAAGAAAAAGTATGTTTAAAATTACTTTTTTGATGTTTAAAATGTTACTGTGTTCTTTGTTTTGTTCTTTATCGTAGGTTCTGTGTATGCTACAGATTACTCAAACGCCAGTGCAACAGGTGTTTTTGAACCCTTTACAGTATGTGCTGTTCCAAAAAAAAAAACTGTTGCTGCTATTTATTGTGCTTCTGAGAGTTGCTAATATTTTAATCTTTTCCATGTAATTTCAGAAATGTTGGAACCCCACTTTGTGTAATTTACTTTCCATTCCCATGTCTATTTATCCACCAGTGAAAGACACAAGGTAACTATGAAGGCATATTGAAAAGAACATAACTGTTAAATTAATTGCCTTTAGAAAAGCACTACATGTCTGCACAAGCGAAGTAACACATAGCTGCACCAAAAAAAACCAAAATTATTTTTATACGCAGGTGTACTTTCTTTTAACACTACATGCAAATTTTATTTTTACTACTGGTATTTCTTAAAGAGATAGTTTTAATGCCTTCTTCACATAAATTGGTAGCATTACCTTTCATATGTGCTGCAGACCCAGGCCTTAGATATCTATATTATATTATAACAAAAGATCAGTTTATTGTTATGATGTTTCTCCATAATGTTTGTTTTAAGCTTCAACTTTGGATCAGCTGACTCTGAAATATTTGGGGTACCTATTCCAATAATGGCAGTGGTGAGTTTTCTTGCTTGAATCTCTATATTTGTACCTATATTCTTTTTACCCAGCTTTGATTTAGTGCTTGCTTAGTAAGTATTCCCTATTCCTTCTGTATAACTACAGTAGAATCGGTTGTTCACATTTTCTCCAAAAACTTGGTTTACAGCTTTAGGGGAAAAGGAGAAGAGAGTAATGAGGAGGGATTTCTAGAAGTTGAGGTCCATTATGATTAGATGACCAAATGATTAAGCATTAATTTAGGACTTAACAGAGCTGGGTTCTATTATAAACTCTGGTAATCTGTCTCTCTCGGGCTTGAAGTCAGTTGTTCTATGTGAAATTGTGCAGTGGCGTCCATTCTGACTTGACTGCAGTACAAGTGTACACAAATGTAAAAGTATTTACTAATAAATCTACTTGTAGTACCTTTTATTTCTTTTTTCCACTAAAAATAAATAGTAGCATGTTCTTGCCTCGGTAGTTATGATTTGGATAAGAAAAACCCATTATTTTTGTCAAGTGATGACTTGTAGAAAAATCTGCTTGGATTGAGGTAAATGGAAAAAAATGTCACCTAGCTAACATGGATTTCTCCTACTATTTCTAAAGAATTCTAGGCTCAGTTTATCTGCAAATTTACTGTTTCACCAAGGAATGAAGAGGCATAAATGCATTTAGTAACCATCATTGCAGAAAAAAATGAGCATGGAGTAATTTGGTACAGGGATGGGTAGCAGGGTAAAAGGAGGGTGAAACTTCAAAACTTCAACTTGCCATCCAGGGGAAGAGGAATTCAAACCAAGCTACACTCTTGTGCTCCTTGGTATTGCAAATGCCCTGTTTATCCTTGTCAAATACTAAACCATAAAGTATTTCTTTTTTTTCCATAACATTTTTTTTAGTATTGCAGTCCATACTACATACATCCACGTGTGTCCAAACCTGCTGTAATTTGATTCTAGTGATAAATGTGACTGTTGGAATGGCCTGCATTGTATATGAGCCCTCTTTTAATGCTCAAGTCCTGTCTGAATTGTTATTTATATTCAGAACTCTGATGTGTTTGCAGTGATATTTTGAAGTCCTGCAGCATTGTAGATTGGTAGTTGGTAGCTAACTTGTATTGTTCTTGTTGGTACGGCAGGTAGCAGATCAGCAGTCAGCTATGTTTGGAGAATGCTGCTTTCACCCAGGAGATGTTAAACTGACGATGGGAACAGGTGGCTTCTGGAATGTGAATACCGGAGAGCATCTCTTTGCATCACGAAGAGGTACGATAGCGAAATTTTGGGTTTAAAGTATTTCATGTGATTCAACAGCTATTAATGATGAGAGTACAAAAAAGGATAAAACAGGGCTATGCTTTTCCTTCTGTCTTTAGCTGTAGAAAAAGAGCTTGAAATTGTTTTCAGAACAGAAGATTCTGGAAATTATTTTTTTTTTAGAAACGTAGATCTTGGTTACCCTGAAATACACTTCTCCAGGGAATCTAAGCAACATCACTAGTAATTATGTCTGCTACCTGCATCCCTGTTTGTTTGCTTGTTTTCTTTGGATTTTCTTTGGTTCGTTTTTTTGTGGGTTTGTTTGTTTGTTTGTTTTTCTTTCTGTATTTGTTTGTTTTGGGGTTTTCTGTTTCTTCACCTGTTCTTGATAGCAGTATTTTAGTATTATACAGCACAGATGGAGAAAAAGGGGATTAGTTCTCTGGCTTCTCACATCAGACTATTCCAGCAGGTCATTGTAAGTTCCTCCTCTTCAGCCCTTATGCTCTGAAGCACCTGCAATGAGTTAATTCAGGATTAGCAGTTTTTAGTTTTCTTTTAAAATACTAGAAATGAGCTCCCTAATATGTTTCTAGGTTTCAAAACTTTGTTACTTTGGACGTTTGTGGTCTGTCAAGCTTGTTAATTTCTCATAGGTGGCTATTTGTCAAGAGGGCAACAAGCAATGCTGAAGTAAATTTGCCTGCACGGTCTCTCTCTCTGTGTCTGTCATATTTTTAAGGAGTTACTAATTTTGGGAAGCCTGCAATTTAAAATGGGAGGGGTAGATCTGAGGTTGAGGACAGCAGTTTGCGAAGGAGACTTTTACCAGCTGAAGTCTGGAAATACCTTAGCAAATACATAAGATATGTCAGAACTAAATAGCATAGATTTTGAATTCCCTATGAATGCAAATGCTTTTTAGGTTAATTAATGATGATCTGATGATCCTTCTACTTAGGAAATCATATATATGTAGTCTGTGGAAATGTAACAGCAATAACATGCTGTAAGGTATTTCTATTTTGTTTTCTTCTAAGAAAATATCTAGCTATTGTGATAGGAGTTGAAATCTTTAAGGCATTGCTGTGAAGCTTTTAGTGCTTTAGGCTGTTACTTACATTAAAATTATTTTCCCTATGTTCTTTGGCTGTCAGGTGGTATGGTTAGTGACACAAATTAAGCACATATCTTTGCTCAGCACCCTGGGCATGAAATGTAATGTGTTCAATCTTTAAAGTTGACATATGTATTTAAGACTGCAAGATGAATTCCCACAGCATCCTTGTGCAAGCTGTTCATTAGCTGCTGTTCTAGTTTCTGGTCTACATTTAGTTGCTATATGTGACAGTTTAAAAAAAATAAAATAGTTACTTCAAGAACAGCACTTGTCACAATTCAGTGATGGAAGCATGTTGTATAGGTTTGAAATCTATGTCTCCATCAGTCTGATAGTTCTAGGTAACTCTGGTCATGCCAAGTGTTATGTTGATCCATCCTTGTAGGTAGATTCTTTTACACTACTAGAGACTCTGGTGTGAGTATCTTTAGGAAGGCCACCTGATGGACTTCTCTGTCCCTGATAAGTTGTCCCTTTCTAGTTCTGTCTCTGTGAATTGTTGGTGTTGCTTCCTTGCAGGCTTTCCTTAGGTAGAAAATAAAGGTGATACAGTAGCCCTGCACCAGTGATCCGAGGAGAATTATCGCTTTTTCCTTTCAAGAGACAAATGCAAACTTTAAATAGGTGCTGCTGATTGTTTCCATGGTAAGCACCAGAGTGCTCCAGCACTAACCAAGTGTCTGCAGTTGCACTAGTACTACCACGCCACTCTTGAACACATGCAAGCAAGCGAGATGATTCTGTGAGGCGCACTTGTGTACCAGCAAAGTCACTACCCTGAGAAAACCCTGAGAAAACAGAGATAATTCTGAGGTCCTTCTGCTGCTTTTCTGGACCTTTAGTTATTGGGCCTTGTTTACCTTTGTTGCATTGCCCATGATCTCCAAGTCGTGATCAGGGTCCCATAAGGTCTGGTTGCTTTCTTTACTCTGGTACTTACTGAACTTGGGTTGGGGGAAGTTTTTATGCTGTGGCCGCTGAATGCTTATTGAGTCACCTGAAAACCATTTGTCCAGCTGCATTACCAGAGAACATCTGCTGTTCAACTAGATAATGAAGTCTTTTGCTTTAGTATTAAAAGCAGCGCTCTGCAGGACTCTGCTATGTTCTTACTAGTACAGATACCAAACAAGAAGGTCTTTGTGTTAATACTGACTGGTTTTAGTAGCGTGTCTCTCTTGAAGTTTTCAACATTGGCATGGGGAGCAAAGGGGAGAATGAATTGTTAGGTTTAGCCTAATGTATCTTCAAGCAGGCAGTTCTATGAAAGATGCTGTACTGTGTTTTCAAATAAACTAACAGTGCTTGCCCTATGTATTTCTGTTTTTCTGCCGAGAGAAAAGAAAAACAAAAAGTAATTTTGGGTTTGGGTGTTTTTTTGGGTTTTTTTGAGTCACTGCAAAGCCCAAACTAGTTGGAAATCCTAACTTCCTGCAAATCCTGTCATGTAAACCACACAAGTGCTACTCTTTTGTAGTTATAGACAAAGCATGCCACCAAATATTTTTAAAGAGTTTGAATGTTTCTTCTGTTTGTTAGGCAAACAAACACACAGGTAGAATGACGTAGTCAACTGGCAGTAGCCTTTATTGGGGACAAGGATGGGCAAACTGGGAAACTTATTTTTTGCTTTCTATGTGAGGAAGCATTGCATAATGAACAGGAGTAATAAAGGATATCACTTCTATCCTCTTCTATGAGTAAGATCTATATTTGAAGCTCGCACTGCCTTTGTGTGTGTGTGTGTCTATCTGTCCAGTTTAGTGTTTGTGCTTCCCATCTGACAGCCCAGTCTTCATGTTCTGTGTTTTGGGGAAGTAATTCCACTTTTTAGAAACCACTGAGGAAAATTAGATGGATTTAAAACAAATGGGGAAACACTGATAAATTTTTAAGTATATGCAATCTCTTATTATATTAAAAAAGTGCAGCTAACTCTTCTGTTTAGCTTAAAGAGGGTTGTTTTTTTTAAGCTGATAGTGTTTTGGATTTGGTTTTTGTTTTTTAGGGTTTTTTTAGGGTAGCTATGGTTTAACTAACTTGTTCAAGTCTCTCATAATCCTATCGCTTACTTTTTAAGCAATACTTTTAACCTCCATCAGTGACATTTTTCAAGCTTGAGTTGTGCAAAGGAATTGAATAAAAACTTTTGGAGTTTTTTGTTGGATTTATTAGGGAAGTGCTTGTGTATGTTTTTCTGGAAACATTTAACTGTGTTTTGTTTCATGGAAAATAATTAAGGTCTCTATCCACTGATTGGTTGGAAGATTGGGGAAGAAGTTGTTTATTTAACTGAAGGCTGTATTTCAGACATTGGCACTGCCATAAAATGGGCTCAGGATATAAGTAAGTATCTTTAATTTTATAATAATATAATATATTATTAATTATATTATTAATAATATAATATATTATTACTTAAGAAGCTGTTTTATGGGGACACAGTTATGTTACCGGGCTTGGTTTTAGTGTCCATAATTGAAGAAACTAGCCTACGTGTTTTGGACAGTGGAAAATGATGTGTCTCATTAGTAGATTCTCTGCTGTGTTTGCTGCAGGGAGTCAGCTCTTTTTCAGACTGCCTCTCAGACCCTCCTGCCTGTGTAGGTGAGGCTCAACGTGGATGAAGATGAGACGTATAATAGTGATAAAAGTTTGGAAATAAGAATTTCGGCAGCGAGACAAACCTGGTTTAAGGCACTTCCTTTAGTGGGATCAGATCCCTTCTAAGAGTTTTGAAAAAGTGATATGGAATATCAAGGTGAAGTCAATCTTTTTTTTTCCCACTTTCTGTTGTGGCACAGAGATACTCTATATAGTTCAGTAATAGCGATACAGCGAGAAGGATTAAGGCTTATTAGTCTGGGCACAGCAGAATCCAAAGGTTTCAAATAAATTTATGAAGGTTACAAAAGTAAACTGAAACTCCTGGTAAGTTACCAAGATGTGTGTTTCAAAGATAAATCAAGTTAGATTAACCTAATTTATTTCTGATAGGAGAATTTACTTTTTAGACAAGAAAAAACAATATATCTCCTTTACAGGAGACCTCTAATCTTTTGTAAAAACATGTTATGTGGCCACATAAGGACATTATTAGTTGAAACTACAGAAGATGGGCATTAGTAGAAGAATTACATGTGGGTGAAGAGCAAGCTAAAGAGAGATGTCTTTGGAGTTGTGAAAGGAGACATCTGGCTAGACAAAATAAAAATTGCGTTTCTCAAAGAGGTAATATTAGGACCTAAATTATATTTATGTATCAGTCACTTGTAAAAATACTGATGGTGCTGGTACCGTATTAAGGACTTTCTCTGTAGTCATTTGGTGCCTGTGCTGACAATAACAATATCTGGGGAGGATAACATGGTTTATGTTTTGCAAATCTAGGTTTTTAAATACTTAGGGTGCTGTTGTTAGCATTGTCAATTCCTATTTATGTCTGTTTGGAAATCTAATGACCTCTTAAAGGATATGAATATTAAAAGGGTACAGCATAACAGATACAAGAGGATCCTCATAATAGGAGGATCACACATATTAGAGTTTAGTCTTCATCTGAATAGGTTTTTGTTTTTAATATGAGAAGTGATCATTTTCCTTAGAACATGTAGTTTGAGAATATTACAAAAGGAAAAGTCTAACTCCATTTTTTTGTTTCTTAATATATGAAGAAATGGAAGTAAATTATAAAAGCATACGATTTATGTGTTTTTACAGATCTTTTCACCAATGTAGATGAAACCGCAAAAATGGCACGGAGTATTGCTGATTCTCAAGGTGTTTGTTTTGTTCCAGGTTTTCAGGTAAAATTCTTACTATTAGTATAATTGAGAATATAATTTTAATAACCCAGCTAAAATTTTAACCTTTACATATTTACATGTAGTCATTTACATCTTGTCACAGTATTTATTCTGTATTACTCAAGTTCATGTTTTCTCTCACCACAATGCATGAAGATCATTGTTATATTAGAATGCTTAAACACCATCCCCCCCATCAGAAAAATCTTACAAAATAGGAAAATTTTATCCATTTTGCAGATGGAGACCTGGGGGACAGATAAACTAAATGAATTGCCCACAGTAAGTCAGGAAGTGCCTGTGGAGACAGAAACCAGTCCCATAGTTTTTTCTGCCTCATGCAGAGCCTTCATTGAGACAATACTTCTAAGCACTGTTCTAAAATAATTCAAGATGTAGGTTGCAATCCATCATAGTATTCAAATCTACTGAAATATGAGTAAGATTCTGCAGTAAAATATAGTGCCACCAAGTTCTGGTGTTACTAAAAGCCAAGATACTTTTCCTGGGAATGGTCAAATTGAGTCTGGTAGACTTTTCTCTTAGAAGGCTTAATAATTCATTAGTTTGAATGTCACCAACCAGTTCATCTCTCTATGTTTCTAAAAGTGGGTTTGTTTGTTTATCTTCATTGTTTAACTGCACTACATTGTTTGATCATTCCCAGGACCAGTGGTTTTTCTAAAGAAACATAACATCTTTAACCTGAGCTTTGTATAAGTCCCATATTTCAGTGGAATGAGGCAAAGAAAAATTTAATTTCTGCTGCAGGTAGCCCGAGTACCTCCTCTGGTGCTAATCATTAGATCTATTTTTAGGTATAAAGCTAGATTGCGTTAAGATGCTTCCATTTACTACTTACTGTGAGTAATTGTGCCACGCCAAATTGCAGTATTTGCAGACAAGAATCCCAAGGTAGACAACTGTTAGTCTGAATTTTTTTTGAATCTGTAATTCTATTAATATTCAAGTTCTAGAGGTGTTGGTAAAACTTGGCTTTGTTCAGTTTTTGTTTGGCTTTGCTGGTTTTTCTCCCTCTTTTGCTTTCCTGACACTGTTTCCAGAAGGAACCCCACCCAGTTTCTTGGTAAACATTGATTCAATCTCTTTTTTCCTAAGTCTGATATTCCCAGTCTGAATTTAGAAGCTGTACTTAGAAACCTGAATGGCTTCCTCTAATCATGACATGTCATGACTACTAATAGTGTAGATGATGTGGATTTCTTTGCCTTTAAAGTCCTGCTTATTCCAGTGGACCGTGCTTAGCTGGTGGACTCACAGTGGCAGAATCTGTATCAGTTTAGAAACTGAGTGGAGTAAATGGTATGAAAAGGGACATGAACAGAGTTGAACACTTCTGGAACTGTGATGTGTCTTGTTTAGCTTCACTGGCTAGATGCTAACACAAATTGATTTGCTTATAATGTTTCTTAGACCTCAGAATGATAGCAGTTAGGGAGGATACTTACAAGACTCGTGTTCATTTCCTACACAGAGTAAAATGCTTCTCTACTCATCCATATTAAGGCAATAAGAACAAATTTTCTTGTTTACTTGATTCTACTGCTGTGGTACAGTACACTGAGAGGAGGAACATTATTGTGAAAGTATATTTTAAATCAAGTGAATATGAGCATTAATTGTTTTTCCTTTTACTCACTCTGCTCAAAACATGGCTTTGCAGGCTTAATTTGCTGTGGTTAATAGTTACAGCAGAAACTTAGGAGTCTTCATTGGAGTGTATGCATATATATGTATGTATGCATATACATATATATATATATGCACTGCTACTTTTTTCTTTAATGATTGATTCTTTCAGGATACTCACCCTTATGTAGAATATGGTCTATACTTTTTAGTTTACTGCTTTGTATATGAACATCTGTAAACTTGGAGGCCATGAATCCTTATTATGCTACTAGGCTGGACAAGTGGTTCCATTCTTAGAGTTGGAAGGGTACTTGTACACTAAAAAAAAATAAATTAAAAATTCTTTGACTTCAGTGCAGTGGTTTCTTCTATTTGGGAACTTTTGCGAAATGCCAATTCTCATTTGGCTGTGTGTGCCTATACATATATAATTTTTTATGTATTTTTTTTATGTGATACCATTTTCTTAACTTACTTTACAAATACATGTGTGTGTATTTTATAAGCATGAAATTCAAACATCTGGTAAATGTCACAAGTGATTTTAGCACCGTACAATTGGAAAGGATTGTTTCAATTTAAGAATGACTGTCTAGAATGAATATGAGATTTAACAGTTGTCACAGACAACTTTTTTGTGATAAAGTTCAGAAGAGTGGAAGGGTAGAGAAGAGATGCATCAGCTGATCCTCTAGTTCTCCTGAAAAAAAAAAAAAAAGACAACTTAATGATCATTGGAATTTTAGTTGGACTCTGTTTATCATCGTGTGTGTGAAATCTGACTAGAGAACAGCTGTATCAGTGTGCCCTGCCTTAGACACCTGAAGTGTATGGTATATGTATTTTCAAGAGAAGTCGTACAGGTTAGTGTTAATTTAGTATGTCAGTTTTGGAAGAAGCCACTTAAACCTTTTGCTGTTGAAAGAAGCTATTGAAACTGTTCACTGAGTTAGCTAAAATAACACTATATACCTCTTACATATTGTTTTCAATTTTCTTCTTTCACTATGCTGCCTGTAATTGTCGTAAGTTATTTTTTCCTTACTATTTGACTCCTTTCTCAAAAGCCTGCAAATGCAATTCACTGAACTCATGGTGAAATCTTATTTGCAGGTTTCTGTGAATGACCCATATTTATGTGCCTCTTTCATGGGGCTGAAACCTTCCACTACCAGAAACCACCTTGTACGAGCTATATTGGAATCTGTAGCTTTCAGGTACTGTTTGCTTAATTATCTTGCTTGTATTTTCTTAGATTGGCTTTTATTTTAATCAGCAATGTTAAATGGACATGACTGCAGTTTGTAAAATATAAATTATAATAACCTATTACTGTTACACTGGAAAAAAGCCTTAGCTGCTTGCCTTTATTTTTTTTTTCTTTCAAACCTTACAAATAAACCCATGTATATTTATTAGCTCAGAATTTTTATTAAGTAACCATACAGAGATTTTTAAATTACATTGGTTTATGCATGTTCTAAAAATGTTTTATGTTTGAAGTTTGCCTTTACTCTTCTGACAGTGTTTTGTCAGAAGCTGTTGCCCACTCCAGCTGTGGTTAAAGTTTCCCTAAAGCTGGAAGTTTTATACTAGCTGTTTGTCTAAAGTTTGAAATGTAGGTGTTCTTATAAAACATCACATCAGGAGCTCACAGTGGAACAGATTGGCTCTGCCTTGCAAACCCACCCAGCATGTCTTGAACTGAAATTGAATATGGTTTGAGCCTGGTTCACACTGCACTGTGGCCGGTTAGGGAGCACTGATATGATTCCTTCCATCTAGTCACCAGCTGTGCTTTGGGCGTAATAACCTCCAGCGAAGAGGCAAAAAGGATGTCTGGAGGGAGGTAACATTCTTAATTGGTGCAATGGTTTCTAATGCATTTTTTTCTGCACTGCAAGAGCAGTGTGAGATGCAGTAATTCTGCATTCATGAACTGAAGCATGGGTCTCTTGAACAGGGAGGAATATTAAAGAGTCTCATCTCATTCAAATACCTAACTAGAAAAGGGTAAAGATTGTGGTTAGATTTTCTCCCATTAAATAAAATGGCTTCAGAACAAGTCAAATTTACAACCTTCATATGTTCCTTTTAAGAGCAGCTGGAGAAACTCCCATTAACACTCTGTCAGCCTACTTTCCTCACCCTAAACCTCTTGTTACATCAACAATTGCATCTTCTGTATAGAAACCTACCAACAATTTCCATTAGGGGAAAATATACTTTGTACAGTGACTTGCTATAAAATGGGCTGTAATTTAGCCATACTTGTGCCTTTGTAATGACATGTGACAAAACCAAGTTTCAGTCTTTTTTCTTTATGCATTCTGGGAATTCTGTTAGCTATTGCAGCAGTTCTGACACAACTGAGGCATTTTTTTGCCTTGTATTTTATTTTCTGACAATGTAGATATTGGAAACACTTTATGAAATTTAAAATGCTTAATTCAACTAAATATTTTTTTAAAGAAACAAACAGCTTTATGATATGATTGTGAAGAAGATACGCATTCCTCTTCAAACAATTCGGTAAGTTCTGGGCAACTTTTAAATTTGATACATGGGAATTTGATTTTAAATAGGATGACATGTATTATTTATTTTTTATTACTGTAAAAATCCTGCTGCTAAGAAATAAATGATTACCAAGTCAAATGTTAATGTAACTTAAGTAGACATAACCCACAGAAGGGTTGGTTCTTAATTAAGATATTGGCATTGGTGATTGTCAGTAGGTGAGTAATGAATAGTTCTAATTATTCTAAAAAAAAAAAAAAAAGGAAAGAAAAAGGCAAATTAATGTTTTCAGGTAGTGCTCGAGTGTGTATGGCACTGCCTACCACAAAGGTGATTCTCTCCCCTATTATCGTTCTTTCAGACTGAATTTTTTTGTGCTGGGGGTCTCACAGACTGAATATGTTTTTTTCAATGTCAGTTAAAGCTGGACCTGTTTGTGAGGAGGAGAGGGGGGATATTTTTACAATTCAGTTGTTAAGACGCTGGTTTTGCTTTAATTTTTGAAGAAGAAGATGAGTGACACAGCCTTGATCCCTAGATTATGCTTTCACACCTTGGAAAATCTAGCTGAATGATGCGTTGCTGGAAATCTGTGTTGCACACTCAGGTAGCTACTTCATTTGAACACATTAGTTGTCTTAAGGTCAAACCTTCTCAAACCGAGAAAGCTCTCCAAAATTTTGCTTTCTGGCAGCCAGGGGTCATTGTGATACCACAGTCAAGAAGAGTGAGGAAAACGTTCCTGTCCCTCTTGTGGCTTTTTTCCTCATACCCATGTAAAGGAAGAAATAACCTGGCAGGCATGTGAACAGCTGAGAAATCAGATTTTTGAGTAGTGGAGGTGAAATGAAAGTATGAAGTGGATGGAAGCAAAAGTTTCTGTCTTCAATCAGATACTGGGACAAAGTAGGCAAAGATGAAGGAACAGACAGGCTTGGGGTTTTAATGAAGAGGAAAGGATAAAAAGTGCTAGATTTATTTTTCTTTTATGTTATTATATTTTTGTTACATAGAAAATTGCATCCAAAATTTGGGAAGTTGTATTAAGACTACAGACTGAAAAATGGGATGTGTGGAAGTGCTGCCTAGGGAACTTCAGAATTCTGGTCCCATTTACATTGTAATGTACTTAAAATTGTATGATCGTATTCTGGTTTATTTATTAAAATAAAATTGCTATTACGTATAGTGACTGTAATAGTTAACTACATCAGTAGCAGTTCAGCTTGTGGGTTAAGCGTTAGAGGATGAGATACACTTAATGTTTTTTTTTAGTCTGGTTGTAAATTGCTCTCTTCCCATCCTCTTGTCTGCACATCTTCAATATCTACCCTTTACTTCTGTTTTTTTTGGTTTTGTGTTTTATCCCACAAATATGTTTATTCCCTTTTTACCTGTTGTCCTGTATCCCTGGTTTCTTCTTGGTCTCTGGCCCTTACAAGCTCCTAGAAAGTTGTTTTCATTGATCCTCCACATTCCTAATGATTCTCTTTGATTGTCTCAACACCATCAAGGAACAGAGAAGGAACTGTTAGTTTCAGTGTTCGTGTCCTGTGTTGTAGCAGTATGCAGCAGCCTTTACAAGGATGATCCTGGTGGTTCCTGGAGTTCTGGAATGTCACCTATTGTTCTCAGAAATAGACATCCTGTCAAATGGCACATAGGAACTTTGAACTAGAAGATGTGCGGATTAAATCTTCAAAGTATCTTCAAGCAAAATTGAGCTAAATGTAAAACTGGGCATTTGGAAAATTTCTTTTTTCCCCTTGTAACCTGAATCAAATGAATGTCTTATTTTTACAGAAGGAAAATATATGTCACTGGCACAAAGAGTGTGACTTTGCCAGTTAAAGCGTTTTATGCCACAATATAGAAGTGGTAATCCTACTTAACTGTTTGTACAAACTAGCGAAACCCTGTAACATCACCAGTCGGGCAGTGTCCTGATTTTACTTTCAGAAACAGCCAGAACACTTATGCAACAGTTTTCTGAGACATCACGTAATATAGAAGATTTCTAAGCAACTGTGAAGTTTTATTACCCAATGCTTTCTGTAGTAACAAACAGCAAATGTCTTTGCTGGACCACATTTGGTAGAACAACACCTTCATACCTGGCTGGTATTGGAGTCCAACGGTATAACAAACCAATCTATGACAGTTCAAAGATTGCTTTTTGTTCTAGTTATATTTTGTTTTCAAGACTGGTTACCTTGCACCACTGGTAATCACTCTAAGATGACGAAAGATCAGCATTGATAAATTCTAGTTTTCTCCAGTAAAGGGTCTCTGATGTAATGCAATTAAGAAAATAGGTGGGTGGAATCCTCATTCTCATCTTCATGAAAAGAAGCAACTGTGATGTAATTTAGCTAACCTAGTACAAAGATCTGGTAGTAATGAAAACAGTACTTTTCCAGATCTCATAACACTTGAAAGGGTTTGGTTAAGGTAATGGTTTTGACTGTTGTCATGTTACGGTGATCACTGTGGAAAGGTTCTCTTATAAACCCCAACATTTCAACAAGGATGATGCATAGTTTTAGAAGGCAGAGCTTATAAAGCTTTTGATAATGTGGCTGCCCTGCATCCCTGTCTGTCTAGCATTCCTCCCCCATTATATAGGCATTCTTTTTCTTTTCCCAGGCACCTTGTGCTGGCTTCTAAATTTGCCATAACATGGAAAAGCATTTCTGCATGAGTGACAGGAAAATGTGTGCATAGGTGTGAAACCCCAAAGTTGTTTTCTGAAATGTTGGCAATAAGCATTTGAACTAAATGCATTTTTTTTTTAACTACTTCTTCCCTTCTCTCTGTAGAGCTGATGGAGGTGTCAGCAATAATAGTTTTGTCATGCAGATGACTTCAGATTTAATTAATAAGAAAATAGAAAAACCTGTGAATGCAGACATGTCGAGTCTTGGAGCAGCTTTTCTAGCAGGCCTTGCTTCAGGTATGTGTACACTTCAAGGGGTTTTGTTCTTCCCTTCATAATACATGTTTTTAAATATGGAAAAAAAACCCAAACCCAAAACCAGAGTGTAACTTCAGATAATTGTAAAAACTCCCCACAGGATTACTTTAGCCATTTTTGTGGGAATTCAAGATAAGTAGGTTTTGTGTTTCTCTGTATAGTGCTTTGTCCCCATGTACTTGTATTTGGTGGCCCAAAAAAACAGAAAATGTCCAACATAAACCAAATCAAGGACCTTATTTGTATTTCTGACATAAGGTCCTGATTTGCTGAGCCGTTTCATGCTTGGTTAGTTTTACATAAACAAATAGTGACAGCAAGTTTAGTGGGAGAAGTGCCTGCACATAGGTCTATAAGATCTGTTGACATTTAGAAGGATATAGTACTGGAGAAGAAGGAGACAAACCCTGTCTTTGCTGCCTCCCACTTTCTTGACCTGGACACTTTGTATCCCTTCCCACATTTGCACTTGGAGCAGTGCTTGGTGGGGATGGATCACATGACAAAGAAGCTGCTACACTTAACCTGCAGCCCTGTCATTCCCACTGAAGCTCTGTCCTGTCGTCTGTGAACCAAGTCTTTATTCTTTAAGGTTTATCACAGAAATTTACACATTAGAAGTACAAAATAAATTATCAACGGGAAAAAAAAAACCCTCTACTCACAAAGTATTATTTTAGATAATTATCCAGACTTAAAACTACATACTGTCAATGGTTTTGCTTAATATCCACCTACAAAATATGTTTCCATTAATTTCATAAAATTGCTCCGATATAGAAATAACACAACTGGAAGATAAAAACTATGTGCTCAGTAAGACTTACTCAGCATTTAAAACTGTAGGAAAGCTGCAGTCCATGTCAGACGAGAATGATTAAATAACCTAAATGAACCTGAATATGTAACACCAGATGTTTTCTGCTGTGGGTGCAATTTTTGGGATATTAGCAAAGCAGCTAGAGCAAAGTCTTGGTTTCTGTGTCCCTTCTTCATTGAGAGGAACCTGCAGCTGAAAGCACAGTGTGGATGAAACCTAAGGGAACTTCAGTGTACCAGAGCTGTTCATTGGAAGCCATCCCAGTTAAGCAGATGTACTGTTGTAAGGATTCCAAACAAGTGGATGCTATTGGAAAGGAGTTTCACAATGTCAAAAATATGCTTCCCTCTGAGAAAGTTGTTGGTTGAGTAAAGAAAAGCTGTCATGGCTTCTTACTGTGTTTCTGCTTTGGATGTCTTGGAAATAGATTAAAACAACTAAAAAATAACATATTTGCAGCTGAGCTTGAGAGTGAACTTTCTGTTTATAGGATTCTGGACTGACAAAGAACAATTAAAGAAGCTAAGGCAAGTAGAAGTAGTTTTTGAGCCCCAGAAGGACTTGGAGGAATACAAACCTGCTATGGATACCTGGCTACAAGCAATGAAATGTTCACTGCACTGGTAGAAATTGGCATTTTAATGATAAAGGAACTGAAATGGTCTAATTCATGTTTATAACATCTTGACAGTAACGGGACAGTAAAAACCTGTTCCATTTGAAATTTGTGATGGTATAGATATAAGGTTATACAGTACTCCAGTTACACCTCCCCCCCCCCGCCGCTGCTAGATTACTTACCACACCATAATGAACCGTCCTATCATCCCTATGACAGCTGTCATCCAGCTGCAGCATTTGTGTCCCTTCAGTGACCTCCTCTGGGTGGCCCAGCTGCTTGAATCCTCCCCTGTACTAGAGATGGGGAGTCTTTTTCCTATGATGGTTTTTCTACTGAGGAACTCAATTCCCTTCAGATTTTTAAATCTTTGGTGTGGTAATCATCAAGGACGGGTAAAAGGCATGTATACTCTCATGTGCCTTAATAGGCATTTCTAAGAAACGTAAAATGATTTTTGGGGGTTGGGTTGTGATGAACTTGATGGGATACAAAGATACTCTCTGATTAGGAGCCTGTTACCACCTTTTGGTTGACTTCATGAGGAAGCATTTGACCCAGCTTTGTGATGACATTTTTGTGTACTTAAATTTAAGATGAAATACAAAAGCAAATAGGCTTTCAGTACTCCATTTTAAAAAACAGAGAATGGGATTTTTGTAGCTGATGGTTCCTATTTAACTTGTAGAACTTTTTTTTTTTTTTTTTTTAATTTTCTAAAAGACCAACAGCTATATTATCTGGCATGGGTAATAAAAAGACATTAGAAGTAGTTTACAGGTATGGTATCTAACTGGTAAAAATCTGTAACATTAGTATTTTCATACTGTTAGCTAAATGGGAGTAAAAGTCTATTTTTGAAACTTAACTTTACATTTTTAAAACAAATTATAAGAAATGTGTAGTTAATTATTTTTATGTATTTATCACTAGCTTAAATTACTCTAATTTTCTCAGGTGTATGTGTAAATAAAAACTGTAAAATTGTTAAACGTTTTCAATTTAGAATAATATCAAATGCAAGCTGTGGGTGACTGTGTTCCACCAACACAGGAGAAAAGAACTGTTTGTAGATTTGACATTATTGAAGAGGGCCAAGAAACTATCATCCACCCTTTCTTGTGCTGAAACATGGAAGGTCAAATCATCCACCATCCCCTCAGTTTCTTACACTGTCATCTACCATGAGCTGGAACATCTACTCTAGCTGTCTTCTTCAAACTACGTCTCATTTGCCTGTCACCCTTAGCTTAATGTACCATTTTTCATGTTACTTTGTCCTTCAACCTGTTCTACATATTGGCACATTCTTTTTTTAATCTGGGTGTCCTTCAAGTTGCAGAGACCATTCTCTCCTGAACCTACTTTATGGGAATTATAAACTGAATTCCAGAAACAGGTCTGTCTGCTGATTTCTAGTGATATGGCAGGCTTTTTGTTGTTGTTGTTTTCTTTTTGAACTGTAAAATGTGGCTGTCTAGGTGCCAAGACTCTCAAGTCCACTGATGAGGTTCCCTCCACTCCTCTGCCTGCTCTAAGGTAAGAACCTGTAGTTACAGGATAGGTGGAACACTCGTTTTGCTTCAACACCTGTGTTCAGCTTGTGATTTTCTTTGTCATCTCAACCTCACTGCTAAAGAAAATGCTCATGGGCAAGAAGGTTCTACTAGGCTGAACAGAAGGGCTTTCAGTCTGGCATTGTGAATGAAGTTTGTGCCTCAGTCACTGGTGTTCTACACTTTGCTCTCACTGAAGGAGTTTATTTTCATCGAAGTCTGCCTAGGGATAACATCCACCTATTTCTCTCTTGATGAAGGCTGCTTGACATATGTTCCCTTAACAGTTCTGTGGTGTTCTGGGCTTGATGAGGGTTCCCGCAGTGTTCCCAGACAGCTCTAATGAGAGCCAAATCGGATTCTGTTCAGATCACTTATTTGAAAGTAACTCAGCTACCCACGTGCCTTATTCTGTACCTTTACATAGTGGTGGTTTTCATCCTGGCCATGGAACAGCTAGAAAGACAGAAGATACCCAGAACATTATATAGCTCTCTTACTCAGTGTCCTAGAAGGACCTGTTCTGGTTAATTTTTGTCGCTGTTTAATTTGAAGCAGAAAATTTAACCTGTTTTCCTTTCAGTAGCCTCAAATCTACAGGAGAGAAACTTCACTGCAAATTAAGGATGCAGAAAGGCCTTACTCTAGTCAGCACCCCAGCCTTTCAAATGAAGAAAACACTGCAGAGCTGTGTTCTGTTGTGGAGAGGCTCAAAGTAGTGAGCAAGTCATTCTGAAATGAATGGTGTGTCTCTAAGTCTAGTGAGATGGAGCAGCCTTTGGAGGTGAGGTTAGAGCATCTGCCACAGCTTGTGAGGTGCAGCCACCCAGAGAACAAACAGACTGATTGGCGTCTCGAAGAAATTTGGTTACTGATCATTAAGCCTCTTTTGCTTACCTGTTACAAGAGTAAATTATTTTACCTCCCCAGGAAATCTTTTATGTGCTGACACCTTAAAAGGGTACCTTTTAATTGATAATGAATTTGAAATAAGCTTTAAGTAATTAGATATACTTTTGCTGGCACTTCACCATCTCAATTTTTGCTACACAGAAGGACATAAAGACTGCTGTAGAAACTCACTCATGCTAACTTGAAGTATGACAGCTTTTCCTGCTGCTCTTTGGTAAAGATAGTAAAAGTGGTAATACAAAAGTAAAAAACAAAATAAATTAGTTTGATAGTAAAGATAGTTATACAAAAAAAACATATAAAAATTATTAAATAATTTGCAGTTCTGTCATTTTAAGAGATACATCATGTTGGACTGTGATGCACCTCATCAGACGTGAAGTTTGGAAATTCAGTTGAGAGATGTGTTAATGATCTCTGGGCATTCTGCCTTCGCAGATACACACGATGCTGATGGTAGAGAATTTCATCCCAGTTTGGCAATTTCATAATGACATTTAGTCCTACTATGCATGTGGGAACTACATGGCATGAAAAATCTCTCTGATGTTGGAGGAATCTCATTGCTATTGAATTAATTATTGCATGTCAAAAGAAAGGGCAGATAAACCGGTGTTCAGAGAGCTGAAAGTATTGAGCAGAAGTCGTATGAGTTTTCTTACACAACTAAGAAAAGAATCAAGTCAGCTGTGTTTAAAATCTCACTGTAATGATTTTTGCCAAGATTTTTGAGTACTGTTTTCATGTAAGCAGTGTTTTTTTTCTCTCCTGTAACAGCTAATTTTATCTAAAACTAATTCAGTCGCTCTCATCTGTTTTTGACGGGAGCATTTAAATCTGCTTTCCTGTCAGAAGAAAGTAAAAAAGGAAACTGAGTTGCTGTTTCAGCCTGCTGGCTTCTTTTTGGTATAATCTCTTGTCTCAAGTCCCTTCTACTAGACCCAGTATTTCCAGGATCAGGGCACAGCACAGGGGCTCAGAAGTCAAAAAAAGGTAAGAACCCTTATTTTTTTTTTTTTGTTGTTGCCAGTCAGTGGGCCATAGAACTGAGGGAATTTTGTGCTCTTTACTGGTCCAAGCTAAAAAGTACAGACAAATTTGTGACCCGCTCTTCTCAAAGAAACAGGTATGGCAGCACTGCAGATTGAGTCCAGGAGTATGGTAGTACTCAGTCCCGTTAATTGGGTAGCATCTTAGTTTAAGGTTTTATTGGCAGTGGGGGCAAGTTCAGCTGCAGCAAAGAGGTAGAGGAGGCTGTTTTGGGTTAGTGTTTGTATATGTTATCATGGCAAGGGTTGTAGGCTGGCAAGAAATCAATCAGACTGGCAAATGTTGATAAGTAATGTGTTGAGAAAGAGAAAGGTTTGGGATCTGAATGGGATCTGACCAGCCAGCATGAGCAAGAGGCTGTTCTAAGGCTGGGAGACTACTGACAGTTTCTGGAGGGAAACATGAAAACTTCCTGCAGTGCAGGTTTTACAGTGAGTAGCTGCTAAACCTGTGCCTTAGCATGTGTAAAAGTACAATTCCAAGATGTTTTTCAGTGCAGCTCCCATTCTGGGATAAAGTTTGGGATTTGTGTACGTTCTGAAGGCCTATGTATTGGTTTAGAATGTTAAAGCCATAGCATACTCATGCAAGCTGATAATGATCGTTGTTTCAGAAGCTTCAAAATCAATAGTATATATAGTCATCTCATTCTGCAATTTGCTGTTGAAAGCAAACTACAGCAGTGACCTTTCTTCTGTTTCTCTCCTTAATGGTTAAAATACCTATTTTTTATGCTCAGAATCAGTTATAGTACCTGACCTCAGCTCATCCATGTTTGTTGCAGAAAAATAAATAAACCAATGAACTAAGAGAAATTTGAAGCATTGTCTTTATCCAGGCTGGCTTTGAGTTCCAAGTGTATGTTCAGCTCAAGTAACTTACTGCATAGTGCAGTAAACCAGCCAACCTGGTTTGCTTCTGTTTTGATTCCTTTTCTAAGGAAGTGTATGCTTTCTGTGCTTCTGCCAGGGCATGCTTCAGTTGCCTTTGTGTTACTGTGGTTGTACCTACTAGAGGGGTCTCCAAGAGAATACACAATAGTTTGTTCTATATCTTTAATATCTTCATGAATGTCTCTTGCATAACACTGCAAATATTGATAAAGGCACTGTTGCCTGTGATAGAAGTATTTTATAGAGGATGAAAAGAAACTAAAACCACAAAGTCAGCAAATTCCTGTGCACATGCTCTGTTTTCAGTTGTGAGCTATCCCTCTGAAGTAAACATACAGTTCTTGCTTTTTTCCTTATTCCTTTATTTAAGAATTTTGTTTTACAGGCTTAACCCCTTGTTTTTGATGCTTCTTCCCTTTTTAGTAAAGGAAACAAGATCAAATATGTCTCTCTACAGCATTTCATAGTCTGTAAAGCAAGAAAAGAGCAAATTTAACATGTATGGTGTACTCTGTGTGTGGTCTACAGGCTTCTAAGGCATACAGATAGTGTTTCTGCATCCACATAAACCTTGATTTGTTCAGCTTGTTCAGTGGCATTAAGGTGAATTTGCGTAATAGAAGTTAGAAAAATGGTTTACTGCATGCTTGGATGTGTGCCTAGCTGTGCAGGAGAAAGACTTCAACAAATGTTGCATCCTTGCTATGAATGGTACTAGTGCCGATTTGATTATTTACTCCTAGGAGTGTTCTCTATTCATATTCTCCCTATATGTACCTCTCTCTATATATATACACCTACGTATATATGAGTGTCTCTCCTATGAAGATAGGCAGAGTTTGGCTTGTTCAGCTTGGAGAAGGCTCCAGGGAAACCTTGGAGCAGCCTTCCAGTACCTAAAGGGGCCTACAAGAAATCTGGAGAGGGACTTTCACAAGGGCATGTAGTGACAAAACAAGGGGTAATGGCTTTAAACTGAAAGAGGGCAGATACATGAAGAGGAAATTTTTTCCTGTGAGGGTGGTGAGACTGGGCACAGGTTGCCCAGAGAAGCTGTGGCTGCTCCATCCCTGGCAGCATTCAAGGCCAGGTTCAACGGGACTTTGAGCAACCTGGTCTAATGGAAAGTGTCCCTGCCCATGGCAGAGGGTTGGAACTAGATAATCTTTAAGGTCCCTTTCTATCCAAACCCTTCTATCTCTAGAATACTTAATCCTCCTTTGTGGAAATTATTTTTAAAAAAGGAAATGTTGAAACTAAATACTTATTAAAGCTTTAATAATGCCCCAACACCTCCAGACAGGACTCGGTCTCCCGGGCTCTAGTCTCAACTCCTTTCCTTGGTAGGGCCGGGGCCGCCTCGGCCTCCCCCCCACCCCGCACCATTTCTTTGTTTGCCAAGAGCCCCTTTGTGTCACAGGAAGGAAGTTCGGAGCTGGAGCAGGGCACGTTTACAAGGAAGCCATGTCCGAGGTAGGCCAAGTATCGTCCCGACCTCCACAGCCCGCCGGTGGAGTGACGTTCCTTCACCTCGGGCGGCCAGACCCGCGGCGGGGCTGAACTCCGCATCCCCAGGACAGAACCGCGCTCGTTGCAGCCCAGATCAGCAGAGGGGGTCCGGCATGGCCTGCGGTGTCTATAAACACGAGTATTTACACCTCATACCGACCTGCAGCCCCCCGCCTCCGGAGGGCAGCGCCGGTGCGGGGGGGGGGGGGGGACCGTCAGCGACAGCGAACCCCCGCCGCCAGCGCGGAGGCGGGAGAGTAGGCGGTGGCCCTGCATCTCGGCCGGCCACGCCCTTCCGCCCCGCCCCTCCCGCCGTCGCGCTGTGGATTGGCGGACGGCGTGTGTACACACACGGGATCGAGCCAATAGCGCGGGGGGGGCGCCTGACCTCACGCGGCGCGGAGGCCAATAGGCGCACGCGGTTACCAGACGCCGCCAAGCTTGTGCGGGGCAGAGGGACCCGGGCAGAGCGCGGCGCGGCGGCGGCGGAGCGAGGCGGCGGAGCGGGGCCGGGCGCGCGGCGGGGGGGAGGAGGGCAGCGGCGGCCGGGCTGGAGGCGCTGCGAGCGCTCGCGCCGCTGCGCGCCGATCCTCGCGGACTGGCCCTGGTGGGCCCCCGTCTCCGGGGCCTCCTCGCGAGCGGCGAGTGCGCGGCGCCGGCCCGGCCGAGAGGCGTCGTCGGCGCGCGGGGCCGGGCGGAGCGGCTGGCTGCCTGCCGCTGCTGAGGGACCGCCGGCCCCTCAGCGCTGCTGCCTAGGCCCGGGCTGCGCCACCGCCGCGCCTTCTCTTCCTTGGCCGGTGCCGGGCCTGCGGGTGAGTGGGGAGCCGAGGGGGGGTGGGGGGCCGTGAGGGAGGGGTAGCCCCTTTTTTCGCGGCGGGCCGGGGCGCCGCTCCCCCCCCCCCCCCCGCCCCCACGCCGTCTGGCGCTCGGTCCCGTCGCCGCGCCGCACGCGGGGCGGGCGCCTCCCGCGCCCTGGGAGGGAGCCGAGCCGGTGCCTGACACCTGCGAGCGGCCGCGGGGCGGCGGCGTGCCCGGGTGGCGGGTGACAGGCGCCCTGCGCGCCGCCGGGTCACCTCTCCTCCATTGTGGGGAGCGGCTGAGGGCGGCGGGCCTGGGACGGCGCCGCGGCGGGCGGGCGCGGGGCGGGCGGGGAGGTGACCGACCCCCCGCCCAGGGGGCTTACGGTGCCGAAAGGGAACGGCGGAGCTCGAGTATAGGTTGAACTTCATAGCGTGGTGGGTTTGAGTTTTGTCGGGGGAGGGTTAGTCCGACAGCAGCTACAACAACAGCAAAACTTAATTGAGCGCCTCTTCCTGCGCCCTTTGAGTTACAGGCCTTCCCTGACTTGTCGGCCGTAAAGGGTTTAACGGCAGAGGTGGATCCAGATATAAACAGCGTCTTTCGGGATTGAGGGTACAAACAATAGGAGGAAAATACGGAATAAGCAAACTTCCTTGAAATGTGGAAGAAAACCGCATCTGAGAGCGTGCTCCCTCGCTGAGTAAAGGAATGATGCTGAGCTGTGTATCAGAACTTGCACTGGTTTTCTCTGCAGAAGGGACTTTGGTCTTCATTTTCTCTTCGAATTTTTGAGTTGGCAAAGCAAGTGAATAGTTTAAAGTGATGTGATTTAACATACTGTACAAAACCAAAGGAATTATTTGGTCACTCTATAATTTGGAAATAAGTTCAATTATTTTCATGACTCTATAGGCTGATAAAAACATTAATGAAAAGTTATTTGTCAGCTTCTATTACTGATGCAGCTTAATTATGCTGACAGAAAATAGAGCAAAACATTGGATGTTGTGTGATGTTGTAACTTGTTATAATCTTGGATTAAAAAATAATTTTATGCTAGTGTATGTTGATGCTATTCAAAAAGAAATTAATATTTTTTTCTCCATTTCTTTGGCCTTCCCATATTAACTTTAGTTCACTTGATAATACTATGTCCTATCTCACAAGAAAAAAGGTATGATCCATGAGGCAAAAACTTATGACAGCTGACCAGTGTTACAGAACAAATGCAGAGCTGTATTTCGCAGCCCATATTTGTGCTAATACTGTGTGTACTCGGATGTTTTGTACATAGTGAAGTACTGAATTTCAGGAACTTCTGTTCAAATTGGCATGTAGGGTGCTAACTACAGTCTGAAGAAACGTGAAAGAGTAAGGAGAAGTTTGCATTATAGAATAGATTTGACAGGAGAGGTGGTCATAAGGATAAAAATAGGACAAATTCTCCGTTGAAAACCTTTGTTGTGAAGTGAGTCTGATGCCTCTAGAAGAGGGAAGAGTAACAGGAGAAATGACTTAGTCCTATACCAAGGAAAAGCCTGAAAATTAACAAGATTGTCTCGTGGGTGAATTTGAGTGATCTTATTTCACTGTGAAATTATTGGGCTTTCTTTTAACCACTTCCCTTTTGTACAGAGATCACTCTTGTAACACAATAAAACCAAACCATTTGACTTGTACAATATTGATGTAATTAACTTTACAGAAAAACACACACTGTTGATGGGAATGATCTTTATTGCTGCAGGGGGTTCTGACTGGCAACTCACTTTACCAAGGGGTAGGGTACGATTTTCAGTACAGCAGCTATCCAGTGTAATGGGGGTAAGCCAAACAATTTAGCTGGGCAAAATGCACAGTGCTGCTTTGCAAGGGATCTCAATACTATGTCTGTTCTTGCACATGTTGGCCACTACTGTGAGGGCCCCTTGTGCATCTGGACATGTTTCCTGGACAGTTGTGAGCACCCTCACAGTTAAGATCTTTCAGCAGGTTTGACTAAATTATTGTTACAGGTTTAGCAAAAAAATAAGAACAAAAATTCCAATTTTCCATCCCCTTCAACAATTTCTTGTGTTATTTGGCTTAAGCGTGCAGACCTTTTTGATGTGCCTGTAGGAAAGTTCAGTGAAAATCTCTAGAAGCAATAGAATAGTGACCTGATATGGTTAGGGGAGGGAAGCTGCAGCCCATATTGTTATGGATAGGATGCAGTAGTTTAAATAATACTAATGTGGAACAGAACAAGTTCTTCAGTTACAGCTAGTCTAATTCAGTTCTTGGAATTGCATTTCTTCTGATGTGCTACCTTCAAATAGTATTCCTAGGGTTGTCTTCAACAAGAAATGACTTCTGGAATTGTTTGCTTTTTCTTACATACATTTTGTTGTAATGATTAAGAGCTTCTCCTCTACCTTTCTGGTAACATCCACAGCACATGACTGCTAATAAATCAACAGGGAATCTTAAAATAGGGAAAATAAACTGTCTAGTCTGGTGCAAGGAAATACACTTGTGGAGATCTTGTGTGCAAAGGCAAGAAGCCCCTGGAATTAGACAGGTTTATTATAAGATTTTAGGTATCAGTGGAAAACAATCAAAATGTCTTGGTGTGGTAATAGCATACATACCACGTCAAAGCTGATGGTATAAATGCTTATTGTGGGATCTGAAGAACTAGGTATATGCTGGGAAATACTGTAAAAGGTGCAGGTGTGGTAGGGAGTGACAGGTTCCTAACAACTTCCTGGTTCAGTTCTTCATGTTTTTTGTAACATCCAGTATTAGCGTGAAACTAATTCTTCCCCTCCCCCTCGCCTACAGCTCTTTTGCAAGAACGTGAGGCACTAGCAAGTGATCTTATTCTTACAGTTTCATTAAATGAAACTTTGCTACCTTGTTTTCCTATGTGCAGTCATAGTTTTCAGTAAAGGTCTTTACAGACTGTTTTAGTTTACTTTTATACTTTTCGACATTAATAGCATAAAAATAAGTGAGCGAATCAAACTGTTCATTTTTGATAGTTCAGTTTGCAAGACTACTATGTATTATATGGTAATATAATATATATGCTAATCATGTGCATACTAGTATATTCTAATCTATGCATGACTATAATCTGTATCAAATGCACAGCTTTCTAGAGTATCCTATTTCTACTGAAATACAGGCTAGTAATTAAATGTAAAGGGGTGGTGTTTGGAAATAACTTCTCCTAGATACAGTCATTCACTTAGTACTGTTGAAGAAGCTCTCTGCCTTTCAGGGTATGCTTTGCAAAATCCACAGCCTACTGATGCCACTTGGAGAATATTTATCTTTACTGAAACCTGTTGAAATTTTTACATTTTTTTGCAGCACTGACTTGGTGATAAAATAACACTTTGGCCAGCTCACATTTCATGTTGACTGTCACAATAGAGACTGAAACCAAGCTGGAAAAGGTTAGCATTCAGTTTTGTTGGTATGCTTGGTTGTGAATGGCAGCAAGTCAGGTGTTCTGTTCTTCAACAGGGTCCCTTACTATCTGCTGTCCAATGACTATATCATCTGACAGGGTGGATGAAAAGGTTGCTTTGGTAAGAACTCATAATCCATTTCCCCACGGTGGGTGTTAGCAGATGTGTTCTGTGTTGTAAGTGACCATTTTCATTCACTGTTTTGTTACTGGGAATTTCAGCCCACAATATAAGTGGAAAAATCAAGAAAAAATAAGGTCCTATGTTCAAAATGAAATTGTCAGGTTGCTACAGGTACAGACTGGCTTTAAGGCTGTGAACTTTTAGTAAAGTTGTATAGATGAATTCTTCAACTTGGTAGCAGCTATTCGAGTGATATTTGTGGGAATTAAAGTCTGAAAGCAAGTGTGTCAGTATTTGTGCATTAAAGATTGTGAATGCCAATGTATTAACATATTAAAAGTCACTTGTGAACCGTAAAGGTCATCCAGGTACTAAACCTTTCCCATCTGAGCAATAGTTGTAATTACCAGAATAACTGTAAATGACCTGTAATAGAAATTACAGTGGTAACATTACCAATAATTATGAATGAGATCAGGAACTGCAAGAGAAAGTGATCTTATGTCTCCAGAGTGAAATAAAAATCCTTCATATGCATGGGTTTCATTTATTGTAAGGAAAGATTTAGGTTTTTCTTTTATTATATATTTGACCTTGGGAAACATGTTTCTGTTCTCTTAAATATGCAATCCAATTGTTGTAAGCCTCAGTTTGTTTAAAATTCAACTTAATATTGCAAATACATTTAAACAATTTTTTTAATCAATACATACAACTGATAACATTTCAAGCTGTGTATTGATTCTGAAGAACAGCAGGCTTCTGCTGTCTATCAAAAGCAAATTACTCATCTTGCTTCTTACTGTGTAAGAACTTGGGAAAGCTGTGATCTGAAGATAAAACATCCCACCTCTTCCTAATGGATTTTTATGTACAAACTCCAGAGAACGCTTCAAAAGCACAGAATAGTCTTCGTACAGACAAAGCATATCCAACCTGTGTTGCACTTCAACCCATCAGTAACTTTTCAGGATGTCATAAGTTAATTCTTTTTTTCTCCCAGAAACTGTGACAATGTGGTTCTGCAAACCAGACTGAACTGAGCAAACAGCTCTCTAAATCTGGAGGGTTAGTCCTGCCCTGTGCACAGGCCCAGGTGGTCACCTGAACTTCTTCCTCCTTTCAGCCCCATTGTTGGTTTTGCTACAGTATTAGAACTACATTGGCTCACTAAGGGGATCAGGTATAAATGGGAGTTGTTGGCAGCATGTAGCATGGGGAAGGAATGGAAAGTGGAATAAGTAGGGGGAAAAGTGGAAGATCCCTTTTAGCAATGATAGCAGGGGTAGGATCCAACATTGGTGTGACCTGTTACATGAAATATTACCCTTCAGGTAATTCTGTGTGCTGTAATTGATATTTGAGAGCTTGTGTATCACTAGAAAAAAACCCTTTTGCCTTTGTACTGAATTATAACTAAAAGTATAAAAATTTTTGTAACCTTCACCCTTCAGTGAAAGCTGTCATAATCTTCAGTCCATTCAAAAGTAGAGTTAATAATGGCTTTAAAGTAGAAAAAAGCTTCTAGCAAATTAAAAGGAAAATGTAGGCAATAGTTACTAAGTCTCTCTCCATCATAATGTTCTTTATCCCTATATAACCTGGCGATCTTTAATGAAATGCAAATGTAAGATTATCTTCAGTTCATTGGATGTTAAGATCCTTCCAGCTGCGGGGTGTAGATAAAAGGGTGTCTCAACAGGATGGTTAAACTGTTCCGTGTATGTGTCAATGTACTGATAACTCTGGAAATCTTAAAATCTCAAAACTCATTACAAGAACAGATTAATATCTTGATTACTCTCTGATGTATCATACAGTATATGAGCTGGTGGTAGTAAGAGGTTTGTTTGAAGTCTCAGTAGTCAAAAAAAGATGCTTTTTTCAGTTGAGCTTAACTGAAAGAGGAGCTAATGTTTTTTTGGCAGTGTACAAAACTGACTTACCAAGATACTTTACAGTCATTCATATGGATCACTAAATTTTTTTCAATTGTCAATCCATTGCTAAAATGAAATGTATAAGGCAAGAATATGTTTGTGAGAATACAGTGTGCTCTTTACTCAGTAAGGAAGTTGTACCTGCCTTTTTCCAGTGAAGTCGCAGACTCAAATGTTGTGTCCTGTGTAGTAGTCAGCTATGGAGAAAACCCTGGGCTAGAAACCTAGTTAGAGAACAAAAGATGAGCTTATAGAATAGATTGTCTGCTTAAAAGAGCTGCAGCTAAATTTCTGTAAATTCCAAACCTGTGTGTACCTGTGCTGATAAACATTGTTTGTAAAACTCCAAAAGAAATTTTAGATCATCTTACTTTTTTGAGTGCTGCATGAACATTATTTGCTGTTCTGATGTCAAGCCCCACGTACATTATCTTGAGTGACAATAAGCTGGTTTGGGGAATTTAAAGAGCCTTCAAAGGTTCAGGTACTTGGGAATTATTCCATATGTTTAATGTAATGCCTTCCTTATTTGAGCAATAAGGGACATGCTTCACCTCATTGCTTTTGAGATTAGCCACAAGTGCTGCTCCTATTCTTAGACTTACAGTTTACCACCAATACTTGCATGATAAGGGGCATGTCTGAGAACATGCCTGAGAAACTGAGTCCCTTGGGGGAAGGAATATCTAGTTCCAGGTCGATGGAGTTTGGGTTTCAACACTGTCAGGACTGTACAAGCAGCAGAACTTTAGGCTCAGCAGTGCAGTTAAGTGCATGGAGACTTTGGACACTTTCATCTAAGGGAGAGTTTGATTACAATTTTGGATAACATTTCTGTGTTGACTGTTCTTGTCTCTTGTACATCCGCATATCTGTTCTCATCCCTTGGATTCAGGACACTCAGTAGCTTACATTAACAGTGCTTTTGCTAGTCATGTTATGATATGTACAACAGTGAGAGTAAATGTAGTGAGTGGGAATAATGGGAAGGTAGCATTTGAGATCAAGGCTTAGAGTATTGAAAGGAATCTGATTCATTTGTTGCCTCAGTACCTGCTGCATGAGGTTCTTGAAGGAACATTTCCCCAACATGCTTTCAGCAAACTGCAGTAAACATTGTCACATTGGTTGTTCATTGTATAGCTTGAGTACTACAGTTTATACTAATTGAACTTGTGTTTAGGCCTTGTCTGTTTTTCCAGGTTCTTTGTACTGTGTAAACTTGAGTCATGGCTACAGTTGCCAGGAGCTGTCAGTTAATTTGCTCTGATGATACATTGGCATTTTGCTGAATCACAGCAATTTAGGAGAACCTGGTCAACTGTAGGTACTTGGTTTTGTTCCTTCTGAGTATGTCACCTGGTTCCTTCAAACTACAAGATGAGATCTTCACTTTCAAATTAGGTTAGTTACATATTCTCTTTGCATCTTAGTTCAAAGCAGCCATGCTCATTTTGGTTTTGCGTTAGTAGTGAAGACTTCTGCGTTTTGGATTCACAGGTTGCAGTCTTCTCAGTCGCATGGAAAGAATTAAATAGTAAAGCTTTTAAAGTCGCTAGTCTTTTCATGTTCTTTTATTTTGTTAAAAACTGCTAATATTATTTAGGAGTCAAGTCACTTAGATTTCCTTTGTTCAATCTCTCAAATCACCTTGTCTGTTACCTACTAGAGCTTTTTTCAAGGCTTACAGTTGCTCACAGTAAAAGCTGGGAAAACAAGCTTGTACCTTCAAGACCTTCTTCAAGTACATTGTGGTAGGGGTTCCTTTCAAATGTTTCCTAAGAGCTACTTTTAAATATTATTTTCAAGATAACAATTAATGTGTGATAACTGAAGATGGTGACTTATTTCCCACTCTGCATGTGTGACTTGTTGAATACATCCTTGGTTAGCTTTTGGAAGTTCTTCGTTAGGTGACAAGCTGGATGTTATGGATGTGTGCATTCCTGTCTTTTGCAGTTTGCTGGCCAAGTTTATTTCTTGACTGTATAAATGAAGGATAGAACTGGAAATAAGTCATCAGAAGAGGACTTTGGAAACACCCTTGACAAATCAATGGAGTCTTCTTACTGAAATGCAGAATCTGTAATTTAAATTTCAGAAATTTGATGACAAAGTTGTATTTCTGTTTCTTGGGGTACCAAGAAATTACTCTTCCTAGCACATACATATTCTCACTAAAATTATGTTTTTATATCAATTGCTTCAAAAAGGGGTTGGATATTGAAATGTATTTTAGGAAAAAGATGGGGAAACACTTCTGAGAGCAGGTGGATTTCTGATAAGTACTTCATAATTCTGAAATTTGACTGGTCTGAAAACTGAGACAATGAAGCAACATATGTGTAACAGGTGGTCTAATCCATATAGATGCTGTGCATAAATTAATGGTTAAAAACTGAGCTTGCACTGATTAATAGGGAATCTTTTTGTTACTGCTGTCTTCTGAAGTCAGCTTTGTAGTACTGTAGCTTAAAAGTTAGTACTGTGGAGAGTGGTGTGAAGAACAGAAACTAATTACTAGTGGAAAGGCTGGCATTAGTCGGATTGTGTTTTTTTTTCTCGAAACTGATGACACTTTCTTTCCTCTAAGGTGACACAGTTATTTGCAATAGTTTTCACTTTGCAATACCCTTGATCAAGTAAACAAAAAGGCTCGGTGATAAAAATAATTCTAATATACTAGAATACATCTACATATTTTTCTGTGTGCCATTATGACTTTTCATCATAACAATTTAAGTAACTGCCCAATAGTTGTCTTAATTTATAGATGTTTAATACTGACACTTTCTGTTATGAAGTGGAAGTGGCCTCTGGCGCTGGGAGAATCTGTGTGTGGTGTGATATGTGAAGTACTGATAAGAATCTGAGAAAGCAAAAGAATCATGGAATAGTTACAGGATAAGTTTTGTAAAGCATAATTTTAAGGGACAGAAAATACAATTGTTATGGTACTGGGCTTTATTCGTTTCTACTGTTGGGTTTTAGCCAGTATGTGGATCTTCAAGGTCTAATTTAAAAATAAGACTTTGTGCCATAGGAATAATACACTTCTGCAGATAACTGTTTTCTGTTCTGCATAGGTTCTTTTACTGGGATTCAGCTTCAGTATCACTGAAACTTCAGAACAGATCCATCATGAGAATAGGTTCAGGTAAACACTCTAGCACTTCAGGTGGTTTGTTGTAACTAAAGCTTGATTATCTGGGGTTTTATAAATGTGATGCACAAACTCTCTTTTTAATGTCATTGATGTAGAGTTATTAGGCAGCATATGTTATAGAAGAAACTACAACTCAAAATTTACCAAGTCAGACAGTTCGGTTGGCTCTCTGTGCTTTATGGTATTTGACCAAAAGGCAAAATTGTGGGAGCGGATTATAAACCAAGGCTTAGATTATGAAAGGACAACTTTAGTTCAAATAAAGCAATCTTTGTGTCTCATATGCTTTGGGCTCTAAACCTGTCTTTATGCAGATTCATTTCAGTAGAAACCAGCTAAAGAGCAAAAAGGTTGAGGTTTATGTTTCTCTGTCTGTGTGGTGCAAGCTGACAAACAGCAATTGGGAGTGAAGAGAATCTCCATTTTGAGGCCATCTGTGTAGGTTCTTTTGTCTGAACCTGACAAGAGGTCATGGCAGATGGTGGGGTCACAAAGTCTGGCTTCTAGAGCTTGACAAAATGTGTTCATAAAGCTGGAAGAATACCAACTGTTCATACTGGCTAAAGAGCATTGTGGCAAAGGACGGTAATAGTTTATGGACAATACCTTCTGGGTCGCTAAGCTTGACAGCAAATAACCTGTCAAAGATGAAACTAGTTTGCTTATCTGCAAACAGGTTAAAACTGCTTAGCAAGTGTGTTCTTAACTATGTTTTATTTGAGTAAGTTGCTTGTGAAGCCTCTTAAAGCGAGAGAGGGAGGTCAAACTGCATCATGGCTTTTTGCCAGAGCTCCAGATGATGTGTTTGAAGAGTTTGTATGGAAGGAGGAAGGAAGGTGGGAAAGGAAAAGATCATAATTTCCAGATACAATGCAAGGATTCAGTATTTGCTCTTTGGCACGACTACTGTAGCTTTGTGGCTTTTCTGTGGCTCTTCTTGAGGTTTCAGGATTGCTACACAGATCCAGCAGCCTCTTTACTCAGGGTGTGAATAGATACCTCTCTAGTGTCTTCTCTGAAGGCAGGGGAAAAAAAAAGCTTATTTTCTTAGATTTTCCATTATGAAACTAAAACTCAGAAGTTTTCATGGGCAAATGTCTTAGTAGACAGAACTGTGTGGTGTTCACATGCTGGAGTAACTGCTTAGTTGTGGCTGCAATAAATTGAGGTGCAAAGGAAGATAAATACAACTCACTTGACAAGAAATGGAGAGTACCTCTAAGAGGAAAAAACTGTTTTTCCAGTAACTCTCGTACCACTTTAATTGATATGATATCTGATTAAAGCAAGAAATCTATAGAAATGCTAGAATTTAAAATTCTTCTGCCTTGTTCAGAACCACTAGTGCAGTGATGGTGGAGTTCCCCATTAGCTACATGCGCTACTGGAACAATTTCTAGCACTTCTCTAGAAGGAAGGTGAAGGCACGGCCCATCCTCAAACTTTGTGTAGGTTAAAATACAGAGGAAATAGCAATTTGCACCCTGCTTTTGTAGCAAGTGACTTCTGCTGTAAATGGTTGTGACTCATTTTTGGTAACTTGTTCAGGCATCTTCCAAAAGATCTTGCTGAGTTGATTCCATACTTGGATGTGTAAGACAGGGAGAATTATTTACACTTTCAAATGCAATTCAGATGTATTTTGTAGTCCAGGTTTTAACAGCAACTGGTACTTAAAAAGTACTTTCAAACTCCTTTAAAATGCTTTGTCAAGTTAATTTTATCTTTAAAATGGTTTGTGCTGCCAGCATTGATTTGTAAATTCTTCTGGTTTTCTATAAGACTGATGGAAGCTTCCATTTTACAGAAGATGTTGCTTGAAGTATTTTTCAGTGAACCAAAATGTTTGTCTCTTCCTGGAATTCTAATACTATAATTCTAATTACATAGGTCTAATAATATAATAAATAAATTAGTGAAATTACGTAATAATAAAGCCTGAAAATATTAAGAAGATGAGTTTGAACTGGAATGTTTTTTTCTTGGATGTTTCCTAAAAATACTTAACATTTGCTGTGTGTATATATAAGCATATCCTATTTTTTATCAAGATATTGGATGTCTGCAGTGACAGAAGTAGAATCTTTCTGTTGTTGGAGACTGAAGACATAATGGAGAGAATTCATTCACTTCTAGTTTTGAGAGCCTATCTGCATTAGATGCAAATAATTGCATGGCTTTAATTACAAGACTTTAGTAATGGCATAGCATGCTTTGTTAGCATGTTAATATAGTTAGGCCTCTAGGTAAGTTGGGCTTTTATATATAAGATTACATCTCTCCCTATTCCAAGCAATGTACATTTTTAGTATCTGTGCAGAGTATCCTCTGGAGATGCAGGGTTTCAGCTAGGGAGGGAACCGAAAATATATTTTCACTAAGATATTTTATTACCTTACTTACAGGATGTACATTTTAAAGATTCTGTGAAGATGAAAAGGGATATCTTATGGTTTTACGGAATATAAAGCAATACTGTCTGACATGACGGCAAAAAATGTAAGTATAATTCTACAACATAAATTGCATTTTATCTTGGCACGCTGCCAGTCGCTTCTGGCTTTTGGCATTTGAAGGGCTTTGTGTTTCATTTCTTGTATTTGTCCACACAAGAAATCAAACATGAAGACCTTCAAATTAAAAGATCTTGTCTGGTTTTTGTATGCCACAAATATGTACCCCATCATCTTCTGCAGTGTTTTGATAAATTTAAACTGCTTATTTAAATATTTAATGTTTATTTAAATTTAAACTGTGACTTCAAAGCTGCTAAGGGATGTGGAGTTTACTCAGCTATAGGTCAGAGTGGTAACTGGCGCAATGCTTTATGCTATTTCCTTATTGATCTTTACTGGTCCTTTCTAACTTGAGATGTTCTGTGATCCCTCTAGCACTGCTCCAGAGTTATTAGGGAGCTTCACATTTTGTTGAAGCATCTCGCCTTTGCACCAGAGCAAAATCCTTCTGAGTCCAAGTATAAAACCTCAAGAAAAAACAAACAGAAAGATGGTGTATTTCTTTACTGATGTTGGTGCCTGCTTGGTGCCTACAAGACTAAGGGCCTTCCTGTTTCTTCATCTGCTGCATTAACAAGCCTGTACTATGGTGTCTAGAGGCTCCATATTGACTCCCCTGTCCTGAGTTCTAAGAAAGCTTATGAAATATCTAACATCCTGACCTTAATTTTCTACCTAATTAGCTGTGCTTCCTGCGGTACACAATTTGTATAGAGAACAGTTCTTATTAAGCTTTATGGTCACTGAGTTGAGTATGACTTTGAGTCTTGGGTGGTTTACCTGTTGACTGCCTTTGATAGGGCATCTGCAGCCTAATTAAATCTGAACATAACATGATTAAAGAAATACCCCACAGTAAAGTACAGGTAACCATAGGATATCACTCAGTCCAGTAACCGCAACAGCTTTTGTGCATATTTGGTTGAATTGTTGACAAGGACATAGTTTTGTTAAATTAATTCTCAAGTCTTAGAAATTTCTGTTGTCTTTATTAATAGCTTCATTTGGTGTGTAGTTTCAGATAAGGCTTTTGGATGTCTTATGTCTAAATGTTTGATTTGAGCTGACCAAGACAGAATATAAATTGCTGTGTATGTACCAAGCCTTTTGATTTACTTATTTCATAGGCCATATTCAACTGTTGTATAAGTAGGTAATTCTATTGATGTATGTGAAACAGCCGCACAAACTGAAATCTTTTTTGGTTTGGCCTTTTGTTTAATGCAGTCAAAGGATAAATACCAAAGCAAATAAAATCCGTGGAGTGTTGTGTGGTAGACTCAGAGTTAACATAGGTTGGAAGGGATCTCGGGAGGCCATCCACTATGGTGCCTTGCATGAAGCTCTGACACTTCAGTTCAGAACCCAGCTGCCTGGTGCTTTGTTGAGGACTGCTCAGGGCTTTGCACTTTGAAAATCTACAAGGACAGACATGAGACATTCAGTCCGGGCAAGCTACGCTTATGCTGAATATAGAAATAAAGGTTTTGCTGTCGTTTAACACAAGGTTATAGTTACTTTACAGAATAAATATTTTTATTAGTATGCTTACTTTGAAATTTTGTGAATTATACTCTGCAAACCTAGTTATTTATCTAACTTCTATGGGTTAATTAAAAAAAAATTAGTTTGTGGTACAGATGGAAGTAGAACTTGTGGTGTTCTCAGTTTTCATGTTAAGTATACCTGTTTAGAGGATTTGCAAAGTGTGAAAACAATGGTGTTAATATACTTTTTGTCCTCATTTATAGCACTTCTTCAGGATTCCCCAACCTTAGTTACTCAGAACTGCACACTCAGGCCAGTAGTGTTCTCTGTTGCTGTTAGAAATTGCAGGAATGCTTCTGAATTTGTAGAGTTCCGGGGTTTATCGTGTCTGTGGGTTTCTGCAGCCTGAAACCCATTTCAATTGTAAGATTGGTGTTTGTCTGTTCTACTGTCTGAAATATTTTAATGATCTGCTGAGTGAGTTGAGGGAGAAAGCTCTGCAGAGCTATTTCCATCTTTTTTTCTTTCTGTTGAAGCATCAAGGAAAGGGAATTTTAAAGTACTGGCATTTGGACATCTGGGAAGTTCTTAAAGGTCATATCTTTAATTAAGCATGTACACATCAGGAAGCTGTCAGCTCTTATGTTCTGATATCAGTACCCCTCAACTGGGTCACAGAAGCATAGGGATGTTTGTTCTCTTAATGCATCTCAAGAAAAAGCGCAGTTAGCTTAGGCTAAGATGTCTTTGCATCTCACATGCATAAGCTATGTTGAGCAACTTTGCCTTCAAGGAAGCTTGCGCTTCAAGCACATGGCAAGCTGTTTCCATAGGTTGAATGTGTATGTAAGATGAATAACGTTCCGCATCACTAGTTTTCCTTGCTAACGTTTTGAGTACGTGATGGGAGAATTACCAAAGCTGGGCTCACTGCTCTAAATGCAGGACAGTTTATAGTATCTGCTTGTGGAATATTGCTTATGGGTAATCTGACCTTCCTTAGGAAACAAATCCAACCAGAACAGCTGTAAATAAAAGTTACAGGTTCTCCTGGAGATGTTTACGTGTTTACCATACACATTGAACCCAGATGTAATTTAAATCTCCCTGTCATAATGGGTTATTTTATTCTTTGCTTATATCGTAAAATGCTTTTTTCTTGCCTGTTTTGTACTTCCATTCCCTTCTGTCCTTCAGATAAGGCACTGAAACAGAATGACAAATTGTGAAAAAATGAGCAATTATTCATGATAAACTTATCTTTTTATGACAAAATAAATACTGTGTCTCAGATTATTTGAATAACACTTAGTTTTTATTGTCTGATCTGAATTTATATAGATATGCTTGTAAAGTTATTTGTCACTGCTTCTTAAGAGAGTGGTTTTCTCATAGGTGAGGTCAGTTAAATGGCTATAGTAGTTCTTTCACATGTCAATAGTTTAACTGCTGAAGTCAAGAGGGCCTTAAACAAGACACCTGTTTTACACAAGAAATGCTTCAAAAACAATGTAAAGGACACTAGCTGTACTGCATAGATAGCCCATACAGATTTCTTTCAGATTATTGTGAGAGCACCCTTTTTAAGTCCTACCCGAGTTGTTTCTGTAAGTGATACTACTACAATATGTTTACAAATGAGTCTGTTAGGGATTACATATGTAAGGAAACAGCCAGTTAGTGGATTCCCTACTAATTTACAACTTCATCATGTTAGAACCTAGAGTAATTCTAGGACAGAAAGAATGACAACTTCAGGTTAATGAGAAAGTTACTTTCTGTAAGGGAAGGGAAGGATTACCGGTGGAGCCTTGCTACCTGAACAATGTATCAAGCAGAGGGCTGATAAAGCTGCAAGGGCAGCCAGTTTGCTCCATTCTGGACTCTGACTGTGATTCTTGTTTCCTTTCCCCACACACCATTTGGAAACTTCTTAGGCACCTACTAGGAAAGGGGAAGAAAACCTGATGAAAATATTTAATAGGATGCAAAGGCCTGCCAAGTGCCTGCTTCATCTTACTTCATGGCTGGATTCATCTTGCTGTAGATGGACAGAAGCAGGAGTCCAGCTGCTGCTATACCCAGTAATGCCGACAGTCTGGGGCATGTTACAAAGCAGAAATAATGTGAGCTGTATGGAATGTAAAAAATTAACATATGTAAGTGTTGGCTTGTTTATTGGTTTCAGCTTAGGAGTGGTTAAATGACAAGATTCCCAGAAGTAGTGGATGGTACGGCCTCCAGGTAGCAACATGGCCTGGGATGTCTCTAATATCAAAGTGTAATCCCATAAAGTTCTTGTTCTGCTGCAAGATTGTAATACTGTGTCAGACTTTGCTGCTTCTGAAGGCTTATAGTTATGATAATTCTTCTGTAAAAGCAACAAATTCCTTTAAATCTGCCACATTTCTCATTTAAGTTTTTATGAAATTCAAGTTTGTTTTCAAGCTCTTCTAAACATAGATATTAAGATTATAAAATTGAGAGAAGTGCTGCTGTTAATCGGATGCTCTTTATAAATGTGTTACTAGGACTATCATCATGAAAATATATAGTTCTATGCAGACTAAAATTCTTCTGTAATTTTGTATAATTTGGATCACTGAAGTACAAGATACACACAAAAAAAGAATTCAAGTACTTTGCTACATTTCCTTAAATATTGAATCAGTTAAATAATCTACATCTTTCAGAGAATTAAATGTAAATGTTTGAATTTTTGTAACAGCTGGGGAGTCATCTTGGGCTAACAGTTCATAAGTATATAATCTCCAGCATTTAACTGAAGCACTGATACAGATCAGTAGGGAAAAGTACAGTTGTAAATCTGGAGTTGAAGGTTCAATAGTGAACTAATTGGTAGTACTGTCTTTGAAGATGTTCATGGAAATAGTAATTCTTATCCTTTATCTTGGAGTGGGTTAAGGCCCTTTATATATACTTTATCCCTGGGGCTCCCCTTTTCCTTCTCTGAATTAAAATCCCCTATTTATGGTGTTCTGTTTCTTGCAGATGCACGGGTCCTAGGGAGAAGCTCATACTGTTATTTATTGTGCAAAGGCAGCAGTAGTATGGTCCAAGAGTGCTGGCTCTTCATCTTGGCTTCGCAGTCATAATGCCCTTTCAATGCCATATGCTGTGTAATTTACTAACCTTTCCAAGCTCTATTTTAAATATTTCCTCAAGAATACATTTTTACTGTAAGGAATCACGGTGACTTCTTACTATGTTAGCTTTCCCTGCCACCCAAGCACCAGGGGAGGAAGGATACTAGAATGCTGCTGTTTTCTGTATGGACCAGCTACCAAAACGTGATAGGAGACGTCTTGCATCTGTTTTCAGGCGTTCTTTCCTCTGCTCAAATCCAGTCGTTCATGTTCACATCCTTCCCAGCCTTGCTGCATTACCTTTGCACCGCTGCCACCTGGTGGGAGGCAAAAGGGAAAATTGAGAGGAAAGAATGGGACAGACTTCTGTTTCAAAAGCAACTTGTGGTGATACCATAGTCTGCAACAATGAAGCACTTGCTGCCTGTTGGAAACAGTATGACTGTCTAGTTGGGTGTGACCGGAAAGAACCAGTCTGACGCAGGCGGCGCTCAAGATAAATTGATGAACTGTACTGAGCAGCTCTAATGGCTTGTTTACAGGAGCACGTAACTTAGCTCATTAGGCAGAATGTTATGATCAGCATAGTGCAGCAACAGTTAATGTCTGTACGTTGCTCCTGGTGGTGAAAATATAATAGAAGTAGTTTTGAAAGTGTCTGTCACATTGCTGTGTGCAGAGTTTCTCCCTCAAAAATTACTTGCTGAATATAAGTGTGTGTAGTGGAACTGTGTGGATTAAATGTTTGTAGTAGGTATTTTTTTCTTGCATAATTTATTTTAGAGTTATGTTACTACTGTTTAATTTGCCTACAATTAAATTATCCTCTGATTTGAAATTATTAAAATCCTATGAGCGGCCCTAGCATATGTTCCGTTATTATTACATTGTAAAACAAAGCAAATATTTGATCCTTGATTGTCTGATTGTTTTTTCTTAACCTGGATACCTGAACCCTTTGTCCCAATTATTTACAGAAGTACCCAGATTTTATTATATTTTAAAAAAATATTTTGTAGTATTTAGTTTGTCTACTGCTCCAAAGGGGCTCAGTCCCTCTGTACTTATTACAGCTTCTGTCTGGGAAGCAAAACAAAATGCTTCATTAAATGGACGTTATTAAGGTGCAAGCATGATGCTCTAAAACTGCAGAATGCCTGACCATTAATTGCTGCTGCTTGGCCTGTGCCTTGTTAACTGCGATCTGAGGGACTTTCCAGGTCTCCCCTCCCTCATCCAGGAACAGTGAACTTGTGTTGTTCTATACAGACTCTGCCTTTCTATGATGTGTGTACATGTCAAAATCGGAAATGGACTGTTCTGTGCATGTTTAAGTTCTGCGTCTCTTGTAACTTACCCTCAGGGTAAATCAGTTTATCTCTGAAGACTAGAGAATTGTGTTTAAAGTGCATCAATTGTCATGTCTCCTCAGACCTGTAGACTGTGCAGCTTAATACTAGAACACTAGACATCAGGGAGATTTCTGCTGTATCACTGATGGCAGCTGCTCTGTCTTGTCTTTGAGGGGACGGTGACTGACACCGTAATAGCCAGAATGTGCTGCTTGGGTCATGTATGTATAGTACAGTATCAGAATATTTAGGGTGGTTTTTTTGGGGGGGTAAGAACTTTGCTAGAATTAGTTGTCTTCATATACACACAGTAAATGGCTTTGTTCCTTTGCTTTGAATCTCATGCTTTTGTTAGACTCTACTATCCACAGAATTATGATGTTTCAGAAATGCAGGACAGATTACTTTCATAATACCGTTAGTTGCATTATAGAAAACACAGAAAGGTTTATTGTATTTTAAGACTTAAAAAATGTTTTGTTCAGGTTGGTGTGACTTCCACAAATGGAGACTTGAAAGGATTTATAGATCAGAACCAGAGTCCAACAAAAGGTAAGAGAATTCTGCTTGTGTACATAGAAAAGAAGCATACATTAACAGTTATTTCTGTCTTGTGTTTAGTAAATTAGTATTGCTGCTGATATCACTGCATATGCTTGATTCAGTTTTGAGAGGCTCAGAATTTAAATGTTCAAAGTGTATTCACACATCCACACTGATGTTTTATTACTGACATGCAAATGTCAGTAACAAATACTGGATTTCAGAGGGGAAAGGAGAGTGTGGTAAAAATAATCAGAAGATAAAATAAGCTTTCCCTCTTTCCCTTGCTTTGCCCCCTTTTTCCCCTGCTTTCCCCCTTTCCCTTTTGCTCTCTTTCCCCCTTTCACTCTCCTTCCCTCTTCCCCCCCTCCCTTTTTTTTCTCTTGTCTTGATGGTTAATAATGTGCTAAAGTTCCTTATTTCCACCCTACCCTTAAAATTCTCAGACTTTGATGTAGTCCGGATAAGAGAGAAGGTTAAGCACAACTTTAGGGTCAGTGTTATCTTGTGGTACTTTTATAAGCATTCTGGACAATTTACAGTAGTAGCTATGTTTTGTCCTATCCTGTTTCATCTTAGCATGTCTAGTTTCATCACTCCTGACTCTAAAATAGTGTGCTGGCAGTCAGAACAGCTATAGGATTCCAGTAGAATAAAACTGCAATCCTATATGAATATTAGGAAACTTGGGGGATTTACAATTCAGGTAATGCTTTGATTGACCTTTCTAAGTAAACACTGGTTTGCTGTTATCCACTGCAAAAAACAAATGCAAGTACTACCTGGAGGAATGATTTTTTGTCTCATCACAACAGTTTCAGAGTCCGAAAAAATGAAATGGTCTAAATAGCAGATGGCTGGAGCTAAGGTATCTTCCTCCTTTTCTAAACAATGCAGAACAATACAGACTGTTTTAGGCCTCTGAGAGTTAATTTACTGTGCACTGGTGCAATAATTGCCCTTTGTGGTTCATTATTTTGTGTTTACTGTGTCATGATACTAGGGAACAAGAGCAACATTTTCAGATAATTTGGGACAAGCAATTAATTTGTTCAGCGAATGACTGAATTGAATAACCTTACCACGTAGAGGGCATTGCTGTTAGCAGTAACATCTCAGTGATCCTTATCCCAGTCTTCATTAGATTTTGCTTCTGGGATGACAGATATATTATTCACCTCTATTCTTCTATATTTTTTCACACGTTATGCTCTAAGGATTTTTTTTTGTAAGCCTATAAATAAAATTAAACATCACTGACATCTCTGTTGAGATTTAACGTCTTGTTCACACTGGCTTATTCTTCTTGGAGAATAAGCACTAGAAATGCGCAATCAATTGCTTGACCCTTGTGCTCCAAAATTGCCTTCTCTGCCTTTTTCTTCCATTTACAAGTTTAACTTTCAAAATCGCTTTTCTCCCTGAGTTTTTCCCCTGAATATCTGAAGCAGTTACTGTTGCTGCTGTTCCTGTATGCATTTGATCAGGCTTCATTTACCTTTCCCACTGTGACCTTTAGCGTCTGTGCACAGTCTCTGGATATTTTCCAGGTTTATTTTGCTACAGGAGAAGTTAATGCTCACAGACTGCTTAGGTATTGCAACCTAATCTCTAAGTCTTAAAGTACTGCTGTGTCACTTGTGCTGATTTTTAAATCTGAATTACTGTTCCTAAATAGGTTGACAGGTATAGTATATTTGGGAATTCAGTTTTCTTATTACTTGCTTTTTTCCTGTGCTTGTTAGTAAATGCTGTGATCTTCCAGCTGTAGCTTTTTATTATTATTATTATTATTATTATTAATAGTGTTTTGGGATTTTTAGAATACTTTTAGTAATTTTTTGTCGTGGTTTAAGCCCCCCACCCACGCAGTTTTCTCACTCACTCACTCCACTCTCTTTCTTCCCCCAGTCCCGGGGGGATGGGGAGGAGAATCAAAAGAATGCAACTCGCACAGGTTGAGATAAGAACAGTTTAGTAACTAAGGTATAACACAAATCACTACTGCTGCCACCAGTATTAATACAAGAGAAATACAAGGAAAGAGAATACAACTGCTCACCAAGCCCGACCCAGCCAGTGCACCCCCCAGCAATGAACCTCCCAGTACCAAAAACCTGACCATGCCATGCACCCCCAGTCCACCACCACCACCACACCCTTCCTGGGTCTCTGCCCTCCGTGTTCACATCCTGGACATGATGTGCTGTGGTATGGAATAACCTCTTTGGTCAGTTTGGGTCAGGTGTCCTGTCTCTGCTTCCTCCTGCTCCCCCTCCTCCCTGGCATAGCATGAGACTCAGAAAGTCCTTGGCCAGACAAAACACTGGTGTTATCAGCACAGCTCCAAGGCCCAAAAATCAAAAACACAGCGCTGCACCAGCTACCAAGGAGAAAAATGACTGCTACTGCTGAACCCATGACATTTTTTTATTCCTTGTATAGATGATGTCTGGGAAAAAGCAGAATCTGTAGTAGCCGGTATATCTAAATATGATGCAGATTTATGAAGTAATTTGTTTTATATGTGGTGATTGCAGAATCGCATCCAGATTTGTAATTCCTTGTACAAAGACTTACTGCCTAATTATGAAGGGAACTGGATTTTTCTTTCCAGGTGTGCCTAGAAAGAAACATGACAGTACTTATCAGAGCATTAACTCCAAATGTTGTTTGCTTTGTTTACTGAACAATTCTTGTTCAACAGACAATTTACTTTGCTCCATTTGTTGCCTTTAACTTGCCGGCAACAGGCTCTTCCAGCTAAAGTATCTGCATTTGGAGCTTGTTTCCTCTGCTTGAAATGAATACTCGTTGCATCTGAGAGGGAATGCCACATGTGGTTGGCTCTTGACTAATGGTCAGGGTTCTCACCTGATGCCAGGGGCCCCCTGTTGCAAGGACAGTCATTGGGTGAAGTAATTCAAGTAGTAGATTCTTACTGTTACAGTCAAAATGGTTCAGCTATGTCAGGCTGGGCTGACTATGCATCATTTCCTTCTCTGAAAGTATCTGGGAGACTAGTGGTGAAAATTACTGCTGTAGGAGACCTGCATTTTAATTTTCCCAGACAAAAAAATGGCCCTGGTTCTCATTCTTTAGTGAATGAGTACTATTGGGTTACTGAATGCAAAGGGGATTGATGCTTCCTCTCATGTTTTAGAGAACAGATGATTGTTGTTGCTTTTAGCCTTAGGGATAGATCTGTATGTGGGTGTTAGGTATTCTTCCAGTGTTTTATCATAGATTGTGCCCACTGTGAGGAACTCCTGGTATGTGCCATGCCAACAGGACTGACACACTCCTGGATGCAGGCAGAACTTTGGTGCTTAATAAAGTTAATTGACAACTAAGGTACTCCATTATTTAGGTAAGGTCCCAGTCTGAGTAGCAACATGTCTTTGTAGAGTTGGCCTATTCTGTTAAAATTATGAAGCATTATAGTTCAAGTTAGTTCTCAAACAGCTATAATTGGGTTTGTGAATGAGTTGGATAATGACAGCTCAGTTGTGGGTTTGAGTGATTGTTTCAAGCCATGAATGAATTGAATCAGACATACTGTAGAGTTCATGTGTAACCAGTAGGATTTAAAATTTAATCTGTTTGGGCATTCCCAGTCAGGAACTTGAACACTTCCAGTTTTGTAATCCTGGTCATACATACTGTAAACTGGAAAATCAGATCTTCTCATGCTGATGCCATGCAGAGGGCACGTCTGTATGTTTTGGTCGCTTGTACCATAACGCCACCTCACCTGCTTTCTGTGCATCTACACAGGTGTCTGCGGCTTTGGGGGCTCCTCTCCTGTTTATAGGCCACCTGATCTGCTGAGCGCTGGAATTGCTAGGTACGAAGCAAGGTTTGCAATAGGATACTACTTGCAAATCATTTCGGTACTTAAAAAAGCTGCTGCTTCTCAGCTGTAAATTCAATGAGACTGGTGCCATCAGGTGAGCACTGTAATAGAACACACCTGAAATGGGTTGTTGCCTTCTGCAGTGACAGGTGAAGGGACGGTGTGCTCTCTGGATTCCTTTGAGCAAAACAAGGTATGCAGAGAGCTGCAAATCTGGGAGGAGCTGTGGCTCTTCGAGCCCTCTGCCTGGCCTGTGCAGCTCTGCGGAACAAGCCGGGCTGCGGCGGGGCGCTGCCCGCTGCTGGCGCGACCAGAATCGCCCCCACGCGCGCGGGGCTGCCCCGGCCAGCGCTGTCCGTTCGGACGCCGGGTGCCCGCCTGAGGGCAGCGGCCGCGTCAGGGCTCACGCGGGCTCCGCCGGGGCTCGCTCGGCGGGCGACTGCTCGCGCCTGGACCCGCCGCACGAGGGCCCCGGGTAGCAAAGGCGCGCGCGGGCGGGTGGCGCCATCGTCTGCAGCGGAACGGAGCGGGCTCGGCCGGAATGCCCCCGCTGCCCCTCTCCCGCCCTGTTTAAACGTAACATGGCGGCGCTTCGCGGCGGAGCCGGGTCCGCCCGAGGCCGGCGGGAAACGTCCAACTCAGGGAAAGCGGCTCCTGGCTGACCGCCGGCGGCGCGGGCCGTGAGGCAGCGCAGGGGCTGCGCTGCCAGGCCCGGCAACCCCGAGGGGTCCGTGGCAGGGAGCCGCTCCTGCAGCAGTACAGGCTGGGGCCGACCGGTGCGGAAAGGACCTGTGGGGCTGCTGGGCAGAAGGCTGAGCTTGAGCCAGTGATGGTTGGCTCAAGGAAGACTAGTCTTGCTCAGGGATGCAGGAGGGTAAGGGTATCCCTGGCTGCATGGGGAGGAGTGCTGCCAGCAGGTCGATGGAGGTGACCCTTCCCCACACTTCAACCCTGGTGAAGCCACTGCTGGGAGTTACGGGGCTTCCCGGTGGAGGATAAAGCCATCGTGGAGAGAATTGAGGCAAGGGCAATGAAGATAATGAAGGGACTGGAGCATCTCATACGGAGAAAGGCTGAGAGAGCTGGCACTGTAGTCTGGAGAAGAGAAAGCTTGGGCAATTTGTTAGTGTAATGGAGGGTGCTTAGAGGAATGAGGCCAGGGCCTTCCCAGTGGTGCCACTGACCGGACCAGAGGCATCGGCACAGCCTGAAACACAGGACATTTTCCCTGCAACATCAAGAAACACTTTTTACTGTGAGGGAGACTGAGCGCTGGCACAGAGAGGTTATGGATCTCTATCCTTGGGGATATTCAGAAACCATCTGGACATAGTCCTGGGCAGCCTGCTCTGGGTGGCCCTGCTTCAGCAGAGGGCTTGGACAAGATGACCTCCAGAGGTTTCTCCTGACTGTTCTCTGATTCTGCCTGCAGTTTCTTGTAACTGCTTGTGAAGTATGTATTTTACCAAGAACAGTCAGTTTAGCTGGGGGAGAATGAGGGTGGTGTTAGCCATGAGTTAATGTTTTTCATAAACTTGAGAAGTTGGGGGATTGATCAGGGCTGTTACAACTACAGCAAAAATCCCTGTAAACTCAGTAGAAATTACCATGAAGGTTTGATTTTGGGGAAAACGTTTTGCCAGACTTGAAGCCAGAAAACTCCCATTAAGAATTTGTCTCTGAAAAAAGATGTCTGTGGTTGTGTCATTCAAAACTCATAGCTGCTGATAGGAATAAAAAGGTAATACATCCAAGCTAAGAAAAAAGTGTAGTAAAGATTAGTTTATATTTGATAGATTGCATTTTTAATGATACTAATTCCCAGGGTCTTATTTCGGCATGCTTTTAGCTTGTTTTAAAAGTACTTGACGTACATGACCTGCAGGTAAGGGATATTGCCAAAAGTAAATCAGATCAATTAAATACACTGAGAAGTTCCCTGGAGCACAAGCTTAATTTTCAATAGATAATGACCAGAAAACTTAACTCTAAACTTGTGAGTGCCTGGGAAAAAACCAACAAAAGTTACTGAAACCATAATTTGTTATCTTTCATAGGGAATGCTCTTGCATGTGAAAACTGAATTTATTTCTCAGGTTAACTGTTCTGTTTGCCTCCTAAACAAAAATCTACTGGCTGACCCAGCGTGCCTGTATCTGAGCGAAGACGGTGGGTGCCGATCCACTTTGGTCTATGAACAGTGAGTTGATAATTATTAGTTGATAGGGTATGAAAGGAAGAAGCAATAGTTTCCAGCTGGTTGAGTGACATTTACTTCTCATTTAAAAAGTGTAATGTAGACTAACACAGTAATTTTGGTGAATTGCACTGTCCTTGGTTAATAGTGTATATTCCTAAAAAACCTGTGATTTTACATGGTGCTCTCTGTTTATTGCTGTAGAGGGAAAAGGGAGCTCAGCTCTAGACTGTCTGTCTTGCAGCAGCCTCCATGAGGAAGGGAGGATCCTTTAATCAGATCAAATTGCAATCCAGATTGCTTTGGGTGGGAATCATAACTTTTAATGCACCTTCACAATCAACTTTGTTTCATTAGGTCTTTTTTTTTTACTACTTAATTTTATTAAGCCCTGATAGAGCTGGTGTTCCAGAAACTTCTCAGTGCACAGGATTGCCGTATGCCTGTGCTACTGTGTGAAGGAAGTGGTAAGGTGGGTATCTTTTTGATTGCTTTGATGGACGTTTTCTCTGGCAACAGTGCCAGTGAAGTTGTCCCTGGTCAGCTCACGGCTGCTTTTAAACATTTTCCTTAGTTGGTACCAGTGTAGCTGTGTAGGTGGCTGAGCAGTTCACTGCACAGATTAAGCCAAAACACACCCAGTGTTCCCCCTTGCCAAAGGAAAAGGAGGCAAGTTCACTGCATAGTCATAGCCATGGCTGTGCTTGTGGGCAGGAGTGCGGTTTGGTGATAAGGTCTCCAAGAATGAGTTTTAGTGGCAGTGTGCTGGATATCTGACCAAGTCTCGAGGCCTGGAGAGCGCTGGGAGTTCATTGTGTGCTTGAAGAGATGTTCTGAAATGGGCAGGGCAGCGGAATTGGTTATCAGTAGGCCAATCCTTGGTACTCTGAGATTCATGCAACTCTTATCTCCTATAAAATTATCACAATTGAACAGTAAAAGACTGAAAATGTACTGATCAGTGTAAGCCTGAAGTGCACTGTAATACCATCTGCCCCATTTTGTTTTTTCTGTAGATCTCTTTGATTTCATGTGATTCTAGATATGTATGTGATTCTACAGACTATGTAGGGTTTTTAAACTTGGGTTTGCATTTATAGCCGTAGTAAGTTTGTGCAAGAAACAAATGTATCAAGAAAATATGTGCATACTAATAACATGCTAATAGTTTGGGTTTTCCATATGCTTTATACTGCTCTATCCTGATCTTGGAGATCAGTTCATGCTGTAGTGTAATAGAGGACCCAGAGGACACATCACACATTATTGCAAAATATTTTATCGGACTTCCAGGATTTCACAACTCTGTGTTTTTGTGCTGTGACTGTCAAGCCGTAGTCTGTATTATTTACAATGGCTGGTCATTGATATACTTTTAAAAATGTGGAATTTTTTTCAGAGCTCTGAATATGTAATCCAAATTAGCAGCACTTCCCTGGTGTTTTGTCTAAAAATTCAAAGGCGTTTTTTGTCAATGTGCATATTGCATGTGACCCTAACTGCCTGGCCCCAGCTTCCATCACCTATGGTTCCCTTGAAACTGGCTCTGACAGATGCTATAGATTCTGGTTGACATTGTTCCTGATTTTTTGTGTAACTAAGCTGCAGTCCCAACAGATTAAGTTATACGGGTGGGGGTGGGAATCACTAAAATCTCCTTAGCTTCATATTTGTAAGGGGAGTCCATGTTGTTTGTGTGAAGTTATTTAGGATGCCACATAATGTTTTAGTGTTGTGGGCTGGTTAGAGTGTGCATGTGAATATACATGAACATAAACATGAATCACTTTGTTCTGTGACTCCTTGAAGCTGAGGAGCATTTAAATTGAATTTTTCTTTGTGTGTGCAAGTAAAAATATTTTGCACGTGCCAGGACAGATCATAGTTTTACAGTGATCATTTTTCTCAATATGAAGGAATAGCAACAGCAGTTTTGCTCCATGAGAAACAGCAACAGTGCTGACTTGAGGGATGGAAAGTTATTTGTAGAATATCACTATTCTACAAATTATTCTACAAATTATTATGTAGAAGCAAAGTGCTTTTGTTCTAAGAGAAACACACATATGCCCACTGGATTTCTTTTACTTTTGGATTTCCATCAGCTGTGAGCATGCTCAGTTTGTGGTAGGGTTATATATATTGCAGTTAAAGCCCTTCTATGAGAGTTTGAAGTGGGGCTCTTTCCCATGCGCTTGGTTTTCCATAGGTAGAGTGAGAATAATGACACCCATCTCCTTTGTGCTTTGAAAGTACTGCTGAGAAACATTATTTAAGAATTGAGTATTATAATACAAATTGTTCTAGTTTGATCCATCTTTGCTGGCCTTTTTCATCCATGAGCTAAGATGACCGTGACTTGGAGGCTGATGGGTCTCATTGTGTTCAGCTTATCACTGTACCCACTGCTGGGTTTCACTGGAACATAAACCAGTGTAGTCTTTTTTTTGTCCCCAGATGATGGGAGCTATTAAGACTTGGTACTTATTTGGAATCTAATCGTGTGTAAATCCTTTACAGTTACTGTGTGTTAAAGTGTGTAGGTAATTCATTTGGTGATGTTTCTGCTTTAAGTTGAATACAGAAATCTGTTGAGTATGTTTTAGAACTCTGTTGAATATTTTTAGATGATCTACGCGTGACAACTACTTCCTCCTAGTTTTTCTGTGCTGTTCTATAAAAAAGCCTTGAAGAAATTGTACCTGTTAATGCTGTTTTGTAATACTACGGTGCCGTCAGAACTCTGGAGATTGCCAGCTCTTCAGCAAACAGCAGTGCGCTGGCCTTGACAGCCTTGACAGTCTGGTGTAAAATACAGCCAGTCACCTTAGCAAGCAAGTGCCCCCTCTTGGGGCTGGTTGTACTTGCTGCTGCACTTTCCAGTTTGTGGTGATGATGTCCTGGCCAGCTCCAGGTCCTTCCATGGCAGCTGTGTCCCACGGACCTGGGCTGCTGCTGTGCAAGGGCTGTAGGCAGGATGGGATGCTCATGGAAGTTGGATTTCTCTGTGTTTAGAGAAGAGCAGTGGCATTGGTGATACCAACTGCAGAATCTGTCTCTTCAGGTTGGGGTGCTGGTGTGATACAGCTGAACTAAACATCATGTTTGCTGTGAGGACAGATGGGAGGGTGGTGCTTCCACCATTAAATATTTGGAGCAGTTGAGGTCACATGAGTATCTGGACTATGACACTATTCTGGGGGAGAGAGAGAGGGAAACCCCAAACAAACAAAAAGAAACCCATGAGGCAGTGAATATTTTATTCATAAGTGATAAAACTTTTTATTTTCTAGTTTTTCAACTGCTGATGTATACACAGAATTACCTCATTGTGGAAAGTTTGGTTGCTCTTTCCTTCTGCCCATAGTGGATGAGAGAGACCTCACTCATAAAATAAAGTGGTCCCTTTCCATCCTACCTGTGTTTAAAAGTCTGTACAGTCACGCAGTTCTATTTACCCATAAAGGAGTTAAAAAGGAAGATGAAGGGCAGGGAAGCTTGATCAACTCTTAAGATCATTTTGACACTACTGCTGCAAAATGTGGGATTTGTGTAGGGATTAGAAGATGAAAATGTTTCTTACCTCCAGCAACTCTAATCAAAACCACTTCAAAGCATATGTTATATGTAAGCAACTGTCTTTTTAAACGAAGTAATTTGAAGGACTCTTTACTAAAGCTGCCTTGATGATGGCTGTATACCTTTATCTAGGTAGCCTTGTACCTGAAAGCTCAGTGCAGCCATAGCTCTTTATTAGGGTTTTTCCCAGGGTTGCTGCAGTAAATCTGGTGGCTGTGTGTGGCTTTGGCTGTGGGCATTGTATTTTTAAGCTACAGTTTTCAGAGAATCTGCTGCGCGTGTGTGCGCGAGGGGAGGTATATATGTACATATGTGCAAAGAGATCACCAGCTACCTGCCACGTGTTGAGAAGGAAACAAACTGCGTGCACAGTGACTGATGTGGAGTGGTGGGTAGATGCATATCTGACAACAACAGTGCTAACTGTACTGTACACCAGCAGTGCTGGTTGTATGGTACAGTGCATCTGACTGTGTACCAGCAGTGCTAGTTGTACAGTACAGTGAGTCTGACAGATTCCAGTCTTGAGTTGTGAATCGTGACGTTACAGTGCCTCTTGCAGGCCAGCAGTGTGGCTGGAGGTCGCTCTGTGATGTAACCCTATGGTAAAAGAACTGTTGGCCAGGAGCTGACATGCACTTTCCATGTGACCTTATGTGGTCGGCACCAGAGAAAGTAATTTGTTTTCTCTGATCGGAAAAGGGGCGAGGAGAAAGCATGAGAGCTGATCCCAGGGGAAAAGGTGCCACAAGTTTCAGCTGCAGCAGCAAAGAGGGAGATTTCTATAGCAGTACTGGGAAGTGACAGGCACGTCACTGATGACAGCAGCCTGCAGTGGGAGGGGAAATTATGTTTTTATGGGAATATGCGAGCACAGTTTAGCACATCCTGGGCAAAATCCTGTGGCAGAAGTGAAACTGACAAGTGACTGGCCAGTTTAGAGAACTATTTTGAGCTCAAAATGGGAACACGGTGTACATAAGTCAGGAATTATTGTTGTCTTGTGCACTCTGGCACTGCCTCACAAGAAGCTGTTTCATAACAGAGCAGGAAGGTACTGTGGGGTGAGTTTGCGAATGTGTGGGGGCTGTAAGTGGGTTTTTTTTCTAGGTGAGTTAGTTGAGCCATAGATCACTCAATTTATGGAGTTGAGAAGAAACAAACTGCTGCTCAGGATGTTCTCAGATACAGATCTGCCTTTTGGAAAATCAGCACCCAGTGGTACTCCAGATGTCAAAGGGATTTGCACAGAACATTACAACATCCTTGTCTGAAATTGTAAATATTTCTCATACTTGTTCATTTTTTGTAAGGGGCAGATGTGTATGTGTACATCTGTTCAACTTTTGTGCTGTACCTACAGAAGATCACTTCTAAGTTTTCTCTCTATTGTATTGCTCTGTTCATGTTACAGAGAAACTACAGTGTCGAATGTATGATTTTCCATTTACCTCGTGGCAGAACATAGGTGCACTAAAATAATAACCTGAACAACCATGGTTCAGGACCACACTGAGAAGAGGAAAGTAAGCAGTGGAGGGGAACAGCTTATATGAGAAAAGAGTAGGGAACAGCAATGTGCAGCCCCATCGAGTCACCTTGGGACCATCTTTGCTCAGCTGGCTATGGGCTAGCTCCTGTGGCAGGGAGGTGTAGTGAGGGCTGGGTGTGAGCTGTTCTGAGCAAACCGTCAGCGCCCGTGCCTTCAGTTTCTGTCTGCTGGTGCCAGGGAGTCCCAGTGGCTCTTCAGGAGCCAGTCCTTGTCTTCACAGCCCATGACCCCAGCCAGGCCCAAGCTGCCCCTGGATTACAAGGCAGTGCCGGCTCCTCCTTGTATTTGATTCTGCCTCCAGACCCAGTGCTGTCATTCCCCATGTGGAACAAGGCTGTTAAGGTTACAGCTTAAACCACGACAGTGTAAGAATGAGAGGAGTTGTTTGATCGATTCCCAGCTCTTTTGCTTTGGAACTGTCACTAGAGACAGGAGCTGCTGCTGCCACCATACCCACAGATAAATGTATTCACTGCTTTGAGTGGCTTGTATGCACCAGCTTGAACACCCGTGTGCTAATGGTAGTGCTCTAATGGTAGTGTTCTGCATGACAGTTTGATTAAGGTAATAAGTCTGAATAATCAAGATTACAAGATAAGATTTGGCCTAGAGGAGGAGCAGCACCATTTTTGAGGCCCTCTGCATGCTGCTGCGCTTCCTGATGATAATGAGCAGTTTATGGATGGGTTTATGGATGAGCTAGATCCATAAGCAGCTCAGGATCATAAAAATGATAAACATCTTGGGATCATTACATGCTGGATTAGAGATCACATGGATGCCTTTATCTTGATGTCCAGCTGCCCACTCTGGTACTTCAGGTAAGTAGTAAAGGTGTCATTTACACTGATAAGCTGCAGTAGGCTTACTTCACTGGTGTCCCTGCCCATGGCAGGAGGCTGGAACCAGATTATGTTTAAGGTCCTTTCCAGCCCAAACTGTTCTGTGATTCTGTTTATAGAATAACACTGTGTACATGTGCTTATGTTATAAATAGGGTTTGTATGCCGACTGTAGGGAAAAGTACACTCATTCATTTTAACTGTTAATGCTGAGGTGAGAGGTGGTGTGCTCTTAGGCATGAAAAAAATGTTTCTGGAAGTAAACCACTAACACATCATTCTAAAGCTAAAGTATTGCAGATAGTTCTGTGAGGTGTTCTTGTGACATCTGAAAGGTCTGGAGGCTTTTATGTGAGGGTGTGTCAAAAAAGCTAACCTGAGTCCAAAACGTTCAAATGATGTGAGAATTTGCCCAAATGTTAGTCATCGATTACTAAGGAAGTAATTTAGAACTCTTTACTGCTCTCTTTAGGTAACATTTCAATAATCACATTGCCAGTTTCCAGCACCAACTCCCCAACGAAGATTTTGCCAAAAACCTTAGGACCAATCAATGTGAATGTTGGACCCCAGATGGTAAGTCCTAACTTGTGTAACAAGCCACATGGCTTCCTGCTAGCTTAAAATGGAAACATGAAAGCAAAGATGTGAGTAGTGCTACGAACACGCTGCTTCCTGCCTCAGCTGCAAAGGCTGCTCAGGTGCCCCATGTGGGTGGAAAGGTGATGATGTGTGGGTACTGCCACTCCCAGCAGCCATCCTGCATGTGACCTTGGGGGATACCTGTCCTCCTGGCTTTGAATGGACATGGATACACTTCACCAGCTGCCATTTTAACTCAAAAGTGTGGTAAGAAAAAAACCAAAAAATCCCATTAAGAATTTTATTGAAACTCTTTGACTGTTGTGAGTCATGTTCTCACCAGTGGGATCTCCAGCAGCACCAAGCAGTAAACGTCTCGAGTGTGACACTGAAGATTTAACTTGTTGAAGCTCCTCTTGTTGTAACTGTCTTTTCCTGTCAGTGATAACCGTGTGTGTTTGCATGCATGTGTATTGCCAGACTGGCTTTGAGAAAACATCTGGGTGTTCTGGTGGCCAGAGAACTAATTATGTGATGTCAATATGGGGAACCCTTTCTAGTAACCTGCTTGCCAGGCACTTATCCTGACTGCACTTACCATTTGATGAGTTTTAGAAACAGTTGTGTTGGGTGTTTTTCACATCACTTTTCTTCAGTGGCCCCAGTTGGACGGAGGGGCACAGGCACTGCAGCAGCCCTCGTGCTGTGCTCTCTACGGTGCAGAGCTCTCCAGATGCAGTACTATTTACAGGGTGTCTGCTAGAGAATGGTCTTCTTCAGTGCCTCAGTACTGGTACATGTCCTGCTGGAGCACGTGCCCTGCGACATTTCACTGGGGTAGTTCTGCTACAGGAGCTGTATTTTGTGAGTTCAGTAAATAATAGCTGAGAACAGGGGTGAGCAGTCCCTGCTTTAACAAGTGACTTCTCAAAGCCTTGCTCTTGCATCGAATGAACCCTAGTTACAGGTTTAGATTGTACAGCAGGTAGAAGTTGCAAAAGCAACTGCATGGTATGAAACACACATTTATCTTTTTTTATTTTATATTTAATGTTTTATTCTTATTTTACTCTGTTGCTTTGCAAGGATAGATCTCTGTTCAGAAAATATTTTCTTACTAAATAGCGATTTACACAGGCCTTGTAAAACATCAGGAGAGCTGTGCGAGTTGTCTGCTAGACCATTTAAAGAGAATATTCACAAGTTCATAACAGAGGGAATGTCAGCACTCCTTTGGCACCTTGCCTGCCTTAGCAATACCCTGCTGCTGCGAGGGGTTCTAGTGTTATTTAATCACCGCAGGCTTCAGCCCTTGGGGCACTCGAGGCCCTACAGGCCAGCACACAGCCCCAGGGGCAGTGGAGGGGGCTGTTGGCTGCTTGGTGACCATCACTCTGAATCCCCTGGGGCATGGCTGGGCAAGCAGTGGAATTGGCACAATCTGCAGGCTGGATTCTTCTCTATGAGAGTTTGTTACAGGTTCTTTAGATTTGGTCTGTAGGCATAACAGCATGTTATTGATAAAATGTGTTTAATTACAGGAATTTAACACATCCTACAGGTGCTCTGTTCACTAAATTAGGGTGAGGTCTTCCGTTTTGTTTTATGCTATGCAGTGAATTTATGTGATTACTTCAGGCACAATGGAAAAGTACTTGCTGTTCAGATGGAATTAGTGCTCTGAAAATATACAGTGCAGCATTTGTTTGTGAAAGCAAAAGCATTCACTAGCAAACTTGAAAGTGACACTGAAATAATGCCAGTTTGTGTCCCTATGACACCTGTGGCTTTATATAACAGGCAGCTCTGGGCTGGATTTTTGCGTGGGGGGGGAAAGGGGTGACAGCCGTGGGAGGGGGCTGCTGCTCCCGGGGTCCCTCAACAGTAGGAGGCACCAAGGCACAGGGGACATGGTCAGTCCCATTGTGATTTGCCACCTCTGTTACAGTGGTCACGTGAAGAGGCTGGATACAAAATACTCCAACACGTTTGATCTGTGATATACAAGGCATCAGCAGAGCAATGTGAAACTTCAGAGAGGGTGGAATGTGGTGAAATGCATTTCAGTGTCCAGAATACTTAAGATCTCTGTGGCACGTCTGCAGTTTGCTCATATGCTCCCTGCAAATAGACGTCCTTTTAGTATTGCAAGAAACTGATGTAAAAAGTTAATGGATTGGGCCAATGTTTAATTGAAATGTTGCATTACTGACTCTTATGTCCTTGTGTTACACCACAAAAGCTTTTAGGCAAGCTTTTACAAATTAATCATTCAGTCGAAAACTGCTCCTGTGCCTGTGTGTATAGCAGCCAGCCTGCGATATTCTGCTCTCCACTATCAGCTACTAAATATCTAACTTGTACCTATGTGGCGGTTTTCCTAAATTTCTGGTTTCACTTGTTTTTGTCAAGCTATCCACTTGCAAAAATAAGTAAGGTCATTTTAAGTCTTTAAGACAAAAAATACATATATGTAATTATGCTGTGGTGTTGGGAGGGATGTGAAGTAATGCTTCATGAGCTAAGGAAATGCAAAATTCTTCAGATAACATTTTTTGTACTTGTTTAAACAATACTGATGGACAACAAATATCTGCTGTGTACTTATATGGGTATTGGTAAGTTAAGTAAGGAAACCACAGAGTTTAATACAGTCAGTACTCAAAATGTCACTTAAAAACGGAGTACAAGAAAGCTTTAAAAAAGTGAAATAAGGCATATAAGTAAAAAGCATTGTCCAAGCAGCTTTGGTATGAATTTACCATACTGGAATGAAAATAATTTACCATGTATTTTCTTTTAAAGTTTAACTAATACTGTTCTGGTTTTACGTACTGTCTGAATTCTTCTGGTGACCTATGTTAATGAATTAGATGAGATTTAAGAATTGTGACCAAGTGTCTTACTGTTAAAAAACACTGTACAATGTCTCCAGGTTTGACTACATGTAAGTTCAGTCCATGTTGTATAGACTTTACATGTCATTCCAGAGGTCCAGGGTTGTGTTATTAGCTTGCTGGAATGCCTTGAGATCTCGCGAATGCTGGAAACTGCTGGGAATGCTTTGCCAGCAGCTCAGGTTGTCTCCAGTACCAAAGGCAGATATTACAAGAGGCAAACCCATTGGAAAGGAGGTTTTAATGATTGCAGTGATCAAGAAATTGCCTGGGAGTACTTTTGAGGAAACAGTTAGATGTGCATGGGCATAGATCCTGTTTGCCAGAACTTGTTTAGTTCTTGTCGAGATGAGTAATACGGTAATGTGGTGCAATCAGTAGAAATCTTAACAGCATTGTGATTACCTTCATGTATGATGAGCTGCTTATGACATCCGTTCTGTATGTTTTGATTGCTGCTTCCATCTGGTACAGAAGCTGTTGTGGTTTTGTTGGGTTTTTTGGTGGTTTTCCCCTTAGTACGATGCTTGGTGAGGCTCTGGGGCTGTGGTAACCTCTGCTTTCTTAAAAGATCTGTGGTTTTATGTCTATAAATTTCATAGATCATAAGCACATCGCAAAGACTGACCAATTCGGGGAGTGTTCTCATTGGGAGTCCATATAACCCAGCTTCAGCTATGGTCACACAGGCACACATAACGGAAGCTTCTGGCTGGGTCCCAGGGTAAGATTGTTGTTTTATTAAAAGGTGTTTGAGGATCTGTTCTGATCTTTTCCTGTATTTATACTGTTGTGTCTATATGTTGTGTCACACCTTCTGGTTCTTGCACAACTATAAAGGAGTAAGCTCTTCAGCCTGTTATGCACCTTTGATGTCTGGAGCACATGAGTGTGGAAGTGCAAGCACTGGTCACTTCACAGTCTGTTTAAATTTTGTTCTATGGCATCATATGAGGGAGAGTCACAAATTCATGAGTCCTGTTAAAACAAGCCTTTATTTTTTTTTTTCATGAATTCATGGTATATCCAAATAGCTTTGCTATTGAACATACCGGAGGATGCCAACAGAGGGAGAGACAGTCAGAAACACTTTCAAAGGTGTTTAAGACCTAACTCTAATGGAAAATGTTGAATGTAATCACTGTTGTATTTTTACTACTATTTTACAATAGCAACAACTTTTCGTGGGGTTCTGAGGTACTCCAGAGTAACATGACTGTCTTTGTCTTCTCTAAGGAAATCTGGTCTTTACCGTATTTCATGGTTTGGTTTTTTTTTCAATAAGAGTACTGCTGAGCATTTCCGTCTCAAGACAGGTGCAGTGCTTTGCCTCTGAAAATGAAACATTTATTTCTGCATCTCAGTTAACTTCTGTAATCAGTGATGAGTGTCAGTGGTACCCTTCCAGCCCCAGAGGTGGGAAAATGGAGTATCTAAGAAACAGCAGAAGGGAGAGTACAGTGGTTGTACCTTGACTATCTGTGCTGTCAGCAAAGAGTGTTCTAGGCTCGTACTTCCCACTCACTGTATCCCCAGCACCGAATCAGTAAACTGCATGCCCAGCTGGGAAGTTTTTAAGTTAGGATTTTTTTTTTCCCTGAATATGTGTTTATTTCCTAAATCCCTCTCAAATCTCTTAGTTCTGATTTTATTTGAAAAAGGAGTTGTCAAAGATTGCTTTGTTTCAGCAAATTTTGTGACACGTGGAGACCAGGAACAAGTTGGTTCAGTCCCCAGAGGAGGGGAAAACCTGTAGTGTCTGTTCACAGCTACTGAACCAGAGGCTCAACACTCATTAGCTTTCTTAAGCTTCATCAAAACCTGGTGATGGAGATTACCGGACGGAAGCCTATTGTAATGGGTCAACCACTGCCACCAAGGAAGAGCACCATCCTTTTCTTCATATCCTGTCAAAATCTGCAGTATTTCCAATAAGCCGAACTATTGTTTCACACATTAAAAGGAGCAAGATGTTCTCCAGACTGGCTGATCAGTACTGATCCCTGCAGAAGTCCATACAATAGGTCATATTTTCATCTGAAGATCAGAGGTGAGGAAGGCTCTGTGGTACTGCCAAGCCTAAGAGGTGACCCCTTGCTGAAGACAGTTCCAAAGGACCGCAAACCCAAGTTCCTTGCTTTACCCATTGTTTGCTCCTCTTCACAGATTCCAAGTTGTTTCCAAAATCAGATGAGACAAGAGCATGTTCACTCTCGGGGCCCCATACCACCTCCAGTAGCCTGGCTTACAGTCCTGGGGCAGCTCTCCTTTCATTTACTGCTGGTCCAGGTCCCCATTGTGCACAGGAACACTGCAGCCCCTGGGCCAGCTGCAGCCAGCCCAAACCACAGGGCCTGTGACCTTAAGCACCACGGACAGGGGTTGCCACGGACACAGATCCTGCAGTGCTGAGGCAGACGTCTGCTGGTGGGTTCTGGGTTGTACAACCAGATACATGAGACTTCCATGCCATGGAGCTTTAAAGCCATAAATTTTGTTCAGCTCCCTTTTTTAGCATTGTCAAGTTTTAGCTGCGAAAGTATCTGCTGTGAGCCCTGGTTTTGAAATAGTAAGGTAACAATGTGAAGTATATACGGCGAGGTCTTAAGCACTGTGTGCACTGTATCACCTGCAAGAATAAAAGACAAGTTTGGAATACACCTTCTGCAGTCTGCTTGCTGTAGCTAAGGAACAAAACTGTAAGGAAGCCAGCAATAACTGGTGACTGTTGCTCCTGTGCAGAACTCATCTCAACTACTTCCTCAGAGTATCGCTTTCAGCTCCGTATGCATCAGCTCTAATATGAACTTAAGTGTTTTACCTTGTTTTTTGTTTAAAGATACCAAAATATTCAGTGTCCTGGAAATACAGGATTGATTTGTGCACTATTTAAATGCGTTCTTCCTCCAGAGGTGGAAATTTTAAATAGGAATTTTCAAAGGAGCTCAGCTTCTCCTTTTTGAAGAGATTTGGTTATCTGGCTCACACCAGCACTTCTTATGGTTTCTGATGAAATGAGTTGCCTAAAATTATACAGGCAAAGCATGGTAAATTTGGGATTAGAAGTTCTATGGCAGTGACCTTAGAAAACCTCCAAAGTCCTGAGTACCTTCCCTCACTTTTTGTCAACTCTTTTGTGTGCTATTCTCCCCTTTCCAGTAAACAAGTAACAGTAAACATTAGGGCCCAAATACATTGATTTTATTGGTCTAAATGGACAATGTAATTTTAATCTTAATTTTGAATTGTCTTTGCCTAGGGACAGAAAGCGGACCCAAGAATTTATGGAGTCAGATCTTTCGGAAAGGTGAGTTTTACCAAACATGCATTTGATGCATACAGTCAGACTTTTTTTTACTTCTTCGGATCTGCTGTCCAGAGAGATGGGAGTCATGTTCCCGCTTCCACGTAAAAGCTCTGTGGTATATTATTCCTTGTAGTTATAATTCATTACTCTTTGCTTTATCACTTTTCTATTTTAAGCACAAACATGAGTTGCCTATAAATCTGGCTTCAAGCACTTATACATCTTGTAAGATTTTCCCCGGTTTTGGGGTTTTTTTTGTGAAACTATCTGGAGATTAATTACAAATGTAGTTTTCTAAGCATCAGCCCAGCAGCATGTGTTCAAGCACAGTCCGTGTAGCAATGGCTGAGAAAGGGGGAAGGATTCCACTGCACTTTTTTTGCCAATATGAAAGAAACAAGAAACTGATTCAAAAAAGCAGAACGTCTTTATTTTTCATTTAGGTAGTACATGATGTCATTAGTCCTGATTCCTGTTGGAAAAAGCGGCCTTTTGCTGTGTTACAAAGTAGCTTACTAACGTGATGTGTTAAAACAATTCTTTTTTTTCCTTCCAGTAAGAGAAGCAAAAAAGGAGATAAAAATGGGAAGGGTCTGAGGCATTTTTCAATGAAAGTATGTGAAAAAGTTCAACGTAAAGGAACAACTTCGTACAATGAAGTTGCTGATGAGCTGGTACTGGAATTCACAAACTCTAACAGCCACCTAGCCACAGACTCGGTAAGCAAATACATGTGGAAATGTGTTACACCATCAAAAACCTGGCTGCTTTATCATGGAACTGCGTGTCTTCTGTTTCTGCACTGTCCTGCCACACCAGATACCTTCCTTCGTTACTTAACTACTTCCCAAATATGAAGACTTACCTTCTGAAATTTAAAAATGCAGAATTAAAATCAAGAATTGAACTCCCCTTAAATTAGAAGCAAATTAAAGAAGTCTGCCAAAGTAGTTAAGCTTCTCAACTGGAACAGACTTACCATGGTGTGAATTTGCTGCACAGAGGCTTCAAGAAGGCTGGAGGCTTCCATCTGCAACCAAACAGCTCATGTGGTACCAAGTAGTAGCACCAGTGTATTTTAATACCCCTCTGACCTGAACTGCCATTCTGGCTTTTTATCCTCTATGTATCTCTGAATGATATGTTCTGTCTCTTTTTCCTTTTTGAATTCTTTTATTGTACTTAATTCTGTACTGTCTTCTTAGCAGGCTTATGATCAGAAAAATATTAGGCGGAGAGTTTATGATGCCCTCAATGTCCTGATGGCAATGAACATCATTTCAAAAGAGAAGAAGGAAATCAGATGGATTGGCCTTCCCACAAACTCGGCTCAGGAATGTCAGAATCTAGAGGTAAGGTGAGGTAGATGGGAAATTTTGCATAGGTCAAAGGTTATGATAATGGAGCTGCTCTACTTTAAGAGGCTTTTTTCCAGTTTGAACCAGACTGGTTTTGATTCTTGAACACTATGAAAATACCTCCTTTAATATCTGAATAAACTGAAGGGATATGTTTATGTATGCTTAGTGCAGTTTTGTTTAGTATAATTGCATGAAGTTTGGGGAAAAAAAAAAACCTGTTTAGCTTGTAAAGATTAGGGAATACTTTTAAGATTAAGGTCTGTAGTAGCCAGAATTAACCAGCAGAAAAGTCACAAGAATATATGGTGCAGTTACACTTAGAAAATGGTATATATTTAAAAGGAGACCAATTTTATATTCCTGTCTGTACTTGGAAATGCCATTCACAGGAAATGAAGTTGAAAAGTAATTCCTGCTAGGATGTTAAATACTACTTAAAAACTGACAGGGGAAAAAAAAAAAAGAAGTTTTACTTACTGTTGGTTTCCATTATTTCTCCAGCAGGCTGGGAGTTACTGTGTTTTTGTAAGGATGCCAGAATTCATATGCACAAATGTTGCTTGCCCTTCAGGCCAAATAGCTCTATAAATAAAAAGCACAAGTTACTGTATTTACTGCAGACTGCTACACTGTCTGTCTGTAAATACATCTTAACGTGTATTTTATTCGTGATACTTGCGGCATCAAATACCTTAAAAGGTGGGTGGGATGCCTTTACAGTACAGAACAATTATTTTTGTGCAAGTTAATTTACATCAAGTGTCATTCTAGATGTGGTAACAAAGAAGCTTTTACTCTTTTTTCTGTCCAGTACAGCAACCTGGAAAATACATCCACCCAGCCAGTACACAGATAACCATTTTTCTTCAAGATTCTGTTTTTTAAAAAGCTACAGATAAATGTACCTTTTTCACATTCATTCCAGTGAATGCATTATCTTAAGTATAGGTTATTGTTACAAATCTGGACCTTGAATTTCACTGTCTCATCAACCATGATCTTATGCTTTTCACTGTTTCAGGCTCCAATTATATATGCACAAAATGGAAGCCAGGCGTAGTTTTCCAAAATGTTGCTTCCTATGACATAACTGAAAAAAATAGAAAATAAAGCTGCATTTGCACGGTGTGAAAACCTGAATTCATTTTCCTCTTAAAGCTGTGTAAAGTGCGAACTCGTCTTCATGTGTTCTTCCATAAGATTACCAGTACAAAAATGAGAAATCAGTACAAAAAAGCTTGTTATATAGAAACCATGTCTAAATTAGAATATGTACTGTGTTACTGGTTCTGGGAGTTACATGTTTGTCCCAGCAAAGAAAGTCATCTACTGTGCTCTGAAGGAAACTTTAAGGAGGGGGTGGGGGTCCACAAAGCACCACTGTAAATAAAATAGGGGAGTTTAGTTTTGACAGACTGCATCATTTACTAGGGTTGCCCCAGGGCACTATTTAAAGTGTCCTTACTTGTCTCTGCAGTGTCAGCAGTCATTGGTGTCATTGCTGTCCCAAACACTGCGTATTTAGGTTGAATACAGCTTTGCCCCTCAAGCTAGCATTAAAAGAACTGTTGCAAGAAATGAAATCTGTGCTCATGTAGATAATGTTACTTATACCCCCCTTTTGTTGCTGAAATCTTGTTAGTTTAAGCAAGTCTCAAGTAAGTAGTCCCAACAAAAAGTGGAGTTCTCTGGAGAGATGCGGGTGATGATCCTGAGCACAGTCTCCACACATTTATGTCTAATAGCTTGCAACCAGAAGAACAATGGAAGGGATGTGCACAACTCCAAAAGAGTGGGGGGCAGGATGGAAAAAAAGGAACCAACCTAACTAGTCCCAAAGCACCCTTTCCTCAAGCATTTAGTTTGGTGCTAACTGGCATTCAGTGCACAATACAAAAGAGGAGGAATGGGAAGGACACAAGTTTATCTATCAACCTGTTTCACGGAGAAACTCTTGTGGCTGTGCAATTAGTCTGTTTTGAAAAATAACACAATATATGGCAGATGGGTAGGCCTGAAAAGACTTCTGCCGTTTACTTACTGTGCCCTGGAATCCACCACCGTTTATAAAGCAAGCATGAATTTGTGTAAGGTGCAGCTGTAAAGCCTCTTCAGTTTGGCACACTGGAACAAACAAGGTAACCAAGTAAATATCTTGATGCATTTATATTTTAAGATAGAAAAACAGAAGCGGATTGAAAGGATAAAACAGAAGCGAGCCCAACTACAAGAACTGCTGCTGCAGGTATACTTATCTTTTCTATAAATGAAATCACCAAGTTCTGATCTGACATATTAGAACTTCTGAAGTTCTTCCTAGATGTATTCAGCAGCTATGATATACTACAGAGAAAGGTTTCATGCTGTGACCGTCCTGGCTTCTAGTAGGGGTACCTCTTGCCTTCACTCTCTGGTCTATGTTTACTACAGTGAACAGGCGTGCTGCCGCAGCTGTGTGTCACAAGCTTTTTTCTTAGTGTTCTGAAGGTCTGTCAACATTAGTGGGAATGGGAATACCTTGCAACTGCTTTCACTGACTCAAAGTCCCTGCCCAGAGTTTGCTTCTTGGAGTAGTTCTTACAGAAAATTTCTGATTCTAAGCAACAAAACTTACAACACAACGATGTGTGTAAATGTGTAGAGAATTGTTTTGGAGGCGACAGACAGACACTTCTGTATATTTAGAGTGGGAAATCCAACTCTTCCCTTCTGACATGCACCTTTGAGATGACTTAGATTTTGGCTTTGATTGCAGGAAATTTATTCCAAGTGCATCTTTGCTTATAAAGTGAAATTTTCTAAATGGCTAGAAGCATTCTTAAGAGTTTTGGTCTGTGAAGACTTCCAGTAATTTAATGCATTTGGCCTTTTTAATGAGGTTACAGGCAATAAGGCTAATTTTTTTCATGGTGCAACTATATTGATACGATTTTCATGTAATTAGCTATATACTGAAACTTTTAAATACGTAATGCTTCTTGTTTTGTCACCAAAAACTGTTCTCTACTTGGGATACAATTCTATCTGTCTGACCTAATAATTTAGCAGCTTCTACAACAGTAACATGAAATTATCCTGGTGACAGTAAGGCAACTCAGGCCCTCATAACTATTAGTCTGAAAACGACAGAGTTGGACTCCTTTACTGTCTACAGCTGTTACTATTTCCTTGATTATGTTCATTGTCAAATGGTTTACAAGTGCTTTGGGATTCTCTGTCTGTCCATCTTCCCCTGAGGTGAAGTAAGTAGTGCCTCAAACTGGGTAAGCACACAGGACTTCCAGTCCCTCAAAAAAAACCTCCCAACCCCACACATTTTCATACATATGCAGTCAGAGGTAACGGCAAGGGAGCTGTGTCATTAACAGCGCCTGTTTAAAAACTTTTAGAGAATTTCAAAACTAACTTTTCTGCGAGAGAAAAGAGGGAGATGGATGAGAAGGGGAGGAGAGTACAGGTCCTGGGAAGGGGAAAATGTTGGCATTTCTGATAATTATTTTTTAATTTTTCAGTGTACGTAGCTCCTAATGTGAGGTAGTTGTGCATATAATGTAACAGTGCTTCCAGTGCCTTTTTGAAAGGAATGGGGAACCGTTCTTCACCAAACTCTATTTCATTGCTCCTGCCTTGTTTCTCATCCGGGGACTGCGAGGAGGGCATAGCCATTAGGAGTTGTGTGAGAAGTTAATGTTTAACTTCTGTTCCTGGTGAGCCACACTAGTGCCGAGAGGGAGTCAGACAAAAAATTCCTGGAGCTACTGGGGGTTGATAAATAAGAGCTTGTGAAGTTCCACACTGATGTCTTCTGTTTTTTTATCGGTGATCATTTTTTTCTTTCTTTTTACAGCAAATAGCATTCAAAAACTTGGTACAAAGAAATCAGCAAAATGAACAACGAAATCAAGGCCCTCCAGCTTTGAACTCCACAATACAGCTGCCTTTCTTAATAGTCAACACTAGCAAAAGAACAGTTATAGACTGCAGCATATCAAGTGATAAGTGAGTGTTTATGGAATCAATTTTGAGAACTATTTTCTTTGAATGAAATTTTTATTAGAAAAAATCAGAGAACTTCCTCTAGTTTACCAGAAGTGAAGTAAATATGCTGTTGTCACTCCAGGGGGGGTGTTTTCTTTTAGCTTCTTTTTTTTTTGTTTTCATTTGTTTTATGTGTGTATATATTATATAATGTCATATATATTATGTTATATATTAGGTATATTGTAACATGATATGTAATATATATAAATATAGTAAGTCAATATAGTAATACATAATCTAAGTATCAAATACTAATGTAATTAATATTACATTAAAATATTAACAAAAATTAAAATAGTATTAAATTACAACATATCATGTATAATATGTAATAAATAATATGATATATTATAGAATCTAGTATAACAGATATAATACCATACATTATATAGTTTTTATTGATATCAAATAAATATGCTTTATATGTGACTTTTTTATAATTATTATATTCTATTATTATACAATATTACCATATTATAGCATAAAATTATCATATGTGATACAACATGCTATTATAATACATATGGTAAAATATATCATATATAATATATAATTGTATTAATGTATGTATTAGTGTGTAAATAAGTATATAAATATGATTGTATTAATATTAAAAATTTTAAATATATATTACAATCACATAGATTGTATAATACATAACATGTAGTATGTGTAATTATAATATTTTAAACAGATATTAATATATTAGATATTAAAATTTTAATATAGGAATATATTTCGCTATATTTATATAGAATATTGCATATTATGCATAATTATGTAACTTTACATATATGATAACTTTACTACAGTATATGTCTATAACATACATAGAGTATGTGATATAAAAACATGTTTGTTATATTTAAACATGTATAAAAATATAGGTTTACAACATATACAGAATATATATTCTATTCCAATATAATATATGCTATAATATATACTTTTATAATAGCTACTGTGTTAATACATTATTGTAAATTATTTATATCAGCTATATTAATATATTAAATATATTTATATCTAAATATATATAATCATATAAACATAAATCTTTTGTATGATATAAATTATCATATATAAATATCAGACATCAAGATCAGTTAAATATTAATAGAAATGATACATTAAATTTTTATATAAATAAATCTGTAATATATGTACCATACATTCTCTAGTAATACATAGCATATAAATATATTGATATCTACTGATGTCAATATTTGTTGATGTAATATATACTATATATTAATGAATATATAGTAATGTATAGTAATGTATATAGTGAAATATGTATGATATATAATTTTATATCATACGTATGGTATTATATATTATATACCTTACACACATAATATATACACACACATATATATACATGTTTTATATATATCTAAAAACAAACCAAAACCAACAAAAAAAAAAACAGAACACCTCCCTGAAGTGACAATAGCCAATTTTAAGTACTTCTAGGAAACTATATATATTAAAAATGCAGTATGTTTAATCAACATTGCCTTACAGCCACTAGCTAAGAACAGGCTGACTTTCACTGTTTCAAAAGGTACTTCAGACTGACATTGCAAAGAGCATTCACTACACAGAAATAACTGAATGGAACTCTATGCTAGGATAGCACTAGTATGGGGTAGTGCTTCTGAATTCATATTTCTAATGTGCCATTAATGTATTTAGTCAGAAACACAAAAGTAAAAGCCTAGGGGTGATAGTAATAACTTTGAAAGTGTCTTTTAATACTAGAAATGTGTAGCTGACTCTTTGAAGGAAATAAAAAAGGGAGTATGTAATACAGAAATTTGAAATATTGCCTTTGTAAGCAAATTGATAAAGTCGCACTAATTTATCTGAAAATATTCCACTTACATACTTCTGGCTGCTTATCCTCTTCATCCTATGAAAATATAGCTGGAAGTATAAGGTACTGCTGTGCTGACTTTTAATCAGATCACAGTTTATTAGCTGAAAACAGCTGGCTCTGCCTTAAATACTGAAGATTACAGACTTCACTAGGTGCTACTCAGATCCTCTATTGAACTTGAATTCCATTAACATGGCAAAATAGACAGTTGCTAGTAACCTAACTACCAATGTGCAAAAGTAATATTATTCAAAGTTGAATTTTTGTAGAAAATTCAGCTGAAGTCCAATACATTCTGTGACAAAACTTTAGGAATACTTCCATTTATGCTGTATTTCAGCAAGTTGGGAATTTTAGATTCTATATTGATTTAGCTTGACTGTACCCTGATTTTATCAGCATACTATGCAGTTCTCACTGCACTTTAAACACTGCTTTCCATTTAGGTTTGAGGTCTTTAAAAAGTTCAGTAGTTTCATCCTGAAGCTTCAGAACTGCTGATTTGAAACTGTCAGAGACTAACCTGGAATTTGGGATCTAGAGAAGGTTAACATGTGCCTCCACTCTCAAACTGTAAGAAAACAGTACTGCTAAGAATGAACACACCAAAATGATTTAAGCTGTTGATACTTCCATTTTATATAACCCAGCTTCAATATTGCTGTCATCTGGAGATCATTAAGTGTACAACCCAAATTAAACAAGCTTTCCACTGTGGTGGTTGTTTGTGCAACTGATTAGTGACAGCAGCAGTGTGTAGATAAACAGTGGCAGAAACTGCTTGTGTTTTAAGTACTGTTACATTGATCTGCTAAATAAGGCAGTTGGCAAAAGTGGTCACTTTCATTTGTCCAAACTGATTCTGTAATTTATTAGAGAGTTTGTGCTGCCTAACTGGTCAGCTTGAGTGCCTGCCCTTTAAGGTCAGTTATAATCCGCTGCTTAAAGGGCTTCCATTCCTTCTCCCAAATAACATTTGTATATGTTATCAGCACTAGTTGGTTGATATTTATAATGCCACAGCAGGTGATGTTAGAAAGTCCAATGAACAGATAACCTCATAGCATTTGCTACTCAAAATTGTATTTACTGAGGATCTTCTAAAATAATTGCTTGGAAAAATGGTACCTATAAAGGGGACTTAGCATCATGAGGAACATAGGTTTGTGTCTCCTAAGGTTCTTCCTGTGCAAGAACCAGCCTGATCTAGCCAAAGCAGGTCAAAATTTCTCACATGCAAAACAAAGAGGTTGAGGTTATTGGGCAAGTTTTGTTTAGAGTTTGAGAAGGCAGGCAGCCTGGTGCCAAGCAGCATACTGGGAATGGCATTTCTGAAGCTGGTATCAATAAAAGCAGAGTCTGAGGATAAAATAGTTGAAAATTAGATTGAAAAGATGAGGCATCTGAACAAGTAAGTCCCATTTAAAGAGGAAAAAAAAAAAATGTATTTATTGTATGTGGCGCTTCTATATAAAAGCTGTAGGTCTTTGGGGAAAAGGAGAAAATATGTAAAAAAGAACCAGAATACCTAGTTTTAAACAAGCACTCAAACACAAAAGAGGTATCACAAATGTGGAAAATTAGAACATGTAGCTTTTAATGGGAAATGCAGGAGATTTTGCCATTGGCTATACAGTACTGTCCGTGAAAGTAAACATGTAGAAAGGAGGCTCTTGTACCCTTAGAGAAAGAATTGCCTGCAAGAGCAGAAACTCCAGATTAAATTAACTGTTGATCAAATTCGCACTTACCTTGGGAAAGGCAGAAACTGTACCCAAACTTCACATTCACAGCACTGGCCTCTGGAATGATCTTTTAGCACTGAATTGTAAGATGGCAGCCCAGTAGATCATTCTATGAGAACAAAAATGGATTTCTCAAGAACAGCCAAAACAATGCTGGGAATTACTAGCAAAACTAGTAAGGAATGCAATGTAAAACTAGATGTGTATAGTGCTTTCATATCTGGAATACTATGTCATCTTTTGTCCTCGGAAAAAGCGTAGCATAACCAGGAGAGAGACACAGGAGGGCAGCAGGAATTAATGAGGCTATGAGAAAGCTTTCGCAGAAGGAACAGATGGACTCTGTGGCCTAGAAAAAGAGAGGACGGTGGATTCACAGGTTTCTGTAAAATCATGGATGACATGGAAAGTATGTACAGAGAATGCCTGGGCACAGTTGCTTATTAAAGTTAAGAGACGAGCAGATACCAGGTGCCAGGTTATAGACATAAGGAATATAAGTGGTTTTGTAACAGTCCATGCAAATCATAGCATTGGATGTTGCTCATGCCAAAAGTTTCTGTACCTTCTAAAAGGGGTCACGTCAAGTCCTTGACAGAAAATCCTCAAACAGCTCTTAGCAGAGGTGGAGGAAGTGCAGCAACTTCCTGCATCAGGGGCTGCAGGTTGCTGGAGGCTGTATCGGGGGAAATACTACTGTAAGTAAGTTTGTTTGGAAACTTGAAGGGGGATGGAAAGGAGTTCAGCTCCTTCCTAACAACCTAGTATTTGACCACAAGACCTGGGAGGAGAAATCCAGAGCTATCAGTAAATACAGTCTTTAATCCTGTACCATAAAAGGTGAATTCAGTTTTAACTTAGTTACTACACAGCTTACTGGTAGTAACTCGGTATGACACTGTTCTCCCATACCCTGTTTGTGTAAACATAATTACTTGACTTTAGGGGCACCAGTCCAGGTAGCAGGAATGTCATTGTACCAATTAAAGGTACAATGACACATCTTGTTTTCCCTTTTAATGTCGTTATGCTTAAATAAGTACAGGTGCATAAGCAATAGGTTTTACAAGTAATACTGTGTAAGCCACAAAAGAGATGATGCCTGTAACTGACGGTTACACCTAGTTCCAAGCATGTAGATTACTAGATGAAAATGTTGTGCCTAAGCACAAAAGATGAAACTTCTCTGAACTTACTGGACCCAAGAAAATTAGTATTTAAAGAAAAAAAAAATCCACGTGTGACATGAGCTTGGAGAGCTAATGGAAGACCCACCAGTCAGTTATCTTTTAAAGACTCTCTCTCGCAGATGGGTTGCTTTTCCAGGCATAAAGGTTTTGTTAGCAGAAAATGAGGCACTGGAAGCCAGCCTATATAGTGATCCCTGGCCCGGGGCTGTCCAGGCATTTAACAGCCTGTGGTCAGAGCATAAGGCCAGTCACCATGGATGCCCCTGCTTTTCTTAAAGCTATCTTAAGTTCAAATCACTATTTCCACTTTTATATGCAGTTAAAAGCATTCTAAGAGTCCTGCAGCAGAAATAGTAGGTTGTGAACATAGAGGACTTAGAACAGACTGCTTTGCTAGCTGCATCCAAAAAAGCAAAACTAGACCAAGGTAAATAGGTCACTTCACAGGAGGAGTGTTGCACATTAGAACAGAAAATTAAATGTACAAGAAGCAAAACCAAAATAGTTATTTTGGTGACAGGGCTGCAGATGACCTTTAAAAATACTGGATTTAGTACAACTGAAGGTTCATGTTTAATAAGGCCTCCCTCTCCCCCTTTGAATCTGTTTAATGAGGTAGAAAACTTAAGACTTCCTGCAGTGGTAAAGTTACTTTAATTGAGAAAGTGCCATTTTACACCCCATAGGCATGCCAGTAACAGAAGCAGAAGAGAAAAAGCATTTGCTGCACTTATATTTTTCCCTTAAGGACCCCTTTGCAGATAATGAAGGATCGGGATGCTTACCTCAATGCAGGATGAACAGGCAAAACCCACATAGCTGTGCTCTTTTCAAGCCATCTCACTTTGACTTTTCACATGCAGATTTGAATACCTCTTTAATTTCGATAACACTTTTGAGATTCATGATGACAGTGAGGTGCTGAAGAGAATGGGAATGTCCTTTGGGCTCGAGTCAGGCAAATGCTCAGCTGAGGACCTAAGAACTGCAAAATCATTGGTGCCCAAAGCTTTAGAAGGCTACATCACAGGTAAGTTATAGATGAGACTTTTACATTCCTGATCAAATTCAAAACATTAGTTAACTGAAGCAAATTTAATGATATTAACCCACACAGGTACGTAACAGTTGAAGTTTTGTGGGAGGTAGTAGGGTTGGTACAGCAACCAGTTCTTCTACAGGTCATTTTGGAAGGTTTATCATAGTTGTCCTGTAAATTTAATTCACACTGATCTATAACAACAAACTTCTGAGGGAGCTGTGTTATGAAGAAGTTATTTCTTAAGTGGCTGAACTGACACCAAGTCAGATTTTCATGGATTAATACTAATTTTTAATAACACTGGATGAATGAAGGAGCAGACTAGAAGGCAGGTCCTCCAAAGTTGAGGAAGAAAAGGAAAGAAGAAGAGCATCTTAAAATGAGTGAATGTAATCTACAAGTGACTCCCAAGCCAGCAGGTGCCACCTGAGAACAAAACTGCTCTAAATAAAGCAAAAAGCTCCAAGAAGTTCCAGGACAAGAGTCTCACACAGAGGCTTTTACCTCCCCTAGTCACACTGCTTGAACAGATCACACTTAAATAGGCTCAAATCTTCATTTGTTGGACTGGAGCTGCTAAAATTTGTAATCACTCCTTTAGTTACTGTCAGACTGTGTTCTTCTTGCTCTGCCCATGCTTAAAAGTAGGCCAGTATTGTCACCAGTTTCTGGAGGGACTTCATCTGTGAGGGAAGTGTTACCCAAAGAATTAACTGTATACACACCTTCATTTTTGAAGAAGGGGGAGCAAAGCTATTGCCCTGACTTCTCTACTAATGAGGCTTTAATCCTGATTAAACTACAGTAGTATAAAAGTCTGTCTTTCACACAACTAGGCCAGACACTTCAAACATTTGACTTTTTAACTTTACTAAAGGTGATTCTCTTCTGTTGGCAACACTTGATCCTTATGTCAGGATCATTTAAAATGCAGGCTTTGTATTAATGCTGTTTTGTTTTGCTAAGGATAATATAATTAAGTAGTCGGGAAGCTGAACACGTGGGTTTGTGTGTCCTTGATTTTACTGAAAGAATTAAGAATTAAACAGTTGCTTAAAATTTGTGATGTGAAAACGCTGCTGGATATAAATTAGAACTCAGTTGCATTCACTAAGATCAGTACATTCTAAATGGCTTAACATTCCAAACTACATCAAATGTGCTTATGTTTATCATGGCTTGTTTGCATTCTCCTGGTCCCCTTGTGCTGTGGGTTTCAAAACTAAGATTTCATTTTTACATTTCAGTCCATTTTGAAATTGCCCCCCCAAGTCTTTATAAGGCTGTGCTGATTGTCAAAAAGAGAGGTTGAAAGAAATCTTAATTTGTTCCTTTCTGGCTCACTCAACTGAAAATTACCTCCCATATTTACCACCAACGTGAAAAAAGGGGAAAGGAGCAGAATCCACATCTTCTAATAGTGTTGCAGTGTTCGGGTTACTTAACTGCTCCTGTCTATCAAGGAACAAACTAAAATTTCTGTTCCATTTTAAACCTGCATTAATTTCTCTTCAGAGAACAGGGTTGATTTACATTTGCAAAAAACCCTGTGTCATTACACTTTATACCAAATAAAACCCAGCTTTTAATGATTCAAGTGATAAATGTCTAAACTAGTGCTTAGTAGGTCATTTTAGTTTGTTTCAAAAAAACCTTAGTCACACTAAGTACTGCTGGTGGGGTTTTTATTGAAAGCACTAAAGGCAAAAGAACTGTGATGTTCCTGTGCAAGTGAGAAACAAATAGTGCTCTGTTTCAAAGAAATTAACCCAAAAAGAACAGTTTTGAAGATAGCCTATTCTTAAAGAACATTGCGATTATTTCTCTAGTAGCAGGACCAGTAGCCAGAAACCTGGTCATTAGAAATGTATTGATTTTATATTTTACTTAAAAGGCACTGAGGCAAGTAACGTACTCTTCAGGCAAGCTTCAGCTTGTGAAAAAATTAATCCAGAAGTGTTACTAGAGTACATGTATTTATTTTTAAAGGTTTCTTCTATCTGTTGCTTGCAAACTTAATTGCACAAATCTATATCTAAGAGTGTGAATTGCATAGTACATGTTTCTAATGGCAGTAACTGACATAAGGGAAATTGATTTAAATGTTTTGCACAATGCTAGAAACCCCTGCATGTGCCCAATTGTGAATTTTTCAGTAAACTCTAGCTTCCCATTTTAACTTTGACAGTCTTCAGATACTGTTTCTTACACTGCAAGGACAGTCAAACAGAAGGCTCATCACTGGTTTCTAGACTTTATGGTTACTTCTGTAGCTCTCATGATGGCACTGTTAAGTACCTAGGCTTCAATTACTGCTATACAAGAAGAGCAAATCAAGGTCTCTTTATTTATTCACTGGGTCAATTTATTACATTCAAGATTAAAGTTATCCCACATGAGCTGAATCCATGGACTCAACTGCTGTAGAAACGAGTCCTGTTCTAGTATATGTAAGCAGGCAAGTCATTTCCCATACAGTGTTAGTTTGACCGTAGCCTCGTCATTTTTTATTCTTTTTTCCCCCAGATAATTACTGACCTCCAAACACTTAACAACAGTTTGTCCTGTAATTCTTGCTAACAGGGCTGGAGAAGCAGTTGGAAGAATCCAAGTCTCAACTAGTTCAATGAAAGAAATTCAAAATTGACAAAAAAAACATGGACCATTTCAGCTGTAAAAGAAAAAAGTTACTTCTAGACACTTTAAACATGCCAAATAATTTGCTTGGAACTGCTGAACTGATATATCAAAGCCTTTTAGTGTATTCTGTTTGCAGGAGGATCATGTGTTTTAGCTATTCTTCAAGTGCCCTAATTTGATACGCCTGATGAACTAAGTAGGTAATCCAGAAAAAGTGATGGACATAAAGCAGACTACACTACAGCCTTCTTACTATGGAAGGAGCAGTGTTATTTCTCATATGATACTTCCACCAGCTTAAGATGCACACCAGGGTCACATTCCTAATTGTGCATTCCTGCCCATTTCTTAGTTTTGACAGTTACTTTCCTCTGTCCTCTTTATGAGCTAGTTCAGGGTACTAAACTGTAGGTTCTTTATCTGGCAGAGGCCTTTCTGACAATGCAGCATGTCAAAATAGCTAGTTAAGGGCTCATACCAGAACAGTTCCAAATAAAAAGGGAGTGAGATTGCCAGATGAGCTGAAATATGCCACCGATTGAGACAAGCATAAACTCTTTTAGAGCCATATCCAGAGAACTATCCTGTGCCTTTTAAGCCATGCATATACTAGAGTTATTTAATGCAAATTCAGGTCTGGTGTTTGTCAGCCGAGTCCTGACTCCTAGAAATGAGACTAGCTAAATATTTTGAGGCACTAGTACTTGTAACAACCCCTCACTTGTACATATCCCACTAGGGCAGTGAGCAGATAAAGGGGTACAGTTTAGGACCTCTAGATTACAATACTTTTTTTTTTTTCTCCCCTGCATGAAGAAGTGCTTGCTATCATCTACCTGCATAACAAGCCTTGACTGCCAATGGGCTGGAGTTGGAACTGAAGAGATAAAAGTACTACTGAATGAACAAGCTTGTTTGGCCATCAGCAATAATCCTATGCAGCACTTTCCCTTTTGCATTAATTACTAAGGCTATCGATGATGTTCCTTTAGAGCCTTCTTATATAAAGAACAAACTTCTGCCAAGGATATCTGCTGCAAGATATGCCTGTCTGTAATAAGGGTGCCACACTTAGATTGGCCTGTACCACCTTGGAAAGGTTTTTTCCAAGCTGCTTTCCCTGGTTTACAGGTGTAGGTATTAATATTTTGTCTGTTCTGCTAGAAGTAGTAAGTCTTTTCATTGTAGGCAGACTTCTGTTTTAACAGTACTCTTCAGAGAGGAAATGGCTTCTTAAACTTTAAAACTTCTTTTCCCTGGCTCCTCAGAGCCCACTGGAAAATAGAATTAGAAGGCAATGAAAGTACAAGGCAGGGATGGGCATCTATGAACCTTCTTTCTGCCTTATGTGTAAAATCCAAACTTTCCTTCACCTTGCTCTTCACAAAGAAGCTAACTAGCTATTATCCCCCAGTGTTAATAAAATGCAGTATTACCAGCAGCAACTTGTTATTCTCCTGAAATACTAAACATGTACACACAGGTACATCCCTTCAAAAGACCAGGAAACAACCCTGTGATACATCTCTAATCCGCTTTATTAATCTAAATACAATGAAGTCATTCTAAATGGTTCAGCCTCCTCCTGCAAAGACAAGAGGAGACTGTCAGAATGTGTTCTCTGTAAAAACAAACCTGCATTTATGGCAATCTTAATGAAAGCCATCCAGCTATGTCCATGTTTAAGTATTCTCATCTATCCCATCCTCAGAGATCACCCTAAAGCTGCCACTTAATATTTTCTGTCATGTTCTAAAGGCTATTGACAGGAACACTGGCCTTGCCAGCCTTGCCTTGTACCATGGCATTTAAATACCTCGCTGCCAATGAATCTCCACACCACAAAACAAGGTAGCATGTGGATCCCCAATGGATGGTGAGCCAATTTCTCTGGTTGTGACAATCTCCTTAGAACAGTCCCATGCTAGGCCATACACTGGCAAATCTCAAGGAGCCAAAGCTTAACAAGAACACAGACAAACACGAAAGCATATGTAACAAGCAGTTATTCCTCTTGTCTGCTGTTACAGAACAATTCTATGTAAAATATGAACAGTGCAATCCGATTTTTACTGCCATCATGCTGTACAGAACAGAGGTTTGGTTAGGCATAGCAGATAACAGTAAGGACAGTAACTCCTGGTTTAATGCATCCAACTGGAACCACATGCAAGCACCATAGAGAAGAACTAGACAGTCCTGATAATTTATTTCAATTTGAACAAAGTTCAAATGTCTATAGAAACGTCTATAGAAACATCTATCTAAGAAAGAAGTTAAAATCACATACACACTCCCCCCTCCAAAAATATCCCATGTGTACTTGGGTCAGTGGACTAGTTTTGCTGATTCAGCAGAAATGCATGTAACTGGAAACAAGTGACTGGCATTACTTGCTACAGAATTTGAAAACAGGTTCTATAAGGGTTGTAAGTAACCCACTCATGTGCCTCAGAGGGCTTCCAACAATCTACCTCTAAGGAATTCCACAGTACTGCACAAGGACATTTTAGTCCTAAATTTCCTCTCCCTGGGGAGGAGACTTGCACCTCACACATGCAGTATACAGCAGGACCTCTTTCATACTCTTGGAACAAGACCTCTGACATGGTGTGTTTACATCCACAGCTAATCCATCAGAACAGATTAGGAGGCTGCATCACAGCCAGCTGTGAGACCACCAAATTGAAACTGCCTTTGGCCATCAGAATACATACAGTTGAAAAATACATACTGCCTTGATGATGGCTTCACTACAGTATCTCCAGTCCTGACAAGTACAGTTCCATTTACACCTTCACCAAGCACAACAGCAAAGGCCCTTAGAGCTGTTGGGGCATAGGATCAAGCTGTACAATCTCCAAAACTATTTCAGGTACCTGTGACTGCGTATGGCTACTGGCCAGGGTCATCTGCTGCGTCAACCCTCTTCAAGCAGAGAGGAGAGTTTCATAGAAATAACCACAATTGTTGAGTGTGAGGGAGTGCAAGATTTGAGTGCATCCACAAACACTGGGGGGTGTATGTACAGGTTCATAATTTCATCTTTATTAAAAAGGACACATCTACAGTTTAACGAATCTTAACCACTAAGAGAATGTGAAGTTTACGATGGTAAAAGGAAGAAAAAAATCAAGTAGCTATCATAAATAAAATGATACTTTTCTCCTAGATATGTCATCAGGATTTTCGTGGATAAACCAAGGGTTACTTTCAAGTTCAGCCCAAGCAGGTTCACATTTAGAGGTAGCAGGAGGCACTTCTGATGCTAAATCAAGGTAAATAAAATAATTTTAAGTCAAAGATAGTGGTACATGCATGTGATGCTTCAATAACCTCACTATTTCATGCCATTTATATGCAGGTAATGAAATGTTTTCTGTATGGTTGATTTTTGATTGTAAGTGAATCTTATTCTGTCTTCCTTTATAATTACATTTGAAAGGTCAAATCAACATGTTTTGAATTTTGAACGTACTAGCTACTTTGTATCTTATGTTTCAAAAGAATAGAATCACTTTCAAGCCCTTATTATAATGACCATTCTCCTGATTAACCTGAAATACCTGCCTGGGCATGGACTACAAATAGTTTATTACACATAGAAAAAAGCCTGATAATACTTCTGAAGAACGCTGGAGGATGTTTGGTGTCTAAATGCACTACTGCTTAAGCTATCGTGAAAGAAGTTTAATCCACAGTCTAATCATAATTTTAAATTAAAAACCAAGTACAAAACACCACCACCACCAACAAAAATCCAACGCAAAAACACTGTAACAACTGTGCTTTGCTTGGAGGTTGCCTGTACCTTAAAAAACAGGAAGAGAGATCATTCTGAAACAGGTTCTTCCTCACAGCATTTAACAGTTTAATTTCATATTCCAAACATTTCTGTGTATTGAAAAGAATTGTGAGGGATTTATATTTCTAATTTTCTTCAGCTTGAGCAACTCTACTAGCTAGTTATGAAAAAAATAAAAACCAACAACAAACCACCCAACAATCTTTTATGTAACTTCAATACTTTTGGCTGTTTTCATAACTATTAGCTGTGCTAAATGTTGTAGCATTTCTTTAACTAAAGAAAAAGCTGAGGTCAAAAAGCTTAAAACTTCACCTGAAATCCTCTAAACTTCACCATTTCTGTTGTTTTAATAGTGAGACTCCAGGGTTATGTTTGGATGCTGAAGTGGCCTTAGCAACCGGGCAGTTTCTTGCCCCAAGCAGTCAACAGTCCAGCAGTGCAACGTCACGCTACTCAGAATCACGGGGAGAAACTCCATGCTCATTCAATGATGAGGATGAAGAGGATGAAGATGACGATTCTTCCTCCCCAGAATAAGGACAGTAGAAAATGGAGTATACAAAATGCTGCTCAAATATTCCTAATGGGAGCTCCTGTCTGGATTTCACTGAAGTTTCAGCCACAGCTGAAATTAAAAACTTTTTGTACCCTAACACAAAGTGACATACAGACACAGAGTGATGGGGGGTTTATCAACTATAACCAAGGAAAAGAACAAAGTTCCCTGGAGATTTGGCAAAGTAAACATCAAATTCACATCTTCCATTTTGGAACATACTGAAATCTCTGTCTTTCTCTTTATCAGATGGAAAAGAAAACAGCGTCAGTCAACAAATGCCAGTTCTCGCACTGTCTTTTGGCTGTGCTACCTTTAGGAAAAGGAGGAGTGAGAGCACACATGAATGTGCTGAAATAGCTATTTAAAACTATCTTATATGAAAATTGTTCTAGGGAAAGGGGGCTGTTAGAATGTTTGCTTTTTTCTGTTCAACTTGCTGTATAGAAGATTCCTAAAGTAATATAAATTGCGATAAAATGAATCTTGAAATAGTTTAAATCCATTTTAGATACTCTAAAATTAACATTAGTATGTCTCTTTTGAAAGGTTCATATGTTCATTTATACTCCAGACCTAATTTATTACAAGTGATTATTCTTAGCCATTATTAAACAGTCAGGATAAAAACAGCAGTATTCTCTGCACCAGCTTTTTTCAAGGAAAAGAAGTGTATTTCTAGATTATAGTGTATCCTGTAGAGCTTCTCCTTTACTGTTCTAACTTTATAATCCCTTTGATTTTATAGCACGTTTGTTTTTTTTAAAGAGGATCTCAGGCAGCATGTTTTCAAGGCAGTGTTTTCAAATTCAGGATGGGCATGTCACATAGCTTTTAAAGCTGTATGCTGAGGTTCTTAGGAAAAAAATTTCAACAATACATGGTTTCTCGTTTTGCATTCTAGTCAGCATAGATTAGGACAGACTGACTTTCTTACCATTAACTTCTGTTGCACTCACCTTGATGCGCCTTTGAAAAATAGTAGTGTCAAAATACCACTTCTCAAAATAATGTGTAGCTCAACTTACACAACATGAATCCCATTTGAACTCTTAATTTAGATTTGTAACAGGACCTCAGTGCTCTACAGTTAACATCACATCCAACCATCAAGACCTTATTTTAAAAAAAGCTTCAGAAACAGAGCATGCTGTACACGTACTTGTCCCGTGGTTTTCTAACATCCAGTATTTAACCAGTCTTGAAGTTAACCATTTTAATTAGGTTAAAATAGTGTTACTTCTTTTTAGTTTTTATACTGTGTGTAAATAGCCGACCTGTTTCTAAGTACCACTGTATTAGCTGTCAGAGCTCAACAGGTTTGGCTCTGTTATTTAGTTATGAGATTGGGCAGCTTGTCATACTGTTATTTGCTTGAGCAATGGCAGCAAACTGTTACCTCTGGACTGCTGTGACCAGTACTCTTAGCACAACATGCGGCAAGTCCATGTGATCTTCCACAGACAAACATGCACTCAAGCCAGCCGTATCCAAAAGCACCAAGCCTGAGCAAGTGGGGTAAATGGAGGCTGCAGCTAAAAAGCTACCTGGCTGTCAGACAAGAACTAACACAGGCCTAGCTACGTAGAGGACAGGTAAAAACCACGAGGAGCAGACAAGCACACCTGCATGTTTACAATAAAAATTAAAGCATCCAGATAGAAACTTTTTACAGGTAGTCAAACTCCTGCATTTGGGGTACAGTCTGGGTGGCACCATTAATTCAGTCTACCTCTTGACTGAGCAAGCAGAGCTATCTAGCTTACACAAATGAGTTGCAAACACACAAACTAAAAGAATTCTTACATGCCTACCACATTACTCTCTGGGCAAGACTGTCAAGACTGTCCTGTGCTCATGGCTCACAGGCAACACCAGACTAAGGGATTTACACCACCTCACATCAACCAAATCTGTAACACTACCTCTATATGAAGAAAAGCTTTACAAATAAAAAACAATACTCTTGCTGAGAGAGTCAATGTACTTAACTGAAGTGGCTCACTTTTGAAATAAGAGAACATAACATACACCATGTATATTACTATGGAATTGTCAGCTCTGTGAATGATATTTCATTTAAACAGATAGATAATTGTTTTTATTCTTAAAACCCATTGGTTTGTCAAAAACCATCCTTTCAATCAGCTTTCATTGAAGAGGGCAGACCAAAGATACCTGATATAGGAACTTCATGAGGGGAACATTTTCTGAAGTTATCCCTGCCCCCAGCAATACAACAGGGACACATTTAACTTCATGATCTCTTCACATTTCCCATTTGAGATCAGTGTAAAAATTAAAACCAGCAAACCACTAAACAATTGCTAAAGAGTAGCACTTTGAACTATAACAACCTGGCGAAAAAGGCTTCCTGCCCAGAAACTGAATGTGTTATATTAGCAGTCAGTGTGCTTTCTGCTTTAAAGGAGGCTCTTCAGTGATAACTTCCTTCCGTTGCTGTCCATTCCCTTCAAAGCAGCAGACTGCACAGCTACTTGCTTTCTGGCAAACTTCAAGCTATCAACTTAAAAAAGAAACCTAAAGAAATCTAGGAGCATGCTACATTTATTTAGACAGTTGAATCAAGACTTTAAAAGTTATTTTTCCTGAACTAGCTGAATACAAAGGACAGAACAAGTTAGAACATTTAGAAGAGACTTCAAAAGGAAATTATTTCCTTGGGATTCATTGTGCAAAGTTCCAGTTGAGGATGAAGTTCGACTACAGCACTGCGGGCTTGTGGTTACACTGAAGTCTGGGAACTAGAATGTTGGGTCTTCTCCAGCCACAGTCACTTGTGTATGATCTTAGGCAAGCCTTTCAATCATTCCGGTTGATCTTGGCTGATATAACAAAAATAAGAAACCTAACCCACCCAGAACGCCACAGGTAATTGTAGGACCTCACAACATGAAGGTGTTGCATCTGAAATGAGCTCTGAGCATTATGAGTAACAAGGGGATTGAGAATATTAAGTAATCACACAGCTCCCACCAAGCTAATGGCAGGAGTTGTGCTCAGTTGCTTCAACATGCCAGCCATCCCTTCTTTTGAAAGCCAGCAGTGGATATTTTCCAGAGTAAAACAGTTATTAGCAAGACTGGGCTTCCCATTTTTTCCATTCAGTTGCTATCATCTTCTCCCATCTCGTGCAATACCCCTGATGTTCACCAATAGGAAACAAGGAGCAAACGGTACTAAATGGTATCTCTTATAAGACAAGGTTAACATTTAAATTTTCATACCAATTCTATTTAATGTAAATTTTAAGTGACACATTTTTGTGTCTTGAAACACTATTTCTTGGTTATACATTCAGAAAACAGTTGGTTGCAAGCAATAGAATGCTACATGTAAATGCTCTTTTACACGTTGCAGTAAACAGCTTTATTTCTGGACTTACTTTATGGTGCTTAAAAAACAAAACAAAAAACCAAAACTAAACTAAATTTGACTTGTCAGCACCACAAACTAGAGGAAAATATTCCGAGTGGGATACAGCATTTTGCAATTATGTGGAAGCCTGACATAATGTTTGTGCATTCTGGTTTTCTTTTCATTCTATTAAAGTGTGCCAGTCTTTTCATTTGAACACTGGATTTGAGGGCAGCAATCCACCTAGTCTAAGAAAGTGTGTGTATTTAAGTAAAGACTAAAGCAAATTATACTAGTTTAACTGAAGGTATGATTTTAACTAACTAACTTCATTAAACCTAGTACCAGCCACACTGTAGGTATGTCCATCTTGGTTAAGGGTTTTGTTTCTTTCTTTTAAACTGTAACTTGCAAATACTCCTAATCCTTTTGAGCAGTTGGAAATTGCCGAGTATGCAGAACACCCACAGAAGGACGTGTGCTGATCAACTAGGTCAGCCTGAAGTAACATTATGTAAAAAGGCCTAATCAAGTTTTGATCCCTGCCCCTCACCTCTCTTTAAAAAAGTTTATTTTTTAAGAAAAACCAAGCCCTCAAGCGCAGACCCAAAACAATGCTGGAGTTTAGAATTCCGCACTGAGGGTTTCAATTGTCAAGTGCTCCTTCTTCTGACTACAGCCACCAGTTTAATTCAAGAGCACTGTTGAAACTTAATTACACCCAAACACCAGGCAGTGCTCATTTTTATAATTAACTGGCTCCTTTCAGCTGAAAATATTCCAGGTAGTTTATTGAGACTTACTTTCCTCTTAGTGAGGTGCAAGATGTGTGGGTTTTGGATTCATTTAAAAACAAAGCAATAACCACAGGGTATAGTATATAGTAAACAAACCAAAACAAGTTCTCTCTTGACTGACCCACCTCATTTATATCTTTTAATCACAAAAGTCTCTCAGGAATAAATAAGATAGAATGAAGCTGGGAAAAGACTATAGGCGCTTTTTATTCTTTTGATTTTAAAAATTCTAGTTATAGTCAAGACTTTGAGGTTATAGTCAAGACTTTTGCTTACCACAAGCTGGCTTGATTTTAAATTAGGAAATGCGCAGGTCAGTTACTCCAAGGCCTGGCGTATTTTATAGCTGAAGACATCTCAACCTTCAGCACTGGGAAAGGGTTCCCCTTGTAGTGTTACTGACGAGCAAAGAAGACGCTAAGGATCCTTGTGCTGTTTATTGAGGTTTTGGGTTTTAAAATACACCTCTTGAGTTTTTGCCTATGTCTGTAAAGGGACCAAGTCATTTGTAACTTTTGATTACCACACACCAGCCCTTGCAAGCATGTTAACAGCTCTAAATACTTAGCTTTCTCCTGGCAGCTGTTCACGTAACCAAATCCTGACACCATGAAACTTCCTGAAACTCTCAGACTTAACCAAGTTCTGAGATCAGATCATCTCTTTCTTATTTAGCTGTTACAGAATTTAGCCTGCTAAGTGTTTCTAAGAGACTGTAACTGTTTTCCCCTGGACCCAGCTATATTGCCAAAAAATTCCCCACAACCAGCATTACTCTTAAGTTGTTCATTCTCTCTGCTAAGTATTAAGTATTCTTTCGAGTTGCTGTAGAGCTGCTCATACGAGTACTTATTTCATTCAATCTAATTACTTGAGTTGGCATCCCTGGTACCTAACCCAGCTGATACTGACAGCTAGGTGAGGCAATGCTCATAAAAGCAGCCTGACAGTAACAACTGAAGGGGCTGTTTATCGCAGCTGTTTAGAGAGTGCATATTCATTCTACATCTTTAATACTACTGCCTTGTCTGGCCTATCACAAAGATCAGCCAAAACCAAAATGCTTTTTCCCCATTTACATCTTTTGGCCAATACTTAAAAAGCTAACATTCAGAATATCCACCTAAGCTGAAGGACACCAAAAATCCTTGCTCAAAACTGGGCACAAGAAATACCCGAGATCTAACCATCCAAATGACAGGAGAAAGCCTCCCACTTAGGGAATATACGGTGCAAATTAATAGTTTTTCCAAAAAAAAAAAAAAAGCAGGCTGACCTGGATCAGTATCAATGGAGGGCAATGATAACTCCAAGCAGATTCAGGAGCTTCACAGTAGCCCAGAATTGCCTCTCTTGTTAGTATTTGGTGTGGGCTAGAATAAGTGGCAACCACTTAAATCTTCCGACTTCTCTAAATGCCATTCTTAAATACTTGATGCTTTCCAGGCGTAGGTGCTTTAGATACATGGACAACATGGGACAGCAGGAGATAGCTACGCAGAAATTGAACCCAATTGTAGATCTAAGTCAAAGTCATCTATACAGAAGCTTTTTCTAAGACAAAATGAGTCTTTAACAGTGGCATGGTTTTAGCCAATTTGCATTATCCAAGCTGAGGGAAATACCTAGCACTATCTGGTTCTGTGCCTTCCATGAAGCAGCAATGGCATACCTTTAAGATCAAGGCAACCGAAGAGCCCTTCCCAGGGACACTTTTAGGTCACATACAATTATTCTGAATGGCCACAAAAAACACTGACTAAAAAAATGTAAAGTCCACAAAATCTATCTCCAGTTTTTTTGGTGGGTTTGTTAAATACTGAATGTAACTTTTAACAATGGGCAGATTTGGTTGTACTAATACAGGCATTAAGTGGATCTAGAATTTCCATAGAAAAACACTGGTTGAATCACAGCCCACCATACAAGTTTCTGGAACATTCCCTTGTCTCTAAAGCCAGGCTGTAGATAAGAAAAATACTTCAGAGAAGTATATGCAAATGTTATGACACTGCATCTCACAAGCACCTACTGTGAAAAAGCAGTCCTACTTCGAACAACCCTGTAAGAACTAGGGTATGAGTTCATTTGTTCTCATTCCTCAGGTCCTAACTGCAAACGATGCCCAAGGACCAAGGCACCAGCCTCAATTTGCATATCCTACTCTGCATCAGGAGTAACAACCCAGCAAGTACAGGCAGTTTTTACAGCACTACATGTCTGCTGGCACTTCTTACATGATCTGGCAACAGATCAATCCCTTGGCAGCGAGTTAACCCTGATGTCAACCTGTGTTAATGGAGCCACTGCAACATGCAGTATGTGATAAAAAAGTCAGGTCTGTTCCCCTGTTACAGTAGCACTTTTTAATATCTACTACATTCTGTACTAAAGTAAGAGACACTCCCTTTTTATGTTTGAAATGCAGGAACCCCTTGAAAGTCCATCAACTTTAAATAAGTAAATAAAAATGTTAAGAGTGAGGCCAGTCATGGACAAAGCTATTTTACCACCTTCACTGCTGAGCTCAAAGAAGTGTTTGTAAACATAATGGGTGGGAAGAAGAGCAGCACTGACAAATCCAGTTCCTGAGAATGGTAACTCCATGGGATTTGAAATTTAAATTGTTTTTTCAACCCACCCATTTTACTCCCCTCCTCCCCCAAAACATCAAGTGTCACGCAAACACTTTGTCAGGAACTTTTCCCCCTTTTCTTGTGCTAAACTTCTCTTTCAGAAAGTCCAAGTTACCCATTCATCTTTTAAACAATTTGCTGGGTATTTTTGAACTCTCCACAGATTTCTCTCTTTACCTTTAAATCATAAACTGAAGTTTTTGTTTCTTGCAGAAAGACTGCTATTAAGCTGTGCTGATTTTTTTTTGTCCTGATCAGTGTCAATTTCTACTACCACATTGTATATGGCTAGGAGGATAAAAAAGAATGCGGTAGTATTATATGTGCTTTAAACACTGACAATGCTATAAAGAAAAATGCATACATAGTGTTTTACTTTCCTAATAGGAACACTGGCATTAGCAAATAGTATATTTGAACCAGTAGGAAATTACTTTGTAGTAGCAAACATGTTGTAAATAAAAACTTGTTATTTTTTTAATGGAAATTTTATAGAAGAAGCTATTTCTGTACACTCAATTTATCCCATGTTTACTGAAAATGCTGCAAGTGGGAACTGTACATTGCAAAATGGGGCTGGGGAGCAGACGTCTGACTGAAGTGAAAACTACGTATGCTTTGAAAAAAAACATCCAGTTGTTTGTGAACAGGAACGCAAAGCTTTACTGTAGAGGAACTGAATAAAAGAATTTCAAGGCAACAGGATTAGGCTTGTTTTTGGAAAAACAAAAACAAAACAACAAGAAAAACCACACTGTGGGAAAAGATTGCTCAACATTCATGTTGGCAGTATACGTACCTCATGCCCTAATTTACAGTTTGATGTCCAGGAAACACTGCATCCTTTGGTGTTTTGAAAATGCATACAAAAACTTAGCAATTGATCCAGTTACCATCCACGGAACTGAACATGTCATTATCCAGGGAAAGACTTCTGAAATTGTTCCATTTTAACAAAGTAGCTTTCTACTGTCCCCATCTCAACAAGACATGCACCCCAGCTATACCTAGGAGAAGTCTCAGAAACAGCTTTTTTATTGTTTTCCTAAAAGCGTTAGGTGTTCCTATTTAAGGGTCAAGTCTGTGAGGAGTTCACAGCATTCTCCTCAGCACGCTGTATTCCAGTACTGTGTGTGCTGCCCTTGTCTCTCACGCTAAATCGTCTATCCCGCAGACACCCTTCAAACAACTATAGGCTCTGAACATCCTTCCAACCCTTTACCCATATTTTGGTATCAAGAATCCAAACGACACAAATTAAGGGACTCGGGGCGCAGTCCCTCTTCATCATCTGTATTGGTTTTCCAACCGAATATAAACTCACCACGTAATTGCACAGTGCTTTTTCCTCCCCATACGCACAGGAGTCCTATGACTTAATATTTTTCATCTCAAACTGGCTGAAAGCAAAGGTTAAAAGACAATAGGAAAAGACTTGCAGAACTGTAAATTCATTCTTGTGTAATGAATGGAAAGTAAGGCACAGACCCCTTCCATTTAAAATGTGCTGGCATATTTGGGAAGGCGTTTTCATGAACAGATTTGGCAGACTCCAGTTAGCCCCAAATAACTAACTAAAAACTCATTGTGGTTTTTATGGGTAAGAAACAACTGAAGAAATTAGAGGGTACAGCCTTTAGCTCAGTAACAAGTACACTGCCTATTAAAAAAACAAAATAAAATCTGTAAATCCGAACTGCCTTTCAGGTCAGTGCTACGGAAGTTGCTACCAGAAGGATTCTGGAACATTATTAAGCTAATGGTGAAGCTGGTTGGAATAAACACTCTCCTGTAAGCAATCTAAAAGGACAGGTGTTTAAAAACTAGTTCATCTCTTTGTGCCATGTTTTAATCTGGGGATCTGCCTCCCAAGAACCCAAAACAGAGACTGAAAATATGTTAAAGCATAAAACCCCTTTTATTCTTTGTCTTCTATGAAAGAAGTACTTAGCATGATTCTTTATAAATGGAGAAATCTGCAAACAGCTCTCTCTGAAGTTACAAACGCTTTCGGTTACAACTGGACTGCCCAATATCATCAAACAAAACCGGTTTGTATTTTCTGCACGCAAGTCTGTACGTTTTCTAAGAAGGGAATCAAGCAACGGTAACTGCTGCAGCATTAAGGTGCTCTGTGCTAGCAGTAACAACAGAAACATTAAGACAACAAATCTTTTCCTTGGTAAAAAAAAAAAAGGGAGGGCCTTCAAGAATGTGCTTTGCTGAATTACACATTCTGTTAGAGAGCAAAAAGACTTCAAGCTATTCAGGGAAAACAGAAAACCACCAAATTTGTGTAGGTTTATTATTCATTAAACTTGGTCTCAAAAGTGTAGGATAGGAGATAAACTTTAACAGTACTCCATTGTGGAAAGTCCTCTGTCACGAGTAATGTCCCTGACTGCGTGTGGTGCGTGTAGGTTGCTCCTGAACACGGCATAGCTTTGCTGCAGCACGCCTGCCCCTCCTCTGCCTGAAAACTAACATATCTTGGCTCTTGGTGTCCTTCATAATACCAAATTCCTATTCTGTTGCTCCTACTGTAGGTCATTCAAAAGGCTGACAAAAATAACGGCACCAGGATTGTCTCCTTGCTGAAACCACTGATCGGGGTAACAGAACACAAGAAACTGATCCTGTGTATTTGACAGGATAAACAGTACTTATCTGCCACAATGGTTAAAACAAGCCTGTCATACTGAAAGAACCCGCAAGCTGTGGAAGGATTTGCATTCCTGCCTCCTGGTTCTCAGAGCCCGATTGTGCTGCATTTTGAGAATCCCTCTCCAGCCATCCACAGAACTCACAGATCCACCAACCATAACCGAAACCCACTGTCCCAGGCACAGCCAAACAGGAAGTAACGGAGAAACCTGCAACAAGAAGATGCCACCGAACAGGAGCACTGACAAACCAGGGTTCCCGTTCTGCTAGCAAAGGCAGCAAACAGAGTTACAAAATGGCAAAATCATCTAATCACCATTGTTCTACAACACATGAAACCAATCATCTCCTTTGGTTCATACGACATGTGCTAACCCAACTTTTCATCATCGTCACATTAAAGTCCAGGTTACGCATCAGTGATAATATACAAATACTACACTTAATTAAACTAGCACCATTAATTTAACAATATTTTTCAAATACTAAACAATATAAAACATTTAACACCATATTATGTAAAAAGCTGCATTTTCACAGCAGCCGCTGGCATAACCAAGGTAGTTATTTTCCATAAATAAGCCCAATGATGACACAGATTTCTTGGCACATTTGCAAGTTATAAAAAAATTCAAATGAATAAACCCCACTGATGATGAGAAGATGCCCTAGCGTTTAGCTGTGTATAATTTAGACCTCCAGCCTTCCAGAATGAAATTAAACAGGATTCAGAGCTCTCTGTAATAGGATGGGGTTGCGGGCACAGACAAGAACAAGTTACTGCACGGTAAGGAAGGGTGGGAACTCACCACGGGTAGCTCACACACTGTAAGGGCCCACGCTGCACCCCACAGAGAGCTTCTCTGTGGTAACCACTTTTCTGAAGAGGAGGGGTGGGAAGCAGGGCCTCCTCAGTTGCCAGCACGTTGCAAGGACACGCCTCAGTTAAGCATCCAAAAAAAAAGGTGCTTGCGTGTTCATGTACTTTGTTAAGAGACAGTTCTTGTGCACAGTCGACTGTGGCACAATGCCAGCTTATGACCAGGAAAGGGGTATTATTCTCCTTTCCAAAAACTCTTTATCACTCTCCTCAGAGGTACCCTATATAGCAAGCATATGTATGTAACAAATTCATCCTATATCCTCTACGCCAAGCACGGCACCGTGTACCGCCACCCACAAATGTTTTATCATTTCCATAACTGCTTCTGCACCCATTTTGCAGGGAGCAGAGCCGCGGCTGATACCACGCCTGCGGCACCCCCAGCTGTAGTCGGTGTGCACACCTTCCCCAGGCCCGCACACAGCACCGCCGAAACGCACCGCCCGGCACCCCCTCGCCCTCTGGGCCGCCACCCCACACGCTCGCAGGCCGCGACCCTGCTCAGCCCCTCCACGCGACGGAGGCCGCTCGTTCCCCAGGCCCAGCCCACCGACGGCGGCGGCGCTGAGCCCCGTGACCGCCAGGAGCGGCGCGCTGACCGCGGGGGCACCCTCCCCTCCCACCCGTCTCCGAGGCGCGGGCCCGCCGAGGGCAGCTCTCCCTTGCCCCCGCCTCACGCCGGGACCCGGGACCCGCTCCCCTCACGGCCCGCCACTGTTACCTGCGGCACGTCCGGCGGGGCGGGCGGCAGCGGCGGTTCTGCCCGGCCCCTCTGGAGACCCCCTCGAGCCCCCTTCCCCCCCCGGCCGACGGTTAACGGCCGCTGCGCGCGCCAGCCCCGCCCTCCGGCCGTGCCAGGTGCGCGTGGCGGGGCGCTGCCCCGGGCCCGTGAGGGGCCCGCACGGAGCCCGCCGTTGAATGGCCGTTGGTTTGCAGCTTTGGGGAGCCCGGGTTAACTGCTGTTAAACGTAACGCAAAGGAGGCAGAGGGGCAGGCTACGGTGCAGCCTCCTGCCTGCCCAGGTGCGGCGATGCTGGCTGGGTAACACCGGTGCTGCCGCCGCTGTACGCGGTTGTGCACCGAAAGAAAAAATGAGGGCTGAACTTGCGTAGAACCGTCCCTGCACAGGATTTAAACAGCATCAGAACCAGAAGGCGAACAAAAGCTAAATCAAGCTTTTGATTGACTTGATTCTTAACGAGTTTGGAATTGGCAAAGGCTGCCTCGAAACACCTCCTCACCTAACAGAACCTCCTACAGACCCCCCAGTTCATGGCTGCCTGCGACAAGAGAATCCAGTAGCGTGGCAATGGACTACGAGTCTGACAATGGATCAACACGCATGTCCTTCACGGGGTGATTCTGGCTGGCACTGATGGGGAGCAGGAAGATGAGGAGAACCCTTCCCCTCAGAGCCTGCTCCCGTTACCGCCCCCAGCGTTCCTCATCAGCCACACCACAGCGCTGGCTGACATGTTGGACAGCGAGGCCTGGCTGCCGTGATCCACCCTTGAAACCCTCCACCACAAGCCTCCGTAGAATTGTTTCAGGAATTCTATAGGAACTTCCAGAGATTGACGCATGCTGCAGGTCAGCACTTTCAGCTGCTAGAATTGAAAGTTTATTAAAAAATAAGTAAGAAAAGGCAGCCAAAACCTGACAGGTTCTAATAGAGCTTTGAACTATTCTCCTTTTAAAGCCTTCCGCAGCAGTGCCTGGGACTTCTCCAGCTGTTTGTCCTTGTATGGATTTCCTGACTGGATTTATGAAATTCAGGGAGGCACTCCCATAGAAAGGGGCCTCTCACCATAAGGAGGAAAGATTGTTACTTCAAAATTCTGAACATACAATCAGAGAAATACAGAATAATCATGACTGGGAGAACACATTCATATGAAGTGTGTGAATCTATGCTAACTTGGGGAAAAAATAAGTGATTCAGCACTAATGGGTGGTGAATCTCTGAAGGTGAAAACCTGAAACTCTCCAATTTAAGTACAAACAGCTCCGGGGAATCTGCAGACAAAAACTTCAAGACAGAAAAGGGTTCAGTGCTTGCAAAACACCCTTTGAGGGAGACTTTATTATCCCTCTTAGATAACATTTCACATTACCATAACAAAGTAATTAAGCATTATTAATTGTAATTTAACAAAAGCTGTAGAAGCAGCTGCTATGCCTATTGCTAGTAAGATAACTTGTATGAGATGTGAATCAGTACAGCTGTTGGCTGGTTGCAGTCAGGTTAGCCATCCTGATGTAAGCCCAAGACTTTCACGGCTGTTATTACTTTTGAACCTTTGATATTTTCTCATCAAATAGTTAGCACGACTAAAGCCAAGTTGGAAACTCTATTCATGTTCTGCCAAGCTCCTAACTAGAGTTTTGTGACATCAGGCAGTATATTAAGCCTATTAAATTAAGATCGAATGTGATAGGTCTATTCTGTCTAGGGTCCACCACCAAATGACTTAGCCACCTGTATCAGAGCATCCATCAGTATTTGTTGGCCCCTGAGCAGCAAACAAAGGGCAGAAACTTTTGCACTGGCAGAGACCTGATCAGGTTCCAACCCACGTAACTACAGTTGTGTGTGTTCTGAGATGCCTGGTATTGAGACATCTATTTAAATATGGGAATGTGTGATTGGCATGGTAACACCAGCGACACAATTCCAGGAATTAAAGCAGTACTGTTTACTGAAGATTTTTCATGAAGAACTGCAAAGTCCAAAGAATTCTTGCCAGATTCAGACACGGGTCTCGTTAATTCTTCTCATAGAGTACCACCCCTATTTCAAACCTTTGGAAAAATGCTTCCATCAAGTCGTATATTTTGTGACTAATAAACTAGTCACAGTTAAAACTAATATACTGCACTAAAAGATAACTTGCAGCCAAACATACCTTGCTCTGATTGCTAATGGATATAATCCCTCACACTAGGAGTTTTTTGTTTCTATTCAACTAGTTAAACTTGTGTTAGAAAAAGACAATATGAAAATATCCGTAGTAAGAAGAGGGAAAAAAAGTACAGAAGACTGCCCTTACAGTGGTCAGACTCTTAAAAGATACAAAACCTGAATAAGTGGCCTATGCACTGTTCTTGATGCTGCCCAACTTAGTGAGGAAGTACAAGAGCCAGCAGACATTGCTAACCGAGTGAGGCTGGTTTTGTGGGTACAGGATGTGCACACACCAGGAAAAAACCACAGTGATGAACTTTTGAAAGTGATACTATGGATTTCCAGAATTATTTTTTGCCTTTTCCATTTACACATTTTTGTATCTCTACAAAGAAGATAAATACTTACATAAGTTGGATATCTAGGCATGTATTCCCCTCTTTGTGCTGAAGCTGTGAAATAGTGCTTTGAAGGGGAAAACGCAAGTACTGTGCTCTGCTTCGTGCTCCACAGGGCATATGAGTGTTAAACTGAACAGCATGACTGCTCCTGCATGCAGAAAATGCCAAGACTTTTGCACTCACCTCCACAAAATCCCATTGGTCATTACTAATGACCAGCAACTTCATGGAAGGGCTATTCTAAATTCTTAACTTTGTATTATTTTCAGTGTGCTACATGTGTTTGTTCTCAAGAGGAGCTTGGCACACAGGAAATACAGAATACATCTTTTGCAATCCAGAACGAGTTAAGGAGCCTTGTGTCTTAGCTCCCTGCAGACAAGAACAATGTGAAACCTCTGACAAGCCAAGCAGGCTACTCTGGCTCAGCAGATAGCGGGAACATGAACTCAAAGGGCAAAGACATCTCACAATTCCAGCAGCCATTCATGTCCTCAGGAGGTTTCAGAGAGCTCTGTTGTCATGTTTTAAGTCATGGCTGCAGTTCTGTTTGTCAGAATGCATTTGCTAGTTGCTGGGTTTTTATATGCAAGTCAGCCTACAGCAGTTCCCAGTAATGGCATCTTATGCAATTTCTGACCTACTTTAACACACTGGGGCACTTAGAAACACAAGATCCACTGCAGCAGGAAGCAAGTCTTTAGACAAATAGACTGATCCACTAAAATACAGGTGACAAAGAAAAACATATTAATTTTCAAGATATTTGTCACAGCATTAGGAGCATCCAGGTCAATTGTTGTACCTATTTTCAGCTAGAGAACATACACATTTCAGAAAGTGCAAATGGTCAAATTCAGTGAGCTGTTACATATACACGCACCTGTGTACTACTCCTCAACCTTTCTAGGCTACAGTTTCTCAAAGAACAACTTAAATCAGGGCTTGTGTGTGATGAAACACTACAGGGTCAGCAATACGTAGACCCTTCCTTTTGCCCCACCAGATAGCTATGTCAGAGAAGAAAGCTGTCCTCTTGTAGACATCCTCCTGAACTCTAGCAATGAACAGAAGGTCTCTGAGGAACACTAATGGTCTTATCAAGGAGGATCTTTGATATTCTTTTATTATGTATTCCACTACCAAATGTGAATAGCTGGGGAGATAAACACAACTCTAAAGGAGACAGAAGTATTCCCGCTACTAATCAGCACTAATCTTTGAACAGGAGGACAATTAGCATGAAAAAATTGGGACAACTATCCCTCCATCTTTCTTCTCTCACATGAGAAACAGGACTTGGATATAGTGATTTTAAAAGTTAGTACATGTTCCACAGCATGTAGAGATTAAAATGTCTGACTGCAGTTGTTTGACTGTGTCCACAGAAACTTGTCACTGCAAACACTGTTGAAGTTCAGCATCTACAGAGCAGGTTTGAGGGGGGTTGGGTTGTTCCTTTTCTCCCCAGAACGATCCTGGAAAGGTGTTTGGGTACTTTTTTTCTTCTTCTCTTAGTTCTGTTATTAAGACATCAGGAAAGTTTTAAAGATGACTGAAGCAAACACCACACACTGTGGTACACAAGTACATGTGTAATCTGTGTCAGTGCTCAGAACAACTCTCTATTCTGACCTAGTGGTTTTATCACTTCTTGTGTATCTTCTTTGGTCATTCCACATCCTGCTTTAATGGAATAATGCTCTCTCACCTGAAAAATCTATAAAGGCTTAGATAGGATTTTGACGTTAGAATTTCATGTAGTTGATACTGTATGATCTTGATAACTGATTACTAATGTAACCCTACAGCACTTTTCCCCTGCAGACAAAATAATCCAAACGTCCAGTATTTTTCACCAACAGCTAGTTCTACCTTGTTTTTTTAATACAGTCATCACTCTTGCCCTGTCATTCCAGTATAATTTGTACCTTACTACTACCATGCCCCTAATGATCTTGATTTTACCCTGTTTCTAAAATGCCTTGGCTTTAAGTGTGGATATTACTGTAACAGGTAAACCCTTAAAACTATGAGCATTTTGATACATATTTAATTTGGGGTCAGCTACTTCTCTGTCACGTTAAGGGAATTTTATGTAATGATGGTTTGTCTTCGCTGTGTTCTGTTTTTGTATCCTTTAAGGTAATTAAGAAAATTAAGAGGTGTTTCAGACCTTTCCTGTAGGTTAATGCATCACCTTGAACCTCAGTGCACATCTTTGTATGCCTATAAGCTTCACTCTCATCTTCCATTAGGAAATTGATTCAGTGACAGAAACCTAGATCAGTTCTGTTCTGGCTGGAATCTACACTGGGAAAATATATTCCTTTTGTCCTGCAATTTTTCTCCAGTTTTCCTAAATTTATTTTTTCTATATAATTTTCTAAGATAAGTGGCGTATTACACGAAAAGGCTACTAAATGGGCTAATATTTGATTATATAGCTCTCTAAAAATCCCTAAACCCAACTAATTATATTTTACTTTTTCTCCTATCCAAAATGCCGTTGGCTTGCATATAATTCACTTTAGATCTTCCAGACAATCTCTTAACACTTTCAAGGAGTTTCCTTATACCCAACAAGGAAATTACTATACAATCCACAGAAGCATCACAAACCTTCCCTGACCTGTGCCCGACACCCAGCAAGCTCCTGAACAGTCCATTTCACATCCTACTTAGCAGCTGTTGTGTTACCTTTGGGAAAAGTCTCCTCAGTCACAAGCACACAGAGCTATTAATTTAGACTGAGGGAACTACCCATAGGAACATTTCCCCTCTTAAAAACTTACATCCTCCTGCCACACAATATCCTTTCTCTTCCACAGCACAAGGATTGTAAGCCTCGAGATAAGACTGCAGTACAGTGAACCTGCAAGTCTTATCAACATGAGCACAAACTCCTCTAGTTCAAGCTGTATAGCAGGCCCCAAGAGATAGCACTTGCTCTCGCATGCAATGTGTATCCGTGTACCATCCACTGAAAAGACATATATATATAAAACATCAAGTGAAGTAACTGAGACACTCCATACCATCTGGAGAAACTGATCTGAATTCATCCTTACTTTTTCAGAGGTGGATTTATTTTCCCTTGTTCCCTTAGAAAGTCAACAACCAGATTCAGATCAAGAATTCCATTTAACCTTCTTTAGCAGCTAAACTCCTTATAAGCTCACTCTGCTGGACTTCAGCGACTTGAAATGCTGAGGGCAAGGAGAAAAGCCTAAGTAAGCTCCTAACATTATACCTGTGGCTATAGTTGGTCTTAAGTGAATAGTTCGATGACTTACTGAGAAGCTTGCAGAGTGATTTAGTAGTGAAGAAGCTGCTACTACGCCTGCCACACATGTAGCTTTAGATTAAGATTTATAAACTTATGTGTGTGTCAATTTATCTTAAACTAACATTTAAACCAATTGGGCTACTAGTAACATACTAGTAAGTAGTGTTTCAATTAAGCAATTTCTAAACCCAGACAAATTTATAGAGGAACTTACAGAATTACAGATGCTGTGCTAATTCTATGCTAATCTGTACCTAAACTTAAAAGGCAAAAGAAGCAAAAATAAGTCAGTAGTAAACCAAAATCCATTCCTTAGGCTAAAACCTACCCAGGCTCTGATGCATTATGCTTTTTCTTATCCACAAGTACACTTAAAATGTTCACACAAGTTGTTCGAAAGTAAAAGCCATTAAAATGCTTACAGCATTAAGTAAGTGCATCTGTCTCATTTGTAATAAGGAGTGAAGCAGCAGTTTCTGAAGTCAGAATCTGCAAACACAGCAAGTGTAAGAGAAACCTTGTTAGGGAATATAACCCTGGGAGAATTATCACTGTAGGGGCTCTCATGTCAGAAAAATAGAAACAGCATTATATGCTCACAAGTGACATGCTATTTGGGTACTGGAAGGACACATTTTATTCCATACAACTGTAAAGCAAATTCAAAATATTCTAATCTTCTGTAACACTTGATAGACATATCTAAAAGTATACTTTCTAAAATAAAAGATGGAATTACATATTTTGTTTCAAATACATTGATACCTATCAGACCTTTTAAGGAATTGTTGACAAATCCAGATTAAACTCTTGGCTATTCCCCTCAGTTATTGCAAAATCCAAATGCGGCAGTGCTTTCACAGCTGCATGCAATACTCACTGTTGAGAGCTGCACCACAAAAAAAGACTTAAGTACATGCTAGTGAACATAACTGAAATTTCCTTTATTGGCTCCTTTAGCTGCTTTCCTGAGATTTAAAGAGACAAAAAAAGTCTTACTTTTAGTCATGAATTATTAAAGCTATTTGATCCAAACTACACATTGGCATGCAAGTTTCTGATAACTCTCATATTGCACTGACTTTATGTTAACAATCACAGTCACCAAAGTAGCAGACTTCAAACTGCAAAAGACCTGAACTTTCAGCTTTTCCCTGATTTTCTTTCCTTCCATTTAGACAGGAGAAAAACTGTAGAAAGTGTCCTATAGAAGAAATTACTCTGATCTTTTGTATTAAAATTTTACATTTATATTTTTATACATTTGTACTCTAACAAGACAATGACAGTATTGTATTTAATTTAACCGAAGGACAAACACCACTGAAACATCTAGTCTTCATAATGGAATCTGGCTACAGCAACACTGAATTCAGAGTCAGGTAACTTCTAAGGTAAAAGAGGAGTCACATTTTTGTGTGTGGCCCAACACCTGTAACCAAGCAAGCATCAGAACAAAGATTCATGATGTGAAACAGCTGAGGTTAAAAGTTACTTCAACTATTTATCCACCCAGCATAGCTAATACACATAAAATTTCTGATACAGAAGGGATATTCTTTAACAGCGGACTGGAAGGAAACCCCACATGTATTCTTTATTCTTACCTAATAGAAAAAAAATGAATAACAAACCAGAAAAACAACTCAGTACTGATGTAGAGGGTGGACTGAACTAAATATATTCTCCCAGTGTACAGCACAGTAAGAAAGCACAATGGCCTCAGACCATATCTAAGTTTTCAACAGCTTGTAGCAAATGAAGACCAGTGTTCTGCCTGTTGTATGTCAAGTCTCTTCTACTCTCAACAAGCACAGATCTGACCTAAGGGCAAAACTGAGCAGTTGTTTCTGAACACATTTATGACTCAAATATTCTACTAATACAATGCAAAAAAAAAAAGGTCAAAATTTAAGATTTTTCATGGTAGCTTGTATTAGTAGAGTAAGTTCTTCCATATGAGAATAAGTGCTACTTTTCAGGTATACTGACTTTAAGTATATTAACATAAATTCATTAAAAGGCTTCAGGAATTTGACAGTAAAATGAATTAGCATGAACGCTGACTAGTTTTAACAGTGTCTTAAGTAGGAAGAAGATGAAAATTCCATTACCAGGGAAGTCAAAACTTTGAATAATTGCAAAAAGACAAACTTAAGATTGAAACTTTAAGCATTCTGAGGTTTGGCAATCCATACTCAGAGCTGCCAACATCCTCTCAGTGTCTAAATCTAGTATTATTCAGTTAAGCCTCAAATTACACAGTGAAGACTTTTTTCTCCTTCACAGAAGACCCATCTGATTTTGGAAGAAGACCAAATTGTACTCTCTGTTTAATTATGCAAAAGTTCATGTTCAGCTTTAAGCTGTGTTTGACTCACATTGTCCAAAAGTTATGATGAATAACCTTCACACTAAGGTAGAAAAAATCCTTACATAGGCAAAATCCAGGTTCAGTGCCAGGCTCCCAAGAGCACTGCATTTAAAACATTTTAGGAAGTCAGTCAGCAGGGTTTGGTGCAGAGAAATATATTTTTCCTTTCCAAATCTCCTACAGAGAGACGCAGAATGCATGAAAACAAAAACCGACACTGTCCTGACTCTTGCGTTTGCAGTCTATACTGATTTGCAACTCCTTTAATCTACAACTCTTTCTTCTATGCAGGATTTCTTCCTTTTCTCTCTAGCGCTTGGGAACTACTAAAGATGACATTTCCGTACAAAAGGGTGTCCTTGTTTTCATAACTGGTGTCTTAGAAGCAGCAGCATCCCCAGCAGGAAGTAACTGCAGGTCAGTGCTAAATATCATCTGTCCTCAAGGAATCATCTCATCTACATGCCTTATCATGTGTACATAAAACCTTCAGCTAATTTTGCCTCAATCTTCCCGTCAGCCTCCCCTCTAATCCTGAATGTATGTGTTCATGTGTATGGGGGCAGGGAGAGTGGGGCATGGCAAAGAGAAGAAGGTACCTCAGCTGAATTAGACATAAGTAGGTTTTCACGGTGGTATGAAACAGCACTTGTAACAACTGACAATTTCATAATGTTCAAAGGCACTTGTTCCAGACTCAAAGACACTAAAAGCTACCCAATAGGACAATTAAATATCAGTATAAAAAGTTAAACATTTCAGGTTTGTGGCAACAAGGTAGTAAATTTAAAATGTTAATCATAATTTACAATTGAATCCAAGGAACCTTTACTGTAAATTTCTCATGAAAACTAGTAATTTTATCACGTCCCAATAGTCAATACACCTGTCTATAAATAACTGCTAGATCTTTTACTTACTCAAATTCTTAAACCACTGAAGTAAAAATGAGAAAGTAGTTCAGGTTTGAACTGTTTAACACTAGACTTATTACCTACATACATTTTACATGCTAACTTTGATAGCTGAACCCTTTCACAAGTTTTCTTCACTCCCTCCCCCCAACTGATCATCCTTATGTGATTAAATTAAAAAAACAAAACAAAACCAAACACAAAACACTTCTACAAAATCTAGGGAGAACAGGAGTTTATTGAGTTCTACCTATCTGAAAAGTGCTGGTGAAGAGTTGCCAGTTCATGCTTTGTCTATATAGAGAAGTCAAAAGAGAAACTGTTTCAAAAGTCAGCTCAGTTTGAAAACTGTTTGTCCAGAACGTCTTCTCATTCCTAAGTGACAAATGTGAAATTGTTTTACATCAAGCTGGTCATTTTCAAATGCAACATCTATACTTTAAGTTCCCTCCAGACTAATAAAATACTTTCAGGCAGTATTAATATACAGAGAAGCAGTTAGTCATATCTTCAAGAACCCAGGTATCCAGCTCTAAAAGTGCATGATTTAAAACATTAGTAATGGAATCTTTTGAAAGAACATTCTTATTCAGTATTAAAGCATGCTATTATTACAAAAGTATCCATTGCATATTGTAGGAACAACAATTTTTCTTTTATAGACAAAAAAGCATGCAGAATGGTATCAGATCAGTATAAATCTATTTTTAATGAGGCTCAGGATATTGTTCAAGTCCCATTAAGAGCAGCTTCTTCCAACTGAGCACCAGGGTAACCTTGCCCAGGTGCTAAAAAAGTTTTGCACTAACATGGCTTAGACTGGCTTCAAACATTTTCATAGCAGGACATTAAGACTAGATCTTAAACTTTAGTAATCATTCATATAATTTGTTTAAATAAAATATTAAAAACCACAGTAAGAATTAGGCATAAAAACATGTTAAGTAACAAATTTAGGCCTAACTAGCAAAACATACAGATATTTACACAAATGCTGATCTGCTATGGTCTTCAGTATTGAGAAGACATTAGAATGTGGACCACATGCTCAAAAAAACCAAGACCAAACCAAACAAAAACCTTGGGGAAAAGCAGCATAAATCCCATGTCAGCACAACTGCGTTAGTTATAACCCAATACAATGGGTCAACTTGGTTTAATGTGAGGAGCAGTCACAAATAAACCAGTCTGTAGTAATTTTAGCAACTCTATTTGAAGTTAAACTGCAAGTAATCTACTCCGAGTTAATAGGGTATTTCTATCAAGCAGCTGATGACACCAATTTTCTAAATGGATGATGAGGAAATACACAGAAAATCCAAGATGAAAGAGCAGATGAAGATGTGAAGCATGTTAAAATGATGCAACAAAACAGAGTATATAAACAGGAATGTTTAATCAAAGCAATTCTTTTTTCCTTTTTTTTTATTTAAACAGAGATTCTTTAGGAAATTTTTTAATTGGAAAATGAAAGCCACAACAGTGAGGTTGTTTCTTTCAAGCAGCTCTATTGTACAACTGTTACCAGGACCCTAAACAATTTATGTTGTTCTCTATTGATATTTCTGAACTAAAAAGTTTCAGAATATTGTATAGATTTTATTTGTGCTCCACATATCGCAAGCAATTAACAACACAAAGAAGGACTCAATTCCTCAGCTAGAATACCAAACTCTATACCAAGTATTACATGTACACAATACTTGCACAGTGACAAGCACAAGAAAGTACTAGTTGAGCACTTACTTTCAGAAATCCATACCAATTCATAAAATCAATTTCAATTCTCTCATGCCACTCAGTCTACAATTTAAGGCATCTCCAGACAGCCACCCACCCACCCACTTCCATACAATTTACGTTGGAGGTGTTTACTCTTACAAAAAAATCACTATGTCAATCAGGTACCATTTATTATTTATCCCTATAACTGTGTCAGCATTGAGATATGACAGTTAAACCAGTGTTAAATCAATACAATATTTACATAGCACAGCACATTAAGCTTGAGACACTCACTTGGGGGATAAAACCACATTTTAGAACAGGACAAAGGTCACCATTATTATGTGTTTGAAAACAGCTATTTACAGGTCGCTATAACATAACTACAGTCTGTACACTGTTCCAAGGGGGCAGGCAGAAGCAGGATAGGCATTTATTTTGAGGGATTTTAAACATACAATTTGGAAGCATATTATTATGCTATCCTGAATGCCATAAACCACCTTAACATTCTCCAAGGTGGTCTCATATCCTAGAATGGCATGTCCAGATGATACAAAATAGACAACATAATGTTTACTTTGTGGGAATTTTTTACTCCAGCTATTCAGTCATCTGAACTTTGAAGGCAATTCGTCCCAGAAACTTGTCACGGTCATCTTCATTTTTTAAATTAGGTGAGCCCAGGATCTTACACTCAATTGCTATTTCTTCTTTGGTACTGTTGGAGTTAATTGCTAGTTGAACAGCCACTAGAGGCTGTAAATAGTGAGCCTAGTAAACAGAAAGATGGGGAAAATATTTGAGATAGCACAGTAAGTTAGCATTTAAATTAACATTTACTCCATCAGAACAGTTAAGATAAAAGCTAATTAAGAACCCAGCTTTTCAAAGCCCAATCTGTCTCGTGTAAGGCTTTTTTTATTCCCCCAAATTCAACAATCAGGTATAGATTCATATACTATTTCTTAACTAATACATTCCACATCATTTAAGTCACAGTATCTTCAAGAGGCATATGATTTTACCCCTTTCTATTATATTAAGTCCATTTTTTTAACCTGCCTCTGAAATGACAGTCTTCCTTCCTTATCCATTCCATTGTCTCACCTTTTGGGGTTCTTTTGGGTTGGTTTGTTTGTTGCTCGGGTTTTTTTTAATCTGCTATAGAACATAACTTTTCTAGAACAGTTTTCAGTGGGTTTTGACATGCCGAAACCATGACTCACCAAATACTAGTAAACTAGCTTCCTTTCCACCATAACCCATTTATTTTTTCTGCAACAATCCATTCTAAAATGTGTTATTTGATGTCTTTACACAGAAACCTTTCCTTGAACATTCTCACAATATCCTATATTCAGTCGTATTTGGTGGAACAATTACAATTCTTGACTCCATTCCTTATAATGAAAACCAAAATCTAAGAATGAATGCAGAATTTCATTTTTTGTCAACCCAATATTATTTCTCAAGTCCAATTCAATTAGGACAACTTAAATTCTCTTGTAAAGTGCCTATGAATTAAATAAAAGCTTATTTATTTTACACAGAGCAGCATTTCATCTAATATTCATAAAGTATTTCCATAATTTATTTATATTTTTAGGTCTATACTGCTGACAAGCAAAATTAGTTATTTTCTTTGCAAAAACTCATGTAAGCCAGTGGACTAAATATGACACTATTTATAATATACAGTATTATACAAATATAAGCCTTAAATTTTAATTACACAAAAATTTGCATTAGATTTTTGTTTCCCTGCTCATTAACTTAACCTAAAAATAACACTAAATGTATTAAGGAGTCTTATCATCCCTACTTCACTACCAGAGAAAGCACTACAGAGTACTCAGAAGTCTCATTTAGAAGGAATGATGGCACAGAAGTTGATGTGCTAAAATCTTTCATGTTAAGCAGTAGCATGAAGTAGACTGAGGTAACTGCTTTCCTTGGATGGTGATTTTACTGACTCACAAATTTTCTTGCGCTCCTATGTACATCAAACTGGGAGGGGAAATGCAGCTAAGCAAGGCACCCTCATAATTCCCTGGTTGTAAGGGTGATACCACATTATACTTAGTTTTCTAAAAATCAGAAAGACAGTTCCCTCATTTCCTCAGAGAAGTCTTCTCATCACCAAGATTTTTCAAAGAGGTACAGACATTTCTGTGATGTTCTGAAGACTGATGATATCAGAATGGACTTTTACTCCATATACAATTTGGGTGAAGCTACATCCTCATTGAGCATAACAGATTATCAACAAAAGGTAACATTCCCCAAGGTCAGGGAGTTAGGCTCCTTGTGCTGAGCAGCAAAAGGCAAATACGCATTTTCTGGACCATGAAACTGTAGCTATTAGTACTTTTATGGCTCCTACCTTAGCACAGGAGCAGCAGGATTAGTTGAAACTTCTTAACCCCTTCACAGAATAAAGTAATTCAACAATTCCACACCAACATAAAAATTCTGTTCTGTAGCCAAGAAATCAGTCCAGTCTCTTGAGACCTCCTTAAATATCTCAACCTCTCACAACTCTTCTTACTGCCTCTTCTTTTACAATATACAACATACTAACGTAATGAAAATTGAGCCCCACGTAAGCAAGAATGGCTCAAACCACAGCCTCTGGTCTAGATGACAAAGTGAACTTCAAAGGACGCTGAACCAGTAACTTAAGAAAAAAAAGGCAAAAAAAAAGTAAAAAAAAAAAAAATAATCAAGTTTTTTCTTAATCCCTGTGTCAAGCAAAGAATAGCACTGAGTTTTGCCTGGACCACATTATTTTCTTAATCTTTCCTTTTCCACCAGCATAGCAGCAAGACAGGAATTTTGTCAGGAAAGTTCTTCATCCCATCTTTGGTAAAAACTAGCATCTGACATCTCAAGGTCTACTGATGCTGTATTTTGCATTTCTTAGGGAAGCAGTTCTCTCTTTCCCTATTCCTTCATTCCAAGTATGCACTGACTGCCTATTGGAAGCACAAGTTGACAGTCTTTTCTTATCTTGTATGTCTAAGAAAATGGTTTACCAATTCAAAAAGTCTGGCAACAAAATGGAAAACACAGAACAGTAAGTAACATGGAAACAAATGTTGAAGAAAAATGAACTCCTTTCTCATTAGTAAAAGCCATGTGAGAATATAAAGAAACCAGTTACGTAAACTGCTGCAAGTAAGTATAGGATACACTGGAAAAATAACCGATGAAGGAATAATTCAGTGCAAAAATAATTCTGGGGAAATTACAACCAGCCACTGTGGTATACTATGGACCCAACAGACTTATGTTTAAAAATTACTTTTATCTTCAACAGTGAACAGTGCAGATGTTTATTAGGCTAAATAATTTGGTCAATAAGAGGCAATCTAAGTGTTATTCAATTAAACAACATTTACCTCAGAATACAATAAGGGTAGATGGAGCAAGCAAAGAAAAACAAAGATAAAAAAACTGAAATACTAAAAAAAATATTATTATCTGCTACCCTGAAGTGCTTCTGCATAAAACAGTGATTAGAAAAAAAAACACAAATATAATCAACAATACCATAACTGATTTATAAACTTAATATCCTATACATAACCCCAAGAATTACAACCATTAGAAACTGTATTGTAATCTGAAGAACCAGTTTACTTTTCCTGCCTTTCCCTGCATGCAAAAAGATTAGAAAAGGTATCAGTGACCAAAAAGGAGCAGATGCCCTAAATACTGCTAGTATACAGCCTCCTCTTCATCAGGACAATGCCCAGTATATTTGCTTGTATGTGCTAAAGCATATCTCTAATCTGTGATATTTCTGCTTATGTAATATTCCTTATGAGTACTTCATTACACAGTATCAAGTCTGATATTAATAACTGTAAATGTAAACAGAAACAAAACATTTACAAATTAAGACCATCATTAAGGCATACTTACATGCAAGCTTTTCCCATAGTATGGAAAGTACATTAAGTCAATCAAGCCTTCAGGAGGAAAATAATTTATCTCAACCATGCCTGCTTCCTGTGATTGGAGATAGCAACAAAATTAAAAGTGAACCTCTGCTTATATAAAAATTAATACAAACTTAGAATTATAAACCACTGATAAAATACAAGATTCCTAAAGACAGGCAACTGAGCGACAAACTCTTAGAATAACTTCCAAAATAGATCTATTTTTGGCAAAGAGTTATATGCTGCACACGTCTGGTACAGTAAGGATTATTAACAGCAGTATTCAGTAATCAAGTCAAGACAGCTTGCCTTCATGTTTCCCTTATGAGTCAAAGAAAAGGGGAGGATGGAAGAGGGTATTCATTGCAACGGATAATTTAATAGCAACCAAAAAAAACCCCTACCATAACCTAAAATCCCAATTATCCACAAGCCAGATTGTAAATTGTGGTGAAGCAAGAGCACATCTGTATTAAAGTTAATTATTAACTTTTGTTTAAAGCCACATTTTTAAGCCTCTCAAATTTGAAAAATAAAATAATTCACAAAGAACTATTGCCTCCCTGTAATGGTGTACTGTTTCTAACATTTGTTCAGCTAGCCTTGGCATACAGGCTATCTAAAATGAAACCCAAGTTTAAAATGATGTTACTAGAGTTTCTGTGTAAATAACAATATACACATGATGCTTTATTGGTAGAATTTCACCTATAATCCAAAATCTTGTAAAAAGATTTGGATTAAGCTACCTATAAAGTTAGTGCCTAATTTCTGACTAAAGAGACACCCAACGTGTAAGATACACAAATACGTACATATGATTGAGCTGCCCCAGACACAGGCTACCAGTACAGCAATGCACAGACACATCTACCTATACACAACATTCCTCACGACTGTGTATTCTGGCAGGACACCAAACTACTGCAAGTTCAAACCACTAGGAAATGCTCACATGTATCACAGAATCATAGAATAGTTTGGGTTGGAAGGGACCCTAAAGGACACCTAGCTGCACTCCCTGCCACAGGCAGGGACACCTTCCTCTAGACCAGGTTGCTCAAGGCCCCATCCAGTCTGGCACTGAACACTTCCAGGGATGGGGCATCCACAAGTTCTCTTGGCAACCTATTCCAGTGCCTCACCACTCTCATAATAAAGAATTTTTTTCTTAACGTCTAATATAAATCTACTCTCTTTCAGTTTAAAGCCATTACCCCTTGTCCTGTCACTACATGCCCTTGTAAAAAGTCCCTCTCCAGCTTTCCCCCTTGGAAGACTGCACTAAGGTCTCTCTGGAGCCTTCTCTTCCCCAGGCTGAACAACCCAAACTCTTTTAGCCTGTCTCCATAAGAGAGGTGCTCCAGCCCCCTGATCATCTTTGTGGCCCTCCTCTGGACTCACCCAGGCAGGTCTACATTCCTCTTATGTTGGAAGCCCCAGAGCTGAACAAAGTATTCCAGGTGGCGGGGAGTCTCACAAGGGCAGAATAGAGGAGGACAGTCACCTCCCTCAACCAGCTGGCCTTTGCATCCTTTTGATGCAACCCAGGTTGGCTTTCTGGGCTGCTTTGTATAACAAGGTAAACATATAACCACGATAAATGGAAATGCCACTAGAGCACCCCCCAAAATGCTAAATGTATCTTCAGAACACTGTGTGTTCAGTGTAATTTACAAATTCAAAGTACTTTAATAACTTTGGTTTTTCTGTATTACAATATACAACCACTACAATTTTAAAAAGACAACAGTTCAAAGTGTAAAAGATGGCTGCAGTAATATAACTAAGCAAAAAAGGAACACAAAGATAAAAAAAAACAGTAAACCACGGGTCAAGAATACCTTCTGGTCATCTCCTCAAAAGAACATACAGTATGTTGTATAGGATATTCTTGTTCCTCTGCAGTCTAAATTACTACCATTCTTCAGTATTTGTTTATTAAGTATTTTGGACCTTGAGCTAGCAAATGTAAGTGCTGAGTAGAAATGTGTTGCTTTTCACCATTATTATTTTATTTAAAGCTCATGCAGCTGAGAAACACTGATTTTTTGAATACATTTCTGAAATCAGAATACAGGATAACATATGGAAGATAAACAGGAGTTGAGTTTTTGGAACAGCTAAACACAAGGCATGCATGCAGTCATAAATATATATGCATTAGGCTATCAGCGCAATAGCAGAAAGGATCTGGGACATGCAATTGCCTGAATCATGCAACTGCTAGTGGAGTTTGACGTTTTCTTTCATAATTAATTAATCCTAATTAATATCCCTACACAACTAAAACATACATATATCTCTACTGGTTTTCAGTAAAGGTAATGTTAACTTGAGAGAATACTGCTGCAAGATGTTCCAGTGCACATGAAACTGTACACTTCTGGCTCCAAACTAAAGACCTAAACCACTGATCGCCAAACTTCCTGGAAACACAATCCTTTTTTGGCTTGTTTCTCTTTGTGGAGATCTCAAGACTACAGCAGCTCTGTTCCTCCAGGGCGCAGGAGGAAAAATCAGCTGTAATTAGTGTCTGACAGTGCAAACATTCATTTCCCTAATTTACAGAAATTACAGTGATGGCAACTAGCACTGTGTGGGAGCAGAGAGAGGAGCATCCCCAACTATTGAGCCTGTTGACTTAGAAATACCAGATCTACTTAAAAGTTTTACTTTTTAAAAAAATCCCATAGGAAAGGTGAAGGGAGAGGAAAGAAGAATTGCTTCAGAGAAGAATGCCTGAAGAACAGGAATTTCCAAGTGAAAAACTTGAATGATGTTTCAGGCGGCAAAGACTGGCAGGATGCGTGGACAGAAGCTCTTAGTCTCATTTTGTATAAGACTTGGCCTCCTCATTTATTTATTTATTCCCATTTAACAGTCAGAGTGCTTTAAGTCCAGGCAGACACTTCTCCAAATTGCTCTCAATATATGTCAAACTAACTACAAAGAACAAAAAATATTTAAAAACACAAATGAAGGGGGAAGAAAAATTGCTAAAGAGCAAATCTGCAGGTTAAAAAAAGTCTGCTCTAAGTTGAAGTGAACTCGATAGTAGGACTTCTGCTCTGCTCAAAGAAATTACCTTTCAAGCAAAATCCATCTTTGTCACTCAGACATAAACGATTTCTGATATAATATTTAAAATTACTCGTAAGTTGTATTGGTACTATGAACTGCACAATTATGATCATATATTCCATGAAGCAAACATCCAGCACAGTCCATCCTGAACTCTTTTAATCCACAGTTGCTGACAGCAACACAGAAGGAAAAAGGAAAAAAAAAACAAACCAAAAACCCAAACCAAAACAACCAAAAAAAAAAAACCCAACGAAACAAACTACAGCCACAAAAAACCACACAAAGCCAAAACACCAAAACAGAACACATCAGTTACTTAAAGATATGGTAAACACCCTGAATAAGAGAATCAATACGGAAGTACAAATGACCACTAAACTTCAACTTCTGTTATGAGCCAGTATGTAGGAAACATTCAAATACAGTGGCAGATGTAATGCAATTATAAATTTGTCTGAAAAGTGCACAAAAGCCTGTGGGCTCCTTCTCTGCCCTTCCAGTGCGCACACAAGAGGGTCACAGGGGACATTCTGGCATCAACAAGACCCAGAAGAGTCACAACATATTATTTCCAGGTAAGCATCCACCTTTATCCACTAGAGAATAGGAAGAGACCATTACTCAGCTCTCATATCCTAAGGAGTCAAAGAAATAAAAATGGAATTGGAAACAAGGCCTCACAAGCTGATGTAAAGAACAGTGTAATCCTTTAAGTAATAGTTTCAATAAGCAAGGGGCATAACAGAAAGAAGTTGTGTAAAAATGAAGCATAGACAAAATGAGAAGATTAAAGTTGTTGATGCTGCTGCTTTGTGGTCTACAGAGATGGAGGAATTGTAACCAAGACTTAAGCTTTCCAAAGCAGTTAAATCATGAGCTAGGGCAAGAACAGGCTAATTAAAGATAAAATAGATGCATTCAAAGTAGCAAAGACTGACAAATATCTTCCCTGGAAGTCACTGAAGAACTACTAAGATTAATAATCTCAAAATTTAAAAACACCACATCTATGTAGATCAGAGCATTTGGAAAAAATGGAAAAAAGCAGTACCTTGTATTTAAAGAAAGAGGATGCAAGAAAATACATACCATAACATGCAATACAGTCTATTGGCAAGTATCTCAAGGGTAAAAAAGTAGCAAAAGACCCCCACCAGGATCAACTAAGTTGTTATCAAACGTATTCTTTTGCTAGTGAAATCAACTAAGAGGATAAGAAAAACCATCATCTCTTGACTTGCTTAGTATAGCTTTTACCACTGTCACATACAGATTGTCTCATCCATATGAGAAAGCTGAAGAAATAGAATCATCATAAAACAGGATTACCACCAATATTTTATAAATGGCTTGAACATTATTTCTCAACACATCACAAGGAAGTTCAGTTAGGAATGAAGATGACAATCCTGGACTCTATTCAGTGCTCTCAATAATGACTCGTGAGATGTAAAATAATGTTCTTACACTGATGGTACCAAGCTGTAAGTAGTTAAGAACACTTCAGAGAACTGGATCCCATTAAAATGATCATGACAAACTATGGGGTGGATAGCAAAAATAGCAACATGAAATTGAAAGCTCTGAACTTCAAGAAATCGCATCTACAGGTACAGACTGGGAAATTGCCAAAAGAAAGACCTAAACAGTAAAATTAGTCAGATAAAGACACATTGTATTACAGATGGCAAATTCACCTCAAGAAACATTACTACTTTCAGTATGATGACAGATCAAAAAACCTTGTCATTAACAACAACTCAGTTAGAGGCAAACTTCTCACCAGTCTGGGATGCCACATTACAAAAAATTATAAACTACAGACGTCAAAGAAGAAAGAGTACTAACAAAAGTAGGAAGAACTTGCTTTATTCTAAAGAAACAAATAATTCCTCCAGTGGAACAACATTTTTAAGAGTGGACATAAAGAAATCAGTCCCAAATAAGAGCAAGAATCACCTTTACTGGCAACAGACTATCATTGGGAGATCAAAATTTTCAAAAGACTCCACCAAAATCAAGTATTAAAACTTATGCCTACTACAGGTAGCGAGGATGAAGGCAGGAACACTTAAAGTATTCTTCTCATTAACTGCTGAAATTCCCTAGCCTACATTTTTATTAGCCATCTCAAGCTAAAAGACATGACTCCATCCCTTGCTCAAGCTACTAACTTACCAAGGCTTTCACTGCTCCCCAAGCAGTCTAGGAAAAATATGCAGAAGTCAAAGTAATTATTAGTTGCCATAAAACAGTCTGTATAAATCCATTGGTACACAACAAATATGCATAGATTAGTCATTATAAGTAGCTTATACTTGATTTGAAGGCAGCTTTTACTTGAACAGCAACAGTTTCCACACTGTGTCTTACCCATCATTTATAAAATTGTCTAAGGTGCACTTGCAGCATGGAGAAAAAATAAAAATACAGGTTATGAAATGGGAAAACAAAATGCAACTCACAATAAATAAATAAATATGATCACAAATAACATGTATGCTTTTTTCTTTACTCTAAAGCAAGCCAGGTAGTTCAAATCCATCTAAAGATGAAAGAACAACAACTATTTTTGTAACACACTGAAGAAATTAAAGACACTAAACTCAACATACATCAAGTTGAAAACAAGGAAAATAAAATACAAAGTCTAACAAGAAAGGAAGACAGTGAAATAAATTACTTTTCATCCTAATTACAAGGAAAATTAACTACGTGCTTACTTCTTACATTCAGAACTGACCTTAGAAGTACACTGTATACGTGGTTCTCCTTCAGGCTTTAGCCCAATTATCTAAAGGAAAGAGAGTTAAAATAGTTATAGTCTCTTTCCCTTTGCAGTTCTACATACCAAATTTGAATTTGGCCCCCACTTAATATGAGAGCGTTCATACAGGGAGCAAATCCGTCTCGTGTCATTTTTATATGAAGCACAACTTTAGACTAGCGCTATGATCTAAATCATTAAGTTAAAAGCTCAAATAGTTACAGTGGCCACAGAAAGGATTATTTTCTTACTTTATATTCAGCATGAAACATTAACAGCTAAAACCAGTTAGCAGCTCAAGTAATGTGTAATATCACTGAAAAGTAAAATACTTACTCAGTAAACTTTTCATCATCTTATGTAGTTTAGGAGTTACAGAATGTATTACATTCTAATTACATTTCAAGAACAAAGTAAAACACAATGTACCTGCACAGTGGTTTAGAATCTGTTACACAGAACAGTAAGCAAAAACTTGCATTGTACTCCTTAAAACAGAGGGTTTGGATATTTTGATGCAAATAAAAATAAATACTTGTAAGTATCAGAATGCTTTAAAAGTTCACTCCGTTTTACTCTCTGAAACACATGAATAGCTAGACATCTCCATAAATTACACTCTTCTGGAAATAAAAATACCTTGAGAAGCAAACTGAGCACATATTTCAGCCCTTTTCTACAGTCATTTTTCATACAGTGGTAGCTGGGACCACTTGTATGAGAATATATAGTAAGTAGGCACTTACCCTGTTTACTTTCACAAGCACACATGGAGTTCCTTTAGAATAGCCAAAGGTCTTATCTTCCTTTCCAGAGCATTGGCCAAGCTCAGAGAGGTTAAATCGACATGCCTTTTTAACAGCAACATCATTCTGATCAAAAATCCTTCCTGGTGTACAGTTTATGTTTTGGGATTGCTTTGAATCATCATATGCTATGAAACAGAAACAGCTTGTAAATCAATGGTATAAAGCATACAAGTAACCCAAACCTGCAAAAGCCTATTTAAACATCTAATTTATAGTTGTTACTTGTCTAGGAATTTTCTCAAGGGACTATTTTCAGATCACTATGTCTCATATCCATCTTAACAAAAACTTTTTCAAAGCCCATCAAGAAGTGGCACTGAATGGAAGAATAAATAGAGCACTACAGAAGAAATAATGCTATCCTGCGTTTCAAATCATATCATTAATCAAAACTTTATTAATTTCTGTAAGTAAACTAACTCTAAACTAACTATGTATTCTAAGCTAATAGTGTATTAAAACATAAACATTTTTACCTGGAAACAAAACCAGTTTTCCCTTTGCGCATGTTTCCTTTATAAATATAAAGGAAAACTTCAAGTATTTCAAGGGCTACTATTAAATAGTCTCTACATTTACATCAGGTAGTACAACTTACATTATACTAACATCCCAAATTGTTTCTCACTTCCTTGCGTTTCACAAATACACAGATCACATCATCGCAAATGCTCATCTATTCACATTTAACATGTTTTGTGATTGTGTTTCCCTCTCTTACACCCTGCCCCCAGTTAAGCATAAACGAAGTAAAATGGGAAAATTCATTCTTAATGGAAGAGTCCAAAACCCACTGAACTGCAGGAGAGGCAGGTAATCATGAAATGCAGCATTCCTCCCAGGAACCCTTGGCAGAGCTCTGAAAGAAAAGCTTGCTCATGGAAGCTTTTAGTAGGCACCAGAGCTACAAATCCAGATAGATTCAAGTATGTAGATTGTGTAGCTAACAGAGCAACTCATGAACACAAGTGAGATTTTACAGCACCTTCTCAATTCTCAATATTTTAAACTGATCTGTGTATTACTAGATTAAGTGTACATATAGGCACATGTATAAAATAACATCTGACTTAAACTAGTGATTTTGCCATCCTTCAGTCTTGCTCTGCGTTACCTTCTCTCCATGTTCTAAATTCAATGTTTTAATATTTCTGCTTGTAAATACTGTGTGTCAGGGTGAAAATTAACAACCTGCCATTAATTTAATCTTTGTGTGCCTCATTTTTTAAACAGGCAAACACTCAAGTTCTTAAGACTAAAGGCTTCTCACTTTTAGTTACTAAGCCATTTAGATGAAGACTAAGATCAGTTAAGTCTTGATAAACTTCTCCAAATAACAGACCAGTGTAATTTTACACTGAATTCTTTTGGCATACGTAATTTCTACGTCTTGTAGCATTTAAATAACCACGTTGCCAAAACACTGGATAAGGACCAAAAATTCTCCACTCTTCCTCATGCTCAGGCTTCCTAATACAGGTATTTATTTATACCTACCTTCTCCTATAATGTATACACTTTAATAACTCACTTGCCTAGAGTAAGTCTGAACTTGAACCAGCCCCCACTAGCAACTGGTAACCACGAGCAAGGAAGGAAACTAATGCACTCAACATTAAGACTCCTGAATTACTTGGGCAGTTACAGTAACTTACTTACATTCAAGGAATTTTCTAAGTGTAGCAACATATTCTGCATATGACTGGGCGTCACTCTTGTTAAAGTAAAATTCCAGTGCAGTGTCTGGCTTTGGTGAAATCATAAGTCCTTAAAAAGAAAAAGTGCAAGTAAAGAACTGAACAACCTCTCTTCCCTACACCACTCTAATCTACTAAAAAATCATATCCATAAATTGGAAAATACCTATCTGTAAAAAAACATCAAGGCTACCCCTATATTCCACAGTACTGGAAGATAGTTTGTGTTTGAAGCCTGTTATCAAAATCATCATTACATGAATTAATACTTAAACTCAATCCATGTAACTGCAATTCACAAACCAAACCCAACTGATTAGAGATAGCAAAATCAGCAACTTAATCACTTTCAATCAAAGAATTACACTGATTCATTTCCCAATTTCCATATTTAGCAAACTTAATAATTGAAAAAAGTACCCCATAACCACACCCAGAAAACCTCCAGTTAAAGCTATCCTTCAAAGCTTTAGGTAATATAGAGTGAAGCTGTGACTGTATTTATCTCAGAAACCCACAAGAAACAAACTATTTTTTTTTAATTCAAAATACATAAAGACGGCTTGAAAGATTTCTCAATCAAAACAGACAAGCCAGGTTAGCTGCTAGTCCTTCCCTCCTTCTCCTCGAACAGAAAGTTTAGATGCCATCTGTTAATGAAGAATACAAGAAACTTTATTAAGGGTATGCCTTAGTCAGGCTGTGGTAACTATGAACCCTCTTCAGCTGCCTCTCAAACTGCTATGACCTGACACTGCAATAATCAGGGCTCCCCCATGTGCTGCAGTGCTGGCCTCTGGCTGGCTTCATCCAGCTGCTGGCTGCAGGTACTATCTAGATAGCAACAGGAGCTATCTACAAGGGAGCCAGGACAAAGAGGAGAAACAAGGACACAGATAACCAAATGCTCAAGTCCAGCTTTGTGTTGAAGGATGAAAAATGCAGACGCTGACATGGAGTATGGGTCCTTGATAGAGCCGAACTGCTCTTCCCCGGATATGGGTAAAGAAACGTACAGAGTTAAATCTTAGGCTTTTTTTTTTCTGTAGTAGTAGTAGGTGAAAATAGAAGACATACTCTGCTAAGAAATTCAGCCCTGTACCATCAGGTGTTGTCACTAACAGGGATACCCAATGCTTCTGTTATTCATCACAGCTTCAGTAACAGATAAATAGCTCTACACCACCAGATACTGCAGAAGAGATTGAATCTCCAAAAAAGGGCATATGACTGTTTTATTCACACTACCTTAGGGTAACTCTTAATACAAATAATTAGAACAGATAAAACCCCTGCAGTTGTGATTAACAGATGAATAGCCATGCATCTGTCTCTTCAAGTATAGCTGAGAACTGACACTGCAGTTCCATGAAAGATAAGAAAAAACCCAACAATGTATTTTTTACCATATTAGTTTTCTTCTAAGTTAGATTATTAAAATGGTTTGAACTATGTCAAATTTGGCATAAGGGAAGAAGTTGCAATTACAGCATCAGCTTAGGCTGCCGTGTAGCTTCCCATCCTCTGGCAAAACCAATTAAAACCTAGGTTCCCAAATTAATACAATTTAAGGCAGAAAACAAAACTCATCTCCCAAAATTATAAATAAATAAATAAATCAGGCCTTGTTTATGCAAAACAAATATTTGAGAAGATCAGACCACAGTGGAGAGATTAAGCTGGGTAAGTTGTCTTCATGTTGGATTCTTAAGACATTACTGTAGTTAGCCAATCGCAGTAAGCTTTTGGAAAGCATATAAAAAGTGCAATTAAGCAGCCCAGGTCTATTAAGAATTCATCTACAGAAATGGCCAAGCTTCTCATCCAAAGGCAGAAACTACTACAAATACTTGAAATTGGGAAATAATAAATAATACCACTAATTTATCACAGACAAATATCTTTTTACATTATAAAGAAAACAACTGATATCATTTAATGCTTTTTTTACTCTACCTTTTTTGTAGGACTGCAAATAAATCATAAAACCTTTCTGCGTTAGCAGCAGTTAAATTCTTTCCAGGCAACACATAACTAAATGCCATTATGACTGACAGTCCATATAAAACTACAAATAACATTTCTGATTGCAAATTACTTTGCAACATACAGTCATCATCTGACCTCCATGCTGAACTGGCATTCAACAAAATTCAAGATCATTAGTAACAGGGCTGAAAAAATGCTGAAGGGGTTTTACACACTAAGGGAGGTTGAGGGAGAAGAGATTGTTATTATCTATAGAAATATACTGTAAATGAAAGACTTAAGTGCCATTTTTCAAAGTGAATATGACAACCTAAACTAGTACCTAAACTAGCCATCAATGAATAAAACATTATTTTTAAGAGATTTATTGCTTCAGGGAAACTTTACAAACATCCCAAGAGGAAGGAACTACTCCGATTCCAGTGGATCACAGTATGCCTAGAGACTATGGTGCAAATTCTACAGAAAAAGCTTCTTGAAGGACTGATGCATAGACTGTGAGACAAAGGATTTGAGCTCTTCTAGAGGAAGAAAATTAGCAGCCTCAACATAGGATCACACCTAGGATTGTAACAGATTACATATTCCTACAATTGCAAGAGGGATTTAATAAAACCACATTTTAAAATCAACTGGATTTGATCGATAATATTATATCCCAGTGAAAAATGCAAGTCAAATATCAATTATGAAATCAAGTGTGAGATTTCCAAGTATGTTTAACATCAGAGTAAAGCCTTTGACCTACGCCATCCAGGTTGTGTGTGGAGAATTTTTTTTTATAATTTAAAGTTTTACAGCCAGGAACATGACATGTTTCACTGCAAGTGAAAAATGACAGAGTTAAAGAGAAACAGTAAAACACAAATAGGCAATTTTATTAACTTTCATGTATGAATATTAAAGACAAAAAAATCATTCAGAAATGTTATAGGAATTCTTACATTAAAAACTAATTGTGGCACACGTACTTTTTTAAGCAAACACCCTTTATGACTTATTTAAAAACAGTTATTCCCTGAACTACAAGAGGCACAAGAGAAAAAACATGTCACTCAAGTCCAGTATTAAGTCAGTTACCCATGGCACCCTCCGCTACCAAGGTTCTGACTACCACAAAGAAAATGGGGAGAAATGGCCAACTAAGCCACCCTCCTTTTCGCCCTTTTTTTTTTTTTTACATAAAGCAGGTTGTCAATTATGATGATGATATTATTAACAATAATAATTACTATCAATAACAATATCATCATTTCCAACCTTTAGCCCATTCTTAGCCAGAAAAAAAACCCAGCACAAATCCTCAAGAATCCCTTATAAGAGGAGGATATTTGCTTAAGAAGGTCTGAACAAATTCTGTTCCGAATCTAGAGACATTTATCATATTGGCCCAACTGCATCTTGCTTATGTTAAGATCATGTATCATGTGTTGATGCAGCTGCAAGATGCTGGTCAATTTTAAGAGTACGGAGTTCAAAAAAAGGAAAAAGCATTTTAAATAATACTGTCACCTAACTTCCACCAAACATGAATGCTGCATAGCCATCTAGTTTTGTTGTGTCTTAAACATAAATTTGGTCCCTAAGCCAAGTTGTTCTAAAATTTGATATACCAGATTTTCAGGTGGCCCAATCATTTACGTTGCATATAAGGTCAAATACTAACACATTCTCCAGAAGAAGTAACTAGAAAACAGTCATCTCTTTGGTGTAGTTGAACTATGCAGAAGCATCTTTCTAATCTTTCCTGAGTCAAAATCCTTATCTTTTTCCAGCACGAAGATATAGCAAAATAGAGCCTATAATGGCAGATTTTTATATATATTTAAACTAATATCTAAAAAAAAATAAAAATAAAAAAGGGGGAAAAAATGAGGGAGAGGAGGGGGGAACCAAACCCAGCACCTTATTATTCATTTTTATTTATGAAGTGGCTTTTTCCTGTCACATATAGCTCCTTGAACCAGCAGCCAACAGTGGGGCTAGACGGGCATGCACACAAAGGAAGGAGCAGTTCCAGGAAGCAAGACACAACTTTTAGCAGCAGCTACATGTTATGTGGACTTAGCTTCATCCCAAGCCCCGTCACAGGACCCTCTCCCTTCAGTGGATTCCTACATGATAGGGCATCAACCCGCAGAATCCACAGACATTTCACATTGGTTGAAAGCTATCCGATACTATAACGAAAATTTTGGAAATGATTTCACATCATAGCCCTTACACACTCTTGAGCCTACCACCCTCATAGTACAGCTTTCCTGCACTTCCTTCAAAGTATGTAATACTAATCGTAAGTGGCCTTTCACCTGATCCAAGACAACCGGTTTATCTTTTCTTTAAAGCAGTATGATTAAACGATAATCCCACTTGTACAACAGCATGTTGTGTGGATGCACAGGTAAAATTGCAGTCTACATACATGACACATTCAACTGAAAAGAACTTAAGACAAAAAACAGCAAACGCTAGCAAATATGCATAAAAAGCTGCTGACTGAATGACAAGTTTTACCCTTTGAAGCCTGTAAGTAGTTAATAATAATTACAGTTTCCCACAGGCAGTTCTTAATTTAAGCAAACTCTCAGCTGAAACTTAGCTGTTAAACAAGATAGGATCTTTTGAAAACATAAATACAGTTACCTGGACTGGAAATCCGGTCACGGTATTTTGGTATATCATTGCTCAGTGTCTGAAGCATAACCCACATTGTGAATGTGAAGAGTGCTGCTAGGAAGCCATAAAATACCAGATAGAACAGCAAGATCAAACCTGTAAACAAAAAGCTAAAATTACTATTTTTGTTTCAGCTAATTCCATTACCTATTTTGAAAATCAAGATGGGAAATAGCAATACGTTTGGTTTTGTCCTCCCTGCCCCCCCAGCCCCTTCCCACTCCTAATGGTAGTTACAAATCAATATGCCTCTAGCACACATATGTATTGCACAGTGACAAATAATGCATGGAAAACCATTTTATTCATAATTTCTGGCTCTTAAAATTCAGAAGGCATTTTGGAATCTTTACTTTTAAGTGAGAAGCATTAAAAACTGTCTTTGAGCTACACAGTAAAGTTGACAAAGATTACTCCACAGTCCATTAGAGTAAGAATAGTTTCCCTTGTTCAAGGGAATTATAGTTTTGTATCTGGAAAGGAAGGGGTCATAGGGAAGACAAAAGAAGGGAGTGAAAAGATAAAATTATTACAGCTGGATCTGTAACAGGTCAGAAGCGATTGGTACTTTAATAACATGGTTGATAATTGAGAGAGCTCCACACAGAGCATTCATTCACACATACATCCTGCTACAAGAGACTTCTCAACTTGAAAATGTTCTCTGCTGCATAGTTTTTAAAACAGACCAGTCCTTCTGTTCAGAGTTATCAGAAGTCTTTGCCTAACACAACCACCAGTTTTACCACTCTACCTCAAGGACCTGGATACATTCCCGGAATTTACCAATTACACAGATGTTACTAGCTTCAACTTGAAAGTTACCTAAGGAAGAGACCCTCAAAACCTGAGGAAATCACATCAAAGGAACAGCCTATTGCAACGCTGTACCTCTCCATCACTTATCTGCAACAAATTGCTACGGAAGAAGGCTACTTAGGAAAACAGCTTGGAAACTTCCTGTGATTGTCTATTTTTTCCCTGTTCTCTCCCTACTCCTCACCCCTTTTTTCATTATGCATGCACAGACTTGCACTCTGGAGACACAGATTATTTGTTTACTGAAAAGACAAGGTTAACAGACAGGCCAAAGTTAAAATCTTACTTTAGAGATGACAGTACCACAGATCAGCTGCAGAGGTATGATGCATAACCCTAATTTAAAAGCCTTTTAAAATTTGGGACAGCTCAATTAATTTAGCAACAAGGTTTTCAAACAAGGTTTTGTATTCTTGTATTATCTGGGGTTTTTTTGACCCTCATGGACCCACATTAGTGTATTTCATTAAAGCAAAAAATTAACAGCATACTGTTTGCTGTTTTCAGGACTTCTGGGGTTACGTATTGACGATTACTATTAGACTACATTTTAAAAATTATGTTTACCTGGAGCCAGTTCTCAACTAAAGATGAAACAGATGTACTATATGGATGGAAGACTAAAAGACATATAAGATACAATAGCAACTGTTTTAATGATCAAGTATACAATACTAATATAAAAAAAGAGCATGTGATTCTCTTTTAAAGCTGAACACTTGAGACTTAAGAACACATGCTCAGACACTGTCAAAAACAATGTGAGAAAGGCATCTTCAAAACCTTTCTAATTCAAAAACATAATCGAACAACTGACGCAAATTCAATTTTTATAAAACATTCTAGCTATAAGGCTGCTATCAGGAAGCCAAAGAGATGCAACTCAGGTCAAGAAAAGCACGTCAAAACCATTATGCAACATTCTACCACTGACACTTGATTATATAAGAGAACCAAGTACAGTGTTTTTCATCCTTACATAGGAAAGGAAAAATCAAAAGCAAAAATGATTGTACCCCAGTGATGTGGACAGTTCACTGCAAGATGACAGGAGGAAGCCTGACCCCTGGCTCCTGTCCCAGAAACTATGCTTGTATTTTGCGCTGAAATATTTTCTACTGTACTACAACCCACAGTAATCCACAACCTGCTGAAGAGTCAAGTACCTGTATTACTTCTCCCAGAAGAACTCAGTGTACATGTATTAAAGTAACGAGATGGTACCCAAATTATCTTTACCATAAGCTCTTTGCAGCAACCAGCTGAATGTTACTGGATTTTGATTGCATTGTAACTTTGTTTCACATGTTGAGAAAGTTACTTATGAATATGCAATAACTTGAAAGCACTTAGCTATTTAAAATACATTTGGGAACCACTGAGATGTAAGATACAAAGTGGTGATTTGAATTAGTGAAGTACATGAACACAAGAACAAGCTTAGTACATAATAAACAGCTAGATCTCTATTGTAAACTATTTCTAAGGTTATTTAGAAGCTACTTAGAAGCTGAAAGAGCAAATAAAAACAAACAGTAGAAATCCTTATCAACAAAAACCACTTCAGAAGTTTCATCTATATTTGGCACACCAGCCATTTGCAAACTGCAAATCAGATGCAAAATGGAACAATGATTCAAAATATATTGGGTATTAATCAGAAGGTATCACAGAAACAAATGAACTCCCTTACAAAACCTATGGTCAGCTCTCACCTTGATCCCTACAAGTTAATCAATTACTGTCTACACTTTCATGAAGCTATTTTAAAAGTACATCTTCTATCAAGTGGCCAAGACATTCATCGATCGGTTGAATGGAACAGAAAAAGAGTTTGACAGGTAAAACAAGACAAGCACCTTCTGTGGCAATTAGCATAAAAACAAGGGAAAACTTTTTAATTTTTAATTTAAACTAATTTAATTTAATAATTCTGTATTTTAACTACAAAAACATGGTGTTGACTTACCAGGTAAAACCAGAAATTAAAAACAAACAAATAAATAAATAAATATATCCCTGCCTGCTGACTGGCATCACAGCCCCACAGTAGTGCACTTCTAAGCAGATATGGCCCTAGATATAGTACTGTGTTGGGCTAATATTACTGTAACATCTGCAATACTGGCCTTGGACCTCATTTTGAAGCACACTAAAGAGCTAATCCAAGCCTGCTGCACCTCTGTTCCTTTGCTCCACAAGTCAAGGAGATGTGGCTACCCACCTACACAGCCTCTCTACTCCAGCAGAGAAGTGAGCTCCATGGCTCCCCCTTTCCTGCCAAGAGCTGCAGTGGGGCAGAACTGCCACATGTAGGCAGTTCCCGGGGACGTCTCACGACCAGAGGGAATGCCAACAGAGGGGAAAACAAAAGGGACCCCAATGTCTAAAACATAGTGACAGACACTGTGGTGGAGACTACACTGTGAACAGCCCCTTATGGAGTCACAGAATTGCTAGGGTTGAAATGGACTTCTGGTGATCATGTAGTCCAAGCCCCTTTCCCTCCCAGCAACATCCTATCCACCAGGGCTGCAGGAGTAACAAGGAAGACTGTTTCTATTCACGGTCCTGAAACTCCATTAACATCCAGCAAAGTGTGCATGTGCACACATAGATGCAGAGGTTATTTTTATTTTAGTTATGTTTTATTTTAGTTATGTAAATGCACTGCAGAACACTGAGTATTACCCTACCCCATTTATGCTCCTTTGCGACACTAAAAGGGGGAAAAAAACCAAAACAAATCCCAACAAAAAAAAAAACCTCCTCTGCAACTTCCAACAGCTCCAAACTGAGTAAGCTGCTCTTTGTGAGCCTATTAGTATTAATTATCCTAAGCTAATCACAGTGAACAAGCCATAACCTGTCAAGAAGGTCTGCCAAAATAATTTCACATAACACTGGATTTCTTGTGAGGAAACAAGATGTACGCAAGTAACAGTGGAAAACCATCCTCCACAGTTTCTCCAAGAAAAGTACAGCTACCGCATCCAATACGCAACTCAATTGAGTTGTTGCAGAACATCTTGCTACACCAAACCCTTCAAGTCTCTCAGCCTTCAACACTAAAAAAGGAAAACTGCCAAACCCGAAATTCTGCATTACAATTTACCAAGTTGATTTTTTTGTTTTGCTTTGGTCCACCTGCAGATGGATTTCCTTGCCTTAAGCTAATATAACTATGAGTGTTAGATAATCACTAATGTTTCAACTTCATTCCCCAGCCACTTAAGAATTGCTGTTTTCCAATTTTGGGGGTGTTAGGGGAAGAGAGATGAAGAAAGAGGGAAGGAAGGCATCAGGAAAAAAATAAATAAAACTTTGGTCCTACGTTACAGTTTATTTCACAGTAAGCCAGGGCTCCACAAGTAACATGCTAAACACTTCAGAAGACAATGAAAACTGTCTACTGCAACACTTCCAAAGAATCACAAAAGCCAGTGCTTAATGTCATGATTAAGCATTTCCAACATACAAAAAACCCCAACCCAACAAACCCCCTATATATCCTCACTGTGCCACCAGAGCAACAAGAGAAGGCAAGCCTTCTTTCTTCACAGATCTGTGCCATGGAACATAAAATATTCTACCGATTTCTCAAATATTCATTTCTGCTGACAGGCAGTATAATGGAAAAGGTTAGTAAGATTTTGACTGCAGTGTCATGGGTTCAGCAGCAGCAGTCGTTTTTTCTCCTTCTTGGTAGCTGGTGCAGCGCTGTGGTTTCGATTTTGGGACTGGGAACAGCACCGATAACACCAGTGTTTTCAGTTACTGCTTGGTAGTGTTTTGGTTTGACCAAGGACTTTCTGAGTCTCATGCTATGCCAGGGAGGAGGGGAAGCCAGGAGGAAGCAGAGACAGGACACCTGACCCAAACTGACCAAAGAGGTTATTCCATACCACAGCACGTCATGTCCAGGATGTGAACACGGAGGGCAGAGACGCAGAAGGGTGTGGTGGTGGACTGCGTGTGCACGGCATGGTCAGGTTTTTGGTACTGGGGGGTTCGCTGCTGGGGGTGCACTGCCTGGGTCGGGCTTGGTGAGCAGTTGTATTCTCTTTGTATTTCTCTTTTATTATTACTGGTGGCAGCAGTAGCGATTTGTGTTATACTTTAGTTACTAAACTGTTTTTATCTCAACCTGTGCGAGTTGAATTCTTTTGATTCTCCTCCCCATTCCCCCGGGACTGGGGGAAGAAAGATGGGGAGTGAGTGAGTGAGTGAGTGAGAAAACTGTGTGGGTGGGGGGCTTAAACCACAGCATGCAGTCATATTCCTGGCTGTGCAGGAATGTCCATTTACCACAAGAAAAAAAAAAAAGCACTGTGTCTCTCTCCAGTTCACAACCTGGATGTGTAAGTACTTCTACTGCAGTCACAAACAGTGATGCCAGAATGTTTAATATTACACTGCTTGCGAAGAAAGCTAAATGACAACAAAATCCTGCTTGAAAACACTGATAACAAACACAGAAGAATCAAGTCAGAAAAGCAGGTTAAAACTTTGACAGCACTTTATGGCCCAGCAACAACTCAGTCGAGAAGAAACAGAAGCAAAACTGGATCTATTGTTACAATGACTGACAAGACCATATATTTACTGACTTATGAAAAACTCTCCTAAAAATAAGGTGTTTTGTCGATGTCGCTTGGTTTTGTTTTGGTTTTTTGTTCTGTTTTGGTCTGTTGTTTGTTTTTTGAGGTTTTGCTTTTTCCTTTTTTTTTGTTCATTTGTTTAAATTCAAGCACATATTTGTGCATTGGATACATCTGAACATCCATAAGAATATTCAGTAGGTCTGAAATCCTGTGTACTTCAAGACAATTCCACCTCTATCTACCTTGAGCACTTTAACACAACTAGCTTTACAGAAGGGTTTAAATAGGCTTGACATGACACCTAGTGTGATCACAAATGAAGTATTACTGGATTCTGTATCGCCTATTGGGTTTTTTTGGCACATATTTCTCTATAACCTTGTGTAAAAAGTGTTTCCCGTCTATCTTGTAAGATCATGCATGCCTTTGAGTGCGTAGTGAGCATCCCATTAAAATATTTTCATGATGATCTCACTCTGTTCTTGCTAAATTTCTAGGCAGGCACAGCACCTTGCTGTTACAGGTAGAGCCAAACAGTAATCCTTTTACTTATATGAAGGCATCACATGGCAGCTTTCCAAGTACTCCTTTCTTTTCCCTACCTGATAAACCCTGTGTTTATCGGTACCCCAGGACTGATCCTCCTTCCCATCACCTCCGCGAAGACAATTAGCACCCTTTATGCCTTGTTGCTGAGAACACCACCAACTTAAGTCATCAAAAGTTTTTTCCAGTATCTCCTCTTTAAAAGAACTAATGATTATGACAGTTAATTAAAAATATAAGGTGGTTGGGGAAGGGTGTTCTGATTTGTGAGATGCAAATTGAGTTAATCCTCAAGTCTGTGAAAGTAAGTAAAAATCCTTTTTTTTTTACAGCAAGAGGAGTCTTGGTACAAGGTTTTTTACGAAACTCTAAAGGTAACATACCTAATCCTAATGTAGGAATGGCAGATGAGTACTCCAGTGCCACAGCACTCACATTCACAGAGAATCACTGCCTTGCAGTTACAATTTACATAAGCCCCAGGACTGTCTCAGTCTAAAGCAAAACATGCATATACTGTGACTAATTATTTAACAGTTCCTCTACTGCTTCTGTCCTATTTCTGTGAAGAAGCTGTCCTTGAGACAAGAGAAATATGCATGGAAGAATCAGAGCCAATCGAATTCTTATCATGCTGCCCCTGGAGACATCACAGACCAGCTGACTGGCAAGCAGAACTCTCCTCTCTACCTCCCCACCTTTCAAGAGGGGAGACTGGCAACAGAAAAGGAACAATAGTCAGCTGAGACTGCTCTAATCCCACAGCAGTACTGCAGAAGTGAGACCAAACCCTGCGTGCTCTTCTATGTCAACAGAGACACTCAATTAGTGTTCTGCAATCAAAAAAATAAAAACCAAAACGAAAGCCACAAATCATCTCCCAGAACAGAGACCATAATTTACTTTTTATATATATATAATTACACTAAATAAGCCAAATATGTTAATCACAAAATGCCAGGACAAATAATTATTGTCAAAAAACACACTGACAATTTATAACACTGCTGAACAATTACCTTTTAATGTCCATCCTAAGGAAAAGGTACATAGCACCAACTACATTACAACCACCTAAACCATTAAAGAGAACTTATTAATGAAGTAAAACTATTCAAACTGCTATCTAAGCCTGTACACAGAATCACAGAATCATTATGGTTGGAGAGTACGAACTTTCCCAATATACAAAAATATCATCAAGGGAGCTGGCTGTTGAAACTCAGTTACCAACTAAGTCCTACCAATTCCAAGCGTTATCTATTGGCCTTGGACTAGCACAGACTGGTAACATTGTAGGGTGACATATCCTACTAGACAGGTTTAAAACAGAGAAGGTTGTGTCATCTCCACATTTTTAAAGAAGCGACAAGCTATTTCTAACATGCCCGCAGTCTCTGTGCTCACCAGATTCATGACAAACAGACTTCTGCAATCCATACACCCATTCACCCAGCCCACGCACTGGAGGAAACCTGCCTGTACAGAAAATCACTGGAGAACAGCACAGTGGAAATTTCCTCTCCTTTGCTATTCAACTGGCAGAGTAGCTCACAAGCTCCTATTTCCATCTGAATGGAGAAGAACTCATGTCAGAGCTAGAGCCCTCTCTTGACAGGCCGGAGACACTGGCACAGTGAAGAAAGCACACCCCATGCATAGTCTGCTTAAGGCTCCTCCTCACTATTTCAACATTAGTATTCATTGAGATTGTGTCAAGGCCAAGGATGTATTGGCCTGTTCTTTTATGCCACGCTGAGATTCTTGTTGGTTTTGTAAGCACAACTATTAAGTATCCCAACTACATCCAAGTTTTGGGAGGAGACGCTACATTTTCTGAAGTCAGTAAATATGTCCCATGAGGACTGAAGAAACATCCTAATATTAAGCATTTATACAACTGTTTAATATAAGAAAACATACTCAGAAAATCCAAATATTTTTATTGGAAGCAACAAGATTACGATAACATGCTTTCTATCTCAGAGGAAAGCAATGGGAAGACTACCTGAAAATAGGAAAACAAACACCGCCTTCGCAAGCTTTACTGGAGAACCTTCACTCATAAGCTTCACTTCAGAAAAATAGAAGGGCCAGAAGCCCTTCTCTGGAACAAATTTAGCACTGTGACGCACAACGACACACAATGATCAGACTTGTAGATTATCTGGAACAGGGGCTCAAACTTTTGGGGGTTTTTGGTTGTTCTGGGTGGGTTTTTTTTGCTTTCCTTTTCCGATCCGCAGCTACCGTCTAGAAGTACAAAGGCAATTCGCGCTCATTCATTCTCGATTTCCTGCGACGCTGGAAAGCGTGGGGGTGGGGGGGTAAGAAATGGATGGAGAAGAGGAGCTGCATTGATATGCATGCAGGCTGCCATCCACTGGGAGAGATAAGCGCGGGGCGGGCGCCGGCCCCACACCTCCACGGCGGAAGCCCGTCACCGCTGCACCGCGGCGGCCCCGGCGTCCCTCCCGGAGAGCCCCCCGTCCCGAACCCCCCTCCGTCCCTCGGCGGATCGCGGAGGAGGAGCCTGCGGCCCAGTGCGCTGCATTTGCGTACTGAGGCGGGAGGGTGAGTCAGCTCGGGACGCGCTCCCGCAAACTGCTGTTCCTCCCCCGGTCCCCACCTGCTCTGCGCGGCGCTGCCCCCCTCCCGCTGCCACAGCACCGACCTATTTTTAGAGTGGCGGGCGGCGGCGGTTGTAACCGTTGCCGGGGCGCGTGCGCAGCGGCCTCGCGAGCTGCCTCACCTGGCAGCCGCGGCCCCCGCATCCCCCGTGGGCCCTGCTGCTGCCCGTTCCACCGCCCCGGACCTCGTCTCCGTCCGCAGCCTCCCCTCGCCCTCGCCGGCACCCCGGGGCGGCTCGCCACCCGCCCTTTCCCGCCCGCGAGAGCCCTTACCCCAGCTTTTCGCCGTGCGCCCCAGGAACTCGCCGCTGTTGGGATTGTAGATGAACTGCCGCCACTCGGTCATGCTCTGGCGGAAGGGCTTCTTCGTTTCCTTAGACATGGCGAGGCGAGAAGCGGCTGCGTCGCGCTCCGCGGCGGCAGAGCCTCCCAGGCACCGAGAGCCGCAGCGAGCGCCCGCTCCCAACTGCTAAGTAACCGCCGCCGGGGCAGCGCTCGCGCAGGGACCGAGCCTCCCCACCTCCGCGCGAGGCGGGACCCTCCGCGACATCATTCCGCCCTCGCCAGCCAATCCCGGCCCGCCTCGCGCCTGCCCCCTGGCGGACAGCGGCCGAGCGACCGCGACGCGGGGGCCCGCAGGCACGGGGCCCTGCCTGGCGCCGGCTCCGCGCGCGCCGCGGCGGCTGGGGCCGGGGGAGCGCGGGGGCTGCGGGCACCCGCCGGTCTCGCTGCCCCCACGCGGGGAAACGGGGGTTACTGGAGGGGACGCGACAGGGCGGAGGGGAACGGCTCTGGCGCCTTGACGGCGTTTCTGAAGTGCTCGGGGCCGGCGGCTGCGGCCGGCGGTGACGAGACATCGCCATCTCTGGAGAGAGCGAGCGAGGAGAGGTGCCGCTGCGCAGATCACGCCCTAAACGGCACCTGCGCTCCCCCATCTCCGCCGCCTTCCCCCGGCCCGGCACGGCCAGCGCACAGCTCGGCCCGGGGGTCTCGCCTCAGTGCGGGGGGAGTCTCCCGCTGCAGGCAGGATCCCGGCTCCCTGCCCCCAGCACTGCCATAGTTAGTCTGCGACACCGGTTTGTGCTTGCAGCGCCGACCGGGGGGGCCGCGCAGGCGGGAAGCTGATGCTCCGCAGCAGCTGTGACTGGAGCACAACCGCGTCAGAAACGTACCAGAAGACAGGATGGTTAGCAAGTGTAATTCCCATCTCGGAACTCCCTCTAATTGTGCCACCATCCTGAAGCCCCTGGTAACACATATGTGTAACCGTTCTGTAAGAGTATTGATAACATGACTTGTTTGAGCATAAGACCTGAAAAACTCATTTGCTACCACACTTGCAAAGGTCAAAGTAAGACCGAAAAAACCCACATCATTCTCCATCTCTTGTCTGACAGAGAGGAACAGACCCCATTTATTGTCTGGTGTGGATCAAGAACTTATCCCCTTAAACGCCTCTCTCCACTAAGCAGAGCAGTGCCAGCCTCTGCACACCAGCAGCCCTTGTGGGTCAGCTCTAAAGTATTCTCCCTCACATATTGCTCAGACAATGTAAAAAATGGACCATTAATTAGGGACTTTTCAAAACTCAAGTGTAATAGGAGAGCTCCTACATCAAAGCAGTTCTTAAAATAGTCACTCAATAAGCCAGAGACCAAACCCGAGTCAAAAAGCTAAAATAAACTACATCTTAAAAACATAAGAGCAACAATACAAGGGATGTTTCAAACAAGGGGAATTAAGTATTTATCAGCATGGTTAGTTTAAATCTTTATAATGGTTGCAGCATAATTCATGCCAGAAAGCAGTAAATGTGAAGCATAAAATAGAATAAACCTATTTGCCTCCTGAATGTCTGATTCCAATAGCCTCTTTTCTTCTGTTACAGTATATCTTTTAAATCATTCTATTTTCTCTAAAATTACATCAGAAAATATCACTCCCTCATTACTCTGTGTCACATCAGTCAGCTAATATATTCCATTTCAGGCCTAAAATAAGCTATCTCCATGTTTCTTTATTCTTCTAAATGTCACCAAGCAAAACACTGCATGTCACTCATTTCTAGCAACTGCTTTGCTGAATTATTTTTCCCAGTTCATCCAAATAGGTATCCTACACACGTAAGGAGTAATACGTCAGCAAAATGTACCTATAGCCACCTTTTTGGACGGGGCACCATAGCGATTCAACATTAAAGTGTCCTAGATGCAAAGACTGTAGGAGTTAATACAGATAAAAAAAATCAGATTGCCTCCAAGGAACAACCATGCCGTATGTCATTCAATGAAATGTCAACATTTAAACTATATTCATATTTTTAAAACATCAAAGGAAATGTCAACCAAAGTATTAGAGGAACTAGTATTATTCAGCAACCACTGTAACTCTTCAGTCTGCTCATCATAAAACACAGGAATCTTTTTGTGCTCTGCTTCAGTGAGTCCAGAGGCTCAGTTTGACTATAGTAACTGTTGCACTAGTTTCCAAGAGCAGTGATTTCACACAGCTGAGCCTGACTTTGATAGAGGTGTAGATCATCACCCCCACTGAAAATCAAACATTTCCAGGGTGCAAAAGGGTAAATATTTTAGCTCATGAACATAGAAAACCATTAGCTAGACACTGCTCCCAGGTAAAAAATTGGAAAGGTCCATCCATATTCCAGTTAATAAAGAGCAGTGAATGCCAACAGCATGATCTGCTATAGGATCAGCTGCAATTACAGTGCAGTATTTGACAGCCAGCATCCCTTCCCAACCTGCATTCCTTTTATGCAGGATGGTGTCAGGGCACAGGGCAGGCCAGCAGCTCCCTTGGGGCTGGGATCCACAGGGAACCCCCAGGGTGAGTGCAGCATGACATGGCCAGCAGAGCCCATCCCACTGCCCCCAGCAAGGGAATGGGGCAGGCCTAGGGGGTAGACAAGAGCCCATGACTGGACCTCAACCGTGGAGCCAGGATCCAAATCAGCAAGGACCATGTCCAGGTGCAGGCATAGCCAGGGCTGGAGACACACCTCTGGTAATGGCCAGTCAAGTGAAATGGGGCTCCGGGACCACGTAGGGCAAGAGCGCAGTCAGACTGGTCAGGGCAATTAAGGCTGATTAGTGCACTCAGGGCCCTCATGAGCAGGAACAAACATCTTCACATTTTTAAATAATTAAATGGTTGGCTGATAAAACTAATTACAATTCCATTAGAAACTTGGATTTCTCTAAACTATTGATTTAGTGCTGCAAGACGTTTTGATTCAAAGCACCTGATTAACACAGAAATAACTTGACTAAAAACTGGCCCCCTGACATTTCAAAATGTAACTGTTGGTGGCAAGATGTCAATGAGTTTATGTGTTTCCAGTGGCATCCTTCAGGATGCTGATTCCTAAGCTGAAGGTATTTTGTGCTGGCAGTCTAGGGGGTTGTATAAAGTCTTTGGTGGTGATATTTAGAAAGGATAGAATGATTGATATGTTCATTTGTTCAGCAAAGCATAGGCAATGCTGTGGCAAAAGCAACTGTTGCAATCCAGTGTGCATAAGAACTGCTCTTCTACAAAGAAGATCTGTGTGCACACTGGTGAAGAAATGCTACAAAAAACCCTGCATCCACTTCTGATATTTACACTAGCGGGAATATATAAATATTAGTGATAGTTCATAAGAGTACTGAAAAATGATCCAGGGAGCAGAAAGCAAGCTATCTTACAATATGAAGCTTCCACATTCCAGCTTCTGAAAGAAAAAAACTTACAAGAGACTGTATTACTTTGAATAGGTACTTAGGTATAGAAGAGAGATCTTGATAGCATGACCTTTTCTACCTCACTGACAAAGGCAATGATATCCATTTGCCTGGAAACTGTAGCTAGACAAACCTAATGTTGACATTTCCTGACTATGAGGACAATTAAATATTTAAATAGCTTATATCAGGAAAGATAGTGAATACACCTCTGCTTGGGTTTTAAACATGAGATTAGATATACTTTTTTAAGAAAGGTTTCGATTCCTCTTTGGATGAAATCCAGTTACATGCAGATAGGCAGCAAGACTTTGCTTACCATCAAATAACACTGCAGTGTGACATTCTGGGTCAAAAGCAATATTCTCCACTTGCTGACACCATCCAGAAAGCAAGAACAATTGTTTCTGCCATCCACAGGGACTTTGCCCATGTTTGGTCAGATGGGTACTGAAATATTTCAGTTGGTTCCACTCAGAGAAATGAATGCAAGACACTGGTGGTTCTGAATAAAGACGTCTGATGGCTGTCAGGTTTGGGCTCATCAGACTTTGAGCACGGGGAATGGTCCTCAGTTTACAATATCCTATTTCTCTGGAAATGCATTTCTATCTGCACAGCTGATCTTTGTGATGGTGTTATTGGAAATATGTGTTTTCCAAAGCACAACAGGAAGAAAATAACCTTGACTTACTATCAAGAAAATATTGTATGATGTTGATAAAAATGTAAACCATACAACACAAAAACCCCCAAACTTTTAATATGTTAACTGCATACCTGCTAAATTCCTTTTAAAAATTGTCATGCAGAACTCCTGGGGGAAAAATAAAGTAAGATAGGAGGCAAGATTGCTGTAGTTTCCAGTACAGAAACTCTAAAGAGGGCAGTTCTTTAGCACAAGCTGTATTTCTTCTGTGTGGCTAAAGGGAATCTCACTTTGGCCCACTAGAGGATTCCTGAAGACTAGAAAGCACCCCCTTCTTTTCTAGTTTGGGTCTAGGGTGGATCACAGCAAGACACAGTTTTGGCACCAGCTGGGTACCTTCCTGGGGCTGCTGTAACTTCCACAGGGGTCTGCCCAGTCTAGTTTAAAAGGAGCTTTTGAATTGCGAGAGATGTACACATAAGTTAGACTCAAATCTGCTTCTTTATCCTCAGCTAAGTTTTAAACTGGAATTAGAAGATACACAATAAACTCAGGAAGGACCAACTTCAAAAATATTATGACTCAGGAATACTTTCTGCTTCATTGTACAAAATACCAAGAAACATAAGATACATTTTCATGAGGGAGAAAAAAAAAAAAACAAAACAACAAACCAAAGACTTCCCATTAAAAATGAAAAAGAAAATGTCTGTCATTGTGAGAGGAGAAAGACTACAGAAACAGTCCTTGTGTTTGGTAGTTTGCCAGTGAATCAGAAAGGGCTGCTAAAAATGCATTCATTGTGCAGAGCCCCTTCACTCTTGAAAAAACTCCTTTATTCACAGAGACACGATTCTGCTCTCATATATAGCATGACAACTCCTGTTTAAGTCAATGGGACTTGACTTGCGTTATGCAGAGGAGACTTTTGTCCAGATATTCAGCATTTGTTTACAGTAGGAAAAAGAGCCTCTACCTACTGTTGAAAACTGTTTCACTGCTTATTTTTAATACAAAGGACTTGAGGAAAGCTCAGTTTGTAGGAATTTTACTTCATAACTCTTAGGGGTTATATCCATTGTCTAACACATGCAGTCAGGGTAAAGTTTCAGATGTTTTTCAATGACAAGAGCTTCTTAAATAAAGCTGTTTTGAGAAGAGTTTGTAAAACTAAGGTATCTGCCTTAACTGCTGAAGCTTTTTTCTCCCATTTCGAGCTAATACTTAGGAAACAGCAATTGAGCAAGGGACCACAGGCACTGCTACTGACTAGGGCTGTCTACAAAAGACAAGTGAAGTGCAAGGACTAAAACTAAAAAAGGTGCTGGGCAAGACAGCTGGCATCAGCTGGTGGGTAACTGGGATGGGATTATTATTAAACTGGTACAGGTAGGAGCAAATAGGAAGCCATTAGGAAGAGGGGCTAAAGGGGACAGATGAAGAACAGGAAAGGCAGAGTGAGCAGTTTGGGGCTGAAAATGAAGTTTACTGATGAAGCTCACAGTTAATTGTGAAGTGCTGCTGGAAGAGATGGTGTCTCCCCTCCCTATTCCACTGTCCTTTCCAACCCTGGCTGTGATTTTTTGCATTGGTGTTCATTTTACCCCAGGATGACCTGATTCAGAGAGCTGAACGGAAAGGAAACAAATCGTACAACTTTAGTTCTCTTGACTCGGCTCACAAGGGAGACCAAGGCAGACAGTAGGAGGAATGGGACTACTCCTTTCAGTAGCAGCCCACAATTAGATTGGCAGAACCACATCCTGAGTTCAGCAGGGGACTCAGGCAGCAAGCCAAGGAGAAAGCCAGCACTGGCTAAGATAGGAGACTGAGGCTGAAATGAAGAGTCTACGAGGACAGAAAACTGTTGAAAAATTTATGTTGGAGGGAATTAAAGGCCTGGAGAAGTGAGGTAGGTTTGGAAGGAGAGCAGAAAGCAATCACAGGAGTCTTTGTGCTTGCTGGAACACCATGTCCTGCCCCGAAAATACACTGGAAAATGCTAAATGTCACTACTCCTTTACCACCAAATTTTGGGCTGCCAATTATGAGCCAATGTCCATGTCATTACTTCTGTTATCATAGATGTCAACAACTTATGACTGTTAGCAGTAATCAATGCATGCAACAGACAAAAGTCATTTGCAGTAATCTAATCTAATCTAATCTTACTGATGAAAAAGTGGTATCATAACAACATGATGGTCTCATGATAGTATTGACATAGGAAAAGGGAAAGGTAAGTAACGGAAAAAAAAAGGACAAAGGAATTTTGAACACCTGTAAATCACAAAAATCCTAGATTTACAGTTCATATAGGTTGGTTGATAAATGGCTAAAGACAAGCAAGACAGACTCACTGCACAGCTCAACTCTTCCTCTAAAAGTGATACCTACAAAACCAAAAAGCCTTGGAAGACAAATTTGCATTTGATTTTTTCTGTTCCTTATCTGGAATGTCTGCTTACCTACCTCATGGAAGCAGGTGGGGCTTTTCTTGGGGTGGTGTGCTGTATTTTTGTTCGTTTTGGTTTTGTTGTTTTGTTGTTGCTGTTTTGGGTCTTTTGGGGGCAGGGGGTGCTTGGTTTGGGGGGATGTCACTTGTTTCAGGGTTCTGGTTGGGTTTTGTTTGTTTTCCCCTTCCCCCCATTCAGTTTTCTGTCTGCATCTACATTTCCCTACTGATGTAAATTTAGTCTATACAATGCTGAGAGTTGTGCAGATGACTGTGAAATACAATAGGTTGCCCCTCTAATTTACTTAAATGCTACTGAGAAACTGTGCCATGATGGGAACTAGTATTTTCATTTTTCCCAGTCCAACTTTCTTCTCCCACTCGAGCCACTGATTCCCTTAGTGATCTTGAACAAATCATTTAATTGTATGTGTATCAAGCCAGCTGGATAACTAAAGTAAAAAGCAGCTCTTCACTAAAACCCAAATGCTGTGCCTAAACTATGCCTTCTTGAGTAAACAAACACGGGTGAGGCTAACACATTTTCCCTTGGGACCACTGTGAGGGAATCAAGCATTCCAAATGTGTTTCAAAACCTAGAAGATAGGTTCAGGTTTGGTCTTGAATGGCATTTTTGCTAATCCAATAATTAACATGCTGGGTTTGCATAGAATAAAGGATCTTAAGTATTTAGAAGCATATTATCATAGTGTTTTTAAAAGAGTCACTATTTTTTAAAACATATTAATTTACTTGTTCACTTCAAATAAACTCAATCCCAACTGTTATGTTTTTAAAACTCTGGCGGCTTACTTTTGAATGCTTGTGACTCATAAAACCTATTATTAGTCCTGCTGGGCATACATTACCTAAAAAAAATTACAGTGAGCTAGCTTTTATGTACTGTTTAGCACAAAGTTCACTGTATTATATAAACCATTGCCATGTGGACCTCCTTTAGCTGTTAAAAAATACATTGTAACCTACTTCTTTCGGATATGTTTTATTTACTTCCTAATCCAAATAGTGTGTGTTACATACATACACTTTAGTAACCGTGGCATCAAACTGAAGTTATAAAAATATTTAACCAGCTGGTATACAGGAACAGCTCTTGGGTAATATATTCATCTGATGTTATTTACTAACTCTTCATCAATATTCCTGCCACACCGTGAGAGCTAGATTTGCCAAAAAGCTAACCACCTTCATCTCTCATTAACACAAATGATATTGAAGATGTTCGGGATTTTTTCATGGAGTCCTATGTCCATCTGTTCTTGACAGATTCATTTGTCGGGAGTACCTCTATAGTAAGCACAATTGTGGAATGCCCACACAAAGTCACAAAGCTTACAAATTGAGATAATGTCAACTTTCTATGTTATGCAATCTGTTTATTTATATGATTTTTAAAGAGGAAGTTGGAAAAAAAAAGAAAGAGAACTTTTGAAAAAGAAAAATGACAGTCAGCATTTTTTTCTAGTCCCAATGTGTGGGAAATTCCAACATTATTTTCAGACTGACTTTTTATGGCATTTTTTTTGTAAGATTTTACTAACTTGTTTTACAGCAAGTTATTAAATAATTTTCAACAAAATTAGAACCTCTTTGTAACTGTTTTTTGTTGATTTTTAACTATCTGTGCTTTCAAAAGAGCAGTAGGTACACTTTGTATTCTAAAATATAGTTTTATGAACATATACTGTAGGGATAATATAAAAGAGGATCAGATGATTCATAGGCCCATTTCATTTGATTCTGCATGCTCCTGCAGGTTTAATTCCCAGTAAATGCTACTGGATTTCCCCAAAAGTACCACAAATAAAAGTTCAGAATTATTTTTAAATTGTGGGTTCCAATTTCTCCCACGTTGCAACAAGCACATGCAACAGGCCTCCCTCTCCACTGCTCCCTAATCATAATACAACCTAAAAATGTTCATTCTACCTCCTACTGCCAGATGCAATCTTTTGAAAGAAAAATGTACTTAAACCAGTATGTTCAACTGATCTCTATATACTTTAAAGGCAACAACAGTTTCTACAAGATGGTGGTAAAATACACATTTTTAAATACACAGTGGCTCAGGGAAGGTATTTTTCAGATTCACACTGCAGGTAAAGCCAACAAAAAGCCATGCAAGCACTCAAGTGCTCATGTAGTAAGTAAAAATGCTGTGCCTTCTCTCCGTGCTGCTCCCCTGTGCAGGGGGAGATACTACCCATACAGGAATGGGATACTTCCCATACAGGAATGGAAGTATTTGAGTCAGGGGAACACTAAAAAAATAAAGAAAACCTGTCAAAATGTAGTCTGTTATGATCACAGAGCCTATGAGAAAATAAAATCTACAGAGAAACCTGAGTATTAAAAATAGACTGAAAGTTTCTGCATCCTTTTTATTGCAGTTCTCTGATGCTTTAATTGTAATGGGAAATTTGTTGTTAAAATGCCAATCTTCATTTTTTATTTATTTGCTAAATTGTTTGCTACCAGAAGAAATAAAGATGATTTATAATAAAAACCCATCTGCATAGATTTGTGAAAACATAATTGCACATTCTAACATACAGTCTGAAGACATATCAATCATATCCAAGAGACCTACTCGTTAACAAATTTGGGGCCACAGAAATGGATTGATTTCCTCCCCCCTCCCATAAATTCCATAATCCAAATAAAACAAAGTAAAACAAATCATCCTAAGGAGCAAATCTGGTTGTGATTTCCGGTAGAAATCAGAGTGCAGTTTCCCTTTGTGGAAGATGTATGAAGCTGATGAAGGAACTGTACTTCATATGTGCTAATGAAGACTAGAGCTGTATGTTCTTTGCTTAGCATGTGTTTAAGTGCTTTGTTGGTCACTGTCTATAGGTGAAGACACTTATAGTGTTAAGGCTGCTGTAATGCTACTATCTATCCTTCCACTTCATGTCAAGTTGGATTACTGAAATTTGGCACATAGAAAAAGGTTATTAACAAGGTTATTAAAGGTTATTAACCATGACTTGACAAGAATGACTGCTGTCGCCCTGTGTAACTAGCAGAAAAATAAACACATTTAAAACACTGAAATCATCAAAGAGGAAACAGTTATTTGCATAGATTGCTTCAGAAAACAGCAGGTAATGAATTCATATTAAACACAATGTATGCTATACAGCAGATTTTTCAAATCCATTAAATACTGCCCAGAACGGTGTTTAAATACTGCACCAGAAAATACTAAACATCTGCCTTAACTTTGACTGAGAAATACAATTATATCTGTTCCCCTCCCCTCTGGTAACTGTCAAATGGTTGAGATGATCTCAGTGAGAGCAGATTTTCTGTTAGTCATTGCATCAAAACCCACAGTGAGTTCTAGGTAGGGCAGCTATAATACACGTCTTGTAAATATGCATTCTGTACTTAAAAACATTCTTAGAAGGCGGCTTAATTTAAATTTCTTATAATAAATTAAGCCTCTTAATCATTAAGAATTCAAATTACCAAGATACAAACCCAATGTATCTTATCTACCTATGCCAATTTACATGCACATGTCCTTAAGCAAACATGGGAGATAAGCCACAAATTGGAAACTATATTTAGATGGGAGGAAGATTTGTTTATGTTGCATAAGTAACTGTCAGCAGTTATTGTTAGACAGTGTTCTTGAACGCAGACCTAAGAAATCCTAATTTAGGGGAAGCCAGTAGGTATTCACGTTTTCCCATTAGTGCCATTTCTAAAGTGGAAAGACAGAACTTCATTTGCAATCCTTAATCATCAACTTTGAAAAAGTTTCTATCTTTGTGCAAGAATCATCATTTAATTGGAATTTCCTGCACTGCATTTATGTACAAAGCTGTGAGTAGTCTTATTATTACCATCATCGTATTTCCATTTTAATTACATTTGCAGTAGATTTCTTACTCTGTGATTAAACATACAGGTGGAAAAATAACACTGAAGAGGCAATGATGGGACTAAGACTGTATTTCTTTTTCTAATTTGCTTCTGCTTTATGCAGAGATTCTGTTCATGGTGTATTACTGTCTATACGGTATAGAGAGCAGAGTGGTAGACTATGCTTTCCCTTATTCTGGCTGCAGCCTGCTGTGAGGAGAGGGGAACTGCCTGGAGAATAACTGACCTTTCTGGAGGAGCAGCTCTAAAGCAGAGGGTGGGCAGAGCCACAGCCAGCAGGGAACATCAGGCAAGAAGGTGGAAATGAACAAAAGGGTTTACTTGCAGCAAGGAAAAGGCTCAGAACCAGACCTAGAAATAAGGGTGTTTCTATAGAAACCTAATGGGGAGCAATATCAATTACATTCAGATTAGGAGGCTGCTGAAAGTTGCCCAAATGGAAAGCAAAATTAAGGAATTCACCCTGTAAGGCACACTGCACAGGAGGTTATTTGCAAACTTTTTAACCAGGCACCATTGAAAAGCCTCAGCATTCTCTGCAGAGAACTGTCTTGCTTTAGTTTGACATTTTGTCTGCTAATACCATCACACTTTAAAGACAGAAAGGTTTTGGTTTCTTTTAGCATGTTCACTTGAAAGCAGACCTATTCAGTCTCTTTTTAAAGCCTTTGGTGACTAAGAGGGCTGTCAGCTAAAAGTGATAAATATACAGATGATACATTATATGAAAATTATATATACATGCAAATATTAAAATGAGCTAAAAATTATATGTGAGATGTACTATGACACATATTCCTGGCAAGAGCAAATTTAATTCCTAAAATTAATTTAGACATAATTCTTCAGATGCAGTTCTTCCTTTTCTATTTTAGTATGTTCTCTATTAACTTGAGCTGTTCTTCTACAGCAGTTTAGTAGTAGGGGAAAAAAGCTGCAAGGCTCATTTGAAATAGATTCATAGAATCATAGAATAGTTAGGGTTGGAAAGGACCTTAAGATCATCCAGTTCCAACCCCCCTGCCATGGGCAGGGACACCTCACACTAAACCATGCCATCCAAAGCTATGTCCAACCTGGCCTTGAACACCACCAGCGATGGAGCATTCACAACTTCCCTGGGCAACCCATTCCAGTGCCTCACCACCCTTACAGGAAAGAATTTCTTCCTCATATCCAATCTAAACTTCCCCTGTTTAAGTTTGAACCCATTACCCCTTGTCCTCTCACTACAGTCCCTCATGAAGAGTCCCTCCCCTGCATCCCTATAGGCCCCCTTCAGATATTGGAAGGCTAATATGAGGTCTCCAGGCAGCCTTCTCCAGGCTCAACAGCCCCAACTTTCTCAGCCTGTCTTCATACGGGAGATGCTCAGTGCTCCCCTGATCATCCTCGTGGCCCTCCTCTGGAGTTGTTCCAACAGTTCCATGTCCTTTTTATGTTGAGGACACCACAACTGCACACAAGACTCCAAGGGAGGTCTCACAAGAGCAGAGTAGAGGGGCAGGATCACCTCCCTTGACCTGCTGGTCATGCTTCTTTTGATGCAGCCCTGGATATGGCTGGCATTCTGGGCTGCGAGTGCACACTGAACCTGGCTCATGTTCATTTTTTCATCGACCAACATCCCCAAGTCCCTCTCCACAGGGCTGCTCTTAATCTCTTCCCTGCCCAATATGGAGCTGTGCCTGCAATTGCTCCCACCCAGCTGTAGGACCTTGCACTTGGCATGGTTAAACTTCATCAGGTTGGCATCAGCCCACCTCACAAGCATGTCAAGGTCCCTCTGGATGGTATTCCTTCCCTCCAATGTATCACCCGAACCACACAGCTTGGTGTCATCAACAAACTTGCTGAGGGCACACTCAATCCCACTGTCCATGTCACCGACAAAGATGTTGAACAAGACTGGTCCCAACAACGATCCCTGAGGGACACCACTCGTTACTGGTCTCCAGCTGCACATGGAGCCATTGAGCAGAACTGTCTGCGTGCAGCCATCCAGCCAGTTCTTTATCCACCGAGTGGTCCACCTGTCAAATTGATGTCTCTCCAACTTAAGAGACAAGGATGTCATCTGAGACAGTGTCAAACGCTGTGCACAAGTCCAGGTAGATGACATCAACTGCTCTGTCCCTGTTCATAAGTTCCGTAGCCCCATCATAGAAGGCTATCAAATTGGTCAGGCAGGATTTCTCCTTAGTGAAGCCATGATGGCTGTCACCAACCACCTTGTTGTTTTTCATGTGCCTCAGCATGCCTTCCAGGAGAATCCACTCCAAGATTCTGCCAGGCACAGAGGTGAAGCTGACTGGTCTGTAGTTCCCCAAGCTCATCCATTTTCCCCTTCTTGAAAATGGGGGCTATAGTTCCCTTTTTTCCAGTCATCGGGAACTTCACCTGACTGCCATGGTTTTTCAAATATGATGGACAGTGGCTTAGCAACTTCATCTGCCAGCTCCTTCAGGACCCGTGGATGGATTTCATCAGGTCCCACGGACTTGTGTACGTTCAGGTTCCTAAGATGGTCTCGAACCAGATCCTCTCCTACAGCGGGCCCAGGGTCTTCATTCTCACTGTCCCTGCATCTGACTTCCAAGACTTGGGTGGTGTGGTCAGAGCATTTGCCTGTGAAGACTGAGGCACAGAAGTCATTAAGAACCTCAGCCTTCTCCAAATCCAGGGTAGCCAGTTCTCCCGATAGCTTCCAGAGGGGGCCCACATTGCCCCTAGTCTGCCTTTTATTTGCTATGTACCTATGGAATCCCTTCCTGTTATCCTTAATATCCCTAGCCAAGTTTAATTCTAAGTGGGCCTTAGCTTTCCTAACCTGGTCCCTAGCTTCCCAGACAACATCCCTGTATTCTTCTCAGGCTACCTGTCCTTGCTTCCACCTTTTATAAGCCTCTTTTTTCCTTTGAATTTTCCTCAGCAGCTCCTTATCCATCCAAGGAGGATGCATCCTCCTGCTGCACTTCCTTCTAGTTGGGATGTATCGCTCCTGAGCTTGCAGCAGGTGATCCTTGAATATCAACCAACCGTCCTGGGCCTCCCTGCTTCTAGGGCTACATCCCATGGAATCTTACTGAGCAGGTTCCTGAAGAGGCCGAAGTCTGCTCTCTTGAAGTCCAGGGCAGCGAGGTTGCTGCACGCTCTTCTCACTCTCCTGAGGATCTCAAATTCGACCATCACATGATCGCTGCAACCAAGGCTGCCCTGGAGCGTCACATTTCCAACCAGCCCTTCCCTGTTGGTGAGCACGAGGTCAAGCATGGCACCTCTCCTTGTCAGCTCCTCTATTACTTGCAGAAGGAAGTTGTCTTCCACACAATTGAGGAACTTCCTGGATTGCTTGTGCCGGGCCATACTATCCCTCCAACAGATAACAGGGTGGTTGAAGTCCCCCATGAGAACCAGGGCCTCCGAGCATGAGGCTGTTCCTATCTGCCTATAGGCTGCTTCATTCACTGAGTCCTCTTGATCAGGCAGTCTGTAACAGATCCCCACAGTTATGTCTCCCAACGCTGTTCTCCCTTTAACCCTGATCCACAAACTCTCTGTCGACTGCTCATCTGTCCCCAGAGAGAGTTCCAAACTCTCCAGCCCATCCCTAACATAAATAGCAACTCCCCCTCCCCGTCTGCCTGGCCCATCTTTCCTAAAGAACCTGTAACCTTCCATTCCAACGCACCAGGCACAGGAGCCATCCCACCATGTTTCTGTGATGCCTATTATATCATACCCCTGTAGACGTGCACACATCTCTAATTCCTCTTGTTTGTTCCCCATGCTACGGGCATTTGTATGGAGGCATCTGAGCTGATCTCCAAATGAAGCTGGCTCATTGGCTGGAGCAGCTGGAATATCTCTACATTGCTCTGAACGTTTACCATAGGTCTAAACACAGGATATAAATGCCCAACAATGGATATCTTGAATAGTCAAATATGATTGCCATTATTAATCATACAGAAAATTCCCATATTTAATGCTAGAATTGTAAACTCTGGGAGAAAAGGAAAAAAAAAGAGCATCTTATTTCCTAATTTGATTTCTGTAATATCAACAGAGATATGTCCCATTGCGACATACATACTCTGCTGTTTCCTAGAAATAAGATTCCCACTCCTTTTGGGTTGAGTCATACATAATAAATCACTTTCTTGAGGCAATTAGCTGATTAAGATCCCTATTACTTAAAGAAAACATCCTTCTTTCACATTTTCATAAGTTTGTGAGCAGTTTGAGTCAAGCAGTGCTGAGTTCAGCACACTTCTTTTTCTTGTTTTTAAACAACTCATTTCAGACTAAATCCTTTTGGCGTCTGGTAATCTGAATTATTCTTTCACTAGAGCCCATGGCTGTTGCTCAAATAAGAAAAAAAGACTATGGTTTTTCATGAAGGCATGTACAATCCTAAGGACATTTCCTACCATATAGCTGAAAATATTTTTTCTAACTTTCATAAGACTTTCCCTGCTCTAAAAGGGTTGACATTAAGAAGAAAGCAAATAAAAACACCGCTGTCTGAACTTGAAGCAGCAGAATAGCCTTCAAAAAATCCTTAGGGTATCACTTAGCATTGCACAGATAAGCATCTGTGACCACAGAGACTCTTGTAATAAAAAGATTTTTTAAACTGAGTTCTACTGAGCACTTACACTGTGCTCTCAAGCTGTTCAAGTGTCTCCTCCTGTGTTTCGCTCCTCATTGCTTTACTTCTTTAATGAAATAAAAGCCCTTTAAGTTGACAAAACCATTTATGTTTTCACTAGAAACAGAAAATTATACAAAGGGCTATGCAATAGTCTTTAAACCATACACTGAGCAACTGAGAAATTGGTCAGTAAACCATCCCTCGAGAGATGAATACACAAAACTTCATTGTGGTCTGCTTAGTATGCATGGTTAAATTAGATGGTGTAGTTCTAGCTTGCTGATTGTAGGCTACATAAGTGTTTTTCGCTTACTGTTGGAAAATAAATTTCTTCTAAACAGTCCAAATATTTTCATATCATCTAAGAGACGAAAGATATACATCGAAGTCTGAAACACTATTTCTTCATTCTCTTATTTATCAGTTCTGATGGTGGAAGCATTAAGTGCAGTCTGCTAGCTATATAAAGGAGAAAATACATTAATAGAGGATCATTCACCTGGTTTACTATAAATTAAATGTATTTGCAAGGGAAAGAAAAAGATCCAGAGAGCATTTCCTCTCTTGCTACTGTTTAAAAACAACATAAAAAACAATTATTGTTCATTTAAAATAATAGCTTTTATAGAACGAGTCTATTTTTTTGCCTTACCAGAAGGTTACAGGAACAAAACACAAGTAATGCATTTGCTGCCATTCCTGATTAAAGTGAAGAGTTAAAGCCCTGTATATCCTGTCTTAGACTGATTTTAAAATGTTTATTTTTCAGATAATGTCAAGATCATGGTCATTTCAGAACAATGGTTCACAGTCTGGAACAGCAGCTGTTCCATGGATCTCATAATAACAAGTTATCCCTGCATCCATCCAGGCAAAAACTGGAACATGTCTGCTAATACAGCTCACTAATTACAACTTCCTCCCCTTAAAATGATTAGTTTCCATTATTGGTTTAATTTATAATTCTCAAATTAAAACCTTGCCCCTGTTTTAGATCTGAACTGAAGACTAAGCAGATCCCTGTAGCTTATTAATCCCCCAATTAATCAGCCTTGCATAAATGTGACAGGGACAGAAGGCTGAAGGGCTATGCAGGATTTATGCTCTATTGCTACACAGAAGATAATTTCATCACATGTATCTACTCTTGGGTTTATTAGCATAATAAAACTAAAAATTCTGTCCCTATAGTACTCAAGGCCAGCCTTTGACTTCAGACTTTACTAAACATCTTCATTTTCTCTTTCTCCTGAAAAAAAGATAAATGGAATATCTAAGAACTTGTGTTCCACAGCTGCTTAGAGATTTTCTCTGAAATGATTAGTAGTAACACTGAGAATATGGTGTAAACTGCATCATAACTAACTCACCAGTTTTGAGGGAGGCCAAGTTTCACAACTGATGCATTCAGGTCACTTCAAAGGAGTACAGTTTCTTAAATTCAGTAAATCTCAACATTAAAAAAACAAACAAACAAACAAAAAACAAAACAGAATACACGAAATCCTGAAAATCAGGATTTATTCAATAGCAAAGGCAGTTAAATAACTTTTGTACAGTAGGAGATCAACATTCACAAAGACAGCAACTTCCATGCACTTAATAGAAAAAAAAAAAAAGTAAAATTTGGTCAGGAACCATCTGAGGACAGCCTTGCACCTGGAACCGTGTGTGTTTTCTGGTCCTGTATCTAAATTTGAATGTGAGTCTGTCGTTATGTTACGTGGAGCAGGATTTTTACCGTGTTGCCATTCTGCAGAGCCTGTTTCTTTCACTGCTGTTAGTTTTGCAGAGGAAAAGAACCTCTTTAAGGTGAGGAAACTGTTGGCAGCAAAAATAAACTAGTGTGGTAAGAGATCAGGAGGTTTCAATCTCTTGGCAAGAAATCAAAGTTTCCTTCCTTCCTTTTTTTAAAACACTCAATCCACTATTCTCTGCACAAGGCATACGGAAAATTCTAAAGACATTATCCATTCCTTTATTCCTTTCCCTGCCTGGGACCAGTATTATTTTCCCTGCCTGGAACTGGTGTAGCTAACATAAGAGTATTTAGAAGGACTGAATATAATAGTATGCACTTGGGTTTAGTTCTGTTGTGTAGTAGATTCTGGATTATGAATTCATGAGTTACAGGACTTTTCATCCAGCATCTGTCACCACATTTTCATTCACATCAAAAAGAATGTAACATTTTGATTTAGCATTGACACAGAAAGATGGGGAGAGAAGCAAAACTATGAGCTGCAGAAATCAGAAAAATCACCTGGGGAGGAAAGGGGTGGGAACTCAGGAAAACCAGTATCCATTGTTTGATTTAACAGAGAAGGATTCTCATTAGGAGAGAATTTCACCTTATACTAAGATGGAAGCATGAGAAACTACTGACTTCTAGGTTGCATCAGACAATATACCATTATCTGATTATTTTAAGCAGCATATGAAGTATCCTTACCATTTAGCATAGGGCACACCTTCTAATTTCTTCCTCTATGCAGGATGAAAAGATGCAGTTGTGCAATACAGCTATGGAATCTCAGAGAGTTCATCTTTCTTAATGCAATTCCTTAATTTTTTTTATGCATGTGTCCTCTGATAGCTCTTTAGTTTGACGCTAGGTTCCAGAAACCATATTTGAGATTACTCTTCTGTCAACAGTCCTTCTGTACGAGTTCAACAGTTTCCTCCTGTTGTTCATGATATCCTGTTGGTATTATGTTTTGGGAACAGAGGCAAAATTCTTTTGGGCTTGTTTGTAAATCAGGCATCTCTCTTTCAGAGCAGCAGGCAAAACTGGTAATTGGTACCAGTGATTCCTCTTTATGACCACAACATTATTGTTACCAATAATGACAAAAATTGGCCATCCCTCTTACTACAAATTTAATTCCTTCATACAAGGAAGTGCACAAACAGGATTCCTTTAGGAACCGCCCTGACTGGTATTGTGGCAGACACTTTCTCACCAGTTCCACTCTGATCATTCCTTTATATCAAGAAATAGCTCTACTGCCATTTGACCCAGAGAGAAAATTCCTGTTAGGAACTTCTGTTTGACTGAACTGACTTGACGCATCATGCAACATGACTTCTTTTTCTCCGCTTTCATATTACTAAAGCCACTTCTGACTTACATGCTGATGTTGTCAGAAATGCGCTCAAGCCCTCAGAAGCAACCACTATGGCGATAGTATCTGCTCTACATTCTCCTGAGAAGTCCAGGATATCAGAATGATTTCTCTCTCTGTAGTTCCATCAATGCACTTCCATAGACTGACATGTAAGTAGGCACTGCAGACTAACAATGCAGATAAAAGAAAGCTTTCACCACTGTTCAAAAGGTGTTCAGTCAGACTAGCATATATTACTGTAGGAATGCTTCCAGGCAGGACTGAGTAACAAATCTGTTCTTACTTGCAGCAGACCTTTTACCCCAGAGACTCAAAAGTCACGAGACATGTCTAGCACATCCCACGTCATGCATTCCATGAAGTCTTGCAAAGCAAACATAACTGAACATTCCTGTACAATAGCTGTTTTTTTAAACAGTCACTCCACTATTGTTAACTGAACTACAAGTTATGACAACTGATATATCCATAGTCATTCCTTTGGCATCCTTTACAAAAACATGAATCACAGAAACATTCATCATGAGGAACTCCCATCATAAGGCCATGTATACAGTGTCTCATTCAGCCTCGCTGTATCTTTCCACTCTGTAAAATGTAACTGTCAGAACAACTTGAATGAATCATATAGACCAACACGTAGGTTTTGTAAAGAAGAACGCTGATAAAACACACAGTCAAAATTAATTACTTATGTTTAGCTTCAAGTAATGTTTGTGTACAGAAGAGAACAAAAAATTTTCTTTCTTCAGAAGTCATTCTACCACACATTGCAATAGCACCATGTTAGTGTACATTAATCAGAAGACAGAACACTTGGAAGAAACTGGTTTACTGAAAAAGCTCAGACATTGAAAAGCATGGACAAAAAGCACAAACAGGATAAAATACTAAAACAGGCTGCACTTGGTCAACATGAAAGGGAGGAATTAACCACTGCAGCTGCCCCAAAGTTGTCAGAGGGAAAGTAATAGAATTAACAAATCCAAAGCCCCTTCAAAAAGACTCATGTTTTTTTTTCCCATGTTTCCCCCCGAAAAAGCATTTCAACACCTGAAGTAACTCTTGGCTGAAATGGTGCTGACAGCTATTCTTTATGGCACCTTTTGTCTGTCCAAGCTACAGAATTAACATTGTTTCCCTGAAGACTAAAGTGCCTTCACTGAGAATTGTGTCCAGCCTTCTGGAGGTGACAGGAGGGTACAGATGTGAAATAAAAGTAAGAACAACATACTACATCATATAAAGGAAATGAGCTCAAGAGAATGGTGCGGATAGTCCTACCTACAGATGTCAGTCACCAGCTGTATTTTCCCATGGGCGTAGATACTTTCACTGCAAGAGACATAGTAACACCCCTCTGTGCTCTTGGTCTTCCTCTTCTCCAGGCAAGAGATGCCTAAAAGATTTTCACTCCCTTACAAACACTGAGTATTTATTCACATTTTTGCACATGCAGAGGGTTAACTGGTAAGAATTTTACACTAGCTCTGCTCAGGTTCAGTCATATAAATGAAGTCAGAGAGATACTGAACAATGGCTTTATAAGAAACACTAATCTTTTTAAAATTAAATACTAGATTTCTGTTACTTACTCTAATAATGCAATGCCTGATTATAAAAAGTTGTATGCTTAATTGCATTTGTTTTCACTTTCTGTCCATATATTCCTTAATGCCTCTGTAAAACTCCCTAGGGCTATCATAATGGAATGTTTCAAATGTACTTCCTAAGCCACAACGATCAGAGGCGACCCTTACCCGTAACACTACAAGTGATGGGTCTCGTCTACAGAAAGAAGTAATTTCTGCTATCCGTAGATTTCAAAATTGACGTGTTTGCTTGGCTTTTAGCATAAGTCCCAGAACTGGCAGGATTTTCACTGTTTCTGTAGCACTATGAGCTGTAGCTGCTAAGATCTTAATTCTTAATTTAAATCCTATTGTAGAGAAAAACACTGCACATAAAATATTTTTCTGCATTTCATTACTGCATAAATAGATTGAAGGAATTTAAATCTTCTGGTATGAAAAATCTTATGATAAAAAGATAAAAATTACTATCATAGCCTAAAAGAAGCAATTTATACTTTTTAAGGTAAATGACATGAGCATACTTACTTGTCTTAATCATAGATGTGGATGTTCAGCTCAGAAAAAATGTTACATAGGTATCATTAGAAGCTGTAAAAGCAATAACGTTTTAAATACAGTATTATGAACATTTTATTAGTAAAAACCAATGCTGATATTAAAAGCAGATAAACCCACACATCACTTTATAGCTACACTGCACAATTACAGGCAATTACATGCTCTAACTGGAGATCTCATCCTAGTTCCATTTTGCTTTCTGTATTCTCATTTGTTTATGGCTGAAGAAATAATTGTCTCAAGTATTACGCTTGCTAAGAGGCTCTTAAATTAATGTAAAGTTGCCATACAGATGCTACTTGATAACCTGGAAATCACACACAGGTTCCAATTACTATATTTTGTACTGGAATAGAAAAGCAAACTAATTGCTGCAACACAAGGTGTTTATTGACTAAATAAGCCTTTGTCATGATACAACTGAAGATAAACAGCTACAGCTTTATTGCCATTGATAAAAAAATCTTTGTGAACAATGACTTCACCAGGTTAATATTAAACCTCATTTTGTCTCTTTGTGCTCATTAAAATTGGAGGGGTATTGGTAAGGGTAATAGGGATGGTATCAAATAAAATTTGGACTTGAGATATACTGGAAAGCTTTTCCTTTCATACACTCTCAGTGCCAGCAGCCTTTCTTCAGTGTTGTCCAGGGTACTTTAAATGATGTTCTTATAAGAATAGATGTCAAGCCATTATGAATGTTACATTTCAGCCTTCTACAGTTAAAATTACCAAATAGTTCTAACAGCAGTACTAAGTAAAACAGGGCAGGAAAGACAGCACTGTCAGCACAATCACCACAGAATGGCCAGGGCACTCAGCAACCTTTCACAGATGACATTTAATGCAATAGAGTTCACAGTTTAGTTTTTTAGATTACATTAACACTTGAATGCTTTTTATCTGCCTGAAAAAGAGGCAGGCAAGTGAGACACCACAATGCTGGCAAAGGAGAAAGAGACAGCTAGAAGAAAAAAATAACAGTTTCAAATTACACATTTTTCTTTTGCCATGAGAACTAAGTATGCCACAGGCACAAGGTTATTTTCCTCCCACAGCTTCATCCCTCATTTTTCATCATGAACATCTAATGACTTGGTCAATACTTTTCACTTGGGCTCTGATCTTGAACACTTGCATATATATTTAAATTTACTCACACTGAGGAGCATCATTGACTGCAATAGGACAGTTCAGCAAATGAGTACATCTTTAAGGATCGCTGGCTTTGTTTTGTTAAAGTGAAGCAGGATGTTAAAATAACTTCCTGAAAATTTAACAAGGAACTTTACAGAGACAGGAAGAACAAGTCAACCAAGCATTCAACATACTCCTTAGAAGTTGAAAAGAATGTTTGAAAGACACACTCAAAATGCTAACAGAAATACAGACATAATCTTTGCTCTGCTCTCTTTCTTCATAGTGCAAACAGCAGTTGTCCATGTTCTGAAATAGAGAATTTCTGAAAATTAAAATGAATGATTTCAAACAAATACATTCTTTGCTGTCATACACTGTCCCAAACTGTGCATTATTAGACTTCTGATGTGCTTCTCTGAATGATTCATGGAACACTTAACATTACAGTATCTCATTGATATACAGTGTCAATAAATCCCAACAGGGCTTTAAGTTCTAAAACTAAATAACCTAATGTTCTGTGCATATGATGTCCTGAAGTCACAGATCTCAGTATTGCAATACATTTGGAAAAACCCAGACTTGCAAGCACCTGGTATCATAAGCGATATATGATTCTGACATGACATTAAATTCTGTTTCTGTCTATACATATCCTTTTTCCATATGGGAACATGTATACACTGAAAATTAGTTATGCACTGGAAAACGTACAGCTATTTCACAGTACTGCTTTATGTCTCTGGAGGACTGTAAAATGGCATTTCTATGGATTTGAGGTGTACCAATTTGGGACAAAAGTTTGACGACTCGCACTAACTGGTCTCACCTAGCTGTAAGGGGGCGGATGTGTGTTGTTTTGGAGCAGTTTCAGCTTCCACTTTAGGTAATGGAAATGATGGCTACATAGACTACGGGAAACAGCATGCAGAATCAGTTTTAAAAGTTGTTGCAAACAACTATCACCTATTTTCTTACCACAGAAAATCAGCTAGGATGCATTTTATGAGTAATACACCTCAGCAGTAGCAAGTATTTGCAGAAATGTTTCCAATTAACTCAATTTAGGTTGTCATGAAATTGAAAAATAAAACACATCAACATTTTCGTAAGAATCAATAAACATTTAAAGTATAATGTCAATTTGCACACATAACCTTTCCATCACTATGGCACTTAACAGTACAGTGCATTTTGCAACTACTGAATTAAAATTTATATTGCACTGAAATACAAATTTTGTGAAAAGCCAGTTAAAAATTGCTTTCATCTGTTTATAGCTTAATTTATCATGAAAATACAGAACAATTATCAGGAAACCTAATAAAAGTTTTAAAATGATTGTCAAAAATAATGTGTATTTACTTATAAACACATTTTCTTTGTATATGGTATTACCACTCAAAAGAACACAGTCAATAATAAATAAATTCTTTTTTCAATTAAATCAGTGCAATCTTATCTTCAGTCTGTTAAAATCAACTTTGAATAGTTTGATCCTGTCAGTCTTATTTCCTAGTGATATGTAGAGCCTTCTTTTACATTTTATGACAATTTGAACATATTACAATCAAATCATTCAAAAACTAACAGAAATTAAGAATATAACAGACAGTCTGGCTAACCAATAAGGTTCCACATTTAACATGGTATATAAGCTCCATTGTCTAACTGTGAATATTACTCAAAAATTAAAAATCTTTTCTGAAATCTGTGGAAGAAAGAGGAAACGTTAGCAGAAATAACAAGAAAATAGAAAGAAAACCAACAAATCATTGTATCCAAAATGGTAGTCAGTAATTTTCAAAAGGTGTTGCCTCTTCACTTTATGATTGTTTTTTGTATTTCTGAATTTCTATTATTCTAAGTTTCTTGGAGAAATATGGTTCTTCATCTTGGTAATTCTCCAATAAAACAAAAAATACAATCTTCTTGGTTAGAGCAAAGGAAAATAATATAGTCTATACAGCTGGTGGTCCTACAAAGTGTGCCAATGTCATATTACACCGATTGGTTCTTCTTAAACAGATGCACTGAGTTTCCGAAACAGTGTCAGAACATGTAAAGTTCTGATGTGGGTGCTACTCTTTTTTGTTAACAATGTGGTATTTACAACAACAAACAAACTCCTGACTTAGCTTCACCTCCATTTGCGTAACCCCCGGAATCTACTCTGTTAGGATCATTTAGCTCTTCAAACAGTCCCGTTTCAATAATTTCTTCCTGCCAGGCTACAGGCACAGCCCCTGTTGCAAACTTTTTGAAGAACTGCTTATCTTTGTCATCAAACTCAATTCCTCTTATTTCAGAGAAGTCAGCAATGTCTGTAACATCTTTGGCATAGACAACTGATGGATCTGGCACAAATGGAGGGTCAATAAGGTTTGCCTCTAGCCTGTGAAAATTTATTGTTTTGAAGAAACTATGTTTTCTTGGGTCATCATCTTCATTTCTGCAATAAAGCAAAAGTTTGGTAATCAGTATGATGTTCTGCTCCAGACAGATACAGGTGTGTGGGTGTTGTATACATGAGAGGATTGTAAAGTAAGGAGATAAAGATGCATAACTCATGCAAAGCAATTCCTTTCTTCATAATGAAAGAACACTGTATTGCATAATATAAGCAATGCTGAGAAGAAGAAACTATCCTGCGCCCATTATTCATTACTCTACCTCTCAGGGTAAATCAGTCCAGGCAAGGTGCCATGCAAAGGTTGCAGTGCTGCTTCTGCCAATGCACTGAGATACCCGTAACCAAAGATACACTTTAACCAGAACTGAAGATATAGCAGGATGGGGAGGCAAACCATTGGAAACCATTGCCCAACAATGAAAGTCCATATTAATGCTCTATATTAACGAAGATCAGAATACCTATTAACCCAAGGTACCCAGTCTTCAGTTTAATACATCTAGGGACTGACTCTGGGGAACAACAGTCTGAACAGGGAACTGGTGACAAATGATGTTTCTGGTTTTATCTTAATTCTAAGCAGCTATGTATTTACATTATAAAACTCAGTTCTTTCGCTCTAATAAGCACTCCCAGTTTTAGTGAGCCTGTTCAATTAACTATTATAAACTAATAAACATTTTAAGCATGGTTCACAAATTACAATAATAGCAAAAGTATGTGTGTCACTGTCACAAACACAATCATTAATACTGTTAAAACCCAATAATAAAATTCAGAAATGACTAAAATAATTGTAAAAACATATTATATCTTCTGAAAAACAACTGCCGAGCTCAGGGAGAACTTTTGCTGTAAAAGGAACAGTGATTTGTTTCATTGTAGACCCAGGAAGAAGCTTGTAGGATATTCTGGTTATAAGAATAGTCTCAGCCTCAAATGTGTGCTTGTTAAAGCATGACCAATGATCACAGTTTTTGAATGCTGCCTCTAGCATCACGGCATACAAAGTTTGAGTTTTGAATTCTAGTGATGGGAGAAGAGACGGCCACTGTTTTCTACACTCATGTACTCTTTTTTTTTTTTCAATGTATTTATGCATGCAGCAGTCTTGAAAATGGAAGCAAAGGAAAAAAATTGCCTGGTTTTTGGCCCCAGAAAATGGTAGTTGCTAACATGTTGCTTTTTTCTTTTCCCAATTCTTTATAAAATCACATACTTAGCAAAGTGCAAGCCCTCATGTATTTCTAGACAATGTTTGAGATGAACAAAATGTAATGCAAACCTCTGGCAAGTCTTTCTATCTTTGCAGATGTGTAGAAGCACCATAAAGAATTAGTACATTTGTGTGACTATAGAAAATCTCAGTTTTTAAAGACCTTATACTATGTATGCAGAACAGCCCCTCTAGCTTGCTCCTCTTGCCAGTTCCTCATCTGCTGTCTTGCTGTGCCTCTACCCTGCCTTGGTGCTACCCAGGCACAGCCGAGATGAAACTACCAGCTGTACTTTTCATCTCCCTTGGTACAGAACTATCATTTTATGCTTCTGCTGCCTAGTTCTTCTTCACCAGCCACTAACCACTGTACACCACAATGATGAGGATCCTAAATCACAGCCTGAAGAACAATAAATGCTGCCATGTAGGCACCCTGGCCTATGAAAATATGCTGGTTTCAATCCAAAAGAACCATATGAACATGACTATGAAGGTATAGATTAAGCCAACAGGAATCGTTACTTCTGCATATTGTCTTGCAAAATCATCTCCCAACTCAACTAGCTAGTGATAACCAAGTACTTGAGCAGCCCTTGAGCCTGGTGTGATTTATGTACATTCACTGTTAACTTGAAATGCATTACAGCTGCTATTCAAATTAATGAGTGTCCTGGGACAGTAGAGCTGGTAGTGCTGACACTCCTACTGGGCAGATGCACCCACAAAATTTTACTTTATTTGGCTTTTCCTTTCTGCTACATTAAATCAAAGAAGCTGGTGAAGGCTCCAGAATGGATTGCAGCAGTATTTCTCCTTCTGATGCATTTTCTGACACCACCAAAACCATAAAACAGTTAAAACCATAAAGCTACAGGAACGCCATCTACTGGAACCAACTGAGGCATCTTCCAACTAGCTGGAGGTGAACTCGAGCTCTTCCAATGCAAACTGCACATTTATGTAACTTAAATAGGAAAAGCAAATTAACATATCTGAACTCTGTCATTTTTTTATTCCTCCATTAAAGATACAAAATAATTTTCTTAAAAAAATCACTTTACAGAATTGGGATTTTGGTATTTGAGATGCCAAAAACCTTGAGTGGAGAAAAAGGGTTATATCATTCCTGGGTTAGTCACTGACGTTGTCTTTAATAAAAATGGAGAATTTTAAAAGGTCAGGTGTACAAAGTAAAGCGGTCCTTGAGCAGCTTTAACTTATGCAACAGGCACTTATGTAGCTAACTCAAGGTCTTCTTGTCCTTAGTAGAATTACAGTGCTAATCTTTACATAAGGATGAGCCTGTCCTGAATAGTATCACCCTCTTTAAAAGGTACATGCAGGCTTTTATTCTGTATTGTGCCCAAGCACAATATACATCATACCGCTTTCCTTCTCATGTACAGCACATAAGAGTATTTTAAATAGCAGAAAATTAAAAATAATCTGCACAATTACTTTTCTGTGTATATTTCTCCCACTGCTGAGAAATAATGTAACATTAAGTAGACTGAATGACTGCAAATGATTCCCTTGGCAAAGTGAATGTGGTTACAGTAAGTGAATGGTCTGTTGCTTGTTTTGCTTCAGACTTGCTGAACGAGCTAAGTCACTAAGAATCTCTAAATTTCATTTTCTTCTACTCAGTTCACAAAATGCTGCAAGACTAAATGTCTGCAAAGCATGCTGACTGGTTTAGTATTAAATACCTTTTCAGATAATTCTTAAATGCATTGAAAATAATGAAGGTCTTGTATCAAACATACTCCATGTGCTGTTGATAGTTTTTTGGTTTTCTGCAGCCTTGCAGAGTTGTTAGGAAAACTCATCAGGCACAAAGAGTACTTGTCTTCATTTAGCACTTGAATAAGAAGAATATGTATATTAATTATATGTTACCTTTCATTAATTATTTCAGGCAAATATATGACTAACATTTTGCAAAACTGTTCCACATTCTTATGAAATATAGATTTAGAAGACTGACTGTGTATTCTCATTATGTCCCTCTGTCTATTCCACCTTTAGACTGGAAAAGCACCCCATACATACATTTGTATTTATAGGCAATCCCAATAATGGTGTATTCTCAAGATAGGTACTATCAGTTTCCTGTATGTTTTGTTTTTTTGTTTGGGTTTTTTTACATTTTTACTGTATTTCTTTTATTTTGTCTATATTGCAAATGTAGATCCCACATCTGTCTCGTTAGAAATGCAGCAAATGATTTTTTTATACACACAGACATCAGAAGGATCAGAGACGTTACAAGCTAACTATTATAACGCTTAACCTTCAAATTTTTTCCTTACTGAACAGTTACTTGAAATTGCTAAATCACGGATACATCCCTCATCAACCCAAAGCCACCCCTGAAGTCCCCAGAAATGTTCTGCATTGTAAAAAATCGTGCCAAATATTATTTTCCTCTCTTTTCTTCCTGGGATGAGTCAGGATAATCAGGAATTCTACTACATTTTTTTTAAAGCACTTGAGTCAAGCAGAGGGGTTAAGGTCTCCTCAGTAAGAAGCCAATGACGCAGCCTTGCAAGTTAGATATCTGCAGGGAGGAGAATCCACACTGCAGATTTGGATTTTTGCCCACATCATTCCAGTAAGTGATACAGCTCAAGATTCTGCATTCAGTCTGCGTTAGCATAGATGCAGGTATCTACCTGAATATCTATTACCTTTAAGAAATGCAGGTAGAATAGACTGCTCCCTTCTCCTAAAACCATATAGAGTCTAACCCCACAAAATACCAAGAAGGGAGCTCCTATGGCTAGTTTGAGGATTCAGAAAGAATCACAACAAAATTATTTATTTCCATATTACCTTCACAACTTTCCACCTCTCTCTTCCTAGAAGAAAAAGGGAAAATTCAGTACTTTACAGGAAGTAAAGATCTAACCTCATTTTGAGAAATATGTAAAATACTAGTATTGTTTGCAGCTTTAATCTGGCTTCTACAGAGTTGGAGAAGTAACGCATACCTGCTTCCTAAACGACTCTCCTTTTTCTTAGCCAAAAACAGCCGGCAAATATCTTTCGTTTCCTCTGTAAAGTTGGCATGTTCAAATTTCACTTCATCTTCCAGAGTTCTTCTTTTAACCTCATCCTTATCGACCTTTTCTTTGAAATCCTTGAATGGTGTTCGCCCAGCGACCATCTCGTAAATACTACACCCCATTGCAAACCAGTCCACAGGATAGCTGTAATCTTCTTCCTTCAGGATTTCCGGAGCCATATAACCATTTGTCCCAGCCTATTGCAAACATACAGACCAGTTTACTGTATAATGTCAGTAATGAAATGCATACAATTAAACAGACTAGTCTATAATTCTTCCAAAACATTAGCAATGCAATCGATATCTACAAACTCTGAGATGTAACTGTTTTAGCATACAGACTATACCTGTCTTTAAACATCTTAGCACATGGGGAAACTGTTTTAAATCTGCTCTTCAAAGGTGAAATGTCTGTGCAGTTTCTACCTTAAAGTTTTTTTATTAATGTTTAACTTGCTTTATTCTTCCATGTTATTTTTTTCTGTTGAAGACAGTGTTGCCAGCTTTTTTCTGTAAACACAATCAGCAATCAATTTGAAAAGATGAAAAAAAGGACAAAAATCAGACAAACAATCACTGATTCCCACCCTATGCAGTAGTTAGAACTGGCCCATGAGAAAATTCTCGTCAAGACAGTAGCTGAGCTGCATGAGGAACTTCTCACCCTCACTCCCTGTTGATTTCTGGAAGGAAATACTACCATCAAGGGCCAAGAAAAACCTCGTAAAACCATTGTAAGAAAGTAAACTTATGAAAATTATAATTAGTAAATTGCGCGCATTCAGGTGAAAGAACAAGTTCATATTTCCTAACTGAACAAAGCTCTCCGAATAAAGACTACTACTTGTACACAGCACTAACAGACCCTTCCTCAAGAGAAGTGGCCGCTCTTTGAGAAAGGAATCTGCCTGCTTCCTTCCCAGGCCAGGCCTGGCACATTCCCCTTGGGGGACAGACTGCATAGCGTTCAAAACAGCTCCTGCTGCCTCTCTCCAGGGAGCTGATTCACCTGGGAGGGAAGAGACGAAGACAATAACCTCTCTATATGCTTTCTGCTGCACTGTTACATGACTGAGGGTGCGATATTTCAATTGGAATAGCATTCCCTCAGCTGACCCAACACTTCCCTCCACATCTGATTCTGTATTTTATGTATTTCCCAGATGTAGTTAACAGTGATAACTATTTCAGAAGTTGCTTGACCCTCTCTTACCTTTTTGAAATACTGGGACTGATGTTCAAATAATATTACAATTTACAATAAACAAGTATGTTTGTGCAAATCCCACCAAAGTTTATTCAAGATGGTCATTTTTACTGCTACCAGAACACAAGTAGTGACAGAGATTCATCCCAAAGCAAGACAGTTAGAAAAAGATAACTAAAACTAAGTTTATTTGGGCAAATTATGTTTTTAAAAAGCACAGCTCAACAGATTAATTTTACTTTATGTGGTCTGTGTAACTCCTCTAAGTCTTGAAACTTCAGGCTCAGTATTTCTGAGTCATACCACTACACATTGTGACATATACTCTACTGTAAACAATGTGTGAGAGGGAATATCATAGCATCCATTACAGCATAAACCTAATGGACAGAAAATTAAATCGAGTTTGTTTTCCTTCTTTGTGTTTTTGTGTTTGGTTGGGTTTGGGTTTTTTCTTCTCCCACTTTTAGGGATATAGAGAAAAATTGTCCATTTGGTTGAGGTGAGAACAATGTAAGTATCAGCCAGGCTGAAAGCAAGATAAAAGTTTTAAAGTGAACCATTCCCTTTCTTGCTAAAGCCACAAAAGTAAGGAAGAGCCGCACAGGAACTGCAGCAGCTGACATTATTGAACAGGTAATTTCCACTGTTTGCATTGAATTTCTCTAAGCAAATGTTAATACTGAGAGAAACCCTGATAGCATTACATTTTAATGTAAAATTACTGCTCCATTCAGAAAGAGGGTCAGTTGCTCAAATACGGACCACAGAACCCCAATCCATATGGCCTCAGAAGGTCATGAAACCTGGAAGGGGAAGGAAAGGTTGAAAGCAGTAGGGAAAGTCTGGTACAAAAGGAGGCACACAGAGCTCATTGCAGGTTAGTGAACACAGACACTAAATGAGCTTCTCGAATATTTTTTGTCTTTTCTTTTTAATTTCCCCTTCTGGGAAGCAATAAACACTTTTACTGAGAGGAAGCTGGGGCACTAATGCCTTGAAGAACTGATGAGTCATATCATCATCAAAATGTACCCTGCCAGCACAGTACGATCTTTCTGATAAGACACTACTTAGCTGCAAAAGCATCATTATACAAGAACTGGATAAATCTGACACGGAAAAGTCAGGATTCTCTGGTCGTAATTGTGTCTCAAGGCAGCTCCTTTCAGACTGCCTCTCTTTCCTTCAACTTTTTCATAAGAAATAGTTGCCAGGTAACTTCAGTCTCTCCCATGTGCATTTTCCACACAACCTTAAATAAGTCACCCCATATGGAAGAACACTGTGCTTTGACATGGTACTCAATGCAAGAGAAAACAAGACCATAATCACAGACCAAAATGACTTCATGACTACAGTTTAATAGAAAGTAGAGATGGACCAACAACAGCTTCTCTTCAGACTTAAGTAAAAGAGTGTGGATGGGGTTACTGTAAACAAGAATTATGAGCCAAAATTCTAAATCTGTAGCACTGAAATCTTCTGACTTGTTATTGAGCTGAACCAGCTCAATCTGAGAGAAGTCTAGAAACTTATCTCGTTCCTCTGATACATCAAAGCTTTCCAATTCAGAATTTTATGAGATGTTTTTCTCACGGAACTTCATCAAAACTTACACCTAATCTTTGAAAAAATCTCTACCAATCCTGAAGCTTTACTATAATCATAATGAAGGAACAAGGCTGAGAAGCAGAAATCTAAACCTGATCTCATAACCCCCAAGACTCAAAACCCACTGACATATTACCATTTTATAGCAGAAATAAACACATTTTGCAAGTAGTCAGCACTGATGTTTATGGAGAAGGAAACACATAACAAGCAGGGTGAAGAAAAACACAGATCTCTGCAATCGTTATCAAAATCAGAATTTGAAGAAAGGAAGAAAAGAACTTAAATTTTAGTCTTTTCCACTTATTTCTATATATGTGGAGCTTTGCCAAATTTATTTGGGAAGAAAGATGACAAAACCATAAGCATTTGCTGCATTCAGGAAAATAAAGGAATTATTCAACCCCTGGAACTGGAAGAACATGCATCTTTCAAACTAAGATTTAATTCTGTTTCTTGGGAAACAGATAGTATTAGAGGGAAGCTAAAACCTAACATCCCTGCACTAATCATCACAGAGAACAAGATGTCAAAAATCAGATCATCTTGCAAAGAAAAAAGATCCTGTGGCAACATGAAAGGCAGCCTCGCTGACTCAAAGGTTTACATAAACAGGTAAAATAAACTTAGTGAAAGGAGTTTTTAAACTGTCCAACTCTCACTAGCAGTAGTGAGATTTGAGCAGCGAAAAATAGTTTATTAGGTGGAAAATGTATCCACTGATTCCTAAAGCAAAAATGACTCGAAATAATAAGTTACTCTCAGCAGCCCAAGGAGTAGATTAATATACTGTAAATTATATTCCAATGTAAAAGGGGAAATAAATAAAAAACAGCAAAGGAATTAAAAATATCACAAAAAAAGATAAACACATTATTTTTGAAAAGGGTTCAATTTTCCATGGGCTGGTATTGAAGATTTAATTCAGTTAGGGTTATCTGACCATGCTTCAGAATGGATACCCCTAATTATGGGTTACAGGTGTGTTTATCACACAAAAAAATCACTAGGTTTGTATGATTTTGCAGTTGCTTTCACTCAATACAATTTATAAGTAAATTCAGAAGTGTATTAACTGAAAAACCCTTTCTTACTGGATCTTATTTTACATGGGTAAATTTCACGCTTTTAACGGCAACAGGGAAAATAAAAAAAAACCCACACTCAGAAATTTATCTCCTTTCTTGTCAGCTTTACACTAGGATGTGCACTAGGTTTTGTCTGATGCTAAGAACAAGCACATTATCTTCTTTCTTCCTCTAGGATTCCTGCTAAGACCAGGAACCATTTAACATACCTGTTGATGACTCAAGTGATCTCATAGAGACACATATACACATAGAATTACCTTTTCATTTACCTGGAAAGGTCTAATGGGACACCACAAAAGAATATCACAAAGGAGCCAAAGAATATTGTATCCTCCAAACATTTTTTACAGAAGGCAGAAATCATATGCCCCACAGAGGCACAGAACTCTGTAGCTGGAGTAACACTAGTTATTCCTTGTTTGCTCTCCATCTCATACTGTCTTCTGTGATAACGAGCAGGATGCCTTAACTTGCTTGTGCTGTTTGAAATACAAAAATAGTAATTAAATTTCTGTAGATTAGATTTTCATTTACTTGCTTTTGAAAACAGTTAAAAATCCACTTCTCCCTTTATTTCCCTATCTTGAGAAGAACCCAAAATACAATTTTTCAATAATCCTCTAAAATGTAATGACCAAATGTTATCCTCATATACATTAGTGAAAAAGTTCCATTAAGTGCTTTGAGTGGGTTTGAGTGGGTTTGATAGGGCATAGTAGAAATGACTCATCTGAAAGTACACAAGTGTTTCTTTTGCGAGATGAGATCCTGCATAAATTTTTAAAAGGGTCACATAATTATAATCTTTCAATAATACAAGATGTGATCCTGAGAAGCACTAAGTGCACTCAGCACCCAGGACAGTCAACAGGGTACTTGGCACACCACAGCTCTGGGCAGACTGAGGCCCATAGCATAAGTATGATAAGATATCCTATTTAGATTGCTGTCCTGAGAAGGGAAAGTCCCTTAAACATCAGCATTATTCCAGCTTCTAGCAGAGGTGGAGAGAAAGAAACAGAACTCTCTGGAGCTTTCATCAGCACAGAAACAGGCAAATGAGGAGAAATGGCATTTAGATCTAACTACCTTTTCCCACAGATCTCTGCAAAACAAACTCAATAGATATTAAAAACCAAACAGTAAAGCAAATCATAATGTCTATCTTTTGTTTGCCATGGCACAAGAACTGTTGAACAAGGAAAAAAAACAAGCTCAGTTTAGCTCTATCAGCTGTTTCCTGGGGCTTGGTCCTTCCTTCCTCCAAGGGGTGCCACTGCCTGCTTTGTTCTCTTGTCCAGCTGTTCCTCCCCTCCTTCAGCAATGGCCTTAACAGACCCTGCAGGAATGCAGAACAGACCACAGAGAACTCTTCTCTGCACACAAGCTAATAGGCCCTTGATGCAGAGAAGAACTGATCTTCCTCTGTCACTCACTTTAGAATCTTCATTTTTCTCCCAAGAGCCACTGTGAGGAGGAAAGGAGCGTAATTTAAATGAATCACATATAACTACAGTTCCTCCACAAGTTCTCACCATGTGTTCATACAGTGACAAGAAGCCAGTAGATCAAATGAATAGGCAACTACCTTTCAAGAGAAAACAAAATCAAATCCAACCAGGAGAAAAGGCACTCTTTAAAGTCTCACAGAACAGCAATTTTGGCATCTTATTAATGCTTAGCAAAGGGAAGGACCTTATGACGGGACAGCCCATCATAAACTGATGGGCTACTGAATCAGAGGAACACAAGAAGGCCTGTTCAGAGTACTAGAAAAGATAATGAGGAAGACTGTAAGTCAGGAGCTATTGAATCCCACATGCTTACACAAAATTCAATACAAAAGTTTATTTCACACAGAGACATAATTCTAAGAGGGAAACCTGTCTGCCTTGAAAACCCCACACAGATAAAAGCACAAAAGGGACAAAGCAGATTTCTGGTATATTAGGAAAAACAAAACTAAGGAAACAAGATTGCCTCTGGGTTCAAACTGGAGTAGTAATAAAATCTACCGTCTGTTTTTATTCTTTTAAGGTTCGACATAAGCAGTCACTGAAATCAAGAAAGATGCACAAATGAAAGAGAAAGCCACTTCCGTGACAGTAAGGGCACGCTGCCTCTGTGCTCATAATTGGAAAGATAAACAGACAGTTACAGCACATGGTTTTCAGTTTAGATTCACACTATATAAAAATCAAAGGGATAAACAGCTTGAGGAAGGACAAACCAGTACCTAGGCACCAATTTCAACTTTGGACTCTGGAATACCTTCCTGCTTTCTTCCTCAGATCCCCATCAGAGATAGAACCTGCTAACATCCCCACCTTGGTGAAGTATCATCAGAAGAAATATGCATTCAGAGTCAGTGAAGCAAACAGACATTGTAGAGATAGAGCATATAGGACAAGCAGAACACTTGGTACAGACTCATAATGACACAATTAGAATTCAAGAATAATCAGGTTCTCTAGTCTTCATGTAACACAATTTTCCTTTCAATTTCACTTTAAATTTCTCCTGACCATCTCCCATCTATAATGCGGGATACTCACTGTTGGAACAGGTCCAAAGGAGGGCCACGAGGATAATCAGGGGAGCACTGAGCACCTCCCGTAGGAAGATCGGATGAGAAAGTTGGGGCTGTTCAGCCTGGAGAAGGCTGCCTGGAGACCTCATAGCAGCCTTCCAATATCTGAAGGGGGCCTATAAGGATGCTGGAGAGGGACTCTTCATTAGGGAATGTAGTGAGAGGACAAGGGGTAATGGGTTCAAACTTAAACAGGGGAAGTTTAGATTGGATATGAGGAAGAAATTCTTTCCTGTAAGGGTGGTGAGGCACTGGAATGGGTTGCCCAGGGAAGTTGTGCATGCTCCATCGCTGGCGGTGTTCAAGGCTGGGCTGGACATAGCCTTGGGTGGCATGGTTTAGTGTGAGGTGTCCCTGCCCATGGCAGGGGGGTTGGAACTGGATGATCTTAAGGTCCTTTCCAACCCTAACTATTCTACGATTATGTATTTCATTTCAGAGATGTTTATGGGTTTATTATTTAATGACCATAGAATATTCCAAAAACAGTATTAATAGGGGAGAAAATTATCCATCTACTTAGCTCTGTCTATATTTTATGAAGCTCTTTATATTAAATGCAAATGTAGTATCATAGCACTGCATGTAGGTAGGTGGCTTTCTCTAAAACAGGACAAAGAGAAATTCTGGATTCAGCGCCAGTGTGACCGACGGAACAGGACTGCAAGGTGCCCCCATAAGGGTATTGGCCTCACATGTAGGTACAGCCCCTGGAGATCAAGCAGTGCAAATGAAAGGCCTGGCTGGTAACTGTTTGTCATTGAAATCCATGGGATTTCATCCACCTTACCTTTTAGGATTATGACTAACATTGGAGGTACAATTCTTCAAAATTGTAAATCCAGGAAGATGGATAATGGCTGCATCAGACTAAAGGCCCATATGGCCAGTACCCATCTTCCTGGATTTACAGCATCAATGTATACGCAAGATTTTTATAGTCTGTGAATTGGCAAAAAAATGGATTCCAAGAAAAGACAACAAGAACCTTGCATGCGCACTGATACTTCTCTCCAGACTCAGACTGCAGTTTAAGGGCTTCCAGAGACAAAACTGGTTTTGCTCAATAAAGTCATCTTTCATCAACTGTCCACTCTCCCCCTGAACCCACATAAATTCTTAGGCCCTACAAGACCTTTTGCAAAAGAGTCCTGCAGCTTAACTACCCCTTGTGTTAAGAACCACCTCTATGTATTTTGAACCTGCTGTTTTTCACTAGCAGGTTATAAACTTGAACAATGCACTAAACCAAGCCCACAGTTTTCCCTTGCTTGTGTAATTTCAGGATCCTATTTTGTCTTCATAAAAAAGTCATTCCTTATTACAGCAAATGGAATATCACATGTGGTCCAAGAAGAACAGATGTACTGCATTCCTCATCATCCCATAGCTTACAGTTCCTGCAATACTGCTTCTGGTCAAAGCTGTCAAATCAAGTGTTATCAGCTAAATATTGCATTTCTTACCCAACGAATTAGAAACCTCTTTGACAATGCTCAACCAACAAGTGGCCCACTAGATAATTTACCAAAGAGATCATTCCAGAATGTATATTATTTTTCTTAATAAATAATGAGCCTAAAGAGACAAAGGGACTAAAGTCGTATTTACATAGCGTTCAAAGTGCAAAGGGTTTAATTAAGTCTTCTAGCAGCTCTAAGAACTTGATGAGGAATCTTACCTCTTGCTTTTTTATAGAACATGATATAGCATTTATTAACTGTCAGAATGAAGAACAAGGTTTAAAGTCGTGCAGAGAGACCTGATGCGATGTTTTAAAGGGCTCCAATGTCTTTTCCTAGACAGAAAAACATGTCTCATGGGTGGCACACAGCGTGCAAGAAAAGCATTTCATGAGACACACTGCATTCTCAGAATTTTAGATGACTACCCTTTCTGCCATCTCCAAAAGTGCAGGAGGCAGAATGGTCCCACAAGATAATTTTTGCTCCCCTCATGATCATGGCATTCATAGCAGATAAGGCTGCATTCTGTAAGTTATATGTTTCAGAGATTAAAAAACCCTGAAATGCCTATCATGATGACATACTTTATAACAACTGTGATTATCAACACTTTTAAGAACAAGGTTCTGCTGGTAAAACATAGACAGTGTTACATCTCATACTTAAAGATACATAAGCAGAATGGTGGTTTTGAAACTGCAAAAAAGCAGTCCTGTGCAATCCTGAGCAAGTGAAGTCTGTAACTTGTCAAAATGCAAAGGAAGAATAAACTTATATAGACTCTTATCCAATAAGAATGGCATGTGACAGTGGCTAAAGGTCAACTGTAGAATAGCTTGCTGAGTTATTTTTTATTTTACAAGTCTAAACCCTCCTCCCACTTCTCAACTGCCTTGAAATTACACTGCAAGTTTGAGGAACATCTAAATAGATTTCCTTCTGTTTTCCTAAGAAATAGAATCTTATAATAAACAAACATACAGGAGGGCAAAAGGACATTCTGAGTAAGATTTTAACCAAAACATGTTTTTCCTATAAAAATATTATTATGTCCTTGAAATATATAAAACATAGCACAGGAAAACTGTGAAGAAGCTTGAAACCTCTGAAGATATGAATGCACTTTTACAAATACTACAAAAATGTTTGTTTTATTTTTCACTGTTATTATGTCAATATTTAAGCTCCTTGGCTCACATGCATCTGCACAAAAGTACTTCAAAATTTACATGCAACAGTTGCTTTGCAGAAAAGCCATACCCAGAAAGGGCAGAAAGTTCTTCCTGAAATAAACAGCAAATACGCACTGACTTCTGGAAAATTGGAATTAAGCCTTCTATGATTTGACATGGGGAGGATATGAGGATAGTAAACAGAAGAACATGCTCACTTTTCTCACAACCATTCTCAGGAACCTGAGTAGCACTACTCTTCTGGATAAGGGCAGGAGCGTTTGACTCATACAAAAAGTGAACTTCGAGTTGTATGTGAAAAAGTGACAAGAGACTTCAAGAAAAAGGATGCCAGGTTACACTGTTCAAGTGGAGAAACTTGGAATGAACACTCCTCATTTCTGTCACATGCACAAACAACTAGTTCCAGAATCAACCAAGCATGTATGTAACTACACAAAACATTTTGCTTGCGCAAAAACCATCTTTGCAGACTCTCAGTTTCTCCTTGTTGCCCACTTCAATCGTATATGTGCAAGAGAATTTCAAGATTTAAAAAGGCACAATTTTAAAATACTATCTATGCACGGTATGATCAACACATCAGAACAGATCCTACAGGCATTTGTATGAAAAATAAAAATATTTGCTAAAGTCCTGAATAATTATCACTGGCAAAGAGTTTATTTCTCTTTCCAGAGATGTCAGTAAGAACTCTGCCTAACTGTGCATATATACATTTCTAAGTAGATTGCACAGGTACATGCACATACCATGAGAAAATCTCAACTCATCCATGTTTGTTTCATGAAGAATACCTTGTAAGTAGCTTTCAATTGCCTCCTACTGTTATTGCTCAGACTTACAGGAAGGTTTTCCGTGATTTCTCCATTCTAAAGGCAGCTAACACTTCACAAAGACAAATCAGCACACCACTCCATAATTATTACTGTACCAATTACTTACAACTGCCTATATACATTCAAAATACCATTCACATGGAAAAGTGGATGTTTCCATTTGCTGCTTTAGCAATTGAAAAGAAAGAAAACAAAGAATGGGTATCCAACTCTCTCTAGACGTTTGCAAGAAGCATTGTTTTTGTAAGTAGGGTATTTTTATTTATAATTACAGACAATTGGTATAAAGCACACATATTCAAAAGGAGTGTATGTAATGATAAACTTAAATAATACTAAGGCTACTTGTTCAATTACATAAGTATTAAATCGTCAGTTGCACAGTGCTTCTTCTGCAGTATAAACATATGTTATAGGAAGACCACACTGAAGTCACCCCTCTAAAACTCATAAAACCGTTTCACCCATGAAGAAAATAATCTTGGGCTGGTAAACAGCTCATAAACATTAAAGTTTCATAGAAATCTTTAATGGAAATTTGGAAAATATCTAAAACAGGAACTCATTAACTAGCTTATCACTTGTGCCATGTGATAACCTAATCCCTAACAAGATTTACAAAAGGGATTTATGGATCCTCCAGCTGATCTATGGGTGATGTGCATTAATTCATACATGACGGGCTAGGATTTTTCTTGATGCTTTGAAAGCAGAAGAAATTTACCTTCAGTGACACATTAGAGGTGTGTAAAACCTGCAGAATGCATCAAAATACTCTATTTTTTGCACTCTAATAAAATAAATACACATAAATCCATATAGTAGATATTATTCAACCTTGTATAAGGAATGATAAAAGTCACCACATGATGTTTCTACTCATAATATGCAGCAAAAAATAGACGTAGAAAAAAAAGGTGGAAAATCGCTGTTTTGTTTCACAGTGTCCAGTGTATTAAGAGATATTTTCATACCAGCATAGTTACAGTTAAACACATGCAGATGAATATATTTTTAAGTAGGTGCTTAAAAAGATGCGTCCTCCTGATATATAAAAAGTACGGAAGAATTTTCTATGTTGTTTTGCTTACTTACAAGGAAAATCCACTTAACACCTGAAGAACTTGAGAGATCTTGAAAAGATTAGTACTCAGGAAGAAAAACCTAAATCGCTGAGAAGTATTTTTAGACAGTTGTTGAAAAATCTTTAATTACTTTACTTCATCTTTAATATTCATCTAGTTCACACCTGAAGAAAGCAATTTAGAGGAAAGTCCTCTGTTTTCAAAAAGGTGTCCTGCTTCTTCATTTCCAAGCATGAGACTGAAACAGAATGTCCATACTCAGCATGAATACAATTGCATAATATGAATAGCTTTACGGAATGCAAGGGTAGCTTGCATTGTAGAAATCTGTTCAATGAAAGTAAAATGTTACAATACAACTGAGAAAAGCACACTACTTTTCCCCACCTCTGAAACAGTACTTCATCAAAACAAGAAATTCAACAGTTGCTGCTACTGGTTTCTAAGATGAAAAACATGAAATGAAACAAACTGAAGCTGACAAGCTTTCATTAGACAGCAGAAAAAAAAGCCAACTTTTTAAATACATCACCTTACAGAAAGGTCAAAGTAGGTGGAATTTTAAAAATCCTTTCCACTTTACATTTAACAAATAAACTATCTTAATTCTTCATAATATGTTTAAGACTGGCTAAGCAAAATTTATCTTAACAGGTCAAATAAATGACCATTAACTGTACAAGACAGTTAAACCATGGTTTCATCTGGTACTAGGGATATCAGTTAATTACTTTCAGGCAATAGAATGACTTATGAATACAATTAAAGCAAAGTTAGGCATTATTCTTTCAGTGCAACAGAACAGCATCTTAAGTATGATATTGAAGACCCAGGTCATAAAAAAGCACTACAAGGCTTTAAATTCAGAACTCCTGGAGATATGAAGTTCAGTGTATTACAACATCCATAAAACCAGAAGGATTCTTTGTATATGGTTAGGTAAGTTGAAATGAAAAGATTCTGTGTTATAATCAGTAGTATTTTCCCTATAGTTAGTGACTGAAAATTTTACGTTCAGAGACGATCATCCAAAATCCAGAAACAAGCACTTCACTCAGATATACAGTACAGCACAAATTTGGCCGCGAAGAATGTATCTCCTTTCAAGACTGTATTAAAGTGATAACAATTGGTAGTCATACTCAAAAAGCATGCTATGATATAAACTTTCTGCCAATTTTAAGTCACAATATAACTGTGATTAGTAAATAAAAATTAACTGTACCAATTTTATTTATTACAGAGATACATGGTGAAGCTCAATGCAATGAATTTTTAAGGGTGTAATTAGGTCTTCCTGTGTACAATATTACTATAAAATAATAGTAATATCTAATGCTATATAAATGTTTGTAGTAATAGGTTTCAAATGACCCAAACAAGGTTAAGTTTATAGAAATGCAAAATAATACTGGGAATTATATTCATTTAAATCCCTCATAGTTATGAGAAAAAAATCGTACTTTTCTCCCTTCTATTTCAATTTCTTGCACAAAGAGAACTGCCTTTAGCAGAAATCCCTTTTAACACACTACAATCATGTAGCGTATTATCCATTGCAGTTTTTTCTCTAATAAAAGGACCCATATAAGAGTGAATAGAGCTCCTAGAACCAGTGAACAAGAGAAGAAAAATCATTATACAACTTGATGACAGTCATTGAAAATGAAGAACAACGACCTTGTCCACTACTGTTTTGAGATTCTACCCTACTACCAATGGAAGTGGTTAGACATTTCTAAATACACTCTTTCATTTGATTTTTTGTTGTTTCTCCTGCCAAACCCTACATAGTTACAGGCAGGAAAAACTGCCCTTGGACAAAACAATTTCATTTTTTTTGATAGCATAACAATTGCATGCATCTGTAACTTGCAAAGCACAGTGAGGTTCACAGCTTTGGGTTCACAGATCAAAATGGCATCTTCACAAACAAAACATTCCCATTTCACCCAACGTCTACTTAAAAGTCTGCCTTAGCTGTCACAGAAACTATATTTTCACATCTAATACAATGCAGGCTCATTAAAAAATTTGTTCCTATCTAAACTACATCAGTTCCCAGAATTTCTTTCACTGAGAACTAAACCCACTCATAATAACAACTTTTTACATTGCCAGGAAAAAAATATCCATCAAACTACAAATCACTGTATTAAGAAACAGCATCAAAAGACATGTGTACTTCAATGATCCAAAAGGTTACTAGCAGGTCATCACTCTTCTACTGAATTGCTAAAGAGGAACTTGAAAGACTTGGGAGAGTTTAACATAAAGCAGTTAGACCAGTTTATAACGTTGCTTTCATTTCTCTATATTCACATGCATGTATTTCTGACACATTCCCTCATTATATACATCTTTAAACTCCAGACTCCTCGGGATAAATATGCTTTTTTCATAGTTAAGTTACCTGAACACATCTTTCTTGTGTAAACCTCATGACGCTATTACAAATCTGGGTTAGTTTGGGATGACTCCAGGCTGCACATCTGATTCAAACAGCAGAAACCAGCTAATCATCCATCTCTTTCTTCCTACACACAGAGGCACGTATATGTGCAAACTGTGATCAAGTCTGCCAACTTTTTTAGGAATTAATTACTGAGGGAAAGATGGCAGTGGTTTATTGTGCAGCACCATGAACACCTGCAATAAAATCAGCAGCGTCACTTCACAGTAAACTACAAGGAACTGTATTCTTCTAAAAGCAAAAATGGAATACAGGAGGAGTCATATTTTTGACTGCTGCTCATTAAACAACCAAGCAATTGGTTAAATCTCTGACTATGCACTATTGCTCAAGGCACCTGAGTTAGCCACTCTAAAATGATCGGTTCAAGAGTCTATCTAAGAGAAACAACAGGTAAATGTGATTCTACCATTTCTCAGTAAGAGAAGTTATTTTACTACACAGCAGCATCTAGAGAGTTAATTAACCAAATCCTCTTACCACCTGTCTCTTGGATTGAAATGACCACCTAAGGTCTTTAGCAAAGAACAAATCCTGGGGAATTAAGTCTTGGACCTGGATGCATTAGAAATAGAACAGCCTCCTCTCCCACCACACGTTCAGTGAATTTATACTCACCCTCTGAGTGATGCTTTTTCCCTCTTTGACTTGCACTGCCAATCCAAGATCAGAGAGCCTGCAGTTACCATTATCATCCAGGAGGACATTTTCTGGTTTCATGTCCCGGTACACAATCTTGATAGAATGGAGATGCAGAATCCCACAAGTGATCTGAGCTGAGTAATAGATGACCCTCTTCATTTCCAAACCCCTTTCTCCTACATTGTAGATGTGGTACTTCAAATCCCCTCCATTCATGAGGCTCATAACAAGACACAGATGGTTTTTGCTCTCATAGGCATAAGCTAGTGTGACTATGAAAGGGCTGTTGACCTTCTCCAGGATCTCTTTCTCCAGTAACGCCATTTTCTCTCCACCTTTCTTTTTCAACCTTTTCTTATCCAGTTTCTTGCAGGCATACATCTTGCCAGTATTTTTCACCTGGATGGCACAAACCTAGACAAGCAAGATGCAGGCAGAAAGGTACTGAAGGAATTTGACACATACAGACTAGAGCATCAAGACAGGAACTGGGGAATCACAGATACCTATTAGTAGCTGCTGAAGCTAACTTCTATGGCAGAGTGTATTAGCAGAGAAAACCAGCATAAACGCAAGTGTACAATCTGCTTTGTTCAGAACCAGTGTATGGTGCACCTTATGCAAAGTTCTTGAGGATACCATCAGTAGACTTGTACTAGCAAACAAAAGGAACAATTCTCTGTCCATAAGAATATGTGGCATATACAGCTTGCACCTGTATAGCTACAGTCTTCCATCTGGAAAAAAGTAACTTCATTCATACTGTGTTTGGGAACAGATCCTAATCTGTGCTATTCCCTAAACTGCACATAGAATTACCCGGGAGTGTGTGCTAGCACAGGCTAAGAAGGTGCCAAGGAGCATACTAACAATTAAATATATGAACAGACATGCAAGCTTTTGTAAAGAAACTTGCTTTTTTACTAGCATAGACACAGAATATAAAAATTCTAGAGTAGCTCTTTACTAACAGGCATCTGGAACCTGTATCACAGATAAACTCAGACTAATTTCTGTGAAATGGACAATCTGAAGGAGCAAGTTTTACAAAACCTTAGACAACTACTTAACCCATTGCAAGTTCCTCTTTGCAAACCCAACTGCTGGTCTTGAAAGGGAAGGAATGACCCACATCCGTAAAAGTGTAACTCTTACCTCTCCAAAGCCACCTTTGCCCAGCACTCGGAACTCATAGAAGTATTTTTCAGTTACTGGCTGCTTCTCAAAAACTTTCCATTGGAGGAATTTGTCATAGAAGGGGCTGCTCTGGAAGTCCTGGAATGGCTTGTCTTTAAGGAAGAGCTTGGTTTCATCCTTTGCCAGCTGCACAATATTCTCATAGTCATTTGCAGTAGCTGCCTGGCATTTGCTGGCCAAGTCAGAGCTCATGAAAGCCAGATAGTTTTTGGAGCCTGTCTTAAGAAAATTGGTGACCATATTCTCCATGGTACTGCTCTTGACATTGTCCTCTGCCAACTCCCAGTTTGACACCTCATCCAGGAAGTCCCTAACTACCAAATATTCTGGCACTGTCTCTAAAAAGTCTCTGAAGAATCTCTTGCCAATGGGCTGCTGCTCACAGATGTTGTCATAATCAGCAACGATAGATTGTCTAACCTCTCTGCACTGATCAACCTTGGGCAGGGAGAGGCTCCTACGTCTCTTTTGCATCTCCTTTGTGTCTCCATCTGCACTCTTTCTTGCCTGCAGATAGGCTGTGTTGGCAATCAGGTTGTCAAGCCCCCCCATGTCACACATCTTGACAAGCTCTTGGGGTGGCAGAGCCTGGCTGAAACAAAACGAGAAACTAGCCCAAGTGCTGTGCTATAGCTGCCCTGCACTTCCTCCTTGCTGGTGGTGTGTGCAGGCTTCTGAACAACATCAGAGACTAACTGCTTTTGCATTAAATACCTCTGAAGGATTTTCACTAAGTACTTTTAGGTGCATGCACCATTTGTGGAAAGTGACTGGTAAGAGGTTTCTCTGTAAGGAGCTTTGAATTTGCTATGTATAGCTGAGGGATGACATCCTAGGCAAGCCTTCTCATTGGCAGCAACAAATGCATGCAGTTCAGCTGGTGCTTTTTCAAATGGGCCCTGATAACCTTTATATGTACCAAGATATCCTCTATATGTACTGTCCCTGGCTGCTGAGAACATGCAGATTCCTGTCTGCAATATGTGCACACTCCCAACTTAGTGGCATGCTGGCTGCAGTTAACAGGGCAATCTTGCATCAACTTTGCTCAATACACAGAACACCAATGTACTAAGAATTATTTAAGTTTGGATCTGATTTTATAAAAAGCTTTTATTACATATCTGCCATGTCTGAAACAGAAGTTGACACAGATGAAGACAGAATCATAGAATGGTTTGGCCTGGAAGGGACCTTAAAGATCACCTGGTTTCAACCCCCCTGCCATAAGCAGGGACATCATGAGGCACTGAACATGAGACACTGAACTTCAAATTACCACACAATTCAATGCTTTGAGCATCCGTGCTTCCACAACTCAAATTACACTCAACATCAATGACTCTGAGCTTCACAGCCACCTCGTGCAAACCTCGATGCCTCATGTGGCTCTGTCTGAGCGGATTACACGCAGAGCTAAGACCTGCTGCTGTTCTAAAAATAATGATCCCTATATAAAAACCAAAATATAGTTCTGACTTCATATCCTACCCACCGAAAAAAAGACTTCAAATGAACAGCCAAATCTTGCCAAGACACTGCCAGATGTTACTATGGCCTCAGTTTATTTTCCCTGCTGAGCTTTACAACAGTAAGTGGCAGATAACAACAGTGTATGGTTGACATGACATCAACAAAAGAACAAAGCTGATTATAAGCAAGTGAAGGGAAATTCCACCTGACTACCAGGAAGCCTGTGCCCCATTTTTTTCCCAAAAAGAAAAATTATGAGTTGCACTTACTAGGCTAAGCCCCCTTCTGCCATGTGTCATGAAATTTGGCTGCTAAAACTTTGTTTGGATATAAGGAAGGTATTATGGCATCAGGAAAAGCAGTTCCATGATTTCTCCAGGAGCAGTGAGGTCAAGCTGCACTCCTGAGGTCAAGGTCAAGTTCCCTTTTCTCTTTTTTCAGGCTTAGATCAAGCTGAAGAGCTGAATCACAAATGCTAACATCAGGAATAACAACAGGCACCTCTAAGACTCCCGACAGTAAGTGCTAAGCCCTTCTTTGCTGGTTTTTGTCACTCTATTACTATGTAGTATTTTGTTTTTCCATGCTTAGCCCTGTCTGCGTTTAATAGATTTGACATAAAACTCATGCTTATTCTCTACAAAAATTACATTAGCAGAGTGTTTTTCTAGCTGTGACTGAGAGAGCCTTCCATCGCAAACTGCTATGTGCGCATGAGAACGCAGTGTACTCTAAAGCAGCATACTTCAAAGTCTTGCTGGTACAGCACTCACTCATTCTACCAGGTAAATGCAAGCACCAGGCACGGGATTACATAAATGGCTAAATAACGCAGCTAGCACCAGCAGAGAAAGCAAACTGGAAAAAGTCAGAGGAAGAATTGTGGAATTCTTCTGGTGGTTTTCCTGAAAAAGGTACCTACAACAACATATTCCTGTAACATCCTGGGTACAGAAGAACAAGAAAGGAGGCAATAAAAATTCAGCAAGGCCTATTCTGCATTTAACGAGAATGCCAACAGAGCTCGAACAGCAGTACAAATGGCTGGTAGCTGGGGACCTGAGGGTGAACTCAAGCTTACACCAGCTACTGATATATTTACGTCTAAGCAAGTCAAGAAAACACCTGATGTTTATGGTATCTGTGTAAGAAAGATACATTCATAGCTCCAAAAATCATTCTGCTCTGTTAAATGAGAAACTTTCCCAATTTGTATGGAATATACACTTTCTCTAAAAGAACATAACTTCATAGAAAGCAAAGTGAAACAATACAATCTTTGGATGCATATTCATTACTCCAATCACTTCTGAAAGAAGACTCTAGCAAGATATGCCCATCATTTATTAAACAACAGAGAAAAGTAGATCAGCATTAATCTATCAGTCAATAACGACTATTTAAGTTCATGTTACCTACTCATAAGGCAGTATGTTTAGGCGAGAAGCAAAACTGATCTGTTTTGCATGTACAAGAGGTAAACAAATTCAGGACTAAAAATGGTCCTTAATAAGAAGTACACTAATGGAATGTCAGGGTATGTTTTGGAGCAGAAGAAAATTTCTCTGGTGCAGAGCTTGTAGAAAGACTGGGATTTAAGCTAATCTCAGAAAAAAATATGCAAGACATAATTTATTACCTTTTGTTCTAGGCCAACCTCTAGTTACTAGTCAAAAAGACACAACTATCAGCTGCTTTGAATTCAACATTAACTTTCCTCATCTGTGTAAACATCTATTCGAGCCAACACTTTGGAAAGCTCTTCTGCAATTATTTGGTGCTCTTTTCACACACATGATGTGAACAGAAAGCAGAGTGAAAATTACTCTGGTACTTTCCATATTCATCCTGCAAACCAAAGCAAAATTAAGAAAGAAGCCCTCTGATGGAATTAATAGAGGTTAGAAGACGGAGCCTGGGACCATTTTAGCACAGAAAATAGGTGGTAAATAGATACAGTTTCACTTTGACAGATAAAAACTATTTCCACATCCCATCAGATTTTTTCTCAGTCATTTTAGGAAGAATCATTTTACACAAATACAATACTCCCCAACAACATAAGGGCTAAAGGAACTTCATTACTACTGTTGACCTATTTTATAGTTGTCAATTTTAAGACATCATCTGGGATAATAACAACCAACGTCATACACTGTAACAGTGACAGAGAAAATTCTTTGATCTCAGTTTGTAATGAGACAAAAGTTATATTTAAAAAAAAATCAAAACATTTTAAAACTAAGATTACAAGTATTAAACAAAACCACAGTAAACTCCACATGTATGCTTGATGACACAGAGATTGCCATTGGAACTACTTTATATAGAGGAGATAAACCTCTTTAAATAAACAGAGCTAGACAGAAATACATCTGCTGAGAAATGCATTAAACATTTAAGATGACAACTTTAAAGTAAACATGATATGCATATAATATTTGTTCAATTTCACCCAGGTTTATTATCCATTTTAATAAGCCTAAATTTGTTACAGATTTAAAGCAATAATTCAACCCATTATATACATTTTTAAAAAATCCCACATCAAATGGTCAGATTAACAGTAATTACTTTGGATATTTAGGGAAAAGATAAAGTCAGAGGCAAGTACTTAAATATTTGTAAGAAAAAAAACACGACTCATATATATATAAAAAATGATATCTTGAGAATTTCTACAAAAATGATACAATGCTTTCTCCCACTTCCAAAACACTGTAACCAATAAAATGATGATACATTTCTATTAATTGAATTTTCATGAAAACGCAATTTAACATTTTTCCCTAGATTTAATTAGCATCTGCTTTCCTTGGGATTATTAAATTACCAGCTTTGTTGGCTTTCTATATTAGTCAGCTAACCAGCAGGACTGTTTATGCCCCCAGTCAACTGGTATCAAATACGTGTCTTTCTACCAAAAGTCTCTGGATTAAATATACATGTCTCCATTACCTTTAACAGAAATATAAATTAAAGAATTATGAATGTAGTTAAATTTTAATGCTATAGTTGTGGAAATCATGCATAGAATATAATAAAGGAACAGATACAAGAAAACAAAATTTTCTGAAGTCACAAAGAAAAGCTAAATTAGAAATGTTTAGTATAGTGTAATAGAAAAAGCATACAGCAAATGCTTTACACACTATTTAGATTAAAACCCAGAATACTTCCTAAAAAAACCTCATTGACTGTTTTTGTATACAGTATTACTCAGAAAACAATTTCTTGATTCTGACAGGAAACTATACAGTGTTTCAGACTTACAGGTAAGGTCGCCCTTGCAAGTTAACTCCTTTACCTAAACAAAAACATTAAATAAACTGTATTTAGGGTATAATCAGCACTATCACACTTCTACGCTCTGATACAGTTAACACTCAAATCATAACAGATACATTTGTTAACATAGCGTCTCTTGGTTTTTTTTATTGTGGAAACATCTGCAGTAGGACTGACAATTGCCTCCTCATACAGCAAACAGCATACAACAAAACCACACCTATCTTCTAGCAGATAAAACTAAATAAATCACGCCACGATTGACATGTTCCATTCTTCTGTAGGAGCATAAGGTGTCAGACATACTCTGTTTCAACAAGTTTGACATGAAAAAAAAACCAACCCAACTTCCAGTGTTTTTATTTGCCTATTCTCTGGACTACCCAGTCCTGCTGGCAGAGGGGACAGCGATTATTCTGTTTCACCCACAGGGACATGCAGCAATTGTGGAAGGAATGATTGCATTCTCCCCAAACCACTGAAAAAGAAAGAACACGTTCCAGTCACACTCAGCTGTCCGATTAGCACCTACTGCAAGGTCCAAACTATCATTCTCAGATGTTTATAACCACTGCAAGCTCTAGAGACAAAAGGGGTCATCACTGATTTACCCATTGAGACCAGATTATTATGGTCAGTAGGAAACTATTCAGTTCCCTAGCTGTCATCAACCCTTTTAATTATTTCCAATTATCAACAAAGAAATGCATATACTCTCACATTCTTGTACAAAGTGACAGCTTTGTGAATGTATAAACACATTTATCATTTCTGAACAGGAAATAAGTGCAACTATCCAAGTTCTTCACTTTATCTTCCCCAGTACCAAACTACAGCCAAGGCACTATTATCACGAAAGAGCATACCACCAAATTCTAACCTGAAATGCTGTGTTTAAACTTAAATGTATGACATCAAGGAAGCACATTTCATACAATATATAGCCTCAAAATGGGATCTTAGACCAGAAGTTATTCATAGGCTACAACTCTTTCAACACAACAAAAAGTGTCCATCTACTCCTGACGGTATTAGTTACTTTGTTTTTGCCTTGTTAGTTCGCATTCTTCTTATTACAATACAATTACAATCAAATGAGTGTTGTAAATTATGTTCTGGGTTTGTTTTCCTCTCTATCTTAAAGAGGACACTCAGCAAGCCCATTAAGATATGTGGAACAGCAAATCCCTGTTCTCATTAAAACAATCATCAAAACCAACAGTGGATTAAGAGAATATACTTCAAAACAGAAAGAATAAGCAAAGCTTAACCACTGGTTTAAAAGCTGACTTAAAGATTTAAAGCAAACTGAGAGAATTTTCACTGTTTCAGATTTAAATATATCAAAATGAAGCTCTGCTTTTGCATATATTGGCATGCAACTGAAAGTATGTTTATGATTAAAGAGCATTACAGAAAACTCAAGTGATTCCACTTTTCAAAATAGAGAATGAACGAACAAGTAATTGTCTCCACTATGTCTGAATTAAGACTGCAAAAAATACCACTTTCTAACCCTCTAACCCAGACACACTTGATTTCAGAACAGAGGATTTTTATTGGTATTACCGTCGTGTCATCTGGCATGCATCTCAGAATAAAAAAAAAAGTAGCCTGTTCCTACCCACTTCAAAAGTGTACATTATGATCTCCTCAACTATGCTCAGGGTGAGAGAAACTTAAAACTTCTCAGTTGTGTATGTATTGACTGCAAATTTGAAGTTTTGTTCTACTGCATGCCTGACATGAAAACTAATTTTACTAGTGCTCAAAAATAAAGTACTACTAATGTAAAAAGATGACACAATGTAGAATGAAGCACATTTACTTTAGAGCATTAATAAAATCAGTATTCCCTTCAAACTTTAAAATGCTCCCCACTGAGAGAAGCTTCAACTGAAAAACAAGCGAATGAAATCACTACATACCAACACAATCTTCTTGTTTGTTTTCAGCTTGACATCTAAGACAGGCATCTAAAAGTAAACAAGAACAAGACTCAATCTGATTCTCAGGATTCCATCTTAAGAATAGGTTTGTCAGAGGAAAATAAAAACTCTAAAACCAATTTACAAAGGTAAAAATCTCAAGTCTGATGCCTAGTTCAGCCCTTTAACATTAAATAACCCCCTTAAATTTCAAAACAGGACACATGACAAAGAAATATATATCTGAGAGACACCAGAAGGACTATAAACTGTCCCAACAAGTTTTGTTTATTTTCCATGGTTTTAGTATTTTCATAACTTTTGCTGGGGAAAAAAAAACAACAACAACACCCAAAAACACCCCACCCCAAAAAAACCCTTCTCCATTTTGTAGATATAACAAGCAGCAGATCCGTGCCAAGGCACTCAGGCATATTAAGACCAGAGCAAGCACAAAGCCAAACCCTAATTAAGGACTTTGTTTTCCAGATGTCTGCATTTCCTTTTAAGGAAATCATTCACAAATTTTTATTTTTATTTTTTTTTCTTTTTGGCTGTACATCTCTCACTATAACCCCCACCTCCTCCTGCTTTTCATATAGTGGGTTTCCTTAGTAAGTACCTGCACACAATTTTCATAAGAGTCACCATGTGCAAACATACTGGTCAATTTAATAAATAAATCATAGATTCATAAATAAACAGATAAACATAGAACAGTATCCAATTAAAAATATTTATCATCTTTATGCACTCCAGTCTGTGCCTGTAGGACTGGATGGCAGGTTCAGGACTCAGTAAGATACAGAAGTGACAACTTCCAGGCTTAGCACTGTGCCACAAACATCCAGCGGAAACATGCTTTTGTTTCTCCTTTGCCCTGATTCTGGCGGCCACAGACTTATGTGCACATACCACGCACAACAGAAAGTGTTCAACTATTATGACAGTAAAGACATCTTCATCTCCTCCGAAGAAAAGGTGATAGTTTAAACAAGTGTCCCACAGACTGGACCTGGCCTACATGTCATTAGTCAGACCATATTTTCCTACATGACAGGAACATGATATACTACAGGAATTTAGATTTGAATATTTTTGCTTTCTCTGCCACATATGGTCAGTATGTCTATCTTAAGTTTCATCTGCCCAGATACTCCTAATTTTCGCAGGTAATAAAGAACAAAGAAGACAGAAACTCTGAAACAGTTGCCCTTTCCTCAGTGAAATAAAAGTAAGACCGGAAGTAAAGGTTCCTGATGTCTGTTCCTATCAGGCTTTTTTTCTGTGCCATTTAAGGGCCAAGCTGCTGGGAAGATTCATCCAAACTCATTCAATTTGTACCATGGTACACCAAAGCCAACTGATCCAGGGTCACCTCAATGTGTAAGGCAGCAAGCTGTAGCAGATTTAGTAGTCACTGTAACAGCAGCTTTCCTATCTCAGCCCTACATCTGAAGTTTCAGACAGAGAAGCAGTACAGATAGCTAAGGACAGAAATCACTATCCATCACACCAAGGTAAGCTGTCCCCACTCCTGCATTATAACAACAAGGATGTCAGTCTGAAGGGTTAAGCAAAGCTAAGTCAGCACTGCTGTAATCCAGCCCTTCCCAGCTAACACCTGCATTATTGCTTCTTGCCTTGTGCTTCTGTGATCCCTGAAGACCACGCTGGTTCAAGCTAAACCAGTAGACAATTAAGCCAGCTAGCACTTCCCTCCCTCGCAAAAATCAAACTAACATTCAACCAAGTGCCAGCTGAAATCTAGCACTGCCTCCAACCTAAGGCTACTGCAGATGCAGCGGCTCTACAGGAGCCAGACTGGGTCTAGCAGGGTCAATGTGAAATTGCTAAACTCAAGACAGTAATAATAAGTTTCATTTTCTAACAATATGGTTCGTTCTCAGAAAAATGGTTACAGATTTTTCTGCCAGTTTCAGATGAAAAGTATTCCCTTGGTCTAGAAACAAAAAATTATAAGCACACTTTTTATTTAATACTTTTATGAAAGCTCTGGGTAAGATTTTGCTCATTTATGACTTTTTTTATAGTGCCCCATAATAGGCTGGCTAGAACAGAATATTATGGTTTACATGGCAGATGAAGCCAATTTCCTATTTCCAGGGTGGTCTCTGGGTCTCTGTTCACCATATAAAAGCAGACAATCTCCAACACACGCCCATGCAAGAGGGGTATCTCCCACTACTTCAGTCTGGGCTTTTTTTTTTTTTTCCCTAACACACCTTTCTGCTGTTTCTGTTCCAAAGAACGCTCTCAGTAAAAGCATGTATGAGAAATGACAGCATTACATATTGTGTCTCAATTTTGTTAAGCCTGGCTGGATTTGCAGTTATCATGGCTCCTGGACCTACAAAAGCAAGCTGCTGGAGAGAATCCTGGATCGTTTTTCCTGCCAGACTGTACCAGGCCCAAGTGAGAGGACAATTATGTCCACAACAACTTAGCACAATAGTAAAAATTGGATTTGATACACAGTAGAGTAAGAATTCAAAAATAAGAATCCAAGATAAATATCATATTCGTAAAAGATGCCAGAAAACAGTAATGCCAGTCAACAATAATGTTGCTCTCAAGGAGATTCTCCAGCTTGCAAAAGCAGATAAGCTAACCCCTTTTGCAATAAATTTTTTTGGTGCACTCGTGTTTAAACCACACTAGTAATTAGGAGGCCTGGGCAGAAGCGATAGAGAGCCTGGATTAACAGATTTGGGAAGTTAATTTGTATCTGCATCCACAACTGCTTCTTTAACAGCCACCCACCACCAGCAGCACCACACATCTAGCACTCAGGTCAGCTCGGCCCTAACTCAGAGCTGGCGGAGCTTCCCAAGGCGCAGGAAACGGCCTCCACGCTGCAGGCGCTCCGGCACAGCGCGTGGCGGCAGGCCAGCAGCCCGCCTCCGGGCCTGGCACACGCTCCCCGAGCACCGCTCCTCACGCTGACAGGCCCCGGGCAAAAGCCCAGCGGGCGCTCCCGCCTCCCCCGGCAGAAGGGTGGCGCGGGGACGGCAGCCCGCGGCCGTCAGGGGAGCGGGGTCCTGGGAGACGCTCCTCCGGCAACTGCATGAAGCCTGAGGTGACCGCCCGGGCGTCTGGCACCCTCGGGCGCTGTGAGACAGCGCTCCGGGGAGGCCGCCACCGGCTGCTGAAGGCGACAGCACCCTCCTTCTGGAGAGAGCGCGGAGGAGGAAGAGGAAGCTCCGAGGGGCCGCCCCCTTTCTGCCGGAAGCCGTACCTGTCTCCTCCGCCCGCCATGAGAGGGGAGCAGCGTACGGCTGCACTGCAGCTCCTGCCCCACCGTCTGGACGACCCCTGCCCCGCAGGGTCGCCACAATGGGTGGCCACCATTGCTTGCCGGGGCCTGCTGGCGGGCGCTTACCCATGACCTGCACCCGGCAAATGGCGCAGGTGTCGCACTCCACATCCCAGCTCCACATGGCCACCGCGTTCCACTTCTTCAGCGAGAACATCTTGTCGGGACCGCCCGCCTTGGAGCCCGCCGAACCTGCGTGAGAGAGGGGGGCGCCCGGCTCGTCCCCGTCGTCCACATCGGCCATGGCGGAGGGGCGGGGACGCGGCGCCGACAGCCGCCAGCGGGGTGCTGCAGCGCCACCTCGCGGTGGCAGCGGGCGCAGCAGGCGCTGCCCGCCGGTCCCGCCTACCCGCCGCCGGCGGTAACGGTCAGGCTGAGCATGGGCAGGCGCTGCCCCGCCGGGAAGGGGCGCTGCACGGTGAGGGGAGGCGCTCCCGCTGGAGCCTAAAAATACAGGGTATAGGCTTAGGCTAAAGGGAGCCTAAAAATGCAGTGCTGAAGGTTATAACTTTCATCCACATTATAACAGACACAGTATGACAATTCCTTCTGAATCCCTCTTGTGAAAATACTACAACTATGTCAATATTCCAAATTCTCAGTCTACAGTAACTGAAAGCCTTGTTAGAGAGCAGTAATCCTTCATGGAAATGGTCAGTTAAACATGTCTACTTCATAATGTCAAAGTAGGAGAGTCCGAATATGCTTGCTGATGTATCAGCTTGATTTTGTAAATTGGACAGAAAAAATCAGCAGAAAATAGTTGAGAGTTGTGAAGTGCTAGAGCACTAAAAAACAAAAAGGGAATTTTAAAGTGGCTGATTACATTAAAAAATATTTATACAACTATATACATCTTAAAAAGCAGAGCTTTGAAGTCTGGAGAAGAACAAAGCTAAGCAATATACATCATTATTTTAAAAGACAATAGAAACTTGCATTTCTTCTTAATCTTTACCAAATAAAAGTACACAAAACTTACTTTTCTAATACAGTGCCCTGTCTCTTTAAGCCTACTTTAAGATAAAAGTGTCAAATAATGTTGTTACTCAAGTACTAATTAAAATTTATGAAGTTCTATTTAAAGTTAAGATAAATTAATGGAAGTTGTAAGTACTAACATTAGAAACAGTCTCTTCTTTTCTCAACTTAATCCATACTGAAGATCTCCTGTCAGTCATGTTGCCAAATAGATCAACTGCATTCAGAGTGCCTGATTGCACCCAATGTGTCATCGCCTTGGCAGCTTTAGGTATATACACAGCGCTTATTTTTGCATGTAGTTTCAGACATTTCTATGGAGGTACACCCTAAAGTGTAACCATCATACTCCTTGAACAGGAATGATCAACAGCAAGTCATTACAGACATGCATGGAACACGCTAGTTCACCTTAGCTTATCCACAAAGTGAGATGCTAAAGGCAAAAGTCTTCTCTAGCCCTGCATCCAACCCATGCACATGCATGCATAGCCTGCCCCAGTTCATTGCAACGTATCAAGTCTCTTACCACACTGCTGAAGTCTCAATATGTCCACATTGGTTTTGGTAGTTGGGCTGTACTTGGAGCAAGAGCTGGCAAAGCCAAATGGCTACAATCACATGTGTATTGCAGGTGCTAAACTGACTTTCCTCAAGAAGGATGCTCTCTACACACAGAGTATCATGAGCAGTCATAGTGCAAGTTTCTCCAGCTGCAAATCACAGCTTCACCTGAACGGACTGGACTGCCTTCATTAAGGGGACAGAGAGGATGACCAAATCCTCCTAGAAATCCAATTCGCCGTGTCTCCTAAGACTGCTAACAGAGTAAGCCATACGCTTCAGCAATGGCTTACGTGTTGTGCACCACGGTCACAAAAAACTGGCCTTTGGTAATAAAATATAAAAATAGTTAAATCACTTTAATTATTTTTGCCTGCCTGCTATAGTCACGCTTTTCCCTTTAATTTACAGTTTGTTTTGTCACCTCTAATTTTTCGCAGCAGGGATTAGATGGAAACTGGATGCAACGCTCCAATTCTAAGAGCTCATAAGAGCAAACTATGACACAGATCATAAGTATGTTTGGGTGCTGCCAAAAAAACATGCATTTGCTATCCAATTTGCAAATGCAGCTAAGAGCCACATGACTTCAATAATTTGACAATACTAGTTTTAACCTGTAACCATTTCCTCCACTGAATTGCTTCATGATGCTATAAAGCAATTTTTCCTGCACAGCTGGAGGAGGAGCAGCAAAACAAGTGGCTCAGGTATATAGGAACTGCACTAGATGCCTACGGATAGAAAAAAAAGTCAGTAAAATATCAAACATAGTCATTAAAACAATTATGATCCCTTTCTTTAGCCTCTTCTCCTCATGTAAGAAGCCATCAGCCATAACCAGTCCTTTTACCAAGCATGTCAGTTCAAATGAGACGCAGCTCTAAACTTACTCCACAATACTGGGATGTCCTTTAATAGAAGGGAGGTTGCCAACATGAAACACTGTTTTCATCATTAGGATGAAAGATAAACTTTGAAAACTAATTTTTTCAAACTAGAAAGGAGGTAACTTTTGATGTGGAATGCCTTTGCTCCGTCTTGTCTACTTCTGAAAATAAAGCTTGCATTTTCACTGTGCAATGCCAGAACTTAGATAAGCAGTGGAAGCTGTAAAGCGATTAATGATACAGGTTTCTTTAACTGTAGGAGAAAAAAAAAAAAGAGAAAATAGCTCCCCAACTAGTAATTATTTTCTTGGCTATTTTATCACCTAAAGACCTGTGAGGAAAAAAAATAATTAAGTCCTTTCAGAGATAAACTGTCCTGGCTCTCTGGGGTTCATCTATTCACTGACACACAGGACATTAAGGAGATCACACATGGGAGAGTGGCACAGAATAAGAGGCTCATTCACTGCATTTTCCCTACCTACTTTGTCACTGGTTTAACTATAAATAAAACTTACATTATTTCAGATAGGGCAGGGGAAGCCTGCATTTGCCTGTCTCATACAGACTTTCCTGAAAATGTTCCAAACTGAGTATCTAAATATAGACATTAGAACCAAGTTCCTTTCAGGCCGTCAAATTATTGTTCAGCTGGAATTGTTGCTGCTCCACCATTTGTGTGCTACAGAATGGGAAAAAAATAACTTGTTTTGGCAACTGTAAATGGGGACAAACGTAACAGTAGGTAAACACATTTGGAATATTGTTTTATATTATGCAATTTATAATTGATTAACTTTCTGCAATAATTTCACAGTAAGGATGCAATGTACATCTATCAAGGACTGATTCTGGATTCCAATTGTCTCCATGTCAAATAGTATTCATTCAAAGACCCAAGTGTTTGACACCCAACTTACATAATTACCATAATAGTTTTCTTTTCATACTCCTAGTCCTATTTCAGATGAATATACAGATGCATCTTCCCCTTGTAAAAACACTTTCATTCCCTACATACCTTTTAAAGCTGAATATTTCACAGACAGTGGTTTGGAAGCATATACAGTGTCTTTCATAGATTTTCATGAATCTTTTGAGAATGGAGATGCCTGGAAATGACCTGACTTTTCTCCTGTCTTCTTTCCTTTTACAACTTTTTGACATTTTTTTTTCCCCACAGCTTGCTTACTCTGAAACACAGAATTGAATATTGTTTTTACTAAGAACTGTAAGGGAAATATCATTTTTATAATAATGCAAAAGAACAGCATGTGAGTATCTTGGCCAACTAATGCACGTGCTGAACTGTTTGCTCTGTCAATATACTTAACATATATCAGAACACTAAAGTACTGTGTCCATTTATCTGCCAAAAAAAGGAATTTAAGCTCAGTTCTGTGCCAAAGCTAGTTTTTAAACTCTCATCACCTTAAACTTTTTCTTTAAACGTAAACTTTTAATCATCTGTGCCTCTCTTTGCCATTTTGCCAATAGTAATGTGCTAAACAGCTGTTAATTGTCAGTACTAATAATACTGTTGTGGTTATAGTTGAGACAGTGGGGCTGCAAAGGAAGAAGACAGCATTATACCAGCACACTACTTATCACCTGTAACAAAACCACTTGTGGTAGTTCTTAAGGTTTTACTGAAGCTGCGTGACGCAATTGCCAAAATGGAAAATACATTTCAACGTTAGCATGCAGTGCTTCTGTGAAAAAGAAGCATGAAGTAGGCATCCAGACATAAAAAACCAAATCAGGAATTAGGGAAACATACTGTATTTGCAGAATAAATTGCATACCACTTTTACACTGGAAAGCACTCACTGGAAGACAGACTGAAGAAATGAAATATATTCCTATGCAGAGTAGCAAATGGAGTTAAATAAACTACATCCCCACCATTTTCCCTGTATTGATGCTTATGTGTGTGATTTGGCATGAGTTTTATAGAAGTCTAGGAATGAGTTCAAAGACAGAGAAGTAATGTCAGTAATGAAATGAACATCATGACACCTGATATATAGAAGGGAAATCCTTAAAGATTTTTAAAAAATTAACTTACTGACCTATGCATGAGAACCTTTCTGCTTTAGTGAGAAAACCCTGTCTCAAATGAGACTAAATAGCTCCTGACTTTGCTGCGCTTCTTTAATTAAGTCTAAACCCTTGGAACTTCACTCTTCATGCAACACCCAGGCTTATCCGCCTCTCCTTATGAAGCAGAGATTTAAAGCCAATGATGCGAAGACCCCAACTTTATCAAATTCTACACTAGGTTCTAGTTTGCTAATTGTTTTACTCCTTGGAGTAAAACTCAGCTATTACTATTCCCCCTGGACAGCATGGATTTTCAAGTTAGAAGCTTGTCTCATATTTCATTTATTAAAAAGTTATCTGTGAAGACGAAATGATGCATATTTTAACTGAGGTTAGCTGTTTAGAATGGAACTGCATTCTGAGTAGAAAACTGAAGATCAAGCTATGTAGGTTTGCTGTTACCAGGGGCACCCCTCCCCCCATTTTAAAATATTAACACTTCCCTTTTTGTGAGGTACTGCAGTTTTTTTTAATATTTTTAACATTCCATAGACATTTGGATCCTGCCTGGTATCAGGTTAGATCCTCAAAGCCAGTTAGCAAATCCTGCCCTCCAAACACAAAAACACCCCACACCAAAACAACCAAAAAACTCTAAACAATAACACCCCTCTCCCTTTACAGCAACAGCAAAACCCCAACTAAACAAAAAAACAAACAAACAAAAAAAACAACCACAACCCACCAAACCTCCAAAACACCAGCAAGAGAAGTCACATAGGAACTTGCCTCATGGAAACTCCCATTACATGTTTAAACTACTGGAAGGTATTGCACAGGTGACATTCATCCTCTCATCATTCACACTTTCAGACATTATGCCCTGTGTACCATGTCACATTTTTGGACTTAGACCCACTTTTCTACTTCAAGATTTTGGCCAACACAGTGCCAGAATATATGCATACACAACCTAAGTATATGTATAAATTGCTAAAAAACCCTAACCCAAAACCATTTAAATGTCACACAAGACAAGAATCTGAATCAACTATTCAGGAGAAAGACAGGTGAATTATTTCAGTTGTTACAGAAATCGTCATATGTTTAAAAATGTTAGATCTTTCATGGAGTTTTTCAGCAGCACTGGAACTCATCCTTGTATTTTTCTATTTATACAGCTTGATGCTTCCTTTAAGATCTCATACCTAGGCCTAGGATTATTTCTGTTTCGGCTTTAAGATGCTTGTAAAATCCATCAGGTAACCTGTAACATATTTGGTCTAATTTTTACTTGGGTAAATCAGCAAGATTAGGAGAAAAGGTAAAAAAGAAAAAAAAAGTATGGGGCTAAACACAATTTATGAGGCAAATTATAAGGTGCACTGCATCATTATCATAAGAAAAAAATGCTTGTACAAACCTCTCACCTTACAGTCACCCTCTGGGCTGTCAGCATATGATTCAAGATGATTAAAATGACCAAATATTAGACAAAGCATTTTGCCTGCATCTTGCACCATTTAAATACTTGTTAGCAACAGAAATCACAGGGAAATACTCCTTCCTCATGGACTTTTAAAATTTGTATTGCTATACAATACATAGCACCTTGCTGCCCCCCAGCAAGGGGCTGAATACTTATCCTTCTTTCATTAAGTACTTTAAAGGTCTATGGATGAAAGACACAACAGAAATTCCAGGTCTGAGTATTACTGTAGATCACTTGAATTTTATAGGGGAGTTGCCCTGTTACTAATTTTATCTCTTTTGCCTACTTTTTGCCATCTGATGAAGGCTTGTTTCTGTGTCACCTAGCAACAATGTCATGGAGACTAGGAAAAGCGGAGGCTGAGCAGCTGAGGTAGCGTTAAACCCTGTGGATCTCCCACCCCTCAGCTACTTAGCCAGCTACTGAAGTAACCCTTCAGCAAGTAGGGAGTCTGCACACTGAACACAACCCTGGCTGGCTTTGAAGCCTTATTTTGTTATATATATACACACACACATAGCATCATAGAATAGTTAGGGTTGGAAAGGACCTTAAGATCATCTAGTTCCAACCCCCCTGCCACGGGCAGGGACACCTCCCACTAAACTAAACATGTACATCCCTCAGAACATTCAATTTTCTGTCTCTGCTCCCTGATACATGAGAGTTTGTCAATGAAACACCAACCTGGAGCAAAGTAGGGGATATCCTGCATTTTTGGAGAAACCAGAGCCAAAATCTTCTGCACTATTATTTCAGAAGGGCCAGCTAAGAGATTTTTACCTTTAAGTCTTGACTTTCAAGTCACACAGGAGATTTACTTCAGCTGTTCTACGAGTCTCTCACTTTTCTTCCCTGAGTAGGAAGAATGGCCAAAAATAGAGAATGAAAGTGGGGAACAAAGTCACAACCCCTTAAAGCAAACTAAATTGTCTAATTTGATTTAAAATCAGATATAATTAATGTTTCTAAACTGAGAATAAAGATTAGTATCCTCTTTTTGGTGAAACTGTTAACTAGACTTTATATAGAACTGCTATAGCATTTGCAATAGTAATTCTACTAAAATAATTATGACCTCAAACAGTTAAAAAGCATGGTCATATAATTTTATGGAACACCCTATTAAGACATGTATGGATTACTTTTGTTATTTTTCCATAAGCATTTATCAATGTCAAGAATGTTTTAAAGGCAATTCAGCAAGGTTGTCTAATCACTTTTATTTAAAAACAAACCAACAAAAAACCCGCACACAAAACTCCACATTCTTACAAAGCACATGGAATTCTTGAACACTGCAGCCACTGGGTCTTTTTAAACCTTATTCCGACTGTAGAGCAACTGATTATCTAACCTCTTGTCCCTAATTAAGGTATATAAAGTGACTTTTAAAACTTAAATTTTATTTTACGTAGTTTAACTAAATTAGTGTGTATTCCCAGTTCTTACAGCTCGACTCCCAAACTCTGGAATTTATTTATAAACAGCTGCCTGTATTGCTGAATCTCATGAATAGAGAAAGCATTTCAGCAGCAGTATTATCACAGCTGAACACAATAACACCAATATAGTCTACTTACTGCTATTAAAGGATTTCTGGTTTATTTAATCTGCATAAATCATATAAGCATTGAATATGCTTCTGTAACTATTTGTAAGAATCTTAATTAAGTTGTATGCATTTGCCTATTCTACTGGAAGATGCCTTTGTTTGTTACTGGGAGATGTTGCTTATTGGTCGAATTTTTATTCCATATGCATGCTCTTTTAAAAACATTACAATCATTCCTTAACACATGATTAAATGTTGCAAACTTTGTACTTTAAAATACATGTGAGCAGACATTAAAGATAATGTCTTGTAATTTTCCATGTATTACTAATTCTGTTACCTTTATATATAGTCTATAGGAAGACTGTATGAATACATATGTTCATCTATCTATAGGCTGTAAATACGCATTCTCTCACTATAGTTATCGTCATACATGATGGGGGACAAAGATGAACAGAACTGTGTGAGATTTCCAAGGAAACCAGAGTCCTAGGAATAACTTTCTAGCTACAAAGGCCCTATACATCTATGATTGCTGGCACAGAACTTGAAAAAACGAAGAATACAAAAGTTACAGATCTTAGATGGGAATGACCTTTTCATGTCACAGTTTGGAGAAAACTCATTTTAATAGAAGAGTTAGAGAAGGTATTGTATCAGCAGTGAAAAAAACAGATCACTCCACTGTTACCATCGCAGAATCCTTACAAATTCTTTATGAAAAAAAATTCCTCCTGTACTTCCAATTTCATCTTTAACTTACTCTGCCCTATGACCTCTGCAAATGAATGTAGTGACCACGCAGACTGGGTCTTCGTACAGCTTAACTTGGAGAGAATCAAAATTAATTCTGAAATGACTGGAAGGTTTGCACTGTAACTCCTAATAGGAGCTTCCATACCAGCAATAAAGGACAACAGGTCAGCTCTCTGTACAAGGAAACAGATATCTTAATACATCAAAACACACTTGTACAAAATTATCTTCTAAAAGGAAGCATAGGAAAGGAGAGCAGGTGGCAAAAAAGGTGCTCAGATTACATAAAAAAGAAAGAAGACTGAGAAAAGCTCAGACTGCTTTTTCCACATACAATATATTTAAAACAGGTCTGATGAATTGTATTTGTCAGCTGGTCCTAGTACACAGAACAGGTAATGAAAGACAAATCAATAAGCATGAAAAGAAGTGATATAACACTAATAACAGTACTAGATATCCTTCAGTACATCAGATCAATCATTTCAAGCTTTAAAAAATGTCACATTACTAAGGTTTTTATGCACACTGTTATGATAAATGATTTAACTATCACTTCTCTTTCCAACTGTCAGCCTTAGTTAGAATCTAACAACACAGTACATGAACAGCAAGATACCTCAGTCTGACATCATGGGGTTGTTTCTCTTTTCCCTTTCAACAAGATTTATCTCTTTATACCCAACTCCTGTAAGTAAAACCAAGTAATTCAGTCTTCAGATAAACATTAACACATTAAAAAGCCAGGCCTCACAATAAACACAGTGTATCTCAAGTTTGTTGTAATTTATTTGTGAGTTATTCTCAAGCAATGTTACAAAACATTTTAATGTCTTGATAAGAAAATAAAATTTAAATAAAAATACATTCAACAATACATCATAATACAAATTAAAACTAATGATAATTTACAATCCTAACAATTATTGATTAACATCATCTTTCTAGACTAATCAAAATGAAGGCAACTTTTATTATTAATATTCTACTCGTACCTAATTAAATTCTAGAACACCTACTGCATTTTAAAACATTATGAGAAATCAGATCTTAATGGTCACAAATATTCAATGGCCTTTTTTTTTCCCTAGATATTCCAGTACCAAAGCAAAAAAAAAAAAAAGTGCATATTTAAAAAAGAAGAAAAAATAAAAAATTGTTTCAAGAGCATACAATTCAATTTTTTGTAAATTTAGACTTTGAAAACAACAGAAAATGGCTCCAAGACAAGATACTTTGCCACAGGCTTTATCCATATACAGCAAAATCTAACTTCGACACTCAGCCACATTCAAATTTGCTTAATGGCAGCTTTTTGTTAATGGAGCGTTTTATGAAGGACAATCAGACCCACTCTATCTTGGCAAAACACATTTCTTGGCATTACTATATTTGCTCCTCTCCCACTCCCCAGTTTCAACTGTTGGCAAATAGAAGTCCCTCAGAATACATCAAATGTGTAAAAAAGGAAAAGGCAAAACCAGTGGACACGAACAAATGATTGTGACGTTGCACATACTAGTACTGAATCCTGGATATTCTAAAATGGTTTGTCTGGTATTAAACCAAAATAGTTATCCTAATCAGTTACATTCATTCCAAAAGATATTCAATCCTGTCTTGCTAACTTACCCCTATTACAGAAAGTCTCCCTACAACAGTATAACAGATGTAATTTAAACAGCTTACAGTTTCAAGCATTGTGGATTTCTATTCTATTTGTAAGTTACATTCCTAATTAATTTGGCCAAATCATGATTGTAAAAGAACAGTAAAACCCCCCCAAGACACACCCAACAACAAAAAACTCCATAGCAAATGCTCCAAAAATAAAACGTACCACATACAGTTATTATTAAAAATAATATTTCAAGGAGTACCATTCTATTTAATACTGATGAAGCAAAGTTGCCACAGTAGTATCTTTGCTTCTTCCTTGTTATATACATGTATGTTCTTTCAGGGTAAATCTAGCTTCTCAGATGACATGAGCAAAAATTAATCTTACTGAAGTCAAGAATGCCAGTTTAAAAATGTGTTAAGTGGCAAATACAAATTCATATAACTAAAGATACAAAAACACTCAATGAAGCATTGCTTTAAGACAAAACAATGTTGATCATTCAACTGATCATAACAAGCAGATACTACAAAGTATCTAAAAATAATCTGGGATAGTCCAGATATCTAAAGTGCTTTGAGTGATTATAAGAGATTATTTAATAGATTTGTAGTCAAAAGGAGAGGTGGACCTAGTTATTACTTTTTATTAAAAAAAGTTAAATTATACATGGGATGATGTAAATTGATCAGTACTTAACCGCAATCAGTTCACATTTAAATTTTTCTATTTGTAGGCAAACATATTTAAAAAGAATGTTGCCACCTTGCATTTCTTTTTAGATTAAGAAAAACTACGTACCTTAAAAATTTTAAGGAAAACGGATAGTGGTCTAATGTCAATCCATATACTATACTCACCCCAAATGTAAACAAGAGGTACAACATAAATTCCCTGATTTCTTCTTCTTTAGTACTTAAAAAGATAACTAACACTGGTATCTGCTGTCCAGATTATTTGCAGCACACTGCACAATTTTGTAAAACTTCAGATGCAGATAAATGAAGTCCTGACAACACCTAATACAAGAAAAAAAAAGTCAAATGAATTGAGTGTGAAGCTTCAGATCTTTCCCATATCATAGTATCTTGGGATTTCCATTTCAAGATCTGTATCAGCAGGGCAGGCACTCATGGTAAACTCATGCAAGTTTGCAGTGTATGTATTGAGAGATGTCATCCAACCAACAAACGCTATGCGGATTTTGTTCCATTACAAAGCTTATTTGTTTAGAAAGTTCTTCCCGATAAGACAACAATGGCAAAACAATATTTAGATTTATTCACACCTGTTAATCCAAGAACCTGGAACTTCAAGTTCTTCAGAAAAGGAAAATAAACTTAAGACCAGATTTCCAAGTAGACATTTTTCTATTAAATATTAAATAGATTGTCAACACAACTAGCATTTATGTTCATTCTTAAATATTTTGTAAAAAGGCATATAATGATTTAAAAAACAAAACAAAAAAACCAAAACAACCAAGAACATTTCCAGTTTCTTTTTTCATCCAAGTGTGCAGCAGCTTGTTTTGGTTAGGAAACTTTTCCAACAATTGGATTTTCTCTGAAAAAAAAAATTAAAAAAAATTACTATACTTAAATATTTGAAGGGTAACATTAGCTTTTAAGTTCTAATCATACAATTTTAATGTATTAATAAAAACTAATTTTTTGCATAATTTTTACCATTACTTGAGAAATCTAGGGTTTTGTGGAAAACCTCAGTACTTTCATGTGAGACCTCTAAATCAGTTAGCTTTCCTTAACAACCTGACTTGATACTAAACTAGGCAAAACCAAATCAGGGTTTGATCATTATTTTTTTTCTGGTGAATCAAGCCTTACTGATACAACAAAGAAATCAAAAAACTTTCTAGTGGCTGTTGTGTATCAGCCAGGATTGAAGAGAACTGAAAGAATCTGCTCTGGAATGACAATGCACTCAAAAGAACCAGTTAATTTTTTTTTTTGGGGGGGGGTGGGGGGTGGGGTGGTGGTGGTGTTGGGAGGGGGGTTTCCAACTTCATCAGAAACAGTATTTATCATTGAGTATGGCAAGTGAATTACAATTAATGTATTAGTTAATATACTGCATTAAAGATATGTTCCCGCAGTGTAATTTTTGCAGGTTTAGGTAACTTTTGGTATTCTAATTGTTTCTTAAATAAATTTTGAAATTTTGAAAAAAAAAACAAACAAAAAAAAACCCACAAAACCCAAAAAAAAACCAAAAAACCACCAAAAACCAAAAAACAAACCCAGAAGGCAGGCAGACAGGGATAAATTTTGTGTGCACCTCACATATTAAGTTGCAAGGGAACAACATAATCATTGTACCACTGTATGGGAATCTCAACAGGAACACAGGTGAATCCCATACCAGAGGAACTTCTTTTATCTTCTAGTAACTGCTAAAAAATTTGTGTTACTACCAAATATGTACACTATTTCCTCCATGTCTTTGTGTTGTCTAAATCTACCTTTAGCTTAATTATCTCTATCTGAGCAAGCCTGGATTTGTCCTGTTATTTTTTTTTTTAAACACATATTTATGTACATCAAAATCACACAAGATACTTACTCACTACCATATTTAGCACTAGACGATCTCTTCTTTCGGTATTTTTCATGTGATTCATTCAGCTTGTCTATGACATCTATTATCTGTTTAAGTGTATGAAAAGTTGCTACAGAATCTTCAATTGTGAAGTTAGAATAATCATCTGGTTCTTTCCGTGGACCTTGATAGACTGCTATACTTCCGCAAGCCTCTACAAAAATTACAGTAACCCCAATTAGAATTTTGATAATTAACAAACAAATCTATTACGTAAATGGTGATTCTAGAATTCTAGAAAGTAAAGCTACTCTAACTTATGCATAAAATGGGTTAAGACAAAAGCAGGAGACGGTGTCAACTAGATGTATTTACAGTTCTGTGGCTTATTCTCTACTGGTTGTGTTCAGCATCTCGAACATCCAGTTCTCTCCTGTTCACATTAACAGAAGACTAATGATCTCTTGCAACTCAACCACGTTCAACAGTATTCACTCCATAGTCAGAAAAAGGAGAGCAAAGGCAGAAGAGCAACTACCTACAGTTGCAGTCTCCCTGCTTAGGCTATTAGATATATTTCATATATACAAATTCAATTAAAACAATGTGCATGCCTTATGTCTACTGTAAAGAAATGACTGACCAATGTCTGATACTAGAGCAATAAAATGACAGAAATATAATCTGTGTCTCTACTCTCTATTATTTTCAGGTAAGTTGATGTTATGGGCCTAAAGAATAAGAGCTGAGCAGCATCAGTATTAATTCTTCTGAACTATTATCTGAGTACCTTCCAACTTCTGTAGTTTAGACATGTTGATAGTGAAAAGTGAGTAAATTCTTTCTGTCTCTCTGTCTCCATCAATCTCAATCTGAGTATCAGCAGGAACATCTCTAAAAGGTGAAAAAAGAGGCGAGTAGTCAATATAAGTCATTCCTGAAAGCAAGTAAAAACTAATTCTGTGTCAATATACTTAGCCTTTTAATGTCTATCACTCAGAGACAGCTTCACAATAGCTACACAAAACAGCATTCATTACAAGTGTTCTGTAGAAACAGGCATATACTGTTTTGAGAGCAATGAATACAGCAATACTAAAAATCACTTTTTCCCCAACAGAATTCATTAGTCCATATGTTGAGATAAAAAAATCTCAGAAATATCAAAGGTTAATTGCCATTAAATTACAATTAAACACTTAAAAAAAATCTACTATACCAGAACAGAAGGACAAGATACATTCCTAAACCAGAATAGCTAAACAGAAAAAAACCAACCAAACAAAAAAACAAAACAGAAAAAACCCAACCAAAAGTTATTTAGTAATGGGAATCTTTTGAACTGTGGAGAAATCTAATAAAAGAATGAACTGAGTAACATGGAAAAAGAACTATGAAAATTTTTATAGTTATCTAGACTGAAATTCAGAGGACTAAGATCTTTGGCCTATAATTTATGCAAACTATACAGTGAAGGGTAAATTTATTTAAATATCAGAGCATTTGGTTGTTTTCAGAAATCAGCAGATTAAAAGGCGTTATTCATTGTAAGACATTATTAATTTTCCTGACATACCTACAAAACTGAAATGATTTTGTCAGAATCTACACCTAAGATTTAGCAAACTTTCTTAGTACATTGTGTTTTAAAATATGTAAGGTTAAAATAAAAAAGTGACTGTATAGACCAGACAATATCATTAGGGAAAGAGAAAGACTTCCAGGCTGAGCCCTCTGCAGCAAGGTATTTCAATTATTTTATGCAGATGATCTAGGCAAGTCATATTTCTGCATTCAACTTGGTATCTGAATAATTTGAGCTACTAAATCTATTATTTTGCATGGAAAGAAACCAATATTCGATATTTCTGATTTACATGTTGAATTGGTTACCTTCTCTTCATACGGTGACTGATGAAGTAATTGACTCAGTAAAATCCATTAAGATGTGCCTGTTACTAAGACAAGTTTTTAGTAGCATAACTTGCTAAATAAAGTAGGCAGGAAAAGCTTTGCCTTGAGATTTTCAAGTTGTATACTGAATCATACATTATTTGTCCCACAAAACATGCATATTTGCATTTAGAAGCAACTTACGCAGTGCAAGGAGCACAGCCAACTGTGTTCTCTATTGTAGCCTTGCAGCAAAGCCAGTTCCCATTCAGGAAAGCAGAAGGATGGTAAAAACTAAGCCGCTTCTGGTTTGACCTTGTTACCCGGCAAAGAGCTTCTATCCATTCACTAGCTTCTACACAGTTATTTGCTTGGATATAGAGAGGCTTTTCTCCATGCAGTATTTGAAACATCTGTAGAAGGAACACAAGATTATTCTACTCGGTAAAAAAAAATCAGTTATTGAAAGGTTTTGAATATGTAAAAATGTATTTCAAAGCTCAAGGAATTCAACAAGGCCAAAAAAAGACAGAAAGCAAGACATGGCAGAAAGGAAAGAAGACTTGACCTCTCTCATTTCACTACACAGCCCTAGGAAAAAACCAAGCAAAAGCAAACAAAAAACCAACAAGCACACACACACAAATGCTGCCCAAACACACCAAACAAAACAGCAACCTGTGCTCCACCCACACCATCTCCTCATCCAATAAATAACACTTAAACAATTAGAACATGATGCATTTTCTGTCCTCTTCATTCACATATCTTTAAAATGTGACCTCAGACTTTATGCTTCATATCCTTAGAGTGACAGAAGGTTTTCAGAATTCTCTCCTTCTGCCATCTACAGCCTAAGTAACAGCTGTACTTTTATCACTGCCTCAGAATCTTGGACTGAAGTAATAGTAGAAATACTGATGTGTTACAGGTCCAGAATAAATCTGTGAGCACAGACAGTTGTCTCAGCTGAGGAAGGTATTATAGGAAGTTCTTATCAAAATGAATATATATAAGTTCAGTGATATCCCATTTCTAGTAGAACATACTACTAATATCTTAAATAAAAGTGCTTTGAAATAATGTCACAGAAGTTTTAACCTTAGTTCCAGATATTTAAAAAAGGGGCAGAAGGCATAAAATTGGTCATAAAAATTTGTGCAGAGATCCATATTCACAGTACTTGAAAATACTGCATACAGCTTTTTATTCTAGATCTAAACCAGATTTTTTGCTGAAGTGTTTAGTAACAGGGTTTCAGTAACTCTTAATTGCAACCTTCTTTAAAGAATACATCAAAAATTATGTATAAATTCTTTTGACTTACGTTTTTCTTGTTGAAGGAGTTCTCATCAAGTTTCTCCACTGCAAGGATGTTTTTGATTGGAATAGTGAAAATTGGTTCTTTATCTGTAAAAAATTGTAAGCAGATGAGTGAAACTATTTTTAAAAAGCTTTTATAACCTCAGGGCACTGATACCATAGGTTAAGTTCTCAAAATGTGCAGTTTTATTATTGAGGAAATGTATGTGAATCATAGGCAGAAGCATTTGGTAATCAAGGCAAAGGTAAGTAAGATGTGTTATATGTACCTTAGGAAAAGAAAAAAAGTTATCCGCTTTAAAAAGCATAAATCAGATGCAAACACTTTGAAAATATTGAGAAAATAAAGATAATTGTAAAGAAAACATAATGTACCTTGCTGTTTGTGGTATGTGAATTCTCTACTTGTTAGACAGAACCATCGCTTCTTGAAATTCTTTTTACCAATCCGAGTCCTCCCCTGAGCTCTTTTGTACATTTCTCTGTCAAGACAGAATCAAATGAAAAGCAACCATTACTCTTCTGAAAAGCATTCAAAAGGATTTATTGAGAAAACACATTATTGTTCATCATGCAGCAACATGAAAATCAGCTTCACTGTAGATTAAAAGAATAACCGACTAGTTGCTCAAAATAGATCCTCAAGATTACCTCCCAATATGGTGATGGTGTGCAGGGTTCTGTAAACAGGAAAGGAGTTTGAAAAATATGCAAGCCAGGCTCTTGCTCATAGCAGTAATGTTGCAGCGGGTACTTATTTATTCAGATCCAGGACTCTGAATTTTCCCAAAATGGATGAAGGTGTACCCAACTACAAGGTTTTCTTTTTCCTGCTACTTTCTACATGGGCCTTATCTAGATCAGAAACTGAATATAAATGAAATAATGCTGAACACAACAGCACAGGAAGGCATAAAATGTATTCAGTACACTTTAAGTATACTCACTGGAAACCTTAGTTTTTAAAGTGACAACCATCAGTTTAATCAAGATCAGCTTCCAAATTGCTACGACTAAGTGTTGACCCACTACTACAACCATCTCCTTCATTTCTATTTAGTATTTTAGTTAGAGGAACATTTCTTCCTTGTTTGAAATTTGGATGCTTCTTTCACAGAAAAATCTTTACTTCCTATTAATCTGCTTCTCAGGTAAATTAAAGGAACAATAATAAATTTTCCCCATAAATGCTGTCTGAATTAAGTAATCAGCTATTCCTGACCGACATTAAAAAAAAAAAAAAAGAGTAATTTTTTAGAAAGAATTATTTTCACCTCAATTTTTATAAAAGCATTCTATCATTTATTGTTAAATATTCCAATTATAGGGTAATATTTTCTCCTACTTTAAAGGCAGAACATTTAGTTGGCTGGGCTCAAACAGAATGCAAAGTAATTCTAAATTAAATTAGTATATTCTTTTAAAAAACAATTTCACAGTCCTGAATAAACCATCACAGAGCACACACTGAACTGTAACAGAAATGCAGACAGGCTTTAATAGGTTCTATGCTGCTTTTAACTACTTTTTCCCAATGTATCTAAGAGTTAAGAAAGTTTACAGCTGTTGGTTAAAGTATTTCTTCAAGCTAACACAGAATTATCACAAGTTACAAATATCATAATTTCTGCAGTACACTAAGAATTTTAATGAGTATTAATCTGACAGCAGTAATAAAAAAAAGAACAAGTCAATTCTGTTCTGTACAATATAGATTAAAGATGTATTTACCCTTCTTTTAGATGTACTGGCTCACTCAGACCACTGGGCTCTTTGCTTTCAGTAGAGGAAACATCATCTAGGAACTTAATTAAAAATACTATTCAGAATCAGAACCAAAAGCTGTTTTGAAAATATGTATGTACAGTTTCTCCTGGAACAAAGTAACTACTTTATGCAACAGGTGAAATGAAAATACATTGCAGGGATTAGAAACAATATAACAACGGATGCCCATAAGCAGATCTAGTAACTTCGTTCACTAGGTATAACTCTAGTGTTTCGAATGTGTACATTTTGTTTGTGTTTTGTTTAATAAAAGAGTCCGAAATGAGTCACCATTTTTCTTTTTCTCTCTATTATTACACTGAGCAGTAACACAACCTTCTAATAAGTAATGCTGATCAAATACGTAAAAATAATTTAGTTGAAGGTACCTTTTTAACAGATTCAGTGAATTTTTCTTCTTGAAATGTTTTGAAGAACTCACACATAAACGTCTCCTTGAAACTTGACTGAAAGAAAGGGTACATTGACATTAATAAAAACATACAAGGAATGTTTACTAAAATTCTTTCTCATTTCATAGACATCTTACAAGTTTGCTTTTGGTCAAACTTCCCCAACTTCCCAAAGTCTGGATGGCTTTTGATATCAGAGTTAATGTTCTAGAAGTCTGTGCATCCTAAAGTAGAGAAACAAAATTCAGACGTCACCTTTTCTCATAATTTCGAGTAAAAGTTTGATTTAAAAATAAAAATGTCACAAAATTTACACAATTCAGCAGACGTATCTCCGTTCCTTTTTTTTTCCACACACAGAGAAGAAATGCATATACAGTATTGTCCTCTACTAGTATTTGTGCTTTGTGAATGTATTTTGTAAGCTACTCAGTGTGTTTAATATTTAACTCGCTACCACTAGAATTTAGTATTAGTAGTTGGATAAATAATTTTACATATAAAACATCTCAAATCCCTCCAATTCTGTAACTATTACTACACATTTAATGCTTCTGAATGATTCAGAACTTAACACTGTTTTATCAGACAAATAGTAGATATTTTCCTAACACAAGGTGAACTTGGTCTTTTAAGGCTTTTGCCCAATTTGTTTGCTACCTTACTGCTTGCATTTTAGTATAGGATTATAAACACAGAGAGAAAAAGGGGTCTTACTGTTCCCTGTAAGATGTTTAACCCTCGAGTGACAAAAATCCTGTAACCTTTATACTCAACTCATAATGTCAGAGGAATTAATCTGAGTAAGTAGTTTCTTTTGAAGGCACAACACACAAGATTTCATACGTATTCCATATTTTATATGAATATAATACAGGGGGGAGGGTGTGTGTGTGTGTCATATCTCCATATTCCTGTCTTTGAATACTGTTTTTTTTATGCACACCTACTTGACAATTTGAAAACTGAAGATGGAAGATTTGGCAACCCACTGCAACTAATTGAGTCCAGAATAAATAGCACAAATAGATTACAGGATAACTCTACAACCTCTGTTTAAGACAAACAGAAATATTTTTTTTTAAAGTGACATCTGGATATTTAACTTTCACCGTGGAAGAAACCAATGCAATTTAGGTATATGCCTTAAAGAACCCTCAGTCATGTGGCTATTTTAACAAAGCAGCATGTTCCCAAAAAAGGCATAGTATCTTTAATATCAAAACCACTTCTACATCATTTGAGAACACCTCATAAAGACCAAGAAATTTGCTATTAAACTGCAAATGCCTTAGTTCCTTCAGTGAGGTATAAAACTGAAAATCCAACCTAGAGACATTTAGTAATCTTACTTCCCAGTTACAGACCCACTCAAAGTAACTTAGGCCTTCCCAGATAAATAAATTTCACTATTATAAATAAAACAGAACAAAGCTTCACAAAACTTACTGGATGGTGAGGTCGTAAATGAAAAGTATGAGGTGAGACTACGGCTACAGCAAAGAAACGAAGAAACACAAAGCTGCTCACTGCAGAATACTGTACATGAGGGTCATCTGCAGAGAAAAACCATGAAATGTAACATGCACTAAACTTAACAGGAAATAATGAAGACAGTCAACATAAAAATCTTCAAGGAGGTAACATCAAAGGAGACATTTATATTTTAAAAAAGAGTAGAAAAATCAATGAAGCGCATGAAATGGGAAAGGTGAACATGGTAAGAAATGTTCTACTTATAAAGGAGGGTTAATTCCCCAAGAAAGTTCTGTTCTCGTAAAACTGGCTCATCAGCTCTACTACGATAAACGATGAGATTATTGTTAAGCATTTACACACACTGCCCATGTTGATTAGGTATGGCTGCATGTATATTGGACCAAAAGAGAAAATACTGTAGCAGCTGCTCTTACATGCTAGGACTATTGGGTTTGTTTACCCAATAAAGCTGATTTCTCGCTAATCAACACAAATACATTAATTCTGTGCAACAAATGCAGTCAACTCATATGAACAATTTCAATTTTGAGTTGCAGCATCCAAAGGGGGTGTTATACAATTTTGATACTCTGAATAAGGATTTTCTCATCTAATATTTCAGGTATGTTTACATCCTTACACTGCAAAATACAGTGGGATCACATTCTTACTTTAATGACTACTTCGATCAAATCTGTCTGGGAAGTTAGCTCTTCTAAATGGACTGTCTAAATTAGAGGAATCTATGACATCAGTTCCAGTGACAAACATGAATTAGAGAAAGGCTCCAGACTGTGAAAAGTATATTCCTTCATCTGTAGCTTATTATATAACACTTTGGATTTTAACTGACTGAAGTGTAAGAGTATTTCAAATGCATCACATTGTTCCTATATGAAAACCATTCTGAAAGAATAAAGCTGTTCTAATAACAGGTCACATTGCAAACACAGTAAATTATCCACCCTCCTCAAAACTACCCATAAGCAGTAACGCGATGGTCATAGTAAACCTAACCTCATCTAAGTTATCAATGTGCTAGTCACAGTGAACAGTTGCAGCTCACGCAGTTAAGATGTAAACACCAAATTTATTTTCAAGCTTACATCTCGTTTCTTCAGAAGCAGTAGAGATCAGCTTTTCCAAATTTTATGTTTCTTTCAACTAAATCCTGATTTACTTGCGCTTTTCTTTTAATATCTCATACTTCTGTTGGTAATTTCTTTCTTGCTGCTGTCTTGCAGTGTTCCTGACTTGCTAAATTTTTGTATCAGAAAACACAAAATTCTTGCTGACTGACCACAAGGCTTTACTGTGACTTACAGACTGACAGAATCAAGTGCCTGATTGTCAAGAAGTTCAGGACACACCTTTGGACAAGGCAAGAATTTTAAAAGTCCCTGTAAGGTAACTGCAGAAGTTAAGTATTTCACTCTGAACACTGTTTTCAGAAGTTTTTAGAGAACACTTACTTGGAAATCTTTTGGCAGCCAGATGCCTCAAAGAATAAAAAACATCACACATTAGGGTAGGACAACTTATACTTGACCGCACAATTTCACGGAAAACTTTGTCTACATAATAGCGTAGATTTTCCTGCAATTGTGAAAAAAGGTATTTTTTCAGACCATCAACATCTGCATTTGTTTTATTTCCCTGAATGTAAAGATAACACTACAATGCCTTTTTTCAAAGCACTGCCTGACTATTCAATTATGTATTTTAGTATAGTTCATTTTTAAAAAGCTTCATAATATTTGTAAGGGATTATTAGTGTTGAAAGACAGTTTAATGATACTCACATTGAAGCATATAGGCAGTGTCTTGCAATATACAATTATCTATCAAAACCTGGTTTTATCATTTGACAGCAACATGTTACAAAGGAGCAGTTCTCATGCATACCTGGTGAATGTTAACTTTGTTACAGCAACAATTGCCTTAAATGTCATTCTCCGGCAACAGACAAGCAGCATGCAAAACTTGGATGCAAAGTGTTACAGCAGTCCTGATTAAGTACATCATCATCTAGATGCTAAGTACAGAACATTAGGAATCACAACAGCCAACAAATTGGCTCGGAAGACTATAATCCTCTGTTTAGTTTCTCCTCCCTGTCACATTCTCTGTTGCACTTTTCCTTTGCTGTATTCATAAACAAATACAACTACATAAACAAATACAAATATTCATAAAAAAATACAACTTTTCATGTGTTTACTTTGGAATCAGAGAATTATACTGCTACCTTTTTACTCATTTTTCCATTACAGAGAGCTGCTCTTTAAAATGTTTTGGTTTTGTTTTTTTTTTCCTCAGACCTTGAGAAAGTTTAAAGTAGGAAAAACAGATTAGGAAACTCACCATATTTATTTCTACATTATCCCCTTCTTTCATTTTGATGGGATCTATTTCACAGGGTTTAGGAGATTCGCATATCTGAAACAAACAAAACTACAGGAATTCAATTTTTCAGACAGAAAGCATGGATATGCACCTATTTAAAACCATATTCTCTCCTAGATTTAGGGATAAAACTGTGAATAGGTTCTAACTATCCATAACAGCATGCAATAATCACCCCCACTTTTGTGCGTGCCTTTTTATATGGATCAGTTACATAATGTATCACGTGGGTAAATTCTGCAATGTGTTAGAGGCTGGAGCAACTGTCATTGCCCATTTTATTTTCAAGCATATGGAACATATATAACAAAAAGCAGCTTTTCTCACTTAAGCAAATATTGCTCAATTAAGCTTTCCTCGAGAATTCCCCTACCTGAGTGATTACTGCTACAGAGGGAGCTGGAAGAAGAATGCCTATCAAATAGACAAGATACCCTAGGAGGCTAAGTATCCGGAAAACAGTTTCAGTAGAATAACCTACCTCATCAATAACAGGTTTCAAAGTAACCTTCAGATAGTGCTTCCCCACTATTTTCATCATTTCATCTACACACCGAGTTGCTAATGAGTTGCCCCTGAAGACTGTGTTTGCTTCTCTGTAAGAAAATAATAGATTTTATTTGAACAGTGAAAAAATAAGAAGCTCAGTTATAAAAGCCAATTAATACTTTAGCTTGCCATTAAATAGTTCTGGGGTTTTTTTAAACATATTTCCATATATTTCAGTAAGGCAATAAAGACATCCAAGTAGCAATGGCACTCAGGAACAGGAAAAGAAAAACAAGAATATTATTATAGCCATTAGCAAAACCAGAAACAGAAATAAAACCATACGGAAAAGCCTAAAAAATTTTAGAGAAAGGAAGTTATAATCCAGTGCGGAGTGTGAGAAAGAACAACTGGAGAAAATTAACAAAGGAGACTTGTACCTCACCAATATACAATTCTTCCTTCAGTAGACTGGTGAAAAGACAATCTCAGAGCTACACTAAGTAGCATGCTGCTACACTAACTGATAAACTCAGACACTTTCAGCAAAAGTTATTTAATCTAGGTTTGTGCTTTTTACTCATTATAGCTCTTAAAGAAAACAGAGCCAGCTCTGCAAAGTAAATCTTTCTAGTCTGAGAGACTTAGTTTAATCTTTCTTTGTTACAGTTCAATTACAATAGAAAGGAATGTGTGCACTAAAATGCAGCTAGAAAATTATTTTCCAGGAGTCATCTCTTTCTACATGGTTAAATTGTCTCACCTTATTTAGATCTGGAGAAAGTCAGCTTTGAAATGAACCATTCTGTGGGGACAAAATCCCTTCCACACCTCCAGAGGACATTACTTGGCACCTCAGTGGCCACTACTTGGGTTTACTTCATTTCTCCCCTAACCACAGAGCTGTAAATTCACAGGCCATACAGTACTACTTGGAAAAACTCCTGTGCTTGCTACTTTCAAGTCATGCAGGAGGATATGCACTTACTTGCAAGGCACCTTTGCAGAAGAAAAAAAATACCCCTCATTTCAATCACATACTAAAGGAAACAGGATAAAATTCTTGGCTATTTGAAGAATGCCAAGTACCAATCTGATGATCAGTAACTTTTGAAGAGTGGCCAAATGTGACATTTTAAACTAATAACTGTGTACTGCTAGACACAATTCCAGACTGCTACCTTGTTATATTCAACTGTATGCTAGCTCCAAGAAAATTTTATCAGATAGCACAAAATCATTAACTCTGACTCCTAGCTTCAATGTGATTTTAGTTAATGTTTTTTATAATCTAGCGTTAAGATGCAAATGTATTTAGTCAGGTTTACATAATGAGACAAAGAAATCAACATGCTCACTTAACAATGCTGTATCATGAAGCCCTTTGTTAAAATTATTTTTAGAGTTTCAGGCTTGAGATCACTAAATATGTAATACATACTGGGTGTCCTTCAGATCCAGTTCTGCCACTGCAGCAACAAATGGAACTAGCTTATGGTGGTGTAGCAACAATCGAACAAGAGGCAGAACAGCATCATACTTGTCTCGACAAACTTCACTCAGTATATAGGCAGCAGATGCAGAAATCGGCTGGGAGAAAGAATGTCAAATCATGAGTGAAGTTGTTAAATATTCTTCATGTATTTATCAAATTACAGCTCAAATCTAACAATCTAGACAAAGCTGCTTAACAGAAAGTTCCAGCATTTGTTGCATAACATGGTAGTTAAGACTTTCCTTTCTACAGAAATACTTCGTTGAAAATATGCATTATATACTCCATGCTTGACATTTAAAAATGAAATTTGGCACTTACTTACCTTTCTATCTCTCCCTAAAAAATCAGAATATGGTTTTGTTGCAAATCCAAGAAGCAGTAAACAATCACTTTACTATAATGTCATGTATCCTTATAGGACTATGCCAACTACAATCAGAGCACATTAAAATACAGTTCTCAATTCTGAAGTGTCTGTCACCATTCTACAGTTGGTAATTTCAGTTAAAAGAATGATCAAGTTATATCATCTAAGTAAATAAGATAGCCTTTAACTGCCACTAGCTACATACTCAGTTCTTCCTCAGTTCCAGTCAAGTATTATTTGAATATGAACTAGTAAAAATTTTAGTCATAATTTCCTTCCTCTTCACCTTTCTTCCCCTCTGCCAGGACTTCACCAATACTGATGTGAAGTAAGGCTATAAAAGACATAGAAATATAAAGCCTGCTTACTATGATTTGATTCCTGTCTCATGATATGCTCTTTGTCGCAACGTGCATGTGAGAAATACAGTCATGCCAGTTAGCATACTGGGGAAAACAGATGCCATTCAGAAGTGGAATTAGAAATCAATGCTGAAGCAGACCATTTTTGGTAGAGGTGATTATCTACCCCTTCAGAGTCAATAATGGAACAATGTCTCTGGAGAACTACTAAATCCATGGGGCCAATAGCAGCCAATGAGAAAACACTGTTGAAAAGAGCAGCCAATGAGAAGTAAGTATTATACCCCTTCCAGTCACACAGTACAGTTACTTCACTATCTCTGCTGGTTCTTCTAACATAAGAAGAAAATCCTGGTAGTTCGGAGCTCTACAAGCTGCTCCTCTGGTTGTGGTAGAAGTAATTCATGCAAATGAACCACAAAAAAAACCATATCTAGATATGCATAATTCATAATATCTCATACAGGACTGCACAATTCACTTTAAGTTTTTATTTGAAAAGAAATTTTCAACACAGTACCTGAACATCTGATGATTTTAGCAGCAAGTTTCTTAGAGAACCGTAGTATTCAGACGGAAGCACACAGTCTTCAGTGTAACAGATATTCAATCTAAGTGATCCCAAATCATCAGTTTTAGAAGACTTGTTTCCATTTTCTCTTGGTTGAAGTAAGTACCTGAAAGCAACAGAGCAATTCCAAACTATTAGATTCACATTTCATTAATTTGACTATATCTACAATAAACCAAATTATTAATAAATTAATAATATTTCTTATTAATATTATCATTAATAAAGCCAATTATACATTTAATTTAGTATATATTAACTGAGTCTGAAAACTGGCAATGGAAATCACATTAAAAAAAAACTCTTGAGACACAAAAGGAAGAAAAGCAGCAGCACTTGTTGCACCTTTACTACAAAATGAAACATGTATTTCCTCATATCCTTCCCAACAGTGAAACAGGATATACTTCCTGTAGCTCCACTGGGATAGCAGGAACAGTTAGAAACTATGTTCAGAAAATATGGACCTTCTCATTTTACATCTAGGTTATATTTAGGGTGTTGGGACATTGCAGATGGAACAGCTAGTTTAAGTATTTAAACAGCCTAGTCTGAAACCACTAAAAATACACAACATTAACAGGTTGCATTCCTGAGAAACAAGTAAGATAACAAGAAAGAAAAAATAAGTGCTTTTTTCCCCTTCTCTCAATACAAAATATATTAAGCAATTCTTCATTGGCTTTTGCTGTAGTTCAACTGTATTCCAACAGGAGGTGCAACCCTACAAACATTTTAACAGCTTTTAAGCAGTTTAGTTTCAACAAACTGAAATAATCTTGATTTTTTTTTTAACAAATATTTATATTTGTACTTCTACAATAAGGAGATCAGATGGTTTTTGAATAATCACTGCATTGCCCATGAAGCCATGCTAACACAAAGTAAAGCTGATTTACAAGAACTTCTATTTAACAGCATAAGTCTTAGGCTTATTTTCCCAAGATTTAATACTAGTGATACTGTTCTATCTGCTGTAAGTCAGCTGAATTAAAAAACAAATCAAAAAGCTATACGAACACAATACACTAGTAGTGCATCCATGCTTATATAACTTTTCACTTAGCAGGTAAATGGACACATGCCATTATGTTAATATGATCATAGAGCTTTTAATCAGTTCAGAGCACTGGCAGAACAAGTCTGTGTCTGCAATGCACCATGTATAACATAGAAAACACTCACATAAACATTTATTATATTTAGGATCACATTCAAGCACTAGGAACAAAAATCAGAGCTCAAATTTGACACGTGAAAGACATTTGGAGCCTGAGGTGGGTACATTTTGCAGAGCTGAAACGGTTCCTGGCCAAGGCCTGTGTCCCATTTAGCTCCTACTTGCCCACTTCCCATGTGTTTTTGATATGGATATGCAAGGGCTTCCTCCACTCTTCTCTGCACTGAAAGGTTCACTGAAAGCAGAATATTCTACGCTGTTTGAGGCATTTGAATCTGCTCCACTCACCACTTCCTGCTGCTAGCATTTGGGACAGTAAAGGGGCTAGAGACTGGCCCCTGCTTGCAAGAACTTCAGAAGGGACAGGTATTTCTTTCCCAAGTTCCCTTCATGCCTTACCCTTCCAGCTTTTAAAATTCCAAGCATGCTTCCCTGAAACAACTTCGGGTTAGCTCCAGAACACTTTCTGAACCTCCCCAAGGAAGAAAAAAAGTCACACTTAATTAATTTAAAATAAACTCTTCATCCATCATTCTGGAATTTAATTACAAGTGATGCAATTCTGAGAAGTTTCTGTTTCGCTGGTTAGGCTGAAAAACATATAGAGATGACCAAAATCCAGGAAGCTCACTGAAGGATAGTTACACTCAGTCTTCCCTTTCTTCACTCTCCACATTTTCCCCTCAAACATAATTTCCAGTTTGTGGGAGTGGGCAGACTGGGGGAAGAGAAGAGCTAAATGTACCTTCTGCCAAGGCTGACTTACTGAGCAGGGAAGCTCTTTAGAAAGATGTTGTACCTAGACTAGAACAGGAAGACATTTTAATTTATAGTTAGAATAAAATATTATCCTTTGCAAGACAAGATCTGTAGGATAGAAACAAATTCACTTCTGAGACACCATTTCTCACCATGCTTGAAAGGAATCATTTCTTAACACCTTCACGGGAACTTTGATTTCTCCTAGAAAGACATCTTGTACCAAATTTCCATTATTCCATAGGTCAACCCTGAAAATAAGAATATTGTTCATTTTTTTTCTCCCAAAGAGAAATAAAAACCTTCAAGTTAACAATAACTGCCTTACAGCACTAATCCACATGCATGCAGGCAGAAAAAGTTAGAAATCTCAGTCCATTCTAAGTAAATCAAGAAGAATCAAACAAGTGGCTTATTATCCCATACAGAACAGAAAGAAAAACAGTGAAAGTTAGATTCGCAGATCTTGTATCAGTAAATACAAGTGATATTGGCAATATATTTGTATCCTGAGCAGTCTCCACCCGCAAAACTGTGCACGTTTCTTCTCAGGTAACTTTTTAACAAATGTATTTACATATCCCTATCCAGTTGCTAGAATTTGGCACACTGCAATGCCACATCAACACATGCGCTTGTTTTTTCCAAACAGCAGCTCATATGCTTATGACCTCAAAAGGAATCACAAACTGCAGACATGCACCTTTGGTTTTTCTATTACTTCTTACCTCTCTGACATTTCTGACAGACAGCAGTTGTTAAGAAGAACAAAAACAAAACAAAACAAAAAACAAAACACAAAACTAGATTTGTTGGGGCATGACTCTTTTTCTAAATATATTTGCATCTATAATGAAATATACAATTCTAATTGATATATTCAGGAAGCTAATAGTTAAAAATGCATAAACCAAGTTAGTTCTACAATGGCTATTAAGACTAACCAACTAACCACTAAATTCTTCTTCTGATGCCTGTTAGGAAACATATGCTAGCCTTGAAGACTACCTGTCATTCAGCAGATACAGTGCATATATATGCATGAGCACAATAAAGAAAAGAAATGAGAGCCCAGAGGCTCTCAGCAGTTCTAGCTACATAGTGTACATACAGACGAGAGCCACTTTTAAGTGCTAAGGGGCAGAAAAGGGTTTGAAGATCCAACACAAATGTTTCTCCAAAGAGCAAAACAAAATTGTAATAATCCCATTAAAAAAAAAGAACACAAAAACAAAAAGAAAGAAAAAGAGAGAAATAGAGAAAGAGAGAGAGAGAGGCTTTTCCATCTGTTTTTACTAAACCAGCCATCTACATTTGAAACCATAGACTAGCACCATGTATGCTGTTATCCTTCATGTACAAGTTCTATTATCAGTTCTGACCAAACTAATACATATTAACAGGTGGTCTTCATACCTCTTTTACTCACAGGCACAGGAAACAAGTTTAGACTGCTACATACACTCTACTGCTATTTACCTCAAAAAACTAAAAAACACCTTTTATTCAGTAAGAGGCATACTAAAAGATTGAGCAATTTTACGTATTAGGAAACATCTTCCCCACAAGTCTGATCAGTAATTCTCCGGAGTTATAATAAAATACAACATCTACTGCCTTGATGACAAACTACCTATGATTTATTGATACTGAATCACTTTCTAATCTATTTAACTTACCTGACTTCTAATTTCTCAATATCCTCTTCTTCCACCTGAAACTGGGACTTTTTGGTGTAACTGCTGGACCTGGTTACCTGCAAGTAAATTCTTCTTATTAACTAACTTTTTACTGTTATATCATGGATATCAAAAAACAAAGAAAACCATGCTTCCTAAACACTGATAAATAATTACTGTTCCTTCTAAAAAGAAAGAATTTCAGTTCACCAAACCGCCTTTTGACAGAAAGCAGGTGAAAAATGGGTCAAAACCTATTTATGGTGGAGCCTGCAGAGGGCTAGCTCATCTCTAAGGGAATTATACTACAGACCTATCGGGGAGGGAGGGAAGCAAACAAAAATCAACCCAACAAAGAAGCAAAACAAAACAAAAAAACCCCCAAGAAGTAAGTATGACATAAAACTGGCAACAAGTTCTTTGGTTTCAGCATGAGCCCCAAGAACACATTAAAGTTAGTTCTGAGATGTTTAAGGAAACAACAAATAAGAAGCTCACTCTTCTTGCCCTAGTTATACCATCAGTGTAACTTCCTGTTTTAATTTTCATCATTTCTTGACTGATTACGTTCTCAGTTTAACTCAAACAAATCATAAGTTATCAAGTTATTAGAGTGGTTTGGGTCACATTTTTACCCTAGTATCATACTTCCTAAGAAATTACACTCAGTATCTTGAGCAGGCCAACTGAAACACATGCTGTGTGTTGGCACTCTATGAGTAAGTATGAAACAATGTCTGAAGTCCCTCAGCAGGACCAGGATCTATATAAACACACTAAATAATAATGCAGGTGAGGCACATAACAGCTGCACTACTTCCAACTCTTAGCCAAACAGTATAGTGTGCTTACATGCAAACATAGGTTTTATTACAGAGACAAATCAGAGGAAAATTCAAACTCTGAACTTGGTTATTGAAACTTGGTAACTCACATAGAATTGAAATCAAATCGAAGACAACAAAAAATTAATCATTTTTAAATAATAAGATTAGCCCTTCTTGGGTACAATCACTTCATTGTTCCAATTGAAGCAGTTAAGTTGGAGGGGTTTTTAGCTCAGTGTTCTTGAAAATATTTGAATTCCACAGGATAGGTTAAAGTTCTCTCAGAACTCATAACAGCAACAGATGCTGTATAAATTGATTCAAGATAGTCTTCACATGTGCCCATGGGGAAGCTATTTTTCACATAAAATCTGAAGGGGAAAACTATTGTCTGTCAGCCCCCAGAAATTTACTTAGATTTGAGAGGCTAGTAAAAGCTCTTCAATCTGGCTGAAGAAAGCTTTCTGTGCTAGGTACTACTATGTAGCTTACTTAAAAATATTTGAAAGATTACATAAAATAGATGAACAGGCAGAATAACACACCAAAAGTTACCTCAAAATAAAATGTTTCGTTAAACTGCGGATTGCTCGTTTTCTTCTTTACTTTGGTCTTCTTTTGGTCATTCCTGTTCCAATGTGGTAAAAATTTTACCATAGACAACTTAAACACACAATTATAAAAACATTCTATTGTCAAGAAAATCCATGCATTAAAGTTAAAACATTTTTTTTTGTCATTTTAGAGAACACTTTGATCAATGAAGAAAATCTTAAAATGAGTTAATCTTCACAATATAGTTCGAGAAGTTAAAATTTCAAGTGCTGTATGTAGTTAACTGTGCAGCTGCTCAGCACAAGGTTTCTATTTCATTTCACAGATGAGTATAACTTACACATATCAAGTAAAATATATCAACAATTTCTAAAGCATTTCAAACTTCAGCCTGCAGACAATTTCTTTAACACTGCTTGCAGCTTACTAACACAGATTTCCATGTCTTGATCAACTGCCAATTTCTGTTTTCCCACCCACCCTCTTTTGTTGGGGAAACACCCACTATCTCTTTACAGACAGAGGCTCACACCAAGCCACTGAATGTTTTCTTTGGGAGCAATCACTGCTAATGCTAAATAGCACAGGGTTAAACAAAACAATTGTTCCCCCTGCCCTTGTGAGATATATGTGTGTATATACATACATATACCTACACACACACGCACTTTTTCTTTTACATGTTTTATGAAAGAATACAGTAAAAGGCAATGATAGCGTAAAATCAATTCTAAAAGGAACAAATACAAAATGGGGGAAACAGATGAGGGAGAACAAAAATCATCCTAAACATCAACTGTTTTCAGGTGCTGGCCATATAAATATTCCAGCTGATGATACATGAATTAAAACATACATGAGATGGGAAAATCTTTACCACGCACTTCTGTCAGATTTCCACATATATTCCCCTACCAACAGGGTAAATATTCTGTGGGATGAACATTCACTTAGTTCCATCTGTATCACAGGACTAAATCAGGAAATATATGTCAATTTACCTTCTTTGGCAATCAACATCATGCTTCTTAGGTATAACAGTTAAATCTCCCTAGTTCTCCTAAAAAAACCCAGCCAACCAAACCAACCCAACCAACCAACCCAAAAAAAAAAAACCGACAAAACACAACACACAAAAAAACCCACAACCTAAAAAAAAAAAGTGATCATGTATTACCAAGGAGTTATAAATGTCCCATTTACTTACAGATTACTCCAGAACAATACCTCTCAAGTGTTTAAAACCCACAAGTTTGCCAGAAGATGTTGTGGTACTATCTTCAGTACCAGAGACAGTAAATGGACTTAGGTTTGATGTTGCAAGAAAAAAACAACTGAAACCTAGCTTTCTTTAGATGCTATTGAACATAGAGTTGCAGGTACTGAATGCATGGGATATGGGATTTTTCTTAATTGGAAAACCCCAACAGTTATTCAGGATTACCGATCCAAACAAAGGAGACATTTAGACTGTGGGGAATTTGAATGTAGAATCCTCAAGGTGCTGCCAGAGGTAGGTCTCAGCAGAATCCCTACTCTCTTGCTTCCTCCCAGCCTGCTAAACATTTGCTGCGAAGAAACTCATCCATCAAGAAAAACATGGAATGGAGGAAGGTGAGTGAGCAACTGACTCTATCATCCCATACAGAAATGTAACAAAAATTAATAGGCAGCACAGTGCAGATATCAAGAATCCAGGGCAAAACCCGAGTAGAAAGAACTGAGTGACAGATGGTTCCTGACTAGTGCAGGCCATTCAGACAGATTACACATCTTCACAATCTTGAGAGCATGCCAGAGAAGGGGAGAATACAGTAACAATGGAAAATGTGATGTATGCAGAAAGCATTTTAAGATATTTCTGTATTTTAAAAGTTTTGCTTAAAATGTATGACTTTATTTTTCAGTTTTAGATCATAGCACTTTTAGATTTGTTGATTTTATTCTAAAATGTTACCTGGAAGGCCCCACAAGAGAGACTGTTGCATAAGGGTCACAATTCTGTCCATTTATAAGAGGCAACCCGTGGCACTCCTTTATACTAAAAGGAAAAGGGAATCAATAGATCAGCGAAGTAATGGCTTTGGCTTAGAAAAAAAACAAAACCCAAATAATCCTTTCTAAAAAGAAGATCTTTTTAAGTCCTGCTGTTTTACACAGTTATATACATTGATCCAGCTTAATGTATGTACAGCAAGTAGAGCATAACTACAGATTTCTGGATGGTAATAACAGGTAATACCATCAGACTTAGGGGGCTCTGTGAGAACTAAATTCTTGGAATTGCTTGACAAGACATTCCAGTATCACACGTGCATGGCAAAATCCTAAGTAAACTGAACTGCTAAGTTAGGGGAAACTGCAGACTTATAAATTTGATTCTGAAGGCCCACAGAAAGCCACTGGAATTTGGATTCAAGTATTTTGTTTTGGATAAACTCCATTCTGAGTTGAATAAGCTGAGAAATGCAAAAGTCATATTCTGAAATTATATTTAAAATCAAACATCCAAAACTATTAGTTCATAGCCCTAGCACATCAAGGTTCCATCCATACTGTTCAGCCACAAAGGGAAAATCAGTTTATCTTTGAAACAGAGTTTAAAGTTTATTTTCGAACTCTTTCACAACACTGAGTTATCAGGGTTAACCAGCCCTTTTAAAAATACTGTTTTCTTCCGTAATTCATACAGTAGGTTGTAAGCTGGTGTTTAACACACACATGGGATGGTTAGAAAGTAATGCTCACAGAGGCACAAACACATTTTCTAGACCTTTTTTGAAAGCCTGCCATCATTTTGGATCACCACAACAGCAACACAGAGCTAGGTCAGCAAGCTGACAAACCTTCAGATTCTGCCCACATCTGAGTATTAACTAAAACCAACTGAAAAAACAAAAGCAAAACACTTTGTCAATTTACACAGCAGAAAAAAGACATTCTAGTAAAATGACGCTCTAATGCAGTCATGCACACTGTGGTGGTTATCACGTTCAGAAATATTTAGCAGATTGCAGAATTTCATAAACAAAACAAGATCTGAATATTATATTCCTGTTCTCTCTTTTTAAAATTATCCATTTTTAATAATGTATTGCAGGAATTGAACCAAATTAATACAAGTAAGTTTTGGTTGTCATAATTAGCCAGCCCGAATAACATGTAATTTAAGAGGAGAATGGAGTTTTCTGATCCAAGTTTAGATAAATAATCACGTAAGTGTTCTACTACTATCACGTGGAATATGAAGTTGCACAGATCAAGTTAAAGTTACATAGCAGCAACAGTAGCTACACACTGTTGTTACGTAAATGCTTTCTGTACTGTAGAAAAATAGCATTAAAAGAATAACAAGAGCTGCAAATTCTTAACACAAGCAGGGAAACGAGACACTAACAGTCCTGTGCTGCCTCAGAACTCCACCCTCTTTGGAGTATGCACGATTATAAACCAGATGGTATTTCCCCCAAAAAAATGTCCCTTTGTCTTAGCCAGTTCAGGGAACATTTTGTGCTGAACCACTGCACAATCATTTGTTATTTTTCTTCCAGTTTTCCAGCACGTGGCCTTCAGCATTTCAATAATTTTTGAATCACAATGAATCCTACAGTGACTTCAAACCCACTATTTAAATGGGTTCTTGAAATGTCCAGTTTCATCAGCATTAATCGATTCCTCCAACACACACATGACATAGAAGAGTGGCGACAAAATTAAACTGTCTCAACTTTTCAGTCCTTTGGGGTATCTGATTTGAGGCATTTTGCGGCACTAAACATAATACCTCTGCAGCTCCCAGAGCTTTTGGGTTTCAGGTGTGAATGCTAAGGATACCTTTAAGTCAGCCTCAAATTGAATTTCCTAGGAAATTCATAGCAGATGGATCAAGTCAAACGTATGTCCACAGAATTCAACTATTTTAACAAGAACAACACAATTTTTCTTCCTACAGACCCACGTTCACCAAGCTCCTGGATTTCTCTATAGCAAGCAGATTTAAGTCCTACAGAAAGCAGTTTCTTTTCTGATGTAGGAAGTTTCTCGTTCCTTCCCTCATCACTATATGAATGACCTGCATACTTGACATAATGATCCTGTGGGAAAAAGTTTATTATCATATCAACAAAAACTGATCACATTGCCCTACTTTTGGTTACAGAAACAGCTTGTCCTAGCCTCCCCTGTCTTCTCACAGCTCGACTGCAACATACACATACCAAACAGATGCTTGTGATTTTCTGCAAGCTGAAAAACATTTTACTTACAACTACACAGCCTTTTAGCAGAACTAGAATCTCCAGATTCATCATACAGATCTGTGACTTCAAGCTGATTTCACGCTGCAGCCAGTCTTCCTGTGTATGCAGCTCTAGCATTCCCTTTTCCATCTCCTACTCAAGCCCTTATTCTGCTGCAAGCAAGTAAGATTTACCTATCTTAGACAGCCTACTTTCTCCAAAATCTCAAAACATAAACAATACTCCAGTTACCCTGGCTAGCAACACCTAACAATCCCAAATCTTTCCTTTTCAGACTCATCAGGGTCAAGAATTTGTCCCAAATTTCTCTCACCTCCTCCCCCTCCACCTCTTGCTCTAAGCTAGCCAGTTATCCCTTAACTTTCCAGTTATTGTCTGGAGACATATTACCTGACAGCACAGCTAAATCAACTGAACTGCGCCGAAATGGTGGATTCTCCTCCTCCTCTTACAACTCCTGCCTTGTATATATCACCTATAGTGATTCCATTTACAAACATTATGGAAAGCTATTTAGGTTTTGAGGCAGTTTTCAGTTGGTTTGGCAACCTGAATTAACCTAGTTGCGCACAAGATCTCACAAGCTCCAAAGGCTGTGCAAAGCAAGCAGCCGCTAAAGGTAGGATACCATTAAATCAAATTAGCACTATCAAACTGAATTGCTACTCCTTAGGAGCTCAATACACAAGACTGAATTACTGCAGATAGTTTTATGCTACTGAACAAGCAAACTCCAGCAAACATGGTTAAAATTTTAAGATATATGAAGTGGCTCAATTAGAGTAGACTTAACAGAAGTGGGAAAGTGCCACCTCAACAAGCTACCAGCTACCAAATCTTGGGGAATGCAGCCCATTTCCCTGAAGAATCAGGCAAAGTGCTAGAATTGCAATCTTCCACAACAGCAAAAGGAAACTCAAACAAAAAAATCCACCAAAAGCAGAAAAAAAACCCCTCAAAACACTTTAATTGATAAAAAAAGCAAACAAACAAACAAAAAAAAAACCCCAAAACAAATACAAAAAAAACCACCAACCAACACTAAATATGCATTCCTATTCTGACAACCATAATAAATATATTTCTACCATACGGTAAATGTTTCAGATTGACAAATGGTTTCACATATCTAGGCTGGTACAAGCAATTTTCATTAGAAAAGCATAAATGCATAGAGTTTGAAGCAGCAGACAGGAACTTAAAAGCCTTCTGTATTTTAAACTACTACATCTTTATGTAAAGTATAAGCAACAGCTAAGAGAAGGACTTTTGATTCTCGATCTACTGATTAGTTACCATGCAGTGCAAGGGACCCTTCAGTTTACATTAATTCTTGCTTCACAACTCAGTAGTATGTTCTGCAAGAGGAGTTTCATACAGGAAATATGAGCCTTTCAGATACAACTGGCATATATTCAGCTTGTAAGATGGAAGTAAGTCCTTAAACTGACACAGCCTGCAATAAACCCCCTCAATTGACTGAAGGACTTGACCTCTACCACTCAAATCAACTGAAGTCCTCAAAGTGCAGAAACTAAGTAACTGCAGCCTTTTGGATTTGTCACTTCAGGTGAGCAGATGAAGTATAAACAGACCAGTAATGAACTGACAGGTCAATTTAAGACAGTACGGTGTACAATTAATTTAGAAAAGCCAGTTAAAAAAAAAGAGACCAGATCTAGCTGCAGTAAGCCATTTCTGACTTTCAAGTATTCCCACTGTAAATACATAAAACTTTCTTTCAGAGCTGAAGTTGTGCTAAACACGGAGCAGGCAAGTAGTACCATCTAATAGCCTAATCTGGCAAGAAACCATTCAAGTATCATCTGTTTCAGCAGCACCAAATATGCAAACAATAGTCATGCAAACTTGTTTTTACGGACTCCCACAAAGAAGAGCTGTAAGCGTCTATTTTTGAAATGTGCTGCTATACATGCTGCTGCGGTTTTGAACAAAAGAGCCCACACTGACTCAGCAGTTAATCTCTTGCATTATCTTTTTCCCCTCCTCATTCACACATTAGAAAAGGAAACAGCTAGCTTCAGAGACAAAACAACACTGTAATTCAGAAACAGGTCTGTGAGTGCATCTGCAGGAAATTTAACAGCAGGTTTCCAATTAATAAAAAATTATGTGTAAAACCAGTGCTTAGCCCACTGTAAGTAGCCTCTAAGACAGCACCTCACCAAGGGAAGACTAACTTTATGCTTGTATTTCAAAAAAAGTGTAAGGGCTCATTGATACAAGATCAAGAATCATGAGCCTTAAGCTGACTTTCTCCATGGAAAAATGTTCTCCAGTATCATGTTCTTAGAATTCTTACACAACCTGAAAGGCCTAGCTGGCTTCATAAAGTCCAAACTTCAGAAAATTGGCCTTGTGTTGTGAAAGTTACAGCTACCGTATTTCATCTTTGTAGAACTCCTGAACTCTCAGGGAATACATACCGTGGAAATCCATTAGAAACTTACTTATGCATGGAAGTCAGCACAGGTATATAGAAATTGCTTGTCCTACATAAAACTTGACTGGTGAAGGTTTAAAAGCCTCCCTGTCTCATTCTATTGAGACATTATTAATTTGGACATGAAGTAAACATGGCTCTGAAAGGGAAGTATTATAGTCCATATTAAGATTTTTTTTCCACTTTTTTTTTTTTTTGGACAGTACTTTTTCAGTTTTGGATAGACTGAGAAGCAGGGACAGATATATACATCTTACACCTACTCTTTGTCTTTCTTTACTCAATCACAGTTCTGCAACTTCCTATCTTTCAGCTTTGTTAAAGGAGTTACTGGTACAATTACTTCTCAGGGCCCAGTGACAAACAAACACAGCAGTGAGTGCATTGCTTACTAATGATCCTTAGAAATCTATAAAATAAGCAGACTCCTAAAAAGCTTAAATTTTCTACTAAGGAATCTCACTTGTATTTTCTGTAAATTCCTCATGCTTTAAGATCAAAAGGGTCTTTAAAAATGCTCTCTCACCCATTTCTACAATACCTATAGCAGTGAGAGATTTCTTATTTCTCATACTCACATGAACATCCAAAATTGTATTTATGTACAATACATTACTTATACAGCTAATCATTTTGAGGCTTATCAGCATGTGTGATACATACTACTAAACACTTTTAGTTTGAAGAACTCTAGTGCATTTCACAATCTCAGATGAAGACGAAGGTACTGATGTAATACTGCTGCGTTTAACGCACAATCTTTCCCCACGTGGCAGTGCGTGGGTGAGCACAGCAATCACGAGAGAACCCTGGCTTCCTTTTGATCATTTATCTCCATCATAAGAAGAGATCCTAAGAGAGGGCATGGTGAGTAACCCACTTCCTACTCAAAACTGCTGCCTGTAACAGTAAGTTTCTAAAGCAACTTTTCTTCATCATATGAAAAACCTAAATAATAAAAATTAACTTGGACTAGAATGCATTACTGTAAAAATAAAATAAATAAAATAAAATAAAAACCCGAACATATCTATCAAAGTTAAGTTGGAAATAAAACACAAAATCATAAAGCTCCAGTGAGCTTTTGGTAGCACAAGAGAAAAGCTCTTCTGTTGGATACGAAATAAGTCAGATTCAAAAATAAGAGCAGCAGGACTCCCAATGAACCAAGCTGCCACCTACTATACAAGTGGAAACACTTTCAGAACCATCTTTAAGTTACAAATATACATTGACTTCAAGTACATTTCCACATCTTAACTGAATTATCAGCCTACAACAGCCACTAAAGCACTACCAGTTTCACTGGCATAGTTCTATCACAGAACTGGCTTCCCTTTTCATACAAAGTAACAGAAAAGCAGAGAGATTATTTTGCTAGGTTTTGCTCCAACTAAGCTACTCATCTTGGTTTAGATAGCTGACTAAACCAGAAAAAACTTCATGTAAACTTTATAACAAAAATTACATCAGCAAAATTTACTGTGCAAAAGTCTACCCCTGCTCCCTGGAGCTGATCTGAACATGAAGTCACTGAGAGAAATGGAAGACCACACACCATTTCCCCCTCTTAGTTTCACAATACAAACCATTCTTCCATACTAAATTCTAAGAGAAGATTAAAAAAAAATAAAACGACAACAAGAAATCCTCACTTTCTGAATAAATACAAGTTAATGAACAGTGACAGAAAGCAAAATTAAAGAATCTTAGTACCTTGCGAGTTTTTAACCTTCATTTTCCCTTAAGTCGTTATAACCCCCTTGTCCATACCCTTCACAGGATCTATCCCACAACCTCAGAAACACCTTTGTGTCTTTCTGAAGCACCAAAAATAAAGAACTGCAGTAAGACTGGCTTGTTCTCCTGAACCTTACTCATGCTAAGAACGTAAAGAAGAGTCACAAGAGAATGCCGTCAATCTCACTGAGATTCTGCAAGTCATTGGTTTCCACTGGTCTCTTCAATGATAGCAAAGAATCTCCCACAAGCAAGTGACTTAGCAGGCTGTCAGACTTTTTCAAAAATAAAGGATATGATTAGTCCCTAGAGAAGCTGCTATCCTCCAGTATACCCTTAACAGACACGCTTTTAATAAGAATGTCAAAACATTTTTGTACAGCTGTATTTGCATTACCTTCTTACCAATTTCTGGTCTTAAATGTATTGCTTGATAATGAATTAAAAGAATGACCGGTACACATGGAATTCTGGTCTTCTGTGACTAACATCTATAACCTGTATATTCAGATTCCCAAAGCCATCACATAGGTTCATTATGAAACACAGCTCTAAGAGTAATAATACAGGAGAATGAACTGGTTAGTAGATTCCAATATGTGTCATCCCAAGCTTTTTCTTTAATATTGGTGAAATTTGTCTTTTTTGAAATAACATACACAAAAAAATGTACTGTGTCTATGAGGCTCTTTGACATGGTGTAATGCCTTTATACTTTGGATTCAAAATTAAGTTTGGTAGTGAAAACTCCCCAAGTTGCTGCTAAGAAATCTTACTGAAACATGGCAACCTTATGCTGCTCTAGAACAGCAACTCCTATACTTTCTTTTTCAATAAACATTCTTTATCATGGTTAACCATGAGAAAACAATCCTGAAGCAAAACTAAAACTGGATTTTCACATACCAAACCAAAACATTACTATGAAAAGTTTCACATTGTTCCAAATACCACCATCACCAGCTTAATTCTGTGAGCAAGAGCAGTACCGGAAGTTCCGGCTGCCAGCTGCAGTGGGTAGCTTTCTCGACAGATCCAATTAAATTGGAATTACAAGACACTCAACTAATGACACCAGATAGTCACGCTGAGTTCTAATAAAAGTGAGTGCTTTGGGAGGAAGAGAGATGAGCAGTTGCGAACAACTTCTGCGGGAGTTCCATAAGCATATAGTCATTCCCTCTGCAAGGTAGGCTTCAAGGAAAGTCATATAAAAAGAAAAATTATATTAGTACCAGGAGACAAATTACACAATGTTCTAATAAACAACTAAATATTCAAAGATTAATGTTGTTTCTTACTGCACTACCAGTTGCTGGCACACAGATCCATTATCTGTTATCAGTTCATTCAGTTTAAGTTCAAGGTGAACTTTTCCCTGAAAAAGAAAAAAAAAAAAGAAAAAGATACACAAGCAGTTTTAAAAGCCTTTACTTTAAAAGTAGTAATTAGAGCAACAATGTAGTTAACAGTTAGAAGCTATTTAAAGTAATTCCAATATAATCACTTTAAGCAAATATCTACTCTAAAGCACATATCCAGCAATAAGAGCAAGATGAATGCATTTGAACTTTGAGAGAATGATTAAAGAGAAGCATTATCCTCAGCAGACAGTACACCAGTTGGACAAGCCTCCACAGATTTAACACACACACACACACACACAAAAAATGTTTCTTCCAGCATGAGAAAGCACCAAGAGCAAAAGTCCCTCTTACTTTTTGTTCCAAGCATGGGATGAACACTTGAGCAAATAGTGAGTGAATTTATGAGTATTTCAGGAGAAAGGTCTAATATGACCTTGGGCTCTGAAGGCAGTTAGATTTTTTCAGAAAAGCACAATAGTATGCAGTAGCAATAACAACCAACATTTAATACCCAGCTGTGAAACCCTATCCATTGCACCAGACTGAAAATCATTTAGAAATTTACTATGCATCCCAGTGCAGCTTTCAACTATCTCACAAAGTCTGCTGATGTATTCACGGAACAGAAAACACATAGGAAAGGAAAAGGTGGCAGTAACTGCTAAACCAGGCTTCCTCCTCCTCTTTTTCTGACACAGGAAGATTTAGTAAGAAAAAGAATCCATAAATGATGGCAGAGCATGGATAAGCTTCAGAACTCAGCAAGGGCCAGCCAATTGTACCCCCTCAATAAAAGGATTCACAAATTCCAAACCATAATATGGAATTTTCTTGAAATTACCAAAATTAGGTACTGTACCCTTACAACAAACATCTACTGCCTGAACAATACTGCTACTCCATTCAGTGCCTGGTAATTTGTGCTAGCTTTCACAATTAAGGTAACCGGACACTGACAAAGTCTTTCCTCTAATCCATGTTCTCTTTCGTATTCCTGTAATCTGTCCGTTCGTCTGTTTGCTAAAGGTAACATCAGATGACACTGGTCTGACCACTATTACGATTCCTAGGGAAGGGACCTGGAAGGTAATTTTAGACAGTGGCAAAGGAAGCAAGCTACAATCTGAACTGCAGTTTTGTTGTATAGCACTAAAATGGAAGTAAAACCCTTAGCTGACCTTGCACACATTTCTATAGCACTTACATTTCCACATAAAACTGCAATGTTTTTATTGTAAATCCCCTGGGGCAAGGGCTGTGTTTCTTTCTCTGCACATCACATGGGAGGAGAAATCAAGTTTCTTTTATAAGGAAGTTTTAAACGTAACTATTTTGGGATGCCTGCCAAGTGTTTTGCAAATTGTTACTACATAGATTGGAACACAGGTACATTAAGAAAGTATTTGTCAAGCAGAGAAACTCAATTACAAAAATAGATTTACAGGATAAAAACAGGATACTGAGAAGCATGCCAACAGCCTTACAAGGCAAAGTTCTTGAATGACAAATGAAAAGACAGTAGTAGTATTTATTGCAATAGCTGACTTAACTACTTTTAGTAGGCGCACCTCGTGAATGGCCTAAACATAAACCTTTTGCTTTAGAAAAACCCAAATGAAGCAGAACACAAATTGGGCATTCTACACTGATCAGTAGGAGTAAACCAGCTGTTTTACTGCTCCTGAAAAATATTTGTAGATATAGTTTGTTCAAAATTCGGCACCATGCTGACTACAGTAACATGGCTCTAAGTAAGTATCTGCCTGACACATATAGAGTTCCAGGTACATTTCTGTTGTTTTGTTTGTTGAGAGCAGTACGATTGTTTCCAGAAGTGGCTGATCTGCAGATCTGTATCAGAACTTTTGACATAAAATGCAACCAGGTTATAAACATGGTTATACAGTCTGTTTTTTGTTAAAAGCGTAAGGAGAAATCAGCCATTCACGTACACTTACAACTTGGTATGGATTTTGTACACTACAAGCCACAATATTCAATATGCACCTCTACCATCAGTGTACCTGATATACAGGCTGTTCATTATACCAAAGGCAGCCTGTATAAAAACAAATCACTGGTACACAAAATGTACAGTTTTCTTGCAACAAATGAAGATTAAAAAAAAAATAGACAAACAAAAAAGCAAAACCCAAATCAAGCAAACTGAAGTGTGTCCAGCATATAGTCAAAGAACACAAAATATGTATACAAGCCATCCTCTTGCTTCGCACCCATCATAAAGTCTGGAAAATACTCATATGAAGGGAACTGGAGGAAAAAATGTCAATTATATTTATGGCATGATATAAGAAGACCACATCTGAAAACTATTTTTTCCCCGTTTTTTTTTCCCAAAACTATTACCTAGCTTTAGAAACTCTTGTGCAGTTTTTTCTGCGAAAAAGCCAACTATTTTCAGCTATGTCCCACAATAACCTTGGCAATCTCCTAGGAATACCTTTCAGTATGGTATGGTACACAAGGACCAAACGCTGAAACCAATGAGATTTCAGCAACATCTGGCAGACAGGAGTCGGTCTCAGCTCTGCTGCTACAAATTTCATGGAAAAAGGAAGCAGGACCGAGCAGAAACCTACCCAAATGTCCTAAGTCCCAACACGAGGACCACACACATTAGCAGAAAAGGTCATCCTTTAATAGAAGTGTCATGCAGCAGAGTGCCTTACACATGTCACAGCCACAGAAAAGTATCAGCAACAGTTTACCTTCCACTGAGAGCTACAAAGCCATGGAATATAAAAAACTTATTTCTAATATATAAGAAATAGCTGAATTCTATTAATGTAATATTATAATTGAATTTTCATGCATACTTGCATAGTCTTATGGCAAAGTAACCTATAATTCAATACATTTTTATGACAGAAAAAAAAACACAGCAAGCATGACAATATTTAAGTCAAAGCAGGAATTGTATTTCAGTTTATATGTGGAATGGACTTTCTAGAATATTCAGAGAGATTCTCAACAATATTGTATTCTGTTTTCTTCCTCAAATCAAAAAGAATTGCTGCAACTTCTAGAGCCATCTCACTTTTATGTATTATTGGAACAATCCTGTCAGAAGTACCTGAGCCACAGACCAAATTAAAACTCCCAAGTGCAAGTAATTTAATACTGAATGCAGAAAGTATTTCAAAATAAAATGAGCATAGCACAAGTACCTCCATTTTTGGTAACCTTAAGCATTTTAAGTCATATAATCTGTCATTATTTCAGATAACACCAAACTGACTAACAACTGCCAAAAGATTCAGCAGTTTCCTAAATCATTCACCTGTCTCAAGTACATAGATCCTCTTGCAGAGATTTTAGACATCAAAATACTGTTATGACATTTCCTCAACAGTTGCTTCAAGTCTTCTGCCAGTTTTCAGTATCATAAGGAACAATACAGCCAGTTTAGAAATGTAGAATATGCATCATTCCCTAATCAAGCTGAAAAACACAACTGTCTCATAAGAATTACACAGATGCTAACATCTATCTGCTACAGCTCACAAGAAACTTTTACCATTATGTGCACTTCCCTAATTTTTTAAAATATAAATGTGCAATTTAATAGTTACCTGAACCTCTGAATTAGAATCAATAGGTTGAAGCATAAACCAATTCTCTTTTCCTGTGTATTTGCATAAATCTTCTTTTTTGATTGACACCTTTCCTAGGGGAGGGGAGCAGAGAGAGATAAGCATAAATATCACCTTCACTGGAATAGGACAAATATTTAAATGAATTTGAAGTCTGATTTTTTGTAAAACTCTTTTAAACTTTTTTAAGCTTATAATGCTGCATGAAAAGCTTAAGGAAGCAAGGAACATGAAGCATAAGTAAAGCATAAAAATACTTTATATAAAGCCCAATTAAGGTAATTACCATGCGTTATCTTGGACATCACTACCAACAAGATTAGGTAAAATAAAGAGCATGCTTGTAGCTGGAAATAGCACAATGAAGATTTGAGAGAACAGTAATCGTGCTGAAGAATGTTTAAATAGAAAACTGGAACTAGATGCCTTACACACTTCTGATTGCTATATGGAAAGCTATCATTATACTAAATTATCTGGCATCCTGGTGCAAATTATTTCCTTCCTCAATTCAAGTATTATGAAGACTACTTCCACAGCAGACTGTTAGACCTTAACTGCAACAATATCCAAACAGCAGCTGCAACAAACCCATTACGCTGGGGTGGGGGGGAGAGGGGAAAACCATCTCCTGTAATTTTTCACCTATGCTACATAAGTTGCTGCAAAATGCTTTGTAAGTCAGGTTGCACTGAGAGAATAAATTTAAAATCTATAAATAGAATTTCTCCACAATTGCAATTACTATGGAATTATTCCACAATTTACTCTCTAAAGTCCTACAGGTAGTGACAATCATGCAAATATTCCACCGAAACAGAAGTGAAGAAGAAAAAAATATATTTAAAAAATGTATTGAGGGTATAATTTTAAGAATATAAAATCTCTCATTAGCCTAAAAAAAAATAAATGTATTTCAGTATAACAGAATAAAGCAAGGAAACAAAAAAATCCTGCTTTTCAAACTTTAAAGGAACATTTAGTTTGAGTACTACAAACTGTGTTTTGAAAAATGCATCACTTCCGTAATTGTACCCTTAATACTATAAGATAATGATACTGAAAATAAGAAAGTGTTATAAAATACGTAGGCAGTATTCAGAACTTACCTATACGCAGGTCTTTTTGTAAAACACTTTTATCATAAATGTAAAAGGACAACCACTGGAATGTTCTTGGAATCTCAAAGTAAAACTCTTCCCCAAAATATGGGCTGAAAAGAAAGACAAAGTTAAAATAAAAAACACTTTATGCAATTAACATGGAAGACAAACATTAAAATGCTGCATTTTTACTGCAATCCCAGACCCTGGCCTTCAGTAGTATACTTACCTACCATCAAAGCCATCCACAAACATTTCATTACAATAACATAAAATAACACCACAAATTAAAACTTCCTGAGAATGCCTTACATATATTCAAAACAGAGGAAAAAAAAGTTGGGAAAAAAAAATATCAGAGCACAGAGCACATACAAAGAAAGTGTCATTTCCTCTGAAATTTCAATTCTATTTTTCTGTCTAGAAATTATTCTATTTGGTTCTCTACCACCCCAAATGACTTCCTGAGACCCTCAAAAGTTTCAATTCTATTTTTCTGTCTTGAAATTATTCTATTTGGTTCTCTACCACCCCAAATGACTTCCTGAGACCCTCAAAAGTTTTAGGTTTCCTTTTCATTCAGTACATGATCAAATTGCTTTGAAACAAGGTTTATTCATTACTTCACTAACTGACATTTGTTTAGCTCTAACTTCTGTGTCAAATTTGATGCCCAAAGATTCAGACCTGTAAAAAGAAGCATTAGGAACTATAAAAAAAGTGGAAAAAATATTAATCTCCATCTGCATAGCCCTTTACATAAAAAAGACTTTGGATTTTTTTAGACCCAGAAATACATCTATGTTAGACATATTTCACACAATAGGTACTATCTTCACTCAAGGAATTCATGCTTTCATTAAACTTAAGGAATACTTATTGATGTGATCATCGGCAGTAGTCAGAATGCTGCATTTCAAACAAAACCACAGTTATTTTGGTGATTGCAAGCTGTGAATTCTGAAAATCAAGTGCATCCACAAAAAACACACCAACGCTGTTATTTTGGAACTACTGGATTCTGAAAGACTTAGAATACTTTCAATTACAATGCGTTAACATCATCAGGAAAAGGTGTTCAGCTTCATAAAACTAATTTTAAGCTCCACTTTCTTTCTACAGAAAAGTACCGCGACGACAGTTCTACCAAACCCATAAACACATTTGGGGTTTGCATTTTGGTTTTTTTTTTGTTTCCCAGCAAATTCCCTTTCTGACACTGTATTGTTGTAATACTTTATTAAACTAATACAAACATGCTTATGTTTGGAACAATCAGTTCATATTATTGCCTACCTAAACAGATATCAGGACAAATAAGATATCAACCCTAATGTCTTCCCTCCAAACAGTTACAGAAAAAGCACCAAATGCTTAAGGATAATAAGTAAAAAATAAGTTAAAAAGTTAAAAATAAGAGAGGAGCTGATAACTAGCTTTAAAAGTGGAAAAGGACACAGGGGAAAAATCTGGTATTCCAAATTTCTGGAACTGATTTTGAGAAACAGAAAGTTTAGCTGCAGGAATTCATTACGAAGAATTTCACAAGTGAAATTGCTCCTTTGAAACCCTTTTTCCTTAGGTTTCAAAGCAGACAAATCAGCCTTTGCACTACACTGTCAAATAATTCAAGAATTCTCAGTTGAAAAATTTGATTGTGGTTTTTCAGCTCCCCGCCTTTTTTTTTTTATTATTTCAAAGCTGACAAACTCAGCTTTGATTTCAAGAGCTGGGTTCTAGCCAACACCAGTACTAAAGGTATAAATTCATGAGTGCTACCTTTAGCAGCAGTGCAGCCCTAAGCAGCTTCAACTTCCTTATTACCTTTGCCACTCAATTTTTATTGTACTGACACAAGAATTTGACCAAAAAAGATGAAACAAAGGATTATTTTAAACTTAGGTCAATTTTGTGATACAGTTCCTCTAATAGCTGCACTATTTGTTGCACCATTGTAAAGAGATACTACAGCAAAAAGAGTGAACTGTGGGTGAACTAGCTGGCGCTGGTATCAAGGAGAAACTGTTACTAATTCAGCCTGTCAGACATCCTAAGAGAAACACTAGACCACAACCTACATCAACAATTGCCTATTGCCCAGTGTTAAGTCTCTATTCTTCTTGTATCTACGCAAATCTGTGCATCCTGTTATAATCAGATAAATAGTCTGGGTTGGAGACTACTAGCACAGACTTCCAAAAACCTATTTAGCAGCTAGATATTATGGCTAAAGTGAGTTAATTTCATTGCTATATTCCACCCACCCGAAAGAGTGATCAGCCAATAGCAATCATTTTGACCTCAACATCACACGGAGTCTCAGATTTGGCCACAAGGAGCAGGTCAGCAGCACAAGCATAACCAGAATGTAATGCATTGTTTTATTCACATTGACACGTTTTTCCTTATATAGATTAACACCACTGTCTCATGCTTCAGTTGTTGATTATCCTTTACCAAATACCAGGCACAGAGAGAAAATTTAAGGTGGAGAATACAAACAATTTATAAAGAAATTCTAAGGTGGATATAGAACTGGATGAAGTGGTAGAATACGTTATACCAACGAGGAATAATTAAAATGGAGAACCTACCTAACCTGTTCCTCAAGGATTCAGTCAGTTTAGTACTTTCATTTGAGACTTTGATGCAAGAACTTTAAAGACTGTGATGGATACAAAATTAGAAGATAGTGCTAATTCAAAGGAAAACCAGACTGTCATTCAGGAAGAACTGGATTACAGTAATACAGGAGATTAAATTTAAATGTGTGACATACTTTTTGTTCTTCCTTTCCTTGTTAAACTGGCACTTCTATGACAGAAACTGAACAATGCCCCTAGATCTGTCATGTGATAAATGCAACAAAAGAATTTTGCTATGACTTTGCTTTCACACAAAGTTCAGTCTGGAAAAAAGAAAAGAAAATGAATTTAGTTTTGTCGTGGTTTAAGCCCCTCAATAACTCACACAGTCGCTCCCTCACTCACTCCCCCTCTTTCTTCCCCCAGTCTCGGGGGGATGGGGAGGAGAATCAAAAGAATGCAACTCCCACAGGCTGAGATAAGAACAGTTTAGTAACTAAGGTATAACACAAATCACTACTGCTGCCACCAGTAATAATACAAGAGAAAACACAAGGAAAGAGAATACAACTGCTCACCACCCGGTATCAAGCCCGACCCAGCCAGTGCACCCCCAACCCCCTTCCAAGTCTCTGCCCTCCATTCCATCCCCATCCCGGGCATGACATGCTGTGGTATAGAATAACTTCTTTGGTCAGTTTGGGTCAGGTGTCCTGTCTCTGCTTCCACCCGGCTTCCTCTCCTCCCTGGCAGAGCATGAGACTCAGAAAGTCCTTGGCCAGACCAAAACACTACCAAGCAGTAACTGAAAACACTGGTGTTATCAGCACTGTTCCCAGGCCCAAAATCAAAAACACAGCGCTGCACCAGCTACCAAGAAGGAGAAAAATGACTGCTGCTGCTGAACCCATGACAAGTTTAAATAATAATAATAAAAAAAATGGAACACACACACCACAACCCCTTCCCAGTTCTTCATATTTGAGGATGGAAATTCCAGGAGCCTCACAGCTGTTCTTTACATTTTCCAAGGGTAAAAAAAAAAAAATGGCTTTCTTCAGAACCCACAGAAATCCCACACTGTGTCAGGAAACACTTCTTAAGTCATTAGTCAAAATATCCTTCTTTCACCTCAGTATTAATTCATGTTTTCCTAACTTTGAAAAGTCATTTGCTTCACATCTGTACTCAAACAATCGTCCCAGCACTGGTGGAAGCCAAATCTTACTTGTACATTTGAAAAACACATTTATCAGTTTTAAGTCACTGTAGTCAGACAACATTTTAATTCTAGTGATAATTACTTCCACAGATGTTTAACTAATGGATATTCATAGGATACAATTTAGATTACAGCTAATATAAATTTGCAACCCAGAATGCAGTGACAAAAACAGACTGAATTATGTGTGTAAGAAAATGCAAGCAAATAACACAAAACAAAACAATTAAATTCAAAGTTGTATTTATGACTAAAATTATACTGTACTATATCTTGCTGAAAAGCAATTTATCAAGTTCTCAAACTAGTAAGAGATTAGAGCTTTCATCTTCCCTTCCAGTACCTGTAAGTTAGTACAATATTGCAGTTGAACACATTAATAATCAACAAGATGGTATAATTAAGTTTCTGGAACAAGTGCCAGCCTACATAACAACATACACACTAGTAATCAAACGTAAGCACCCAATCTGGTTGCTGCTAATAAAGGATGACTTATTTTATTACATTACATATCATCGGTTTGTATGGAACACTATGCATGCATGTGAATCTAACTTAATGGAGACATAATTCAGAGGATGGAGCTCCTTATGCAGTGAGTGAAGACAGCAAGGCACCTACAGGCAAGGAGTCATCCAGAACACTGAATTCTGACTCCTAGTAAAATGTTTTCAACTTAGAAATATTAATTATCATACCACCTGAAAAATTTTCAATTTGAGGCTGAGGTGTGTGTGTCACTTGAGACATCCCCCCCCAAACTGTTGCTTTGTGTCATGGTTTAAGACAGTTTGTTCACTCACTCATTCCCTCCCTCTCTTTCTTCCCCCAGTCCCGGGAGGATGGGGAGGAGAATCAAAAGAATTCAACTCCCACAGGCTGAGATAAGAACAGTTTAGTAACTAAGGTATAACACAAATCACTACTGCTACCACCAGTAATAATACAAGAGAAATACAAGGAAAGAGAATACAACTGCTCACCAAGCCCAATCCAGCCAGCGCACCTCCCAGCAGCAAACCCCCCACTGCCAAAAGCCCAACCATGCCGTGCACCCCCAGTCCACCACCACACCCTTCTGGGTCTCTGCCCTCCACTTTCACATCCTGGGCATGACGTGCTGTGGTATGGAATAACCTCTTTGGTCAGTTTGGGTCAGGTGTCCTGCCTCTGCTTCCTCCCAGCTCCCCCTCCTCCCTGGCAGACCATGAAACTCAGAAAGTTCTTAGTCAGACCAAAGTACTACCAAGCAGTAACTGAAAACACTGGTGTTACCAGCGCTGTTCCCAGGCCCAAAATCAAAAACACAGCTCTGCACCAGCTACCAAGATGGAGAAAAATGACTGCTACTGCTGAACCCATGACACTTTGTTATAGTGAGATTTTTTTCTTCCTCTGTATTGATGGCATTGTTTTCATTTAATCAAGTTTTAGCTAAAACTTCAGCACTATTTTTAAGAGTTTTGATGTCAAGTCAAATATCAATGTTATGATATCAAACATTTTACTATGCAATTAATACTTCTATTATGAGATGATTGAAGTACACAACTCAAACAAAACACAATGACGTCTGCATAAAAATCGAATAAACATTAAATGTAACAGGTCTTGCTTCTAAGCAAGTAGTAACTTCTAGGGTTTCAATTATTAACATGTCAAAAATCTGATACCAAAGTCCTTTTTAAGTGATACACTGGGTTCCCTTCTACCCATCCAACTATTGTCTATTCAAAGGGGAAAGTTTAAGTATCTGCTTTATCAATACAGTCTTTTTAACATTTTTCTCTGAAGGATTACTCAGTTGATTACCAGAACAAACTCAATCTTGACTGCAGCCAGTTAGATTTTGAAAATCTGGATCTGACTACAGCAATTACAAATTGGGAGTATGAGCAAAGTAGTTGTTCCTGATTGCATGTACATGGCCCTTGCTTTTCATACAGAGGCCTAAGGAGGCATTTAAAACAACGTTTTGAAAAAGTAATATTCCCTATTTGAATTTGCCCCATGAGCAGTACGCTGCTCCCTACCTGGAAACACCTAGTGAGACAGCTCAAAGAACAAACACTAACTAAGAAAACCACTGGAAACAGGAAAACTTTTTAAGAGTTTGAACAGGCTTCCTCGATTTAAAGAGGAAGGTTTAATGTCTCCACCCAATAACTGAAACTGTCACACAGATATTCTGAATACTGCAGTTGCAACAATGCTTCAGCATGGGTCACCAGTGAACTGAAGAATTCTGAGACACGAAAGCACGCACTGCAGCTATGTTATGACTTCTCTGATCACTTGTAAGGCCGTAAGATAGTAGCAGAACCTAGGGCTAAGTGTAGCTGAGGAAGACAAAGCAAGCCATTCTGTGTCAATACTGGTTACAGTTTCCAAGACAAGAATTTCAGGAGAGAATGAGGCCTATTCAGACGGACATCCCACAGCACACGCAAGTATAATTCATGGAAAAGATCTGGCTCCTTCATTCTAGAAACAGGTTTTACAAGACAAACACTAGAAGCAGAACTCCACCAATGCAGACCAACTACATGTCAGAAGTAGGAAATAGCATGAAGAGCAACCAAGTACCTTTCCCTTGAAAACAACCTGGCAAGAATGTTAAGCTGCCCAGTAGAACAGAATACAGTAATAGTGAAATAAGTTTTAGCACGCTTCATTGTAAAAGTACTGTACTACTCACAAGCCTCAGTTTTGTCTCCTTTCAACTACTGTCATGATCTACACTTGCTGTAACATTTCTGAGTAGCTGCCAAAAGTCAGCTCTCATTCTTTCATGGTACAAGCAAAAGCACATGCATGTTGATACATATCTTGTTTTTATTCTGAACTGAGGCAGCCTTGCTTACTGTCTCCATTTAAAAATTAAGCTTACCTTAAAGATTTTTCAACTACTTGTGTACGGAAAACTTCTTCTTGGTCCAAGTTTATGGTACAGAAAAAGTCTCTCATTTTGTTGGGTACCAAGTGTTTGGCATCATCTGTAAATAAAAAAATTACTGTAAATATTTTGGGGCAGTGGGAACCCACAAAGCATTAGCCACAAGAACTTTAGTGTTAACTTTCCCATTCAATTAGCATGCATTTCCACATTCATTTTCAATTCCTAAGATCCAACAGCGTACAGAAATTGCTACACCCAGCCTCACGTGGAAGGAGAGTCGACAGGAAGAGGACAGCACACTGATTCATGAACACCACTTCCTGCAGCACCTGCACTTTCCCTTGAGAGGTCTCATCTTGGGCTTGACCCTGCGTAGCCTGCTAAATCCAAGAAGCTTGCAGCCTGAGGTGATACGGCATTAGGTCATAATACCAAGACATGATCTGGCTAAGCTATTGTTCACTTGGTATTTTCTCTGCAAATACTTTGGCTAAAGGAAGATGATTAATAAGAACTTACCCAAAAATCTTTATTTCATAGTAGGAGGAGGGGAAAAAAAAATCACCCATTGACTAAATGCAACATGGATAAGAAAAAGTAGAAAAGAAAGTTTCTAACGAGACAGGATGCTTGTCAACACAGGAGTACAAAGATTTGCTGGGTACTGAGTCCAGACCGCTGTAATAACACACGCCAGACATCAGGCAGCCCTTTCCGGAAATGGTTACTTCTGAGTAGATACAGCCAAAACAGATCCCAGTGCTCAAATTGAAAAGCTCTTCCAAAATCTGAATGTCACAGACACCTATAGTTATGGCAACACTATCCTTTAGCTTAAGCAGTTATTCCCTACCCCGGGTGTTTCCTTCCCCTCTGAATTTCTCTGAAGACAGCAGACAGACCCTCTTCACCTTTTATTCTGCTAAAAGAAACAAGACAGGCTTTTTCTGGCACTCTCTCATGGGAGGCTCCTAAGCACTGAGTAGCCACTCTGTCCCTGTTGCGCTTTGTTATCTTCAACACAGGCAATCAGAATCGTATTCTCTATTAGGTCTTAACCAGGACTTTTCACAGTAGCATTCATTCTTACCTGCTAGTAGAAATACCTTCCCCAATGAAATGTGAATCTAAACTTTACATAAGGTATTAAAAGTAGCAGGATAAAGACTACATCGAAGTATTGAGTTTTAATTACTTTTCATGTCTGAATAATGTATCGCCTCAACTTTCAAAGACCACAGCTTGAAGCTAGATGTGAAGTGCCATACGCAGGATTCTTTTTAAAAAATTGCAGATATGAAGAACTGTGAAACAAGCTTTATTGTCTATCCTGTTAACACGTAAAACCAGAACTTTGTTTTCTCCCCCTTTGCTAAATAGACTATTATTGCCTGAAAGTTAAATAAGTAATGTCTGGTACTAGAAAGGCTATCACAGCGGTATCAGAGCTGAGAATGTGACAGCTTAACAGAAAGAGAGACTGAACTTCATGCATGATGTTCTCCAGGTCAGGGATACGTACAGTGATGGAAGGCGTGAACAGACACTTCAATAACTTCCACAGTTAAAACTTATGCTCTCAGAAGCATCAATGAGCTTTTCATCAGCTTGGGTGTGGGAGAGGAGGAAGTACACATATTACTTCTTAAATTCCACACTTAACATTGACAGATGGAGAGTCATGAACAGAACCAGTTTTTAATGCCACTAGACTCCAAAAAGAGACTAAACTCAAAATTATCCTCAAGTGAGATACAGCGGAAGAACCAAGAATAGCATCAATGACATAACATTGCCTTAAGAAAAAAATTATAAAAAGGCAGCTATTTTAATAAAATCTATGAAAGAAAACACAAAAATAAATTCATGAAAGAGGCTAGTAATCCCCAGAGAGCTTCTGATATACTGTAGCTTGTAATTAATGAGCATGAACTGTGTGTCAGCTGTTCCTGATAAGAATCCTTATTTTTAGTTAATACTCTGTAGCTTCACCAACCTATTTTTTATATAAAATATTCAAGATATAACATTATTTAATAGGCAATGTACACTGGACTTTGAAAGGAAATTATAATTATTATCTCATGTTTTCTTAAAAGAGTAAAAATTAAATATTCCTACATAATTCACAATTTTTAAGTCTACTACACTGAAATCTCCCAATATTACAAGAAACCTTCCACCCAAGGAAATAGTAAAAATAGAAGTTTTGGCTTTCTAATGAGACAAAAACCTCTATTTTGTAGCCCAAGTGTTTAACTTTAAGGCATGGACAAATTTATTGATGTTTTTGAGAGGTGGGGGGGGATGATTCCCAGAGCCTGAGTTAAAAATAATCTCAGAGCACTTATCAGATGAAGTACAGATCATGAGATTTCACATCTTTCCAAACACCTCTTGATATCTGTGATTGTGGGAGACTTTTCAGGCATACAGTGCTCCAACTCTTCCAAGATTATTTCCTTAAAAGTTAAAAAAAGGAGGGAGAAGCAACTCCCAGATATCACACACAAGTCTTTGGGTACGCTTTGGTTACTTTTTCTCAAAAACCTACAGCTACAATGGCTGCATAAAAATGAAGCATGAACAACACCAGACATCTGCTGGAATGTTTAGATTTTCAGTGCATTCATCAAGTACACAATTCTGAAGACAACACGTTCCACTGTCCAAAGGATGCAAAGGAAAAAGGTAAGAAGCATGCGAAGCATATTAGGAAACATATACCTCTGATAGGTACCTAGAACAAAGACATTTAGAATATGTTTATGCACACAAAGTATTAACTTCACAGGACTAAACATTATACAGCAACAATTAAACCCACTCCAGGAACACAGCATAATCAGAGAGAACCAAGTAGCAGTGACAACTCAGTGCAAAAGTGTGAAAAGGAAACGCATCCTGAATTTTGCCAAATGACTTCTAGGACACAAGAGAGACATTTTCAAAATGCTCCATTAAGACAGGTTTCAGTTAACACACCACAAATCAAAGTAACTAACATCACCTACCACCTAAAATTGTACTACTGGGTATCATGAAATGAAAACATAAGATAATTACACAGTTTAAAGCACTACACTATAAGCTATGCCTAGAACTACATGATATCCACGTACCTTTGTAAAGTGCTTCTGTCATTACTATGACACAAAATGTAGAGCCACCAATACAAGAGAGTTGTTATATGTTACAAACAGACTTTCAGTGGATTTCTGGTGGAAACCTGCTAAAGTGTGATACCACATTTAAAAAAAAAACCTGAATTATACAGTCTTAAACTGTTAAGACCAGCTCATCTTACCTCTTGCTTGAAAACCAGAGGCAGGAGACTGGCTGCAAACACTGGTATCCCACAAAACAGAGTCCCAGGGATTGCAAAGATGTCCCTGTTCTGTTTTTTCACCACCTCTAAGTATATGCCTCAATTCTATATCTGTTGTGATGATGTGTATAATATCGCTAACTTTAGATTATATCATCTATTTGTGTATTGTAAAACAACAGTATAAAAAAGAACTCACTGCAGATGGTGCTTTCTATACATGTAGAATTACAGAACTGACATTACTTGGTTAAAAGCTACCACGCTGTCATGCAACAAGTATGAAATTGTCAGTGTCAAAAGTCTTGTACTAGTTTAAATGGAAGCAAAGCTTTGGCACCAAAATGTATTCTCCCTTTTAAAACACATGTTACAAGGAATTCTTACAGACTAGGAACATCAACTTTCCAAAGTGAGGTCTGCTACTGCCAATCCCTCCAGATCTAGAGGGATTACATTATTACATTTATTTATATTGCTCATTCAGAGTTCTTTCTCCTAAAAAAATGCTTTAGTAAAATACTAGCAAAAAGCAAAACTTTAACACTATTAGCTGTGCAAAGAAGCCAAAAGAGCATCTAGGGATTGGAGGGTTCACAAACTTCCACAGCATATTTAACTTGCATCTTTTTTTTTGTAAACAGTGTTTTTGTTTTCTCAGAAGAAACAAATAGGTTTACAAAGTGATTTTCACACTGTTTCAGGACACATCTTTTATTGCAGCTATTACTTCCACTCAATTTCTAAACAGGCTCCTGCAGTTCTTACAGGTCCATCTTTGGCAACCAACCTTTTATGTATTCCCTAGGAAGGAGGTTGTAGCCCTTGGTTTACCATTACTTTTGCTAGGTAACCAAACATTTGAAGTTATGATATAATTTCAGACCCAATACAGACCACTTAAATGGGACAATAAAACTATTTTCAACTTAAGTTTCATGACGTTTTGGATTTTGTTTTTTAATGTTTAATGAAAAACTTTTATCAGGTTCAAGTATCACAACACGCAGAACTTTGGAACGTTGTGTTGAAAACAAAAACCAATAAACTTGTGATAAAAGTTAGGAAGCCGAATGGTGTTGAATTAGCTTCAGGAATTAATGCCTCAGCCCCAAAATTAACTGTATCCCTTCTTAACGGTAAGCTGACAAACTATATCTGTGATAATTGCTAACAACACAAGATCTCCATATGCTTAGCCTCGTCTACCAGTATATATATGTGTATATATATATATCATTCTATAGCTATGGAGTGAGAGCACCTCCAGCTATACCTTATGCCTCCTGTTCTCATGACCTAGTCTTCTATTTACTGAAGACATATTCAAGTCTGTACTGCATGATGATAAGTGACCATGACTCCATTCCTCCACCAAACCTAATCCTTCATCAGATTTTCACGACCAGTTCTCAATCACAGCACCATGCCCAATTCAAGATGCCTCACTTCATTCTCAAAAAAGTCGATCGGCTGTGTGAGAAAGGAAATAAATGGGTTGCATCTGAATTGTATGAATGTATTTCGATACCCCTTCAGGAAGCCACTGCACATCCTGTTTCTCCTACTCGCTTTGAAGTCCTCCCGAGCCGAGCCGCACCACGCTATCTGTTTTCCTCCCCGACCTCTCCTCCCCAGCTCATCCTTCGGTTTCCCACGTTACTGAATGCATAGGCATTTTTAGTCAGCACTTCCTAACCACCAAAATAAAGTCACCAGCCTCTCTCGCACACACGCTACACAAAGAAGCAGAAGCATTAATGACTGTTTCCAGAACAGCCCTCTACCACCAACTTCCTGCACATCAATAATTTCGCAATTTCTGCTTGACAAACATACTCCGATGCCCGAGGTTTGGGGCGGGAGGGGGCATTTCTGCTCGCTCAAGGAAAACCTCGGAGCAACGGATGCTTCCCAGCCACCCCGGGACTCCAACGGCCCCGCCACATCCCTTCATCCCTTCCTCATCCCTGCTCCACACCTCCCGCCCGCCCGGCGCGGCGCCGTGCAGACCCCGGCCCGGCCCCTCCAGCACGTGCCGGCCGCGCCCGCCACAAAGCCCCTTCCCGGCGCCGCCAGAGCTCGTCCCGGGCCCCCGCGAGGTTCCCTCTCCTCATCGTCTGGCCCGAGGAGCAACGCCGTGAGGAGCTGCTGCCCCCTCCGCGCCCCCAGCGGCCTCAGGCACCCGCCTCACGGCAGGGAGGGAGAGGGAGCGGCGACGGCCCGGGCCGCGAAGCCACAGCATGGAGCGGGCACCTGAGCACTGCGGCCCCGGGCGCTCGCCCAGCCCAGCCCTACCACAACCCGCCCCGGCCGCGGCGCCGCACTTACAGATCTTCCCCCGGAGGTTCTGCAACACCCGCACCTCATCGCTACCGTCGCCAGCCGCCATCGCGCCAGCGCCGCCGCCTGCGCAGTGCAATGCGCCGCGGGGGGAAGGGAGCGGCCCAGACCCGCCACACGCCCGCGAGCCACCCCGCACCGCCGCTACCGCTCCGCCCCCGCCGGCCGACGCCCTCGGGGGGCACCCCAGACCGGAGCGGGGCGCGGGGCGGTGGTACGCATGCGCGCTGACACCCTGCTCCCAGCAGGCCTTTGCGCTGCCGTTCCGCCTTTGCTGCGGCGGCGTGTCGCTGCCGGGCCCGGTGCGGGCAGGCTCGGCGGGGCCGAGGGGTCTTAGTGTTCCGTCCCCGGTTCGCTGCGTTCCTGCTGGGCTCGGCCGCTTCCGCAGCTTACCCTGACTGCCCTGTTCTGTGTGAGTCTCTTGCAGGGCAGAGGGGCTCTGGCTGCGAGGCACGAAAAACGCTTGTATTTGCTATGTTCATTGCATTAAACGGCTGAAACGAGTGACGGGGCCGGTGGCTTTGATTTATGGCATGCTGAGTGCCTGTCTCTGTGAAAAGCACACCGTGGCTTTTGCTGAACCTCCCTTGCTGTCCGTTGTTCGGGTTGTCTGCTCGGCCACACAAGAAATGCCATAAAACAAGTAAGCAGTTCAGCTTCCAGAGCTGCCTCTGCACCACAGCGGGCAATGCCAAACAACCAAAGGTGACACAGATAAAGCAGCAGCCGCCGGCCTTCATTAAAGGCCCTTTGCATCATGATTTATATCAATGTTTCCTGAAGATCTTAACGTGAAACTCTCGGGGATCTTGCCTACATGTGGAGTTCACCCCAGTCCTGCATCAGTGGCGGGTCTTTCCTAGATCTGCATAATCCCATCAGCTGCAGGTGGCACATCCATCTCAGTGACACTCAGGTGCATGCTGAGGGTACACCAGCCACCAGGCCCTGCAGGCACAGTCTGGTGAAAGCCTTCAATGGCCTAAACCATTGGCAGTGCTAAAGCTGTTTGAGAAAGCAGCAGATGAATAGGATTCTTTATGCTTAGAAAGCCCTCTTCAAGTCTGTCCTTCTGTTGAAGGGAAGCTTGAAAAGTTTCAGGCCAGAACCTGTCATTTGTCTCTAACTGAAGTCCTCTGCTCTGACCATTTTGTATTTCTCTGCACAAATCTTGTCATTGCTACCATGATATGGCATCAAGACATACAATCTGACAGGCACTGCTGTGTCTCCTTCCTTGGTGGCTGTTCCTCCATTCAACTTCTCCCCTCGTGCTCCTTCAGCAGGGGTTGAGACTCTTTCCTCATCCCCATGCTTCATATAGTGGCTGAGGGACCTTTGAAGGTGGCAGGCAGTGGGTTAATGAGGAATAAGCTGCTTCGTAACACCAGTAATGGGTGTATTTGTATACATGCAAACCCAAATCTGCACAAAGACATGAGTTTGCATTAGCTGAATTTTAACCTGTTAGAAATGAGAGGTTCCTCTGCAGTACAAATTGAGGATTTAATTATCTACAGTTGGCTGTCAAGGCCGGCTGCCCCATCTGAACAGTGGCTGGTGAATCTGACCAGGCCGAGTCAAAGCTTTGATCTGAGGAAATGTAGGAGGGCAACACTCTTGAGAATGAAGATGAGTGCTTAAACTGCAGGCCGCACATTTTAAAAGTTGTATGGTGTGACTCTAGGCCTTCCATACTCTCTCAAAAGCTACAATTACAGTTGGAGTTCACCATTTAACTTAGCATCGTCTTCCTTCAAAGCACAGACCTCCTGTAGACATTATCAACACAACTTTCCCTTTTGTTGTTGTCCACTTCCTGACACTCCATTTTTTTCCACTTTATAAATGCCTTGTTTTAATCTAGCATACTATATCCAGAATACCATTCCAATTGCATAATATTCATTTTCAGCCTCTCTTAATTTTAGGAGCATCTGCTTGACAGGTATGTCTGTCCAGCTAAGGACATAGGTAAGACAAACACTGGTGTGCTAACTTGGAAATTTAGGGGAAAGATTTCTTTATGTAACAAGGACATAAGTAGAGGGATCTTTGTTCTTGTGAGATAAACATTTATGTCAGCTAGAGTCTTGGACTGTCAGTAATAATCGCTGTATTAAAGAAGTTTAGAATGAATAAAAGAGATGATGACACTTAGTGGCTTACTTCAGATACTTCTGCCTGTTTTTTAATTGTGTTGTGTTCTTTCATTCAATTGGCTAACATTTTGTTTAGATGAACAAATGCTGAGATGATCCACTTGTCTTTTTAACTATTTAAATAGAGAAAAATGTATTTGTTATATGTAGGAAACTTCTGAATTTTTTTTAGTTCTACATATCTCCTGAAGACCATCTCAAAATGACCTGCATAATTTAGCTTACATTTCTTTTTTAATGCAAGTTACAGACTATTGCCACCTAGCTGAAGGGGGAAGTACTTTGAATACATATAAGCTCTTATTTTATACGTTATCTCCCCATTTCCTTATACAATTAGATGTCTGCATTTTGAACTCTGTTTCTTGACAGTAGGCCCAAAAGATCTGAAGTACAGTGTGTAAAATACACCATCTATACTGCAAGGTTACTATCAGAATTAAGAAGAAAAGAATTTTGCAAGTTTCAGGTCCTAATGAAAACATGTTTAAGATGTTGTACAGTATTAAACACAGTTCATGTGTCTTCCAAGTCAGCAGTAAATTCTGTTCACCTCAGCATTGCATTCACCTTTAATGGTATGATGCCAGGAGATACTATCACTTCCCTTGAGCTTTGGCATATTCTTGATTCACTGTTTTGAACCCTAACAAAGGGAGCGTTTGGTAACTGTGTTGCTCAATCTTACAACAAAATAACTATTAGAAGATACACATCTCTGGGTCTTACAGATTATGTAAGTATTAACAATTTAAAAAATTGAGAGACTTGCAGAAAAAGAGGAAGATGTTATTTTAATTAAGCAAAAACAGAGTTATAATCACTCTTTCTAAAAATAAAATTAGACTCTTTATCAATCCTTAACATCTGCATTTAATATTTTCTTCTAAACAAAAATACAGATGCGATTATGTAGCAAATGACAGTCTTTGACAACATATAGTTTACCTTCTCTTACACTTACTTTAATTCTAATTTGGTCATTAATACTTGACTCATTACTGCAACATGTTACTTGTAATAAAAGTGCCACAATTGAACTATAAACATGACATTGCCATCTTAAAACTGCTTTGCTATAAACTGTAGAGAATATACAGAGTTACAAAGTCATTGTGTTTTTATCAAAATATACAAACCCCCCAAACCTAACACAAGCTATCAATATTTTTCTTATGAACTATACAGTTATATAAAATATTTGTAAAATTATCTTTATATTTATAAATATTCTACCTTATTTGCTTTGGTCTATAATTATCATCATACAAGTCCACTTTGCAGATATCTCTGTGTACTTCCTTTAAAACATCATCATACTTTCCTGTGTTTATTCTTCTATTATCCTTATTTAAATGGAACCAAAGCTGCCATGAACCCAAAATTTCTCAAGGGGTTCACAGCATTCACCAATGACAGAATAAATAAGTGGACTACATTATTACTTCCATCAATACTGTATTACCATTTCAATTGTAGTTTTATTGTACCCCTATAGTTTCTTTTAAAATATTCAAGAAGACGAAGTAAGTAAACAAACTGTGTACCATATCTGCATGTAGAATGAAGTCAAGGATCACTAACCTTTGTTCTGACTTAATTTTTTAACACTTCACAGAGATGAACATACATGACTAACTGGAAATGCAGGTACATTACAACAGAGCCCTATCATGTAAAATGCAATTTCTAGACATACACCCTTTGTTGTTTTTTGTTTTAATCCTTTAATTGCAGTTAAAATTAATCATATTTTCTCAAAATAATAATACTTGTAGTATTTCAGTGATGTCTTTCAGAAGCCTATTCTCCTGATTCTTAGCAAACTCTGAAGTTGTTGGCAGAATGAGGGAGTTGGCAGAATGAGGGAGGATGAAGGACTAGCATCTGTCTCTTCCTCCATCAGCCCATGCCAGGCACCTCTGCTATTTGCCCACTCTGTTGAGCAAAGGGACACTGTGACAGTAAGCCTACCTGCAGCCAGGTGCAGGCATGGTTTGGGGATTTAACCAGGAAGGGACATGTGAAGGTGAGATGTTGTATTTAAGGCATGGGAATGACAAGAAGCCCCATAAACTGGCCCTATCCCTATTCATACACAGAGTTTGCTTCAGGGATATATATGGAAGCAAGAATCTGAGTATTTACCTACCCTTCCCAAAAAAAAAGTATTTATGGCGAGTTGCTCTGTTGTTTGTTATCCAAGCATTATTCCAGGATGAGGAGGAAGCCCATGTCTAAATCTCCTCTTCTGCCAAGAATAATGATATTCATAAAAGACAGGAGTTGCAGACCCACCAGGAGGTGGATGCTTACATAGAGGACTTCTTTTCATTAGGTTGTTTCATGAGAGCAATTTTCTTTAGACAGGTGCACCTGAATAGCTCTACCAGGCCACTGACATTGGGATTTATGCAGTTTGGAAGACTGGCTATTGTGAGTTTTACTTAATCTTTATTACAAGTCTGAGAGATATCATAAATCTGGAATACTTTCCACACAAGCACTCAAGACTTAATGGTTATTATGGTAACTACAAAAATTAAAGGAAAAGAGGCCTAAACCCCTGCATATGTTTTATAAAGGTTGAGTTACAGAAAAGCACGCCAGAACTCAACTGTACTTCAGCATAACCAAGTTCATGAAACATTTCCCACCTTCACTTTAGAATACACTAGATTACAATTACTTTGTTTATAAACATATTAATTTTTGTTTAAAAATGCAATATATGGTTTCTGCAGCAAAAACTCCTACAGAGTACACTGTGAACCTATGTATTTATTTTGCCTACAATGATTCTGACCCAAAAACAGCACTGTAAAATAGTTCAGTGACTAGTTTCCTGTAATGCTAAGCATCAGGATTGTGGTTGGTCGTATTCTTTTTGTTTTTTCCTTTCTCTCTCTCTCTCTCTATATATATATATTAGAAGTCGATTGTGGCAAAAGAATTTGGGGCATTCCATATTAAGTTTGTATTATTGCAAATACTAATTTTTCTTTTCTGTGTTATTTTTCTTTTTTTGCATATACTGATACATTTAGATAAATATTTCACCTTAGTAAATGGTACTAATTTGAGTGGAGACATTTCCCCATTCAATGCATCCATATTTTCTCCAGTATATAGTTTTGAATTTCTCTTCTTCACAACTGTCACTCACAGTATAACTTCTGGAGTTACATTTTGTGTATTTTTTACCTCACTTCCTTCTGAGCCAAGGAAATTAGGATTTTCCAAAAGTTTAGTGCTTTCATTGCAAAACTGTTCCTTTCTATCCTGTGGACCTGGACTTTTGAATAGATGTTTCTTCTGGTGCATTCCTAGAGCAGCTGCCGTCTTGCAAATTTTGGGGCACTGAAAGCAAGCATATCCTTTGCCATTATGCTCACGTACATGCCTTTGCTCATGGTTCCTTTTGGTAGAAAGGTACAAGAAGCTCTGAAAGCAGAACTGACAGTGATAGCGTTTTTCTCCAGTATGAATTCTTTCATGTATTTTGAGTGTTTCATTTAAAGTGAATGCCTTATTACAATATTGGCAGACAAAGTCTTTGACACCCAGGTGAATACGTTCATGTTTCTGTAGATTTCCAGGGACTGAGAAGCATTTACCACAGGTTTTGCAAGCATAGGGCTTTTCCCCAGTGTGACATCTCATATGCATTTTTAAAGTGGATGGACTTTGAAATTGTTTTTGGCATAATTCACAAACGTAAGGCTTTGAGGCAGCTCCATGCCAGTGTACATGCTCTTGACTTTCTGCAGTGGAAGACTGATCTCTTTCACAGAGCTCACAAGGAAGATTAGGCATTTCTGCATTCTCTTCTTGATTGATTGCCTTTTCCTCAGGAGCAGTCCTGAGTGCGTACTCTCGACTGCTCGTGCTGTGGCTTTCCATAATGGTGTTCTTGCTTCCGTGCTTTTTCCTCCATTTGGTCTTTTTCATTTTTCTTAGCTGTTTGGATTTCTTTTTTGGTTTGTAATTATAATAGGGTCTCCAGGGTTTATCGCTGGAGTCCTGGTCACTTACGTCATCACACATTTCTGTTGGCTCCAGGCATTCTGAGCTATAAAGCCTAGATGGGCTTATTTCTTTCACCTCCATTTCTGATTCCTCATTTAGATTGTCCTGTTTGGACTCATGTTTAGATTTTCGGCCCCTTTTACAGAACAGCTTAGATCCTAATATATGTCTCTTTACAATAGCCTCATTACCAATTTTTACCGTTATTTGACAAAGAGGTGCAACATTGCTGTCAGTAGATGTTCCAGGTAGGGCAGGCTTTGCAATGTATGTTTCAGTTTTACTCGATTCTTCAACAGTATTTGTTGTTTTGCTAGACGACCCTCCAGACCCTGCAGTGTGCTGCAAATCCTCAGTTGCTTCTGCTCTGTTGTACAGCAGTGTTTTCTTTTTATCCTTAATAGTTTTTGATTTTGTAATGCACTTCCCATAATTATCTGAACCATATTTACAATCATCATTTACAGACTGACTCGGTAGATTATTTGAAGATTGTATCTTATTGTTTTCTACAGAAGTAATTGTTTTACTGTGCATTATAACTGATGAAACTCTGCTACTGTGCATTATAACAGAGGGGGCAGAACTGCTGTAACTGATGACAGAGGTCGAGTTTTCAGTCACATTAGTTAAAGACACAACTGAGGAATCACACTCCTGAGTAGCAGAGTCATTTGCAGCAGTGGAAACTCTTTTTTCAGTTGTGAAAAAGTCCCTCTGCATGTCAGAATTTAAGATCCCTACTCCCCAAGAGGAAGAATTCTGAGTATTCGTGGAAGCTGGTACATCATTACATGAAGATGCATCCAAGGCAAGAGTTCTGTTTGTTGCTATAATATTATGTTGAAAATTCAGTGGTGGTAGCTCAGAGCTAAGAGAACTCTGAATGAAACAGTTTGTAGAAGCAGTTTCATTAACTTGGCTACTTGTTTGAACATCTTCATAAGAAGAATTTCGGTAAGACTTATAAGGTAGTCGCCTGCATTTCATAGGTAAGAGTCGATAAAGTTTGTATGGGTACATATTTGGTTTTAAGCCTCCATTGGCTGTCTTTTTATTAACTGAGAGGCGATGGTCAATTGCATGGAAAGACTTCTGATGATTTTTTAGTATATAGTAAGTCATAAAAGTCTCCAGACAGAAAATGCACTGATACCTTCTTTCTCCAGTGTGCCAGATCTCATGTCTGGTGCGATACTCAGCTAATGCGAATACTTTATTGCAGTAGTGACAAGGATATGTTCTTCTCCATGAATGCACATTTGCATGTCTTCGAAGGCTAGACAATGTTACATAGCTACGCTTGCAGACAACGCACGTATATAATATCTGCCCATCAACAACTTTAACCAAATGATCTGTTTCTGGTAAAGTGCGGTTTGCATTAGAATAATCAGTGATGCTGTCAGACAATAGAGGCTCTGCATTTGCATATGAACTTCCATTCCTTCCATCCGCAGCAGTATAGTTATCCTCTAAATTTTGTTCATTTCCATTGTGAACTGGTAAGCCACTTGATCTCATGCAGACTTGCTCATGGCTTTCCAGTATATTTAGATTTGCAAATTGTTTGCTGCAGTATTTGCATATGAAAGTTTCCTGATGCTCTGAATGGAGCTGAAGATGAGTAGTCAGCAACGCCCTGTCATTGAATGATTCTGCACAAGAGTTACAATTGTAAACAGGTGGAACGACAGTCACCACAGATCCAGAGGCATTAGCAGAACTGTTTTCCTCTTCCCTGGATAAATGCAGATCTCCTGCTTTATTTTGAGGTTTTGGAAGGGAAGTAGTTGTTGCATCAGTAACTGCTTCTTGTTGGGCTTCTGTAGTGGTTACTGTAGACGCAGGTACTTTTGCTATAGCCAAACCGGTACCTTGGGGCTTACAAGCTGTTTTAGGAGTATTACATGCTTGTTTCCCCGGATGAACAAGTGGTGTGGCTTGGAGATTTTCATAGTGGTCTTCACCCACCTTGTATGAAGGGCTCCGGTCCTGCTCAAGAAAGGGTGTTCCTTGAAAAGTGTCTCCCCCAGAAGAAACTGCATAGGAGTGTTCAGCCAGTGTACTGGCTGGCTCAGCATCTTTGCAGACATCGCTTCTGTCAAGGCTGATGCTGGGAGCTTGTGTTGTCTCGGATACCTTTTTAAAGCTTGCCCTCAAATCAAGCGGAGAAAACAAACTGTTTTCTGTTTCAAAGATTGAGAATGCATTTGTAATGCGTGGTCCATTTGTCACAGCAGAGTCTTCATGTCTCTTTTCATGTTTTTCCTCTTTGACAGTCCCTTTTTCATTAACACAGTATGCGTAGGGGCAGGGGGAACTTGAAAAATTAACATCTGTAAGATCCTCTAGGAATGATATTCCCAGTTTTTTTCCTGCAGCTGCAAGGTCCGTTACAGTCTCCTGCCTCTTGACAACTACTGTGGAACTGTAGATGTAATTCAGAATTTCTGTAAACACTTCAGCTTTGAGATCATCTAACTCCAGTACATGACCTGAAATACAGATAGTACGACTCCAGAAAATGTTTTTAAAGTAAAGGCTTGAAGCTGCCAGCACATTACTATGGGCTTTAAATTTGGTATCTTCCACAATGATGGTGACATCACATAAAATGCCCCGAATGCGCTGTTCGTTTAAAATGGAAAGCACAGTGTCACTGTGGAAGTCGTCCTTGAGATCCTTTGAATGGGACATGACTGTCATCTACAAGACAAAGAAAACAGGAAATATATTTAAAAGGCATTTTTTATCCATTTGTTTAACCAATTGACGGTGTCAACAGAAAGGACACAGATGCCAACAAAAGAGCAGGCCCACTTCACTGTCTATATCAAGGCAGTACAGGAATGAAGCAATGCATTCAGCTTAAACAGTAAGCTTGTTATACTCTAGTTTTAAGCAGCAAAGAAAATAAGCAGGGTAATGCACCTAATCATTACCACATAAGGTTAACTACAGTGATTAAGAAAGATACATCAGCAGTTGCCCTTATATTTTATATATCTTATATATATCTGCAATCACTGGGGAGCCCCAGTTGCAGCAAGGATTTGGAGAACCTGTCCCGGGAACTGGGAGGTCCTATGCAGTGCATCCACTCATAGGTGAGGTCTCCAAAGTCACTGCAAGAGGGTCCAGCTTTTATATAGCTGAATAAACATCATGCAAAACATCAAGTGCGGAAACATCTGGTGTCACCCTCCCCGTTGGTTTCTGCCCAAGCCAGGCCACAGCTTAAGGAGGAGACAAGGGAGTGTATCTATCTATTTTAGCTTTGACCACATATTTCTCAACAAGGCCAGACGTCTGATTTCACGGCCTTGCAACGTGTCTCTAAATAAAGAAGGATCATTCTGCTGGTTACTATTACACAATAAGCATTACAAGAAAGCTTTTATATATTGCCTTCAAAATAAATATATTCATACTAAAATAGATAATGCATTGCACATGTGATCAGTACTATGTGTATTAGACATATATATTGTTGGGTTGTAAGACTCATCTAGAGGTCAACTTTGGTTCAGGGCCTATTGTTCAGGCCTCAGTACTTCACCATTTCAGTTACAGATTAAGTTTATAGTTATATTGTTATTTTGTGTATATATTTAACCTATTAACCACTAAATTTTGAGTAAAATTTTGCCACAGCATTTCAGCTTGAAGTCGTCTTAGGTTCACTGGTGCCAATAATACTAAAGGTAATCATATACAGATCAAGGACGTAGGAACACCAGTATCTCCTCAGCAGGTGGCAGAGGATCTTCTCTGTCCCCACATGGGTCTGTCACCCACTGGTGCCTTTCACTGGGGACCGCTGCCACCAGCTTGGTTTCTGTTGTGCCAGCAGGCGCATCTGCTCAGGTTCACAGTGAATGACTCACTGAACCCTTGAGGTAGTTACCCCAGCATGCAGCTGAGGTATTTGGTAGACATTATGGAGGAGGCTGAATTGCTGTGATTCTGTGGATACAGAGGTCTTTGTTTTCTGGCTCTGTTTGTCAGACAATGATTTTACAACACAACTGCATTTAATCTCCTTATTAAGCTGATATTTAAAACAGGGATCAGAGATCCCATGCAATTAAGTTTGGTACAGGATAAGGCTCTGTAAACAAACCAATGTACAAGCAACACCATTTTGTAAGAAAGAGTGGAGTACGTATAACACAATTAATGTAAACAGTATATTATTTTTAAATAGTGATTAAATTTCATTAGCTAGCATACACTTTGAAAATTTGTAAGTAACTTAATTCATAAATTCTGTAAAACAAGTAGAAAGTAATCGAATGTTTTTTCTTAGTTACAGTTTAGATTCATAGCGCTCATACTTTGTAATTTGATAGCGTGCTCCTAATTTCTACCAAATAATAAGATTTAATTGCAATAGTAAATACCACAAAAAACCTGCCAATTTATAATAATGAGGTTTAATGCTGACAAAAAAATGTTTAGATTACCCAGGCTGTTACTGTATGAATATACTGCTTTTTTTTAATTGAGATAAAAGATGTAAAATATGAATGAAAAATAGACTGAAAAAAGGATAAATTTAACAACATATATCTGGAGAAAATCTGACTTAACCTGCTGAATTTTTTGTTTTGTTCAAATTCAGAGCTGCACCATGTAATCAATATAATGAGGTTTGTTCCTTTTTTCCCCATCTCTGAGTATGGTTTTCAACTACTACTGCCCATTTCTGACTTCAAACAATGATGACATAGTTGTCCTACTGACAATTATCAGTCACTACAGTATAAAAAATCTGCATATTTATTAAGGATCCTTTTCTCTCAACCTGTGGAATCAAAACACACCTTAAAGAAAATTACCAACTACAGACTCTTTGTAAGACAGGTAAAAATAGTACCATAGAGTAGGGCTCTACTAAATTAGAAATACGTTCTAAACATTCCACCTACTGCTCCAAACTTCAGTGTTAATCTTCAAAATTTCGATGATGGCCTTTACCCTCAAATAGTTTCCACTAAAAGATGCAATATAGTTATTAAGATGGGGTTGGTGGTGAAATAAAGGTTTCACTAAGCAAGCAGCAATGGCCATTTAGAACACATTGGCTCTCTCACCTTTCCAAGCTATTTGGAAGTAACCTGTTCTTGAAGAGGGGTTTTATCACCAAGTAAATAATTTGGGACATGCATCCTTGCTCTAGCTAATCTAGTTACGTTTTGGACATTTTACCACAAATCCACCAAGTACGTCACTGCAAATTCGACAAAAAACTGACCACCTTACTATGAAGACAAACACAATGTACTATAAAAAAGATCATCATTTGTTACACTATGGATTAATCTTGGAGGTAAAATTTATATCTTGCAGCACGGCCACCAGTTCTTATCAGGAAAGTCTTGTCTATGCAAATGCCCAAAATTTCTAACACAGTTTAATGGCTGAAATTTTCCAATGCACAGAATTCAGAAAAATCAAAACTGTGTTTCACAAAAACACACAAACAAACAAACAAACAACAAAAAAAAAAAAACCCCGAGGCTCATATATGCCATGGATGTCAAGAAATTAATTCATCAGTATAACTGCAATAGAAATGTTGACATGCATTATTTTGATGATCTGGTCACACACAGCAGCTGTAAATCTAGCTGCATTGTTTTGTGCCTTTAAATCTTAATACCATAGTTTATCATTTGTTACACTTATTTAGCTTAAAATAAGATATATTAATTTGGAACAATAACCTGAAATTCACAGAAATTAGGAACAGTTATTCGTTTAGGTTCAGTATCTGAAAATGCATATGAAATTGTAGACAGTTTCTAGCACATGAAGCCTTCCACAGAAAGAATACTGAAAAGAACACTTTTCTTCAGGCAAGCAGCCACTATCCCATAATTGATTCTTTTTTCTCATTGGCAATGTCTGAGATTACATCTGACTGCTCATGTGATGTACTAGAAACCAACTGTCAGACTTCAAAAACATTTCACAACAGGAGCTATTGATAGAGTTATTTCCTGAGTATAGGAAATAAATTATGTCAACTCTACCTCCCAGTGAACTGCCCCACAGGAACTTCCCTCTGTTTTTTCCGTTTCTTTTTTGGAGACAGCTGGTTTTAGTACAAAGACACATCATCTGACATGCTATTTGCTAAATGTATCGGACCACTACTATACTAAGAGGCATTTATAAGCAAGGCCTACAAACCCAGGTGTTCTTAGTAGAAGTGATCTTATTCAACTAGTTATTTCAAAATTTATCCTCCTGAGAGGAAAAGTGAGTTTTCAATTTCTACTTGCATGTAGATAGACTGCCAGCTTTTGTAGTCCTGGTTGTTCAGGCATGTTCAGTAAAACATCAAACTAGATTCCTTGTGTAAAAGTACCAAAACCTATAATTTGCTATTTGGATTTTTTTTCTGTGCACTGAACATCTGCTATATATCTAATTGGAAAGTTATACAGAAAAATTCCAGACCAAATTGATTTTCAGAGCCAACACTTTTTGCTTCTTTATCTCAACCTGTGCATTCCCCAAATAGTTCATTTATTCATAAGTCTAATGATTCTCTACTAACTTTCATTTTACCTGTCTTGTTTTTCACATTCATGAAAAATGTCCCTAAAATTCTATAAAAGTAAAATGCTGTACCTAGCACACAGATAAATATTTTAGGAATATTTTACATTTCATTTGCAGCTCTTGCTGCAAAAGGAAAACCTGCACTTCAGCTTCTGAGGGAGCTCTACTAAGACCAAGATACACAGAGATCAAATTTTACAGACATATTATTAGCATTATGATTAAATATTTTTAATTAAAACACTGAGAAGTACATTGGAATGTTACTATTCTTCTGTATGGTTTTTATAATATACTTATGGAAGAAACTTTAGTATTATTTATAAACGTTGCCCAAAACATATGTAAATACCATTTGACCTGTTAATGGTCAAACATTAAACTCTTCAGTCTAGTAAGCCATCCTTTTGGATGCAAAATGTGCTATTTTGATACTTTCAACTCTCAAACAAGACATAAATAATTTCTTAAGAATCTGAGCAGTACTTTTGTAGTATAAGTTAGTAGTCTTTGGTGCACCTATAAATAATCAGCTTCTGAACAGCAGAATTTTTGATGGGGAGTTATCTTACTATTTGGAGGAATTCTGTGAAAACTGTAACAGACTTAACTTTTAATGACAATTTATTGAATCACTTTGGGAAATAAGATTTAAACATTCATCTGAAACTGAAGTGTAATGGCCAGTAGGTTGATTAAACTATAATGTTACCTCTGCTGACATCAACAGAATACTGCTCCAGGCCAAGTGAAAACAAGTAACATTAAAAGTTAGTGGAAAGATCAGAGATTGATATATCCAAACACAAATTCAACTACTTAATACCTCACAGATGACACTGCTAATTGTAAATATTATAGCAGCCAGCTCTACATGGACACTGCAGAAAAAGCTACTATTATTTTTTATTTTAATATTCTTCTGATGTAAACAAAGAGATTACAAGAAGTTTTGCCAGTTGATGACTACCAAATATAACAAATATGACTTTTTTTTACTACCAAATATAATCATGGCAATCTAGGAATATTGGTTTTGCTAAACTCTTCAAACGTACTGCCAGGCAAGTGTACCCCCTTACATATGAGAAGAGATACTTTTACTCCACTTCAGTCACCTAAATTTGAAAGACAAGCTAGTGGCACTAATAGGAAAAAAAAAGAAACCAAAACCATTAGGGTCAGCTGCTAGTACCCAGGCAAAATAAAAACCAGCGAGATACTTAATAAACTGTAATCACAGTTCTCCCTGTTCTCTTATTCAATTTGCTGTTACTGGGATTTTAAAGATGTCAATACTTTCTGGTACTTACAACATGACACTATGGAAACATGTTCTCTGAATGATTTTTATAATTTCAGTTTCATACTTTTTCACTTTCATTCCACTCTAATAACATATTTTGAAGGATACCTCTGTTTTGTTTCTGGCCCCATAGTGCCCTTCCTAAAGAGCACTATTTTGTTCTAGAGCAGAAAAAGGGCTAGACATCATAAAACAGAAATCAAACAAAACCAAGTACACACACTCCACACACATACTCCCCAGCTCTACTATCCCGATTCTTGCTCACCCAGAAACCTACTCAGGTTTTTTATGGAATCACTTCCACAGTCCCATCTGGGCACTACTGTTACCAACAAACCTCAGTCAAGAAAAACCTCGTAACACCAATGTAGGGTTAAAAGGGATGCATTCTTTTATTACTGCGGTGGATGCACGGGGGATCTCTCCTTCCTACATGCATGCCTAGGATCAAACTTTACAGATATTTTTACATAAGATTGTTACATATTCATACATTCTATTCTACATTCCTATTTTAATTGGTTATAACAAATATGCTTCGTATGCTAATTACTACACACGCGCACCAGCTAGTTCTATTGTTCTAAATTGAGTCTGGGGTATAATCTGAGTAGAGGGCTATTGAGTCGGAGGTCGCGATCTCCCCCTGCCGGAATTACCCTTCACCTACTTCGAGTTTGTTTTTTTTTCTCATTTTCTCACCAAGCTAAACTAGTTACATAGTGTTTCTCATTTATCTTGGAAGAATGCTGATTTGCTTACTGCCAGCGTTCTTGAAGAGGCAACTAACATTGCAACATTCTAAACCACAAATCTTGTAGTTACACTTGATTTTGTTCCAGCTCTGGTTACACTATGGCTACCTGGGAGTGCCTCGACCAGCCTCCCACCAGCCTCCTTATAACCTTGGGCATGTAGGGAAGTTGTAATGATGTCTATTAAGTTTTAACGATTAATAGCTTGCAGTGGCATGTAGGTTAGTGCTCCAGCCTTAGCAGTGACATGTTGATTATACAAGTACACTTACATTTTTTTCTCTTCTAGACTCTCACTGCTTGCATTCTTCCCAGTTAATGCAGGACACTTACCTTTTTCTATTTGTTATAGCCTTGGAAGCATTATAGACTTTAACCCATTTTTTTCAGTCTCACACTGTTTCTTCTAACTTTTAGTTGAGACAGCTGGTGGTGAAATTTAGCAGAATACTATGCTCATATTAGCAGACCTCTGAAGCAACCGGATGAACCATTCTTTCCGAGTTGTAATTCTTTCCTATTATCAGCATCCCTAACTCCTTCTCTCACTTCCTAGTTTTACACTGTGATCATTTCTCATCACATGAAAAACAGCCTTTAAAACCTTACTGGCGCTTAGAGCAGGCTACTGCTTTTTCTTACGTGCCGTTTCCCACTTAGAAAAACCAAAGCAAGTTCCATCTGAGCTCAAAGACAAGGTACTCCGTAAAAATAATAGTAAACCCCCATAATATTTCCCACTGCGCATCCGGTTCTTTCCGATATCAAAACGTTTCGTCCTTTTGTCCACCTCCTGCCTGAAACTCAACAGAGCAGCGACCCTCTCTGAGGGCAGGCAGGAGGTGGGCAGGGAGAGGCTGGAACGGGCAGGAGCAGGCCGGGAGCTGCAGGAGGTGGCAGGCGCAGGCAGGGGCTCCCTCGCGCAGGTTCGCCCACACGGTGGAGCTGGACGCGCGCAGCAGAAGCCCCGTCCCCTTTCCTTATTAAATCAAGATACGACATGAAAGCTTTCACAATGACATTAAACGTGAACTGCCGCTGCAGGGCTCAAACGCAGCTGTCCCGCAGTCCTGCGCGAGTTACATAAAACACAAGCTCCTGGTGCGACATGTTAACGTCAGGACACTTGTCTGTCTTAACACGCAGCCCCTCGAGACATGAAACATTTGGCAACGCGTCAGCAGCAGATAACGTGAAGACACTTCCTGTTTATGGGCAGTAACTGCACTCTGGACTAAATTAAATCTCTAGCCGAGGAAGCAACGCGTATTAACCTGCAGCACGATTTTTCCCCAGCAGTAACAAACACGCTTACGCAACTGCGCGCTCGAATGTAGCACAACTCACTGTTTCTGAGCTACCTGGAGGCTAAAACCATGGCCCTGGGGTTTCCTCTGGCCGGGCGGAGGAGGAGGAGGAGGAGGAGGAAGCAGCGGCTCAGCGGGACGGCGCGCTGGGTGCCCGGGCGCGCTGTGACGTGACAGGTGCCATCTTCCCGGCGGCGCGCGGCCCGTGGCGCCCGGCAGGCGGGTCGCAGCGCGGGGCCCACGGAGGGCGGCAGCTCGGCGCGGCCGCCATTTTGCTGTGGTAATGCCGGGTGATGGCAGCGGCCCGGGCCCGGCGCCGCGACCTCCCCGCGGCCCGTACTGACCGCGACGCTATTTCTCGTGCGTTTATGGCATGGCAAACGTTCTCTGCTCATTTAACACGGCCTGCTGGGATATTCGGCGTATCAGCCAAGTTGTTTACACGCAAGGGCAGTAAATTTAGAAATATGAGGAAATGCGGCGTTGCCTATATCCAAACCGTTGCTCCACGGCCATCATTTAGAAATCCTCTTAAGCCAGAGGATTTGAAATGTTTTACTCTCCTTCGCAGCATTTACCATAAGGAGAAGAAGAAAACTTTTATGGAGATACATAGCTCTCAGCGCAACTCTCGGCAGCTGCCCACAAAAAAAAAAAAAAAAAAAAAAAAAAGATTAAATATTGTAAAAATAACATCTGTAATTAATTACATTAAGTAAAGTATACTCACGTTTACCTTATTTTCCTTACTCTATTATGATTTTTTTTTAAAAGCATATAAAGAAACTCTCACAGCAGTATTGTGAGGATGTTTGTTTTACGTAGTATTCTTATTCTCTAATTTTGGTTTCTTTGGATATACTGTCTCAGGAAGCAAGTGCAACAGTGCTATTAGTGCTTCATAAGCACTAACAAATGCTTCCATAGATAAAAATGAAGTAGTATGATTTCATTTAGCCATATGTTCCAAAATATTCGGTACAGGTTTCCTATATATTCTCATTCTCTCTGCCCCTCATAGGGAGTCAGCACAACCTGCTTTCCCAGTACTTGGAATCATGAAGCAGGGAGGAAAAACTGGTCTTTGAGACAGGTAGAAAACATTTTGTTTGAAAAAAAGGACAATTTGATTTTGTTTTAAAGCTTGATGGAAGATTTTAATTTTGCCCAAGGCTAACCTGGGTCTGCTTTTACAAGCTATTGTGTATAAGATTTTATTGGACAGTTATTTGTTTTCAAATCTTAGGCCTGTGGATTAGAAGCACTGAATAGTAGCAACAGATTCATTTTAGAAAAAAATAAGATCTATAAGCATGAACTGTTACATCACTGTCACACTTGATGGGTCTGGAACTTAGAAATTTGCTAACGCCCTTCGTGATAAATACTCCTTACCATCTGAGGAAGCTATTTAATAGCAACATAAAATATACGATCTAGTATAAGGAGGGGAAATCTTTTTTTCAGCATTCCATTCTGTCTTGCAACTATCATATGCTTTCCTGGTTGTTTGAAAGATACGGAAATAAATTTGTTCTTGTCAGGAAATTGTTGTGATTTCAGTGACTGACCCATAAATTCCTCTTCTTATTTTACACAATCTGCAGTAAAAGATCACCTTGGAAATGCTGAACAGCTTTGTGAAGAGCTGAATTACTGCTTCTGGATCATTCAAATTCTTGTAAATAAGTTCACCTACTGGGGCAGCGAGTATCTTCTTAACTTAGGGCTTTCTGCAACCAAAATAAAGTTTTGTGTTTTCAAACTGAGCTTTTCTTACCAGTAGCCATTTACCAACAGCTATGGGAGGTGGAACAAACAGTTGAACACAGTGGTACTGACTGCAGAAGCAAAGTGCATCTCAAAATTTTCACAACCTACATAACAATTTCATACTTACATATAGGTTACTTTTGATTTTGGACTTTTTCTATTCTTTATTTACTATTGTTTCTTTACTATTGCTTTACGTGCACATATAGGTATTAATATGTGTTAAGATTACTGACACAAGTGCCGTAAGCACTATTTGTGATAAATGTGTTGTCAGTAACAATAATATGGTTTAAATTAAACCTGTTGTAATCCTTTAAAAGAAAGATATGCAATACTGAATAACAATAAGTGTAATTATCTTCTTAGACCACATGAAATTAATTTAAGGAATATTAGGTTATGAATTTACATGAAATCTCAAAATCAGTTATTTTAAATTGTTCTGAAAATCAGATGCATAACCATCATTTATATAGCAGATCCCCTCTACAGACATTTGTTTCTACTTGATAATTTGATGCTCTGACAGTCTTAATATCTAGACAATATAACAGATCTGGGGAAAACTCACTTTTTTTTTTCCTTTTAGTTTATAGGGTGTTTTCTTAAGACAACTTCAGCTCAGTCCACTAAAAAAAGAATCACCTTTTCTGTGACTAGTACTATAATTGAAGGTACTAATTTCCATATATATATATATATGTAATTTGAGCTATTTGGAATTCACAGATCCTTGTGTATTAATATTCATCAGAGGAAGAAATTCTTAGCTGCACCCAAGATTTTACATTCTCGTAGTGTTTTACGTAAAACCAACTGCACGCAAAGAAAATGGAGGAACTGGTGCTGCAGTCAGAGCTATGCCAATGAACTACAGTGGTATCTGTGAGAAATCAGACAAGATGCATCTGCATCTGCAGATGCTTATGTAAGGGTGTAAGCCACAGTACACATTACATACTTTAAATTTAGCCATCTTACTAGTGTATATGTACCAGTTCTCATTAAACATTTAAACGACAGCACATAACAACACACAAATATGTTCCTATTAAACAGAAGTCCAAGTAGTTTAGCAGTGGATTATTTCTTACGTAGTAAAATTGTATGTCAGTAGAGAAAACTGTCAGCAAACTTACTTCTTTGAATGTATAAACTAGTTCCAAGGTTACTGAGGTGGTGGTGTTTGGATGCTTTGCTGAAGTCTTATCATCTCACTTCTGCAATTTAGGGCACATGGCATTCTTTCCTTCAGAGTATTTCACCCTGTCTAGGAAAACAAATGTTCCAAACTTCCTTTCTGGTGGAGCACTTTCAGTTCTTGAACAACTCATGCAAATTCCTAACGAGTGACAAGATTTTGGCCAGGGCTTGACTGGTTTGCTTCTCAGTACCTAGAGCAGGCCAGCCTATCCACAAGAAAAACACTTGGATGGACTATCTTCTTCACTGCTCTCACTGCTGAGGTCAAAGCAACCAGTGATGCTGAGGAGGAAACACATCAGGCAGACCTACAACAGTTCACTCCAAAGTGGGGCACAAGAAGGACCCAGCAGCCCAAAGTGGCTTCACTCCCCTTTCTGTTACATTCGCAGGGCAAAGCTTCTTTCTGTAATCCTTCACCTCTTTCTCAAGCAGTAAGTGGAGGGAGAGGAAGGGAGAAGGAGCACAGTTATGGAGACCTGCAGCACTTGCCTAGTCCTCCAGGTTTGGTTAATAGCCCAGCAGAACCCATTTGTCTCAAACTACAAGCTGTGCATGCGCACCAAGAAGTTTCTCGCTAAAGTATGTTGCCTTGTTACCATTAAGGTGTGGCCTAATCTGAGTCCCATTAACACTAAAAACATAAAAAGAATTTTTTAAGGTATAACTGTACCATTGTCTCTCCGCCAGTCTAAAAAAGAAAATGAAGCAACAGCAGTAATTGACATAAATCCAAACTCTTCTTTTGCACAAAACATAAAAGCTTACATTGTACTGTTACTAAGAAGTAGCTGACTTTACATCCTGTTACCTCTGAACAATCTCAGTATTATTTGCTATTTAAATCTTTAAGTTTCTTTTTCCTGTGCTGCTGACAAGCCACTTTCCAGCCTCCTACACTTCTAGGACTTACCAGAGTCCGCTGCAAGCACAGATCAATTGCAATCATGAAGCTATGCTTACAGAGTGACAGCAGCAGATATTTTTCCTGTTGTTTACTTGCCAAAAGTACTAGTTTATATATTTGAATAGCTTTAGACAAAACTAGCAAATTAAATGTAATTTTTGTTCATTTTTTTTTGACAAATTACTAGGTGGTATTCCATTGCTCATTCAGTTATCGGAAAGAAAAAAAAATAATAAAAAATAAAAGTAGTCAAACCCAGCCTGTCATGTTCCAGTTTTCAGAAGAAACATGCTTTGAACATCTGAACCACCATCCACAAGAGCAGCAGCCAAGTGGCATGCTTAGGGGCCACTGTTTTTCTCCATATGGTGTGCTGGGGGCCAGGCCAGTGCAGCCGTTCTTGCCCTTTACTACAGCTGATGTAGCAAATCATGCTAGACTGAAAGTAGAGCTAAGTGCATTCCCCTGGAAACACCTGGTTTAGTTGGCCTGCTAGATGACTGAACACAGCCATTTTGAAAGCTAGAATTGGTCTTCAAGCCTTCAACTGGCCGTCACTGACCTGCAGTATTCTTTAAAATATTGCAAAACATATTTATGCCTTTGCTGTAAGATCGGTAAACTTCAGCATGCCAAAAGCAATGCACAAGTGATAGCTATTACTCTGAATCATCACTCTAGTATGGCCATTTATTTTGGCAACTGACTGGACACACAACTTCAGCTGTATGCTCTTAAATATTCTTGTGCTCCATTTTGTGCTGACCTAAGTGGCCCAGCCCAAGCCCTACCCGTCATTTCAATCCATATTCTGTTGTCTTAAAGTAGTGCTGAAAGTATTCAGAATCTTGGTGGAAGGTTCCAATTTGCAGACTTAGTCTACCATGCTGATTTTGTCCAGTTATTGCAAGTCCAATTTAGAGAACCAAAAAAGCAAAAATCTCAGGAGATATTTCCACTGAAAAGACAGGGGGTTTAGGTCAAAACCTTTGAGTATTAAGAATCCACATTGCGCCATGCCCAGAAATCTTTTTATATGGTGATTTTCAAGATGCATGCATTATTGCGAGCACATGGTATGTAAATGCATTGGGCTGCTTAATAAGCATTCACTGGCACACATCTGCAGCTTTGCTAATGTACCTTCTATTCCTATGTGGTTGCCAAGGAAACAGGTTATGGCCCAGTATTCTACCTAAAATATACTGAGCAAGTATTCTGTAGTAATTTACTTAAAATGGGTACCACTCAGATTTTATAGCCCATTGCTTCTGTAAGTCCAGGTAACCTGAATTTATTGCTGATAATGTTTCACTGATTAGTGTAAGCCACCAATGCCATCTTATTGTCTCTGAAAATTCATTACCATTTTCTGCATCATACAACACTCTGTATTAAAAGGAAACTCAGATACAGAAAACATTGAGATATTCTAAGAATTGAGGAAGGTTTTTGTTTATTTTTGGGGTTTTGTGCTGGTGCGTTTTGTTTGTTTTAATTTGGCTCCTTATCTTACGTTTTGTCTGGTACCCTTAATGAATTACTTCTACTTAGAGATAGCACAGCATTAATAACTGATGCAAAAAAAACTGTTTCCTGCAGAATTTGTGCAAATAGTGCTACTGATATTAAAAAAGAAAAAAAACCAAACTCCCTTTCTGTAACACAGATTATAGTAAAAAGAATGGTTCAAAATAAGTTAATCAAGATGACACTAATTCTTTCATTCAATACATACGCATCCCAAATATAAAGCACAGATACCAGATGCTTATTTTAACCAAGAAGATACCGACCATACTTTAACAGAGATTATTATTGCACATTCACGGCTAGAAGGAAACTGCCAGTATTTGAAAAAGCAATGCAAAATAGGAAATTCTTGTTTTGAAACATCTTGATCATTTATCACAATACTGTGCTTGAACCTATAAAGCGCTCCTTGCAGCTTACGATTCAAGAGGTTTTTTACTGCCCGACTACAATAATTTATAAAGGTAGAGATTAAATGAACTATATGCAGCTTAATTAGAATAATATTACAAATGGGCGTTGGCACTGAGGGAGCTCCTCTACCTTTACTGTATGACACAGATTCATAATGAACACCAGTGACTGGGGTCCAGAGTTAGCATTCTGACAAAACTCAGGAAGTTTGGTTGCCTGCCAGTACTTTTGATTTTTACAGGTCACTAGATCCTATTACAACCTGTTGCAAAGATCTATTCAAACTTATTTTGTTTTTCCAACCTCTGTGGCAATAAAAGTACAGTAACAGCTGGAAAAACCCAACAGCATTCATGTGAGAATAGAGTAACACGGTACCAAAATGAGAACAACTCCTAAATGATTATGCAAAAAGTAGAACTTCTACTGAAAAAGAACAATCATGTAATACAGTGGTTTTAAAATGTTAACTATTTTAGCATTATTTCTTTGTGAATTTAAAGAGATTTCAGCTTCCTATAATCAACCCATAAGTTTACTCACCCAAAATCAGGTTGTTCTTCTGTTAGAGTCTTTAAAAAGTGGTATCGACAGGTACTTTCAGCAAAACCATCTCTGTGATTTTGTGAACCATGTGGCTACTGTGTACCAGCCTGCAAAGGAGAAAATCCAAATTTAATGACTAAATTATTAGACAAGTACTAATTCCCAGATACGCTTTGTAATCTGTCATTTTCCCTGGAGCGCTGCAGGACTTCAAATCTATATCTGGGAGGCTTACAACACACCAGCAATAAAACAGTTCCATTGACCAAACTATTGTGAATACTGCTTCTGCCTGCATTGTTTTATTATGGTTTAACCCATAATAGTGCAAACTGGACATGTTTCATAATATGTTCCAGACAAGAGTATAAGGATGTTTTCAAGTTTGAAATAATTTTCATTGGGGTCACTGGAAAAATTATACTAAAACCAAACCCTGGCTCTATTTCCCTTCCCCCATCTCAACTTTATCCAAATTATTCCTCACACATTTACCTAATAAGACCTCAAATAACAGAGGCTTCACAGCTTCCTCAGTTAGTCTGGCCCCGAGTTTCACAAGGTAAAGTCAGTGGAAACAAGTGCATTCTGAGAGTAGCTTCACAGTTCACCAATGTAGAAAACAAATTGTGATACAGAGAGAAACAGTTATCATTACTAGCCAGCTCCCCTGACTGCACATAAACTGCGGAAACCAATTGCAAGTTATTCTTTATTTTCAAAGCCTCCATGGGGTTGTTTTTTCAGTCTTTCAAAGGCCTGTCCTTTCTCTTTTTCCCATTCTGCCACTTTTCTTCTGGTCTCTTCTTGTCACAGGTATCATCACAGTATCTGTGATAATGACATTTTTAGGCAACTCGTGTTCTCTGGAATACACTTCCCGTATCTCTCTGCTTAAATGATTACTCACCGTTGTCAAACATCCTGATTTTATGTTATTATGTATCAAACATTCCAAAAAGGTTTTCATGTCACAGTGTAAAAATTACTCATTACAGGGCTTGTTTGGAAGATATTAAACAAAATTGAATTGTTTTATGAAGCAACTGCAGAATCTTACAGATAAGGCCTTATGACTCAGCTGATGAGCCTTTATATAGCGGCAATTAAGAATACATAGATCCATCTTCCATTTGCAAATATACCATATACTTTTATAAGTAACATTATACAGGAAATGCAGGATCGATTATTTTGGCTTTAAAATCTAAGAAGGCAAGATAATTTATTTTTTTTTTGTAGTGGCTTAGCCAAGCACATTTTTAGTATACCTTGATTTGAGTAGGTATTCTATAGCTCGCATCTGCCCAAAACAAAGGCCAGAATGAAAGAAAATTGCATTAAGCTATTATTATTACTTCAGATGCTAATAATGTCATCTTCACAAATGACTGTGAAATATTACTGTACGTGAGAAGGTTAAGCATCACATTTGGGGGAACACAGCGGTAAAATATTTTATGAAAGCTAAAGAATTTCTAAATTTAATAGTAATAGAATTCAAGTATAATATTAAATATGATCACACCTTTTAAAACATGATAAGTAATTCACATGTTAAAGTACATCAGACACTAGATACCCCCAAAGGGTTAACTGGTACCTATTCATTACTACCAGAGTCTAACAGGCTGACAAATATTATCTGAACAGAGATAGTTTCACACTGAGACGCCTGCAGTTTCAAATCAAAATGAAGTTTAGAGGCAGAAGTAATCTTAATCAGAAAGGTCATTAAAAAGCAAGTAGGATAGCATCTGACAACGATTTTTAGTTTGATTTCATTTTTAGTCATGCTTTGCATAGATTTTCTCTTAGGCAGAAATGGCATTTGCATGGATAAAACCACATTTCAATTAAAAAAAGGGAGGACTCTGTATCAACAATTAGGCTTCTATGATAAAACAGAAAAAAAATCACCTCAAACAAAAACCCCAAAACCCAAACCCCACAACAAACCACCGAGCCGCCCTAACAGTAACATTTGCAGGCTGTGCTGGAGGTGTGAAAAACTGCACCTGCTCTTGTGTGCTCCGGTTAGCCCCCTTAGCCAAAGAGAATAAAATGGATCGAGTTTACAGAGGATTTCTTATGTCATCTCTGGCTGTAACATTCTGACACTGCATTAGCTAGATGTAACTACCATTAAAATACATATAGCGACCTACATGTAATAGGCAAACTGAACACAGCTTGTTAATTACTAGACTGTTCCTTAATAAATACATCATCCGTTTCTTTAGCTAGAAGAAATTACCCTTCACAGGCTGCCAATGAGTTTTTCCAGACTCACGAAAGCACTTGAGTTCAGTCATATTAAATACAAGAGGACTTGTACCCCCTAACAAAAGAGCAAATTTGCAAATGGATTTAAACCCACCATAGCAAAGCATGCTCATGTAGCCGGGTGGCACTTTTTTTTTTTATGCCTTGAGTGGGTATGTTTGAACACAAAGACGTAATAAAAACAGTTTATCACTAAGTGCCCTGTCTTTTCTAAAGATAAATGTCAGTGGCAATAAATAGATTGCTTCTACATAGCATTTGCTCAGCAACTTCCTTTAAAAATAACCACACAAGAAATAAACAAGAAAAGCAATTTTGATAGCTACATGTAATGGCACACTCCATATTAGCATTTCAGACAAAAAAAATAATCAGCAGAAGCAAGCTATTGGAGATAAATCAAATTACAGAAAAATGCAGGCTTTAACATATCACTTGAGAGATGCTGTTTATTACGTTTTCGGTTCTGCTGCTTTAGGTGGAACAGGAATATTGCACTGTGTCAAACTAATCTCATCATAATGAATCAATGGTTTTATTATCAAACATTAGCCTACCAAGGCAGACAGCAAGCCATATTCCTGAACAGTTATACTCTGTTTATTTGGAATGCAGTGAAGTGATATATTAGAAATAAATGAGAATTAGTTTGATATTACTGACACTGTCAAGGCTATTACTGATAATTGGCTGTGCTTCTAAATACCTCGTCTGCATTAATTTTCAGTGCTGGGTCCTCATCCACGCAAAATATTCTTAATCATTTTAAAGTCAAGGACATGAAAGGAAAATGGCTACCCTGCTGCAAAACTCTCTTTGCAGTAGTGAGAATTTCTCAAGTCACGTACAAAGGAGATGCACAAGGAGATACACTGCGTTATAAGCTCAGTGGAGACATTTAGTGACATCTGATTCTGTATAAAGTTACCTGTGGTACACATAAGACTTCACTTTACTAATACTGTTCAAAATACTAGCTAAAAATAGAAATAAGGAATTAGAATACTGAAGTTTGGCAAAATCTATAAGGTCTGCAGATTACTGCAGACCACAAGCGATCTTATTTTCTAAAGGCTTGTTTAAGATCCGACAGAAGTTCTTTTCCAATATGCTTAAACACAGTTCTTTACCTGAACTTTGTAATGGATCGACTATTTAAAGAAAGGTTTATTAAGCATTACTGTGGATGAATTCAACAAAGGTGAAAGAGGGTTTAAACATACTGCTGATTCCCTAAATTTCTCAGCTGCTAAATATTTCAGTGATACTTTCATACTTTTGATAGTGAAACTATCGCTTTACATGCACACAGTACAAACCTTGACCTGCATGCAAGACGAGGCTAAATTTAAAAAAGAAACCAGGGTACGTTTCTGGAAACAACCAATGCAGAACAAGAATAGAACAGTTTTTGTTGTGCACAGCTTTAAAAACATGGCATCATTCAAGATATGATAGTCGCATGGTAACATAAAATGAGATCAGATTCTCACTTAGAACTGAAAGGAAACAATAACAAAATTTTTCCATTTGCATTGTGATATTGCTATTAAAGAGAAAAACATCTTTCTACATGTCTACCATTGCACCTTTTAAAAGGATTTGGTTGCCAAGGAAACTGGTTCTGGACCAGTTTTAATCTGAAATGAATATATTACAAAAGTTGGTGTAAGTAATGCAATACTCCATTTTATTCTTAATGCTCAAAATCAGGTTTTTGTACCTAAGGCTGTGAAGTTTTTACTTCATGACCTTTTTTGTGTGAAGTAAAACACCCTTCAGTGAACTGATACTCAGTTTAAGCTGACAGGGCCATCTATATCAACCTCTCTCTTTAAAGTCCTTCTATCTTAAAATAAAAAGAAATACTGCAGGCTTATGCTCGTAGCCAATAGTTCAAATACGAGCATTAAAGCATATTCTTCTTTGTTTAATATTTCGCACAAAACACAAAACCGCTTACACCAGAATTTAAATATTTTTCATTTCTCTAATCTACCTCAGTTTTTGTTTGTGCATTTTAACTGCTAGCCCAGTAGTGCTTAGAGCCAGCTCGAAGATGTACCTGAATCAATAGGGTTTTCAAAAATTCTTTTGTTGCATAAGCGTCGCCACGCCCTTGGTACATATGATTATTTTAACAGACATGACTGCTCTACTTTCACAATAGATTTTTTTTTTAAGCAGATAAGATCAACTGTCATGCCAACATGCAAAGCCACAATTCCATATTAAGTTGTTTTCATTACCAGCTTCATACAATTTTTTAACCGAAAGCTACATTCCAAAGCCCATTTCATGTTCTTGCAACACTGACGAAGAAATCAGTAAAACATGCAAATCTCAACCTACCTGCATGTATCACTTAGAGCAGTGTTAGCATGGCAGTGCACCCAGCCATTTTTATGTAAAGCAATGGAGATAAGTTCTATTCTTGGTCGTCTTGGTAATTTTTTTGAAGCAGTTGTGAAAAATCAGATGGGAAGCAGCTTGAATAGACCATGATCAGGAGAACCGAGTTTATCAATAGGGAAAGCAGGAGTGGGGAAAAAAAAAACCCAACGTCCTCGATCCAAGGTTTCCCGAAACTGCAACACAAGGTTGTTTTTTTTTTCCTCCTCCTCAGAGGGTTCAAAGCTTGGAGCTGACCACTGCAAAGGCCACTTGTCACATTTACTGAAAATCAGCCTATTGATATCACAGCTGAAAATATAAACTCAACAACCAAAGCCCATTGCACAACATGGACTGCGTAAGAGTTAAAAATAGATTCGACGTGCCTCCTACCTGCATAATAAATATGTAAGTTTCAAGTGCTTTAATTCGATATTCACATTAATTAACAATACAATATACATTATTTAAACTACAGTAAACGCAAGAAGAAAAAGGGTGACACCATCTGGAAGCACAGTTTGCTTTTTTTTTCTCCCTTTCGAAGGGCTAATAATGTAGTTTTGAATGTGATGACAAGCTAACAGCTCACCACATTGCAAATGAAAAAAGAATTCTTAAGGTGATGCTCAAATATCTAAGCCTGTAATGAAGCACAGACCAGTCTTCCCTACTGCATGACATGGCACACAGACCATTTACATACTCACATTTGAGATACTAGGCACAGTATAATGAATTCAATACACAGCATGCACACAGCACAAGCAACGTTAATCCTGCCTGCCATTTTAGGCTTGCAGAAGTAAGATACATACTGCAGCACAGCTCTGGTAAGGGAGGAGGCAAGGGACAGCTCACCTTAAATGCAGTATCTGATTAATGTTGTAAGTGACATTGCGTATCAGCTACAGAGTCTTGGTTCAACTGGGTGGGAGGGAACAAAGAAAATTGTCATCAACTGGTGATGCAAGATGAGCTCCAGTCTCTAATACTGTTAGCAAACTCCAAATTCTACAATGATACAGTAGTAGGCATTTCAAACTCTTATCAAAATCTGCCTGTGCAATGGCTGAATCCGCCTGCCGAGGAAAACAAAACAATCTTCTTGCCTATTGGAGAAACGCTGGATTGACTACAGCAACATCCTCTCGATGCAGGAAGATTTCACATCGCTCATATTAAATCCTGGATGCATTTGCTGTGCTTTCCTAATTTTTAAGTCTCAGAATTAAAATAAAAAGACAATGATAGCAAAAAGAACATAACTAAATGTCTAATATTCATGCAAATAAAACATTTTTTTTCTTTCCTTTCCGTTTTCTCTCTTTTACAGTTCATCAAAATCCTGAGTAGTATTGACAAACCACACGAGCACAGGGTCTCTCGACTGCATGATCAGCTGTCTGTGTCTACGCTACACCCTGTTAACCACAAGCAGTGTTAGAGCTAAATATATCTGCAATGCAGAAACAGTAGGTGCTATGTGGCATACAATTCTGATTAATTATAATGTTTTTTCCAGCCTCAGATATAATAAATTAAAAACAAAAATATTTGGTGCTGATCTCTGTCAGGCACGGTATCTGTCAGACTTACAGAACATAAAAGCTATCCTAAGTATACTGACCTAGATAGCACTAAGAAGACTTAAGCAGCGTACAAGCATACTCACTGTCAAAGCAAGGAAAACGAAACAATGATCGTCTAATCAAACTGAAAGCAACAACTCACTACCACAGTATGAATTCCAAAATGCTGCGTACTGTATATGCACATCTCATGTTATTGGAAGATGCAAAGCTCCTTTGTTTTTTTTTTCCCCTCTCTCTCCTCGGAGGCTTTTCTTAGCTACGCTTGCACAATGACATTCTGACATCATGGAGGTCAATGCAGATACTAAAGGGCTGTCGCCTTTAAAAAAAATGTAATGTTGAAATATTAAACCACAGCTGCAAAATATAATAATAATAATAATAAACAATTTCACATCACCTACTTAACTTCTTTCTGTAACCTTCCGAGATTAATAGCATCCATATTGTTCAGCTGCATATGTTAAATTGGTATCACCCTCTGCAGAGACTGCAAGAGTAGTTGTGGGAATTAGATTTTTATGAATGTTTAAAAAAAGCTTATTTTCTGGAAAACTTCAAAATACAATAAAGTATTTTGCAAACATAAAGAAAAAAATACGGGGGGGGGGGGGGAGGAAGGCATTAAAAACTGTTAACTGGATTTTAATGCCTAATAAGCAAAACCGGTTCTATTTCCATTGTGCCTGTGTCTCCAAGGGGAGAATAAGACAACCATGCAGCAGTTTACTACAACCTGAATTACCTTCCTGCAAGGCTAACCCATCAGGTGAGGTAAAACAAACCACAAGATGTACCTGTTCAGAGAGCAGAATCCCACACACGCTAGCTCAGTGACTTCTCACAGCTCCCCATCTCTCTACCTGCAGAATCCGCAAGCTGATACCCAACAGATGAACAGAATTGTGACGATTAACGTGTTAGCTCTGAAAATATTGCACTGAAAGATTTCTTTAGGTAAACATTGTTCACCATATGTGTAACTGAATATAAGTGGTTTCTGGCCAACTGCTGAAATTGATCTTTGAAAGGCCAGATTTTGTGCAGAGAAGCACTATCTTTCATTTGACCTGCCAATAGAGCTGAGAAATAAAGCAGCCAACTCTTCTCCCACGTATTCTCTCTAGGAACCTGTATATGCTATGATTTATTTTTTTTTTAGCTAAAAGAGCACTTGGTATTAGTTTCCACTTTTAAAAAGAAGTATTGCATTGCATCAGAAAATGTTGCGCAGCAACAACCAGACTGCTGTACGTACGTATTCACTTGTAAAAAAATAATCTGATTTTGATTTATTTTTTGTCCTCCTTTTTTAATGGTTAAATTGGTATCTATGTCATTTTGAGGTTTTTCTTTGGGAAGTTATTTGGCATTTTGTTCTCTTCATTTTAAAGGCTGGGAATGAGATGATCCTAACAGTCAGTGCTTTAAAATATTCAGAATCCCCTTCCATAAATAGCACATCTGTCACACAGAAAGGAACCCAGCCAGCAAAAAGGCAGACCAGACCAGGAAAAACAATTGCTATTCCAATACATGATTACAAAATAAGTTAGGATTTTATCAATCCTTTATTTGGCTTCTTGTTGTTTCAAGCTTTTTAAAGTAAGAGCTGCCTGATTATTTACATGCCACCACATATCAACTTTAAATTAAGAACGTCGATTAATTTTGAGGGTTTTTTTAGTGCTCACCTCTTAGTCAAATGTATGCGAACATGCTAGTCATGCCTTGTTTAAAGCCATGGCATAAGTCCTATAGAATTCAGGAAGAGTCTTATGTAGCACTTTTAGGTTTATGAGAAAAGGACAATAGTACAATTTTGGAAACAGTACATTTGTTTAAAGGCAATGATCTTCAGCAGAAGACTGATTTCAGCAGTCTCGCAACAAATATATCCGTTTCTGCATTCCTAATGTCAGCATTCTCATTCTCCCAGAGAAATACTGTTCCAGGAGAAAGACAGCAAGGTGTTTTGGGTTGTGTGATTTAGGAAATATTAAAAGCCTTCTGTCAGTGAATGCAGCAGAGGAATAAACATCTCTCAGTAAACAGGGAAGTGAGCTTGTTAAGTCCTTATGCCCTTGCTTAAATGGGCCATTTTCAGTGATCAGTAATAATTTTCCAAGCTTAGATTTGCAGTGATTTTCCTTCCTGAAATATAATTTCAGTTCAGAAATCAGATTTTAGGCCCTTCCACAGCTGCATGATATATAGCATGGTAAACAAATAAATTCAAAATATTGCAATTGCAGGTTTCACAAAGTAGGCTCAAATTTTTAAGATAGAGGTATGTCCATATTATATGTAATTTCTCAGTCAGAAACTTGGATTTAAGTTCTAACCTGCTTTATGCCAAAACTGTCAAGTCCCAAGGCACAGGCTCTCTTGGTTCTTGACTTCAACATTCCCTGACTCTGCTAGGTGAGGACTATTTCAGCCCATGCTATGAGCTTATGTCAGTTCTTCATTCAATCAGCCTGAAGTGAGGCTATTTCAGATATCCTCACTAGATATCACAGGTCATTTGTGCTGTAGCCTTCCCCACTTTCCAGCTTCCTACTTGCAAAGATGCTTCTTCCTCTGTTTATCACCACTCAACATCTAATCTCTCCTCACATACTATAGCTTGTCAAAATTAGTGAGGAATGAGGAGCCCCAGCTTCACTTGGCATTGCGGTCTCCACCTTGTAGTATATGGTTTCTTAGGGGAAAAGTCCTAGACCTCCAGACTGATCATTTGGAGAGCTGAAGCAAAAGGAGATCGGTTATGGAAAGAAAGACTCACATAAAGTCCCTAAAACTGTACTGATTTTTGTCTGAAAGTATTGCTACACCTTGTCCTCCTAAGGTGCAAATATGTGAGGGCAGTCTGATAGAGTGGGAGCTCTGCCAATCAGCAACTTCGTAGCAGTAAATATCTGAAAGACAACTGACAGACTGAGAAAAAAGTGATAAACATTCAGTTTTACATGCATCAGCTCACTTGCCTTTATTCAACACAGGCCCAAGCTGGACCAAGAGAATCAATTGTCTCTCTAGCTATAGAAGATACCCAGGACATGCGAATTATGCTTAATTACACATTTAAAAAAAGCCAAACTTTTTTTAACTGTTTGCCAAGTAAACAAGCAATAATGCAGAAAACAAAGATGAGTCAATCCCAGCCCACAAGAACTGTAGTTGACAGTTTTGTGAGGCCACCCCTTCAGAGCAATGAGAAGGGGACATGAAACACAACTGGGAATCCAGGGAAGGTGTTTCCAAAAGTGCATTTCAGAATCAGCTACAGTCTTTTAACAAACCTGCTCCTGGAATGACTATTTCAGCCTCTGAATTTAGCTGCATCGGTTTTGTCTCTTCATTCCACTAGTGCCATTGCTAAAAACCACATTGTTCATGAATACTCAGTTTGAAATTAGAGTCACTTTGGAAAAGAAAACACAAACCCTTGATCATGACCTAAGTTCTCTGACCTAACTACTCATGTTCAGTAAAGCATCCGTATGCCCAGACATTCAGGCTGGCAATGCACTTGCTTGGTAAGATGACTTCTGGCCTGGTTTCAGTTGGGAATGCTACTGCTTACCACATGACTTAGAAGCTACTTCCTTCAATACTGAAACCTCAGTTAATTGTTGTTGGGCTGCAGAAAAAAATGTGGAGAGAGAAGGGGAAAAGGATTGGTGATAGAACCTCAAAAGTTTGCCTTTCTAGAGCCAAAATAAAGCACTTTTATACCTGATCCAGCTAACATGACAGGGACTTCCATTTCTGTATGCGTCTAGCTCAAGTTGCCCCAAGGACAAGACTAAATCAATTAACTGCTAAGTGTTTTCCCAGGCTTTTCCACAATTCCTTCTGTGTTTCTGTATGGCTAGACAAAATCTTCCATTATTTGCTGGGACAGAAAACAGTTGTTCCGAGTTATTCCTGTATGTGATTTACACATCTTCATTCTTAATTGCTCCACTCAGAAACAGGCCATCAGAAATAATATCTAAGTGGTCTAAGATTCTTGTTAGATGGGGATGTTTTCAGCACTACGGAATTAAAAACAGAGCAGCGTATAAAAGCAGTTTATCTTACAAAAGGCAAATACTGAGATTCTACAATGGTAGCAAATACCTGAGTGTTATGAAATGTATACTGGTATACTGCATTGTACCAATGTGTTATAAATCTGCATTCATATATATGTATATAGATAGATATGAAAAAGTATGGGCTTGCCTAAACTGAAGGATCACAGACAAGTCACATATTAAGATACATTGAGGCGCTGTATATGCTTTTTTATGCAACACTTTTAGCAGCTGCTTACAGTCTAGAACTCTATAAACTATAAAATCTTTGAGGATTAGAACACCTGGGATTGACTGTAAAAATTGGCAAAGAGAATTTCTTTAAAAACCTGTAAGTCTATCCATAACAGCTGAAAAAAGCATTGCCTTTATAGATACTTGCACTCACCTTTACAGGTTCTATTTCTGTATTTTTTGTGTAACATGACAGCCAAGATAGTTAGCAATTAGAAGTGGCTTTGTCTTGTTTATTTTTCCCTGATTAATGCTTCAGTTACTGATGAGGATGGTCTCTCCCTCTAATTATACCTCCTAAGGCCCTATTTACTTTCTAAACTGCTGCCAGACCCTACACCAAAGGTTTCAGATTCCTATCTCTTATCACTCCTAGCTGATTTACCTGATAGGTGATAGTTGAATTTAGGTGTTCTATTTTTACTCTGTTCTTATCGATTTTATTTTTCCCTGTACTAAATGGCACAACTTGCCTGACACTCATACCTACACTTTTTATGTGCTTCCCTTGTGTTAATCAGCACTTTCATGTTCACATCACCAATTATTTCCCCTCCTCCAGTTTTGAGGGCCAGACTTTTCATTTAGAGACCAACCAACTCAAAGACTTCATGTGGAAAGAAGCTTCACTTTGTCACATGAAATCATGGAGAGAGATTCAGACATTTTTGCTAAATCATAGAATCATAGAATAGTTAGGGTTGGAAAGGACCTTAAGATCATCTAGTTCCAACCTCCCTGCCAGGGGCAGGGACACCTCCCAGTAAACCATGCCACCCAAGGCTCTGTACCAGCCCAGCTTTGAACACCACCAGCGATGGAGCATTCACAATTTCCCTGGGCAACCCATTCCAGTGCCTCACCACCCTTACAGGAAAGAATTTCTTCCTCACATCCAATCTAAACTTCCCCTGTTGAAGTTTGAACCCATTACCCCTTGTCCTATCACTACAGGCCCTGATGAAGAGTCCCTCCCCTGCATCCCTATAGGCCCCCTTCAGATACTGGAAGGCTGCTATGAGGTCTCCATGCAGCCTTCTCTTCTCCAGGCTGAACAGCCCCAACTTTCTCAGCCGATCTTCATACAGGAGGTGCTCCAGTCCCCTGATCATCCTCGTGGCCCTCCTCTGGACTTGTTCCAACACTTCCATGTCCTTTTTATGTTGAGGACACCACAACTGCACACAAGACTCTAAGGGAGGTCTCCCAAGAGCAGAGTAGAGGGGCAGGATCACCTCCCTTGACCTGCTGGTCATGCTCCTTTTGATGCAGCCCAGGATACGGTTGGCTTTCTGGGCTGCGAGTGCACACTGCTGGCTCATGTTCATTTTTTCATCAACCAATACCCCCAAGTCCTTCTCTGCAGGGCTGCTCTGAATCTCTTCTCTGCCCAACCTGGAGCTGTGCCTGGGATTGCTCCGACCCAGGCTGCAGGACCTTGCACTTGGCATGGTTAAACTTCATCAGGTTGGCATCAGCCCACCTCATAAGCATGTCAAGGTCCCTCTGGATGGCATTCCTTCCCTCCAACATATCAACCGAACCACACAGCTTAGTGTCATTGGCAAACTTGCTGAGGGCGCAGTCAATCCCACTGTCCATGTCACCGACAAAGATGTTCTTATTAATACTAGACAGTAGACAAATAGGGCAATAAGAATTGGGGGGGGGGGGGGGGGAAGAAAAGTTTTTCAGAGAAGACAACAACAACAAGTCTGTTCTTTGCACAAGGAAGTTCAGCCACTCTACATCCTCATATCACCAGAAAATTTGCTTTTACCAATTCTTGATGAAAATTACTTCTCAAACATATGACTTGAAGCAGGATCAGTGTTGCAGACATGGTGTCTCTCAATCCTTGATTTCCCCCCACCCCATAATGTTTAATTTGAGACTATTCAGCTATTTTGAAGAACAGAAAAGATAAGAACAACACACATTTCTCTTTAAAAATACCAAGAAATCAATTTTGAATAATACAAGTACTAGAACAAGCAGGGTTCATGAAGCTGAAGTATGTCAACACAAGAGAAAATATTCTGGAAATTCCAAGAAAACTGCTCAGCATTTGATAAAATCAAATGTCACACAATAGGGCAGAGAAATCTCACATCCTAAACGCCGTATGTATAGATAAGTGTCTCACTGCACCAAACTGACAAATATAGAACCAAAGCAACAAAAAAAATCCATTTCAATTTTACTTGCTCAAGCTCAACTACTCATTATGCCGCTAAACGTGGGCTGCTCTTTGAGGCCAGTAGACCTGCTCAAGGCATTTCTCCCAACATGTCCACTTGTGAAGCTCGCTCCCTCCTTTTTCATCTGCTCCTGACAAATGGAAGGGGAGTTCCAAGCCTTCATCTTGTAAGTGTTAACCTGGTATATAATCAAAACCCAAGAGCATCAGCTATGAATCCTAGATGACCGATTTTTTCCTCCAATGGCACACAACAAGATTCGTCTACTACCACTCTTACGCTGTCATCGTTTCCATGGTTAACGACTACTTATATTCCCAACTAGCCAGGCACCTCAGTTTTAAGAGAGCTGTTCGACAAACCACTCCCTGAAGTCTGACCTAAATCAGCCAGAAGTGAGGTCAGTGTAAATGAGGGCCTGTTTAAAAAGGTTTCAGTCCTAAGTCACTTACGAATTACATAATTTCTCTTCATATAAACTCCACAGCTCTTCCATGTTTCAGAACTGAAACTGTTCTTCTGACGGTATGAATGAGCCAGAAAGAGAAATGAACGCACCAACACGAAGTTGTATCCCATTAAGTTCTTATGAATTAAAATGAAATTTTAGGACTAAAGCAAGGGAGCAGTAGTAGTGTTTTGTTAGAGTGCGGTTGTACAAAAGGCTCTATTAACAATAATAGTACACTTTTACAGCATGTTTTATCCAACAATCTCAGAGATCTTTACAAGCATTAATTGAGCCTAAATATAGCCTGTGATAAATTAGCATTATTATGCTAATTTCATGGATGGAAAGAGAAAAAGATGGAGAGGTTAAGTGATCTGCTCAGGAACAGAACCCAGAACCACGTGCACAAGTGGGTTATTCTAAACAAGAAGAGTTGTCAGAAAAATGGAAGTGGAATGCCAGATACAACCATGATATTATGGTTTCAGAAGCCTTTCATAATTACTCTGAGAAAGTGCTCACCAGTGAAGGAAATAGTGTTGGTGTGGACTAATAGCAGGTAGGTTTCTTTCACTTGTTCTTTGATTTTGTAATTCTCACTGACCTTCACAGGATCATTCATAAGCACCAAGAACTGGTGGTTTTGTAGATATACATGCTATAACTAACTTATGTTAGTTCACTCAGGTGTAAGTCTAAAAGCAAACAATATTTTAAGTAATGACCATTAGGCCTCAGTCAATCATCTGTATTACTCTATTACTTATGACTTCAAATAAGAGGACAGCTTGACTGTATCCTACTTTTCTTTAAAACATCAAACTGGACGTAGAAGAAGGGCAAAACTTTGCCTGTCCAAGCACCATTTCAACGTGCTTCAACACTTCCAGCTTTTTTTCAAAACAGAACAACAACAACAAAAAAAATCCCAAGACATTTAACAGCTGTGCTGGCTTATTTTCCTTACTGAATATCCTGGAAAACATTTAATCCAGCACTCATTAATCTTCATCTGATTTTATATAGCTCCCAACAAGACACACAACAGTTTTATCTTTACCAAACATCAGGGACTCTATTCCAGGCAAAAATAATCCTTAGTCTTTCTTCCACCATTGATACCTTGACGTCTGCAGAGTCAGACACAGCCCTGTGATTTCCAGGCAGCTCTGTAGTAGCAGAACAGGGCTGAGATCAAACCAGGAAGCCAATCTACAGGTCAGGATGAGACCCAGCCTTATGATCACCAGGCAGGTCTACAATAACAAGAGGGGCAGTCAAGCTGGAAGATCAGTCCTCTGATCTGTGATCAGTACAGCCTACAATGACCCAGGACAACAGGACCTACACACAGACATGGCTGCACTAGAAACAGGTACACCTGAATTTAAATAGAGACCCTGGGCCCACGGGCAGAGGTGGGGAGGACCCAGGTGATGCCAATAGAGGCTTATTCATGTTTTCAGGTCCCTAAGAGTCTTACTCTTTTCCTTTTCTTGTGTCCTGTTCCTCCCTCCCTCTTTCTGCTAGCCTTAGTGCTCATGAGGTTGTATGTTGAGTCAGACCAGCTCACCAGTTCAACTGAAAACTAACCCTCTTTTGGTAAGGTTATTTCTGGTTATGTTAGTCAGATCACCCATTTTACCACATTGCTTGCTGTGTGAAAGCTAGACCCAGGGCTATGGAGGTAGCTGGAACCATGTGGTTTGGGGTTGTGTCATGGGTTCAGCAGCAGCAGTCATTTTTTCTCCTTCTTGGTAGCTGGTACAGCGCTGTGTTTTTGATTTTGGGCCTGGGAACAGCGCTGATAACACCAGTGTTTTCAGTTACTGCTTGGTAATGTTTTGGTCTGGCCAAGGACTTTCTGAGCCTCATGCTCTGCCAGGGAGGAGGGGAGCCGGGAAGAAGCAGAGACAGGACACCTGACCCAAACTGACCAAAGAGGTTATTCCATACCACAGCACGTCATGTCCAGGATGTGAACACGGAGGGCAGAGACCAGGGAAGGGTGTGGTGGTGCACTGGGGGTTCGCTGCTGGGGGGATGAACTGGCTTGGTGGGGCTGGGTGGTGAGCAGTTGTATTCTCTTTCTTTGTATTTCCCTTGTATTGTTGTTGGTAGTAGCAGCTGTGATTTGTGTTATACCTTAGTTAGTAAACTGTTCTTATCTCAACCTGTGCAAGTTGTATTCTTTTGATTCTCCTCCCCATCCCCCGGGACTGGGGGAAGAAAGAGAGGGGTGTGAGTGAGAAAACTTCATGGGTGAGAGGCTTAAACCACAACAGGTTGACAATCAATAGATGGTGGTAGTGTGGTATAGACTGCTTCCAGAGTTTTCTGGAATAGCTTGGATATGGATTTACATACTGTAATTACCTTCAATTTCAGAGTAGGTATATTGCAGGTGTCGCTGCTTACAGACAGTGAATTGATTCTGAAGTTAAGTTCACTTTTTAATTTACATAGTTCTGCTAGATGATCTACAGGCAGCTGGACTAGATTATTTCTGTAGGTTCCTTCCAGTTGAAATGTTCTATTATGTTCTATTCTACAGACACAGCTGTGGATGTACTTACATTTGCTTTAAAGTGCTAGAGGACAACCAAGTGTCTCAAAGAGCATAGTCTGCAGAAGAAATACTAAAATAAAGGCGAACCAGGCATGAGGAAGAAGAAAGGGAAAAGAAAACAATGTATTTATTTTTAAATATCAGAGCTTGCTTTTTCTTTCCATGCCCTGTGTAATAATCCAGCAATGGAATGCAAATTAGCATTCGTGTTTTTTTAAACAATAGCCCTTGTGTTCCAAACCACACTGACAAAGCAGAACAATCTGAGCAAAACATGCTCACAAAATCTTTGGCCAGCAATGCGCTAACCAGTTTTGTTGGAAGCATCTAACGCTGTGAGTGAATCTGTTTTGGAAAGTAATCACGTAAGTTCAACTTCTCTTCACTCAGCTGAGAATATATTTGCTTCTTTTTCAAGCTGAATTTCAATCTGTTACATCACTGGAAATTCAGTGAGGTCACTATAGTCCTACTGTAAGTGCTACTGAAGCTCTAGGCCTAGGGAACCAGGCTGAATATACACCAGTAAGGGCTTAACCTGATTTCCAGGATCTCTGTTGTCGATGAAAAATGCACTAAAAAGCACAGTGCTTCACTGTCAGAGACCACACTACTTACTGTGCTTGTGAATATAGAAAACAAGGCATATCACCAAAACCTATAACCGTATGATTTGAAGACACTAGGGAGGATAGTCATGATATACATCATGCTGGCTTTACTTCAGAGTAGAAATACTAAAAGGCAAAAGTATATATAAAAACATTATTTTTCCTGAAATATCCAAAATGAGGAAAACTAATCCCAAATAAAACCTGTGGAAGAGAACATATTTGCTGGCCTATTCTGTCTAGCTTCCACCCTATTTAGACCAAATCTACATATGTAAAATCTCCCACCGTATCTTTACATGTGGGCAAAACCACATTGCCTGAGAGAGCTTCCTGGAACTAGTATTGTTGCAGGGCAGTGGAACATCTGTAGTGAATGTGAGCTTGAAGATACACTTCAAGGTGTTTAAACCTGTATTCTTTGAAATGATAACCCATCAACACCCTCATCACACTGAAATCTTCTGTATAAATCAGCAGAGGGTATCCTCTCCATAACAGTGGAGAATATATGAATATCATAAGCAGCAATAACAATCGTAATCCACCAAAAGGAAAAGGATTAGAATGCAGACAACCTATCTCTATGTTGCTTTTTTCCACATTGCATGCAGTTGCCATCCATTTCAATCCTGTGGTTACCTTGCTGTGGGAAAGCAGGTTGTCTGCTTCTGCTGTTTGAGCTTCTCTGCTGCTATAAAATGGACCAGTGTCTGGACAAATGCAGAGGAAGAGCAGGGACAAAATGACTGAAGCATGAAAACACAACAAAGTAAGAGTAGCAATTTTAGAGCTCTCATATGAGTAAGGGAAGGCAGTCAGAAATGAGTTACACCCCTCATTAGCTTTTGCCTACTTGACAAAAAATCCATTGGCATTACCCCTTGCTTTCAGTAGGAGGAGCTTTTTTGGAAAAAAAGATTTTTATGCTTCTGGAATGTTCAGCATCTTGCTCAGGATAACTTGGTGAGCATATCTGTTTGAAAAGGTCTGTGATTATGTTAGCTTGTGGTCTATAATCACCTCAGTAATGATTAAACCAAGCAAAACTCTGGTATTACCTGAAAGTTTATCAACTGGAATTTAATTTAACTGTAAACTCTGCTTTTGAGAGACACTGAAATTACTACAGTTACAACAGCCACCATAAACCTGCAGTAGTGACTGAACTTAGGACCATATGCTCTTAAGGCTGTAACCCCAAAGAAGCCATAGAAAAGGAAAATTGAAAACTGCTTCCTGATACCTAGGACATGAAAGACTTTGCCACGGCAACAAGCACTTGTGAACAAGACACTCAGAAGAGACCCTCCCCTCGATCACCCTACTCATGTTACCAAAATTCTGTAGAGATGACAGTTTCCACCACTATTCAAGTTTCAATTTGCGGTTATTCTAAATCTGGTACTGTTAAGTGATACTCAGAATGGACAGCTTCATACTGCATTACTCTTCAAACAGACAGCACTATTTTCCATCTAGCAGCTTGGACTTTCCCCACCTCCCTGTAGCAGGACTCCTCATCTTCTCTCGCCTCCCCTGCTTCAGCACTGTGCATAACAGGATAAAATAAGAAAAGCAGCAGAATTGCAATCTACTTATGGTGAAAAAAAAGCCCTAATAATTAAACCCCACATCTTTGTTCTTTTATTTTCTAGTATGTCTGACATAATTTTTAACATCCATTGTGAATATGGACCTATGATACCATTATATACTTTGTTTTCATATTTTCACACAGCATTTCAGTGATGATGAAATGTGTACATCTCTGGAAGACATGTCAGTAGGTGTGAATGTACACTTTACAGTTCATGTGTTGTTCCTGACATGCTGTGATATTTTCTTCACTGAACTCTAGCCTTCAACAAGCACTCAGCAAAGTGCAGTCCCACAGTAGCCTGAAAAGCCTCACAGAGCCGCCCAGCCCACAGCCCTCTGCGGTGGCTGTACAAGGGCAGCAGTGAGCAGCACAGAGCTGGCAGCTCCAGGCAGCTGCCTGCCTTGCATCAGGCAGCGCTAGCCTCCAACTAGGGCCCAGGCCTTCATCCAAACCTCAGGTCATTTTTGTCCTAAGTCATTACCTGGATATCTGTCTGTTAACGTTATACTGCAAGGCAGGAAACACTTTTTCCTCATCATAGAATCATAGAATGGTTTGGGTTGGAAAGGACTTTAAGATCATCTACTTCCAACCTCCCTGCCATGTGCAGGGACGCCTCACTGTAAACCATGTTGCCCAAGCCTCTGTCCAACCTGGCCTTGAACACTGCCAGGGATGGAGCATTTACCACTTCTTTGGGCAACCCATTCCAGTGCCTCACCACCCTCACAGTAAAGTTTCTTCCTTATATCTAACATAAATCTTCCCTGATAAGTTTGAACCCATTACCCCTTTTCCTATCACTACAGACTCTGATGAACAGCCCATCTCTGGCATCCTTATAGGCCCCCTTCAGATACTGGAAGGCTGCTATGAGGTCTCCGTGCAGCCTTCTCTTCTCCAGGCTGAACAGCCCCAATTTTCTCAGCCTGTTTTCATATGGAAGGTGTTCAAGCCCCCTTGTCATCCTCATGGCCCTCCTCTGGACTTGCTCCAACAGCTTCATGTCATGTGGGAGAACAATTTTAAATTGAAAGCTGGTAGATGTAGAGTAGTCATTAGAAGGAAATTCTTTACAATGAGAGTGGTGAGGCACTGGCAAAAGGTTGGCCAGAGAAGTTGTGGATGCCCCAGAGAAGTGTTCAAGGCCAGGCTGGATGGGGCTTTGAGCAACCTGATCTAGTGGAAGGTGTTCCTGCCCATGACAGGGAGGTTGAAACTAGATGAGCTTTAAGGTCCCTTCCAACCCAAACCATTCTATGATTCTATGACCATACCTAAAGTTCAGGGCTCATTCCAAATTGCAAAGTGGGGCTTATTGTCAGCTGGCTTTAGTTTTCAGATCCTGTGCAAATTGTGCGGTACTTATGATAGATAATATTAAGCTAAAATAAATGCCAACCTGAAAACAGCTTATCTGCTGCCCAATCACAGAAGAATTTGGCAAGTGATTTGGCTCATACTTCCTCTTTTTTTTTTCTGTACTTTAGGTTTCATTGGAGAATCTCATTGGCTCATGTAAACTCACTGCTAAATAAGCAGTTTTCTTCTCTTTTTTCATCTGCTTGTTAGAGCTGCAGAAGTAAGGTCACATACACAAGGCCACTGCTTTCAGATTTAAATGTCACAAGTTGAGCATGTAAGTATATAGTGAATCATACAGTAACACAGCGGTTATTGACATTTTATCCTGAAGGACAGTGTAACGTTTTTCCTCATCATGGGATAGGATTCTGGGATCCTATTATTAGGAAGAATATTAGTTTTTCTTTTTAATTGTGTTTATTTTAAAATCATTTTTAGTTTCACAGATGTATTTCAAAACTAAATCAAGCATACCCTAAAAGCTTAAATATTAAAAGGCAAGTGAACACCAGACTGGTTTTATAATCATTTAAAAGCTACAATTCATTTTCTGATTTAGGTACTCATGAACAGGGCTCGTGAGGTTGACAATACCAGAAAAATTTCACAGAAAAATTAGTCTTATTTATTTCAAATGTCTATATCCAGGTAGCCTCTCTACAAACAAAACCCCAAAGATTTTATTAGCTTTACCTTGCTCCAAAAGGCAACCTCTAAGCTTTTCAGGGAATACAGTCAGGGAAGCAAGAGGTAAAAGATATGCTTGTCTTTCCCTCAAGTACAGCACTTCCAGAGGTTCCACAGCAACAGCGTATATCAGCCTTGTTAGGTCAAGAACTCATTGCTTTAAATAATAATTTGTATTCCTAACTTTGACATACTTCAGAATTAAACAGTAAAAGGGACAAATTCACCAAAAAATGGTAGTTCACTAACATCTTAATTGCTCTAAAGGTAATGAGTAAACAGTATACATCTTTCCGAGTATTAAACCCAATTCTGATACTTGATTCTGCAAGTTGATTTTGCATTTAGAAAGGCTATGATCCCAGCTTAATTTACTACTTTTACTTTTGTATCTGACAATAGTTACCTACAGCTGGATTCCATTGTAATCTTTATATCATTTTTACCACAGCCCAGTGAAAGCAGGCTTTCATTTCTTTAAAAAATAATCCTCGTGTAGATCTCGCTTGGCTAGCCTATAGCATTTTCACATGCCAACTCATACTTGTCTTCTGCTTGACCTTGTTTCATAGTAACAACAAACAAGCTTCATAGTAGTATGGTTGTAATAACATGGATATGAAAGTCGTTAAAGTCAAACAGTTCAACTTCCTTTAAGTTCCAGACAGCGTCATAAGAACACTTTGTGCAGGAGTATCTGAGGCTTTCTTCTTCATATTCTATGATTCTATGGTTCTATTTTACAGCGCTGATGGCTGCAGTTTCTTAGAAGGTGGTAGAGCTAGAGTTTTGCATCTAGAATCAGTCACCTAACAGTAAACTAAATAGCTGCAATATAATTACTGTGGGCTGTACAGTGAGTAAGTGCATCGCGTCTTTGCCTGTTGAGTATCTTGGTTTGCAGCTCTTTGTTTTGCTGACCATAAAACACAGGGTTAAAGCACAGAGCAAACAACTAAACAAGAAAGGCTGCTAAATGTAAAATAGTGCTATCAGGATATCTTCCAACAGCTGTTATCAGAAAGTAGCAGAAGATTCAAACTCATTTGCAGTCCATGAATAATGATAGTTTTTCTGGCCTCTTTACTTGAGCTATTTAAATGGCCAGCATGTTTTCCTTCTCTATAGAAGAGGCAGTAGCTAATTACAATGATGCCTATAAGAATACAATTAAAAAGCTGTTCTTGCAAAGGTAGCTCCCAACACAGTTCTCCAAGGAGGTTCTGTTTTGAATGTATCTTCCAGTCTTTCTTTTATGCCTTCTGTTAGTAACAAGCAGATAGCTTTAAGCTTTGTTATAATCCAAACATAAATGATGACTTGGAATTTCACTGAGTGCACCAGTGGTAAATATTGCAAAGGCCAGCATACACAGCAAGACACTGGTTAAGTGCTATCAAAGTAAAAATTCCTCTGCCACTTGCTGCTTGTACTCCAAAGATTATCCAAAGTACGAACTGTGGAGTTCTCACAAGAAGTACTTGTGCTGTGTAACAGATGGCACTGAGGTCACAAAAGAGGGAGCAACAGAGGAGGTGATGGCACAGGAGAAAACACTGAACTTCTTTCTTCATGTAAATGCATTCTCAAACTATTTTTGGTATTAGCAACCTGACCTGAAGTAATAAAAAAATTCAACTGTATGAAGAGATGGGTTTTACTACATTTTCTATATGCAGGGATACTGAGCATTTTCCATCTGATGAATTACTGAACATGTTCATGATCTTTAAAGCCAGCTCCCAGGTCCTGTAAAAAATGAAACAAAACCAAAAACAACCCCAAAGGTATCATGATTTGTGCAGTGAACTTGATGCTATTTTTCCCCACAACCACAAGCATGGTTAGCAGCTATCCACAATAAGAGCACTTTGCCTTCATACATTTTTAGCTGATTTTACTGTAAACTTTGCATGTAATATATTGGTTTTCATGGTTGAAAGAATATCATACCAGAACCTGTAAAGCATATCCTTAACTGTCACCTTTTGATGGCCTTTCAGCAGAAAGATGAATATAGAAAGAATGGAAATAAAAAGTATATTCATCATAAAAACACCATTTTTGATAGACAAATTGGCTCATTTGATGCTATTTCATAGGACAAAGCAATGAATAAACAAAGAGATTAGGCTGCTTTCTGAGCTTTCTTGATGGTTCCTCAGTTGACAGATGGGTAGTATGGGGAAATAAACTTGCAGTGCAATAACTCTGATGGCTAAAATATTTCAGCCTCCAAAACCATGACTCTAGAATCTTTCACAAGTATTACATTTACTAGAAAAATAAGGTTACATTCATTATAGTATCTATCTGGCACTTAGTATAATATAACCTGCTCTGAATGTTTGCTTTCAAATATCCAAATGGATGAGGGTTCTGAGTAGTATTTGAGATGAAATTTTAGTCAGCAAGATAAGATTTTTCATTTAAAGATAAACTGGCTTTGCCAGCTGTCACTAGCAATTGGCTTTACCTGTGAACTTCAAAAAACCCCAACCAAACCTGCATGCAAAAATACGTGTAACTAAAAATGTTATGTGCACATCCTTGAAACTATTCAGTTGTAAGCACTGCTCTTCCGCTGAAGTTCGGCTGTCTCATGGTCTTGTATTTTTGATATTTCAGTGTTCCCCAGCCTCTAATATTTTCTTAATTTTATTTAAATGCAGAATCTTTAAAACGCAGTTAAATGCTGGGTTTCTTTGAGATAAGTTGCAATTTCTTTTGTGTTTGATTTTCAGGCATCCTTAATAGATGCTCCCTGTGTTTAACTGAAGTACACATTGCTGAGAAGAGTGACTTTAACTTTTGAGAACAGAGGCAAGCACTTACAAGAGACTTTTCAGAGGGAAGGAGCATACTGTAAATGATCGGAGGAGTCTGAGATTTTTCCGTGACCATCAGTTAAGCAAGCACATACGCATGCAAACACCACAGTTTAACCATTTCCGAAGCAGCTAACTAATTTCAGAGTGTAAGTTCTGTTTTCAGAAGTCGTGTAATAACTTTGATGCAAGCTTTCATTTTGCTCATGGCTAGCTGTCACTCAAATCTTAGCCATAGGCTTACTATAGCTGAGCAGATTTCCAGGCTAATATGGCTGCTTCTGAGAACACAGTGGCCTAATTTTTACTACATCAAAGACTAGCCTGTGGTTGGGTATTAGATTTATCTAAGAGTAAGCCATAGACACAGGTACTACATCTAGTTTCTGACTTACAAAACTGTATAGCTGGAGTTTACATAATTCACCTATAGTTAATGTTCAAGAATACTTCTGAATACAAGCATTATATGGATGGGGCACAGCCAGCATCTACTGACCAAGCCTGCATGGCTCAAAAAAGTGGCATATAGTCTCCACAGATACATGAGGCCTCTGAGCACATGGAGAAGAGATGAGCATGCCTTAAAATGATTTACATGTGCTGCAAAAAGATTTTCACATAAAGAGAAACATTAACAATTTTTCTTTTATTTAAGGGAAAGGGAAAGCAGTGGCCAGCAACTGCAGCTTCCCTCGCAGGACACAGAGTCGCCTCTTCCTGTCAACCTGTCCACACTACCACAGCACATCACAGTTATGGCTCCAAAGCTTCAAACTACTCCACACAGGCCAGCTTCTGTTTTTACTGGGGCTCTGTGCAGTCAAACAGCTTCAGTTCAACACTGTCAATACTGGTGTCTGGAGCTATTTTTAAAAATACCCTGCATTGTCATAAATCAGCCTTCTGGTGTCCTAGGATAATCTGTTTAGCAAGTGGAGCATTTAGCTACTTCAGCCATAAATATATACATATAGTAGGCACTCTACCTTACATTTGTTGTGTAGAAGGATGAACTCACTGAAAGCATACACTAAATAAGCAGAAAACTGCTATTGTTTTTGCTAGAATATGCGGAATAGACGTTGTAAAATTAAACCACTGTCTCCTGTGGTTGTCAGGGGCCCTAGAAAGTCAGCTTTATATGTGCATAAATAACTAATGCTTTGCTTAGTCATCATCTATCAGATGGCCATTTCCTATGTGTGGGCAAAAGGACACAGTAGCATAAGGTCTTCTGTGCAGTTTAGATCTGTATGCTGATTTAGATCAGTATGCAGGCATATCAAAAAATGTCAGTGTATGAATTTTCACATCTCCAGTAACAAAGTCATGGGCCTGTTCATGCAAGTCTTTACCCACCGCACATTCAAACATGGCTTAACACGCAGCGTGGGCAGCAGCTCCGTGCTAGTTGGCATTTTACAGGAACCTCAGCTCTGCGCTTAGATGTAAAGATGGCTAGTAAGAGATAGTCTTCAAAATCAGAAGGATCTTAAACAGGGGATGATCAGTGTCAATGTGTCTTACCACAGTGAATCTTTCGCGAATGACACAAACTGATTGAATACAGACACTCAGCATTATCACATTACAACGAAACTTTAGCCCGCCACGTAACATTACACTACCTGTCTGTTTAGAAATTCAGAGTATTTTCACCTATGACATATGTCACTCTTTGAAAAAGTGATTTATTTTATTTTTTAATGCAAGATAAATTGCACAGTCTGTGACGGCAGAGCCTTCTGTGACTCAGCATATCAGAGCTTCCTCAGCATTTTCACTGGAAACTTGAGAGCTGAGGCACTGGCATGGAAACAAGATTTTATTTTTATCTGCCACAAAGGAAATCACTGTCTTTTGCTCTTATTTAGATTGGAGTGGGTTTACACTACCGTGACTACATTAGCTTAATAGTAATTACATGCGGGTAAGAAACACGGAAACAAAGCCCCACAGGTTTTACTTGTCTGGCTGAAGAAACAGGTTTTCTGAGATGCCAAAGTTTTATGCCACCTTTGAACTGTCTGAATTTGGTAGATTGTTCAACTATCAAAGTAACCAAGAGCAGGGCTGGAATTATCCTTGCAGACACTGAGAGATAGAATACCTTAATTTAACAGTTAAACATTTCATGGGCTTCATCACAATTCCAGGACATATTGCAAGGTCTAGATTACGTATCACTCAATGCCACACTGATACTATGCTACGATATTCTAGGAATTTTCTTCTAGGAATATTTCTGTTTTCTAGGAAATTTTCTGTAGCCCTCTGCCATAATTGAAGAGATTTCCAGGTATAGAAATCTTTATCTTGTGGATTTTCCAATATTGCAAAACTTTTTTAAAATGTTGGCACTGAACTTGATAGGAAATGAAACCCATTTATGCATCACCAGTGTTTATCTCGGAAACTAAAGCTTCATTTCAAAAGCATCAGAGATTTCATTTGGAGTTTTTAATTAGACTATCTATAGCAGTAAAGCTCATACATTTTGGGACTTATGCAAAATAATAAACCCATGATATATGTTAGTTGTATTATTCCAGATGCTAGTAATTGGCATTACACTGATATTATACTGATAAATAAATTCTGAAAGATTTAAGGGAAATTAAAATCAGGTTATTACTGTAACCCATCTTATACTCTCTCTTTTATGACTGCTGCATCTATTGACTTTCAAGCTGGTATCCTGTGTAGAAAACGGAAGCAAGCAGGGGTACCTGCACCAGAGTATTTTGTGTAATGACAAGGCCTTTGGGTAAAATGTGTCTACCATCTTGTCCAATTTGCCCTCCAAAGCTCCTCCTTTGTAGTAGCCATCACAGATTGGCAGACCAAATTTCCTTTTGCTGGTTCCTCATGCTCAGCATGCCTTATAGCTATTTCAATGCACAGTATATGCAGAATCTGACCTGCATTACTACAATATGCTACATTTTGTTGATATTTCTCAGACAGGGCTTGTGACTTGAAAGGGGATGCAATATACTTTCAGCAAGATGCCATCATACTTGCCAGCTTTGGGCTTTTTTTGGATAGAATTATATGGAAATGGGGTTACAAAATGGTTCTGATTGATGGAGCAGATGGAACACATCTGAGAAGCAGGTTTATTGCCATTTCTGAGAAAAGAAACACTAGGCAGTATGCTGGTTATTGCCACCATGAGTGGTACTGTAATTACTAGTACTCCACCTATCAATATCAAAAGGTAAAGGCAAAGAAGACGGGGGCCCTATGTCTGTCAAGATACTGTCCAACTGAAGCTTATAAGGAGACTGTTACTACAACCTGTCCTCTCTAGGAAACAGTGAGGGTGAGCAAAGACTCCAAAAGGGGTAAGGAGAATTGCAGCAACACAATGCCTTCTTTCACCTAACATCCTAGAAGAAGCTGCTACCAACTTCAAAATAGCAATGAGAAGCAACAATATGCAAGTTAGATGTCCGCTGGGGCAGTGAGCAGGACTTCTCACAGCATAGGGCATTTGTGGTGTGCCATAATTGAGGTTTGCTAGGTGTGCTGCAAATCCAGGAAGTGCAATTTGCACCTCCTTGTGCCAGAAACCGGATAAGTCAGATCCTTAAACCTTCAATTTTAGCTCCACTTTTGCCTCCTCATTGTTCTAACTAATACGATGTTATCATAGCCAGCTAAGTACCGCCAAGACCAGCTGCATAGCCTCGAGGTGAGAGCACAGCCAGGCTCACAGGGTGTTGAAGCTGAAAAACACCCACAGATTTAAGTGGAGCAGCTGCAAGCCGCTCCAGCTAACTCTAGGCAAAGAAGTTATGAACTGCACTAACTTAAATGGAGATAGATTCAACAGTAATCCAGTCTGTACAGCTATCAAATCATCAGAAGTCACATGCATCTGTATTTTTAAGTGTCAAATTTGAAACATCTTAAAGAGGTCAGAAGTTCAGAAGGAACAAAGCAAATGACTTCTAAAATATACCCCCCCCCCAAAACTAGTAAGTCCCCCAAACCGAGAGACTTAAAATAGGCAGCAACTTGAAATGCAAACCTAGTTCTCTAAACTTCAGTTAAAAAAAAGTGCTGAAGAATATTCTGTATCATTTAGGCCCCAGTTGTGCACACTGCAGGATGAGTGTCATATGTCTTAGCTTGTTATGGACTTGGTCCTGTGTAATAATAAGAAATAATGAAACCTATGTCTTTCATGAGACTCCATATATAAAAGACTTATTGGTGATTTTTGTAGTCGCAGTACACATTTACAGAATCAAGGCTTCTTTCCAATTTATTTCATTAGTTACTATAAATAAAGTATTTCATAAACCACTTTTTATCAATGGATAGGACTATTTTTTCTTCTGTTTATATTGGAAATTTAGTAAGTGGTGAATTAAACTGGGGGAGAAATTAGTTAAAATAATTTAATGGTTGAAAGACTTAGTAACAGCTCTTTCTCTGTGCTCTCCCATTGAAACCATGACTTGGCAATGGGGTGATGACTGTTCTTCTCCTTTCTGGTCTTGCGTAAGTCAAAACCTTGGTCTGACAAATGATATTATGAGAACAGTTATCTAAAACTGCCTGGAGCTCTCTGGAGGAATTGGGCCAAGAGACTTGGTGCTAACTCTACAAAAGGTAACAAAGGCTTGCAGTTGGCTATTGACAGAATAAGATTAGATTTGGTTCCCTAAATCTCGGGTAACTATGGAAAAAGAAGGCCTCATCATTTAGTAGCATTACTAGTTAGTCCACAACATCCTGTTCTCAAAGAGTGAGGATAAGGTTGAGACCCAGAGGCTTCCTCACCTCTCCAGAAGAACTGTAGGGAAACACACCAGGGTAATTTAACATTGACATGGAGGTCAGATATACGCTTTCCTTCCTGTATTCTATACACTCAGAATACTGCAGCTGACAGCAAGGAGCCCTCCTTTCTAACAGATGTCAGGTATATTTCCATAAATACTGAAACCAGGGATAGTTTTCTGAGCCTGATGTGAACAGCAGAGGTCCTAACGTTTACTGCATGCAATTTGTAACCTCCTCAGAAGGCCAGGATTACCAGCCTTACCCGCCTGTCAAGCACTACCCCCTTTTTGGGTCAAAGACTCATCAGAGTGGGGTTGGAGGATGAGCTCATTATTTCCAGTCTTCTCAGCAGTCTGCTCAGAGTATGTTTCTTGCATTCTCTGTGACGTAAATGGCATTGTTCGTGAAACAATATAACGTTTATAATGATTTGCAAAGCACTATGAATTGTGCATACTAAAGATACTCAACAAGCATTAACAACTGTTATTCAGTGCTTTTATAAAATTCCAAGGATATAGACTAATTATTTGTTGAACAATACACCCCCTTTTCCTATAATGGCCTCACTTAAACCATCTATCAAAACTTCAATAAATTGGCAATAGCGTAAGATAACGTAGGAATTAAAAAATATTTTAATCTATTTTGCTGCATCCGCAGTAGCAACATTTTCAGACGGATTTTGGTTAAAGTAAGGATTGAAAAAGTGTGTCCTTGCCAAATAATTCAACATTAAACCATACCGTGTCTGATTCCAGCGTGACCCGCTGTCACTCCACTGATTTAACTGGCATTACTCCCGATTCACCCCCGACCGAAGAGCCTGGTGTGCCACATCTGCACGTGACGAGCTGCTGCTCCTATCCGTGACAGAGCAAGGTTTAAGACGTGCCAAATCCTAGTTTCTACACCCAAAGCAAGGCTCCGCGGAGCTCAGAGCCTGAACCACAGGGCTCCGCAGCACCAGCCTCCTCGCCGGGGAGCCAGCGCCCAGCCGGGCCGGGCCGGCCGCCTGCGCCAACAGCGCCCCCTGGCGTGGCGGGCGGGGGGCCGCCGTCGAAGCCTCGTGTCGCTCTCCGCATGGGACTACTGTGCGGCCGGAGGGTGCTGGAAGCCCCAGGGAAGCCCTGGCTCGTCACAGCCGCTGCGAAGGGGAGCGGCTGCCCCCAGCAGCTGGCCCTCTGCATGGGTATCGGGGGAAGGAGGCAGCCGGAGGCGCAGAGACCTTGTTATTTTGAGGGACGGTAAAATGTTGTAGTGACAGTGAAGTGTTTCGGTGACTGCTCGTTCCAGGAAGCCTCATTAATACTAATTATAGCTTCTCATTACAGTCTCATTACATTTCTGTTAAGAAATAAATTAGAAAAATGCAAACTGGGGGATCTGTCAGGTCGATAATGACATGAGCTGAATAAAGCATGTGCGATTTTACAGAAAATCTTGAGAAGTGGGTTTGCAATATTTAATCTTGGAAACAAAGACAGTGCACCTGAAAATACTGCTACTAAGAGGCTGAAACAATCATCGTCTCAAAGTTAGGAACAGTAGTGAAACAGTAGTGGGGGAGAAACCATTTCAGAACATGAACACAAAGCGTTTCCAAAGCGAAGCTTACAAAGGTTAACAATCACTTCCTTCCTTAACACAAATGAAGTTGTATTAAAATCATATTTGCATCCCCCATTAATGCAGCTCCACAGATGATCAACTGATTTATATTACAGTATATTTAATAGGGTTTTTTTCCTTTCCCATTTCGTTCGTTTGGTGCCACTTCAGCTGTAGCTGTCACAGCAGTGGAGGTGATATATGGAAAGCAAATGCCTGGAAAACATAGGGTTAAAATACTTTTAGCCTAACTTAGATCTAAAATAGAGAACAATGTTTGGGTTGTAAGTCTATGGTGAGATAACAGAATTTAGTGACTCTACTAACACGATGGAATTATTTCTCCCCGCCCTCCTCCTTATCGGTTAGTTTGGAGACAGTGCCCCCCGAGCATCCGCTAGCTTCGGAAACTCCTTGTCCACATACCCGCTTTATAACTCTCCTGGAGTTGTAGTGTCTGACTCCCTGCATCAGCCAGTCGTGTGCCAGATCCTTGGAAACCACCACAGCTCCAGACTCCATTTTGAAACCGGGGGAAGGTTCACAACTGACCATGAATGCCCCGGGGGCCGGCACTCTCCTTCTCTCTCTCAAATAATGACCCTTATTACGCTCTTATATACGCTAAAGGGAAAGCAGGACCGCATTTGGGAGAACAACCAGCAAGTACAGGCTGCGTGTGACGGCGTGACTATGTTATCCTGGCCAGCAATCTGTTACTTCTCTCTCCTCATTCATATGAGCAGCGAATGGACAAATGTCCCTTTCACACTTTACTCCTCTGCTTTTTGTTCTCTGTCACCCACCCTTAAACACCGCTTAAAAGAAAAGAGCTGTAAATAGTTTGTAAAATTCCAGAGCCTGGGATGCGTTTACACCAGCCTATCTCTATCGGACAGAAGGGCAGAGCTGCCCTACCAGCCACAAAAGCAGTATCACTTACATCCTTCTGTCCTGCCATTACCTCTGCACGCTGGAGGACGTTTTGAAGTACAGATTAGTCAGGAGGCCACACTGGCATTTCTAAAGAGCTTTCCGCCATATTCTCTGTGTTATCTCTTAGCGCATAGTTTCACCCCACTCCTTTTCTGTGCTGCTTATAGCAATTACAACTCGAGTGACTCATTGCACCGCAGTTCTTGGAGTCACTCCCCCGTACAGGAAAATAAAAGCTTTTCCTCCTTGCTAAGAGATCCACTTTCCACTGGTACTTGAGCGGGACAGTAGCAACCCAGAACTCTCACACAGCACTTCTTGTTAAGCAGCTTTGTTGCACTTTAGTGACTTGGTAAGAGCAACAAATACACAAACTCAATTTCATTTTTACTAAAATGCTCACAGTGACACCCTTAGTGCAAGGAACTTCCTCCACTTGCATGTGAAGAAAGCCCCTTGTCCTGAAAGCTGAAGACTATGAAGTTACCCATGTACGCATTGGCTTTCAGATTCCCTTGGCCTTGCAGCTGTCACCTCCTGCCTGTGTGAAGTTCTGCGTGGCAATGAGGAAGAGAAAGAAAAAATACTGATAGAGAAAGTGGGATAATAAAAACATAAAATAGAAAAATATACTTAAAAGGAGCTCAGCAGCAGAATAACAAAACAAACTTTCCACTGAAAACAGTAACAGGAATCTAACCAAGACACAACAGTCTTGTTTGGAAACTGGAAGCGGAGCAATTATAGGAACATCTTGTTTAATCAGCGATACATAGGAAGTATTTTCTACTTACCCTCGTTATGGACTTAGTCCTGTAAATCATCACTTGCATAAGCATTTTGCACTTACAATGAGTACTAAATGCTTGGAAGATATTACGCTGTTCTTCAATTATTTATTTATTTTTTTTTATTAGGAGGCTGAAATAAAGGAGTAGGTTGTAACATCTGATTTTGAAAAAGAGAAAGATGCACATTGCATCCAAGCGATGTGGCAGTCTCCTTCTCAAGGAGGACTCCACAGATGCTGAAAACATTTGGATTAAAATATGAACTTCAGCATTTAGGCACATGCTTTTTGAACTGAGGATCAATCTGGCAAATAACAACATGCAAACTGTTCTTGTGTTCAACACTGAGCACGCTGTGGTTTACTTCTGAGATTAGGTGTTATTTTTAATCTTAACTGCTGGGCCTTCATTGTTTTGAAATGTGTCCAGATATCTGTAAATATTTACACACAAATGTTTTAAAATTCATACAATTAAGGACCAATTTAAAACCGGTGCACTTGCAGAAAAATGTTAATATGAAAATAGCTCTTATTACAGTGTTATTCATATAACAATTATGTTGCACATTAAATACAAATTATTATATATTCTTGTTCAGAAAAGCTTCCAACCTCTGATAGCATTATTTCATGGTTTACTCATGCAAAACCGGAAATAAAACTGGTTTAGTTTCCTCCACTAGAGGGAGGAAGAGCATTTTTTGTTGCTAGGCAGATTCTGAAGACAGTTTCATTCTACATCATTTAAAGCAATAAGCAATAATGTCAAAGGGGGGGGGGGGGGAGGGAGGGGAAGGAGGAGGAATAGAACAATTTAGCCCACTATATTATGAAGTATGAAGTAATTTCTAAAATGCTAAATCCCTGAAATCTAAAATTTCACTGCTGGTAGGTCACTTTCTGCAATCATTAGGACTGCACGATGAACACAGATAATTGAATTTAATATGAACAGTGGGCCACAGATCAATGGATTTATTACTCATATTTTTACTTCTACTTACTACACCATGTTGATTTTTTTAGACACGGGTGTTAACATATTTATATATAAATATAAAATCTAAAATAGCAAGAATTGCAGAAATTGCAACATTGAAAAAAAACAGTTACTAATTTGACAATGAAACTATATTGTGACCTATATTGTAATTTCCATTCTGTATTGACTGGAAAATGTTCTTACAGGTACTGCATGGTTTTCACTGCTTGTTTAGAAATCAGCATGATTTCTTCCACCCCACAGTCACCCTCTATCTCACAAGCTCAGTCTTATCTCTCCAAAGAGAATTTGACAGTAACTGCTCAGAACTTGTGGACGTTTCCTTTTCATATAAACCCGCTCATGATCCAGACCATGATACCCACTCAAATGATCTATCCCTTTTAGTACTATGGACTCTTGATCATGTTGGTTTGCAGCTTGTTGTATGGTAAAGAAACAAGCAATAGTGTTCTGTGTGCCTCACGCAGCACATGAGAACTGCTCCAGCACACAAAAGCATGAGACATGTGGTCTAGCTTTAGAGACTACTGAACAAGACCAAGTTTCTGATGCATGTAATGTCTTTTGGGAAGTGGGCGCAGGATGCCCAGTACCTACAGGACTGTCATGGATGGCATATAACCAAAGGTTGAAATGTTGACTTGGAACTCCGTGAAGACCAGTACTGCAGAAAGGGTAAAGAAATGTTGCGAGAGGGGTACCAGCATAGCACTGAAAGTTTAACAGAGCTTGAAAAGTTGCAAATATTTTGTTACATACTGAGACACAAACTAAGCTGAAGGCAACAATTGGTTAGTTTGTGCTTTTACTGATTTCAAAAGAAGCTCTCTGTTTACTGCTCAAGAATGAAATCTTAATGAGAAAACACAACCCAGGCCTTAATAGAAATGTTCTAATTTAATTTTGAAATTTACAAAACAGTCACAAATAAACGAACCATAAAATATATTTCTATTCTGCACTCCTGTTTATATGTATTTAAATTTCCTGAAGAACTTAAGGCAGTTTAATAAAGCTTGAAAAATGATGGTCCAAGGATTACATTCCTTTTCCCTATCTGTTTAGGGAAAACTGTGGCCATTTAAAATGAGTGCTACACAGACAGATTGGAAAAACCCCAGCAGAACAAGCAAGAGACATGGGAACAGTTACTGAGAAGGAAGGAGTGACTGTATCTTGGACACGTCATGTCAGCTGTTGTACAAATAGTTCTGGCTAAACTCACACAGAGATCTCTGTTGCAGCATCTCAGGGTTTTGGTGACCTAACTCAGATCAGTCACACTCTGACCCTCCAAAATGGCCTGTGCAGCTTTGGAGAGTGCAAGAGCAGCAAAGTCCAGGAACTGTGAAAGAGAACACCCCAGCAGCTTCCTGCAACAAGAAAATACCTCGTTTGAGTACTGTTGCAGACAACCTTATGAGATTTGACCCACTAATCACACAGTGCAATTTAGCTGTGAACATAGCTATCTACTGTAACTTGGGTAAAATATTTATAGCTCTCACTCCAGTCAGGGACAGTGTATAACTCTCCTTCTGTCTCTAATTGTTGTCTACTTGCTCTGTTCTCACGAATCATAATATTATTGCAGTTCTTGTGTTAAAAAAAACCCGATCTTTTCTGAAAAGATACTGCTTTGGAATTTTAGATATAAAAAGTAAAATTTTGATGTTTGTATTTCATAAAATCTATGATATTTTGTGAACTGTTTATTAAAAAATTGTAATACTTTGGCAATGGTGCTACAGAGAATAAAAAGAGAAACAGAAAAGAAACCCACACATTTCAAATCCATGCCAGATGAACTTAAAGTTTACAAGCATATGTACTTTACAAGCATGTGTTTTATGTAATACTTTAATACTTTCAAAATGTTTACAGATCAGGAGATTCTTTTGACCTAAGTGCCTGTCAAGAGAAGCGTAAAGGAAATTACAGAACAAAGCTAGCAATATATTTGAAACACAATACTTTATCTGCAGTAGAAACAAACTTAATGGTTTAAACAAGACGTGCAATACACTTACTTTGTAACTATTGAAGTAAAATATTTCAAGAGTGAAAATTAAGAAAGCTGCTGCACACGGATTAATGCTGTGATTTGAATGCCATGGACTGAAGGACTAAACCCTGATGCCACTTGTCATGGGTTCAGCAGCAGCAGTTGTTTTTCTCCTTCTTGGTAGCTGGTGCAGCACTGTGTTTTTGATTTTGGGCCTGGGAACAGCACTGATAACACCAGTGTTTTCAGTTACTGCTTGGTAGTGTTTTGGTCTGACCAAGGACTTTGAGTCTCATGCTATGCCAGGGAGGAGGGAAGGCGGGAGGAGGCAGAGACAGGACACCTGACCCAAACTGACCAAAGAGGTTATTCCATACCGCATCACGTCATGTCCAGGATGTGAACACGGAGGGCAGAGACCCGGAAGGGTGTGGTGGTGGACTGGGGGTGCACGGCATGGTCAGGTTTTTGGTACTGGGGGTTTTGCTGCTGGGGTGTGCACTGGTTGGGTTGGGCTTGGTGAGCAGTTGTATTCTCTTTCCTTGTATTTCTCTTGTATTATTATTGATGGTAGCAGTAGTGATTTGTGTTATACTTTAGTTACTAAACTGTTCTTATCTCAACCTGTGTGAGCTGCATTCTTTTGATTCTCCTCCCCATCCCCCCAGGGACTGGGGGAAGAAAGAGGTGGAGTGAGTGAGTGAGTGAGTGAGTAGAACTGTGTGGGTGGGGGGCTTAAACCATGACACCACTGAAAGAAATTGTTACCAATAAATTATATTAACTAGATGGGTGCTAATTTGATGTTACAGGAATTTGCAATTAATTTCATATATTTGCAATAGGTACAACCCATGACCAAGTCATACAGTCCTCTGTGCTGCTCTGGGATCTCTTACATGCACAGGTTTGATCCTGTGGAAGCTGCAGTGCAACTATGAGTCATATCAGAGGGCCCCTGAGTCCTTTCTCTCAGATCTGTACTTCTGATGTTTAAGCAACTGCAACCACACCCTTATGCTCACACCTTTTAAACCAGAAAAGTGAGATATCTCCATGTGCAAAACGTGTTAGTGTTACAATAGCACTTCACGCCTAATAGGATTTTTTTGATAAGATAGTTTATTTTACCTTCTCAATATGCAGCTTGGATTGCTAATGCACAAGGCTGAAATTACCTGTTTTATAACATCTTCCTTTGTTTTGTGAGGACGTGCCATTTCTCCTGTGACTTTCTGAAGCAGGGAGATAACTAGAAGGAGCCGTAGAACCATTTTACCATTGGCTTCTTCATTTACACCTGGAAGCCCAAGTTTGCTGCTGCTGCTGCACCACCTACACAACTTAAAAGTATGAGTTGCAGCCATTCAGTTCAGAAGCAGAAGCCACTATGCATACTCCTGCGTATCCAATGTACCCTATCAGCACTCTGGATGTCTTCTCCAGGTCAATGTCCTTTTCCCACTCACTCTCCCCCTTAATTCTTGCTGCAGTTGTGGCAGGAAGAATCTGGTCCCAACCCCTTGTGTGTGGAGTAGCAATATTCAGGTTTTCTGGGGGAATCTCCAGTATGAATCTTGACAAGGCACTGATGAAATAGCCACTCCACTCTGAGGCAAGACAATTGGCCTCTTCAGCATCCCCATCTGCTGAGGATCGTCCTTTTGTCCTTCTAATGCACTTGAGGGGACTTTCGCACCTCTCGCAGGATACACAAAATAGTATTTTGGACATGGTATTGCTGGTACTGATGTTGGATCTGGGAAAATTGGACAGGACCTCCTGATCCCTCCTGCGTCCATAGCTACTATAATACATCAGGTCTTGGAGAGGGAAGAAGGAGAAAAGACAAGTATTTATTGTCCAAATGGAAATGTCCATGCCAGCAATGACAAAAATGTTGCTTTTTCTTCCACTTTTGAATTCCATTGCCATGGTCTATCCTCAGTCTTGGGTGAATTTGAAGATATCAAGTTAGTTGTTTCTTACTTGGGTAAGACTGCAGCTGTCATTGGAGGAGACAGGACAATTGCTGAAAATGTTCATATTTGCTCAGGGTATTCTTTGAGGATGCTGTTTTGCGGTAAATCCACCAAAGATACCAAGGACTCTCTTCAGAAAGGCAGTGGGAAAACCAAGAGTATATGCGTTATTTCTGTTTGGCAGTCTGAAGCTGCCGAAATGCAGAGGAATCACAAGCTTTTAGGGTGTCATATGAGAGCTGTACTACTGTGCAATCTGTATGCCAAGTTTAAATATTATGTTTGGCTTGGTTTCCTTTCTTTTTTTCTTTATACCACTTTAACCCAGGCCCAATGTAACATTCCCATCTAAACAGAGAGACTCCTTCAGCAACATGAAGAGGTTCCTGAAAGAAAGAGGAGATTAAACCTTTAAGTACCGTAAATTACGTTTCTTTTCAACAATAACTGTGTAGCAAGAACGGACCAGGTTACTTGGTGATCCTTTGCACTGGTTAACAGTTCAGAGATCCAACAAAACTGGGAGCAAGATGCTTTTCCTGTTCTGTATCTTGATGCTGCAGGAACCAAGCTGCTATTTCAATTTTGTATTTCCTTATCAGTCACTGCAGTATTACCATTTAATGGGAAGTAGGGTGGATACTGAGTGAGAACTTTAGGGAGGAGAGTAATCAGCACTGCAGCCTTAGTAGAGGAGAAGGCGCCAGGAAGCTAAATCAGCGCTTTATATTTTCATCAATACACATTTTCAAAGGGCTGAACAATCTGAAGTCTCCAGCACAGCTGCCAGTTTGAGCAATGGGGATTAAGCAAGTGACTAAATCCCAAGGTGGAGAAAAAGCTGAGAAGTATGGTCTGGATGAATGAACTGCTAGATAGGTTGAAACTGGATGGATTGCTGGGTTTAATGGTTATAATCAATGGGTTAATGTTCATTAACTTCACTGGAACTTGGATGGCGACACAGGATGAACCTGCAGCAGATTTTCAGACAATACTGACTCAGAAGAGGATGGTTCTCAAACCAAGCGGTGGACTCTTCAGTTGAGAGGACTTTGAGAAACTTACAAATTGGTTCAGCAGAAACCTGATGAAGTTTAACAGAGAGTACAAAATTGTGCACATGGGATTGAATAGTGCCAGGCACCAGTGCAGGCTGCCTGAGCAGCAGCCCAGCTGAAAACCATGTGGCTGTCACAGTGGACACTAAGTTGAATATGAGCCAACAGGGTGTTTTCATTGTGAATCAAATGAGCCATAGAGTGAGCTGCATTAGGAAGGGAGCATGGACAGCAGATGAATAGAAATTATTATCCCTCCTTAGTCAGTGCTAGTGAGTCCACAACAGATATAACGGTCCTGTTCGGGGTTCAGTTCAAGAATCAGTTCAAGAAGGATGTTAAGAAACAGGACAGGGGCATGTAGGGCTGTTGAGATGATAAGCAGCCTAAAGCACCTGACTTGAGAGGAGATATTGAATAAGTTGGGCTTTGGCAAAGCCTGGCAATGAAGCAAATAAGGGCAGATCTGTTAACAATCTAAAACTACCCGAAGGCAAAGACAATTGACCTGAATTCTTCTTCCTAGCAAATGGGAAAACAAGGAGCAAAGGCCACAAATTGAGCCACTGGAGTGGTGACTGGATGCATGTGGCTGTGCATGGGTGGTGCCGCACAGAAACATACTGCCCAGAAAGTCTGTCTAATAATGGGAGGCTTTCAAGGGCAGCTTAGGCAGAGCCGTGGCTGACCTGAAATACAGTAGGGTCACAGTCCTGCTTCCAGAGGAGGACTGGGCTGGGTGGACTCTAGAGAACCTTTCCAACCACCCCTTCTTTGACAGTAGAAGTCTAAGCCACCTTAATGGCCCCCAGATAGTAAGTAAAATGGAGTTATCAATTCCTTCTACTCCTGCCTCCCTCCCTCTTTCCATCCCTCTGCCCCTTCTCTCTTTAAGTTAGATTATGACATAAATTAACATAATGTTTAAGAGACTAATAAAACACCCTTCCTTTTCAGTTGGGGTTACTCAGCTTGCCATCCAACCATTTTATACAGTTACAATTTCTGAGGCACCAAGGTCCATCAGGCTTGGTTTATATCCTATTTTACTGGATCAGGCATTTCATGCATCGTAGTTAAAAACTCCAGACTGTTTTTGATATCGCAGAATTGTCCTTCCCATTCTTACAAAACAGACTTTCACACTTATTGAACATAATTTGCACCCTCGCTGCTGTATCTGCACTATTTAGTGGTTAAAATTCAAGTAGATCCATACATACTCATCTTCCCAAGAGACAACATAAAACCAAGATTTTACCCCAGAACCACAATGACATAGGAACCAGAACTGCTGACACAGTATGACACAGCTAAGTGAATTCTCCATCAGACCAAACTATAGAAACAGAGCCTCGGTTACCACAGGGATTTAAGCACGCAGGTGGCATCTCATGTACTGGAGGAAACTGGAGTTAACAGCCAGTCAAACAAATCATTTTGTGACCAGTCAGTCTCACAATCCACAACTGTAAATCTGTTTCTGTGGTAGGTTTAAGAAAGTATGTTAGCATGCAAGATGATTCACAAATCAAAATGCATGTGTCTCAAACCTGGGCAATACCACTAGACAATGAACAGCAAATTACAAGTCCCTAGTACTAAAGCTTTTAAGAAACAAGACTCCAGCCAAAAAGCTAGTGCCAAAATTGAAATCTGGGATAAAAATGCCCATACACTTGGGCAAAGTGTTGTAAAACACAAAGTAGCTGAGGGAGATGTATACTTCAGAACACCATAATCTTTTCAAATGGGAAATCTGGTTTTGTTTACAAAGAAATAAATGAATCCAACCACAAGTCTCTGACACTAGGCTACTTATTTATTCTGGAAAAGGAATATCTTTTTAAGACTATGATGCAAAGTAGTATAAGAGTAAAGTAAAAACTGAAGCCATAGCAATAGCCCATGGTCTGCCACGCACTTGAACCAAAACCAGATAAAAGTGTTTCAATAAGTGTGACGGACTAGATATATGATGGAACATTAAACATTTATGAAAAACATAAGTGAGATTTGCTTGTGTAAATGGCAGATAGGCCAAAGAGTATGGTCAAACAGAAATCTAGAAAAAATACATAAAGACCCCCAAACAAGTCTTTTTAAAACCCCAAAACCAATTCTCTTTTAACAGATTGTGAACCACCAAGTTATGCACATAGACAGCATGTATAATAGCATGATAACATTCCAGTTGGTCTCTCCTCATTTTGTCTTCTCACAAACTACCTCGTACATGTCCTTCAACAGCCTTTATTTATGCTACTCAGTGCACTGCTGTAGGACACAGATTCTGTGGTGATGAAAGTTTTGTACAGTGTCATACAATCACTCTAACTTGGTAAATTATTTGCAAATAGTCAAAGGAATGTACTGCAAAATGCATACCTCATTAATGTCAGATTGTTCAGAAAGATACAACTGGGGTCTGGGTGATGCTTTGGAAAAAGTAGGAGCACATTTCCGCAGCTCTCCTCCTAAGCGGGAATATTTTTGAAGCTTAGTTATTGCACAAATAAGGTACTATACCATAAAGCTTTCAAACTTCATTCTTAGGGTGGTTTGACTACATAAATTCAACCGGCCTCTCTGAAGTAAATACAGTCCAAAGGGCATTAAAATCTTGATACTGGCTGATTGTATTGGGCTATATCCTTTCTCTCAGATGTAGATTCCCAGTGATAACCTGTGCAGCAATAAACTTCATTCAGCCACAAGAGTGTGCCTGTGAGAGGATTGCCAATCTCCTCCGCCAAACCAGAATTAGCCGGTATCGCAGGAATGAAAGAGCGTGGAGATTTGAAATTGCAGGGAATGGAGACAAGGCAGCGCGGCAGACGAGCTGCCCGGGCGACAAGAGGCCCGCAGCCGGTGCCACGCTTCTACAGAGAATAAGCCCCAGGGCAGCGGGCAGGGGCGAGGCTGAGCTGGCGCGGCCGGCTGCGCGGAGCCGGGCGCAGGTGGACACGGGAACCTGCAGCAGCTCTCGAGGAGCGGAGCAGCGCCGCGGGTTTGCCTGACGGCGGGGGCTCGGCGCCGTGGGGGGCCGAGGTTGCAGCGCTGGCGGGGCCCGGCGCGGTGAGTACCTGGGGAGGAGCCGGGACCCGCCTCACGGCACCGGCCCCGGCACGGGTGCGGGCGGGAGAAGGCGCAGCAGCCGCGCCGCCTGCGGCAGAGGCGGGCTGGGCTGGGCTGGGCTGGCCCGGCGCGGTGCGGTGCGGTGCGGTGCGGTGCGGTGCGGTGCCGTGCAGCAGGACCGCGGATCTGCCCGAGGGCAGCGGGAAGCGGTGGCTGCCCCTCCGCGCCGCGCTGCTCTGGGAGCGCCGCCGCCGCAGGGTAACTGCCGGTCATCCTTTGTGCTGCGGCGGGCGGCGCCTGCAGCCGCGCCGGCCTCCCAACACCGCCCCGCCGCCCGGCCCCGCCGCCGTCGCAGCCCCCGCGGGCCGGGGAGGCCGCTGCGGCCCAGCCCGGGCCCCGGCCACAGCCGCTCGGCGGCAGGCACTGCACCCCCCCCGCCGTCTGAGCAGCGTTCTGCAGTACATGAGCTTGACTTGAGCGGTGGGGAGCGCGTAACGTGTACAGCTCCCATATTTATCATCTTGCGGGGTGGGAGGTAGGGGGAAGAGCGTCCCCTGCCTTGGGGCTGCTCCTGTAGCATCCTGTCTCCGTTCACGGAATAGAGGTAGAGCGCCTGGTGCGAGCTGCCTATTCCCTTGGCGCCACGGGGAGAAAAATCTACTCTGTGAGCCCATTGGGGCTATTCCCGGGGACGCGGCACCGCTGGTGTGTATCACCGGGGCAGCGCAGTACCGAAGGGTCTCCCGGAGAGGTCTGAGCGAGACCTGGGACACGGCCTCCGGGACAGCCGAGTCTGGGAAAGGAGCTGCCGACGACTTAATGCGAACTTGTGACCCTGGCAATTAGATTAGCGTTTTAAGCATTTAATTTCCCTGGTTTTCTCCTCCTTCCTGGGCATGCACAGTTACCTGCTGGGATCTGCAAAAGTTGCTGGTGTCCACACCTCCAGTGAAGCCACTGACAACTGAAGTGCTAGGTGTATTAGCAAGCTGAAGTTAGACGGCCAACACTTCCAACATCCAAAATAAACTACCTTTTTAACAATTTTATTTTATATGTCTTCAAAAGACAAATAGTTACATGTGGCATGCCTACTGAGAACACTGAAACCAAATCCATTACTATTTATAGTGCATTTATGAGTTATCTGTTGGAAGTGCCTTTCAACTATAATTTTACGTTATACTTGAGCCAATCAGGTACTGGAAGCAGTCAGCCAAGTATATGTGAATTATTATTCATTGTGTGGACTTTTTACATCAAGATCAGATGTTTTTCACTTATCCATTTCAACTACAAGCTGGAGAGCCATAGCTCCACTACAGGGATGCCACAGTGAACCTGGGTGTTTTGCGGCTAACTTTGGTTGTATTACAGCACCTGCAATTGTCCCTAAAATAGCTCATGAGTCAGGGTTTCAAGAAAGCTCAGCATCTTTGTGGCCACTAATGTTTGGTCCAGTTTTCAAAGAGCTCTGCGTATTGCATGCATACGACATAAAAAGATTTTCTGAAAAGAAAATCCCCACCCAACCCCTAGTCCTTCTCCAGGTGACCGAACAAGAATTTGGGTTCCTCTGCCTTTAAACACAGTCCCTTGAGTGGGGCTATACTCAACCACTGTTGCTGCAAGTGGGTCTTCACATCCTTGCTCGCTGGGGAAATGTGGCTGGCTTCACAAACCAGCTGCTGTCGTTTTCATTGAAGTTTCTCTAGGATTTCACAATTGCAAAGAGCCCCTTAGGCTTCTTTGCTTGCTATGATGCTGTGTTCTTGGCAATGTAATGCCAATGTGGTGTGGGACGAAGGCTGAGGGCAGATAAAGTGCGTTTCTCCCAGGTGTGATGGGCCACAGAGTGGTGAGTCAACAGTAGAGAGAGGACCCAGATATACAGTCCTTACTTCTTCCAGAGCCTTAGAGCTTGAGCAATTACTGGAGATGATGTCACCTGCTTTTGAGTACAGTCACTCTGAACTTGTGACGTTAGTGGAAAGTTAGTAGTATAAAAGTAGTAATAAGCAGGAATACAGTTCAAAAGGAAAATACATATATTTTCTGAGGATTTGCGGAGGTTGATGCAAGCTTGATGTCAATTTGCATCTACTCAATCTAAGCCTGTTCTGTCAGTAACAGTGCAAAGATGAGTGTCACACATTTGCATCTCAATCATTTTTGCTTTAAATAATTTAAAATATATTAAAAGTATATATATTTCCTGTTCAAAAAAGAAACATTTGTATTCAATATTAGTATTCAGGTGCACGCAAAACCAGTCAAAAGCATGAAAGAGAAAGGTGAAGCTCCGCATTTAATCCTGACTCTGAATCTTCAGTTACATAATTTTGTTTTCCATTATCGAAGATGTACTCTAATATCCATCTTACATTTTCATTAATCTTGCACAGAGCATGTTTAACAGCTTGCAATTTGTCTTCATTCTGCCACTTCTCATTCTTTCCCATTAGCATGGTTATTCACTGTCTTTATTACCTTTATGCAGTTAGTATTTCTCTCTCTTGTGAGTTGGCTGAATCCTCCATAAGTAGTCATTTAAACAACATCAATGGGGAATCTAGCTGCAAGTACCTTAATAGGAAAGAGTTGAGATGTCGTCTTTAAGACCTACAGCAGAGGAAGGATGAAGTACGATTTTAACTAAGGCTGTCCCAGGCCATCTTCTCATGTTCAAAAAAGCCCTGTACCCCTGCATGGCTCCAGCTTGTTGCTCTGCTACCTCTCCTGCCTCAAACACCCTGTGGGACCTCCATAAAGTCCTTTAAATATAAGCCCCCTTCTCTCTGCCTCTTGATTTGGAAAGATAAAGCCTGTAAGTCATTTCAGGGTGTGTTTCTACTGGCACCAAAATGTGGACTCAACAACTGCTCCCAGCTTATCTGCTCATGCAGCAAGTGTTAAATGTGCCCAGTTCTTGTTCTTCCTCACTGTCACCAATACCTTCCATGGCTGATTTAGGACTACTGACACCTGAGTTTGAAAACAGTATCCATCTGTGAAAATGTCATACCAGGAGTACAACATATTTTAGCTTCAATCCATGGTATGAGGCAAACCAGTTTGCTCTTGGAGGAACCTACATCTTCAAGCTGCCCTTAGTTACACATACCTGTACTGTAAGAGATATGTGTCACTTAACTACAAAGGTAACTTATCCAGCAGCCAGTCTGGAGAGGTTACATATATTGGCAGGTTTTCACTATTTTCTGTGGAAGAAATGGTAGCTTTGACCAATCAGCTCTGACTCCATTGATGTATTAGTACGAAATACTTCAAGGCATTCTCTGTGTGTTTATCTAGCAGTAAGAAAAAAGTAGAATGGTTTGGAAAGGTAGTAACTTGAGAAGCAAAATATGTTCAGATATTTAAAGAGAACAGCCCAAATTTTCAGTTAGCACAGAATCTGAGTTGCTCCATTCACTGCCAGTTTTCAATAGCGAGGAACTAGCCATACCTTCTGAGGGTTCACAAAATACATAAAGAGCATCTCTCTTTTGAGTGTTGTGAAGCTGATGGCTCTTTTTATTTCTCTGGAGAAGAAAAGTAGACAAAAAATTACCATCTCTGGTAATTTGTATTGTTACATTTCTAGTATCCATGGAAACCTACTCGGTGCTCCACAGCTGGGCAAAATTTCAATGTGTCGCAGCAGGACTGGGATGGAGGGAAGGCTGGGTTCTGCACCTTGCCTGTTAATCAATTAAAAACGGTTTTGAAATTATTTTCACATTGTGTCACAGTCTTCACTTAGAGTAACAATGGAAGAAATCAAAGTAATCAAATTAAGTTGTTATGGTCTGATCCTACACCCACCTATGCACATACGTGCCGCTCAGTTTGATTCTGATAGGCACTGACATTGCTTTGGAAGAATTCTTTGGTTTTAGTAGGATTATATGAATTAAAACGATGGAACTGAAAGCATAGTAGCAAACTGTCAATCTGACTCAAATAAAAAGCTTGCCAGGGAGGTATTAACAATCCCCTTGTTACAACTTATGTAAGCACAGCATTTTGAAAATCAAGAACCTTAAATCCTTATCTTTCTCTGGCTTCACTGTTGTTCTTCCACTACTAAGAAAGAAATACATCTCAAAACTGGTTTCCTCTGGATAGAGTGGTAACTTCATCTATCTGCCTCTTCAGGATTTCCTTTCTTTCCCCCCCCCCTCCCCCCCCAGCTTTATGAACTTGAATACAAATCTTTCTGGGATAGCAGAAGGTAATACAGAAGAGGAATATACAGAGAGAGACCAGTCTTTTTTGCCACCTGTCAACCCATGAAGAGTGAGTGCTCTCAGCCACCGAAAAGTAAGTATATAGTAATGGAAATAATGCAGCCTATTGTCATGCTGTTAATAATCCTGCATAGGCAGCCATGATAATAAGGTACACAACAAAACCCCATTAATTGCGGAGCTTTCTAAGCGTTTTACATTTAATCAATGAAAGCCCAGTATTCGCTTTACAACTGCACTAAACCACAACGGTGAAATATGTTAGTGATTTATGCTATTCACTATAACCAAACAACAATATCTGAGCATTTTGTATGTATCTTGAAGGTATTTACTGTATTTGTTTCAGAATACCTTGGAAAAAATGTATGCTAGTCGAGAGGATATTGGATATGATTTTGGAGATGACTCAAAAGTTGGAAGTAAGCCAATTAAGCCTAATCCAAACATCGATGGAGGATGGGCTTGGATGATTGTGCTTTCTTCTTTCCTTGTGCACATACTTATCATGGGGTCCCAAATGGCCCTTGGAATACTCAACATGGAATGGCTTGAAGAGTTTAATCAAAGTCGTGGCTTAACAGCATGGGTTAGCTCCCTCAGCATGGGCATTACACTTATTGTAGGTATGTTGCAGCCTAATTTATTTCAAAACTATGTAAGATTTTTAGAATATATTTGCCACTCATCCCTCAAGTATTTTCTTACAGTTTTCCGTTTTATTTGCAGAGTTGCCCAAGTTGCCTTTTTAATGTCAACAGGATGAATTTTACAAGTTAGGGAGAGAAAGGGAACAAGAGGGAAGATGATAGAGAAGACAATTACTCCAGGAGACAGCATGGGCAGGAAAGGATGGCTGTGACTTCAAGGTCTCACTAGAATTAAGAAAACAGATGATCTGTGAAGGTTGTGGTCCTCCCTGTGCTATTATATGGGAGGAGAAAATATTGATTTCGGTCAGTTTATATTTCCGTTTGGCAGCTGAACTGAAATTTATCTTTTAAGCTATAGTTGGATCAACCCAAAATAATACCTGGAGGGGTATGTTTGTGCATACATGTATATACACATCTCTGTCTTCCCTTCTTTGTAGGGCAACTGCGATTTTGGGTCTTGTGGGTATATGCTAAGTATTCAGTTGGTTGGTCGGTCAAGTATTTCTTTCCACGATTTTAAACAATAATAGGGAAAATAAAATTAATTGCATGAGCAGCCTGATGTTTAATGTTTTGTTTAAAACATTGAGTCTTTCTGTGAAAATTTATTAAACATTGTAGAGAATTAAATAATTATAACATTTTCCCATGTTTTTTAACAGGTCCTTTCATTGGTTTATTTATCAGCATGTGTGGGTGCCGCAAGACAGCTATAATTGGAGGGATACTGAATGCCCTAGGTTGGATACTGAGTGCCTATGCCTCAGATGTGCACTACCTCTTCCTTACGTTTGGAGTGACAGCCGGTAAGAGCTGAACTAGCGTTTGAAAGTTCTTTCAGTTACTTTTTCATTCCTTTGAAGGTGATCTGGGAGCGTAAAGAGGGAAGTTACACTGCAAAGTTAGTCCAACTTTTCTTTCACGCTCTTTGCAGCCTCAGAAAACTTATTATTTACTCACTGGTTTGGGCCCAGTGACTTCTGCTGTCATTTATATCTGCAATGTAAAGATGGTATCATCAGTTTCTTCCAGGCAAATATATTAGAGGATATTTTTAATTATAAGTTTTAATGTAACCCAAACTCTAAGAAGTGGAACTTAAAGATGTTAAAGCACTGTTGAATCTAGCTAACTTCTCTCTTCTTCACAGGAAGAAACTGCAAATGTTTTCTGCAGGAGTTGCTCCACATTAATAAAATACCAGATTATGCTAACTATGTACTGCTTCAAAATCCATTTGAAAGGGTGTTGTGGGTTACTGCTGGTGGGCAGCTAAGCCCCAAAGAGCTGCTCGCTCACTCTCCTGCAGTGGGATGGAGGAGAGATTCAGAAGGGTAAAAGTGAGATAAAGACAATTTAATCAGAGAATCATAGAATACTTAGGGTTGGAAAGGATCTTAAGATCACCTAGTTCCAACCCCCATAATAATAAATAAATAATAAATAATAACAAATAAATAATAATTGGTAAAGCAAAAGCAGCATGCACAAGCAAAGCAAACTAAGGAAATAATTCACTGCTTCCCATCAGCAGGCAGATGCTCAGCCATTTCCAGTAAAGCAGAGCTTCAACATGTGTAACTGTTACTTGAGAAGAGAAACACTAGAATTAAGAATGTCCTCCCTTCCTCCTCCTTTCCCCCAGTTTTATTGCTGAGCGTGACACCATCTGGTATGGGGTATCCTGTCGGTCCCTTCAGTGGGGTCAGCTGTCTCATCTGTGTCCCCTCCCAGCTTCTTGTGCACCCCCAACCCACTCACTGGCAGGGCATGTAGAAGAACCCAGTATTATCTACTTAAAACACCATTTCATTCACTGTTCATTTCTGGAAAGTTATACTGTTAATAGAAAAGAAAAATGTTCACATGATCCAAGCTGAGAAATACAAAATTTGGCCTTTGATTATTATCTGAGCAACACGAAGCAATTTAAGGGGCTTTGAGATACTATTTACTCCATGGATAACATGGCCAGTTACGTTTGCAAGTGAAGCATGGTATCTATGTTGTATGTGACGCACAGATGCATGACGAGAAAACCAAATTGTTTGCAATCCTAATAATAGCTTCAGAACCCCTGCATTCCCTCAGGCTGTCCTTTCCCAGAATTTCATAGGTATCTGCAGAATTTCTTTACATAATTTTTTATCTAGCTCTCTGGATGGAAAAAAATGAAACTGGCAAGGATTGTTGTGGTGACTTCTCCTACCACCATACCAAAGGTTTCAGTGATGTGAATTCCTGAGCGAAGAACAATAATTACAGGCAGGGTTCTGCCCTTTCTGGAATTTCTGTTTCCATATATATAGAATATAATCAATCAGACAGGAATCTATGCACTCTTTCTCTCAGGCCTTGCTGCTTTTCAGAAGGATCATACACAAAATACCAGACAAAAAGGCAGAGATTATAAAGTGGACTTAAAGAGGGGTGAAAACCTCATTTTCAGAAAAAAGCAGAGGCAAATTTTTATGTGAGGCGTAGATGTGAGTTGCTGCTGCAGGAATAAAACCAGTGTAGAGATGCCTGAGATTTTTCTTCCGGCTCCAGCAGACCTCCACTTACGATGTCCTCCCTTGCCATGCCCTCGCTCATCATCCCTGCACTCACGATCTCCTCACTCACTCATTGTCTCAGCCCCCGTCCACTCACTCCCGTCCCCTTGCTCACAGTCACCTCACGCACCACCTCAGGGAAGTGTCTTTCTTGTTCTCCGGGTCACTAGATATAAGGCTGCTCTTCACTTACGGTGGCCACCTCCTGCTGCAATTACTTCTGGGCCTCCATGCAAGTGCTTGTGGGCTTACTCATGGCTCCTGTTCTCCCTGGTGGTGACTCACTGTGCCAGATGCCCTCACACAGTATGTGTCTATGACCCCAGCTTTGTCCCCTGACCGCAGCCATCCTGCTGCCTCAGCTCCCATCCCCAAGGTGCCCCTCACCTCAGAGTGGTTCCCCACCCCCAGCTCCTCACAGCCTTGTCCCCTCACCTCCTGGTCAGCTGCTTCATCCAGCTCCATGGGCTCACTTCCCTGCAGTAGCAGTAGGGTGGAGGAGCCTTCTTCCCACTCACCCTTCCTGGAGAGCTCCCAGGTGGGTGCTGGAGCCTCTGTCAGCAGGGAATCCCCTGTCTAGCGGAGGGCAAAATGTCCACTGAGGCCCTGTGTGGTGCAAGGCAGGTAGAGCAGATCCATGCATGCAGCTGCCATGATGATGAAGGTCATGAATCTGTGAGGAAAAGGAGTAGGGAGGCCTGTGGCCCTGTGTTTACCTGTGGAGGGGGCACGCCTTTGCATGGAGTAGGACTGTGTTTTGCTTTGTAGTCTACAGAATGAAAAGGTAATTTAAAAAATGGCTTATTTCAACCTGATCATGTATTTACATAGCAAAGAAGTACATATTTCTAACAGGCGAAACAGGTCAGCTCTGACCATGGCACATTGGTGTGTTGTTGAGGTGGTTTTTTTTAGGCTTTGCTGGAATAAACTGCTCTTTCTCCAATGTAGCTGCACACAGCTTCGTTACCAGCTATTTTAGGGAAACTTTTAAACCCAAAACACTCTTCTAAATTATGATCACAGTGATTTTGGAAGCATCTTCTGCATACACCTCTTCCAGACCAAATCCTCTCTGTCACGAACTTGCTGTGAGAAAAACTGTGAAACTCTTACCTTTAATGATGTATTTGCACAACTCTCAACACTTTCTGCTTGAAATGGGTACTATCAATACCCTGTTTTTAAACTACAAATGAGGGATTTTCTGCAGAATGAGAGATCTGCCTTTAAAGAATATGACTGTGTAGCTACTGTGTGGCCCTGCCTGGACTTCCCTGGAGTGCCCAGATGGAAACCCGGCAGCCACCCAAAGTCCCAGCACCGAGCTAACCCCCCTGTGCCTACTCCTGAAACATCTCATGGTCACTGTGGCTCCACAGCTACAAAGCAAGAACAAAAACTCAGTTTGGGTCTTCATTGCTGGTGAACTTGGGCGAAAACAACAAGATGTGCCCACTAAGCAATTTCTGGTTGCTGATATAGCCAGATGCAGGTATTACAAGTACAGATACTTCAAAATAGGGTTTTATGTTTGTCCCCACATTAACTGCCACTGACTTATTGTGGAACGCTTGGGACTTTCCAGCGGTGTAATGCTGAAGTGAGGTAAAGGTTTTATTTTCCATCTGTTTTAGTTTTTCCAGCAGTTAAATAGCAGTATTGTGTTCTTACTGGCATAAGCATTGCAAACTTAGGAAAATACTGCAAGAGAGAAGTGAGAGCTAACATGAGAATTGAATATTTATTCTCGCTTTCATCACTGTGCTTGCCCACAAGTTGGGAATAAAACTGATGTGTTTTTCACTGCATTTTATCCTGTTAGCAAAAGAGATTGATTTTGGGTTTTGTTTCCATAGGCGTTGGAAGTGGCATGGTTTATCTGCCTGCAGTGGTCATGGTAGGGCAGTATTTTCAGAAGAGAAGAGCCCTTGCGCAAGGACTTCAGTACCACAGGAACGGGGTTTGGAGCTTTCCTAATGACTGCGTTACTGAAGTACCTCTGCATCGAGTTTGGGTGGAGGAATGCCATGTTCATCCAGGGTGCCATCTCCCTGAATCTTTGTGTCTGCGGGGCACTTATGAGACCACTCTCTCCCAAAGACGCTGTTAGTGAAAAGTATGTTGTGAGAAGTAACAGCGAAGATAACCAGGCAAAAGCTCTGTCCCATTCTGCAGAGACTATAAAATCTAATGGAGTCTTCAGTGAAGAACCAGAAAAAAAAGAAGAGGCAACAAATGAAGAAGTGCTTGGCAGTGTTCAGCACATAGAATCTGGAGGTAAATCCAGAGGTGGAAGGAGCATGTATGGACTGCGCATTCTTAAGACAGTGAGCCAGCTGACAGTTACAGTCAGGAAGGGCTTTGCAATATGGTACTCCAGCTACTTTGGAGCTGCGTCACTGTTTACCAATAGAGTATTTGTGGCCTTTATAATTTGGGCTTTGTTTGCCTATAGCAGCTTTGTCATTCCCTTTATTCATCTTCCAGAAATAGTCAAGCAGTACAACTTATCTAGTCAGAACAATATATTTCCTTTGACATCCATTATAGCCATTGTACATATTTTCGGTAAAGTGATTCTTGGAATCATCTCTGATCTCCCGTGCGTCAGCACATGGAATGTCTTCCTCATGGCCAACTTTACCCTGGTCACTTGCATTCTTACTTTGCCACTAATGCAAACGTATGTTAGCCTGGCTGTGGTTTGTGCTCTAATAGGATTCTCTAGCGGCTATTTTTCTCTAATGCCTGTTGTGACTGAAGATTTAGTTGGAACTAAACACCTTGCAAATGCTTACGGCATCATCATTTGTGCCAATGGAATATCTGCATTGTTTGGACCACCCTTTGCAGGTAAAAAGTTCAAACTGCTGACCAACAGATGTTTGTATAATAACTCTGTGACTCATTATATTATTAAGCTTTCGTATGTTATGAGCATGTGTAGTTAACAGAATTACAGCTGCTCCAGAATGGATGGTAACATCCAGCTTTATATTGTACAGATGTACAGGTCACATCTGCTGGGTACCATCTCACTATTCACATAGTACAAATTACAATCCTTGCAAATAACCTCAAATCTATTACAATCTATGTTTTCAATGGTATGTTTCCTTAAAATATTGTAATACACCTTCTTTAAAATGAGAGAGGTTTAACCTATTTAAATGTGTTTTGTGCTCTGTAGGCACTGTACATACTCATGCCTTGATCTAGATGAAAAAATGACAAATGGTTTTCAAGGTAGGCAGGTGTCTGTACCATAGTATCACCCCTAAGAACTATAAAGCGTGTTTGGGTGTCACCACTCTAAGCTGCCAACGGATGTGTTTATTTAATTAACTTTTAGCTTTGCCTTCTTTCATCCAGAAGTATCTACTTTGAGGACTGCTTTGCTCATAGTCTCTTTACTGCCATCCACAGCAGAGGGTAGAAGTGTATATATGTTGTCCCTTAAGTTTCTTAGGTTTAAACAAACATTCTTAAATTTTCTCATAGAAAGAGGCGGAGAAGTACAGAAGAGATGCAGGTACTGACTGTCAATACTATAGCCAGACTTCAGCTATCTTTTACAGAGATGCAAATCAGAAGAAAGCAGTAAGAGACCTTGTGAGTAATGGCTGTGGTCGACCAGGGATGGCAGGAGGCTGAACTGAAGCTATTAGAAACACAAGCAACCAAGAAAAGCGAGAATGCTCTCGCCTTCTCTCCCCACCTTTGAGTGAACTGACATGATTTATAAGAAAGCTCACTCGATCCCATTAAAAAGCAGCACTTTTTCTACCATAAATTCTTTCAGCATCTCTCAGTCTGTGCTGAACGTGTCTTTGTATGTGGTCATTAGTAACGAAGCAAATTGGTTGGTGTAAGAAAAGCTTCTGAACTTGAGAGTACATTGCAATGCAGCCAGCATGACATGAGGGAATTTTGCTAGTTCGGGCCCTCAAATATCTTTGAAGTAACTTTAATGTATTTTTGCAGAGGAATTAACGTTGGAATGAGACTACTGAGATTATATCCCTTGAAAAATCTTTTATCAGTATACAAGTCTTTGAGAAAGCTATTGAGAATGTGTTTGCTTGCAGAAAGCACAGCATTTGACTGCAGTAATGGACATTTTACAGAAACAGTAGCATGGTGGAAGAACTGAATGGTTTGGGGTTCCAGAATGTCTATTTTAAAGTCAGACTTGTGACAACTTGTTTGAAAAATGTACAGTTTTAGAGAGAAGGCTGCTTGGCTTCTTAGGAGGGCACATAGCTAAAGTCTCATTTTAAGTCTCCCGTGATACTTAAATGAAGGGAATAGGCTTTGCACTGGTTTGGGGTTCTGGTGAATGAACAAGGGATTTTGTAAATACATGTCCACTTGTAGCATCTAGAGGAGGAGACAGTTGCCACCTCTTTTTGTTTTTCCACAACCCCCCCTATAGATTTGACAGAAATGTCATGAAAGAAATGTGCAGTATTTTTCATGTTTTCCCATGCAACGTACCTTGTTGTCAAGCTTTGTAACAAACATGCTTTGTCCTTATTTTGCAGGTTGGATCTATGACATCACACAGAAATATGACTATTCTTTTTACATAGCTGGCTTGCTATACCTGGTGGGAATAGTATTTTTACTTATACAACCTTGTATTCAAAAGAAACAACCAAGAGAAAAGTCTACGGAAGAGGCACAAGTATAGAACAAATTCCAGGGTTTTTTTCAGAATTTTCTTTGTTTTCACATTTCTATTGTATGACATTATGAAGATGTTTTTCTTATGGGACCAACCACATTGAAGTATACTTAAGTGAAAAGCAAATGTGCACCAAAATGCTAATAAATTATTAGAAACATGTTTTTTAAGTAAGTTAAGATCTTTTACTTTAGAACTAACAAATAAGTGATTAAAAGCACCCTTCTAGTCTTTTAAACTTGAAACAATGCTAGAAGCCTGTACCCTTGCTTCTCTTTTTACTGCTCGCCCATGCACTACCCATCGGTGAAACTTCATTGACTGCAGCGCAGTTACTGCTGATTTATAAGAGAATTTGATCAGGATATGAATGATTTCTAAAAGCCTTTCTTACTACGTATTCTGTCTGATAAAACATTAGTTACTGAGTATGAGAAAATGACTGTATTTCTTACCTGGCTAGTCAAGTACTGTTGAAATACCTAGTACAAAAAGTCAATTAATTCAGTGTAATGAAGTTACTATTTCTATGATGCAAAACTGAAGGAAAGTACTTATATTTTTTCAGAAATTACTCTCTTTTTCAAGGATTTTTAAATTATCAACTGCATAATAAAGTAGCCATCCTCAGTACATAGGCTGCATTATAAATGCTGTGACACTTAATACTGCTGAAGTAAAACATAAAAGCAGAAACAAGCAACATATGAGAAATACTACCCTTATTCACAGTCTGGAAAATGTTTCTAGAAACAGTTGGAAGTCTGTGGTTGCTTTACCAGATTAGAGGTATTGTAGAACTTTGTAACATTGCAATTGACTCCTCCCATGGGACTCGTCAAGTAAACTACTGAAGAAAGAGAGCTATGCAAAATTGGCCAAATATACTTGTAAGAAAGAACAGGACTACAGCACACTAAATTTTGTTGTAATAACAACCAATAACAAAATTAGTAACAAAACCTGTTACATTATGAGCAGTTGTGTTGCTGCTTATAACGCACACCATGAGCTAAGACTGATCACCTTTGAGATGTTTATTCACTAGAAAATTAGATAGTGCAGAGCATGGCAGAGCTAAAGACCAGTTTAAAATATTCAAATTAATATTTTTAACATGAAATACCTGGTAATCAATGCAGAATGTTTTGTGTGGTGGTGTAGGACACATTTTTTTCAGCTTTGAGAGCTGAGTCCTGGTGTTAATTTTCCTATCAAAGCAAGGTAACTGTAGGGTTTTTTCCTGCTAGGTTTTTGAAAGCTTATTGTGACAAATCAAGTTCATAGTTTAACACTGATACACGCTGCTGGAAATCTTTAGAAGCAATTGATACTATTCAATTATATTGAACAAATATTGGGAAACAGTTCAGTATGCAACAATATCATTATACGGATCTTTTTCATAGCTGCAAGGTTGGTTAATAAGAAGTTCTGAAACGTAGTTTGTACTGTTCTATATTGCAATTCACCAGCTTCATAGTTTCACACTTGTACAACTGTTGGCAGGGTCATAACTTCAAAATGCATCACTGAAATGAGCCAAACTAAGAAACAAAACCTTTAGAAGCTCCCAAACTACTTTAAGATTTAGATCCATTCAATCATACAGGATAGTTATGTATGGCCTTTAAAACTGATGTTAAAACAACTGAGGTGACAGCAAACTGCAACACATGGTGTGAACACGCAGTCAGCAATGTCTTAAAATCAGCCATTTTATTGGAGGAAATGGTCATGTAAACCACACTTTCACATCAGTTCCTTTGTTACAGGTTTACTATCTTCTTGGTGTGAATGCTGCTGCTGGCTTATTTTAACTGAGCTATCTTATATTGGGGTAATATATATTGAAGTGATGATTTCCCCCAATTTCCTTTTTTTTTTTCTTTTTGAAAGATATGTACCCTTTATACTTAGATGTTCACTTTGTCTTTTGTCAAGATCAACTTTATTTGCATATTACTGTAATGCATAAAATGTCATTCATTTATGATATCTGCAATATACCTTCCTATAAAAGTCCTTACCGGGCCATATAATGGAATAAACTGACATTACCCAAAATTTCCCTTTCTGTTCATTTAGTAATTAAGTTTAATTTTTTTAAGTTTAAAACTGAAGATTTTCCTGGGAAATAATTCTTCTTATTTCTTCTAGCAAAAGGGACACGTACATGGCTGATCAAGGAAAAGAGAAGGTGGCCTGTCAAAATCAAGTTAAATTAGGATTTAAAACTAATATTCCATCTGTCCATGTTGACTCCATGGGTTCTAGTTTCCTAACCTGAAACTGCCTAAATCTGTTATGAGAGCACAAGCTAAGAGAAAATTCCTTGTTGGTAAATTCACAGAAAGTGAGTAAAGAGGGTCTGTTGTTTAGTAGCTCTGCTCACATACTGTAGTTCTTAAAAATCACCTCTCTAAAGCAAAATTACATTTTACAGTGTTTTATGAAACAGAACAGAAATTTTATGAATACAGTATTTTATGCACACCATGATATTTATGTCATTGTCCTAAAAGGAAATACTCACAAAGAAGAAATAATAACAGCTTCTACCTAAAGACCTACAGTCACCAAATGCTTCAAGAATATTGGTATATAGTTGCAGAACAAAATATTCTTAATCTAAATTAGCAAATATCGTCGAAGGATTAAAATACCACTTTATAAAGAGACAATGATTTAAGAACTCTGTTTTTAATCAGTTCATAAAATTCAAGTTTGATGCTTACCACGTTCTAAAATTGTAGGCATAATACAATCTTTGAACATTATGCTGGCATATCCAAATACTGCAATCACTGGTTTTAATACTTGGGTCTTCAGTTAGTTTTTGTTCTGGAGTGGTTTGCTTCTGCCCCCTCCTTCTAAGCTGCAGCTGTAGCTGAAGACCGTGAAGAATCGATTCCAGGCCATTTCCTGTGCGAGTTCTTTCATTTCAGGTGTAATCATGCTACACAAGTTTCCCACAGTATTTTCCCAGAGTGCATTACTGTTACAAATCTCTACAAAGAGACTTGGAATCATAATTAGGCTTAAAAGTAGAGGCTTAAAATCATTGCTGAGTGGCTTACTCGTTGCTGATAATTTCACTACACAAAAAGTGTTTAGGCAACACAGGTGCCTTGCATGAAGGTCACTTGCAGTGCAAACAGCCCACTTATCTTGAAAGACACAGTATTAGTTAAAACTCACAATGACATTAGCGGAAGTTTTGCCAGTGCAAGATACCACATGTTCTGTGGAAAATAGGAGAAGCTGTTTCTTGTACGATATCGAAGGCCTTTCTGCCAAACTACAAGGAGCTGTAATGAACATACTGTCCTTGTACTGTAATTCATACAGGCCCATTGAATCAATGAACCTGTGTATGATTATGCCAAAGAACTTGTCAGGATTTAGAAATCACATCACATTCACAAATCTGTTTTCAAGGTAAGGTAAAAGCAGCAAATTGCTTTTGGACTTACACTGGAAATGCAATCCTAGGAAGCTTTCCAAAGCAATGTAGGATTAAGACTGTTTCTCAGGAGATGCCTTCCTCTTTCAGAATGACTCCATAAACAGAATCAGGTGGAAGTACTACATTATAAATAGGAAGAAAAAGTTACGTAATTTGTTAGGTGACAGAACCATCACAAAAAATAATTAGGAAGGTACTGTGTAATTGTATATTATCTCCCTGTTTTAAGTTATACCAGAGCCTAATAACATTGATTCTTCCCCAAAACATTCAACTTTTCTAAATGTGTAATTGCAAGGAGTCGTACTGGATTACCGCAACGCAAGTGGCTGGTCTGTCCATCACAAGTAGTAACCGAAAGAGAAAAGCAAAAGTCCTGGTATGCTTTCTGTTACACACTGCTGATGTAGCTGGATACCTTAAACTACTGTATTCACTTAACTACAGCAAAGCTATATCGCGCTATGTGTGGTACTATGCTTATTGTTCTTGAGTTGGGAGAGTGATCAGACTGCAAGCACACACAACATGCCCTCATATTTTAGCAAAGGAAAAGCAGGGATTATTGTGGAAAGATTGCTGTAGAAGGCCTGAAATGGTAATATATGCATTTTTAAAGTTTTTGTTACATTTCTGCTCATTCTCTGTCTCACCATCCTGCTGCTCCTATGAAAAATGGACACCATTAAGTTATAAATAGCAGAGACTGGGATTTAGTGTCATAGATTTGGATTTCCAAATACAGCGCTCTGTTAAAAAAAATATACAGAAAAAAAGAAAAAAAAAAAACAAACCCACATGATCAGTGCCATTTACTGCGGTTTTCTTTCTCTGCCAGCGGCTTCTGGACTTGCACAGTAACAATGAGAACTTTCCTTTCTCGAGCGGGAGCGAGCTGCGGCTCTGGCCGTGCGCTGCGCGCTCGGCTCCCTCTGGCGGGAGCGCATCCCGAGCTCAGGCAGGGCCGGCGTTTTGCTTACCCTGGCCAGCTGAACGAAACCTAACCCCGAGCTTGTACTGGGACACATCGCAGGACAGCAGTTGGCTGGAAAAATGTTTGGAAAGCGCACGCAGCGCTCGAATGGTGGCGTCCACATTAGGACTTCTGTACTTACTTTTGAGATGGAGCTTCTTTTACAACCCTTAAAAATAGCACCTAGCGACAATCTGAAGTACTCTGAAATGAATATTGAAAGCATTGGAATACTCTGAAAAGCAGCTTTTATGTTCAGAACTACACAGTCAGAGAACTGCCATGCTTTGGGTAACAAATGGAGATATCTCTTTAGTTCAGACTATGAGAGATGCATTGCACAGGATATACGTACAGAGCCTCTCACACTCCTTTTTTCAGTCCCAAGTGCAGAGTCTGTTCTATTTTTCCCTATTTGAAAACCTGAATATGCTATAACTCCACAGAGGGCATTATTGCAGCCTACCTGTCAATTAATCTGGAAATGAAAACTTAATAGTATTTGGGTAAATTTTTAATTCCTTAAAATGCGGAAATGAGAGAAGAGAATATGGCATTACTAGTTGCAATTGGTTATTTCACTGCGCTAAAACTTTATCTTTTTTTATTATGCAACTAATTCTTTCTAGAATTTCCTTAGATCCCAGAATATCCAAGGATTTGTGCTAAAATGATGGAAGGTTTACTGTCTTCCACAGTATCTCATCCTACTGAGCTTGCACTCTGCAAATGACAGATTGCTTTCAAATACACTAATAAATCATTTCCTGATCTCCTTCAAATCATTCTCTTCCTCTCCTTTAGCTGTTTTTATTCTCTCATCCTCTACCAATTGTTTCCCAGTCACAAGTATCAACTGTTTCATCCTTAAACTGAAATAAAGCCCAGAACTCAGCAAGTTTATCTCCTTCTATCTGCCCTTCATCTCTAAATTCACAACATGCACTATTTTGCTATCTCGCCATTTTTCCTGTGCTTTCTTTGCACCATCTCCTATTGCCTGTGCTTACTTGAACTTACTCTCCCTAAAGCATCTGTAACGCGTTTGTAGCTACGCCACAGGAAAAGTACAGCCATGTCCTCTTGAACTGTCAGCAGTCCTCCACAGAACTTCTCTTGAAATATTGGGCCACATGGCCCCAAAACAATACAAACCCTGTGAGTAATCTCATTCTGAGACAATTTGGAGATGCATTCTATACCAGAAAATGTTCTGTTCTCCAAAATAACAGATTAATCTGTCTCTTTGAAGTCTTTCAGAGAGTATCTAGCTGTCAGATCAGACTGAAGATGACTAAACCTGTTTCTATCTTCCTCCTGAGGTCTCACCATCACTTACGTTTTCAGTAACCATACAACCCATAACTTGACAGGCTTCACTCTAGGCTCCTACAGCAGCCCTGGGGACAAAAATCAAGTTATTTTTCTCTTTAATATGCTTCTCTTCCTATTTTCATAAGTTGAAACCCTTTTCTCCCCCTACCAGAATTACTGCACCAGCCTTTTGTCAGGCTCTGAGTGGCACAGTAAATACAATTTTGAAGTATTCAGTCGCACAAAAATTAGCTCCCTAGATCACAGCTTTGACCATACTATCTTACCATCCCTCCAATTACCTGACCCTGCACAGACTAGGAAGCTGGAATAGATGATATTTCCAACACAGCCTAAGCTATCCTATGACTTTGCTCTTTTGGCACCAACAGACTGGCCCTCATTCTCCTGGGACTTCCTGGCTATCCCTCCCGGTTTTTTACCCCTCATTGAGTACTGAGAGGCTATCCTTAGCTTCAATCAGCTTCTTGTGTTTCTTACAGTTCCTGCTGTGAGGTCTAAAAACCCTTGAAAAAGTCTCTTTCCCTTGTGCTCTTGTCTTTTGTTAAAGGCTTAAGATACAAGGGCTCCAGGAATGGCAATGATTTTTTGTTTGTTAATGAGTCTAGCATAAGGGGACCTTGGCCTGTGGTTGAAGCTTCTAGACATTACAATAATACAAATCATAATGCAAACCATAGATTTTACATTTCAAATACTTCATCCTGGAAGTAGTGCATAACACCCAACCATGGGGTTCAGTGGAATTACCTGGATCATTGTGTTATTATATGCAATAATATTTTGCACAGTCTCTCTGCCTTTCTAGTTTTTACTACACCCATTCACTTGTTTGTATACAGATGATCAATTTATTGTCTCAAACCTTAAGTCAAGCAGACCTGTTGATTACATTTAACATGAGATGAATCAAACCCACAATGCTGCACAGAAGAGCAAGCAATTTGAAAAAAAAAATATATATTTAATTTTTAATTTTTGTTTTACCATTTCAAGTCTGCTTGAAACTTGAGAAAGCCTGGCAATATCTGCAAGCTCCAGAAAGGAAATGATGTACAGGAGCAATAGGACAGGAAGCTGTTCCAGGAAGTCATAGTTACCTCGGCACAGACTGAGGACATGTTCCAGAACTTTGGCACCAAACACTATAGTAACTTGAACTGTGGTAAAACAAACAACCCACAAAGAAACCCAAGGGACAACAGATTTTAAAAGCCTGAAGTTTCTTCACAATAATCCCACATTGTTCTGATTTTCTAGAGAAAATCACATACAATATCTTATATCGAACATTAGTAATATAGTATTCCAATTCATCTTAAGAGCTGCTAGTAGTATCAAGAAAGCCTGTGCAGTAAAACAGCACTTTAGTTAAAAGACTGTACATTGTCCAGTGTGCAGCAAAAACTAATCTCAGCTCAAGAATATTAAAACAGCAGCAAAGCTGAAATGAAAGTTGTCCAGATCCATTTCGTCCACTTTTCCACAAACATATACATTTATTTACATAAAGAGTGCGCTATTTCCTCAAGAGGAGGCTAGTAAAACAGCTGGAAAAAATACCTCAGTTGTATGTTTTGGGGAAAATAATGGTGGCTCTGACATTAAGAGTCCCTGCAGTTCTGCTTTTTACCTCATGGAGGTATAGTCAAACCTCTAAAATGAAATAGAAGACAGTTATCTCCTACAGTGATATGACATTTTTTGACTCATTCACTTTGTGATCCAATATGATGCCAATTTTTTCTCTATGGATCTACTTAAGTGAGCTGCATTCTACATTCATACAATTATTTCTGTTTCAGTGTCCAACCTGGTCTTTCGAATTTATCACTGCTTTTTCAGATCATTTATCCATTTTATTAAAGTGCTTTAATAAAAAACACTAGTTAATATGAAGATAGGATGAGAAAGTTGGGGCTGTTGAGCCTGGAGCAGAGAAGGCTGCATGGAGACCTCATAGCAGCCTTCCAGTATCTGAAGGGGGCCATAGGGATGCTGGAGAGGGACTCTTCATTAGGGACTGTGGTGATAGGACAAGAGGCAAAGGGTTCAAACTTAAACAGGGGAAGTTTAGATTGGATATAAGGAGGAAATTCTTTACTGTGAGGGTGGTGAGGCACTGGAATGGGTTGCCCAGGGAAGCTGTGACTGCTCCACCCCTGGCCGTGTTCAAGGCTGGGTTGGACATAGCCTTAGGGTGGCATGGTTTAGTGTGAGGTATCCCTGCCCACAGCAGGGGGGTTGGAACTAGATGATCTTAAGGTCCTTTCCAACCCTAACTATTCTATGATTCTATGATTATAGAACATGATCCTGAATTCAATTTGCTACACTTCTAACGAATGATCAGTGGTAAATTTTGAAGCTGCATGTTGTTCCCTAAGATCTGATGACATGAATGCAGTCATCCAGATTTGTAAAGGACTTTTTTCCTTTTACCCTCATACAGGGACACAGGGGGGATCAGATTTTAAATTTAAAGCAGAATTACTATTTTTTGTTTCTTTTTAACTAACTAGAGTCTATCTTCTCATGCATGTTAAAGTCATAAAGGGAGAATCAGAATCTTGGAAGTTGAAACTATACTGACTATAGGCACTATGTGCATCCAATTTCCATGCAGCGAATTTCCTTCCAAGATATAAGATTAGTTGCAAATCTCAAGCTTATGTGAAACATTTGAAAAAGCCTTCCAAACAATGAGATTTTACAGTTAAGATTGTAAGACTTTTTTCGTCTCTTTGTGTTCCAAATATCTCTAAGGTAATGTCATGGGTTCAGCAGCAGCAGTCATTTTTCTCCTTCTTGGTAGCTGGTGCAGCGCTGTGTTTTTGATTTTGGGCCTGGGAACAGCGCTGATAACACCAGTGTTTTCAGTTACTGCGTGGTAATGTTTTGGTCTGACCAAGGACTTTCTGAGCCTCATGCTATGCCAGGGAGGAGGGGAAGCCGGGAGGAAGCAGAGACAGGACACCTGACCCAAACTGACCAAAGAGGTTATTTCCATACCACAGCACGTCATGTCCAGGATGTGAAAACGGAGGGCAGAGACCCAGAAGGGTGTGGTGGTGCACTGGGGGGTTCGCTGCTGGGGGGTGCACTGGCTGGGTCGGGCTTGGTGAGCAGTTGTATTCTATTTCCTTGTATTTCTCTTGTATTATTACTGGTGGCAGCAGTAGTGATTTGTGTTATACCTTAGTTACTAAACTGTTCTTATCTCAACCTGTGTGAGTTGCATTCTTTTAATTCTCCTCCCCATATCCCCAGGAGCTGGGGGAAGAAAGAGGGGGGAGTGAGTGAGCGAACTGGTTTGAATTATAGTGGCTTAAACCACGACAGGTAATTATGTATAAGGAAGCTATAACCTTATCTTCCTTCATGTCTTTGGGTAGATGGCCCAATAGTGTTCAAGCTTTCTTTTCTGTTGCTATATCCTACTCCAAGTGCAACCAATTTGCTGTTGGTTCTCACTTGCCTTTTTACTTTCCATGCCATCTCAGTTCTATATAGTCAGTAATTTTTCTCAGACTCCTTATGCTAGAACAAAAATGATCGACACAGTCAACTAAAATTATCTGGCTGATCTAATTCAAGCTGGTACATCAGAATGATCCAAATCTTCACATACTAAGAATGACAATTATAATGTCTGTAGTGTGCATCTATTTAATATTGAATGATAAAGCAGGCTACCACATGAATATTTGTAGCTCCTTGAGCTTTCCTTGAAAATTATTTCTAGAAATAATAATGTGACCTGGTTTGGCTATTTAAAAAAATATTTATCTGTATTTATCTTGCTTTATAAATGTATCTTCAGCTTGCGGTGAACTAACTTTGAAAGTATACTGAACTTCAGGTTTTCTGTGAAATATTCATCCTACGAGTGCTGGATACTACCTGATGACTGCCTGTTTGTTCACTCATCTAAAAGTTTAAATAGATCTCTCTTGCCCTATACTATCATCACTTAATTTTCCATCTTTAGAAAACTGATAACAAAACTCTAGCCATATAAAAAATCCTGCTCTTCTGTCTTTGCTCTTCCAAGATTACGAAAAGAAACTAACTGTACTTCACTGTCCAAAAAAAAGAAAATATCTCAAAACAAAAACAGATCTTCATGGCCTTATGGTAGTCCATATAAAATGATAATGTTTATTACAGAACTTCTTCAGTTTTCTACTGGATGCTTCCAATGCCTGTATAGCATATTGATAAAACATTTCATATGCAGGGGGACTAATTCTTCCTATGCCCACTGGAAATAATCTAGCCCCCCGCTTTTTTTCTTTTTTCTGGTGCTTTTTTTTTTTTAAACAAACCTCCCCAGATTTTCTCTAGAAGTCTTCAACGAGGTGAAAATAGATAAAATCTCACAAATGAGAGTTAGGAGATAACAACAGGAAACATTAATACTTGACAACAGATAAACATTTTGTTGATAGAGGTGTACCAAATATTTAGCAGCTAACCATGGATCTGGTGAAGAGTCTTTTGTTTGAACCCTCATTTGACAAAAAATTCAGTAAGGACAACTAGAATATTATTCCAGTGTGTATATATACATATCTGTGGAGAATTATGGAAAAAAAAAATCTGTGAATACTTATGAGAACAGCAGCAAAGCTTCTCTTAACAGGAGGTGAGAAGGAGGTGCAAAAACATCCAATTGTGCAGAACAGCAAGAGCTATGGACAGAAATAATATCAATATAACAGTACAACTTCTCACAACCACAGTAATTTATAGTTACAATACTTCTATTTATGCTGGCATTTTTTCTGAAAACAAGCCACTTTTATATTAATTTTTTTTCCAAAAAACAAAAGGAAAACCCCATGTATGATTTCAAAGATAATTTTAGGAGGAAGAGATGACTAAATGATAGGAAAGAATGGCAACTGTGGCTTTCAATAGTTCTTATGGGATAGAAAAACTGAACTAACACTAACACTTTTCAAGAAAAAGCAGAGCAGATCTTATTCGTAATGTACTGAAAATGCACAGGATATCAGTAGAAAACTGTACGTTAACAATTATTTAACTATTTGAATCACTTGCACTCAGGTAATATAAACCAGATGTTTATTGTGACATTATATTAATATCAAATGCCACAGGAAAATCTTACAGTATAAGCAACAGGGAAAACTCCCCAAGCTAACCCCTTTCAGTCAAAACAAGAAGTAATAACTTTGAATTAAAGATTTGTTTTATTATGGACTCTGAGTGCTGATTAAAACTTTTCCCACGGTTTGTGCATAAATCCAGTCACTAGAGCTGAGAATGCGCAATCTTTCCACCAACAGAGCACTAACAGCAGCTCTCCACCCAACTGCCTAAGAAATTCTATTTCAATCAAATTCGCTTGAAATTGGTCTGTTACAAAAGTTAGAATAGGGATCAGAAACACAAGGATAAATGTAGAGATGCACACCATGTTAACTTACCAGGACTAAAAATCTCTTGATTGTGCTGTCGGAAGCGTTACATTTTGATAGGCAAAGCATAAGAAACATGTTGGCCTTATTTCTGACCCTAAATGAAGTTTACTCTTGAAAACAGGTATATACTCTTGAGGAAAGTTCTACCCTCTTCCCTACCACCTGAGATTCACCCACTTCTTGGGAAAGCAGACCTTCTCTGCCCAGGTGTAAATAAGATGGTGTCTACCAGAACTGTTGATAAAGGAAACAGGACTTCATTTGGAAATGACATCTTTCAAGTTCATAATAAAAATGGGATAAATATGAAGTCACGTCTGTAATTAATTTTTTTACATCTGTACATAATTAGAATACAAGAGCAGCTTACTTGAAAGAAAAAAAGAAAAAAAAGAAAAAAAAAAAAAAGAAAATATCACCAATGCAAGGTGTTTGAGTGCTGCCTACCCTTTTGGGCAACAAAAGCTTCAGGTCTCAATCCAGTCCCTGCAGGTGAAGTTATGAAGTTCTCCATTTTCAGAGAGGTCATAGTTCAGACCTCAGTTATTCACTGCAGTTGCTGAATGAATGTATCTTTGGCTTACTATTTTCAGGAGACTGTTTCCTCTGTGAGCCAAGACCAACCATACCTTGTGATATGAAATCACTTAAAACTAACCCATTATTGAGATCCAAGATTATAAGATGTAGAGCAGTAACTACTCGTGATATATAGTCTCATGGAACTCTGGGGAAAGGGAAAAAGTTTGACTATTTCAGATGTTCTCAGTGGCCAGTCTATCAGGAACAGGTTGGAAACCAGCTCCGTAAATCTACATTTTCAGGGCTTTTTTTAAGTGGTGTCCCTAATGACTTTCTTTTTCTGGCTGTATGCTCCTACAGTCATGTTGCACTTCTATAATCCCAAGTATCTGTTGCCCTTGGTGTCATGTTGAATTAGACTGGGAATCCAGGTGACACATGACATGACCATAAAAACAAATGTGACATTTCAGAGCATTTTAAGAACTGAGTTATTAGCAATAAAAATACTGCTATCTTATTTTTGTTGCTAATACCTCTTGTCACTGTCTTACGATGAAACTATCAATGTTGCTGGGATTTATCCTACATTTACTGTCATGTCTTTTTGGTTTTTCCAGTATTCACATTAATTTATATTAGTAAATTCATACAAAAAAGTGACATTATCAGCTGCCCTACGACATGCTTTAAAGAACAATAAGCATCCCATAATGCACCTAGACAAGTGTGAAATGTTTATACATACAAAGAAAATGTTCCCAACCCTGTGTGCAAATTGCTCATAGAAGTTACAGCAAATTTAATGACACTTCAACCTGCAAACCCATAAACATTCTGTTTGCATTTTCAGTTAGTCACAGAAATGCAGCTCATCAGGAATTATGTGTTTAAGTAGAAATACTAATTCAACAGCTCAGGTATTCAAAAGTGGCACTATCAGAAGTTAAACTGTCATTATATAGTTTTGTTAAAATCAAAATTTATGGGACAGCTCAAAGCTCAGCACTCAGACTGCCTGAAAACTCTGGAAAAAGATCTCCAGAATTACACATTTTCAGAGTCAGAAAAAGAAAAGAAAGCCTGCATTACAAAGCATGCAACTGAAACAAATAGTTAATATGAACAAGAAATTACGTAGCTATGAAATGATGGAGAACAAGTGGCACTGCCTATTAGTCATTTTCCCGGAGTTCTCTTAAAACATTACATCTGTGCTTGAACAATGTGTCAGTTTTTAATACTGACTTTCATTTTGTTGCCGTCACAGCTAGGTCTACAGGACAGTGAAGTCATAATCATGTCTCTTCCTTCACAGAAGTTGCTAGCAAAGATCGCACTTCAAGCCAAAAGTAGGATTCATTTGCTGCTGTTGGCAACATTGAAAAAATAATCTTGCAATTTTAGTAATATTAATCTGCCATTTCATTGAGAAAAGTGAGGATTTTACATTGTTATATGTACAGGTGCATTCCTGACACACTGTTAGAACTGACAAGTGAGATTACTACATTTATAAACACAAGTGTATATAAAAAAAATACACTCCACAGAGTCCTATTTTTCCTACTGGCATGTAGAAAAGGAAAATGAAAAGCAAGCCATGAGTTAACTGTCAATAAGCTACAGAAGACTACTCGCATATACTGGTTGCAGAACATAGACTTAAAAGTTACTACTACAAATCTTAGATCTGACAACAGTGGTTTACATATCTGAACATGAGTTTTACTTTATATCTGTCCAGTATTTTAATGTCTAAATGTATATTTTAAATTTGAGAGGATGATCAGGGGGCTGAAGCACCTCCCATTCGAAGGCAGGCTAAGAAAGTTGGGGCTGTTCAGTCTGGAGAGAAGGCTGTGTGGAGACTGCATAGCACCCTTCCATTACCTGAAGGGGGCCTACAAGGATGCCGGAGAGGAATTCTTTATCAGGGACTGTAGCAATAAGACAAGGGGTAACGAGTTAAAACTTAAACAAGGAAGTTTAGACTGGATAGAAGGAGGAAGTTCTTTACTGTGAGGGTGGTGAGGCACTGGAACAGGTTGCCCAAAGAAGTGGTAAATGCTCCATCCCTGGCAGTGTTCAAGGCCAGGTTGGACAGAGCCTTGGGAGACATGGTCTAGTGGGAGATGCCCCTGCCCATGGCAGGGGGGTTGGAATGAGTTTGGACAGAGCCTTGGGAGACATGATCTAGTAGGAGATGTCCCTGCCCATAGCAGGGGGGTTGGAACTATATGATCTTCAGGTCCTTTCCAACCCTAACTGTTCTATGATTTGTAACTCCCGGTGAGTTGCATTCACTTTCATAATTGATCTTCAAATTAAAGTTCACACTCCAGACAACCTAATGCAGGCCCACACCAATCATTTCTATATTTTTTTCAAGTCTTGTTTGTATACTGCTGATATCTCATATACAGTAAATAAGTAGCAGTAATAGTAAATAAGTTTGAATAAAGGCTTAACATCTACATTTGAATGTCAAATATAGCCAACTAAATTAATATCATTTTGATGTTTATTGGGGCTAATATATCATTATAGTGTGTAATTGGAATTACTAAATCATATTTCTGACATCATACATACAAAATAGCTGTAACTCTCAAACACATCCACAATACTCCATAAAATAATCCTTATTATGTGACTAAAAGGAAACCCATCCTACTTGGCTTGTGTAACTTCATGCTATATTACATTGACATACACAATCTTTATTCCTTTGCAGTGAAGCAGTTGCCTCTTTAAAGGCAAAAAACCCCATTCCTCCAATCTGCATTCTAGAATTTAATATATGAAAAGTAAATTACACCATTGAAACATTTTATAATAACAGAAATAACATTTCTGTAATGTACACGCACAGTATACACTGCCATGTTGCTAAAATAACACCACTGGCAATATGAGGATTCAACGCAAAAGAGGTTATAAAGCATTCATTCTGTTTCAGGGACAATCTTTCTACGTGGGAGAGCTTTAGAAGTAGTATGTGTTTGTAGCCCACTACAGGGATAATAGGACAGTGAATGCTGCACTGTACTGTACATCCGAAAGTTCTTTTTATCTCTAGCAATGTAGGGAGAATCAGCATGTAAGGCTACTTCCATTCTTATCTGTGGGAAACAAGAGGTGAACAAGAGGTGAGAATAAGGTCAGAACAAAACTGATATACAAATGGTTAAAGAAAAGACATATTTCTACATGTTCCTCAGGCCCCATACCCTTCAAAATGGTATGCAAGAATACAGTATATTGTAGGGAAAAAAATCATTGTTAAAGGAGAAAATAAACGTGGTTAATATGCTCTCAGCCTTCTCATATTTCTTTAAAAAAAACAAAACCAAAAAACAAAACCCCCATAAAACTACCAGGAAACCCCCCCATTTCTCAGCATGGAAATCCCAAGTATAACTGAAAAAGAAAACAGCCACCTGCCCCCAAAACCACGTACCAAAAATTAACAATGACTGCTGCTTTTCAAATTCTGAACTTTAATGCCTAACCGCTAACTAATCTTCAGATCAATATTCTGCATAATCTTACAGATTTAACTATACACAAATCTAGAAGTCCAGTTCTTGAAAAAGCAGAACTATGTTGCACAACAGATGGCAATGTGTTGTGATCTGCTACAAATTACATTAATATATACTTTTCAGTCTAGGATATACAGTACAATAAAAGTAAGCATAGACACCAGATGCTTGCCTGAATTCTGCACTGGCAATAAGATGAACTTTGTAATCAAGATGAACTTTTCATAGCAAGTATTCTATACATTTTTCTTTAGTATTTTGTGGGTATAACTGTATTTATCTGTAAGTTTATGCATACACAGGTGTACACATTTAATTCAAACACTGAGTGTGCATATGTGTATATAGAATAAGATTTTACCTTTATACATTCCAATTAACCCTAAAATGGCACACTAAGTCAGTAGTCTATAAATTAAAGACCTCTATCCTATTCTTAAAGAAATTATGGTAGGTGTTTTAACATGGTTGCAAAAATTCTTGCACTGTTGTTGTGGTATTGTACAATTATAAATGCCAAAGCATTTTAATACTAACTTAAAAAAATTAAAAAATTACACACATACGTATTTCAATCATCTTTCTTTTTCTTAATTGTTACACTAGGAAGCACACTGCCCGGAGCTATCTGCCAGAACAGGAAGATCAGGCCGACAGGCAGAGGCACAGTAAAAATAAAATATTCAAGTAACTCTAATAGAGTTACTCCATTGTGTATTTTCCAGACATTATTCTTTGCTTTACTGTGGAAAATTGACAATAACACTACTCCATTTAGAAAATTCCTCATGTACAAATACGCAGGACAAACTACAGTTACCTTGTTAATTTGTTAGCACATGGTTATTTCCAATAAAAATATATGCATACATTTTATACTTTTTGCAGAAGAATGGAAAGTATTGTAAGTGCATCCTAATTACCATGGACATACTTCATTCTCAATGTTATTTGCAGGTTCAAGAGGTAAAGCAATTCCCTACTACATTGCTTACACCTTTGTCATTTCTTCATGAAAAAAAATAAAGAGAAAAAGATGAGCAGAACCAAATCTAAACAGCAGCAAGTGGCCATGGCTTCAGATAAGAAGTCATAGCAATTGGCTAAACAACTAAAAGTCATAGCAATTGTTTAAACAACTAAAATATTCAAGTGAAAATGAAGAACAAAAAAATTATTTAGTTGAGTATTTATTGTCAGAATATGTTCTGAACTGTAGTTTACCAGTAGCATAGCACTAATTATATTTTATGAGAAAAGAATATTTGAAGTTCGTTATGGTGAGCCATCTTTTGAGAATGCTGTGCTCAGCCTTCCCTTAATCTAATCTATTTTGGAAATTATAGAACTACAGAGAAGTTTCCTATGACAGACGCATAAAAAACCTCACTTAAACCACGACACCATATAACGAGAAACCTCTAGGGGAAGCTGAAGAAAGATGATGAGAATTTCGAAGCCATGTTAGAAATGCACATAAGAGAAACTGTTTCCTTCTCCAGTACACATTTTTAGGATTTCAAACTTCTCCAGACTCAGCTTTCTGCCTTGTTTAAAATTAGTAACTCAGAATATAATTTCTCAGATTCAGGTTATTTGGAGAGTAATTCTCCCTGTTTTTCTCTTAAATTGTTCTTTAAGTAGTTCAACATTCACTGAAGGAGGAAGGCAACTCCAGAGTTTAAAAAATACTGCTTGCTGAGATTTAGGAGATCTAAATTCAAATGTTTTCCTCTGTCTCAGGTGAACAGCCTAAACTGACAGTCTTTCTTTTTGACCTTGGATTTGTTACTGCAGCCCAAGCTCTCATTCCTCTGTGCAGCAAAGGAGCCATTTTGTCTTCCATTGAGAAAACCAGTCACATTCTCTGTTAGTCTCAGTGACTTTACCTCTGCTAAATCGTAGAATCATAGACTAGTTAGGGTTGGAAAGGACCTCCTCTCCCATTTTGTTTTATCCCATATTTTATTACTTTTCAACAGTTAAAAAAAAATATTTGTTTTTTGCTTTTGGCTGGGTTTTATGGATTGGAGGAGACTATAAAAAATTATGTTGCCTTACTATTTGATTTCAAAATTAGAGTATCCAAATGCTTCCATCCTTCATTTTATTTCATTTCTCTTGCAGAATATTGTTGCATTTTTTCTGCAATTTCAGATACACCTATTATTTTAAAGCATGGCCTTTTCATGCACCTCAATATAGAAATCACCCATTTCACCCTCACAGAAATCTTTACAGAATAAAAGTGAAATAAATATCAGCATTACTGAAACATCTTCATGGAGACAACTATAAGATAGATGCTTCTAAAGCTAGGATTTGTATACCTAAATATCTTTCAGTTAATTAATTGCTTGAAGCCAGTATCAGCTCATCTGCTGCCTAAGAGCTTGTAAACCTAAACTCAATTTCCAAGTCAAGGTCAAATACCTTCATCAGATAGATATATTTTTTAAATTCTGAAATTAATTAACGCAGCTTGCCTGCTTCCTTCAGCTTTCCAGTTCCTATTAGATACAATTTTACTTATGAAAAAGCACTCCTACTGCCATAGACTTTTCTATTCTTATTCTAACATAGCTGCATCTGAGAAGTGGATACTATAGTATTGTAAAGGTTTTCCACGTAATTGCAGGCTACATCCATACTACAACTCTGATTGCATAAGTAATATAGAAGAATCTGAATATGACAATAGAAATCTTTAGGCTTTGACAGATCTATCCTCATTTTGCAAGCAAATGAAGCTTAGGTGTCTAGTTCACTTTAAAAAATGGAAAAGAGGTACCTTAAAATTTTCCTCACTTTTCACCAAGAGGCAACCATGTATTGTATCTAAAGTACTGGAATCAGTCTAAAAATTGAAATCAAGTAGCACCAACAATGCACAGGCATTTGCAAAAGAACTAAACCAAAAAGTTAAATAACTTTATAAAGAGCTAGAGTAAGGCTATCCTTATGTATTGACACCAATGTAACTAAAGCAAAGGCTATTTTGATCCCTGTGGGATAAGCTGTTGAAGAACGGTAACGTGAATTGTTCCATGTTAGGCTACTAAAGGCATATTGTGATTAACTTAAAAGGGGGAATGCAGATCTTATGGAACTGAAGAATCTGGTAAGTCTCTTTTTTTCCTTCTGCCTCCAAAATCAGTGTGAAAAGATACCCTTTGTTTAAAGAAGTATTTCCACTGTGCCTTCACAGAGCATAACAAGCAACATATAGGTATGCCACAGAATGTTGTGAAACAGTTAGAGAAATTGACAGTTACAGAGAGGAAATTTAACAAATATTACCCAATATTTATATCATGATCTTGGCACAGTCACATAGTGACTTTTTTCTAATAATTTCCTCACTATCTCTCTGCAAAAGAAAATGGCGGTTACTCTCATGTTTAAGTCAGCTAATGACGGTTACTTAAAAATCCTGCAAAAATTAAGCTCTTTCATATCCATTGCTTGCAGTAAGTTTCCTTAATTTCTTTTGGTAGGAGGACCTAAGCCCTGCAAAGAGGCATCTTTAGTCAGTTTTATGATATTTCATTAGCATCTCAATATGTGAACACTGAAGTTTCTCTTTTGCGGCCTACTTCTTGATTCACATTGTACAGAACTTTTTGGCAAGTATGATCACCTGAGGACACTCACCTGAAAATATGAACTTTTGCCCAATCATGCTTTTATAATACGTATTGATATAAGGTAAATGCTCAGCTGGGTATTTCAGTCCTTTGAAAATACAAGAATATGGAGAAAAGTCAGCAGAGAATGATCATGGATGGCCTACTGCACAGTATCATTACCTCACAGTGTTCAGTTTGACCTAGATTGTAAAAAAAAAATATCATACAGAGAAATTTATTTCCAGCTTCCCTATTCCATGTAAGAGTGAGATTTAAAAAACAAAACTCTGTATATTTTAAACTCTGCTTTGTTTTGGGGATTTTGGGTTGCTGTAATAAACATCAAAGCTGAAAAGCTGTTGGGCAAGCTTTTATTGCTGCTACACAGTCACTTCTTAAACATCCTTTTACTTTCTGACTGGCTACTCAGGGACATTGTCCCATCTGTCCTCTGACTAATTAAGAAGTATCAGTACTGTTACTTGCATATATTTATGCCCCCTGCTATTTATAACAGGTTTATACATATATATATCTTTATATATTGCCGTGGTTTAAGCCCCCCACCCATGCAGTTTTACTCACTCACTCACTCCCCCTCTTTCTTCCCCCAGTCCTGGGGGGATGGGGAGGAGAATCAAAAGAATGCAACTCACACAGGTTGAGATAAAAACAGTTTAGTAACTAAGGTATAACACAAATCACTGCTGCTAGCACCAGTAATAATACAAGAGAAATACAAAGAAAGAGAATACAACTGCTCACCAAGCCCGACCCAGCCAGTGCACCCCCCAGCAGCAAAACCCCCAGTACCAAAAACCTGACCATGCCGTGCACCCCCAGTCCACCACTACACCCTTCCGGGTCTCTGCTCTCCGTCTTCACATCCTGGACATGACGTGCTGTGGTATGGAATAACCTCTTTGGTCAGTTTGGGTCAGGTGTCCTGTCTCTGCTTCTTCCCGGCTCCCCCTCCTCCCTGGCATAGCATGAGACTCAGAAAGTCCTTGGCCAGACCAAAACATTACCAAGCAGTAACTGAAAACACTAGTATTATCAGCACTGTTCCCAGGCATGAAATTAAAAACACAGTGCTGCACCAGCTACCAAGAAGGAGAAAAATGACTGCTACTGCTGAACCCATGACATATATATATAAAAAATATAAAAGTATGAAAAAAGATAAATCAGCACTCCAAAGTTTTGGATAGTAATCAATAAACACATGTGTACATAAATATAGATGTTAATATTTGCATAAGAAAAAGGGTTCCTGTAAACTATCAGCAATTTAAAGAGAAGACTGGTTTATCTGTGTTAAGTTACTACCTTCACAGTTCACCATTATTTCTTCTTGATATACTGAAATTCACACGTAATAAAACTCTTCAGTTTATTGAAGCATATAGAATACGTGTGAGTTAAAATTAGAACATTTATAATGCACTTAAAACTTAAGACCTACTTAAATGACTTTCAGAGTAAATCTCAAGGCAGTAAGGAATAGTCCTGTAATGCTGTTAAAGTACAACATGTAAGAATTGCAGATCTGCACGTTTCTTCGGAAATATTTAGAATGCAATTAATGCTTATCTAGCCTTTATAGCAAATATAACAAACCAACAATGCTACTTCCATTGTAACTGTTTTCTTTAAAAACACCCAGTGGCCTTAATTACAAACTCCACAAACTATTTCATAACTACAACAATATATAGCATATTTCCTACTGTCTTGGAGAAAGAGGGATTCAGGAAGGGTTTGAATTTGCTTTGAAGTTTTTAATCAGAGAGCTAGAAGTACAGAAGAAATCAGAGTTGATGGTTATGATTGCTTTGACCATTTTTTTTTTCCTTTTTAAATAAAGCTTTTATTTTTCTGCTTGATTTTGAACATATCTAATTAAAACATGTTTCTTTGCTGTGATTGGCCAAAGGAGATTATTTTGAGTCTTGATTTAGTTAATAAGCAAGAATGTGAACAATGTCCACCTGCAAATGTAGCCTGGTCGAATGAACGAAACTGTGTTTGGGCTGGGGGTGTGTTTGTGTGAAATAGTACTTGTGTACCTCTAAGTGGCTGGCACGTTTTGAGCTGCTTCATTGTATAATGTAGCAAAATGCATTATCAACAGGCTGCAGTTAATGAATCCTCCACTTATTTTGGGTTTCCAGAAGTCTTTGAAGAAAAACTTTCTAGAAGCAAGGACAAAACCCGAACTATATATGAGTGGAAGAACAGTGGAAGAGTTCATCAAATGGAAATTAAACTACCCATGCACTGATGTCATTCCACATTTCTGGCATGCACAATGTGAAATCAAATAGGTACTAGCTGCTGCCCGCTGTGCCTCTGGAATCGGATGCTTTTTGCTCTTCTTTTGGCAAATTATTACCTTTATTCAGATTTATAGTAGGGCTTACAATATGCGTGCTTCATTTGACAATTGCTACAAAATTCTATGTTTGCATTTGCTACAGTACAGGAAGCTATACAAATTACTATTTTGTCTACACTGACAGGATCATATCTGTACAGGATAAGTTTTTCCTTCTTCTGTGCTTTTATGAGGGAAAAAAACACTGGGGTCTCTGGTACCTATTAGACATAGTCAATTTTTCAATCATTCTACGGGATGTCCAGTTCAGGTAACTAAACTGTCTAAAGTGCAAAACCTCATATGCTGTGCAAAGAAACTGTTTTACAAGAAACAAAAAAGTTCCCTCAGACCATCAGGTTGAAGCTTTGGACAATAGTGTGTACTTAAAACTTTATATAGATTTTTCTCAGGATCACAATAGTTATTACACATTTGTTAGCAAACAAAAATAAAACAGTGAATGCAGCAGGGAACAATTGCAAAGACAACGGCATATGGAAAGAAAGACGACTTCCTGGCATCAATGCAAACTGTTTATATTTCAAGTTCATGGAGAAAAACAGAAATGTCACAATTCCAAAATTTCATACATAGCAAGTATGAAGCTGTTAATTTTCTCCACATTTCACTCATACTCAGAAACATCAGCCCATTTAAGCTAAGGGCTTAGCTCTGCATGCATGTGTGTGAATGAATACCAAAGGCTTCACTTACTAAAACACATTTTAGTGAAAAACAGAAGGAAGGTGGAATAAAAAGCTTAGGAAAAATAATTGTCTTTTCCCTTGGGGAATGCAGTAGTTATGTTTGAGCAAGAAATCTGCTGCATTACCATGGACTCTCCCTTTCCTCTCAGTTAATATGTGGTTTATTCCTGCATTTGTGTCTTTCCCCAGAGCTTATGGGAAAAAAGGAAAAAAGAAGGAGGAAGAAAAAAAAAAGGCATAAAAATAATCAAAAACAACCAAAAAAAAAAAAAAAAAAAGCTAAAGACCTTACTCACAGATGCTTACAGCACAGGTGCTTTGGAGGCTAACTTCTATACAGGCTTGTGCACAAGATCAGAGGAAACAATACAAGAGCATAAGAGTGAGAGACAATGCAGAAGGGAGGGGGGTATGTGCTGAGGGGAAAGCAATACTACCAGAAGGAATAAAGAAACTACTCTTGAGGATCAGAGTCTTCAATTATGAGCATGATACTTGCCACTTATTAACGTGATTAAACAGACAGACCCAGATATGACTGCCACAAAGAGATTATTCCAGTGTTTAACAGAACAAAGGATGCTAGCTAAGTACAAGACATACATTCCTTTCTAGATAGATAAGACACTGACAGGGTTCATTTAAAACCATTCCTTTCAGTTTTGTCCTCCTCACTTCAGTTTCAAGGTATCCTTGTTACAATTTCGGGTCTAGTTTATGCCTTAAATCTCCTTTAGCAGGGTATGTGCGTGTAACTAGCAATCCTTTCATTATATGGTACTAAATGAATCTTAGTTCAATGATCCACTGTTTTCTTCTTGGATACTTATCATCCTGATTTGTATATATCTGCAACCAGTCTGATCTAATGCCAGTTGAAAACTGTTTTCCTTTATTCTTTTGTGGTAAGCTCACTTCCATCTCTTACTCTAAATTTAAAAAAACATCTATTGCACTGGCCCCTAAACCTCATCACACTTTAAAAAAAACAGAATAATAATCTCAGTGTGCTTTTCAAACTTCCCTTGCTGTATTTAGAGCTTTAATTCTACCTGATCAAATTACAGGAATACTAAAGAATCCATCACATTGTGCAGGCATTCCGATATACTCAATTTCTGCCCATCTCTCCAGTTTCCAGAAAAAGCCATGGCAACAAGTATACCTTTTCTTTAATCAGTTATCAACTCAGTACTACAGGTAACATGCTCTCTGAAAAGTTTTTTCCTTTCTGTTTCTTCAAACATTGTTTGTTCCAGTCCAATTTTAATTACTTGTTTTACATTAAACTTAACACTCATTACCTGTAGGTATCGGTCTCATTGTAAACTGGAGGGAACAACTGCACAATTCAGCTGTAGCACCAACTTTGCAAATGCTGAAATCTATCCTTCCATTATCAGCTGTCGTGATAATTAGATGTGAATGTATATTAAAAATATACATTGTGTTTTCCATCACAAATATCTGCCTGCTCTTTTGATGCTTTCCAGTCATACAGCTTCTCTTGCCTACAATCCCCATCTGCTATCATTCCTTTCACTCTATTGTTCACCATCATCCTATTATGTTATTTAGAACTCTAGCTTCAGACACTCTCCTGGGCTTCTGCTTCTATCATTTTGCTTTTTTTGACAAGTAATTTTTCCTCATTTTACTGTGCACTAGCATTCTTTCTTCTAGTTACTACACTTCTCCAGATAATGTGTCTAATTCATGTTTCATCCAACAAATGACATTTACACTGGTTGTACCCAAGTGCACAATTTTAATCTAATTTAGTGAAGTCTTTCCAAAAGCTGCAGGCACTTTTACTTTGGTTTAATTCACACTTATTTCAGTTTAACACAAAGTGATTGAGTTTATACCCAATCAAATTCAAGTAAACCTTTACAATAAGTATCCATAGAGCAGCTTAGACCAGCTTTAGCAAGTTTGTTTAAAAACAAATTTTAAATTACACTGGAGCATCTTTAGATAAGACATTTCAAAGTCTAGCACACCTTGATACAAAAATCCTGATACTTTTCTAGCTTTGTCTTCTACCCTTCTTTCCTTTTTCCTTCTCTTGAACACATTACTTGTGCATATAGTCGACTTTTGATAAATGAACAAAGTAGAAATATACGGTACACCTAGTCAAGTAAATATATCTGGTGATTCTTCATGATAAATGCTGCTGGGTATGCCAAAAATGAAATAAGGAAAATTGCTCTTGATTAATAAAGGCAACAGAAAAGATGACATAATTATTTTCCTAAATTGAAGCAGGAAGAATGGAAACAAGAGAACTGACAGAAATACTAATGTAATTTAAATTTTGGTAACACAAAAGTAGAATTATTCCTGAGGTTTCCCAAGACAAACAGCAACAGGGATAATGGATGTATTACCTTAAGTAAGGTAAGTAAAGAATATAACTAAATCTTCCTATGACAATAATGAACATACTCAGGCACAGTACAAAGCAGCTACTTCATTAAGAAGACAGTGGTGATTGCTTATCTTGATAAACTATTACACCTTCATGACCTGAAAATCATTCTTGGCATGCAGAAGTAGATCGAGCATGACACCTTTGAAGAAAGCCACAAATAATAAGGCCATCCATAAAACTTAAAATGGGAGCTTAAACATTACAATTCATTGTGATACTGCTGTATGTATACTAAAGACTGGTTATAAGTGAACAAAAACCAGCCTAAACAAAAGAAAAAAATTATCTGTAGGTTACCAGTGATACAGAAATAATAGCAAATAATGGTAACAGAGACTTACCTAAAATTATTATCTTCAACATACTTCCACTGAAATTGATATAAAATACTCCATTGCATCTTTAAGTAACAGCTCAACCACTATTGAAAAAGGAAACTTATAAGCCTGTATGTACTGAACCTCACAAGTAATAACCACTTAAGGGATCGATATAAATTGTATTTCTAATTTCAAATTCATAATTTAATGTTTCACAGGGTTAAACACTTAGTAATGTTCATAAGGAAAATAACCCAAACAACCCAGCAACCCAAAACCCAAGAGAATTGAGTCCCTGGAGAAGAAAAAACCCAACCACTTATATTGTTTTATCTGATGCCTTCTGTAGAGAAACCTTGATCCACCAATAATGACAGCCCTGTAATGCCAACATTGCTACTACTACACATAAAAATTGCATTTCAGTTTTTTTAAAGTCCAAATTTTCCTCTGTCAATTGGGTTCTTGCTCTGGATTATAACATCAATATTGCAGCATAACCAAATAATTCCCAAATCTTCCCCAAAATCTTATGTATGAATAAGATCTAACAATTGCATACATCCAGCGGCGGTGCGTTATGGAAGAAGTGAGATACACTATCACACATCCAAACTATAACACAACATCACAACACTTTTAAACCAACATATTTCAGCTTTGCACAGAAACACTTGACAATAATATTCATGTTTTTCCAATACAGCATTATTTCCCCAGAGAAATTGTTTCCATTTTCCAAGCAGGCCTACTGTTTACTTATATATCTGAACTAAAGTCAGCAAAAAAGCAAAGGAGATTTCTGTGTATATTTTACGCTTAACAAACATTCTCCTGATAATAACTGCTCAATACTGTGCGATATAATTACCATGAAAGCATTCAGTTACTTTGGAAATACACTTTTTCAGCATAATTTCTTGAGCTGGAACAAAATGGCTTCCTTCTCCTGAAGTCATCAAACTATGCTTGAAATGACATTAATGTAAGACAACAAGAAGTTGCTAGTTTTATGCAATTAAAGTCCTTTATGCAAATAGCTCATGACAAAACTATTGTTCTTAAACCCCTGTTAGTGAAATTTCTACACCCTTGTTTGTTAAGAACTCAAATCCTTTGACATGTCAAAGAAGAGACTTGAATAGAATTGGTCCAGCTAGGCAGTAACTGTCATGGCATCCTTCAGGTTTCAAATGCAAATAAAAGTGTATGACTTTGGAAAAGGTTCATTTCCTACAGATCTTTACTTAAAATCAGACTTACATTGCAAAAAATTGTTTCTTAAACCATGAAGTTAATTTCAGCTTAATTACTATAATATCTGTTAATTTCCCCTCCCCCCATCCATCTGGCTTAAGCACTTCAAATGGCATCTTCTGTCAATCAAATAGGTTATATATCAAGTGTCATTATTAAGACTTGAAAAGAAGCCCAAGATACAAAGGCAGCACTTACTTAAATGCATACCATCTTTCAAAATGGAGTAACTATCCTTGCAGGTTTCAGTAGAGCCTGAAGGTACTCACAACTGAAAACTAACCAGCTCACAAACAATAAAACAGTAACTTATTAATGTCTCCTAAAATTGAAATTTTATTGAAACTGCTAAGATTTTTTTTTATTTTTAATTTAGGGTTTATAGTGATCTGACATGGAATTTGGTAGTTTATTGAAAAGATGAGTTTGCTGCTTTTTAAATTTTTAATTAATTTATTTTTGAAATTAAAACAATTAAAACAACTACAGGATCTTTTAATACTGCAGTTCTCAGTATTCAAAATAATACCCTGTAGCCAGTACAAATTGATTTAATCAGAAACTGACTGAAGATGTAGAAGTGTACATTAAACAATAGGAACAATGATGCGTAAAGAACAAGAACAGTCATCAGAACTGTTTGCCTAGTTACACTATTTGCTCCTCTAGATGTCCTGTTATATTTGTTAAGAGGATCTAGTTGCCAGTCTCTGGCTAAACATGCAATTCTGCAGTTATGTATTTGATAAAATTCAGTTGTCCTGTTATATGAACAGATCATGTGTGGAATATTGCACAGAACAGCACGAGTTTTGTACACATATGATGCCTGCTTTTTATAGATAAGTAGCTAAATATTTTACTATCATGACAAAATCCTCTGATTAGTGCAGCATTCATTAAACAGTGACAGATGCTAGTATTAATTACACGTTGAGTAGATCATTTTCCCATTATATTTCTTTTGTTACCAGCCTCCTCTTTCTAGTTATCAGCCTATCCTATAAGCAGATTAAGCATCAGACCTTTTTTTTTGGGTGGTGGTGGTGGTGGTGGGTGTCTATAATCCTTGTTTGACCAAAATGAATGACTGACCTTTTCTACACTACCCCACCATCTGGATTCTTCCCTGGTACTTTTCAAAACCTGTACTTATTATCTGTTACGCAATTTATAAGAAATTTTATTTTGAAAGATTATTTGTGTGGCTATCTCAAGTCGTCTTATATTTACTGTTGGAAGCCATATGATTTATTGCTTACTTCGTACAAACAGATAATGCCTACTCCTGCTGTGACAAACCTTGCTAAATTATACCTGGCCTATCAAATACTAATTTAGCATTTCACGAGTGCTTGAAAAACATGTACAGAGAAAGGTAAATGCATATGTTAAACAAGTTGCCATCCTTGATGTCAGTATTGAGACAGAAAATATTCCCATTCTATGTAATATTAGATGCAGTCACACAAAATAATACTGTCCACTGTTTTCATGAATTCTAACTGGATTCCTAGCACACATTTTATGGCAAGCATGTTTTTCTGCTTAGTATGATTATCCTGACATGCACACCAACTTCTCCTTCATAATGACTCAAAGCACCCCTGGAGAGAGAGAAAGAAAAAAAGAAAAATTGAAAAAAGAAAGAAAAATTGAAAAAGGAAAAACAGAGAAATCGAAAAGTACAAGGAGCAAAGTAATTCATTTAGAAATAATTTCTGTCATAAACCAAAAGGTTATAGATTGAAAGCTGACAGAGGAGAAAGGCATTGGAATAGTAACTTATCAGAGGGTGATCAAGATTCACTAATGTGCTTTTGGTACAGACAGTTAAATACAATCCTAAAATATAAATCACACAATTTTCCAGGAGATGCAAGGCAGTAACAACAGCACAAGGCACTTGTTATACTTATTATAATGAAGCACAAAAGTTCTAATGGGACGAAATGCAACAAAAAGATACAAAAGTGACCAGGAAGTAGAGACTCTGTTTCTCAAGTGGAGACAGAAAAAACCCCACAAACACTATCAAGAGGGCATATTTATTAAATATGTAACATTTTATACATACACATGTATACAAACATATATAACATTGTTACATACACAGAAGGCAGTATTCAAGCTACAAGATATCCACACACAAAATAAGCTGTAGATTAGTCTGTATAATTTACAGTCATGTCTAACCATCAGAGTAATGATGATCTGGAGCAGTTGTTCTGCGTTAAGTAGCACGGAAAAAAAAGCCTCACTACCTTTGAAAGACATCAAGTCCCATATATGCTATGAAGATCTATTATGTGGCAGGAAGACACAGCAGGAACTAGACCTTGATGACCTGAAGCCATCTCTTTCAGTCTTATATTTCTGCAGTGGCACTGGTAAATGCCCACACAGGGGAAATAATGTGGGATAGTTTCCCTATCTTTGTAAAGTTCTGATTGCAGTCTTAAAATAGGTACTGAAAAAAAAAAATTCACTGATGGTTCAAAAAAATCTCTCCTTCTACACAATCCAACTGGTTGAACTGTATTCTGTGAATATTCAGTTAGGCATCTGTACTGCTACTTTTAGAAGAGTTGTTTGCAATGAATTACAAGGCTCTCACCTTCTGCTTATGTTTCCTTCTTGAAGTAGCTTATGTAGAAAATAGTTGTTGATCTTCCCTCCTGAACTTTTCAAAGGAATTGCATGCTTGCTACTGAGTAGTCAATACCATTGTTTATGGAGCCCTGAGTAATGGCTCTAATTTTGAAATATAATAGAAATTGAATTTGTAGCTGGGATGGAAACTGTCCTTCCCTGCAAAACAGGAAGTGACCATCAGGGTCTCCCTGTCCCATTTTGGACACAAATATACCCACACAGACAAGTGGGTGTCTTTCTAACCTCCCCCTCCCCGCCTCCAGTTGCATTTGGTTGGTTAGAAATGCTCAAAGTAGCCTCTGCTTTTGTCTGTTTTCAATACCTTGCTTGCCCACAGCAGGCCCTGCTTCCTTTTTCCAGGTGTCCTGGTTTCTGTAGATTCAAGTTAAACACAAGCAAGCAAGCTTAAGTACACCTTGTTATTATCACAATTGACAATATTGAAAGTAACAAATGTTTTCCAATTCATTAATGCAGTAATAAAATAATTCACATGCTTACAGCTGAGGATGTATGCTCCTGTGTAATCACACTGTAGATACTCTTTTTTTCTGTCTTGTTGTCTTTGAGCCATAGTTAGCTTTCAACTGCCTAGTGTGTGCTTAACTCTGCCATCAGAAATGTCCCTTCTTTCACTTTTTGGCAATTCCAATTAATTTATTTTTGGCTGTATAATATACAATAGCTTGGGCCTACTGTACTGATCTTGAGGCAGTATCAGACTTCGAAACACTTTCTGGATAACACCCCTAACGTATGAGGCTACATGATGGAAGATAGATGCCAGCTCCCTAGTACGCAAGGGAAAAAGCTAAACAAAAGCCATAGGCACTTCACGTGACTTGTTTGAACACAAAGCCTGCTGCCATGGACTTGCTTTCCTCCCCTAGGAACAGCCTCCTTGCCCAACGAAATTTCTTGTCCCTAACACATTGTTAAGACCTGTACTTGTACAGGATTTCTGGCTCTATGACAGTTTGACTCAATAGTCAGCTGATAACTGGAAATCCTAGCTATGGGCACAGGTACACACGCTCTGAGACTGTATAAGACATGCCCCATAAATTAACTTGATCCGAAGGAGCTGAAGGTACTGCTCACGTAAAGCCCAAGTAGACCATTCAAAGTAAGCAACAGCCACAGAAATATGGGAGCCTTCATACAAATCCAACATGCAGCCACTAATTCCCTTTCTGTTTTTAAAGAAAAACAATGGACTGTTTTGAAACCACGGACTTAGAAGAATAGGACTATTCAAAGTAGCAAATTTCAGCATTCATGTAACTACATGCATGGTTGGAGGCTTAGACTAAGGTCTTTCAGGCAATGATTATTATTTATTAGCAGGCTGTAAAATAGCATACTAGGAACATGAACCAACAACTGGGCCTCCTAAAGGCTAGCACGGTATGGCTAAATTTATTTTACATGATACATAACTTGGCACATCAGTGATACATATACCTTCAGTTACTATGTTTGATATCTCAGGAGATTCCATAACCTGCAGAAAGGCTAACAAGCACCCAGAAGTTTTACACGTACAGCAGTTAAAACTGCAAAGCTTACTTTTGTGAAGTTAGCTGTTTTCAGCAACAGTGAATTTAAACGTGATTGAAGTGGAAAGTTTTGCTGGAATCAGATACATCAGCCTCAGAAGATACAGTGATATATTCAAATACATATGTTCACCACATCATACTCAAATGATCTTACCATCATAAAATCAAAACAAAGTTATTCAAATAATTAAACCCACTTCTTTTTCAATGACACCAACTTCTTAGTAATGTACAATAAATATTTACAAATAGTTTTAACTTGCTTCCACTGACAGTTACTAAACTTTTGCACAGTTTATGTTACTCACTTTGGTTTTTTTAAGGATGTATTTCGGCAGCTGAAAACAAAACCAGAAATAGATATCTGAAGTGTTTGACATGAAACTGATAAAAGAAGCAAAAATCTAAAGATAATAAAAAGAAGCATCTTATTTTTATTATTTGGGTGCAAAAATGAGTGGTAAAACCCCATGCAACAATCAGTTACATATTTCATGAACAATCATTGCACGATTCCCATAAGGTCAATGGGACAGGCCCATTACAAGACTTCAGCTACAGAAAAGCATGTGTTTCTTAGCTACTGTGCAGCACCATAATTACTCTCAGTTTTGGTGGAACTTGGTTCTACCTTAAAAAAAAAGGTTTCTGTGGAAAAATGAAACCAAAACACCTCCAGGAACTGGTGATTTAAAAAAATAAAGTCTTGGCACCAGGCAGACAAAATAAGGAGCAGATAATACACAGAGAACAGATCATTCAGAATTGCAGCTGAACTTCAAGCAAGTTGGGGCTCTTCAGCCTGGAGAAGAGAAGGCTGCCTGGAGACCTCTTAGCAGCCTTCCAGTATCTCAAGGGGGCCTATAGGGATGCAGGGGAGGGACTCTTCATGAGGGACTGTAGTGAGAGGACAAGGGGTAATGGGTTCAAACTTAAACAGGGGAAGTTTAGATTGGATATGAGGAAGAAATTCTTTCCTGTAAGGGTGGTGAGGCACTGGAATGGGTTGCCCAGGGAAGTTGTGCATGCTCCATCGCTGGTGGTGTTCAAGGCCGGGTTGGACATAGCCTTGGGTGGCATGGTTTAGTGGGAGATGTCCCTGCCCATGGCAGGGAGGTTGGAACTTGACGATCTTAAGTTCCTTTCCAACCCTAACTATTTTATGATTCTATGATTTAGTTTATCAGCTCTCCCTCCCTCTAGAAGAAAATATATTCACTATTTTGGTTTAGCTTTGGAAAACAAAAAACCTTTCTTCTAGTTTCAAAACATGGACTTTTTTTTTTTTTTGTTCAAGTGAGACATTTTAAAATCTTCACTGAAAATTTCTTTTAATTTTGTAACTTACACATAGAAAGCCAACCCAGTCAAAACCAGGTTGAAATAAAAATTACAGAAGATTTTCATTACTATTTCATAACTCATAATCAGATCTGTTAAAACTCATTCATTTACTGTCAAATATGCCATATAGCAATTCTGCAGAATATTTCAAAAAAATTAAAAAAACTCTCTCTTCCATGATATTTAAGCATTGTTTCTTTCATTGATTGGAAAACCAGTCATCTACACAGGCAAAAGGCAGCTCACCTAAACATCTTCAGGTACCATATGGAAAATACAGAAAGTCTTCCCATTCCCAGTTGGGCAGTTTAATTTTATTTTTCTGGAATGAGATGTTTGGCTATTGTTACCCCCTACCTTAAGTCTAATTACTCTGTAAACTTGTCTTTCCTTCGAAGAAATACTGTGATGCTACTTAAGTATTTCTTACTTACATTTAGTTAGTACCTCATTTATTTGTGAGGTATTTCTGAGACTAGACTTAAATTTGCTTTAAGGTTATAAAATCACAGATTTTATAAGCTTCTCTGCAAGACCACTAAACTCACCATTTTGCTGGATTTTCCTCCCCTCCCCTTCCTCTGGTCCTCACCTAGAGCCCCTTCCCACAGCCTTGTGATACTCTAGGTAGAAGAAAACTCCCACACAGAAAGGCTCCTATCCCACACACACTTTTCGGTAGCAGGCCCTCACTGCTCCTCAGCTACTTACCAACACCACATCACAAGGCAGCAGCAAGGCGTTCTCAGCCCTGGATAGGCCAAACACTCACTGATGACGCCTCCCGGGTCGCTACCTGGTGGGATTAAGAAGCGACCCCGCCCCCCCCCCCCCTCCAGCCGGGCGCTACGAGCCCCTTCGCTCCTCGCCAGCCCTTCCCCAAGGACAGGCCCTTACTAAAGCCACTACAGCCTCAGGAGCCGGCGACAGGGCCCAATTCCCTTCCTTCCTTCCTTCCTTCCTTCCTTCCTTCCCAGGTAGAAAAGACGCAGGCAACCATAAGGTGAGGAGACCGGCGGAGCAGAGAACGCTCCTCACCAGCCCAATACAGATGACGAAAGACTTGATGAAAGAACTGGGGCCTGTCCGCACGTCACGAACACTACCTCTCTTAGCACCGACGCCATTTTGGGACGCTGGAAAGCGGTATCTATAGCAACCAGGAAGAGGCGGACATCACGCGGGGTCACCGGGAGCCCAGCCCCCTCTTAAAGGCGCAGGGCCGGTAGTATCGCTGTGGCCTGGCAGGGTCTTCGGCCCAGCCACCGGCAGAGCCTCGCTCCGCCGCCGGCTCCGCCCCCCACCCTCGCCCCCCGCCCTCACCCGAGGGGAGGCACACGCGCGGACCCAGGGGTGACGACCCCGGCGGAGGGATACTGACCGCTGAGCACCGAACCCCCCCCCCGGACGCAGGGAGCGGGGCTCGCACACGGCCGCAGCGGCGGCTGCGTGGGCCGCGGCAGCTGGGGTTTGGGCCGTCCGCCGAGCCAGGAGACTCTCGGGCCCCGGTGGTGCCCCAGCGCTGGGAAAAAGTAGTCCCGTAGCCTCCCCCTCTCCGTTGGAAGGGATTCGGCGGCGGAGGCGGCGCTGCTCGGTGCTGCGGCTTCAGCTGATAATTGAAGGGAAGAGAGGTGGTTGCTGCCGGGAGGAGGGGAGCTACGGCACGGCGAGTCTGCGGAGGCCGTATCGGGACAAACTAGGTACCCGGGGCCCGGCTGCTCTTTCAGGGGGCGTTGTGGGGGTGGTGTGGTGCTGGAGTCCTCGGCAGCCTCCGGGCCTGGCCTGTTGTGTCATCCCCGGCATTAGCCGAGCTGCCCTTCCTGGCGGCCCGGGGCAGGGGGAGGGGAGTAGCGCCATCCCAGAGCATTGTTGCGGATGGGGGGGTGGTGGTGGGAGGGAGACGGGGACGAGACGACGCCGCGCTGGTGAGTGTGTGTGTGTGGGGTGCCTGGGGTGTGTAATGGGGCGAGGGAAGGGAGCCCTCGCGGAGGAGGGAAGGGGTGGAAACGGTGCTGACAAAATGGCCAGGCAGTCACCGGGGCCCGTTCGAGGGACATCCCGTTTCCCCCTGGCGCCGGACAGAGCTGCTGCCCACCACATAGCCTTGCTTCGCTTGGGCTGCCCGGCCGTGGGGGGGGTGCGGCCTCCCCACTCGGGGCCCTGTGTAGCTGCTGATACAAAAGGGCAGTGTCGGTGTTGACACTGCCGTACCGATTTATATGCCCTTCCCCGTCTTCTCTCTCCCCCACTCCGCTTGGCCTCCTTTTCCCTAATGGCTCTTTCCTTTTTTTTTTTTTTTATTTTGGTGGGTTTTTTTCCCTCTTTTTTTTTTTTTTTTTTTCTTCGAAGGAGCTATCGAATATCTTAAAGGAAGAAAAATAAATAGCAGCTCCTCTTTCCTTCCTTCCTCCTTACCCAGCTGGATAAAAATGCTAAATAATCGGCCGACGTCCATATTTCACAAGCTTTTGGGGGGGGGGGGGGCGGAGGAAGAAGGTGGGAAGAGAATGGAGGCGCCTGTGGGGTCGAGGTTACAGTGTCGGCTGCCCACGAAGGGGGTTGTTTTCGCCGATAACGTTTTAGAACTGATGTTTTTGTTGCTTTCCGTCGAAAAGCAAGTTGCCTGGTCCTCGCGTTTGCTTGCATAATGCGTCGTACTTGGAGGCTGATCAAATGCTGGGTTCTGCCTTTCCTGCCTGGCTCTTCCTTCTTCCCCCTTCCCCGGGGGGCTGGGGAGTGCGAGAAGTTTTGAGGTGCCGTTAGTACCGACGCCAGCCGCCTCCTGGTAACTGCTCTGGTTCTCCGGGGCTAGGAAACAAACCGATACCGGGGTTTTCGCCAGACCTGTAGGCCCGTCTTCCTGCTGTTCAACTTTTTTATTGTTCCCCCTTCCCCCCCCTTTCCGAGTGCACTGGCTTTTTCGACAGCCAGGGGTTTTCACAGAACGGGAGTCCGAAAGTCTAGACTGTGAACCGGAAAATAATAGGGGAAAGAATGGAAAGTTATGTCAAGGGCTTTGGGGGAAAAACATCGACGTATCGAACAAAGGTCCTGCCTGTATTTGAGAGAGAGGCCTGCATGTGAGGCCTGATTGTGTCGCATTTACACATGAGGAAGAAATGAGTGCTTGGTACTGGCCTAAATTTATTCTGTAAGTCTGGCATGGAACTCGGGAACATTTTTAGAGTGTGTGTAGTTTGTTTTGAGGGCGTTTTTATTATGTGTAGCAATCCAATATTTTTTAATTTTTTCCAAAAGATTTTTTTAAAATTCCTGCCTTGTTCAGCAAAAATAATATTGATGCAGAGGTTCTAACACTGTAACACAAAACTTTACTCAAACAGGGTAACTTCTACAGTTTATGTATTGTGTGTATTATGATTTTGAGTTTCCTGGTGTTTTAAAGGCAGTCAGGAAGAGGAGTTGAGTAGTTACACCTGACAAATGTGAACTACATCCTTTGTAATGAGAAGAGGAATTCTGAACACTTAAATTAATTTCACAAGCTTTGTGTAGGGACCTGTCACTGAAAGTATACTTAATTTGTAAGACCCTAAAAGCAAGCATTGCTCTGATTACTTGGGTTTATCTCTGGTATATTCTCTCCAGTTCTCTCCCCTCTCTCCCCCCCCCCCCCCCCCCCCCCCCAAGTCCAGACTTCTGGTTGTACAGAGCTGGCTTTTGGTATTTGATTTCTGCTCAGATTTGTGAGTTTTTAAATTTTTTTTCATTAAGATAGAAGTTTTAACATTTTTTTCTGCATTTAAAAATATGCATAACAAACATAGAAGAAGTATTTGAAAAAATAGCTGTATGTACCTTTTTGCTGTTTGGTAGCTTATTTACTAAATATTGTCAGGAATGAAATGTATTTATGAAAATATTAGTATTCCAGTTCTTGAAAGTAATAGTTTTAACAATGTTGTATTTAAACTATGATGTTTAAAAGCAGTGTTTTGGGGAGTAAATACTGTAAATACTTAAGGTTTTCAGACGTGTGTTTTTTAATTTGTAATAGCTTCTGAATTTGTAAAATGTAGCTGATTATGAATGGCTTGGCTCTGCATATACGCTGGTTTTGATCTTAAAATGGAAGGATTTTTTTTTTTTTTTTTTAGCTTTTGCTGTTTGGTTTATCTGGTTGCTGTGTTAGAAATAGAGGTAATATGTGGTATGGGGTTCCCCCCTGCTGCTCACTCTGAGGATCTCTAAAAGAAATTGGGAATAGTAAGCTTGAACTGACAATTTTTAAGTTTGAATGTTCTTCAGTCTCCACATGGCTCCATAGGTAGAAGCCTAACCAGGTCTTAGCTGTTAGTAGAAAAATTGTAGGTCACCCACAGTGTGACATTACTACTTACTAATATAGCAGATCTAATTCAGTAGGAGTGCCGACCTGTTGAGTAAGAGGCTTATGAAAATGGAGTCTTTTGATGTGTTGCAGAAGTTCTTCAGGCCAAAGTGACCATTAGGGAAACAACCTGTATCTTCCCAGTAAATGAATAATCAGAACTGTCATTCTCAATTTGGAGTGATGCACTAATTAATTTTTATTATTTCCTATTTTATATTGCTTTTTGACTGTCTTCAAACTCAGAATGTAAATACTGTAGGAAAATTATGATCAAAACTTGTTCTAATAAATCATGTGTAAACTTGAGGTTCAAAGCTACAGGCAACAAAGACGCTGTATTTCTTCTGCAGCAGTTCAGCAAAAGGGTAATACAGTTGGATTTAATGTAATGAAAAAGGACTGTGATGAGTTTTTGTGCATCTTTGCATTGCTGATAAGTACAGTTACTTAGAGACAATCCAGGGAGATAACCTGACTGAATTCCTTTTGTTCCTAAGCAATGAAACTGAAGCATGAGTAGGAAAGTTATTGTTTGACTAACCTGCATGTTTATTCTTAATTTGCAGTGTAAGCAAGCCTCAGAACTATCTGTGTTAATCTTATAGGCCATGCTGTATTTTCTGACAAGCTAATTAGTAAGCATCATGTAGAACACTTCTGATCACAGGTCTGTCTTCTGTCACACTGAGACTAAATTATTTTGACAAAGTACAATCAAATCCTGAAGTTGTACAACATGGTGTACTATCATGTTGTCAAAAACTGAAACCCGAATGTTTCTGGGATCTCCCATTGCCCTGTTGGATCATCTGTGTCTTGTTTATCACCTGTCAAATTAATAACATTCCCTATAAAGCACTTTGTGGACTCTATGACACTCTAAATAGTGGAAACTTTTCATAAAGCTGTCACTGCCCCATTAAGTACTGCTTGAAGAAAGCAGTACATCTGAATTCTTGGTAGGGCAACAGATTACCTTTGGGCCAGTAAGTTTTTTTTCTTTTTTTTTTTTTTTCTGAAGAAGTAATACTTTGAAACTGCTGTTAATATTTTAATCTATATATAGTATCACAGCAGTTTTATGGCAGTATATGAACAAACTTCTTGCAGAGTGTTTTCATAGCAAATTTTTAGTTCGGAGCATGAGGTTGATAACTGCAAAACTAAGTCCTATTTACTTTATTTGAGTAAACAGAAAAAATAGGAGGAAAATGTTTTTCAAGAAGCAAACTTATTTTCAGACTTCTTACTGGTTATTGTGCATGGCAAAAGCTTGTTATGTAGCTGCTTGTTTCAGGATGTCTTTTTTATGATTAAATTTAAAACATGAATAGATTTCTGTAAATAAAAGATTTCTAGCTGCACATGGTATCAAGTGTACAGTCAGTGAAAGATAGTGGTAAGTCAACTGGCTTCTCACTGCATGCTTTCAGATACCAGTGATGGATACTTCAGTGTGAAGGTTAGTTTTGAGGAGCAATTGTTCTCCTAATCCTGCCACATGATAAAATGTTTTTCTTCTAGTTGGTAGAAACTGTGTAAATACGCAGTCTTACTCTCCTTCAATTCTGTCTGGCAGCCAGGGTTCGAGCGCGCATAACCAATCTGTTTACTCTCACTGTTTATAATAAGGCTTGTTTTTTAGTATACTGTCTGTTGCCAGTCTTACTTGACTCATGAGCATACTCAGTACAAATATGGTAGAAAACTGCCATGTATAACAGCAGTAGATAACCAACTTTTGAAGTGAAGACTTATATTGGAAAACTGAAAAAGTTAGGTGTATATCAAAAACATTAACCACAATGATCTAATACTGGACTTCAATGCTGAATAAGTTTAAGTACTAGCAATGGTGTTCAAGCCATAGTTGCCTTCAGTTACTCAAAAAAAGCCTTTGTTGTCATGATTTATAGAGTAAGCACGTTTAGAAAGGACCCCACAGGTCACGTGGTCCTGTTCACCACTTTATCTACTCTTAAATAGTTTTTCGTTGATCACTGAACTGATAAAACAGCTCCATCTGCTTGAGTGATAAGAAAGGAAAAAAAAACAAACCAAAACCACCACCACCAAAAAAAACATCAGACAACAAACCTGAAAAAGTATTGTGGGTATGTGTGGAGGGGGAACTGAAAGGATTCTACAATGTGTTGCAGTACAGTGCTGTCTCAAGAAGCTGGGGGAATTCACTGTTCTGAATGGATTGGTCTGCTTTGTGATGGTGTTCACGATAAAGTCTGCATGCTGAACTGCAAAGATTTGACCTTCTTAAAAGGTATGAAAGATTCTGAGTCATCTCCTGGAATGTGAACCTGGAGTTGCAGGGAGCAATTTGGTATTTCAAAATGGAAGCTGAGGTCCCTGGTACTTGTTGAATAAGAAGGCTTTTTTAAGGTCTGACAGAAAAGATACCTTTCATGTTTATTCTGCTTTCAGCGTAACTTGTTACTGACAACCCTTCTTTTATTGCTTAACATCCAGGTAAGTAAACTTAGCGTAAAGAAGGGCAACTACTTGCTAGACTGTTATAAAGGTGGAAATGAAAGACTACAGATAAGTTTGTTTTCTGATGTATGTGTTATATGGGGACTAAGTTGTTAAACTTTCAGAAGATTGAGTAGTGAAAGGGGCATCAGGCTCAATAGCAGCAATGTGCATCTCCTTCAGATTTGTGGCTGACACATATGTGTAAAACATGGTTAATATAAATTGTTATTAATGCGGAGCAGTAACTGCAATGAAGGATTTTTACTTTACTTTTAAGGGCAAAACCATTAGGAAAAGTAGGCCTGGGACAAACTGTCATAGGTCATCTGGTACGTACTTTCTGAGATAACTAGGTCATGTCTTATACTATCTTTGCCTTTAGAAAGCATGTGTGCTGTCTTGTTCTCCCTCATATTTCTCCATGTGTAACTTCTGCCTTTGCCTTGCTATGAGCTTGCTGTGGTTTGTCTTACCAACTCTTGAGTAGGTGAAATGATCTTTGTACTGCAGGAGCTTATGTGCTTAAAGTCTGTTCTTTACCTCCTGCCTTGGTCCAAGACTGCTTATGTGTAAAAGTAGAAGTACAGGTAAATAAATATGGAAATCAAAAGACCACTTCCACATTATTTTTGTTTAGGAGCAATATAAATGAGTTGAGGTACCAAAAAAGGAAAGATGTAAGCAATGCATTATAGCACTGGTGATGGTGGACTTCAACATTCTCCACATCCCTTCTCTCTCCTCTCTGCCCCCCTCAAAAGAAAAGAAAAACTACACACATGTGGCCCACCACCAGTGATAAGGGGACTTTTAATTAAATGTCCTTGATGCTTGCTTTGAACTTCTGGAGTTAGTGAGAAGCAGCAGTCTTTACATTATATGTCTTTGTGGGATATGAATCTGTGGCAGATGTCATCTTCTAGCCCTGATGTTAACCACATCTTAAAAAAAATCATATTGTCCAAATATAGACATCTTATCCATGTTAATAATGTTCTGTGTGTTCTAATGTCAAATCCATTATGAAATTAGTTTAGTATAGAAAATGTCCCTTCCTGGAAGGTGTGTGCAGTGTAACTGAACCCTCTGATAACAGGTGAGATGTAGCTATGCATTTAAAGAGAACTAATGAAGAAAGTAACTGAAGGTGCATATTAATAGGTTGTATGCTGAATGCAGACTTGGAACTCTGCCTTCACTAGAGTGAATGTTTTCTTCCTCTTCATTTTGATGATAGACTTCATTTTAATAAAGTTGCTGACTGGGAGCTGTAATTTCTCTTCAAAACTTCATGCATTTTGACTTTTGCAGTTGTTTCAGTATAATAGCTAGATGAATTCATCCATTGTAAGGGTTAGGGGAAGGTGGGAAATTGATAACTTGAATTAGGGCACTCAGACAGTTGTAGTCTGTGTGAATTAAGCCTGAGTGAATAACACCTGAGAAGAAGCTCTTGTAGCTAGGTTTCAGATCTTTAAGGTAATACCAGTAATCAAAATAAATGAGTTCAAGTAATGGAAAGTGCAAGAACACTGTCTGTATATGTAAAAATGCAGCTTCAGTTTAAGCTAGTAAGAGAATTTCTGGAGAAAATACCATTTCAACTGAATCTTGGACAATGATGGAAACAGCATAACTTTGGCAAACTTTAAGCCAGGACTCCAGGGGTTAAAAAGTTGTGCTTAAAAGATCTGAAGTCTGTCCAACAATGTTTTTTGTGTATATGTAATAACAGTACATTCTGCCACATCTTACTCTGGTACTATTCTGATTTATTTACTGGATAACTTTCTGCAGTAAAACACTGTTAATGAAAAGGAAGACCTGCATTATGCTGTAAGATTATGGATTAAAGAAGTTTCATTCCCACACTTAGTTGCAAAAAGCTTGGCAGAAGAACAAATGTTTCTTTGTTAAAAATAAACATATCAAATATGCTTTCTTCAAATTTCTTATATGACAACTTTAAGTTAATACAGTTCTGCTGCATATTTGTAGTCTTGCAACTGAATGTAGCCATATTTTAAACTGTCAACAGGGCTCCTGCTCAAAACTTTCATCAGCGCTTTGTGACTAGAATTGGAAGAAGCATTGTTAAGAGAAATGCTGCTGCACACCTCAGTCTGCACATTTAAGTACTTCATGATGAGAGTGGAAACTGAGCGCTCTTCAGGTTAACTGTGAAGAGGAAAGATGGATTTTGTGGAATTTAGTGTGTGAAGAAACATTACTGCTTAAGTCACAGAATCATAGAATAGTTAGGGTTGGAAAGGATCTTAAGATCATATACTTCCAACCCCCTCTGCCATGAACAGGGGCACCTCACACTAAACCATGTCACCCAAGGCTCTCTCCAACCCAGCCTTGAACACCGCCAGCGATGGAGCATTCACAGCTTCCCGGGGCAACCCATTCCAGTGCCTCACCACCCTTACAGTAAAGAATTTCCTTATATCCAAACTAAAAATGCCTTCCACTGATGTTTAAATTCTTGAGCACTATGGTCACGGTGGTAAGGATTTTTTTTTGATTTTTTTTTTTTTTTGTCCTTAGTGGTTTAGAGGTTCATGAAATATTGCCAAAACCGAACTGGAGTCAGAACAGAAAGGGCACTGAAGATTTTGATTTAACTGTGCTGTATGCAGCAGAACTCGAGTAAGATAGATCCTGAGAACTGTATTTGGAAACTTGAGGTAAATACAAATGTAGTGATGAGTTAATTTTTGAGAGCACACTTAAAATAAACATAAAGTTGCCTATGAGACTTCAGTGAAGTGACAGGCAAAGTAATCTCAATCTGTCACTTTAAAAATACAAAGCAATGAACACACTTCTTCCTATACTTCATTGCTTCCAGAGGTTGTCTAGAGTAAAGTATATTCCCTGGGTGCATCAGGCTTTTTCCTCTGTCACAGATTTAGTCAAAACCTGCAAAAACTGTTATAGTGGTTTTAAATAGATTCCTGTTGGGTAACTTATGTCAGTAGGAAAATGTGATGTAGTTCTGTTGTCTGTTTTTTCAGAACTCTTTACTTATATATTATGTTCAGATGAAGTCTGAGTTTTTATCTGACTGAGATCTCTACTGGATTGAGATCTCACATTTAAATTCTAACTGTGCTTCCGGCTGTCAACAGCTGTTGTGTCACCAGAAATACTTTGTCAACTCCTTCAACCTGTTCTTCAGGGGTCTGACTGTTCTAAACTATTGTTGCTTCTGCTTGTGTTGTCTGTTTCATTTTTGCCATTTCAAGGCCTCTTAGATCCCGCTTGTACTACTAATGCAGTTAAATTCATAATTTTATTAATTTTTTTTTTAGTGGTGTGGGAGTATTTTAGAAACTTAATCAGAAGTAAGCCAAGTAGTAGGTTGCTGTGCATAGCAAAATTGCTTAATGTGTTTGCTTCTAAAAGCTGTAAGCCTTCAGCTAGGAAGTGGATTCTTCCTTAGAAGTTTTTAGTTTTTCAGTATTACTTTTATTTGGCAAAGTAATATTGGACTGTTTGGAAAGTCAGCTTGGTAAGGTGGTACATCAAAACTAGATAGCAGGTGATATTGTTAGTTGACCTAACAACAGAGAGTAGTATTTTGACCTTCTGTGTTCTGTAATCCATCTTTGAAAGCTGTTAATAACTCCGTTATAGAATATGCTGTACTTTCGTAGAGTTCCTGTATATTGTTTGCTAATTCTACGTGGAGCTCTGTGTTTAAAAAAAAAAAAAAAAAAAAATTGAGTAACTGGTTTGGGTTCCTGAATGTATTAACTCTGGCATATCTTCCCCCCCCCCCCCCCCCCCTGCACACACACATTTGGGAGATATCAAACATGAACATATGGACAGAGTGACACAGCAATAGAAGGATCAAGCTGGATAAACGACCTCTGCATAGAATAATGCTGTCCAAAAGTGTGGTGTATGGTTTGTGGTTTTTCATTTTTAAATCCTAGAACTCACTGCTTATTGCAATAACTTGCTTTGTGGAGAGCTGTCTTCTGTCTCCACCCCTCCTCCTCAGCAGAATGTGTGGGGACAAGTTTTGTTTCATTAGTGTCGTGGTTTAAGCCCAGTCAACCACAAAGTTTACTCACTCCCCTCTTTCCTCCCCTAGTCCTGAGGGGATGGGGAGGAGAATTGAAAGACTGCAACTCACACAGGTTGAGATAAGAACAGTTTAGTTACTAAAGTATAACACAAACCACTACTGCTACTACCAGTAATAATATGAGAGAAATACAAAGAATACAGCTGCTCACCCCCCGATACCAAAAGCCTAACCATGCTGTGCCCCCCCCCCCCCCCCCCACTTCCGGGTCTCTACCCTCCATTTTTACATCCTGGACATGATGTGCTGTGGTATGGAGTAACCTCTTTGGTCAGTTTGGGTCAGGTGTCCTGTCTCTGCTTCCTCCTGGCTTCCCCTCCTCCCCGGCAGAGCATGAGACTCAGAAAGTCCTTGGTCAAACCAAAGCATTACCAAGCGGTAACTGAAAACACTGGTGTTATCAGCCCAGTTTCCAGGCCCAAAATCAAAACCACAGCACTGCAGCAGCTACCAAGAAGGACAAAAATGCTGCTATTGAACTCATGACAATTAGTCACAGTAAAGTTTCAGTGGTAGGTACCATGGGACAGGATGAGAACAGTTTAACAAACTGCAGATAATACTGGTTTGCTTCTTTGCAGTGTTTTCTCTGAGTTTACCTTCTCGGAAAGAATGGGTGTTATGATAATAAGAATGGTGTTCAGGTTACTTCCTTAGCAAAAAGAACAAAGTGGATGTAGTAGCTTTTTCTGGGAGCTGAGCATTTAGAAAGTTAATCATACCTGAGTGTCTCAGTCCTGAGCAACAGGAGCATCTTGTCTCTGTGACTGCCCGAGTAGAACAACAGGACTTGTTATTTGTCAGTTCTCTGTAAGGACAATGAAGAACTACTGTCTAGGAATAAGCTTAGTAAGAGACTTTATAATTTCAAAAGTGTAATCTTGTTAATATTGTTGGTATATCACTTGGTATATCTAAAGTGCAGCTGTCTAAAAAGCAACTAAGTGCATGCATTGATTTTGTTCGTGTACTTGTGTTTTGATTCTTCAGTCCTCCAGGGAGATTCTTTCAGCATATCGTTTCTTGAAATTTGGGATCATCTAATTTCCAGCCTGAAAGTTTGTCATAACTGTTTTGCCTGCTAACAGTATCAATGCTGTCCTCTTATTTGAAGTACTTTTCTTGGTGTTTTATCCTTGGCACTTAAAGCCATTATTACCTTGTTGCCAGGCTAAATAATACAGGTTTTGTTAGCCTCCTCTTGTAAGAGCCCTCTTCTGTACTTTCAACTGGAATGCATTACTCTTGACCAAGGGCAACTGTGATGGGGTAGAGTATTCCAGATAAATGCTTTTTGTACAAAAGCCCTGGAGAATTCTCATTTACTCTGTAATGGTATATCTACATGAGCATTGGTTCCTCTTCCAATCCCCCATCCTTCCCATCCAGTATCACTTTGAGTAACTGGAGCATGTAGTCACTAATGCTTATGTCAACTCACAAGCTTGGCTTATAGTAATGCTTGTGTTTAGTGCTGAGGAAAAGGATTTCCATGGTGCTTGGTATTATTGTACTTGATAGCATTGCAAGTGTCTCATTAGAATAAATCACTATTCTGTATTTTGAGTATATTTATTTTTAATGTTGGGGAAAGGAAGGAGGAGATGAAAGCTAACTTCTAAGTTTTGATAGTTTTGGGAAAAAAGGGAATTTTGAGGGAACAACTCTGGCTTCAGGTAACCATGTTATCTGTGTAGTTATATTGAAATAAGCATGGCTGTAATAAGCAATAAAGCTGTAACAGCAATAAATTTCAGAGTTTTCTTCTATGGGTAGCAGCCTGTTTATCATTAAAAATACTTTGTTACACTCATGCAATGATGTGTTCTATTTGAATGCTACTTAACAGAAGTTGGTTGTTTAAATAGTTTTGGATTTAACAAAACAGAAACAAAATAATGAATGCCCTCTCTTCTGTAAGCCTGGAAATAGTACCAAATGTCTAGTTTTGCTGTCCTGTACTGATGTCCTGTCATTTACTGAATGAGGATTTCAAGATTTAATTCCATCACAAGTTTAATATTGCTTGTCTTCAGGTGTTACAAATGTTTATGGGTTAAGTGCCCATAGCTTATAGAACTGTAATTTCCAACCAGTTGCTCAACACTAGGCTTCTCATTGCACATTCACTGTAGCTGTGTAGTTTTTAAGTCCAGCTATGTCTAAAAGGTAGAAGTACTTCAGACAAAAATATTCTTGCTGTAGTTGTTTGCTGTAACACAGCTTTGAAACTAACAGGTAGAAAGCTGTAGTTTAATAGTCCTCATCGAAGAGTACTTGTGTTCTTTTGTGAAACTCCAGTGAGAATATCTATCTACAGAAGTTCATAAAGTAAACAAATAACAATTTCATGGCACTACTGACATGGTGAAGGAAAGTAGGCTATCCTGTGAGAAGTATTTGAAAGAACCAGTCTTTAATGTTAGTTTGTCAGGAAAGGACATATACCTGGAAATGCTGTCTGTACTAATGGGATCTCTTTTTTAAGTAGTAGTTTGGTTTTTATTTGTTTGGGGTTTTTTTTGTAAAGCAGAGGGACAGTTGTTCCTGATTATGTTTTTGGATCACTTTAGATTGGACTACTTTAAGTGCCAGGCTTTTAGCCCAGAATATCTAGTTGCTAGCTAAAGGCTACTAGGAGGAGGAAAAAAAAAAAAACCCAACAAACCTCTTAAGTATGTATAAGGTTTTATACCAGTGGCTCTAACTGTATTGTCATGAATGCTTAGCTATACCATGAAAGGTAGTTGCTCTCTTGGGGATCTCTGTGCTTAGTTCTCTTGAATGAAGGTGTTCTAAAGATGTTAAACTGCCGCTTAAGCTTAGAGCAGCTCAGGCAAGGAGTTTAAGGACCCAGAGTTTTGTGCCCATTGACTCATGAAAGCTGTTCAGAAATAAGAGTGTGACAAGTACTGAAGATGAGAAACTACTGCATTTCCTCCGATTCTCAGGTAGCTTGTGTGAGAATAGCTGAGTTGGGGCTTGTAATCCCTTGCCTTTGCTTTACGTATATTATTTCACTTGTTTAGAAAGCTTTCTTCAGAAGGGTTTGGTCTTTCTGTTGACAATATCAAAATCAGAAAGTAACTTGTGGAAATCCAGACCTGTGGCAGCTAGAAGCCAAAGCTCAACCTATAGCAGGATGTAGTGGTTTAAATGTCTCAGTTTAGTTAAGGAGCATTCAGAATCAAGGTAGTTTGTTATTACTTAACAGGCTTCCAGGTTATGGCTACAAACTAGAGTTGCGCATAATTTTGGTGTGTTTGCTGCATTGTTGGGACGGTTGGTGGCCCAGCTTTGAGGTGGGAATAATTTAAAAATACATATTTGTGACTGGCTGGCTATTGTCTAAGCTGCTTTGTTCTTTATACTTGCGTAGATGAGATTATCATTTGTGGTGGGAAAGTGGTGGAGAAGCTGATGTAATTTCTGGTTGCTTCAACAGAATTTCAAAGCTTTTACTGGTGATGGTGGTAGCTCAAAGTATCAGGTTTTAAATTGTCTATATAAACCTGTACAGATGCAGTCTATGGTTTTTTTACTAACTCCTGATGTTCAGTGTGCTGAATTCCTAAGCAAAAATGGTCTGCCCAGGCATTAGAGTGAAACTAAGAATTGTACTCTATTCCTGTATTTTCTGAGGTATTTGTGTAAGTAAAGGGATTTGAAATAATGACGTACTCAAAGGTAGGAACTTTGGATAAATATGTGTAGTAGTTGGAAGCTACTTTCTGTGAAGTACACAAGATTTCTACTTAGTTTATGGATTAGAGGAACTGAATTTCCTTTCTAATTTATTTAGATGACCACACTTGCTAGGAAGTCTCCCAAGAAATGTAGTTGGATTTTTAGTGTACATCAGTGTTGTGGTACTCTTTGAAAGATAGGGTAGAGTTCAGCTGAAAAACTGCGTAGTGCAGGCTGATAGCTCTAATGCCTTGAAGTCTGTCTTGTTTAGGTTTTCTGTCCTTAGTTTGCACTGTAACTGTAGTGTAAGTTAAATCCTGTCAAAGACTAAAAGGAAGTGTAATCACTATGAAGCTTGGAGTTAATGGAGTTAAAAAAAAAAAAGTGTTTGGCTTAATGTCTGTCATGCTTGAATATGTGCCGAATATTTGTTTATTTTTTAATTAGAATTCCATTATGAAATGCATATGAATATCCATTATGAAATGCACACTACGATACTGCATCCAGACTGTTTTTCTTGAAAATAAAAAAAACACCACTGAAACGTGTCGACTCTCATCATGCAGCAACTCAGTGCAATAAATATTTTTATATTAGTATATGCCAATGGCTCATGCTGTCCTTGGTAGGGTGAGACTGTTCATTTGAAGGTCCAATTTTAGAAGCTTTGTACTCTGTACTTTCTAATTAGTCAAAAAAGACATTTAATAGGAAATAGTTGAAGCTATTTCTTAATAGTTAGTGCCAGTTGGGTGAGCAGTGGTTTCATTACCATTCAGATCTGTGGAGGAAATTGTGGGACATATCAGGCTGTTTTCAAATTGTAGTACACAGTATCTGTCCCACAACTGTTCTGCAAGAGGAGCCTTTAAATACAAAGAAAACATACAAATAAAAATTGAAAAGCATAGAAGAAAGACCCAAAGTTAGTACTATTAATTTGGCTTTTTTGGTAGCTGATGGAGGTAGGAGGTGCTAGGAAATAATTGATGGAAGAAAAGATGTCAAAGACCTAAAGTGAGGAAGTAGAAATAGTGAAGATACTGTGATTCCTGGAACACTTCATTGCTCATTTATCCTGTGTGGGATGGGGATGTGCATGCTCCTAGCTGAGTATCTTTCATTAGCAAAACAGATGTAGGATTAAGAGAGGCTCCAGTCTTTCTGAAGTACCCAAATTTTGCATTTAATATGATAAGATATTGTACAGAGGGGAGGGAAGGAAGAAACTGTACTCACTTATGGGCCTACAGTTATTTTCCATCTTCCTTCACAAGCCTGTCTACTTCATATTCTTTCTTTAATATTTCCCTGAAGCCACTCCATTCACTGTGTGGTTTTTACTGAAGTGTTTTAAAGAGAATTGTTCTGTCTTGCATCATGATGAATATGCCTTTTGCAGTTAAATATTCTTTCATTTGTCTTGTGTCTTTTACTCATGCATTTTATTAAATGGCTTAAAAGAAATAGTAAAGAGGATAACATCTGGAATAGTTCTGAAGATACACAAAAGTCTTGTGGACCTTTTTTTAAAGGGAAAAAAACAAACCAAAAAAACCCCCAAAACCCAAACACCAAAAAGACAAGATGATGTCTTGCATGGGAGTTATCTGAAGCTTGCTTCCAATTCAGTGTTGTCTTAATGGTATGGGATTATTTTCTTGTTTGAAGAAATTTGCTTTCAGGAGTGTAGCAAGATGGACATATAACCTTGCTCCAGGGTATACTGTTGCTGATGTGTGCACAAAGCACCTAAAACAAACTCTTTCCCTTTCCTCTGTTCCTCATCATGTTCTGTTCCAATCCTAGGCAAGGCCAGAATCAGTATGTTGTTTGGGGAGAACTGGTTGTATGTTTACTCGTAAAGCTTAGTTATGTGTTAGTGTAGGATAAAAGATCACCTGTGTAGGACGCAACCTTTGAGTATTCTGATTGGGTCACAGAGCAAATTGCAAGAGCAAAGGCTTATCAAATCAGCTATTGGTAGGAGGCTTGCCAGACTGGTCAAGGATGCTTTAAACTAGATGTGTTGGGGGAGGGGGGCATCATTCCATCCCAACATACCCAGTCAGTTGCCAGCACCTAGAATAAACGCTCGGAGCAATGCAGAGATATTCCAGCTGCTCTAGCCAATGAGCTGGCTCCATTTGGAGCTTGGCTCAGATACCTCTATACAAATGCCTGTAGTGGGGAACAAACACGAGGAATTAGAGATGTGTGCACGTCTACAGGGGTATGATATAATAAGCATCACAGAAACATGGTGGGATGGCTCCTATGACTGGAGTGTTGGAATAGAAGGTTACAGGCTCTTTAGAAAAGACGGGCCAGGCAGACAGGGAGGGGGAGTTGCTATTTATGTTAGGGATGGGCTGGAGAGTATGGAACTCTGTCTGGGGACAGGTGAGCAGTCAGTAGAGTTTGTGGGTCAGGGTTAAAGGGAGAACAGCGTTGGGAGACATAACTGTGGGGATCTGTTACAGACTGCCTGACCAAGAGGACTCGGTGGATGAAGCAGCCTATAGGCAGATAGGAACAGCCTCACGCTCGGAGGCCCTGGTTCTCATGGGGGACTTCAACCACCCTGTTATCTGTTGGAGGGATAGTATGGCCCGGCACAAGCAATCCAGGAAGTTCCTCAATTGTGTGGAAGACAACTTCCTTCTGCAAGTAATAGAGGAGCTGACAAGGAGAGGTGCCATGCTTGACCTCGTGCTCACCAACAGGGAAGGGCTGGTTGGAAATGTGACGCTCCAGGGCAGCCTTGGTTGCAGCGATCATGTGATGGTCGAATTTGAGATCCTCAGGAGAGTGAGAAGAGCGTGCAGCAACCTCGCTGCCCTGGACTTCAAGAGAGCAGACTTCGGCCTCTTCAGGAACCTGCTCAGTAAGGTTCCATGAGATGTAGCCCTAGAAGCAGGGAGGCCCAAGACGGTTGGTTGATATTCAAGGATCACCTGCTGCAAGCTCAGGAGCGATACATCCCAACTAGAAGGAAGTTTTACAGGAGGGCCAGGAGACCTCCTTGGATGGATAAGGAGCTGCTGAGGAAAATTCAAAGGAAAAAAGAGGCATATAAAATATGGAAGCAAGGACAGGTAGCCTGGGAAGAATACAGGGATGTTGTCTGGGAAGCTAGGGACCAGGTTAGGAAAGCTAAGGCCCACTTAGAATTAAACTTGGCTAGGGATGTTAAGGATAGCAGGAAGGGACTCTATAGGTACATAGCAAATAAAAGGCAGACTAGGGGCAATGTGGGCCCCCTGCGGAAGCTATCGGGAGAACTGGCTACCCTGGATTTGGAGAAGGCTGAGGTTCTTAATGACTTCTGTGCCTCAGTCTTCACTGGCAAGAGCCCTGACCACACCACCCAAGTCTTGTAAGTCAGATGCTGGGACAGTGAGAATGAAGACCCTGGGCCCGCTGTAGGAGAGGATCTGGTTCGAGACCATCTTAGGAACCTGAACGTACACAAGTCCGTGGGACCTGATGAAATCCATCCGCAGGTCCTGAAGGAGCTGGCAGATGAAGTTGCTAAGCAGCTGTCCATCATATTTGAAAAACCATGGCAGTTAGGTGAAGTTCCCGACGACTGGAAAAAGGGAACTATAGCCCCCATTTTCAAGAAAGGGAAAATGGATGACTTGGGGAACTACAGACCAGTCAGCCTCACCTCTGTGCCTGGCAAAATCTTGGTGTGGATTCTCCTGGAAGGCATGCTGAGGCACATGAAAAACAACAAGGTGGTTGGTGACAGCCATCATGGCTTCGCTAAGGGGAAATCTTGCCTGACCAATTTGATAGCCTTCTATGACGGGGCTACAGAACTGATGGACAGGGGTAGAGCAGTTGATGTCATCTACCTGCACTTGTGCAAAGCATTTGACACTGTCCCACATGACACCCTTGTCTCTAAGTTGGAGAGACATCAATTTCTTAGGTGGACCACTTGGTGGATAAAGAACTAGCTGGATGGCTGAACTCAAAGAGTAGTGCTTATTGGCTTCATGTGCAGCTGGAGACCACTAACAAGTGGTGTCCCTCAGGGATTGGTGTTGGGACCGGTCTTGTTCGACATCTTTGTTGGTGACATGGACAGCGGGATTGTGTGTGCCCTCAGCAAGTTTGTTGATGACACCAAGCTGTGTGGTTCGGTTGATACATTGGAGGGAAGGAATGCCATCCAGAGGGACCTTGACAAGCTTGTGAGGTGGGCTGATGCCAACCTGATGAAGTTTAACCATGCCAAGTGCAAGGTCCTACAGCTGGGTGGGAGCAATTGCAGGCACAGCTCCATGTTGGGCAGGGAAGAGATTAAGAGCAGCCCTGTGGAGAGGGACTTGGGGGTGTTGGTTGATGAGAAAATGGACATGAGCCATCAGTGTGTGCTCGCAGCCCAGAAAGCCAACCGTATCCTGGGCTGCATCAAAAGGAGCGTGAGCAGCAGGTCAAGGGAGGTGATCCTGCCCCTCTGCTGTGCTCTTGTGAGACCTCCCTTGGAGTATTATGTGCAGTTGTGGTGTCCTCAACATCAAAAGGACATGGAAGTGTTGGGGCCCTCCTCTGGACTTGTTCTGAGGATAATCAGGGGACTGGAGCACCTCCTGTATGAAGATTGGCTGAGAAAGTTGGGGCTGTTGAGCCTGGAGAAGAGAAGGCTGCGTGGAGCCCTCATAGCAGCCTTCCAATATCTGAAGGGGGCTATAGGGATGCTGGGGAGGGATTCTTCATGAGGGGCTGTAGTGATAGGACAAGGGGTAAAGGGTTCAAACTTCAACAGGGGAAGTTTAGATTGGATATGAGGAAGAAATTCTTTCCTGTAAGGGTGGTGAGGCACTGGAATGGGTTGCCCAGGGAAGTTGTGCATGCTCCATCGCTGGCGGTGTTCAAGGCCAGGTGGGACATAGCCTTAGGTGGCATGGTTTAGTGTGAGGTGCCCCTGGCAGGGGGGTTGGAACTAGATGATCTTAAGGTCCTTTCCAACCTTAACTCTTCTGTGATTCTATGATTATAATATCTAGTTTTTAAATATTAATTTTGGTCCTAAGGTCAAGCTATAGAAAGCTTAAAGCTCTGCTTGTTCTTTACAAGTATCTTGGAACTGTGGCAAAACTTTGTTCTTCTGACTATTTTTCTGTATTACTGGTAGTCTGTGAATCCTTACAGTGTATTAAGGAGCAGCAGTTTAGCTGGGAGGTAACCAATTTAGGCAGCATCTATTGGAACATCTTGCCGGGAAGTAAGTAGCCTTTCTTTCAGTCGAAGTGATTGACTATCAGCAAGGGCTTTAGGCCAACTGGACTATGCTGTGACCCTGAGGAAAAGTACCTTATTAGTGTAAATATGTTCATCTAGTGAACTATAAAATACGTGTATAGTTACAGTTGTTTCTTATGCAAAGAAAATGTGTGCGTAGCCTGGGAGAGAGGAGGTAAAAATCATTGGTGAGGTAAAGTAGAGGAAAGGGCTTGTGGTACTTGCACATATGGGAAGGGAGAGAGAGGAGTTTGTAGCAGACCCTTTTTTTGTCTGTACTAAGGTTTTGGTGATGATGAGGTCTTGTGTAGCTTAAAATTAAGGTTAAGTCCAGTATCCTTGAAAAAAGCTTTTGAAAGACCTCTAATACTTCGATTTGCTTAAGGTCAGCACCTTAATGCTCTGAATCCATCGTTGGTGGTGTTAAAGGCTAGGTTGGACAGAGCCTTGGGTGGCATGGTTTAGTGGGAGGTGTCCTTGCCCATGGCAGGGGAGTTGGAACTAGAGGATCTTCAGGTCCTTTCCAGCCCTAACTATCCTAGGATTCTTGGAACATTCATTTGCTGATCACATACTTATTAATCTCCATGTACTATGCCTCATTCCCACAAACTTGTTTTATTTGTAGAGTACTGAAAACATGCGTATGTGTGTAGTAGACAGTCTCCTCCATAAAGTATGCTATGAAGTTGAATTTTTTCATGAAGCTTGGATTATTCTGGCTTTTGACAGCTTCTTCCATGACTGTAAAGGTTGGAAACTTTCTGAAGGGCAGTTCTGGAAGCCAATACTGTATGTTCTACTGTGTAGTTACCATGAAAGAATAGCTCTGAGCACTGTGGAGTCCTGATCCTATCCATGATAGGATCAGCTTAAAGACAGATTTATCTTCAGTGTTTAACAGGTGCTTCTTTGGGTGTGATTTCCTTTTATTCTGCTTTAGAGAGAACTTCTGTTTCTTTAAACTGATATTTGGTAGGTAGTTTGGTATGTGATTTCATACAGGGTAAGTGTCTTTAATTGTGCCTGTGTCAGTGATTTGGTATGTGTATTGGGCTTGCTGTTATTACATCAGTGCAAGGTATAATGTCAGTGTCTAATTTTTTCTTAGGTCGAGAAGACGCACCTGTGGCACACGAGCCAATGTCATCTTGGAATTGAGCACCTACCCAGTTTAGAAACCTTAAATGTGTTTAATCCCTTTATTTGTTGTTGCAGTATCCTTGTGATAGTTAAAGATCTGTATGCAGATCCAGTGCTAAGGAAGCCGGAAACTTAACCTGTTTTAATTGGATTTCTTCCTCAACAGCTACAATTAAACCGTTTCCCAGATTGTATCATGTGGTATAAGAATCTTGTTATGCATTAGGCCTATGACCTTTTTTTGGATAGAAGTCTTCCTTCAGGATAGCATAACCTGCTGGAGACAATGTAGGAATGGAAGCCTTAACAGACATTAGTTTGAGTCAGTGCTAAATACAAGTGATAAGAAAAACAAGAGAAACTCCTGAGATTCTCCTGATTTGTCCAGATTTCTAAATGATGTTTTGAAGGTACAAAAACTTGAGACCTGTTCTCATAAAGTTGAAAATAGGTGTGTATTTCCCTTCCCTTGGAAACATAGGATTTTTTATTTTTTTATTTTTTTTTAATTAAATTTGGTTTTATTTTTAAAGTGTTTCTCTTTAGCCATGCTGGTATGAGTGATTTGGCTTCTCCACTTTGGGCGTTTCTGTATGTAAACTAGTTTAAAGCTGAAGCTAAGTATTATTAAAAAAGAAGACTCAATCTCTTCCCTCTACTTTGTTTTCAGGGTACATCTATGTAATGCTCTATAATCTTGGGTTTATCTCTGGTACTTGTCTAATCCAGTAACTTCTGTAAGGTATAGTCTCTGAATTTCTTAATTCTAATGGCTAATTAAAGGTATTTTTGGTGGTTTTTTTTTTAAATGCCTCTCCCCTACTAGTTGTCTAGAAGATTGTAGAGATCTTTTTATGCTGATTTAGAATTTAGACTTTGAGTGGCCAAACTATGTTTTGCTAGCCACTGAGCTCACTAGTTCTCTCTGTAATATAAGACAGCTTGGCAGAAGTTGATGAGGAACTTGGCTGCAACCTGGGGCATGTATTGTCTAACAGGCTTTGCAAGTAGGACATGGGTATGTACCATATCAGTGTTTGTCTTATGCTGTTGTACTTTGATTTTACTCCAGGGCTGTGTGTGCCAGATGCAGGTGAACAGCAAACTGCAGCTAAGGCACCATCTGGTGTGTGGGGTTAGAATGGGGAAGAGGCTTGGTGTTGTAGCAGTAGGTTCTACATGCAGACTCCTAATGTTGAAGTAAATGGAGGCATGCAGCTCAAAAGCAGCTGGGCATTAAGCATTGGGCAGGGCAGACTTGGAGTGGGTGATGATTTTGGGTACTTCTCTGTTCACATGCATGACAAAACTGAAATCAAGCTTCTAAATTGAAATTTTCACTCATTGCCTAACTGTCTTCTTTTCTTCACTGGTAATAAATGCCCCTTGTGCCAGCTTTGCCGCACCTATTTACTTGGTCTTAATTTGACCATTTACCTAGACCTTACTGTCTCTGTTCCTGGCAGTTTCAGCCACGTGTATTACATGAAGAGTTCTGTTCTCATTTGTGTTGTCTCGCAGAAGGTAAAAGCTCCTCATTCAAGTTTGTTCCCCTCTTCTGAAGAGAATGTTCTCCTTTGCACTTGCCAAGGCAGCATGTTTGGTTTTTATGCTGGTAGTGAAAGCTTAAGCCACTATTGCGCAGATAGTGAATTTTGGCTCCTACTAAACCAAGGTTTCTAGTGAAGCTGAAAAGGAAGGACAGAGGAGATTTTTACTTGTGCTGCTTGTGATGTCTTTTGTTGTGAGTCTGCTAAAACAACTCTCATCAATTCACTTTGTAGCATTCACTACAAATAGAGTTTTGTTCATAATTTGGCTGTTGAAAAATGCCATTTCCCTTGAAGAGATACCAGTTGCTTTTATTTAATTTAAAAAAGGAAAAGAAAATAGTATTTTTGTTGTTGCTAGCAAGTTGGAGCCACAGCTGTATTAGCAGCAGTTAGCAGAATTACATGAGACTCTCTTAGTGTAAACTTGTTTGTCTAGCAGTTTGTCAGTAACAGTAATTTTAAAGTCCTTGTAGAGGTGAAGTCAATCTCTTGCTAGAGGGTCTGATTTTGCAGAGAAATTTTGCTCTTTTTTGCATTCTTCCCTTCCCTTTCCCATTGCTGTGCTAAGGCGGTAAAGCAGCTGTCAGCAGAGGCAAAAGGTGGTTCAGTGTTCTGCAGCTAATGTTTGCTATGTTTATGTGTGCTTCTTCTCCATGTGGTGTAACATGTCTTTTGTGTTACTGAGACAGTTTAAATATTTCTGGGCTGCTTCTTAAGCTCAGCTGTCACTGGCTGACTTGCAGCTATCCATTCCAGATTATTCTTTTACTGAATATAGATTGATGCGGAAGTTTCTGGGTTTTAGACTTCTTATATATTTGAGTGCTGAAAAAATGTAACTGCTGCAGAATTGACTGTATTGCAACAGAATTTAACGCTTGACTGGTTAAAAAACCAAACCAAAGCAGAGCACTGAAGACCAAGAAACTGCAGGTGTCGTAAACATGAAAGTATTTTCTTCAAGGGTTGAATTCTGGTGTTCTGCCACCAAGAGAGCATTCTCTCTCTTTATTAATGAATTCAAGTCAAACCATACACTGATGAGAAACTTATACTGAAGTAGTTTGAGCATGTTACAGTGACATGAAAAGGTAACCAACTTAGTTTATTTAGAGAAGATCAACTTTAATTCTTTGAATTTTTGACAAGGGGAGATTCTTTGAATTAAGTTGTGATGTATCCTTGTAAATAAATGTATTATGAGATTTGTTTTTTTTTATAAACTCCATTGCTAATGCTCTCAAAAATAAGAGGGATAGTTGCTGTTAACAGCACTTTTAATTTCCACAGTTACAGCATACTGAAAAGAAGAGATGGGTTGGAAGGGACCTTCAGAGGTCATCTAGTCCAACCCCCCTGCAATGAGTAGGGACATCTTCAAGTAGATCAGGTTTCTCAGAACCACAATCCAGTCTGGCCTTTAATGTCTCCATGGATGAGCTGCTTTCTGGTTTTCTTCTCTTTTGGAGGAGGATCTGAGTGGCACTTCTGTACTTCTGTGAGCCAGAATGCAGTCTGAAAGTGACACATCTAGTAATATTTCTGTCCTTGATTAATATAAGAAGTAAAAAAAAAAAAACAACCACCCAACACAGTGTGGTGGTAGAAGTGAAGGGGGGTGCCCTCAAAACAAAGTTGTATTTATTCCATGCAACTATTTTTTCTTCTCAAACTGCAGCTTCACGTCTTCCAGAGGAAAGGGGTGTAGGAGGTAAAGGCTTTTACAGTCTTAATGTTAGGTAGCCCCTTAACCAGCTTGCAAGAATTCAGTTAAACTTTAGTCCTGGTTTAGTTTCTCAGTGCGCTAAAAGGGTGATTCTTTCTTAAGTAATGAAAACTATGGATTCCTGAGTGCTATGAGCTGGACACACTGATCATACAAACAGACCTGAGACACCTGAGCTAAACTTTGAATCCTGTATAACCATATGCAAAATAGACCACAATCAGTAGATTTTTTTTTTTTGGTTCCTTCAAGCTGTCCAGATGAACAGGAATATTCTACTGTCTACCTTATGCAGGTGCATTTTCTTTTTTAGCTGATTTATGCCCCCCATCCATCCATAGGTTTGTCTTGGTTCTTGAGATGTTTAGGTTCTTGTACAGTCAGTTGTACTGGTAGCTGATTATAAAGCCATCTGCCAGTGGTGGTTGTGCTTGTCTATAGTTTGAAATAGTGCTATGTATGATATTTATTTTTTTGATACAGTCCAAAAATATTTGCTGGGGCTCTGGCTCTGGTGTGTAGATCAATCCTCTGTTTTCTTTCTAAACCAGTGATGGGTTCCAGCTCTTGGTAATCATTGTGGAGCAAGGTTTTAAGCTTCTCCAGGTAGCAGAGTAAGTCTTCGGTTTGCTTTTCTGTGTCAGGCCCAGCAAAAAGTCTCTGCAGTTTCAGACTTCAACTGATCTCCTTGAAGCAGGGGAGGCACTTTAGCTTTTGCAGCTTGGAATGTCTTCCCACTGTTACAAAACTATTCTTATCAACAGTGGAGCATATGATAGCATGTGTTTAGATTTTTTCCTTGAACAGTACTTGACCTCTGACTTCCCCTGACTATGTCTTCTGAAGTTATGGTATCTTTTGCACAGCTATCTTCCAGTCCTTTCACCAGGTAGAAGTCAGTAGGTGAGGGTGCTGTTTTGCTGGCTTGGAGTCATGGCATGTGTAACCCATTGAATCGCAGTCCTAACAACCTGGGCATTTGTCTAGTGAGCAGTGTTGTGCATCTTTAAAGAGGCATTTTCAGTGTGAGAATATACTGTGAGAACTTGTGAATCTTCAGTCTGAGGCAAGGATAATCTAACTGCCAATCTGCAGTATAGCTTCCCCTAATTCTGAATCATGAGATCACAAATAAAGATATTTTTAGCTCTTTTTCTCTTCCATGCCAGAACTTTCTCTTCCCTTTCTTTGTCATTGTAGACATGTATGTAGAGATGCAGTCTAGAGGACCTTAACATGGTGCTTATATCCTTTCCAGTTCCTACCCATTGGTTGTGCTGATTCTTTGAAGGCAGCCTTCTGTATTGCCACTCTCAGCTAGAAGGCTGGGCAAGGTCTAAGCTCTTAAAAGACTGCAAAAAAGTTGACTTCTTTCTAATGCAAGGCCCAAAGGTTGCCATAATCTTCTGATGACTGTTCATTGTAAAGTCAGTGAGTCGAATAGGGGATAACTCCTGTTCCTTTACTAATTTACCACTTACTAGGGAAGTGGTGTAATCGTGCTCCCTGGAAGCGTTGTGTTAAAAAAAAAAAAAGTGTAGATGAAGCAAGCGTGGTTTAGAGGTGGACTTGGCAGTCCTGGGGTAACGGTTGGACCCGATGGTCTTAAAGGTCTTTTCCAACCTCATGGATTCTGTTATTCCTGTCCTCATAATCTCCCCCCCCCGCCCCTTGTGGAGCTCATAGCTTGAGTGTATTTCTGGCCTACTGGTAATTGAGAAGTAGTTGCTTGCAGTATCCATTATCCATACCTCTTTTAAAATATGGGGTGTTTCTGAAATGGATAAGAAATGCTTCTGCTCTAATGATTGAGGGTAGCTAATTAAAAAGAACTTCCATTGTGGATGAACCTGGGAATAATATTGTGCTGAGGTTTGGTGGTGTGTTCATATTTTTTTTTTTACTGTAGCTCTTTTTTTTTTTGTTTGTTGTGTGTGTTTTTTTTTTTTTTGTTTTTTTTTGTTTTGTTTTGTTTTTGGTGTGAAGTTACCCAGTGTGAAAATGAGCATGTGAGCTAGTCATAAGTCTATAGTGTCTTCAGTGACTGGACTTGTTGATATTTACAGCTTACATGCCCATTTTGCTCACTTCCTCACCTTGGTCCGGGTTACTGGATTGTGTTTTTGAGGAACTGAAGGGGAGGGAGTGCTTTCTGAGGCATATGTTATAGCAGTTTTTTCAAGTGTTTCTTTTCCTCTCAGAAACTTTGTCCTTGGAAGTGATGGGGAATGTGTCCTTGCATACCTTTAGATCTACACAGATCTGAGATATTTGGTTACTTTAACTGGTATCTATTGAATAACTACTTATCAAATGCTGTTGTTGAAAATACTATTCTGATAGTCTGTTAGTGTCTTCTTCGCATGCCTTTGTACCTGGCATGATGTTTTGATATCTTAATTTGTGATTATAGGTTGTTGTTGTTCCCCCCCCCCTTCTTCAGGATGTATCTCATGATTCACCTTTTGCTTTTCTGCTCTGGCTCAGAACTCAGAATATATCTTGTCATCATGGTTGGAAATTGTCATTTCTCAGCAGAGTGAAAGATGTTTAAAGTAATCTGGGGTCCTACTTTCACAAGAGGGTTGGACCAAATGATCTCGAGGTCCTTTCCAGCCATAGCTTTTTAAAAGATTTTAACTCTTGTACTCCAGTTGAACCCTGAATCAAGAAGGCATCTGGTCTGAAGAGGAGTTTGCCTCTATATGCTGTTAAATTCTGCTTGTTGTCTTATCTTACATCTGTCAGTTCTTAGAAGACATTAGTGGTGCATGTAGAATTGTTTGTTCTGCAAAAGGTATAGAAATATGTTTCCTTAGCACCTGACATGCTTGTTTTAAGAAGAAACTTCCTTGATACGTAATTGTCTGTCTTCCCAGCAGTGAGGTAATGTTACAATACTAGAAGGCTATAAAATCCTGTTTGTCCTGAAGACTTTCTATATGTACTGAATTTATTCTAGTTAAGTTTGTCTGTGCATGTATTTCTATGTGTAGGGTTTGGTTGGTGTGTAGTGTTGAGGTTTTTTTTTTTGTTGTGTGCGTTTGTTTTTGAAGAAGCACTTGTAATTCCTTAAGGCTCAATGCTGTCATTCAGCTGAGTAATCCAGGATTTGCATGAACACAGCCAAAATCCATACACCTTACTGTACAGCACCTTGCAGCTCATGGGACAGTATCTTTCCCACTTGTTTGTGTGTAGAAATTTGCTGTCAGTAAGAAGGGAGGGGTGATAATTTGGGAGATGTCACAGAAAAGTTTTCTCAGAAATCTTCAGTATGTTGTTTGACCCTAAATTATTCCATGAATGCTTTCTACAAGCAGAAGGGGTATGAGGCAGCTACACTGAAAATACTAGCTTCTGCCTGCATGGAGCTTTGACATGAAATTTATATTTGGGAATGAGGACTGCAGTGGTAGAAGCAGGCAGGTGGGTAAATGCTGAATTTGGAGAGTACAGTGAAGAAGAATGTTGTGTCAAAGTCAGCTGCATGAGACTTGGTTTAGAGCAACTAACTGGTCTAAAAAGTCATCCTAATTATTTGAGTCAAGGTAGTGTAGTAGAAGTAATTTGAATGGTTGCAAGTGCTTGCTTGCAAGGCAGGAAAATAGGAAATCAGCTCTAAGCTGCTAATGGGTATTAAGAAGTATTATAGGCCAAGGTGCTAGGCATATCCTTAAATATACAGGAAGGAACTGGCTGGATGGCCACATGCAAAGAGTTGTACTCAATGGCTCAATGTGCAGCTAGAGACCACTAACAAGTGGTGTCCCTCAGGGATTGGTGTTGGGACCGGTCTTGTTTGACATCTTTGTCGGTGAGATGGACAGTGGGATAGAGTGTGCCCTCAGCAAGCTTGCTGATGACACTAAGCTGTGTGATTCGGTTGATACATTGGAGGGAAGGAATGCCATCCAGAGGGACCTTGACACGCTTGTGAGGTGGGCTGATGCCAACCTGATGAAGTTTAACCATGCCAAGTGCAAGGTCCTACAGCTGGGTGGAAGCAATTGCAGGCACAGCTCCATGTTGGGCAGGGAAGAGATTAAGAGCAGCCCTGTGGAGAGGGACTTGGGGGTGTTGGTTGATGAGAAAATGGACATGAGCCATCAGTGTGCGCTGGCAGCCCAGAAAGCCAACCATATCCCGGGCTGCATCAAAAGGAGCGTGAGCAGCAGGTCAAGGGAGGTGATCCTGCCCCTCTGCTGTGCTCTTGTGAGACCTCCCTTGGAGTATTATGTGCAGTTGTGGTGTCCTCAACATCAAAAGGACATGGAAGTGTTGGGGCCCTCCTCTGGACTTGTTCTGAGGATAATCAGGGGACTGGAGCACCTCCTGTATGAAGATCAGCTGAGAAAGTTGGGGCTGTTGAGCCTGGAGAAGAGAAGGCTGCGTGGAGCCCTCATAGCAGCCTTCCAATATCTGAAGGGGACTATAGGGATGCTGGGGAGGGATTCTTCATGAGGGGCTGTAGTGATAGGACAAGGGGTAACGGGTTCAAACTTCAACAGGGGAAGTTTAGATTGGATATGAGGAAGAAATTCTTTCCTGTAAGGGTGGTGAGGCACTGGAATGGGTTGCCCAGGGAAGTTGTGCATGCTCCATCGCTGGCGGTGTTCGAGGGCAGGTTGGACAGAGCCTTTTGTGGCATGGTTTAGTGGGAGGTGTCCCTGCCCCTGGCAGGGGGGTTGGAAGTATATGTTCTTAAGGTCCTTTCCAACCCTCACTATTCTATAATTCTATGGTTCTGTGATTCTAAATTGGAGCGTAAATACCTAAATGTTTCCTGTACTACCAAGACTTGCTAAGAACTTAAAAAACCTTTCCAAACACAAAAAAAACAAACGCCACCCCCCCCCCCCCCCCCCCGAAACAAATTCTAGAGCTCATCCACTATGTGGATGAGTAATGCCCTTTCTTGTTAAAAGGTTCAATTCCATTTTTACCGGGGTTGTTACTGGTGTGCGTTGTTACACTGTTAGTGGCCCTAGAGCCTATTGGAGTGCTACAGTTTACTCCCTCTTTTCCTCTCTGTGGCATACCTAGCAGCAGGCTACCTTCCCTGGAGGAATTCCCTGTGAACTGTAGTGATTTCAGTTAAGTAAAAGCCACTACAGGCTTGTTCTGTAGTTGTCTAGTTCATGGTTTTACTTTAAAGGGGTGGGTAAGTGTCAGTCTTTTTGTGTTGGCTTTCCCTTGGGAAGAAAGGTAAAGGCTTCACCGCAAGTTGTCAGGTGTTTTTTGTATTTTGTGTTCCTGTGGAACCTTTCTGAGTAATGTTAGCTATACTATTAGCTGTAGTGTTTGTACCAGGCCGACAGAAAGGAGCTCTAGTTCCTTTCCTGTACAGTAACAAAGCGCACTGTTAATGGTAGTTGAAGCACTTGCATAGTATTCTTGAGTTTTAAGTAACAGAATAACGATTGTATGCCAGTACTCTTAGATATCTTCAGAAGATGTGTTGTGGGTTTATTTGAAATGCTGGGTTTTAGAATTTATCCTCAATCTAAAGAGTCTGGTTATGAGTAGAGCTGTCTGTGGGCCAGTGCTTTAGCATCATTACAGGTAGGAGTATGGAGTTGTGAAATGTTAACTAAAATGGCTTGATTACAAAACTTCATGCTAGAAGAGGACCTGAACTTAAAATTCTCAAATTGCAAAGTCTGTCAACTGAAATATGGAGGTCTGATGTACAGTTGTAGTGCTGTTTTGGTTGGGGGAGTGGGGAAAATGTGCACTGTAGTTGAGGAAATTGTCTTGAAATGTGAGAGGACTGCACTGGCACATTCAGCTAATCTACTGGGTTGTGCATCTACTTTGGACTGAAGAGGGGAAAGAATAAGCCAAGTGCTGGTAGTAAGGCCTATAGATAGAGTGGCAAGTCTGAAAGAGAACAGCTCAAATTTAGGATCCTTGGGGCTCTTGTATAATGTGGAAGACAGTTGTGACCCACTGAAAAGATGGTTTCCCTACTAGACTAACTGGACACATGGTGTTGTGTGGCTTTATATACTTGCAGTGAGACTTAAGTTAATAATTTGAGGTTAAAGGTCATAGCTGAGTCCTGAAGCAGCGTTATATTTAAAGGCAAACTGGGAGTCGTATGCTTACACACTACACAATAAGAAACACAGTTGCGAGGTTTCAATAAAGAAGGTAACTCTGGACATCATCTTGACTTGACACATGCCTTACAGGATAAACCAGCTGCCATTTCATTCTTCTACACAGCTGAAAATATGACAACACACAGTGCTGACTAGCTTCTAAGCGCAGACCACTTAAAATGGCTGGCTGATGCAGACAGATAAACATTAAGCTTAAGCTTCTTCAACCTAACTCTTCTCGTGTTTGGTGGAGGAGTCTCTGTACTGGCCCTAGGTAGAAAGGCATGTGACTGACCTAGCAGAGCTGAAGAGTGAGCACTGATTCTTTTGCAGAATGAAACCTGATGGAATGCACTTTCCTACAGTCAATACAAGGTGATACAATAGATAATGGCAACCATACCATAGTTTGACTGCTAGTTTGACATGACTACCTAGTTTCAGCCTCAGTTGGCCTTTGTAGAGGACATTATGCCCCCATTTCAGAAAATGCACAGAATGTGCCTGCTTGCTGGTGCTTATGAAGAGATGGGGTTGTGTTGTTTTTTTTTTGTTTTGTTTTTGTGTTTTTTTTTTTTTTCATTTTGTGTTTGAATATAAAGAACTAGAGAATGCATAATAGTATTTGACAGTGTCTGTGACTGACTTCAGGTAGACCCCCTAGGTACTATTGGAACCTTGGTCAACTTTCAGCCTGGTTAATGGTAGGCTCCTTCTCTTGCCATCTGTAGCATACCCTGAAGAGAATGCCACTATTTATGCTCTCCTCAACCTGACTGATCTGCCTGCACCAGCAAGCTGTCATAATTTCCAGCTATAGCAGGCTTTTTCTGTTCTGTAAGTCTTTTTGTGCTCTAAAGCATCAGAAGTTGTAGACTGAAAATGTAGTGTTACTGAAAAGCTGGTGGGAATATTTGCTATGAGTAAGGAGCTACAATAAGAAAAAAATAAGAGGAGGGCAAACTTAGCTTTTGAAGAGTAGGGCTTACAGCTTTTTCAACTTCCCAGTCATCAGAACTTTTTAGTTGCAAGGTTCATTTAACAGCTATATTTTGTGGGATTGTGTATTTTGTGTTCCACTTATCATTCTTTCAAGCTTCTTAGCGTAAAGTAAATACAGTGATTTGCTAATCCTGCTTCTGGCTTTTGCTATCTGCTTCTGTGTTGGACCTCTTAGTAGGAAGAATGTAAGAACTGGCAAAAGATGCTTTTGACTCCTGGGATTAGGATGGGGAGCAATTCTGCCTGAGTTCTATTCTTTGATTCCAGGAGTTTATTTAAAATATTTCTGGCATGCTAACTGGGAACTTTCAATACTGGGCTGCATCATTACGATGTAACAAGACTGGATCTAGCTAGCAGAATCCTGATTACAAACTGTGTGTGCTGTGCAGGTGTCTTGATTGTATGTATGTTCCTTTTGGCATTATACTAGGTATTTGAGGTAGTGGTTTGTGTGATACCAATTTATGTCCTGATTTCTTATGGCCTACAGTAAACCAGATTAATTTAGAATGGCTCTCCTCCCCCCACCACTCTCATGTTCAACTCTGTAAGGCTTTTTGAGAGGAATAAGTATAGTCAAGTGTTGTCTGGCTTTACTGACAATGCCAGATCTTGAGAATTATTTTATTGGAGGCATGTAAGTTTGAACTGAGCCTTAGTTACCTGCAGCTGAAGTTTTAAACCCTTTCCTGGCAGACTCCTTGTTTACTGTGCTATAAATATAATGAATCAGCATATAGACAATTGCATGGCCCTGTTGCTGTGCTCTCTGTATAGAAATTGCAATTTAGCAAAGGATACAAAAGTTACATTTCCACTGAAGATTTAAGTGAGGCTTGATCCTGAAAGACCTCTGTTTCTGAGGCCTGCAGCTCGGTGTTACAGTAGTCTTCTATAAATAATTACCTAAATAATGTGTAGATCTGTAGCAGTCACAAAGCAATTCCACAATTAGCAATACAAAGCCATCCCATTGTCGTGGTTTAAGCCCCTCGATAACTCAGCAGTCTCTCTCTCACTCACTCCCCCTCTTTCTTCCCCCAGTCCCGAGGGGATGGGGAGGAGAATCAAAAGAATGCAACTTCCACAAGTTGAGATAAGAACAGTTTAGTAACTAAGGTATAACACAAATCACTACTGCTACCATCAATAATAATAATGACAGAGGAGTACAAAGAGAATACAACTGCTCACCAAGCCAGACCCAGCCAGTGCACCCCCAGCTGCAAACCCCCCAGTGTACCACCACACCCTTCTGGGTCTCTGCTCTCCGTTTTCACATCCTGGACATGACGTGCTGTGGTATGGAATAACCTCTTTGGTCAGTTTGGGTCAGGTGTCCTGTCTCTGCTTCCTCCCGGCTCCCCTTCCTCCCTGGCAGATCATGAGGCTCAGAAAGTCCTTGGCCAGACCAAAACATTACCAAGCTGTAACTGAAAACACTGGTGTTAGCAGCGCTGTTCCCAGGCCCAAAATCAAAAACACAGTGCTGCAGCAGCTACCAAGAAGGAGAAAAATGACTGCTGCTGCTGAACCCAGGACAGCCATGGAATTTTTTTATTTTTTTCCTTTTTAAATAGGTTCACTCAGTAATTCTTCTGTCTCAAATACATCTTCCCACTAATTAAGCTCTGGTGAGCAAGAACTTGCTTATATAGCTAGATCTCTCTTCGTGAATTTAACTATGTATTTTTACACAATGGAAGTTGCATAAATCTGCCTAGTGAAAGAAACTGGTTTAAAAGCAAATCAGTTAAGTTACTTGTGTTATCTTCTGGATACTGCTGTTTATTCCTGAAACTGGCATTGTAATCTCCCACAATAAAATGTTTAAGTACTATTGTTTTCTATCAGGGCATTAATTTTACTTCTTGGTGGGTTTTTACTTAGTGTTGACAAATACAGGTCATCTTAAATTGCACTTCTCTTGTTTCCTGCAAATAAGTATAAAAGCCTGCTAGAAAAGTAGTATGTCATTATAGAATAGCTTGGGTTGGAAGGGAACTTTAAAGGTCATCTAGTCCAATGGATCACCTGTATGGTGTATATATGTTGAGAACTGGTTGTTCTATATTAAGGGCCTGCAGATTCTTTTGAAGGGTCTCGATCAATGTGTCTTTTAACTAAAAATTGTTCAAAGGTTTTTTTTTTTGTCTTAACAGTAGCATTTTACATTTGCCTCTTGAGGCATGGCTGTGAGCTTCATGCAATGTCTCTAATGATTATGTCTCTCTCTTGTCTTTCAGTGAATGATAGTGTCTAGAAAGGGTATGTCCCTTCAGGAGAGAGGTGCCAATGTCCAACCGGCCTAATAACAATCCAGGGGGGTCACTGCGACGTTCACAGAGGAACACTGCTGGGGCCCAGCCACAAGACGACGCAGTAGGAGGAAGGTATGGCTTTTATCTGAGTGTGTTTTAATGTGTAAAAGCAAGGTTGTTGTCATTTAATTAGAGAATGATGTTTTCTATCCTCTATTCCAAGCGCTGAAATTTGTTTAAAACTTATTGCCCATGAAATGCTACCTGTACTGTCATTGCATGAGTTGAAGACACGATAAACTTTCGCTCATGCATGTTTAGCTAGAATAGCAGTAGCAGATCTATGGAGAAAAAGTGTAACTGAGCTACATTCCACAAATCGCAGCTAGTAGTAAATTCCTTTCTCCTCTTCCTTCCCTGATGACAAAAAAATAAAGGGGGGGAGATTGAAGTCTGATATGTGTAATCTGAGAAAAAACCCAACTTGTGTCCCTGTTAGAGAAAACTGAATAACTGTCATCTCTCTGTTCCCTTGCACTTTATATTAATCCAGTGCAGCTTTTGAATAATTCTGTAACAAAAGGTTTGCCATCCTTTTAATATACTTGTCCTAGTGACCAAGTGGACCAAATTGTGTTTATTCTGTAAGCAATGCCTCTACAATGCAGAGCAAAGATGATCCTTGAAACTTTTCTGTGGAAGCTGACTATATAATTATTGCTGTATTCTTTAAAGGATTAAGAGTCTTCATCTGACTGGAGCTTATTGTATAGATAGGTCCTCCTTTAATTTTGTTACAATATTAATCTAATGAAAAATGGTTATAGTACCTTGGTAAGAAGCATCTGTTTGTATTTTGCTTCTTCAGAGGTGTAACTGGTGCAGTTGTTTGAATATGTGTATCTTGGGCTTTTTTTTGGGGGGGGTTATAAAAGTATTGAAGTACTGTAGGTCAGTGACACAAAATAAGGTGTTTTTTTGTGTGTGTTTTTTTTTTTTGGTTGGTTGTTCTTTTTCTTACTATTAAGAAAGCAGGCTATAATGTACAACAAAGATAAGGTGTATTTCTTACTAATACAAAGTCTGAGAATGAGGTCACTGTGGAATGGGTGAAGGAATCTAGCTGTTCTTCCAAAGAACCTTGCAGGGATTAATTCAAATTAATGCAAAAGGCAGCTTCACTTTTTCTAAACTAATCTACTGCACAAGTGGAAAACCAGGTGATAAAACCCAGACTTTTCTCCTGGGCATCTGTAGCATAATGAGGAAGTTGCTGCCCTGTGTAGCTGATTATTTTGCAAGCTAGAATTGTCTGTATAGAATACTCCTGTAACTGAGACATGTTGACATGGTGAGCCCTTCGTTCCATTCTGTCCATTCTGTGTTATCTCTGCATCTGAATGGATGTCTAATCAAGACAGGACAACTGAATAGTGTCATTTTACACTGAGTTTGACCTGGAATTAATAATTCTCTTGCTAGAATAAGACACTAGAGCCCAGTTATTTGGGCATGGGTGGGATTCTTCAGATATCTAATGTTTATTCAGCTCTTATAGCAGAATGCCAGGGAGACTTCTACAGCGAGTCAGACAAATTGAAGAATTTTAGGGGTAGCACTTTTTCCTTGCAAGAAAGTTAACTCATCTGGTGTTTTAATGTATCATGATCTGTTACTTATGCTATCACACAATGATTCAAGTTGCAGCTTATCTTAAACGACTGTACCTCTTCAAATCTGTATGTGTCAGACTTCCATGAGCAGGGGTGTATTGTACCCCTGAACTATGACCTTTATCAGAACCAAAGCTCTTTGCTTAAGTGAAGAGGATGGAAGCTTACAAGCCTCTTTGAAAATGCAGGCTCTGTAGAACAGGACCTCCCCTGACTTTCTGCCTCTGAACAAGCATTTCTGGCTGGCAAAGAATATAAAAGGCTTTCATAAAGCATGCTGGTTAATATAAACTTTATAATGAATTATATTTCTTTTACTGTCTTCTGTGTTTCCTCTTTAGTAAGCTGCTGTGCAGAAAAAGCTATTGTGCAAGAGACAATGCAAGACACATCTATCAGGTCCTTGAAAATTTTGTAGATTAAATGGAGACACAGGCTCTTGATAAGTCATTCTGTCTCTGGTTGCCGGGCTTTAGACACAAACCTCAGGACTAATCCTTCCAGGCATGAGGTGGCATAGTATGTTCTAGTTCTGCTATTGAACAGTACATCAGAGGGTTTAGAGTTCACAGCTTGATGTACCTTTTTCATTAAGCCTTTCTGTATCCTGGTGATACATACTAGTGTGGCTGCTATATCAAAAAAAAAAGGGGAGAAAGAACCCCCCCCCAAAAAAAACCAGCAGTGCTCCTCTTTCACCTCCCTCCCCTGCAACCAAATATGCCTTTTCATACATTAGCTTTTTTTTTTTTTGTTTTGGTTTGTTTTTTTAAACACTTGGGACGCTAACTTCTAGTCTTTTTGACATTTGTCATCCATAAAATGCAACTTTTCAATTTCAGCTATAAATTCATTTAAATAGAATGAAGAAACTGGAAAGAGCAGTTTCAATAATATGCTTATATTGTGCCAAAAAACCTTGTGGACTTAGGATGCATCCGTGTTAGTATTTTAGCTGGAGTTGAGAATGTTCTTTTGAAGCAAGCCTGTCATCCTTACCTACTGTGTTTTGGCTAACATAATGAAATAGTCTTGGAGCACTTTGAATTGAAGTATTTTTGGATCAAGGCAGACCGGAAGTTGTTCTCTGTAAAAGCAGCTCCTGGTCACCTGTGGTTGTAGTCTGCTCTCCTTTGAAGTAGAAATCATTGAAATGCGTAACTGGTGGACATTGGTCCTTAATGACAGCTATCCTGCTTTATGGTTTTGTCTGTTGATCTGCACTACTTATTAATGTAGTTGTACAGACAGTATGAGATTTTATTCAGTCACTTTACTAGATCCGTGTGTTTAACCCAAACCAAAACCAATGCACAAATGCAAAAAACCAACCAACCAAAACCAAACCAACCCCACAAAGCCCCTAAAAGCCTAGTACTGTATAGGGACTTAAGCAGTAATGTGAGTCTGTAGGGGGTTGTTGCTTCATGCCTAAGATTAGCCACAAAGTTTATAAGCAAACTTGAGGGCCACACCTTCTGAAGTATTGGAGAAGGTTACTTCACTTTGGTCACAGATATGCAGTCATACCCCTTCGAGCAAGGACAAGTTTCAATACTGTCTGAACTTGTGTACTTGATTACATTTCTTCTTTGTATAAATAGCTTTCTAAGTGAAGGAAATGTGTTATTCTTAAAGCTTTCTTGTGGCTAAGGTGCACATACTTTAAAAATGCAAAATAAGTGACAAAAACTTAAGAGTATTTGTGCAGTTTGTCACTTGTACTGTAATTTCAGACTTCAATGTGAAGTCAGCTATTCAAATGTCTGTGTGTGGTTGTATAGCCAAATGGCTTCGCAATAGCCTTAGCTTTGCTTCTGCCTTATGCTCCGAATGGGGTGAACACTACAATAGGCTTGGGTTGAGTAAGGTGCTAAAAAGTAAGGAGGAGAGGCTGGAGAATGATATCATCACTTACAAGCTGATATGCTAATGTGTGTCCTTCTGCATATAGTCTTTGACCCTTTTGCAGCTTAAAGGTCTTCTGTTAAAACTTTGACAGTTTAACTTGCTGAACACCTACTGTTCTCTTGCCTGAACACTTGGGAAACTCCAAACTCCTCTCTGGCCTAATATGTAAAGCATAATGGCAGATTTGGCTTAACCAGGAAGCAACAGTGCAAACCCTTTTTTGTCTAGACAGGTCTTATTTGCTGTCACCCTAATAACATCAGTACTTGCAGTCAAAATGAGTGGGGGAAACCCATGATGTGTTTTACTGCTGGAGTTTTTACCAGCAATTTACCACTCAACACAGTATCACAGATAGTATGATTGTTGCAGCACAAATTGGAAGGGAGCTTGGCATCTATGATGTGTGCTGTTCTCTAGTTGGACGCAAAGGATGTGTTTCGAAGACAGACTTATAACTGATGAACTGTTTTCTTCCCCATATATGCGTGTACTCCCGTATGAAGATAGGCTGAGAAGGTTGGGGCTGTTGAGCCTGGAGAAGAGAAGGCTGCGTGGAGCCCTCATAACAACCTTCCAGTATCTGAAGGGGGCCTGTAAGGATGCTGGGGAGGGACTCTTCATGAGGGGCTGTAGTGATAGGACAAGGGGTAACGGGTTCGAACTTAAAACAGGGGTAGTTTAGATTAGATATGAGGAAGAAATTCTTTCCTGTAAGGGTGGTGAGGCACTGGACTGGGTTGCCCAGGGAAGTTGTGAACGCTCCTTTGCTGGTGATGTTTAAGGCCAGGCTTGATAGAGCCTTGGGTGACATGGTTTAGTGTGAGGTGTCTCTGCCCCTGGTGGGGGGTGGGGTGGGGTGTTGGAAGTATATGTTCTTAAGGTCCTTTCCGACCCTAACTATTCTATGATTCTGTAACCAAACTGGCCTTAGTGAAGTTGGACTAATGTGATTCTTTACTTCCTGTTGTCAGTACTGATGTTGAAATAACTTTATGCTTTGGATGACTTTCTGCTCTTGTGGATATTATAGTTCTTAATGGCGGTACTAACAGATTGAGAAGTATTCAGTGTTACCATTCTGATTGCAATTACAGTTACGATGACACCTTCCTAACTGTGCAGCATAAACTCTTGTCTGAGCTGTTTTCCAGCACTTTCCACTGAAGGATGACTGTTTGCAGGTTTGTATAAGGAAGCAGTAATGATGCTGAAGCTTCCCTTTGCAGCAGTAAACCAAAGAGGGGGAAGCAGATGCATTAATGAGAGCACCCTTTTCATGGGGGCAGGGGGAAGGAGTGGAAGGTACTTTCTGTCACTTTCTTAACTCTGTATCTACATTGTCACCATGTGTGTTGAACAATTGTTGCCTTTGTGGCTTAAATTCCCAGTGATGCCATAGTATTTACTTTGAATGGGAGCAATTTGGAAGCTATCTTGTGAGGTACACAGTAAATTCTTCTGTAAGAGGTGCAATTGACTACTCCTTTCAGTTGTGAGCATTGTTTCAGTGTATTGGTATGGAGTAATCGAAGTGGTCCTATGTAGTAGTACTTTTTAAGTATTTTAATGGCATGAAATGACAGTGGCACTTTCTTAATATGCATATTGTCATTCTGAAATCTTCAGGAACAGTATCTCAGTAGAATACCAATTTAACATAAATGACTGCTATGCTGTTGCAGTTGTGTATGAAAATCCGTTTTGTGCATTTGAGATTGAAGGCAAAATCTTTAACTTCATAGAGAACATAAGTTGTAAGCAGAATCTCAGACACTTTGGACTGGCCTTTTCCAAATAATAAAGCAACGAGAATGTTTTTGTCACTTATGCCACTTACCTTCTAAACAAGATTGGGTTTTGGACCAGTCTTGATAATATGTTAAATATTAACATCTGAACTGAGACTTCTGCATAAACTAAATTTAATGTTTGAGTCTATGGATGAGACAAGTGATGTGTTTCTGAGGAGTGAAAGTCAGGTTTTTTACACAGCCTACTTCATGTGTGCTATAGCCTTTTTTTCTTTTTATTTTTTTTCTTTTCTTTTTCCCCTCTCCCTCTTTCTTTTTCCCCTCTCCCTCTTTCTTTTTCCCCTCTCCCTCTTTCTTTTTCCCCTCTCCCTCTTTCTTTTTCCCCTCTCCCTCTTTCTTTTTCCCCTCTCCCTCTTTCTTTTTCCCCTCTCCCTCTTTCTTTTTCCCCTCTCCCTCTTTCTTTTTCCCCTCTCCCTCTTTCTTTTTCCCCTCTCCCTCTTTCTTTTTCCCCTCTCCCTCTTTCTTTTTCCCCTCTCCCTCTTTCTTTTTCCCCTCTCCCTCTTTCTTTTTCCCCTCTCCCTCTTTCTTTTTCCCCTCTCCCTCTTTCTTTTTCCCCTCTCCCTCTTTCTTTTTCCCCTCTCCCTCTTTCTTTTTCCCCTCTCCCTCTCTCTCTCTCTCATCTTTTGACAGAAGTTAAGAGCATTTAGTTTTTTAGACTTCATGTTTGGAAACATTTAATACCTCAGCTGCTGAGGAACATGACTTAGATGAAACACTGTTTATTAACTAACTTCAAAAGGTATGTTTTTTTAATATGCATTGAGTAACTCTTTGAGGACAAGTTCTAGTTGGTTCTTTATTATGGTTTGCTAAGGAAGGCTAAAGGCTGTTTATATAAACACTGCTAACTAAATGGTGGGTCATTTGTCAACTTAGGTTTGTGTGTTACTCTAAACTGACTGTGAATTAAATTATATATCAGCAGACGGCTTTGCCTGGTTGAGTGAAGCCTTGGGGTGGGTTATGAAACTGTCTTTAAGTTGGGAGAGAAAACCCAGGAAAAACAACCAAACCAAAGCATAAAAAAAAAAGGGGTGGGTGGGGGGGAAGGAAATAAAGAGGGCAAAAAAACCCCACCCAAAAACCAAACCAAACCAAGAAACCCTAAGGCAACAATTGAAGGTGCAGTATATGCTGAGTCTTCCTGGACCTGCCACTGCAAGTTGAAATGAACAAACTGAAGCTCATAAATACTTATCATTTTTCATCATTAATGAGGAGCAGCCTCCCAAAGTGCTTGATGCTGGAATATTGGTTTAAGTGAATCTTCTGAATGAATGATAAATTAATGGAAAGAATAAAGAGCCTATAACTAGGTAAGTTACAACTTAAAAGTCTCAAATTATGGCCAAAAGTACAAGTAGATTACGACCTTTAACAAGAATCAATCTTTTAACTGCCGATGTACCTTTCATAACACTTAGTTCTCCAAGCATTACCCTTTTTGTTTCTTGCTCAAGTATTCCAACATACCTTTTTATGTAAGTTAACTTTTAAGAAAACCTTAGGCAAGCTGTCACAGCCTTAATATAGATTGGGACAATGATACTCGTTGAAGTTCTTTTAGCTTAATCCTGCAGTCTCTCCAAATTGTCAGTTTGCTTGCTTGGTCATGTAAATCTTGGAGAAGGGGAGTTAATGTCATGCTCCTTTTAACTGATATGGTACTGCCTGCAGAGTTGCTGTAGTCTTCTATATCTTCTTTTTGCAAGACATGCAAAACTCATTAAACTCAAGAGAAGTGAGAGCACAGTTGGTCTTTAATAATAAAATAAAAAAATACCACTTTTAACTCCCTTTTGTTATATTTCTAGTGCAACCTTTCTGCTCTGGCTGTGAGTGTTATTTCTATGGTTGGTTTAATGGATAAATAAAATAAAGCAAATGCAAATAGCCTACACGATACAGTATTTACAATCCCTAGGGTATGGTTGTAGCTGTCTTGGTCCACATAAATTGGACAATGGTATGAAATAATGTTTATAAAGCTTGTAAGAGCCTGAAGGTAATAAAAGTGAAAGGGGGGAAGCCTGGAACAAGTGGAAACTCTTTAGTGCATGATTTAAATAGTTGATGTTTTGATGTATTCCTTTAGCTGTATTTTAGTTGAAAAGATCTTAAATTGTTTGTGTGAATACTTAAAGCACGAAGTTGAGTACAGTTTTAATTAATGCAAACCAAAAATCTTTAAGTGAAAATAACCTTTAAATGTATATTTCAGAATAAATGAACCCTGATCAATTAGCTTACATGAGAAATGAGGTTCCTGCCAAGGGTAAATTATGTAACAAATTCTGTTACTCCCATAATAAAAACACTTCAGGGGGAAAATTAAATTTCACGCCTTAATCTTTTGTTGAGAAAAAGGGAAATCCAAACACTCGGGATTAGGTGAAAGGTTCCCAAGGTTACCTTGGAGTTTGCTATTATGAGCTAGAGATCTGTTTTGTTTCACTTGCTTTTGATAGTAAAAATGATTTCTTCTGTTATAAGAAATAAAAGCTAATTACTGGAGTAATTAGCAGAAGATGCTGTCAATCTTTTCAGACTGTTATGTTATTAGATTTATTTTTTCATAGTTATCAGCCCAGCAGGTAACTCGGAACCATGCAGCCAATGGCTCACACCTTTTCCCTGGGTGGGATGGGGGGAATTGTAAAAATGTAAAACCTGTGGGTTGAGATAAGAGCTGCTTAATAACAAAAGTACAGTACAATTACTACTAATAATAATGATAAGGGAAGTAACAAGGGGGGAGAATATAAAACTAGATGGGGAAAGGAGGAAGGAAAATCCAACCCAATAAACTCAAGTGATGCACAATACAGTTGCTTAGCACCTGCTGACTGATACCTAGCCTGACCTGAACAGTGATCTGGGCCTTCTGAGTAACTCACCCCAGTTTATACTGGGAATAATGCTGTGTGGTATGGAATATCTCTTTGGCTAGTTTGGGTTAGGCTGTGTTCCTTCCCGCCTTCTTGTGCCCTTCCTCACTGGCAGAGCATGAGAGTCTTTGACCAGAGTAAGTGCTACTGAGCTGCAATTAAAATGTAGGTGTGTTACCAGCATTATTCTTAGAGTAAAGCCAAAATATAGCACTGTACCAGCTACTAGGAAGAAAATTAACTCTATCCCAGCTGAAACCAGGAAAACACCTTGTCCAGGTGCATTTATATCTTTGAGCAAGTGACTAAATAAGAATACTTTATAGCTTTCCTTCCTCTGTTTTCTTTCAAATAAAACCAGTCAAATTACTGAAGTTTTACTATTTTGACTCTTAAGGTTATTATCATGTGGTTGTCACTTAGGTTAGATGTGGTACTTTTTTCCTACTAAAGTTTGTGTTAAAATTCTTAAAAGGATGGTGAAACTTCCTGGTCAGTAGCAGGCTTAGCTCTACCTTTGCTGCTAGATTTGTCATTTGGTTGGAAGAAGATATTGAAAGCTTGTTAAAATTTATGTCTTCCTGTAAAGATGTACTCTTGTCACTTTTTGATGTTAGGGGGTGTGGGTTGGAGAAGACACTTAAATATGAAGTCTGCATATTTCTTTCCTTTTCCCATATGATTCAAAGATGTTTTCATAGCTGAACTCAAAGGACTAGATAGCCTAGGTTAATAGCATATAAACAACATTTTCTTTGAAATATTGCTTTTTTCAACATTAATACTAGGTTGGTTGTAGGTCTCATGGAGGTTAGTGGGATATGAGCATTAGAGTTCTCCTGGGGACAGCGGAGTCAGAGTGTGTTTTATTTGGGGAAGTACAAATGACATGTTTCTTGCCTTAGCAATTATTTATACTATGCTGTTTCAAATGCTGATGAGAGCTGTCTCTTCTGAGTCTTGCAGCTGGTAATTGTGATTGGTTTTGAAAGTAGATGTGAAATATGTGAAGATATAACTTAAGTCTTAAATTTTATCTATGGTATATTGTGATCTTTGTCCTCCAGTAACAGCTTATGCAATAAACCATTTTTTGCATGCAGCTGAAAGCTGCTTGGAAGACATTTTGTAGCTTACCTGTATGAAAATCATTCCTTTCTCTGACATGACAGGTTTCCTCTCATCTGACTGCCTCCATTGGTAGAATGCGTTTCTTCATTCCTCTGTTACGGGAGAGCTCTTGATCCTTTGAACTAGTGGATCTTCAGCCAGAAAATAACTGACAGGGTTGAGCTTTCCTACTGAGTAAATGGTTGCATTCCTACTCTGAGCATTTAACTTTGTTAAACTGAAGAACAAAGACAGATACTTGTAAACACTCATAACTGGGTAGTCTTGATGTATGGAATCTTGAAGTTGATGAATGTTTCTGAGATGTCTTTGACAGGTGCTCTAGTCTTGTGCCCTATTGTGATAACTTAATGCTCAAGTGAGTAATTCAGTAACCTTGCCCACCAGAAAATGTCAAATTTATCTACACAGCTTGAGTGTGAGAGTATGTTTTATTAATTTAAAATGACTAAATAATTGTGTGCTTTACAAAACAGTTGCACTGGTAGTGATTTGTAACTGCACCAGGTGATTCTTTTGAAATGTTGCTTTAATGTTAGGGGTTGATATGGAAAGGGTTGAAGCTATAAACTAACATTTTTAAGTCCTCCAGAAAAATAAATAATTCCACCTACAGGTTTGTATCTGTATCTTGGAATCCTGATAGATTTCTGTTTTGACTTTCTGCTGACAGGTCACATTTAGGGCAGGCAAAGCATAAGGCACATAGCCCTCCTGAGAGTAGAAAATCTATTTCAAAGACACCCAAAGTGCAGTCTAATACTACTTCTGAGCAGTCCAAGGGACACTTTTCTAAAAGGTAATTGTGCTTCATATTCATATGTTAACCAGTGTTACTTGTGCTTCACAACTGTGCATAATGTATTTAGTCATACAGAGCTCTTGTAAAATGTGTGACTAATAGATTTTAACTAACCTAGGTGTTGCATTCAGTGGGTATGTTTCAGTGTTTCATATTCTGTTTGTGCTTTCTTTTTCTTATTCACCAACTAAGCATTCCATTAGTGATGGGGAGGAAATAATTTCTGCATAACTAGTCTTGGAATACTTTGAAGGTCTTTCTCCCCTTTTCCTGCTTCATGTTGGGGAAGATTGCTTAAGGAATTTGAGCAATGTCCAATATAAATTGAAACATAAGATAATCAGAAGTATGCCTGTGTTCAGGATAATTATCTTGGTTGTGCTTTGTACACTGTTAGTGCACTTCTATATACACACTGGAATAATTTTCTACCAAAGAGAATTTTGGCATTTTTCTGTGTAATTCATTACCTCAGTTTCAAGACTGATGAGAAACTATCCTTTTATTAAGAGACTTCTTGAACTAGAATAGTTATGACTAGTTATGCATTACTGAACGCTCCTTCCTTACTCTCTTGTGGAACTCGCATTCTCAAACTTTCAGCTAATAGCTTCATGGCTTCCCCCCCTTTTCTTTCTAATCTGTTTGACATATCTATAAAAATAAAAGCCGAGAGTAAAATCTGTCCAAGTTACCTCATAACTTTCTCTTAAAAAAAAAAAGTATACTATGTTTTTTATGTTGCAGTTTATTTTAGTTCTCACGCTAGCAAAGATTTGCAATATGGCTGTTCTTTATAATCATGGTTTGGGTTTTTTTTGTTTCAGTTTAAGCTTAATCAACAGTGTTTCTTACCTGTGCTTTCCTTGATTATTAGAGTGTGTTAACATTTATCTTGCAAAACTGTTGCAACTGTGAGGTTTTTTTGAGTTCAACACTAACACTGTTCCTGCTTACTTCTACAGAGGCTGTAGTTCGTCTGTTGGCTTAATACCACAACAGGAAGATCCGGAGAGAGTCAGTACTTCAGAAAAGCAAAAAACGGGGCAAGTGCCTAAGAAAGACAATTCTCGAGGAGTTAAACGCAGTGCTAGTCCAGATTACAGGAGGACCAGTTCTCCTAGCTCTGCTAAAAAGCCCAAAGCACTTCAGCACAGTGAAACTTCCTTGGAAACTAACAAGCCACATACTAAATCTAAGAGAAGGCACTTAGACCAAGAACAGCCGAAGTCTTCACAATTGCCATCAACAAGCAAGGCTCACACCAGGAAGGGTGGAGCTGCTGGTAGCTCCCGAAGTCAGAAAAGGAAAAGGACAGAGGATCTGTCTTGTATAAAGAGTGGTTCAGCAGTTGAATCAACTGGTGCTGAAGAGAAGTCAGCAAAACTCTCCAAGCTGGCTTCAAAATCGGTGACCTCAGCCAAAGCTGGGTGTAGCACCATCACTGATTCTTCTTCTTCAGCTTCCACATCCTCCTCCTCTTCTGCTGTTGCCTCTGCTTCTTCTACTGTTCCTCAGGGTGCCAGAGTGAAACAGGGAAAGGACCAGAATAAAGCTAGACGCTCCCGTTCTGCATCCAGCCCCAGTCCAAGAAGGAGTAGCAGGGACAAAGAGCAGAGTAAAACAGGTGGATCTTCAAAGTTTGACTGGGCTGCTCGATTCAGCCCAAAAGTCAGTCTCCCTAAAACAAAACTGTCTCTACCAGGCTCTTCCAAGTCAGAGACATCAAAACCTGGACCTTCAGGACTACAGGCAAAGCTAGCAAGTAAGTTGATCGTCTGTAAAAGAGTAAGTGCATATGTTTTAAACCTAAGTCATCTGAACAAATATTTCTTTTCTTTTTGGGCTTCTTGGGATCTTCCTAGAGAAACTCAAGTTGTGTGTTCTGCTGAGCTTTTAAGTAAACCTGTGACTGAAACTAATCACAGCTAAAGAAAATTATTTTAGTACAGATAGTGTTCTATAAGTTGAAGTTGCTTCTCTGTCTTGCAAATCAATTAAAAAATGTGCCAAATAATTGCATGCTGTGGTGGGGACACACACATTGTAAAACTTTCTTGATTACATTTCTTCTGTTAGACTTTTCCTTTTCTTATTAAGCTTTCTGTCATGAAGTGGGAATGATAAATGCTGCAAAACAAGCAGATAATGTGGTTTCTTGTTTCAGGTCCACTTTCCTAGTTTTTCCTTACTGTGAGAATCTCTTGTGATTTTATTTTAACAGTAGTAATCTTCTAAACCTAGTGTACCTAGTGCCTGGAATGTTAGTCACTTTATCTTTTACGTTGTTCTTACAAAATACGTTCTCTGGTGCTGAATTTGAATAGCAATTGCAGTTCTTGGACATTGTCACTAAAAAGTACAGGCTGCTTCCAAGCAGAACATTTGCTTTGTAGTGTGTGGGTATGCTTGTAGCAATATTGCCTTGAACAAAATTTCTTTGAAATCATTATGCTGCCATTGTGTACTGTGATTTATTTATAGCGTGTGTTCTCTAAAACTTTATTTAAGGAGTTGGATTCCTAAGCTTGCTTATGGTTGTTCCTTTAACCAGACATGATCAGAAGTAGCGTCTTCCAACTGGGGCATGTCTATAGCAAGTACTAATGCAGGAAATAAACCAAGAGCAACTGGATGTCTTCCTGTATAATCAAAATAACTTTAATTGGCCTAACAGGCTTGTTACGGACTGGAGTATTCATTCTGTAATGATCTAACACAATTGATGAAGAACGGCATTGGGGAAGGGAAGGAAGGGAAGTTACTTTCCTTATAGTAAGTTTTTGTCTACTTGCTCCGTGATTCGACTTCTTGGGTGATGAATTCCAGATGAAAGCCCACTGAATTGGCATAGGATGGACTGAGGGGGAAGTGGGAAGGAATCATGCAAGAATGGTATTGACCAGCAAGTTGTTAGCTAGGTCTGTCCTTGTTATAGGCAACTTCTTGCCAATAATGAAAAACAAGAGGGAGGAGAGAGGATTTGCTTCCAACAAGTAAACAGCAAGAAAAGGTGAAGGCTGAGAGTAATTTGTGACAAATTACGAAACTTCACCAAGGAGTGAGAAGGGGAAGCGTGGGATAGCATAATGTAAGGGGTGTGTGTGTTGGGTAGCTTAAAAAATAGCATTGGGGATATGAGCCTAATCTGTCTCTACAAAGAAAGTACTGAGAGAGCCAGCCTGACTAGCTTTAGCTCTTCCAGGACCTGGAAGTCGTCTTTTGCAAAAAGATAAACTTGAGTTGAACTAATACATTGGAGTATATGTCATGCAACTAACGTGTTACGGATTTGAGTGGGGTGTGTGTATGTTTATGTGTCCCTGTTAAGGGGCACAAAGCATTGTGTGAAACATTTCCAGACTTGGTAGAGATTAAAGTTACTTTAGCTGGCATCCCAGTTTAGGAGGGAGGTACTAACAGGTGATGCTAAGAAGCCTAAAATGTTTAATACCTCTATATGTTATTGCAAATTGCAGCAAAACTTATTCCAGTGGTTATTTATAGTGAAAATTATGGATCAGATTAAGTAATTGTACTGAATATCAGTAAAAGTAAGAACTTGGAGTAGAAGAGAAGTGTTAAACTGATACTTTAAAATAGTGTCAGCTTTTCAAATAGTGCGTTAGAGCTCTTTGACAACAGATTGAAGTGATTTTGGGATTAATAGTGACTATTGTTAGCTCTAGCCTCTTTTTTTTTTTTTTTTAAAAAAAAAAAACAAACCACTTGTCTGCCATGCAGTGTCATTAACTCAAAAATACTGAAACAGATTTGAAATACTGTAACAATTTTGGATAATACTGAGAACTGTCAAGTAAATACATCCAGGGTAGGTTTTTAAGGAAGAATGAGTAAGTTAAAATTTATTTTCTGTAGCACACTAGTACCCTTAGAGGATTAGGGAGCAGAAGTAGGTGATTTTTCACTGAAGTATTAACACATTGAGGCTTTCTGAAGCAGTAAGGGGAACAGTGGTCAAGATTAAATTGCTGAGGTGTACACCCCTCTGCCTGGAAACATGTCCTTAGAAATCATAGTAATCCAGTGTAATAGGTGACGGCTAAAACTCTGTAGGCTTGTATAGTGCTATAATATGAAAGAGATGTTTGAAGAAGTTTGAAATAGGGCATATAGAATTAGTGAAAGGTAAATAAACACGCAAACATAATTCTGTAAGGAGCTGCAAAAAATTTTAGGAAAAAATACATGGGGGGGAGTGTTTCTAGGAAGGAAAGTGGGAGAAGAGGGAAGATGATTCTGATGAACATAGAATCATGGAATGGTTTGGGTTGGAAGGAACTTTAAAGATCATCTAGTTCCAACTCCCCTGCAATTGGTAGGGACACTTTCCACTAGACTCATGTATAGAAATACAATGCTGTTCACTTCTGGGTATTGCAGTTCAGGAAGTACAAGAGTAATTATTAGTAGTTGTGATCTTTGAAGGAAGAACTTGAAGAGTTGAGCTGGCTTGCTCTGCTGGTAGGAATGAGGGGAGATGTGGTTGCCTCAAATGTTGTAGGGGTATTCCCTGAGGGTTCTTATGCAGCCCTCACTGGATAATTAACAGGTGTTATATGCAGCCAGGGTGACTCTTGGGAGTCCTCAGCTTCACAGCAGTCTGAGCAGTGACATCACTGAAAAACAGCTATAGAATTTGTTGGAAGAAAAAAATCAGGCTGGACCAAAATTTGTTGTTGTTGTTGGTTTTTTTAATTTTTAATTTTATTTTTTGTTTTGCTGTTTTTGTTTTGTTGTGGTTTTTTTTTTTTTTTTTGGTAGCTGAGTATTTCTTGACAAGGAGGTGGGAGGAAGCAAGTTTCTTGTTTTGCTCTCTTGATGTGACTATTTTTACATCCCTTTCAAGCCCTATATTTTATAGGGGCTTTTAAAATGTTGCAAATCGGGTCAGCTCACTGATCATGTAATGATAAAACCCCAACCTTAATTAGGGTAATCTCTGCTGCCCTTTCTGTAGTTTCTTGTGGCCTGTAAGTGGAAACAAGTTGACAGTGATGGCTGGGATAGTGCTGAGAGCAGTGTAATTTAGGGTAGCTGCTCCTGACTGAGAAACCTCTACCTAACACTTTAAGATTTTGGGGGGCAGGGAAGGTTATTGGGATACACAGAAAAGCCACATGAAGGTGATTGCAGAGTAGGAATGGTGTGTAACTTCTGGCTTCAAGGGATTTGGTAGAGGTGGGGGAGAAAAGAATCTGAAAATGGCTCTGAATTAGTCTATTTGGGACTGTGGTCAACAATGCTGTCTGTGTGATGGTTGTTTGAGCCTCTAGAATTGTGGACTTGGGGTGGAGGAAATAGATGACTAGCTTGGAGATACTTGGTTTAATTGCAGTGATGGGCTCTGTAGGGCTATAATCAAGAGCTGGGGATGTCTGGGTTGGTACTGAGGGAGGGGAATAGTGGAGCATTAAAATAACAGGAGGGTGCCTTGCCTTCCCCTGCTGCAGCTGTTTTCACCATCTTTATTGCATGAGGAGGAGAGTGGCCCAATATGGACAATCTGAAGTCTAAGCTTCCAGTCCTAGCAAGTTCATTTCTACTGATTATCTTTTTGAGCTGCAAATAAAGGGCTTTCCAGGTTATGGACTGTGAAAGTTTGACTAACTTTGTTTTGGCTGGGGTAATACTTGAAGTAAGTGAATGTAGTATAGCTGCATTCAGAACTTGGTCCTCTCATGCAGCCAAAGAATGCCTTTAAAAAAAGAAGCTAACCAGTAAACACACTTAAGTCTGAATATCTTCTTAAGACTTCTTGCTGTTGTTGTTGTAGTTTGGTTTCTCTTAGGTTGCACTGTTTCAGGTTTAGCCTGTTTGGGTTTGTTTTCTGTTGGAGTCATTAATGTGAGTGTTTAGCATGCAAGTAGGATGATGTTAGGGCATATGCAGAGGTAGAAAAGTGAAGACTTGGGAAGAGAGAAACATGCAAAGCGATCTGACAAGCAGAACAGTCTTCTGAGCAGCAGGAGAAAATGAGATTGACTTTTCTGGGTGCTCAAGCTGTGATGTATTATGCAGTTTGTCCACCAAGGTGTAAATGGGGATCTCTAAATTCTCTAAAACCCTCTTACTGAAGTAATTCTTTGCTTTGAGTGCGGTGAGGCACTGACGCAGGTTACCCAAAGAAGCTTTAGCTGCCCCATCTCTGGGAGTGTTCAAGGCCAGGTTGAATGGGGCTTTGAGCAACTTGGTCTAGTGGAAAGTGTCCCTGCCTGTGGCAGGGGGGTTGGAACTGGATGATGTTTAAGGTCCTTTCCAGCCCAAACCATTCCATAATCCTATAAATTCAGTTTGAAGATATGGCTCAGCTAATTGAATAACTTAAAGGAAAGGACAACCCATTTCACAGCTTCATTGCTCTGCTGGTTCATGGTATCTGTGCTCATCTGACCTGTGTTAAGCAAGCTCAGTTAGCCAAACCAACAGAATACTTATGGAACAGTAAAGTGTGTATTGGCTGTGCACTTTGTGCATCTCAGGATTGGTTGGGGGTCAGTAAGTCATGAATGAGTATATCATACTGTTAAACAACGGTAAGCTTTGCTGTTTTGTGAAACCTTTGCCCTTAGGAGAAATCTGATTTTGATACAAGTTAAGGCAGTCTTACTTCACCTGAGTTGTTGTGTGGTGTCTCATTGGTACACTATTACTAAGCTGATATGAAGTTATTAAATATTTAGGTCTAACTACCTGAAAATTAGTACCCACAGATTTGAAGTGTTAAGTGGTGTGCTGACATAAAGAATTACAACATTTGTATATTTTTCCAGTGAACTCTACTGTGACAGGGTGATTAACTTACTATTCTAAATATTAAGCAAAAGCGCATCACACTTAGAATTTCACCATGCTGTTACAGGTTTGGGGTAGCTTACTTTTTCTGGGTATGTAACATGAACTCAGAGTGGTAACACGTTATCTGTGGAGTGAAACAGTGCTGTACCCAGTGCCAGTTAAGGCATGTGCTTTCTAGTGTAAAATATAACCAGCTAAGGGGGGAGTTTTGTTGTATCTTGTTGTAGTTAAGAGGCTTATGGCATGAAATCCCGCTGCCGCTGTTTCAGGCTTGTTTTGTATATACTTTATGACACACTTCTTCCCCCTTCCTCCCCCTGCAAGTGTCTTTCTGTAGGTAAATAGGGTTGGGGTTGTTGCATATTTATGTTGTAGAAACTTCAACTTTAGTTTTTTGGTTTGAAAACATATGTAGTAAAAATGCCACTGGTTTTTTGAATATTTGAAAAAGTTACGTATTTTCCTCCATATAGACAGACCATCTGATAATTCTACTGGTTGATCTGCTTTGCTTCATTGCTTGGTGGCTGTTAAATACAGAACTATGTTTTCTTAAGGTCACCAAATTTCTTGAATTAGTAAGCTAGGTGTGTAGTAAATGTGTAAATATCAGATTAACCTTTATGTGCATGGAACTTAGCTGCACGCAGCATTGTGTTACTGGGTCAAATACAGTATTGTGCTTGAAAGGACAGACTAATGGCTAGGTCAGTAATAGCTTTTCAGATCACTTTCCCTTTTCTGTTAAATATCCAGTCAGAAGCTGCATAGTTACCATTTCATCCCTTGGTATCACAACTCAGCATTCCTGGAGTGCTTTAGGATTAAGGAAATAGACAGGAGCCAGTTTGATATGTACTGTTCTCAAAACCTTTGCCCATTTGAATGTTTTATTTCTGCATTGTTGTCAGAAGAGGGAGCAGTGATCTAACTTTCTCATCTGAAATGAATTACATCTGTTCTAGTAATAGTATGCCTAAATTAAATGCTATGGGGTTCTCATTTTATTTATTTATTGCAGATGTGGGGTGGGGAGACACATGAATAAAATGTCAAGCTGAGCCTCATAAGGATTTTAAATTTTTTGACACTTTGCTTGGAGTATTGCGTGCAGTTGTGGTGTCCTCAACATCAAAAGGACATGGAACTGTTGGAACAAGTCCAGAGGAGGGCCACGAGGATGATCAGGGGACTGGAGCACCTCCCGTATGAAGATAGGCTGAGAAAGTTGGGGCTGTTGAGCCTGGAGAAGAGAAGGCTGCCTGGAGACCTCATAGCAGCCTTCCAGTATCTGCAGGGGGCCTATAGGAATGCTGAGGAGGGACTCTTCATGAGGGACTGTGATGAGAGGACAAGGGGTAATGGGTTCCAACTTCAACAGGGGAAGTTTAGATTGGATATGAGGAAGAAATTCTTTCCTGTAAGGGTGGTGAGGCACTGGAATGGGTTGCCCAGGGAAGTTGTGGATGCTCCATCGCTGGTGGTGTTTGAGGCCGGGTTGGACAGAGCCTTGGGTGACATGGTTTAGTGTGAGGTGTCCTTGCCCCTGGCAGGGGGGGTTGGAACTAGATGATCTTAAGGTCCTTTCCAACCCTAACTATTCTATGATTTTATGATTATCAACCTTCTAGATCAGAAGATGTTATGGGATATTTTAGCTTGATAGTAAGCTTGTTCATCATCTGAAAATGTACTGCATAGGTTTATTGTGTGTTTAAGGTTTACCTGGTTCTGCAGCGGGATGTAATCAGACCAATGGCTTCATAACCTAGAGTGAATTAATACCAGTTAAGTCAGTCTTCAACAGTGCAAATACTTTCAAAATAAAAAACTTGAGAACTCCTTTTCCAAAGCTGTGAAGATATGCTTGATTATTTGCATCAAGGAAGACCTTATGACAGTGATAGGGGCTGAAGTGATGTAGCTGAAAGAAGAATGCAAATACTACACATGACAGATCTTGGCACTGGCAGTGCTTGACTCCTGGAGGGGAGCATGGTTTTGAGTTAAGGCAGTTATTGTAAAGCCATACTCATTAGAATAAAACTGACTAAAAATAATATGAATCAGCTAGTGGCAAGTTTATGTGCACAGATTTCCTTTGGTGGGGGAAAACAGATGCAAACACAACTGCCTTCTCCCACAGTGTAATTTTTTTTTTGTCCTTTCTGTAGATAAAGGTAATGCATATTATTTTAAGTGTTTTGACTATTGACATGTGGGAATAATAAACTTGTATTTCATAATGTGAAAACTGTATATCTTGAGAGACTTAGAAGCTCCTCTGTAACTACAATGTGTAGGTTAGAAAAAGGTGTCTAGGTAACAAGTTTGAGTTCGGTATGTCTAATATTACTTAAGGAGTAAAAGTAAATATCTGAACCTTTCTTTTACTGGTAGAGCAGCTTGGTGTAAGGCAACTAAAAGCTGATGGCCTTATTGTGCTTCTTATATAGAAGCTGTTCTTCTGCATTGAAGTTTCCCTGTACACAGAAGTTTCATTTCTTTGTAGAACTGCTGTGTATTGAAAGACTGATTTACTGTCAATTCTTTTGTGAATTACATAGGTCTGAGAAAATCTACCAAGAAGCGCAGTGAATCACCACCTGCTGAGCTCCCCAGTTTGCGGCGGAGCACACGGCAAAAGACCACGGGCTCCTGTGCTAGCACCAGGTAAAACTTAAGATAATGAAATGTGATGATTGCAGTGGGTTGATATTAATGTCAATTTCAGGCGTGAAAACTGGCCTATCTCTTTCTTTGCTATTGTAGAAGTAGCTGTAGCTTTTTCAGGACTTCTGGGTTACTCTGTACAGCAGTGTTATGGAGAGCCATCACCTCAGTTGGTAGGGTGGAGGCAAGGAAACATCCAGAGACAGTTCCACAGATTTAAGTAATCCTTTCTTAGGGAGGTCATTTTAAAAAGACAGTAAACACAGAGTGCTAAACTACTGTGCATCGTGGATGATAAAATAGATCACTATTCTGAAAAATCAAAGATTTCATAGTACCATGCAGGAGTATGTTTCAGTAGTTACATGGTTAAGCCGACTCAGCTTGTCAGCAACTGTATCTGAACAACACTACAAATATCTAAGTACTTGAATACTTTCTGATGCAGGGGAAAATTAGGTCTGAATTTATAATTCTGAACAGCTGGTGGATTAAATTGGAGGGGAAAGTAAACGTGTCCTGTGATGCAAAAAATTCTTGTAGTTGCATATATTGTGAAGCTAGACTTATGAAGCCTTAACAAGCTTTTTTTTCCTTAAGCCTAAACTACATTTAGTAATCTCTGCACAACTTTTTTCTTTTCCATGCCATAAAAAAAGGTTCCGAAGTCTGTTTCTGTAGTCAAGTGTGCGTTTTGAATTTGACTATCTACTTTGTAGGCGTATATATCTGTACTGATGATGACAGTAGTGTTAAAAAAAAACCAACAAAAAACCCCACAAATTTAAAAAGGCTCGTTCTCTGAAACTTTTTCTAGCACTGAAAACCACGTTTATCATTACAGTTCTCTTTGGGCTTTCAGTAGTTCAGAACTTCCTTTAGTCACTCTGACATCAGACCTAAATGTATATGTGATTTGTAACTAGCAATCATTTTAATCCTTGGTCATTTTTACAATTATAATCTAATGGTCTGTCTTGTCTTGAAAGCATATAATGTAAGCTCCCAGCTGTAATGGATGTAAACAAATCAATACCATGGTGCAGGGCAGTGAGGGTAAAGAAAAGTTGAATGATTTTGTGAAGATTGATTCTTATGTAAATCTGCTAGTTTGTGGAGCTTTGTGGTGGTGGTCTGCATAAATCTTATGTGGTTCTGAGTAGTCTCACATTAGTAAATCTCTTGTCTTACTTAATAAGGTCTGAAAATTTGTCTTTTGAATCTTTAGTCGGCGAGGCTCTGGCCTGGGGAAGAGAGGAGCAGCTGAAGCTCGCCGACAGGAGAAGATGGCTGATCCTGACAACAACCAGGATGGAGTTAACTCTTCAGCTGCGCGTACAGATGAGGCACCCCAGGGTGCTGCAGGTAAGAAGAAATTCCAACTGAAGCACTTATAGTACAGATGCTGATGGAAACCTTTTTTCACTTTTAAAAAATAATTAAATGGATTAAATTGTGGGTAGAAATTCTTTAAGCTGTTACAGCTGGTAAATAATTCTTGAAGTTTTTTTGAGTGAGAGGGGCCTTTATTTTTGAATCTGATTTCTTGGGTATCTGTTACATGTTTGTTATGATTTTTTTTTGTAGTCTCCAAACTACATCCAAACAAAAACTTTAGTTTTCAGCATCTACAGTTGTTTTTTCTTAAAAGTAGCTTCAGCTGATGCTGATTAATTTAATATGCTGCCAACTGAAAGAGACACCAAACTGCTCAGAGTACAGAAGGCATGCATTTACCTGTGAAAGTTCTTCTGTTTATGCTCATAAGTTTTCTACAAGTTTTCTGCTGAAATTACAAGTGTCTGTGTACTGGAGAATTTTGTAACCAAGTTAAATGTTATTACTTGCACAGTCCTATTACATGGTACTTAATTTTATCATCTGGTCCTAATCAGTAGTGAGTTCGAAGTTACTTTCCAGCAATTATGCTGGACTGTAGAGCATCTCAGATGTGCTCTGCTTAAAGCTAGCTACAGCAGTACAAAACCTCAGAATTAATGTAAACTAAGCGCAGCATTACAGTCAAGTAAGAAAAGTGTAGATTTACTAAGGAGACACATATATGTCTTTAAAAGACAATTTGTTTATCTAGCTGTACTTTATTTTCTTTTCTCAATTGCCTTGTGTTGATATAACCTCTTTCTTCAGCTTTTGGAAAGTATTAGACCCGTAGACTTGTCTATTTAAAATGACAATTGTGCAGAAGTATGATGGTGGCAATATTAAATGCAGAGCACTCTTCTGATGGGGGAAATTCTCCTTGATGGTGGAATAGATACAGATTTTGTAGCATTAAAGGCAATGTAACTTGCATTAATCTCTTTTTCTTTCTTTAGCTTCTAGTTCTGTTGCTGGAGCTGTAGGTATGACAACCTCTGGAGAAAGTGAGTCAGATGATTCTGAGATGGGAAGACTACAAGGTATAAAAGTTACTAATATACTATTGTTTATTTTTTTGTTCTGTTTGCAGCCTATACATAGCCATACCTACCCAAAAATGTGTAGTATATGTAGTGAGGAAATTTCTGTATTATATGTAATGAAAGAGCTGTATTTTGTGTTTTTCATCTGTGAGTGTTGCTTTGTTTAGGGTATTTCTGAAGTATGGCCTTACAAGCCTTAATTTGCTGAAGATGCAGGAATTTGGAATGATGTCTGGAGGGCGTAGCAAAGTGTCCTTCACTTTACATGGTGTATAATACACTATTTATGACTTTTCAGGAGGAGGTGGGAGGAGAGAACTGAACTCAGCCCTATTAAATGTGTGAGCTCAAACATGAAAATAAGTCTTTGCAGGAATGTTTTAAGTTGACAGGCCAGGTTAAGCCTACTGTTACCCTGCCTGCTTCTGGATAACATTTTTTGTGCTTGTCATTGATATCCATGTTGCTGTAAGCTTTGACCAGATGAAATCTAAATGTTCTTAAAATGCTTGCTTTTGTGCTTGAGCTAAAGGATTGAGGTGTCTCAAAACCTGAGAGTAGAGACAGGTATAAATTCAGTTTGCATGTCCAGTTTGCAACTGTTTTAAATGATTTTGCCACTACTTTACAAGGACTTCTGAAATCAGGGTTTGTCTTGCAAATGACAGGTTTCAGTTAATCTGGATACTTAAGTGGAAATGAGTACTGTGCCACTACTAGTTCACTTGCTTGTAATCCTCAGTAAGCATAGGTATGCATTAGGAATATTGAGCTAAATTGTTTTATACTATTAATCGTTGTATTGATCAGCAGTAGTCATGGTTGCTACATTAAAAATCAGAATCACTCAGTCTAGTGTACCTCTAAGCAACACTACTGAAAAGTGTTTAAGAACAAAATCAGAAAACCCTAATATCTAGCAGAGTTCTTCCCCTCTCCTACTTATCAGCAAGTGAAGGTTTTTTTCAGTGTCATTTTTTTTCAGACTTACAATGCCATTCAGATCCTGAAAATATGACTATATGCTTAACCTGTTTTGTGTAGTACAGATTTGAAATTAGTCTGGTGTATTTGCTAGACTAGATCTGGATTTATAATAATCCAGTAGACCAGGTTTGTTCTGTGAAATGTATGACTGGAAGCTCAGTGGGTGACTTCTTAAAGGGCCTTCATTCTCTGATGCATACAAAAGAGTCATTTGTTCCCTAAAGGTCATCTATTTGATGTTTTTAAGAAATTGACATAGCTGCAGTCATCTAATTCTAACTCTTCTTTCTTAAAGTATCAAAATTCTGGTAGTCTTAAATTATAACATCATGGAATTTAAGCTTTTAAAAATATACATAGAAGCTTTGACAATGGCTGTTATCCTCTGTTTGCTTTTAGCTCTATTAGAGGCTAGGGGTCTTCCTCCTCACCTGTTTGGCCCTCTTGGTCCTCGGATGTCGCAACTCTTCCACAGGACAATTGGAAGTGGAGCTAGTAAGCAAAGTTTGTCTAATTTGACTTAATTCTTTCCACTTCCAGACTAGTAGAATTCAGCCACTAGTAAATGCTAGTATTTGTATTAGCTTCATAGTTTAACATATTTTACATGTTGGACATGTGTATGTTATGTTAGTGCTAGACCTCTGCTCAACAATATTTATTTGCTTGTCTTTCTGTAAGGAAGAGAAATTTGCTTTAGCTGTATTTCTTTCCTTTTTTTTTTTTCCTTTTTTTTTCTTTTTTGGGTGGGGGGAGCATCTTAATATTCCTTTCTAGGTGGGGAAGGGAGGATTCTTGTGTTTTCACCCCTTCCTTATGTTTTTCTTTTGCATGATGGGCTGCTCAACAAAAAACCTATCCAATAACCGTGGGTTTTTTGCTAGCTTTACACAAATGCTTAATTTAGCTTAAACTTCTAGGAGATGTCAATTCTAAGGTATGTTGTTCATAGTTTCAAAAGTGTCTTTAAATTTCAGACAAATAAGTGCATCCAGATAGCGTGTCAGTGAGAAAACATGGGTCCTTAGTCTTGTTCCACCATGTCTGCATTATGCAGGTGGATGTATACCTTATAGTTCAAGTCTGGCTTCCCAGGAGAGCTGAAGGCGGCTTATTACACTGCCTGCCAAGAGGAGGATGGGGTCTCACAGATATTCCACGTGCTGCTTTAAGATCCAGGGGGTGTGTTGAAAAGTCCTTTGCTTTAATGAAGGTCGAGTGGTGTGAGTTCTGGTACCTGCTATAGGTTGGCAAGATGGCTATGGTGAGCAGTGTGGTGAACTCCTTGTGCTGATGAGTCTGCACTGGAAAGACAGCCGAGTGAGATTTTTGCCTCCCTTTCCTACCCTCCCCTTCTTATGACAGGGAAAGGAAGTGAAACTACAAGTACAAAGGAAAACCAACTATCTGTGGTCTTCCACTCTGGCAGAAGTATGACATAACAATTGCCTTTAACACTGATGTTTTCTAATATCTTCTTTCCTCCTCTTTTTTTCTGGCTATCTAGGTTCTAAAGCCCAGCAGCTTTTACAAGGTCTCCAAGCCACTGATGAAAGTCAGCAGCTCCAGGCAGTGATTGAGATGTGCCAGCTGTTGGTAATGGGAAATGAAGAAACATTAGGAGGATTTCCAGTCAAGAGCGTTGTACCAGCTTTGGTAAAAATTAAATATCATATTTCTATTGGAGGATATATTTTACTCAATACCTTGCTTAAATATTATTTATTATATATTCTCAATTATATGTGTATCTTATCTGGTTTCTGAGGGCATATTTTGCTAAATTTTGATACTCCTAGTAATTCTTTAAATTGGATCAAGAACAGATACTAGGTCTCTTGAAAATTCCAAGTCTTGAGTCAAAAGTTACAATGCTGATTTGTGCCCTTCTTATGTAGATATTTAGATACTTCTTACAAAACTAACAATTCTATTTTTTTTTTTTTAACAGATAACGCTGCTGCAAATGGAGCACAACTTTGACATTGTAAGCGAATGTGTAATGTTTAAGAGAATTTTTTGTTTTTTTTGGAAGTACAAAAGAGTATCATCTCTATTTAAAACCAAATATCTGTATGCTTGATAGATGAACCATGCATGTCGGGCCTTAACATATATGATGGAAGCACTTCCCAGGTCATCTGCTGTAGTGGTAGATGCAATTCCTGTCTTCTTGGAAAAGGTAAAATGAAATCAAAACAGTGTTAAACTTACCTGAGGGGATTTTATCTTTTGTTTTAGCTTTAGCATATGCCATTAGGAAAATGTCTCCATAGCTTACAAGATAATTGTAAGATCATTATGTAATCACAGAATCATAGAATAGTTAGGGTTGGAAAGGACCTTAAGATCATCTAGTTCCAACCCCCCTGCCGTGGGCAGGGACACCTCCCACTAAACTATGCCACCCAAGGCTCTGTCCAGCCTGGCCTTGAACACCGCCAGTGATGGAGCATTCCCAACTTCCCTGGGCAACCCATTCCAGTGCCTCACCACCCTCACAGTAAAGAATTTCTTCCTCATGAGAAGCTTTTAAAAACAGTGCTTTTCAGTGATGGTGTTAACAAAGAGTAAATATACCTGATTCTCTGCAAACTTTTTGTCTGGTATTGCAAAGATACTGTGTAATTATAAAAACTGGTAACTCTTTGAGTAGCTGTATAGCTGATCTAACTTTACATTGGCTAGCTTGATTACATCCAGTAGTGCAGCTGCTTTGGCATATGTGTCTTAGTACAGGCTGATTGTCCATGTGTTAATGAAGATTGTTATTCTTAAATACTGGTTTAGAAATTGATCTGCAAGCTTTCTTGTTTTCTTGTAGCTGCAAGTTATTCAGTGCATTGATGTGGCAGAGCAGGCGCTTACAGCTTTGGAGATGTTATCACGCAGGCATAGTAAAGCCATTCTGCAGGCAGTAAGTAAAAAAAGAAAGCACTTTTACCTCTACCAGTTCTATATCTTGCTGATCTTCTGTGAAGATGAAATAGGAAAACAAGTTTCTGTGATTTTTAGCAGTAATAATGTTAGTTCATTTTATTATAGGGTGGGTTGGCAGACTGTTTGCTGTATCTGGAATTCTTCAGTATAAATGCTCAGAGGAATGCACTAGCTATTGCTGCCAACTGCTGCCAGAGTATAACACCTGATGAGTTTCACTTTGTGGCAGACTCTTTGCCACTGCTTACACAAAGGTTAACCCATCAGGTAAGTATCTGTTATAAAATGAAAAGTTGTGATTTTTGACCTGAAAGTAGTATAAAGTTGCTTCCAGATATCTAGTTATTTGTTGGATATCATTTGGCTTTGCAATGCAGGTAACTGCCTTAAAGTTTCTGTACTATCAAGTTGTGATATTCTAACATTCATATGGACCTTCTGTGTTTTGTAAATGTACTGTAAGGATTCATGACATCCCTATGAAAGTTGAGAAATTAATTTAGGGCATGAATAATAATGGGTTTGTAATCCTTGTTGCCCACCTGCAAGAGGAAATCCAGTAGCGTTACTGTTCTGTTTTTTTAACAAATGGATTACAAGGTTCCCTCCATGTTCAAACTTAAAAAAGCTTCCGTTTCAGTCCCCTCACACACCCTTCCCCTTCACCCAGATGACTTTTTGGGAGAGCTTATGGCTTTTATAAGCTCTCTGAAGAGAAGCTACAGCCTACAAAAGTAAGATGTCAAGAAATTTTGAAATGGGATTTTTCTGGCAGAAAAAAAAATAATCTTGAGTTAGCTCTTTAAAGGATAATTGAGGTTGGAAAGGATCTCTTGGTTATCTGCTTAAGCATGTTCAACTAGAGCAGAGTGCTCAGGAGCATGTTCACCTGCCTTAACCTCTCCAGGCAGCCTCTTCCAGAGTTCAGCCACCCTTACAGTAAAAGTGTTTTATTATGTATAGATGGACTTTTATGGATAGTTTCAGTGAACTTTTAATTAGAACTATTTTTAGAGGAATGTTTGCTATCTTGGTGTATTTGTTTTTTGCTGTCTTGGCTGCACCTCATGTTTATAAAAATCAGACTTAATGTAGTCTGTAGAACAGTAGCCTTCACTCTTGCTTATTATCTGTATTTCCTGTTGCTTTGGCTTTGTAGTTCTCTTCCCTTTTGTTTCCTCCTTGTAGAATCCAAAACCAATATTATAAATCCATTTATTCATCTCTAAAGGTCCCTAAAGGTATTTGTGTTGCAAGTGTGAGGTGTTTCCCAGGGAATATGCAGGAGCACAGCCATGTCAGGAGGTCAGTTTAGACTGTATCAGTGAATTTAAAATTCAGAGCCATAATATTCTGTAAAATGTGATTCATCTGGCCTTTTTGGAGAGATTTTATGAATGCCTCAAAATGACAGAATAATCTGATGGAAAGTCAAACTTTTTAATTTGAACAAATTTGTATATATGTATTCTTTTATAATAGGACAAAAAGTCTGTTGAAAGCACTTGTCTGTGTTTCGCACGGCTAGTGGACAACTTCCAGCATGAGGAGGTAAGGGCGTGGGTTTTTGTTTCCTTCTTCCCTCCTTCAGTTTCTCCTAAGGGCTTATTACATGTCAAATACTGATATTTTCAATTTTGCTCTTCCCTCCTGAAGAACTTGCTCCAGCAGGTTGCTTCCAAGGACTTGTTAACAAATATCCAGCAACTCTTGGTAGTGACGCCTCCTATCCTGAGCTCAGGAATGTTCATCATGGTGGTGCGCATGTTTTCCTTAATGTGCTCCAATTGCCCTACACTTGCAGTCCAACTTATGAAGCAAAGTGAGTTCTTACTCTTTCATATTCTTGGGGTCCTATTTCAGTTAATGTCTACAGCCAATATGAAACCCTGTATGCTTGATTAGGCAAACGCTGTATTCTTAGTGTTCTTCACTCTTACTATGCCTCCCTGGGATACAAAAATCAGTTAATCTCATAGAAATTTTTCTTTCTTTTTCTTTGTAAGGGTTTTTTCTCCTATTTCTTGTCTCTAGCTGTTGTCAGTAGAGTGTTAGCCTAACTTTGAGCCTTAGCTGCACAATTTACTCTCATTCCAACACAAGTTGAATAATTCTTTTTGTAGTCTTTACCAGGCGGGCGAAACATGTGATTTTAAGGACTTTTTCTAACAGAAAATGTTAAGAAAAGTAATGGTTGTGTAGCTGTCTTAGTTCTCATTCATTTTCTTTTTTTAATTTCATAAATTTTGACTTGTCACTTCAACTGCTATATATGTTCCTCTGTTTTCTTCAGTGCCCTGTATATTGAGTGATATTTCCTCCTTAGATGTCCCTTAAAGGAAAGCAAGCAACCAAACAGGCCCCCAGCAAACAACAACAAAAAAAAGCACACACGCAAAAAGAAAACCCACAAAAAAAACCCAAAAAACCCCCCACACCACCAAACAAACCCCAAAGCAACCAACAAAACAAAACCCCACAAACCCCAGACCTGAAAACAAACACACTTCTTAACATTCAAACAGATGGCTTTTGTCTTGCTGTCTGTTTGTTTGCTTCAGGCAGTGACTATCTCTTCACTGTGACTTCACAGTGTCCAGCACAAAATGGAGTCTATATTCTGATATAGGCAATCTCATGAATAATAATTTCTATAGATATTGCAGAAACGCTTCATTTCCTTCTTTGTGGAGCCTCAAATGGGAGTTGTCAAGAACAAATTGACCTTGTTCCACGAAGTCCTCAAGAACTTTATGAGCTTACTTCTCTTATCTGGTAAGTTATGCAGCCCTGGGTTTTGGGTCTGGTTGGTATGTTAAAATCCATAATTTTTCTGAAATGCAGATAAACAGATTTCAACTTAGGTGGACTTATTGTATACTTCTAGTAAAATATTGTTTTAATGTTCTTTACAGTGAGCTGATGCCTTGCCTGCCAAAAGAGGGCATCTTTGCTGTTGATACTATGCTGAAGAAAGGAAATGCACAAAATACAGATGGTGCAATATGGCAGTGGCGAGATGACAGGGGCCTCTGGCATCCCTATAACAGGATTGATAGTCGAATAATAGAGGTAGCAATTCCACACGCTTTTGTGGTAATATTTTCTGTATATGCATGTGGTTGTATAGGGAATTGAGTGCTCTCTTTATGGTACTGAAAATATCAGACTTGTCCTTTCTGAGTAAGAAAAATAAGTTTTCTCAAACCTCCTGTTGTAATATGGCAGTATTTTAGCATTCAGTAATAGCTGAATAGCTTAATCACAGTTCTTATTGTGTTTTTGTCAGACATTGTTTTTCCTACTGTGTTGCCCCTCTCTTCACTTTTCATATAGGTTACTATTTGTTGTGGGTTTTTTTGTTTTGTTTTGTTTTTTCTACTTTAAACTCTTCTTTGTTTTTAGGCAGCTCATCAGGTTGGTGAGGATGAGATAAGCCTGTCTACACTTGGGCGTGTCTACACTATTGACTTTAACTCTATGCAGCAAATAAATGAGGATACTGGAACAGCACGTGCCATTCAGCGAAAACCAAACCCTTTAGCCAATACAAACACTAGTAAGTACAGCTTAGGAGACACCTGGTGTCTAGCTATGGCTAATTTATGTTGGGTTACGCAGCAGTCTACTATTTCACATGTATTTCTTACAGTTTCTGTGGAAAGTCATACTGTTCTTATTTACATGGATGAAGACAGCTTTAAAACAGAACAACTGTTGAAATGTATTAAGATGTAAACTGCTTTCCTGGGAACTGAAAATTCATTAAATTGTGGGGGAAGTTGGAGGTATTCCTGGCTTTGGGATTTTCTGAAAGAGTTTAGTTCATACAGCTCTTTTATTTCACAAAGACTGTGAGGACTTCTTACTTTTGTACAGAAACGTGCAAGAAAATTGAAGAAAAAAAATTTAGCTCCTTGAAAGAGGAGGATTTGTACCTTCATTCTTGCTATCAGTTTTACTTCTGATGTCTAAATTATATCTTTTCAAGACAAGAGCTAAACTAACTCAGCTTTAACAAAAGACAGTTATCATCAGAGCAGAGATGCAAAGAACTGCACAATGATTTGTTGCACAATTTCTTACAGGTGGACATTCAGAAATGAAGAAGGATGATGCCCGAGCACAGCTAATGAAAGAAGACCCAGAACTGGCAAAATCCTTTATCAAAACACTGTTTGGTGTTCTTTATGAAGTATATAGTTCTTCAGCTGGACCTGCTGTTAGACACAAGTGCCTTAGAGCAATTCTTAGGATAATTTATTTTGCTGATGCTGAACTTCTGAAGGATGTGCTGAAAAACCATGCTGTTTCAAGGTTGGTTCATTAGCCATTGAGAATGAAACTAATTCTGAATTTTCAACACAAACTTGTTTACTCTTTTTGAACTTTTTTTTTTTTTTTTTTGAGGAAAATCGTACTTTAAATTCTTCCTTATTTTCCAAAAGCTGAGGCTGCTGGCTCTTCATTATGGAATATTTTGCGTCTTAGGCTTTTCAGTAGGTTCTGACTTGAGGCATAATTATTAGAAACTTAAATTGCCTATATGTATTAGCAATGTCTAACTTTACCATTGACTGTTTTCCTGATTTCTAAAAGTTGACTATGAACTTCTCTGTGGGCATGACTTTTGAGGTAATAGAATGTGAACAATAACAGACTCTCACAGTATTCAGCTGGTAAGTTCTGTTCATGAAACCTCTTCTACATGTTAAACCATAAAATTAGGGTTCTAGATAAAAGGATGCAGTTAGAAAATAAACTGACTAATTTACGTACCGAGTTTCATAGCACCATGTAGTTCACAGGAAAAAAACTCACCTTTAAGTCACATGTTAAAACTTGGTAAAAGTGATTTAGGCAGGAAGAAGACTTTTAAAGTCCTTGTATTTATAGCTTTTACAAAAGCACAATGAAATTTATTTATTTTCAGTTTCCATTACTATGCATGCAAGAATAACAGGCTTGATTAAAAAAAGACATAAAATGAAAAGACCAATCTAATTCTAATAAATTATTTGTTTTAGTCATATTGCCTCCATGCTGTCAAGTCAAGACCTTAAGATAGTAGTTGGAGCCCTGCAGATGGCAGAGATTTTAATGCAAAAGTTACCTGACATTTTTAGTGTTTACTTCAGAAGAGAAGGTAAATCTTTTTCCCCTCTTCCCACCTTCTTTCTTGCTATTTTTAAAGCATGTGTGTGTAGAATTCATATCCTTAATCTACTACTCTATTTCCCCCCACCCCAAGCTGTAAAAAGTTGATATTATTCTTCAATAACAGAGGCAAATACATGCCAAGCTATCCTCATATGACTAGGGAGGAGCTGAGCAAGATTCTGGAGGAGGCGAGCTTGGGTTTTTTATGAATCTGAAGCAAGTTTGTACAGGCTTGCTACATGCGCTGAAGATGGCTTGCTGAAATTACATGGGTAGTTGTACTGGACAAAATGGACAAATCTCTGGCAGAAAGTATTAGTCCTAATCCACTGGGGATTTTGGGGTTTCTTAGGTACTGTTTGTGCTGTTGTCATGTGTGTGGGTTTGGGTTTTTTTTTGGTTGGTTTTGGTTTTTTTTTTTGATGTTTGTGTTTTTTTTAGTTTTGGTGGGTGTATGGTTTTGTGTGGGTTTTTTTTTTTTTGTCGTTTTTTTTTTTTTAATTAAACTTTGCAGGTTAACTTTTTTCTTTTTAAGAAATAATTGAACTGCTTTTTGGTACTGATGGGTGGGGTGAGCCACTGCTGCCATAGTCAAAACAGAGATTTAAATAACAGACTTCTGCCTTTTCAAACACCTTTATCCCTGCTAACGCACACCTCCCTCCCCAAAACAGAACAAAAACCAACCGCCCCCCCAAAAGAACCCCAAAACAAATACCAAAACCTAACAAAAAAATAAAACGCAAGCAACTAACCAACCAAAACCTCCACAATCAAACTAACCCACTTAACAAACATTTCTTTTGCAAAGGAGTGATGCACCAAGTGAAAAACTTGGCCGAGTCTGAGGCTTTGCTAACAAGCCCACCGAAGGTATGCACTAATGGATCAGGAGCACTGAGTACCACTACAACAATAAGTACTGGAACAGCCACTGCTGCCAGTAATGCAGCTGCAGATTTGGGCTCTCCTAGCTTACAACACAGCAGGGAGGATTCTTTGGATCTGAGTCCACAAGGGTAAGTGCACTTTTTGTTGCAGGAAAGGCAATCTGTTGGGATGGTTGTTTTGGTGTTTTATGGTTTGTTGTGTTTTTTTTTGTTTTTGTTTTGTTTGGGGTGGTGGTGGCGGCGTTTAGTGTGGGGTGTGGGTTTTTTTTTGGTGTTTTTGTTTTTGGGTGGTTTTGGGTTTTTTTGTTTTTTTTTTTTTTTTTTTTTAAAGCTTTGAGGCTGCAACAGTATCATTTGCATTTTGCTGTGGTAATTGCTTCTAAGGAGCTAAAATGGAGTGGTGTTGAAGCTATCAATGGGCAGTTTTTACTCATTTTATATGAAGTGTCAAGGAAAAAAAAGACTACTGATATGATAATTACAATGTAATGCTATGTCACAATCTGCTGTTTGGGTATAGGCTGGAGGAATGCCAAGAGCAACAGCGGTACTGTCATGTAGTGAATCTTTTAGAGAAATGATAGCTATGGTGCATGGTTCCTTTCAGCTGGAAACATGAGAAAAAAGAAGCCATCCTTAAGTTATTTTGTTGGAATACAATCATTTTGATCACTTCGTAGAATTAAATCTTTTGTAGTAATAAATTGCTTAAGTGTTACACAGTTTGCCTTTGTTTTAAAGGTGGAATATTTGTCTAAATATATTGGTATAATAAGGAAGTTCACTTCAAACCAGAATTAAAATACCTGAACTTGGAAAGTGTAGGGCTTGCTAAGAACAAGTTATAAGTTGTTGAAAAAATGGTTTCTGGGCTTTTTTTCAGGGGAGACAGGTCAACTTTCCGGCATCTCTAGGTGTTTCTTCAGTAGAGATTTGTGGAATTTTTTTAAGTATGTTCAAATAAATGTATAATCATATTGTTACACAAATAGAAGCATGAAAATAACGTGAAACCTTTTATTTAGTGACACCTGCTGTATTTGCCTCCTTGTAGTAGAAAGGTGACAGCAAGCAAAACCCGTTTTTTCTGAATAGTCACTTTGTCTTTCCAGTTGAAACAGAATTGAGGCCTCTCTCCCCAGAGCTCATTCTTCCCTAGAGCCCTTCTTGTTGTGGGATGGAGTCTTTTTCTAATTCTTGAGGAAATAGGTGTCAGATGCATCTTAAACAGATGGGTGGTTGCGCATATGAATACGGTGGATGGAAACATGCTACTTTATTTTTAAATTTGGACAGACGACTGAGTGATGTTCTGAAAAGAAAAAGACTGCCAAAACGAGGGCCCAGGAGACCAAAATACTCTCCTCCAAGAGATGATGAAAAAGTAGACAATCAAGGTAAATAATTCTTAAAATGTGCTACTTTATCTCTTTTAAATATAAAAGTAAGCTTGTAAGATGTCAGAAGTGCTAGCTGTAATACACTTGTTGATTCCTGTTAATTTTGTCTGTGCTCTTCCAGCTAAAAGCCCTACAACTACTCAGTCTCCTAAATCTTCTTTCTTGGCAAGCTTAAATCCTAAAACATGGGGAAGATTAAGCACACAGTCCAACAGTAATAATATTGAACCAGCACGAACAGCAGGAGTAAGTGGTCTTGCAAGGGCTGCTTCCAAGGATACCATTTCCAACAACAGGTGCACACAAACATTAAAATACTTGTAAATACGGTGTTGACTTTGTGGTGCAGCTTTCTTATGGCAAACTATTGGGTTATTATGTAACATCTGTCAAAGAAGTTTGAGTTTAACCACTGTTAAAATAACTGGAAGAAGAATCGAGATATTAAGGTAGAGAAAATAACCTCTTAATGGTGTTAAGTAGCATGATGGAGAAAAATTGGAAAATTGGAAAAATGGTGCAAGTAGTAATCTGTAGATAAGATAAACCTTTACTATGTTGGAGTAAGAGGGGAAGGGGTTTTGTCTGATAGCTATTAAACATAAGGAGAATGATACTCTTGACTGTGTTTACTTGTAGTATTGGAGTACTCAAATGCTTAACGTAGCCGAATGCCTTTTTTTGTGCTTATTTACAGAGAAAAAATTAAGGGCTGGATTAAGGAGCAAGCCCATAAATTTGTAGAACGTTATTTTAGTTCTGAAAATATGGATGGAAGCAATCCTGCACTAAATGTATTACAGAGACTTTGCACTGCAACTGAACAACTCAACCTCCAGGTTAGAAATGGCAAATTGCTTGGAATGGGGGTGGCAATGGAAGCAGTAGAAGTATTAGGAAGAACCTAGAGAAGTGCTGACCATTTTGAACAGTATGGCAAACATTTTAAACATAGTTTTTTCATTATCTTAAATGGTGCTATGGTGTTACTTACCTCGCTATGATAGGGGTTTTTTTCCTTTTTTTTTTTTTTTTTTATTAGCATACAAGATCTAACAAAGGTCATTCATGACAAATGAGAGGGAGAATTCATGGTAAATGACTGGTATTAACAAGGGTGTTATGGATTCCTAGCAGTATGTCAGTTAGCATTTTAAATGTTAGGGATTTAATTGAATAACACAGTTTGTAATAACTTTGAGGATGGGGGAGGACAAGAGGGAAGTAGCATTTTGGTGAAAGAAGGGAAGTACAGATTGGGAGGAATCTACTACTAGCATTTGAAGAACTTGAGCCTTGCTTCTCAGACAGCTGTAATACTTGATAGGTGGTCTAAACCTGTAACATCTAAAATAGCTAAACAGCTGAGTTATGTTCTGTGCTTTGATCTGAGCATTTGTTAAAATGCGAAACTTCTCTTCTTTTTCCCTTTCTCCCACTCAGATGCCATGTAAAATATATGCCAATCAGTTGTATGGGTTTTTTTTTGGTTTTTTTTTGTTTTAGTTTTTTTTTTGTTTGTTTTTTGTTGTTTCTGTTTTTTTTGGTTTTTTGTTTGTTTGTTTGTTTTTTAAATAACCCTTCTGTTTGGAGCTTATTTTCGTGCTGCATGAGGCAGAAATGGGACCTTGCATTTCTCTTAAAACTGGGGAAATATGGATGTTGCCTGTAGTGTCTCCTTTTGGGTGGAGAAATTGTTTATTGTTGATTATTTGCCCTGTCATTGCTTGTATTGAGTTACTGTACACTCCAGATTTTTCTCTTTTTATCCCTCCCTTTAAAGCTATTCTGTGGAGCAGGAGGAAAAGTAGCCCTTAATACCTGGGTAGTAAAATGCTGTTTTTATACTTTCCAGGTGGATGGTGGAACAGAGTGCCTTGTAGAAATCCGTAGCATTGTCTCGGAGTCTGACGTCTCCTCATTTGAAATCCAGCATAGTGGGTTTGTTAAACAACTGCTGCATTATTTGACATCTAAATGTGAGAAAGATGCTGTAAGCAGAGATATCAGATTGAAAAGATTTCTTCATGTATTTTTTTCTTCTCCAGTAAGTTTTCTTGATTTGTGTTTTGTCATTCTTACTAGTTTTTCTCTCACATTGTGCTTATCTGACCATCTGACAGGTTTGGCAATTGCCTTGACTTAAAGATGGAGTATGAAACGAATTTTTTTATGCCTAAGCTGTGTAACACTGTGATATTCACATGGCCCTGTGTCTTTATAGGTCATAAACTCTTTAGAATACCCTGTAATTAAATCACAGAATCATACAATGGTTAGGGTTGGAAAAGACCTTGAGATCATCTAGTTCAGCCCCCCCTGCAATGGGCGGGGATGCCTGACTGCTGCCCAAGGCCATGTACAACCTGGCCTTGAACACTGCCAGGGATGAAGCATTTACTGCTTCTTTGGGCTGCCTGTTCCAGTGCCTCACCCCTGCAGTAAGATTTTCTTCTTTGTATCTAACCTGAACTTCCCCTTCTTAAGTTTAAAATGCAGGAGATTCCACACAGCAGTGAAAATAAATTCCGAAAGGGCCAATTGTCTGAGTCTTGAACAACTTGGAAGTTGTTTCTGCCTGGTAAGAAGTTGATATGGAAGGAGTTTAGATAGTAATCTTGCCACTTGTTCCCTTAGTCCTAAATACTGCAAGAAACCAGATTGTCCTGTTTTTAAAGGAAGAAATTTAAAGTAGAAGAGAGGGAAGTAGATAGCTATAGCTTCTGTGAAGTTTCTTGCTCGTGGTTAAGGGTAAATGCTTAAAATCTCTATGGCTGTTCGGTAGAAACCACGAGAGATAAGTGCGTTCTTTAAAACAGGTCATTTGTTATGACATTAATTTGTCATCTGGTCATCCTTATACTGTTGCTACTTTGAGAGTAGTGAATCTTAATTTCTTTTTTTTTTTTTTTTTTTAATGACCTGTGTTATGAGTTGTTTAAGATGGCTTAATTTAAGCACATAACTAAAGGACTGGGATGTATTTCAGCTTCCGGGAGAAGAACCCCTTGGAAGATTAGAGCCATTAGAAAATGCACCTTTGTTGGCATTAGTCCATAAAATGAACAATTGCCTCAGTCAGATGGAGCAGTTTCCTGTCAAAGTGCATGACTTTCCTAGTGGAAATGGAACAGGGAGCAGGTAAGGATTAATGCTCAGGTAACAGTCTTGTTGGAAGCTTTTGTTTTCAAGAACTTGTTTCAACCCTAAATATTCCAAGAGGTAATGGAAACTTCAGACCTATTAAAGACAAAAGCCGTTACACAGTTCACAATTTTTTAAATTCAGTGGAATATTGAATATTTAACCAAATGTTTGCTTACCATACTGAAACTTCTCTCGCTTCAATTAGGGGTGGATGTGTAATTTTAAATGCACTGTAAATTCAAGTGTTAAAAATCCAAATGCTGTCTTTGCCCTCATGTAACAAACACTGGTAAAAAATAACATCTTTGCAATAAATGTACTCTTTTTTTTTTAATTATTTTTTATTATGGAAGTAATTAAACTACTAAGAGTTTGTATTATAGCGCTAAATTTTGTTATTCAGGTTGGTTCTGTTCTCTAGGATGATAATGGATTGAGTGGTAGCTGTTGGCTGCCAACGTAGTTTAACTGTAGACCTGCCCTGTGTTTTAAAAGGTATTAAATTTGGAACCCAGTATGTTACTTGCATTTTAAGTAACAAAATTTGGGTGACTGAAGACCTATTTCTACAATCTGTTTTCCATACTCCTCTTTAATAAATCAACTCTATTTTTCATTCAGTATGTAGCAGTAAGTTTTGAAAGTACTTCATGGTGCTGGCTAAAAGCTGAATTTGACTGTAGACATTTTTGTAACTACTTAGAAATTAGGAGGGAAGGAGCACTGAAAAAGAGCTTTTGAAAAATATTCTTTAAAGTTTGAAATGCCACAATAGTTTGACTGCTAGTTTTACTGTAGATTATGTCAATGAGGATTTTGAGATGTTAAGATTTGGTAGTTTTTCACTAGCACCTGGAAATAGAAGTAGCCTAACATAAGATGCTTGTGTATAAAAATAGCTATCTTGAGTGTTGATTGGTGAGGTGGAGCTTGTATGTGAACTATACTTCGCAGGAAAAATTAGGAGCTTTTGCATTGTCTTTATTAAAAATGTGTATAAACAGATACTTGCATTTTCCACCCCCGATTCTGATCCTTATTGCACTGCACATAGTCACAGCTGTACATCTCATCACACCTCAAAGGTGGTCAGTAAAGGCCATACTGTATTCAGATCTCAGACTAAATTTTCTCTTAATCCATGTAATTTCCATTGGAAATCAGATTTTGTCCAACTTGGGTTCTGGTGGTCTTGTTAGAATAAAATTTTTAATCTGTTTATCCAAATCTTAAAGAAATAGACTGAGAAATGATCATAATCTGAATAAGTGAATTTGCAAATGCACATATAAGCCTATTAAATGCATTTTTATTGGATTCTTTGTGTAGCAACTTTTTTCACAAATTATTTTGAGTTTTTCTCTCCACAGAGGATCCCAAGCTTTAAAGTTCTTCAATACACACCAGTTAAAATGCCAACTGCAAAGACATCCAGACTGCGCTAATGTGAAACAGTGGAAAGGTGGACCTGTGAAGATTGATCCCTTGGCTTTGGTACAAGCCATTGAAAGATACCTTGTAGTTAGAGGTATATATATTTATATATATTTTACTTTTTTTCCCCTCCAGTCACATGTGTTTTGCTTCTTGGGGAAGTCAGTACTGTCAGTAGTGTAGTCTGTGAAAACAAAACCAAACCAACCAAAAACGCTCAAACCAAATAAACTGTGAGGAGTCTACTGAAGACACACGGGAGATGCTTTTAAGTGTATCTTGCTCACAGATGGGGAGATTAGAATCTTCCCTTTTCCGATCCAAAATTTTTTTCCTGTTGTGAACAGTTCAATGTAAATACTAACTGAAGTATTATCTGGATCTGTCAGATTGGCTGTAACTTGGCATTTTTGATGCCAGATGTTGATACTGAAATTTGTGCTAATACATCTGAACTTTCTTTTTTACTGATGTGTTTTGGAAATGTATAAAACAGTAGAGTTCATAAAATTCAAAGTACAAAAGTGTTGCTACATTTTATGTGAAAACAGATGAGGATGTCTTTCTCCTCTCTTGCCTCAGGCTACGGAAGAGTAAGAGAAGATGATGAAGACAGTGATGATGATGGATCAGATGAAGAAATAGATGAATCTTTGGTAAGTTTTTGCTGTGGGTGTAAGAGGAGGCAACAGTGTGAGGAGAGGATTAAAGAAAACCTAGCAACGAGTTTCCTAACTTGCGTGGCTTTTTTTTGTTCAGGCTGCTCAATTCTTAAATTCAGGGAATGTGAGACACAGACTTCAATTTTACATTGGGGATCACTTGCTGCCATACAATATGACTGTGTATCAAGCAGTGAGGCAGTACAGTTTGCAAGCTGAGGAGGAGAGAGAGTCTACAGATGATGAAAGCAACCCATTAGGAAGAGCTGGGATTTGGACAAAAACACATACTATTTGGTAAGTTGGCTAGAGAAATCAGGGGGCAACTTCTCAACTTCTCTAGTTCCATAGATATGTGTATCTAAAGGAAATGGGAATATAGCTGTCTCCCTGCCTCTGCCCCAGGGGAGGATGGACCTCCACAAAACAACTCCGAAAAAAAACCAAAACCAAGCAAACAAACAAAAAAAAAAAAAAACAACAACAAAACAAAACACCAAAAAAACACCCCAAACCAACAAACCACCACGCTGTAGCTTTGAGTTTCCTGATGTGCTTGAGATACTTGAATCGTAGTAAAAATTAATTTCTAGCTACTGATGTTTTTTCTACCTCATGAGTGAAGCTGATGAACAAGAACTGGTGAATTTTAAATGGCACCTGCTAGATGGAGACAAATTGTTCATAGTGTTAGGTAACTAACTACAAACCACAGAGACATTATCTGCAGTCTACAAATAGCGGTAAACTTCTGTTGGTTTTTGTAGTTGATTGCTGTGCAGGTATATGCTTTCTGTGACCATATTTTGGAAGGGGCAGTATTGATCTATAACTGTGCCAAATGTTACAACATTCCAGCAGTGTCTTTTTCTTGCTAATATTTAAATGTATTATTCAAAAGCAAAACCAAGAACAAACCACATTTTTTTTTCTTTTTCTTTTTTTTTTTTTTCTTCTCTATACCTTCTGCTTCTCTTCCAGTTCATGGAGCCGGAGGGTCCCCATTTTTTCTCCCCCATGACATGCTTTGCTTCTGAGGGCAAAGGCTGGATCATACCTAAATGCATTGTTCTTGTCTTTCTGCTTTTAACTGTCATTCAAGTAAAAATCTGGTAATAAAAGAACTAACACTTTTATAACTGCTTTTGTTTCCATGTGAGCATTTCACAAACATGTTTTTAACTTTTAATTACTTTTTAGGTACAAACCTGTGCGGGAGGATGAGGATGGTAATAAGGACTGTGTTGGTGGTAAAAGAGGAAGAGCACAAACTGCTCCCACAAAAACCTCCCCTAGAAATTCTAAAAAACATGATGAACTGTGGCATGGTGAGTATGTTGGATAGGGAGGAAGAGTGTTTAGAGATGTGTTTCTTTTAAAGCAAGCACAGTTTAAGAAAAGTAAGCATATATATATATAATGTGTATTAAAGCTAAAAAGATACTTACTGGAGTTGTCTAAGGTGTTGTAGTTGAGTGAATGCTATGACTACCTAGGCTCCTGATAATTAAATCTTGGGAAAACTTCTAGTTGATTTGTTTTGATTAAAATTCTCCTCTTTTTTTTTTTTTTTTTTTTTTCATTTCCTACTAGATGGTGTATGCCCTTCGGTGTTAAATCCCCTTGAAGTTTACCTCATATCTACTCCACCTGAAAGCATAACATTTGAAGATCCCTCATTAGATGTTATTCTTCTTTTGAGAGTTTTACATGCTATCAGTCGATACTGGTATTACTTGTATGATGTGAGTAGAGCGCTTCTTAAGTAATTTTTGTAATTGATAGGCAACTCTGTCCTGAAATACCTTAAAAATAGCTTTCTTCCCCTGTCTACTGCCTCCCACCAAGACAGAATAATGCAAATACTGTTATCTCCCCCTGCATATTTCTTTAACTTCTTGTAAGCTGAAGGCTATTAATGCTGTTAGTCAATCATGTCTCCTCTGTAGTGTGTTAAACAAATTTTCAGTGCTTTTTTTTCCTTCGTTAAGTTCAAAGAGCAGCGTTATTCCAGGAAGAAAATTAGTAGTAAAAATCTACTCAGTCTTTCTTTCAAGGCTTAGACTCTATGTCCAAATTGACAATGATAATTTCTTTTTCTTTTTACAAGCAAATTAGAAGCATTAAAAAAACCCTCTTAACAAAGACTTGCCATTTTTTCCAGCATTTCTTCATGCCATTTGTTTAACTAGAAGTACATTGTTTTTATGTAATACAGAATGCAATCTGCAAGGAGATAATTCCAACCTCAGAGTTTATCAACAGTAAACTGACAGCAAAAGCAAACAGGCAGCTTCAGGATCCTTTGGTAATTATGACAGGAAACATACCAACTTGGCTGACAGAACTTGGAAAAACATGGTATGAATGACTTACTGTATAGTATTACTGATTTGAGTTCAGTAGGCCTCCTGGCTGTGCATCCCAGGTGCATCATAAGCTCTAAGGCTTTTGAAAGTGCTTGGGGAGATTAAAATGTAGTCGCAGAAGTTGTATTAAGTTATGTAGTAACACTTGGATGACTACTTTAAACAAAGTATGAAGGGATACACTGGATACTAAGCTTGGTCTGCTTCTTTCCGGAGCTCCTGAGAAATTTGACGTTTTCTCATTGAAATTGTAGTACTTGATTTCTCAATTTTTATTTTTATTTATATTTTTTTCTCTCCTTAAACTTCTTAATGGCATTTTGTTCTGGATTTTTTTATGACTTCTTCTTATATTAAATTTAATCTCTAAACTCTTTGCTTGTAAGCATTATATCTAAACTGTGTTCTGAAAGTCTTCCTTTGGAGGCTGCTTTCACCACTGTATTTAATAAAACATTCATTTTGGTCATACTACATTTCTAGTGTGTTTAACTATAGTCATGGATGCAAGTTGGAACCTAGCTAACTAATCCAATGATCTTTACAGCCCATTTTTCTTTCCATTTGATACCCGTCAAATGCTGTTTTATGTAACTGCTTTTGATCGTGATCGAGCCATGCAAAGACTACTGGATACTAATCCAGAAATCAATCAATCAGATTCTCAGGATAGCAGAGTGGCACCGCGACTGGACAGGAAAAAAGTAGGTATATCTTGCTTAAAAACTGAATGATCTGTTTATTTTTGTTTTGTCTTTAAGAATATCACTGTGAGGAAGACTTATGTGTAACATGAATATAACCAAGACTCAGGTTTTGGTAGTATACTGATAGAGGGGAGGTTTGTTTTTGTTTAAATGCCCCGGAGTAGAAAGCATATTGTCTTCTAGGTGTCTGCCACAAGGTGGCAGAAGGGGCTAAAGGATGTATACACTGCTTTCTCATAGTCTGCTTAATTTTAAATTGGAGTCTTTGCATAATTTCTGAAACTATATTCAGAGAATGAACTTCTAAGTTTTAGGTGGTATTAATGACATTTCCACGTATTATCTTGTAAATCTGTTTTGCTTCTAGAGTTTCAGAGGAATTCAAGTAATAGTATTTAGACCATTAAGTGTTACCTGAATAAACAAAAACATTGTTCTTGTCTTCTGGAAGAGTATTAAACCTCCTGTCACAACATAATAAAACTAAGCTGTGACTGTTTTAAATTTGAGGGAGTCTCAGGTGTCTGCCTGGAGTCTGGAGAGATGTTATCTTAAACTAAAATCTGCTGTATAGTCTTGAATACTGTGTGTGTGTGGGGAAGACAGGAGACATGAGAATCTAAATCAACTAGAATATAGCTTCCAACATGTAGGAAACCAAGTGCTATTGTGAGTTTTTTGCATGTATGTGTTTCAGTTTGGTCTGTTGTTTTTTTTTTTTTTTTTTTTTTTCATTTGGGGGCGGGGGGAGTATTTCTTTTGGTGTTTTTGAAACCTGCCCTTTTCCCTACTAGAGAGTCTGCAAGGGCAGGATATAAGAATATTCCTTTAGGTTGATAAAGTTTGGCATCTTTAATCTGTGTTTTTTCTGCACGTTCAGTATGTAACATCACATAGACTCATAGAATAGTTAGGGTTGGAAAGGATCTTAAGATCATCTAGTTCCAACCCCCCTGCCATGGGCAGGGACATCTCCCACTAAACCATGCCACCCAAGGCTATGTCCAGCCTGGCCTCGAACACCGCCAGCGATGGAGCATTCCCAACTTCCCTGGGCAGCCCATTCCAGTGCCTCACCACCCTCACAGTAAAGAATTCCTTCCTCATATCCAATCTAAACTTCCCCTGTTGAAGTTTGAACCCATTACCCCTTGTCCTATCACTACAGTCCCTCATGAAGAGTCACTCCCCAGCATCCCTATCGGCCCCCTTGAGATACTGGAAGGCTGCTAGTGAGGTCTCCAGGCAGCCTTCTCTTCTCCAGGCTCAACAGCCCCAACTTTCTCAGCCTGTCCTCCTACGGGAGGTGCTCCAGTCGGCTGATCATCCTTGTGGCCGTCCTCTGCACTTGTTCCAACACTTCCATGTCCTTTTGATGTTGAGGACACCACAACTGCACACAAGACTCCAAGGGAGGTCTCATGAGAGCAGAGTAGAGGGGCAGGATCACCTCGACCTTGCTGGTCATGCTCCTTTCGATGCAGCCCAGGATACGGTTGGCTTTCTGGGCTGCGAGCACACACTGATGGCTCATGTCCATTTTCTCATTGACCAACACCCCCAAGTCCTTCTGCAAAGGGCTGCTCTCAATCTCTTCTCTGCCCAGCCTGTAGCTGTGCCTGGGATTGCTCCGACCCAGGTGTAGGACCTTGCACTTGGCATGGTTAACTTCATCAGGTTGGCATCAGCCCACCTCATAAGCGTGTCAAGGTCCCTCTGGATGGCATTCCTTCCCTCCAATGTATCAACCGAACCACACAGCTTGGTGTCGTCGGCAAACTTGCTGAGGGCACACTCAATCCCACTGTCCATGTCACCGACAAAGATGTTGAACAAGACCGGTCCCAGTACCGATCCCTGAGGGACACCACTCGTTACTGGTCTCCAGCTGGACATTGAGCCATTGAGCATGACAACACTTCTGTTTTGTGCTGTCTTACAGTCCTGCTGCCAGAATCTTGGCAAGATTAGTACCTAATAGTTATACAAATATAAGCATTGGGGTTTTTATATTGAACATTTTAATTCTATTATGTTTTCATATAGAAGCAAAAATTATTTTATCTAAGTATAAGCTTACAATTTGTTTAACTGTGGAACTGTTAGCATGGGGTGGAGAAACTTGAATAACTGATTTTTTTCCTGTTGTAACTGCCTTGGGAGCTTACAGACATAATTTCACTACTTAAAACTTCTCTAATGTGTAGCGCACTGTGAACAGAGATGAGCTGTTGAAACAGGCAGAATCTGTGATGCAAGATCTAGGCAGTTCAAGAGCCATGTTGGAAATCCAGTATGAGAATGAAGTAAGTAATATCAGTGCAGTCTAATTTAAGTCCTTTTTGCTGAAGATTAATTGAAAAATGCTACACCTTTCCTAAAATGACTTGATCAGACACTTGGTCCTTCAAATTTCTGGTGCCACAAAGTTTTGTTTATTAATTATCACTAATTCACTTGGTTGTGATTTTTAGTTGCTCGGAGAAGCTCTTTCTGATCTAAATTTCACAATCGGTCTTATTCTGCAGAGCAGATTTCTTTTTTTTTTTTTTTTTTTTTTTTCCCCCCACCTCTAAGCAAACAGCTGTGTGCATTTCCTGTATAATATGATCATTAGGTGGTTAATACTTTTTTTTTTTTTCCCCACTATAATTCCCTTTCTTTTGTGGTATTTCCAAGTTGTCTCAGTCATACTGTAAATATTGGCATAATTGGGTTCTCTAGATGCTTTTAGCAATCTTCTTAATAGCCAATTTTGTACTTTATTTCTCAGACTGAGTAAATATTTTGATGATTCAAACTGACCTAATGGACTCTATTTATCTCATTCCGTCTCCTCTTCCCCACATCCATCCTCCTTCCCCTTGAAGGTTGGCACAGGCCTAGGCCCCACGCTAGAGTTCTATGCACTTGTATCTCAGGAACTACAGAGAGCGGACTTAGGCCTTTGGAGGGGAGAAGAAGTGACTTTAGCCAATCCAAAAGGTAAATGTTTTACTACCTGATCTATCAATATTGATCTAAAATTGAACTGATTTTAGGTTGACTTTAATTATGTGAGTGGCTTTGAAAGAGCATTTCAATGTGGTCAGGTAGTACGCCTCATGGCAGGGTTTAGTTATCTTTGTGTATGTATTAAACTTTTTTCATGTCTTCCTCAACAGGAAGCCAGGAAGGTACCAAGTACATCCATAATCTTCAAGGCCTTTTTGCGCTTCCTTTTGGTAGAACAGCCAAGCCAGCTCACATTGCAAAAGTTAAAATGAAGTTCCGCTTTCTGGGGAAACTAATGGCCAAGGCAATCATGGATTTTAGACTGGTGAGAATAAAATGGAAAATGTGTTTCTGAAGGGTTAAATGAAAGTGCTAGGTCTGAGGAAGAAAGCATTAAGATGTGTGTGGAATTATTTTTGGCTCTAGCAGCTTGGAGGAGAGTGGGAGCGCAGCTGGAGTTTTGAGGGGGAAAAGGTAGTATATGTTGAAGATTTGTTACTGTGGCTTTTGAAGCCATAATGAAAAAAGAGCCATTGCCTGCCATGTTGCAATCTCTCCAATCTTCGTTTGAGATTGTCTTGGACATACTATTCTGGCTGCTAGCTTACTGATTGCTCTAAGGTATATGCACTAGAGTTTTCTCGACTGCAAATTTCTTGGGTAAAAACACTCAGACATGGGTTTTGTTATGTGCTAGAACTATGAATTGGTAAATAAATTCTAGACCTAGTCAAGAGGTAAAGTAGCTAAAGGTACGGTTTTGGAAGACAGTTCAATACTAAACAATGCTTACATTTCAATTTCCAGGTGGACCTTCCTCTTGGACTCCCTTTTTATAAATGGATGCTGCGTCAGGAAACTTCCTTGACCTCACATGACTTGTTCAGTATTGATCCAGTAGTAGCCAAATCAATATATCACCTTGAAGATATTGTAAGACAAAAGAAAAGACTTGAACAGGACAAAACACAGGTGGGAAAGTAACCCTAAGAATGGAAGAGTACTTCTACACACACATTTGGATTTTATAAAGTAGCCATAATTAAATGTGCAATAGTGCTTAATACTGATAATAATAGTGATAATGACTTCATTCTAATAAAGGAGTAGTTTTAATGTTGTTAAATCATTGGTTAGTAATTGCAGTATTGTCATTTTGTAATGTAGACTCTTAACAGTGGAAACTTATTATGAGATTCTTCTGTGTGATTATACACAGGCTAGAAATGTCTAAAACTTGCAGATGCTTGCTGAAGGTAACTTTTTTTTGGTTCACTTTGAAAAGCTAACCAGACTGATCAGAGGAAAAAAATCTATCCTTGATTTCTTTTCGTCTTTTACATTCAGAAGGCTTGACTTTTTTATTAGTTGGTTTAGACAAACTTTCAGGTATTCTTAAAAGTGGCTTTTGTGTTGTGTTCTTTTTCCCACCCTCCTAACTTCCACCCCCACTGAAGAGCTGTAAGCAGAACTGATGTAAAACTGACTTCATATGTGAGCGTGGAGGTTCTTTTATAGTGGCAGAGAAGTCCTAATTTTTCAAGGTTTCATGCTTAGCTTTAAACAGTAATGCTAACTGTTGCAGAGTAGTGATGAAAGGTCTTTGGCATGCGTGTTCTTGCTATGATCCAATGTTAATAAGTAGTAGGTGGCAATAACCTGATTTATACTCTTAACATATCTTTGTTACTAGTGAAGCTATTGCAAGCGTGTTGACCCTTGTTCCTCTTCACCTCACAGTCTCTTCTCATTGGTCACCCCTTTTAATTTCCCAACAAGAGTTTGAAAAACCTGAAACCCAGTGGATGAAAGCTAAAACATGTCAGTATGCATGGCAAATATGAATGCAATTAACTATTCCAAAAAACCCCAACAAAACCCACATCCAAAAGCATCTTCTCTTGCAGGAGTATTTTTTAAATCAGTAATATGCAAGAAGTTAAAGTATTTCTGAAATTGCTAGGAAAAAAGTGTACTCTTATGTTCTTTCAACTTTATCCATTAAGATAGTTTGTTTTGGTTTACTGGTATGAAAAATGTAAAAGAAAAGCAAGGAGTATTGTAACAGTAAAAAAAATAAATAATAGTATTTTTTTAATTGAAGTTTTTACTTAATCCAAACTGCTTAAAAAGCCGTAACTTTCGAATAAGTCAACGTGAATGAATTGTTCTCACTAGTTTTCATTTCCAATTTTTTAGACCAAAGAAAGTCTACAGTATGCGTTGGAGGCTCTGACTATGAATGGCTGCTCAGTGGAAGATCTAGGGCTGGACTTCACACTTCCTGGGTTCCCGAATATAGAACTGAAGAAAGGGGGAAAAGATACACCCGTCACCATCCACAATTTAGAGGAGTATCTCAGAGTATGTTAAAGCAAAGCTAGGACTAAAATGTCTTTTACTCTTCCTCACTTTGCTCCCCAGTAGTTTCTTTCCATCTATATTTCAGTTCTTGTGAACTGGGCACAGCAATGAATTTCCTGCTGACTCCTTCTCTTCTGTACTAGTTTATTACTACAGAAAAAACTGTTTGAATCCTAGTCAGTGCACGTGACTTAAAAATTTTATAGTACAAAATAGTTGGTATATACGTGATGAAGTAATCAGAAGGATGGATAGTGGGTTTTTTTTGTTTATTTTGGATAATAAGTGTTGTAGTAACTGGAGCAATTTGAGCTGTGGGCTGTGGACTTTCAAAATCTTTTAACAAGTTGCCACATCTGGGTATGATAGTGAATGTGTTTGCAGTAGTGATTTTGCACCTGCTACTCATGCTTCAGTGGGCTTTGAACTGTCGTACTGAAATTTGTTGGGGTTAGAAAGCATCAGCTTGGTTGTTAGGCAAAGAGCAGTAGTTGTTTGTTTTTTGTTTTGTTTTTTTTAAACCCGGACAAAACACAACACAAACTCCACACACAAACAAAACCCCAAACCATTAACACACACAAAAAAAAAAAAGGTAAAGGCATGGGTAACAAAATGGTGCCATAATAAGTTGACAGTACACATGCATATTGATATATTCTGGTGTTAGAAGGGACATGAAACATAGAAAAGCAGAAGGGTGATACTGCTGGACTAAGGTAGGAAACTGTTTCTGCATAACAAAGTATTAAAGGGAATAGATTAAAAAAAAGCCTGGAAGAGAGATGGGGAAAGGCCGGAAGAATGCAATATTATCACATGAAGTTGTGAGTGGGGTCGGGGTAAGAATGATTGATTGCATCATGAGTAAGCCCATTATTCCAAATCCTAAATAATGCATTTTCTGACAAGTTAGTCTGCTGCCAATTTCATTCTGAGGAGTGTAACAGTTTTCAAGTACTGATAAGACACAGATCTGATGCTTTGGTAGAAATGATTCAGTAAGGGGCATATCAAAAACACAGCGCTGCACCAGCTACTAAGAAGGAGAAAAATGACTGCTGCTGCTGAACCCATGACAAAGCTCCTGCATATGAACCGAGAACTTTGAAAAATTACTCCATGATCCTTACAACTGAAAATTTAGTGGTTACTGTTGATGATCCATACTCCACATATTCAGTTTTCATATCTTTTATTTGTTGAGTGCAAATTTTGCTAGTCCAGAATTACTGAATTAAACATATTTGGATGTGAAGCTATTTGCAGACTTCCAGAGGGGTGGTGCTTATGACCATAGCTTGTTAGAAACAGCATTTCCAGTGTGGGGAAAGCTGAACAAGGTTGCTTTCACGTCTGACAGCAAGCTGTATGAAAATCAGGGTTTTTTTTTTCTCCTAGGTAACACGTATCAGGTATCTGATATTCAGAGAAAGGCTTGCAGACGCCTTCTTTAGCATTTTAAAGGAAAAGCATATCACTACAGAAAACTTGCTCTCTGCTTCTTTCTAAACAACTTTAGGAACTGTTTTCTGGAAAGGACACCTGTGAGGTTTTTCATCTTTATATTCCATCTCATAGATGAATCCAGATCCCAGTAATTAGCACTACAGACTTGATGTCAAGGAAATAGAAAAGATTTTGGAGAGAAAATTAGTGTCATCTGTATCATAAGTATGGTGAATTGAGATTTAGAAACAGTATATTTAATATATCAGCTAGCCTGTACAGTTCCCTGTGGGTTAGCTGCCCTGCTCTTGAAAATATCATTTTCATTAAAATCTTGTGTGTGGGTTACCACTGAAAGTAGTTTAAGAAGTTAGAATATCCTACTGGTACTTCATGCCTCTCCTGCAATCATGTCATTCTACTCTCCACTTCCCTTACTGCCCCTCACTGCCCAAAGGACAGTTCCCACAGGAGCAGCCTTTATCAGAAAGTAGAACTACTTCAGCTACCAGCACAGTGAAAGAGTTTATTTTTCATGCAGACCGCCTCCCCCTGCTGTTTTTCCCCTGTACTGTAAAGGAAGAGGCCAACTTGCATGTTCTGAATTTGTGGACAAAAAGTTTCTAGAGTGTAGCTTTTTGCCTGGTAAATTTGATCTCCTCTTTGAATCTGCAAGAATACAGTGCAGCTTAATTTTGCACAAGCTCCTGGTCATAAAAAGTAATCACAATTTGAAGTAAGCAATTCTGCTGTTACAGTAGCTGTAGAATATTCTACGTTACAGAGCATTCTTCTGTGGTGCTGGTTCTTACTAGCTTCCTTTTCAGTATTGCAACCTGATGTGTGAAAGTAATCTTAGAAGCTTACCTGGAATGCTGAGAAGAGCTTTTAATACACTTAAAAACTACTAGTTGTGTGTTGACAACACATCAGCATTACTTTCCTGCTAGAGTTGAGGGTGTTTGAGGCAAGTGTAATTATCAGTGGCACTGACAAGACGTATCTGCCATGGATAGTATATTTCTTAATTTAGTGGAGAAATACTGGCTGCAGGAGTTCTGAAAGAAATTTGGTCTTGTTTTTGTCATGTCCCCTTCCTCCCTCCCCACCCCTACAGTGATTAACGTTTCAGTATGTGCTGTCTACTTTGGAAGGTGAATTTGGTCCTGAGGGGGTGACTGCAGATACAAAACCAAACCAACAACAACAAATCCCCCACGAAAAGTCTAAACTACTGTCTTTTGCATTAGGATTCTTAACCAAATCCTACAAACATGAAATGAAGTTGTTTATCCCCCCCCCCCCCCCCCCCCGTATTAAGCTGCTTAATAAAGCAAAAAGACTGAAGTTACTTTTTGTAACTATATATTAGAAAGGGGACCTGTATGTTTCCGTGGGGGAAACTAATATAATACTGCCAATGATGCTGTAAGGATTTTTGTTTCAGTTGCTGAATTTCAAATAAATGTCTGTGTACAGAAAGAACATCTAGCTCAGGCTTCTAAAAATATCTGTTAAATGTTTGGATTTGTTTTAAAATATCTTGGTATATAGGTTCAGTTTAACCAGCTATTCTGAACTGTGTATTAGCCTTGGTTTATCAAAAATCAAGGCAAATATGCTGTTTAAATTCTGCATGAATTGCATGCTTAGAGTATTCTAAGTAAGTTGTACTAATTTACAATAATAGACCACATGAGAAAGTTGTAAAGAAGAAACCCAGCAAATTCTATGTCTGTTGCATTGCAGCAGCACAGCACTTGCACACAGTAGCATGAGGTTATGAATTAAGGCAGAATAAGGCAATGCCATAGAGCAACTCCATGAATCAAAGTTCAAACTCTGCCACAACTACAGTGAGCATATGGGTAGGTTTCTATAGAGTTTTCTTTTGCAGGTGTAGTTTTTTCAATAGTAATGATGGTTACACACTTCATTAAAATGACTGGTTTTTTTTTTTCCCATTCCCTGCAGTTGGTTATATTTTGGGCACTAAATGAAGGTGTTGCCAGGCAGTTTGACTCATTCAGAGATGGATTTGAATCGGTCTTTCCCCTCAGTCATCTTCAATACTTCTATCCTGAGGAGGTTGGTAAATGTGTCTTTACTGATGCCTTTATAACCTTATATCTGTATGTATGGACAGTCTGAACCTAAAGGTGTACTAGATGCAGTGCATTTGTGACAGAGTCTGATTGCATGACATTTCTGATGCACGGTAGCCAAACATTGGTGTTCTTTAAATCACATACTTAAATGTTAAAGTTTTCAGCAATGGTCATTTATCTGATGCTTTTATTATGAACTGCTTCATTTTCTTTAAAATCGAGTTTATCCATCTTTTCTGATCAAAGTGCTTAAATTTATATGTTGTTTTTTTTATATTGGTATAGATACTTTAATTCCTTGTTTTGCAGTACTTCTTAATAGTTATTGAAAAAATCCAAAATAAACCAAACCCAAACAAACCCAGGACAGTGGTGTTATTTTTCTGTCAACTTGTTGTTTGGCATGGTTTGATGCTTGCTTCTGCTTGGAAATCTAAAAATATGGACACTAGTCTATTGCTATTCTGCTAATATGGTTAATCAGAATTAAGCCATAGGATCAGCATGAGATACTTGTGTCTTTTCCTTGATAAATATTTGTCATTGCTCTACCACATGAGATGCTAAATGTGTATGCAAAGGCAAATTCAGCAAATGAGGTTGTCACTGGTATGAAGCAATTGCATTCAAAGAATTTGGGAGGATTGGTTGGGGTGACTAAGGTTATTTTGCAGTGAGTGATTCCAGAAAGCAGAATGCTGTACTAGTAGTCAGAACAGACAGCACTTTTTCTGCCTCAAGTTCGAAAAGGGAAAACTTAATTCCATGTTTTTTAATTTTATAGTTGGAGCAGCTTCTGTGTGGAAGTAAAACAGACACTTGGGATGCGAAGACTTTAATGGAATGTTGCAGGCCAGATCACGGTTATACACATGACAGGTAATATGGTGTTGATCTTGTTAAAACATAAGTATTAGCGATAGAGGATACATATTTAAATAATACTGATAATATTGATAATATTGGAACTAGATGATCTTAAGGTCCTTTCCAACCCTAACTCTTCTATGATTCTATGACATACTGTTATTCAGGTTAAAGGAATTATGCCATTCATTTGAAAATATTCATTCTGCAATGAATATTAATTTGATGCAATTATCTCCACCATAAACAAAATAATAATAGCTTGCCTTTTTCCCCTCCTTAGTCGAGCAGTGAAGTATCTCTTTGAAATTCTGAGTAGCTTTGATAGCGAGCAGCAGAGACTGTTTCTTCAGTTCGTGACGGGTAGCCCTAGACTGCCTGTAGGAGGTAGGTTTTGTTTATTACATACTGCTATATATGAAATAAGTACTATTAATGCATTTCAGAATAAGTGGGTTATTTTAGTATAGGAAAAAATTACTTGTGTATTCTAGATGTTCATACTTGCTTGACATTTCTAGTTTCAGAAGTGGTTGGGTAGACTTCAGGTAGAATTCTCATCAACTTTGCATTATTCGTATAACACTTCATTCAGTTGACTGCTCAGGTTTAATTTATGTTACCATATAACCTATTTGTTGTTGTCAAGATGGCCAAAAGTAACACACATATGTATCTTCGGTGACTTCGTAGGAAGAAAAAATAGGCAGGTGCTTTATTACTACAAACCACTACTTATATACCTTTTCTAACACACACGTGTCTTTTAGCCATTAGTTAACATTAGTTAGCAATGGTACATTATTGGATAACTCTTTACCGCATTACGTAAGTCCATTGTTTTGCCAGGTTCTTCCTTTGTTGCTAGTTGCTCCCCTTATCTGACTCGCTCTTCCAGACTCCCTTTATTTTCCCATTTGGATGCCTTCTACTTTACCACTAGGATATCTTGTGTTTTTCCACTCATATGCCTTCGGTACCTCATTTCTCAAGGATACACTTTAACATCTTCGAGACAGAGTTCTAGCTTCATGCCTTCAGCCAGGGAATCCATGGGCCTGCCATAGCCCCCCACCACACCTATTGAAGGGCAAAAGGTAGTTCAAAACTTAAAAAAACAAAACCCAAATAACAACAAAACAAACCCCAACCCTTTTCCCCTCTTCCCACCACCCTCCCCCCCCCCAAAAAAAAAACCCAACAAAACAAAAAATCAACCCTGTAATATGATATTCCTTGGCTAGAGGTGCATCAAGTTATGACAACAAATGAAATGTTACATTGCTACCCAGAAACAATAATCTCCTTTCTAGAAAGGAGACTATACTAGTGTAGTGATAAACTTTTAATTTCTCTCCCTTTTGAATTTCAGAAATTAGGTGAAATGAAGTGAGGAAAACTGAGGAACTTGCTGTCTTTGCTAGGGACCATTATAGAATACACATTTTGCTGTAAGCTCAGCCAAATACTTTACAAGTAAACCCAGATTTTATGCGTATGCTTCACAACTTGTGTTCTTTGGGGTGTGGGAGAAAAAGCTGGAAAAAAAATATTTTTATTTTTTTTCTTTTTTTGGAATGGGGGAGACTTGTTGCGGACAGCTGTGAGTGTCTGGAGTTAAAATAAATAAAGTACCAGTCATAGATAATTTCTGAGAGTCTTAGAAAGTGTGTTTGAATCCAACAAACTTTAAAAAGACTGTTGTTTAGAATAGGGCTTTTTACACGTACAGAGCACAAAAGTAAAATAAAAGTAGATGCATCTTGCTGATTTGTCTGGGTATTTTTAATTCATCTTGGAAAACTAGTCTACAGACAGGACTTCAGGTATTTTTTTTTACCTTTCAACATGGCCTTATAAAGCCATATTCTGAACTTGAAAAGTGGAGCTGAAGAAGTCAGTTCTGAGATGCATGCTTCTGTTGCTGGTAGATGTCTACAGTGTTTTTGTGTGTTTTCAAGAGGAGCAACCTTATTCTGAATGTCTTTTCTCATTTGACAGGCTTTCGAAGTTTGAATCCTCCATTGACAATTGTACGCAAGACATTTGAGTCTACAGAGAATCCTGATGATTTCTTACCCTCAGTAATGACTTGTGTGAACTATCTCAAATTGCCGGACTATTCAACTATTGAGATAATGCGTGAAAAACTCTTGATAGCTGCAAGAGAAGGGCAGCAGTCATTCCATCTTTCCTGATCACAATAAAAATACAATGTCTGCCTGTTACAGCAAAAGAAAAACTCATGATTCTTTTCTAAATATATCACCTGAGTCAAGGAAACGTGTTACGCCTTCTTGTTGTAGAAAAACGGCTTGCAGATTATAAGCAAAGACACTTGGTTGATATTCATTAAAGGCCCCTATGGACTTAAAGTGATCCGGCCCTAAAAGTTGTTGTGACAAGGTTTCTTTAGCAAGTTCTTGTTTAAATTATCATTTATTTGATGAGTGAAGTTTTTAACTTGCTTTGCTGTGTGAAATTCAAAAAGGGATGTTTTTCCAGGCTGGAACAATAAATGTCGCTGTGCAGTTTAATACTGGGCTGTGTGTATCCATCTAGCTAAGTCTGAAGTTTTTTCTTCCAAAGACAACTTTTGTACATAGGTACAGAAATTAAATACACCATGTATTTGATGAATCTAGTTTAGTAGACTAGTTCTGTGTATCCTCACCTGCCTCTAATTTTTGCCCATCCTCATGTATTGTCTGATGTGCAATTCACTTGGTCCTTTTTGTGTGCAACATTCAACAGTTGTTATGTTTTGGTTAGCATGGGCATTTAACTGCTCCATGCCTCTTTCTCTGATTAAGATAATTTAAATTTTACTGAAATCAAATATATATTGTCAATATAATTCAGCCTTTGTAACTAGGTAGAACCTTTCTTATAGCATAGTTTTACTGTAGTAGTAGGATATAATGGCGACAGTCTTTGAGTCGACACCTTAGAGCTGTTTACACAGTGATTCAGGCAGCAAAAGCCTCTTACTAGAGGCTAGGAAGAATCATTTCTTTCATGTAGTTGAAGTCCAACAGCTTGGGCTGGCCGGTGTGTATTGTGGTAAAGGCCAGAGCATTTCGAATTGATGTAAAGTTTTTTAAAAGACAAATTAGTTGTTTCATTCCCTCTTTGAGTTAACAGTTTTCTTGTTCTTGATCCAAGTTCCTGGTTACTTTTCTAGGTCTTTCTTTTTTTCCCCCTTTTTTTTTTTGTTTTTGTTTTGTTTGTTTTCTTTTTTTACCCCCCTGCGCTAGCTTGGAACAAACAGTTCAGCCTTTGTCTTTTGACACAGATAAAGCACCTGTAAGCAATTCTCTGTCCAACTGTTTTATGTGCTGATTTCTCAAATCTGCAATAATTTACTTCATCAGGTTAATGTTTTTACCTGAATATAAATAAAAAAGTTTGCTTCACCTTTTTGTTCATAGTTTTGTACTGTATGCATAAAGTTCAATTGTGTAAATTGCTGTAATGCAAGTAAATCATCCTAAATCTACTTGGCTAACAGCCTGCAACTTGTGGATGATTTACTACTAAAACAAGACTTTTTAAGGCCTCCAACTCGGAGGGAAATTTTTTTCCTTTCTATGGGTTCAAAACACAGGCTATTACAAATATTCCTGAGATGTACCGGCTGTCTAGTTAATCTCTCTGAAAATATGATAGTTAATTACTTTTATTCAACTTTGAGAAATCAAAATTCATGTCAGTGCTTAGAAATTGTTAAATTCTGGCAAATCAGGCTAGTATTTCCCCTAAACTAACAAGTTTTCTTTTATCTAGCTGAAGAACTTGACCTTCCAGAATATGTAATGGACATTCTTCCAGTGAACATTCACAGAATTACATATGGTTGCTCGTACCAGTGCCACTGAAATGTAATGCAAATCTGTCATGAGCATGAGTAGAATGTGAAATCTTTGCACAGAGAACCTGGTAACTGAACAGTTTCTACTATCGTATTAAAAGTGAAAGAAGGCGCTTCACACTGTACATATAATAATGGTAGTGCACAGTGCGGCATAGTTTTCATAAAACTTCAAGGCAGTGTTTAAACTATGGACTGGTGTTTAAATTGTTCTGATAACTTGATCGAACTGAGCACAAAAAAGTGTTTATAGTGTGTGGATAGCAATTTGTTCATTTTTTTAAGGTTCTATATTTTAAAGAAAACCTGACTTGTGTAAAAAAGAAAAGAAAAAAGCTAATATTTTGTATTAAAATATCATGTGTATTGATATTTTTTTTACCCATGTTGTCTCCCTCTAGAATCTGGCTTTGATCAACTTTGAAATTTTGAGGAGCTTTCAGATTTGGTATAGAGACATTGTATAACTGGTCCAGTGGGAAAATAAGTTGCTGGTTGCCTGTTTAAAAAGGAAGGAAAAAGCAAGTACCTGTGGTGACAATTTTGGTTATGCTGGCTGTCGTATTAAGCACAGACTAAGGATGAAGTTGGCCTGAAAAGTGAACGAAACCCTTTTAGGTGGCACTTTGGGGTTTTTTCCTACTAAGCTTTTAATGTATTGGAAGAGCAGTCTGTCTTAAAAGGTAATAGTAAAAATAAATTGAAGAGTCGCAGTTTGCATGTCTGCAATACTTCACTAGAAAAAGAAATGTGGTATCTAAGAGTAGTTAAGAACAAGTGGAAGGGTGGGGCAAGATCTTGGGAATTCCTCCTTTTTAGAAACTTTGGTGTAAGGGAAAATCTTATTAAAATCCATCATGGGTGTGTGCAGATGCCTGTTCAAGACGATGTAGCCTTCAGAAGAGTGTATAGTTGTCTTAGCACTGAACTACTTTTATTACATCCTGTAAAGTAGACAAAGGTACTGGAAGTCCTATGTTTGAAAATAGAGGCTTATTTTAACATGGTGAGTTCACCCGGTTTTAGGGAACACCAGCCATCAGTTACTATTTTGGTTTTATGTCCTTCTGCATTAACAAGAGCAGCAGAAAATTGTGGAAAGAAGTGCCATCCAAGCACTGAGCTGCTACTGAATTTGTGCAGTGATTTTTTTTGTATTATTATTTTTTTAGGTTTTTGTTTTATAAAGAAATCTCTTGTGATACCACTGAAGTGTTCCCTATACATCTGTCATAAATTAGTAATTTGTAGTGCTTCTTTACTTCTGTAGGAAGATGTACAAGAATTAATTCTGTGTGAAATCCCCGTGCCCATTGCCACACTTTTAACTGGCTATTCCAGTTTTCATATGCAGGCTGATTGCATAATTGAATTGCTGATATTCTTCCATCATTTCCCCTCAACCTTACAGCTTGGTGGTGGTGGTTTTTTCTATGTCCTTTCCCTTACTGAGCAATCCTCTGCTAAGAAGATAGCTGCCTAAGGGCAGTGACTGGTGAAGTTCCAAAGGCCTGTATCACTTGTGCCCTCTTTTCTCACTGCTGCTGGAGGTGGGACTGTCATCTGTAGAGTTTCTGGGCCCTGTCCTACCTGTTTCATCAACCTGTCTTCACGTATACTGGTATTACAGTTCCCATTGTCAGAGAAACCTGTACCTCCGTAGAGGGTTTTAACAAGATGTTAGTCTCCCTGACTTCAGGGATAATGCCTTGTTTTTAGTGTGAACCTGCCTCCCCCTAGCCAAAATGCTTCTCTATAGCTGAAGCTGTTGGCAGAATGGAGAGAAATAAAAAGCTTGGCTAAGATGGATTACAATAAAGTGTTCAGAAGGGGGGCAAAAATCTTACTTGTAGTTGTGCCTTTTCAAGACTTGTCCTGTTTTTCTTGTACTTTATGTTCCTAATCTCTTGATAGCTTGAACTGGAAAACCTCTGCCATGTGATCTCTTCCTGTGATCTTGCAGGAATTTCACAGCTGTGTGCTCTTGACTTGCTGTGTCTCTCCTACTGCACTGTGTTTTTAATAGCTTTTCTCAGATGACTATAGTTGGTAGCCCTAGGAGTAGGAGTCATCCCACCCCAGTGCACCAGCATAAACTGCACTGTCACACGGTTTTTAACAGAACGTTAATGCAGGTTTATACAGCAGATAGGAAACAAATTCCATCGTAGCCTAACAGTGAATGGCTCAAGGAGTAAATGCTTCAGTGGACCGGGGTAGAAGATGAGAATACTATGTTCTTGTATCCTGGTACTGGAATGTGCCTGTATTGATCAGTCATCAAGCTGCTTTGGGGGTGCAGGGAAAGCAGGGTGTGATCCTCTTTCCTTTGCTGTGTGTATCAGGGGAATCATAAAATCTTGACCTAGAAACAGGAGAGCTAAGTGGAGGGGAAATAGTGAAGATAGATCCAATATCTTCAAGGCACTCGATAAAAATTCCTGATAGCTCTAGTTTTGGTTTGGCAGCAACATCTGGAAACTTGAATTAAACAGGAAAACAAATCACACAAACAAACCCAAAACCCCAAACAACCCTAAAAGGAGTAATAGAGGTGAAGGTGCACTGCATTCCCTCGCGCACACACACACGCACAAAAAGGCTGGAATTCATAACTCCTGTTACTTCTTCCTTTAGTTAAGAAGGAAACTGCCCTGTTCAGTCCATAAGCAGCATGTTGGGGTAAAGCAACAAGCCTGTTGTGTGGTTATTTTGGTTGGGTTTTGGTTTTTTTTCTTTGTCTTGTCTTCTCTGTTCTGTTACCCCATGGTCTCCCTTTCCTCTTAGGCTGTGGCTGTCGCTAAGACCCCATTCAAGAAAGATGTAGGTAAGCTTGGGAGAAAATGTTGTCCAGGAGCAGAAAGGGGTGGAAGGGAGGATTCTTTTTATAAGGGTAAGCTTAAACAATATATTTTTACATTCTGAAAGTCAAGGCAGGTGGATGCTATGGAGATACTTAAAAATAATATAGTTATTAGATCTCAATAGCTATTTCCTGCATTACTTCCCCAAGTATACAACTGAAAGGTTGACAGAAACGATGAAATTTCATTACCTGTCTATAGAGTACTCATAGCTGCTGCCTTCTTTTAGCTATCCTGGATGGTGGGATCCTACAAGAAAGGAAAATCAAGGACTTTTTGACATCTTTGCTTCAGGAGGAAACACTACAACAGATTAGCAGCAGCAGTTGTGGCAAATGGCTAATTGTATTCAACTATTTTTGTGGCATCTAACTCGAGCTAGACGTTGCTGATTCCTGCTTCATCGCTGTACCTGTCCTCCCATTCTTTGATTTCCTTCTATTCCTATGGTCTCTTGTCTGTTTCTTATGGTGCATGAGGTTAAATATTGAGAGTGAGAATGTTTAGGTGTAATCATTTCTGATAGAGTTGGGGTGTATTTCATAGATCTTTGGTAAAGCAGACCCTGTGCTTTCAGGGAAGAAAGCAACCTCAGCTGATGCTTTGTAGTGAGGTAGTGAAATGGGTCATCAGACTAAAAACAAAATTTAGTGGAATTCTGCCTCGTTTAGGAGCCCCAGAACTACTTCATGGGAAACAGAATATTTAGGGCAAATATCACATATGTGGCTTTATTCTTCTCTTTAGCTACGGTCTGAGGTGTGCAGTTCTGTCCTTAGGACTTTGTGTATGCAAAGGCCTCTGGCTGGCAGGTGATTGAAGAAGTGATCCAGAAATAGTTAACTAGTCTAGGAGCTGGCACTTTATCTCCCAGCCTTTTCTTCCAACCTTTTTTCACAGGTTATTATTTCCACCTATTTAAGTTGTTGAGACATTGGCCAAACAATGAAAATTTTTTACTGGATATTTTCTTTTTTTCATCTGAGGCTACTGTTTCCCACAATGTATGTAATGCTTCCCAAACAAATGGCAGTATTTAACCTTTATGCCTTCAATTTGTAGTGTGGTATGCTTAGTTTGCTGTGGAAGTACTGATGTTACTTATAATTCAGAAAGGTTTCCCACAGTTTTGATACTTCTTTGGTATGCAAAGGTGCAAGCCTTGTTCTGGACCACTAAAGATATAAATGCTATTCATAAAGGGAGGGAAAAGCTTCATTAAAATGATTACTAAAAAGCAAAATTGTTTCACATTGAATAACATTCTAAGGTTGGTGTTTTCCATCTTATGGCCAGCAGTATCAGTTCCTTCTGCAAGACCAAAAATTGGAGGTAAAGGGAGAAACTGACTTTGAGAGCAGCTCCATTGGAAGGAGCTGAACACACATCAGCAGTGTGACATGGCAGCAATGGATGGCAACAGCATCCCATGCTGCATTACCAGGAGCAGAGCTGGGAGATTGAGGGAAGAGATTCCATTTGCTTCATATCCCCAGAGGAAATGTGGTGCAGTCTCTCCAGGGTTTTCAAGACCTAACTGTGTAAATCTGTTTGCTTCATTAAAATATGTTCCAATTCTAAAACTAGCTATCTTTAGAATTTAAAATCAAAACTGCACGCAGGCATTTACTGATGACCTGCAATCAAAAGAATTTGGTATGCATCTTGAATAGTCTTCCACTATTTCATACTATATCAGTCCTATTATTTTAAATAAGTTCAATTGGAGAAATTTAGAGCAGAGAAAAAGGTTTTCTAAATTATCTGATAAAATGAATGGAAATTACAAGGGTCTTTGTTGCAGCTGCAGATTGTGAGTAATCTCCAGAGAACTCTGCTTCAACTGACTGAAAATTACAGGCCTTAATTACGTCTGCTTTTCTTAAGAAGGTTTCAACTTTAAAAAGTTTCTCTGGCTTCCTATTTCTGATTTATAATATTGAGAGAAGTAGTGTTTCCCTGTGTTCAGGAGCTGCTACATCTCTGTCCTGGGTTCAGCAGCAGCAGCAGTCATTTTTCTCCTTGGTAGCTGGAGCAGCGCTGATAACACCAGTGTTTTCAGTTGCTGCTTGGTAATGTTTTGGTCTGACCAAGGACTTTCTGAGTCTCATGCTCTGCCGGGGAGGAGGGGGGTGCTGGGAGGAAGCAGGGATGGGGCGCCTGACCCAAACTGACCAAAGAGCTATTACATGCCACAGCATGTTCACTTGTATCCCAGCAGGTAGCTGGTCATTTCCATTTTTTTCCAGAGTAAGTAGTTAGCATGATTTGACAGGAATTATGGAGAGATGCCATAATTCCATGTACAGGATTTTCTAGAAAGAACAGTTCTCACAGGTATTAACCAAATAATAACATTCTGAAAACTGCCTGAAAATTGAAAGATTAGGTAAAATTAGGAATGTGAAATGAAAAAACAGGGAAAAACTCAAGTGCTCAAGATATTTATGATCATGTTACATAATTCTGCCTTATTGCATTCTTGCAAATATTCACTGATGTGTGTGCAAAATACATGGTCTACCAAAAGCTCCCTGTGCAGTTTACAAACAGATTAATTTACCCTTGTTTCTGTGGAATCATAGAATCATAGAATGGTTTGGGTTGGAAAGGACCTTAAGATTATCTAGCTCCAACCCCCCTGCCATGGGCAGGGATGCCTCCCACTAGACAATGTTGCCCAAGGCTCTGTCCAACCTGGCCTTGAACACCGTGAGGGATGGAGCATTTACTGCTTTGTTGGGCAGCCTGTTCCAGTGCCTCACCACCCTTAAAGAACTTTCTCCTCATATCCAATCTAAACTTCCCTGTAAGTTTTAACCTGTTACCCCTTGTCCTCTCACTACAGTCCCTGATGAAGAGTCTCTCCCCAGAATCCCTATAGGCCCCCTTCAGGATACTGGAAGGCTGCTGTGAGGTCTCCATGCATGCCTTCTCTTCTCCAGGCTGAAGAGCCCCAACTTTCTCAGCCTGTCTTCATATGGGAGGTGCTCCAGCCCCCAATCATCCTCATGGCCCTCCTCAGGACTTGCTCCAACAGCTCCATGTCTCTTATGTTGAAGACATCAGAATTGCACACAGTATGTATGGGCAAAGGGACAGAGAATAAGATGCTGTTTGATATCAGATGCCTGTTTTTGAGACTATTGTACAGTAAAACTTGTTATTATTTTTGACAGCTGTGGGATGCCTGATTTTAAGTTGATGTAAATCCTACATATCCATAGCAATGTAAACAGAAAAAAGTGTAGCAAGAAGCTACCAATTAGTTGAGATCAAAAAGGATCTCATCTTGCGAATCAATTATTTGGTTAAAGGTATTCTTGGATTCACCAAGCAATCTTTGTTAATGCTGTTTCATATAAAAATGTTTGTCTTAAGAATGGCAGTGGAAAAACTATGGTAGTTAAAGCTAGAAAGACAGCATGCTACAGAAGGAACATACGTGCTTCATGACCTGACATAGTTGACACTAATTCAATAGCTATCTGCCTTTTCTCCAGCAGTATTGATCTGTGAGATATATCTGCCTCTTTCAAAAGTAAAGTTACAGTAATGTACAAGAGAAGTTGCAATATGTAAGCAGAGTAGACAGATTTACAACAAATCCTTCAACTTTAATCTGGAAGTGGTATTAGAAATAAAATAGGGGGGGATCATACAATACCAACTTTCTATAGATAAACATAAGAGACATTATTTGTATTGTCTGTTGTTATTGTTGCTGCATATGTTGTATGTTACAATTACTGTCCCTATTCTTGGTTTCTTGTATTTTCTGCTTCAGCAGTCTTGCACTCAAGACATGTTCGCCTGCTACCTTCATACTAATGATTTGAAGGCTTTTTCCTTCTGTGCTACAGCTGACTATTTCTGACCAAAATCCAGTCTTGACAGTTGATAGTCTTGATGTAACACTACTGATATCCATGTGTTTAATATCTTTAATCATCTTTCCAAGAGCTTTACTTTTATTTATTTAACTTTTAATACAGCCATCCTCCCTCTCAGTCTGGCCTCAAAAATAGATTCTTGCATCCATACTGGATCTGAATATGCTGAAGCTTTCTGCTTAATAAGTCCTTTCCACCACATTAAATATAAAGGCTTTGTCTTTCAGTGCTCAAAAAAAGAACCTTTGTTCTCTCTTCTGTTCTTCATCTTGCACATGTATGTAATCTCATGTTCTTTGCCATGATCATGCTAAGTGACAATTGATATCTATGCTTGTGGCTTCTTGTGATGCTTGATGATGTCTCATTGTGTCCTTCATGCTGCATTGTTTTTCTGTAATGCCTGGCTTTGCCCCCTCTTGTGCTTTCATGGTAAGTTTTCTGCAATGGGAAGCTTTTCTTTGTCCTTTCTATGTACAGCATCAAACAGAACTTGCAAGTGGAGCATCTCAGAACTGTTACTCAACTTGGAAATAGAAGCAATAAATTGCCAGCTGCTAGGGATTTACTTTTTAATCTTTTGTGAGAGAAAAAAAATCTAGTTATTGAGCTTTAGTTTGATTGTTACCTAAAAGAAATAATTTCATAGCAATAATTTTAGCTTTATAATAATTTTCAAATGGAATTAGGCAGTTCTAATCAATGGTCAATATAAATATTCTTATCAAAGATATTATGGCTCTTTGTGTTATTTCTCCTAGGGACCCTACCTATTTGATTCTCAATCATGAAAATGCATCTGTTCACACCTAAATCAATGTGAAGATCAGAATAATATATAATTCTATGTAACAATGTCTTCTACACTTCATATATCTTTAAGAGGTGTTAAGGAATATTGACTGTATTTCCTTTGTATTATGCAATATCAGCAAAACAGCTTTGCAAAGGGCAAATCCACACATTTCGTTCAGTAAAATTACTCTTGGTGCAGTGAAGTCTGTTTACTTGCCCAATGCCATTTATGAAATTTACTGGCAAATTCAAGTTAAGTGCCCTTCTACAGAGCCTGCCTTGTTTTTAATTTCATGGAGCTTTGTTTAAGTGTATAACTTTCCCCTTCAGAGCAATAGGGATTAGATATTTTCCATTTGCTGCTAGATGGTACACAGCATGGATGCGTGCTGTGTTGCTGCTTTTCTAAGCAATGTGTCGTTTGCCAGACCGAGCAACAGCACCTATCCATATAGCTGAAGCTGTCAAATAGATGACACAGATTATTTCTGCCACATGCTTTTTTTTTGTAATAAGCACTTAGTATCTTTTTTTTTTTGTTTTTCCATGGAGTGTGGAAGAAAATTCATGTGACATGGAAAGCCAGGCACCTGTGAGGTTTACCCCTTGCTCTATATGCAATCAAGGATAGCACTTTGGTTTTCAAATTCACAGTTTATGTATCTTCATTTAAAAATCCTTAGTAAACTTGCTAGTGTCAGTAACTTTGTTCCTCTGGTTTTGTTGGTGGTTTTTTTCATAATTACACTTTTTATTTTTTATTTTTTTTATTTCCCCAGAATTTATCATCTCTGATGAAAGGCACAGAACAGTTTGCATTAAAGCGCTTAACATCTTGACACTGTCTTCTGCAAAATCAGCCATCCCATCCTCCCAAGAGCGTATTTTGCAGAGGTGCCACTCAATTTGAAAATAACTTCCCTTCTGATAAAGGTCATTTGTAACACTGTAGCACACACTAAAAAACTGCGTGCTGGATGTTGAGAAAACTAGATATATATCTTTTGAGTAGCATGCCAACTCTTCATGACTTTGGTTTCTCATCACTTGAACAAACCCCTGTGTGCTAAGGCCCCTGTACTCTGGAGAACCCTGCAAACATTCTTTCTCTCCTTGGAAGTAATAGACGCATAGGCACTTTAAATCAAAAAGAAGAAAAAAGAGGCAAACCTGAATCTGGAATATAAATGAATGATTCTGTGTTACCTATTTTGACTTGTTAAGCTGTGCAAGAACATGACCTTTGTAGCCACTTACGGAGCTAAGCAAGAAGAAGTTAAGAAAAAATAAACAATTTGCTGTTGCTCTGTTTTTATATTAGACTGCGGGACAGCACAAATAGTTGTCACTACTGGTGACACACTGTGTCTGGGTGTAGTCATAAAGATAATAGTAAACTCTTTAATGCTTTTAGTACTGTAAGTTTCTACAGTTTTGTAGTAGTTTCAGGAACAAAATAGTAACTCACCCAGAACTAAAAGGGGAAATTCCACTCACTAGTATGTTATATAGGATCAGCCTGAAAAAAGCTGGGTTGGCATGTTCAAGCCACTTCCTCAGGTTTTTTTTAAGGTATGATGCAACCCAAATAACTTGCTTTCTGGTCATCTCAAAGACTGAATAATTCTAGTACCAACGCACAGATTAAGGATGTCTATATGTTGTGTTCTTAAGTTCCAAGGACATTCTGGACTTAAGTGATACACCCATGTTGACATAATACTTGCCACTGACCTTGCGAACACCTACCAGACAGTATCTATCCTGCTACAATTACTGAAAAAATTAAGAGTCTTTATATTTGCATTAATTATGCATTTCACACCAGGTATTGTATTTATTTCCTTATTGTAACTTATACACATGTGCCATTTGGCAGTTCTTTTTGAAGACTTTTATGGTCTAAGGAAAAGCCCCCATAATTTCTAGCCTATTCCTACAAGCACACAGTAAGCTAAACATATTACCTGTTTCCTTGGAAGCCAATAGTTGTTAATAGGAGATAACTGCAGGAAGAATGTGTATTTGAAGTGGTAACACAAGGAGAAATGGTAATTGTTCAACTTCTATTGCCATGAAATGTTCATGTGAGCTATAGCACCTTAGTCTTAATGAATAGTGTTAGTCTTGATAAATAGTGTACAAAAAGACATTCAGTTCATCTAAAAGCATGTTAACAAATGGCTTGATGTTCGTGTAGAATCACCTACAGAAGTAAAAATGCTATGTAAATAATTCTACTAGCATGTAGTTTCTTAGTCTGTCAGAAAACTGTAAAACTAGATCCAGTGTGTGAATGAGTAAACTAGATTAATTCAAATTATGATTTAAATTCTTGAGGAAAATATGCTTAGAGCATTCATTGATTGCAGTCTTCATATAAGCCATAAATTGCTACTTATAAAGGAGGTGTAAGAGAACACAGATATAAAAAAGGATGCATTTATCTATAAATTTTAAATCTAGGGAGGATGCTATTACTGAGCAATAGTAAACTGAAAACCTTGAAGAGAAATAAATGCTGAAAAAGAAGGTTTTAAAGAATAATGGCATGAGTGGAAAAACCAACCAAACAAAACACAACAACAGAAACTAAACAAAATTGGTTTTGTATTTGCTGTGAAATTCTGTGTCGAAATTAAAACAATAAATGCAGTTCTCTGCTTAGGAGATTTTTACTGCTAGCTGATGCCTTGAGAATCCCAGGTGCCAGCCTTGTTTGACCACAAACCAAGCAAAAGCCTCACCTTTTTGTTTACTGCTGAGGAAGAATAACTTAACTTTAAGAGAAACGTAAAGTCTTAAAACCTCTGGCTTGGTTACATTCTCGCTTGGGTTTTGTTTGGGTTTTTTTCCTAAGTAAAATGTCATTGATATTTTTACAGAATTACAGAATTTTATTTATCCTTCTCCTCTGTACAGCTTTTCATGTGTAAGGTTTTTCAGTCAACCAGAATATAGACATCGTGTCCTCTGCCATATGCACCTTGAAATTCATAGAAGTATAAAGTCATTTACTTACTGGATACAAAAATAGCTCTTCTTCAAATATAGTACTTTCTGCAAGTTCTCGTCACGTAGTTGTTCTGATAGCTGTTGTATTAAGCACATCATTCAAATTGCCTAAATATCTATGTAAATTCTATGACAAAGTTTTAAGATAATTCTGACATTATGAAGATTCTGTGCTTTACACTTGCTCTGTTTCTTTGACTAAAAGTTACTGTCTGTATGGATGACACATTCTACGCTAATTTTTTTCTATTTATACTGAAGTAAGTATTAATGCAAAAGAAAGTAATAAAGTCATTATTTGATCAACAAGGTTGTTATTTGAAAATCTAAGGTATGGCTTAAGAATAGAGCAGAGGATTGTAAATGGCAAAACCTGTATGTTATTTCTGAATTATTTTGTTGTATAACAAACAGGATTTAAATACCTTAAGCTACAGCTGTGTCAGTTGCAACATTTGTTTTGTAGTGCTACTTTCTGAGAGACTTCTCAAACAAGCTCCTTTGAAGTTGATTCAAACTCAGTGTAAATATGCAGGATTTTACCCAGTATAGTTTTATTTGAGTAATGGTGGGTTCTGATCAATCTTTCAGTAAGATTCATTTCTCATTTCATGAAGCACAGCAATATTTGCTGCAGTGTCACACACCATAGTGATAGAAAACATTATTGAAGTATTTAAAGTACATCTTTGCTGCAGAAGCAACTCTTTTCAAATTACATGTACAGCTCTTTCCCGACAGGGTGCAGTAGCTATTGAGACAAACTTTCAGGCAACTCTCAGAGAAAGATCTTTCTTAAATATCTGGCAGTCATTTCGTTTGTTAAACATCTGTTCTGTGTAGAGGTATGGATTGATTTTATTGGTCTAAAGATATGATAGAAGTTCCTGTGAGCTAAACCAATAGGTGGAGATGTGGGACATACTGCTTCTCCTGCATTGTCTGTTTGCCACTGGAAAAACAGGCATCATGATTTTCACAGCAAGCTGGTTTTGTGCTCCCTGATGTAAGAATTTTAACTTCTCTATGAATTTCGTCTTAAAACATGATTTATGTTTCCCAAGATTTTATGATTCTCACAATGAAGAATGGATCTGTACCCAGGCTGGCAGCTCTCTCTTGATGTTAGTTGTATCAGCACCTCTACTTGTACTGCATATCCCCTGAGCAGCAGACATTTACTAACAACATTTCCTTTCACTGTTGACAGCAGTAAACAAATCGGCATGATTTCCACCAATTTCCTGTGTCAAAGTTAGTGAACGAAGGGAAGAAAATATGCAATCTTCAAACAGCTTAATAAGGTGGAGAAAGATAAAATTAATGGAAATGCAAGAGCAAGGGAGGAAAGCAGATAAATCCCTGCACATTGTCAGGGAGCAGGGTGTTGGCCAGTCTGCGCAAAGACAAAAATAAAATACCAATTATTCAGGTGCACATGCAAATAAAGCAACATTTCCCTCTCATCCACCTATAGCAGTGAACTATTAGTTTTAAAACTTTGTCCAGAGCTTTAAACTAACTTCCTGTGGCCAAAAATTCCCCTCACAAGCCTACAAAGGTCAGGCAAAAAGTTCCAATATGAAGCGCCTGAACATCCTTTTGAGGTGAGTATTCTAACTGAATTCTGTGGGCTAATTACATGTTTAACTGTGTAATTCAATATTTTGATAAACTCAGATATGGATCATTCAAGCAGTTATATTAAGAGATTTTGCTGGAGTAGAAACTATGTGCTTGGAGAAAGAAAGATAAGTACATGTAGGAGACCTTTTGAATAAATGCATTTTAATGTTCAACAGTAGTAGTTTCAGTGATTACAGCAATGACTTTGAAATGGCCATAGCTTTAATTTTGGCAGCTGTTGGATATGAGATTAGGAGCACCATGGGCAGTTTTGGAAATCTGACTCCAGTTGCATGAGTGAGACCCTTCTGAAGTTTCTCAAATGAAATTAAGACCCCAGTCCTTTTGGTAGAGAGTGAAACTCCTGAGGTACTTTAAAGCAGGCACAAACTGAGGGAGATGAGGAACATGCCAGTTCTGCACTCTGTAAACTATATCATAAAGACATGATTGCATTGACCCAAAGCATGAAACAGGAAAGAATCACAGACCAGACACTGTTCAGAAAAGGCTCAGCACAGTAACTGTCTCATCTAAATTAACTCCTGTAGTAAAGAAAAATGTAACTAATCATGGCTTTAAAATAATTAATCCAAAAAGATCATTGTTGTTGTGGGAGACATTAAAGTGTACAAATTCCTCTCAGGAAATTGCATAGATTTTTGTTCCCTACTAAATATTTAATCAGAACAGATAAAAAAATAAAAATCTCCAAGCCACTAGAGGATGAGTTCTTCTCCATCAAAATAAAGAGTTAAGCTGTAATGTAGCTTATCTAAGCCATACTAATAAGCTATTAAACTGATAATACAATTGAAATTCTAGCAAGTGTAACTGAGGCAGGCAGCTCGAATCCTTACTGAATAGTAAGATTAGTAGTTTGTTTACAGAAAGCTGACTATAAAATTATTTAAACTATGCTTATTGGAACATTAATGTGCATAAAAGATATAGCATTTTTGAAAATCACTAGCTAATTGAGTAAGCATAATTTTTTTCTGTTGTATAGTTTAATATTTCCTTATGAAAATGGCAATTGTAACGCAAACATTGCTTATATATTCTGTAAAATGCTAAGGACACTCATGTTATATCATGTTATACAGTTATGCCCAGTGTGACTCAGAACACCATGTTATATCCTGCCCTGTTGGTTTACTACCTTATTTTTAAAGTTGTTCTCTTCTGCAGATGCCATGCTATTACATCAACAGAATTCATTATCTAGCTTTCAGCCTTGAAACCATCTTTACCAATACTTACCTATGTTGTCTTATTACTAAAAAGACTCAGATATAGACCAGACCTTCACCAGAATTACTGAACACTTTGGAGGTACCAAGAACAATTAAAAAATAGGGGCACTACATAACCAGCCTCTTCAGGCATTCTGTTTCTTATGAAGGTCACTCAGCTGGTCAATGTGGTTAGCATTAGCCAGGAGAAGAGCTTGAGCAAAAAGTCACCTTAGGGAGTAGAACAACTTTTCAAATTGGCTGGTTTTGATGATTTGTCCTAAAAGATGTTTAGAGAACTGGCTGAAGCTAGTTATTAACAACTATCTTTGACAGCCTGTGTGGAAGGATGAAGCCCTAGGAGATGGGAAAAGAACAAACATTTCTATTGAGGGGGACAGAATTACAGCCCAGCTGCTTTGACAGCAACTGCCACAGCACCCTGGGATATATATATATATACAAGTTATTTCAGAGCACTTGGAAGATAACAAGGAGACAAGTTGCAGCCCCTGTGAACTTATCAAGAACAGATTGTGTCAAATCAAATTATTTTCTTGTAGAACAAGGCCACAGATTTTGTGAATGGAATACAATGGTTATTATAACTTGACAGGGACAAAGCCTCTGGCATGGCTTTCCACGACATTTTTAGGAACAAGGTGAGCAAATGAATAAGAGTATTTACTGGTTGGGGGAAAAAAGTGCTTAAAGAACAGTGAGTAGTATTGTAGTTTCAAATTGTAGGGATGTCTTCCGTGTTCCCATATTCTACTGAGATATGCCATTTGATAATGATCAGTAAAGAAAAGAAGAGCTGCTCTGATGGGTGCAGCAGGTTTGTTTGATCACAGCATGTGGTGGGCTCTAGTGAGCAAGGAGTGGTAGAAAAAGCAACATTAAGCAGAAGAGAGCTGTAAGATAAGCAAACAACTTAATTCAACATGTATAACTAGCACTGGTTTTTATTTGTATTACCACAGTGCCTACAGGCTGTAGGAACCCACCGGTGTCAGGAATAGGGGCAAGACAGTTGGATCCGGTTGAATGAAGGAGTTGTTCCAGGTTGGTGGTGGTGGGAGCCAGGGTGGCACCAGGAGGGATGAAGGGAGAAACCAGAGGGACAAGGGGTCTGGCAGGACAGCAGCGAAGCAAAGGGGGTTCACGTCAGCCCCATGTGAGGCCATAGTATCACAGTCAGGCTGCTGGAACTCCTGATGAACTTTCAGTTCAATTAGCTTTCAGTTCAATTGGCATCACCTGTCATTTCTACTTGGGATATGGGTTTCAGCTGTATGTGAAGCGTGGGGGTTTATGAAAGCTGTAGCATGCTGCTGGCCAGCAATCCCCTCATTTTATATGACAGATATATGAGAAGTCATTAGTTACGAGAGATTTAAATACTTCATTTTTGCAGAAGCAAATGAAGAGAAGGCCAGAGGCTGTGGATTATCTTCCTACTATCTGTTATCTGATTTACAGACCGTGTATCTTGGCTCTAGCCAGAGGCAGGAAAAAAGTCCAAATGCCTAGCAAAATACAAATCGATTTTTAAAATTCAGCTGTAGATAACCTCAGTTGAGAAAAGCCACAGCTTTTCTGCAGTATGGGAAATGACAGCATTCCTTTTATGCTTTCCATCTTCCCCCGCTTTGGTTTTAAGGGAACTTCAAAGTAACTGTCCACAGATTACACTTACGAAACAGTAAATGAGAAGCAAACGGTGAATGGCCCTGAACACGGAGTTTCTCTTCCAGGGGTTTGCCTGTCCCGGGTGCGCTGCTGTTTACACCCGCCACGCCACCTGGAGGCAGTGGCAGACCACCAATGCCTATCGGGCAGTTTATTAGCGCGCTGATCCGCTGTAAACCGGAGGGCCGGGAGCACAGTGGCGGTGCCCGGGCCGCAGCAGCTCGGGGCAGCCCGGCCGCCGTTCCCCCGCCTACGGCAGATGGGGCGCGGACCAGTCCGGCCCGTGCCGAGCTCCGGCTTGGTTGTAGGGGCGAAATAACGCCGGGCTCTGCGCCGCGGTACCGCACCCGGGGCAGGGCCGCCCAGCGCCGCTCACGGCCGCCAAGCCGGGGACGGAGCCCGGGCGCGCCGCGGGCGGAGGCGCGGCTGCCCCCTGCCGGGTACGCGACGGCGCGGCTGCCGGCTTGTCCCCGCCCAGTCCCCGCCCGCCCGTTGCCCGGGGAACGGGGGTAGGGAGCAGCCGGGCAGCCGCTGCCTCCATCCTCTCCCCTCTCTTCCCTCCCCGCCGGTGCCCGCAGCGGAGCGGCACCCGCACCAGCACGCCTTGCCGCCATGCCCCGAGCCGCTCCGCTCCTGCTGCTGCTGCTGCTGCTCGCCCTGACCCAGCGCCGTGCCTGCCTTCCCGGGCCAGCCACCGCCGCGCCCCCCGACTGGGACCCCTGCCTCAGCCAGCCCTGCCGCAACAACGGCACCTGCTCCCCGGCGCCGGTCCGGAGCCCCGCCGCGACCCGCCGCCTCCAGCTGCTCCAGCCCCAGCCTCCGGCCGCCTACAGCTGTGCCTGCCCCGCGGGGGTCACCGGCACCTCCTGCCAGGTAAGGGCCGCGCCCGCAGCGCCCTGCGTGCCCCCCGCCTCGGCGCCTCCCTTCCTCCCGCCCGGCGTCCTTGTGCTCGTCCCTGCCCTTGGGTGTCCCCGCTCGGTGTGCGGCTCGCTTCCTCCCGTTCTCAGCCCGCCTCGCCCCTACCCCGTCTGCGGGCGTCCTTGCTCCGCTCCGCGCTGAGCCGTTGCGGTACCCGCTTGCCGGGAGCGGCGGACCGTGCCCGTTCCCCTGGGGCCGCGGTCCCCTCCCCGCCCGCGGCCGCTCCCTCCCGCCGGCTCCTGGCTCGGTAGCCGCCGGTGCCGTTAACGGCCGCCGCGGGCAACCCTGCCCCCCCCCCGGGGGCCGGCGGCGCTTCGTGCAGGTGGACGCGTAAAGCGGGTGCCGGCGCTGCGAGCGGCGCGTTCGGAGCCGAGCGAAGAGCCCCGGGCACGGACCGGACAGGCGGCTTGTAGGGCTCGGTTAGAGGTGAATGAGTGACGGGGCTGAGCTCGGCCAGCTCCTTCCAGGTTTTAATGTCGGCACTGCAGTCAGTCCCCACTGTCCGGTCCTGGCAATTTACTTAATACTGGCTTATTTTAAGGTGAAAAGTATGCTCTTTGGAAGTGGATACTGTATTGCACTGAATGCGAATTGTTAAATTGCATCTCCGGTTGCCATCTTCATAGGCTAGGAGCAGTCGCTCCCACGTTTCGGGTGCTTCTTGGGTTGCTTTCGAATTCCAGAAGGTCAAAATGCTCAGAGTAGGGATAAGTATCTAAAATATGGAGAGGCGGTAGGCAGCATCTTTCTAACATGCTTGGTCATGTGGGGATTTAATGTAATAATATAATCGAATTTATTTTTTGTCACGTGAAGATATTTTTGTTCTTGTCTGTAGTGTTAAGGATGGAAATCCGTGATGTCACATTCAGAATTTCACATAAACTTAATCTTCCATATCTTCAGATAAGGGAAAATAGGCACAAAGAGGTTTGTTTTCTGCATATGTATATGATGGCTTACTTTCTGTGACAACGGTGTACAAAAGGCTCTATGGATTGTCTACTGTTTGTTACCAGTGCTTTCTGTTTTAAGTGGTTTTGACACAGAAGCAAATGAATTCAAGTAAACTCAGTCTGCTTTTTATTTTTTTCCCCTTTCTTAATTTTTCCTTGGTTGTGTAGTGTTTGAACTACACAGTTGAATAGATGAAAGGGATAATGCATTCACTGAAGACTTAATGTGTAGGTGAGCGTAAAAGTCTTTGTAAAGTAGGAGCGCTATGCACGGAGTTCTGTGCTTGCCTTTAAATGTCTCAGCTGATTCAGCCTAACAATGAAAGCAAAAATATTTACTCTAATGAGATTCTGTGAAACCAGAGAGATGAAAGTGGATTAAATAGACTTCTTTCTGGCTAATTGTGGGTCTTGTTGTCTTTAGCGTTTACTATGTTTCTATCAACAGAGAGAGAGAAAGAGAACGCTGGGTGTTTGCTTTTGCTTATTGCTGTTAGACTTAGAAGTCTGAGATCCATAACTAAAAGGTTAATGACCCTTTTACTGACTTAGTAAAATGTAACGCAGGAGGCACCATACCTTCTGTGAAGTGTTGTGCCTGGGGAACTGGATTTAAGTGTGTTTCTAATAAAATAGAAAGGCAATATTTTCATAGCAGTTGTGCTTTTATTAACTAATAAGAGGAGGCTTAAAGTGTTGTACATCATGTTTCTTTTCATGAAATAGTGAGCAATGACCCTTACAGGAAAGGAAAGGAAAACGGAAAGATGAATGAATGCTACTTCGAGTGATTGTGTCAGCAGTGGAAGTATGGGTGCCAGTTACCTATAAAAAGTTAATATGGTTTTGAAATGTAACTTTAATTAACTAGAAAACAGTTGGGTTTTCTTTTATTTTATTTTTAAAGGGGTAATATGAACAATATATCCACAGTTGATTTTTTTCCTCATTTTATGGTAATAGGAAATAAATATTGTACAAATGCATGAATTCTTGTATTGCTTTTTTGTTCGGATGCCTAACAGCTGAACAGGTGCTAACAGCTTAAACTTCTACAAAGAAATGTAAACTCGGTCATGTTTGCTGATTCAATTACAGTAAATAACTATAGGGATTTTAAAATAATGATTTTTTTTTTTTGTCTATGGGCTGAATCAGGGGACCATTTAGATATATTTAGACAGGGGGCATTTGTCTTATTGCTGGGGTTGTTATTGATCAGTTGGACTCACAGAGGGGAATACCAAGGGGGGGGGAAGAACAGGAAATATGCTTACATACCCAGATCAGAGAAGGTAAGTTTGCATTTTTGTAATTTGTGATGGGACTGGAGATCTTTGGGAACCCCACTTCACTAAAAACGTAGAATTACTTTCAGGTTACTTCTTGTAGTGAAGGCAACATTTTGCCCCTTCTGCTCAGATGTTTTGAGACATAGAATGAAGAAAAAAAGTGTACTAAATGTGCCTTCAAGTCATAGAATCATAGAATAGTTAGGGTTGGAAAGGACCTTAAGATCATCTAGTTCCAACTCCCCTGCCATGGGCAGGGACACCTCACACTAAGCCATATCACCCAAGGCTCTGTCCAACCCAGCCTTGAACACCGCCAGCGATGGAGCATTCACAACTTCCCTGGGCAACCCATTCCAGTGCCTCACCACCCTTACAGGAAAGAATTTCTTCCTCATATCCAATCTAAACTTCCCCTGTTTAAGTTTGAACCCATTACCCCTTGTCCTCTCACTACAGTCCCTAATGTAGGGTCCCTCCCCAGCATCCTTATAAGTCAACAGGGCACAGTGAATTTGGTAATGTAGAAGAACTGCTGGCAGTCAAAGTTGGACATTTCCCACAGATTTTGTTACTGAAGACTTACTGTAACCGGGTTTGAGGGACTTGATGATGCTGGTGCTGGCTTGAGAAAAGAAAGAAATTGACATCACATACACGAGATGCTTCTAAAAGTCCAGATCTTTCCTATCCCCAAGTAATGAATTTAACTTGGACTTAAGCCAATTGCATGATCTTATAATTGCTTTAGTAACTCGTTATTTATTTAGCATCAGAAATTACAGGTCCTCTTTATATTCCCATGCCATTCCCATGAATTACGCATGTGTACGTTTATTACGTTACTTAGAGTTTGAATATACTTTCTTTTGCAAACTTCATGTTTGTTTTGTTCTGGATTGTCTCTTATCGTGGGACATTGCTTTAACTCAATTTCTTTTTATGCATGTGATTTTTTTCCCCACTTCTCTTTACCATACTTCTATGTGTTGAAGTATCTTGAACTTTAATCTGGGCAAAGAAATCACATGTATTCCAAAGGAAATAGTACAAAATTATAGTTCGTTTAACTTCCTTTCTGCAGGAATTTGACTAATTCTGAGCTTTACACAGAGAGACTTTAAAATAAATTGAAATAAACTGAGTAACAGATATGAAAGTTGCCTATATTTTCTGTTCCCTAAATTTTTACTTATATTTTAGTCTGAAAAGCAGGCTTTAACCTCTATTTTGTAGTGACTACTGTGTTTTTTCTAATGAAGTACATAATCCAGTAAAATAGTTTTCTTGTTGAGGAGAGTTTTATGTAAAAATTGATTTGTGTCGGTGACGTATGAAATAGAGTCATTGTGTACAAAATAACTAAATAGGAAATGAAAAATTGCACGATAGACTTGGTCATTTTCTTAAAAATATGGAATATGAACTTAGCTAATTGCATTACATTGCATGATATTAATTTGGTTCCAAGCTAGTGTTAATTTCATTAAAAGACTATCACATGAAGCAATGTTAGTTTCTTGATGTATTTTATAATGTTATCATATACATTTTCTTTTAGTTGTTTCTCTTGTTTCTGCTTGCATTTTTTTCTTTCTTTGTTTCCCCTCTCCTTTGGTTGACCAGCACTCTGACATTGCAGCAGTTCTCTTCTGTATAGTCTGCTGAGTGGTGACGGGATGTTCCACTTCCAAGCGTGACATTGTAGGTACTGGTGCAATAGCATTTTTGAGTTAGTATTGAAATTATCATTTTGGAAGTAAAAGGATGTCTTTGGTCATGGGGAGGATTCGTTGTGTTCATTCTAACAGCTGTCATTCCACACCTATTGTAGGAAATATTTAAAATATGTGATTATTTTAAAACGTAATTTTGGAAATGTGTAATCTTGGATTAAAAGATGTTGAGGAAGGACCTGGTATCATAAAAACTAACACAGACAGACAGTAGATTATCTTATAAATTTAGTTCTTAGAATGATTTATTTATTTATTTTCCCTCCTGCATGTCTTCCCAATTCTGTTTTTCTTCATTCTATCCCTTTTTTCATACTTTTGAATGCCAGGTGAACTTGTTTGTGTCTTTGAATGTTTGTAGACTACACTGCAGTGATTTGATTTTTTTTTCTCTGTGCCCCCTCCTATTTTTTATCCTGTGTAGAGTTTTTGTTTATTTTTCTTTGAATTTATATCTGTTCTCAGTACATTGGTGATAATGTGCTGCTTAATGCTGAATGCAGAAATCCAGGGTTAGCAAATTGCTGCGCAAAGGATTATTGTTTCTTGACTCACTGGTCTAATACTTCAGAATAAGTGGCACAAAATTTCATTGGCCAGGTTATTTCAGGTTGCATTGGACAGTGCGGTGTAAAAGGACATCCTTCAATCTCACTGCTAAATTACCTTCATGTCTGTATCCTGATTAATTCTTCACAAGATCCTGTTTTCTATTAAGCAATGACATCCCTCCCGAAAGATCTCTAAATAATCCTTGAATTCAAAATGCCTTTTTTTTCCCCCTTATGCACTCATTAATGAAGGGTATATATTTAAATTATGTGGTTGTTGTGATGCATGTGTTTTGTTATGTGGCCATTCTGTTGACTTTTTTATCTTGGACATGAGTAAATTGCATAGTTGTTAGATGCTGTGGAGTTTTCTTGGTTTATTTGAACATAGTTTAACTTGACTTCCAGGGTACCAGGTCATTTCCTGCTAACTAGCTCTGCTAACTCTTGCAGTGCTTTCAAGTTGCAGAATTTAAATGTTTGCGTTGATACATATACTGTGTGTGAGAAGAGATTGGGAGAGCTTGGTTTGTTTTTCTTAGTGGAGGCTAAGGAGGAACTGTCATTCCCAGCTACCTAATGGGTGGTTATAAAGATGGAGCAAGACTTTTCTCAGACATGGTCAGTGAAAGGACAAGAGGTGACATACATGTTATAGTAGGGGAAGTTCCTGTTAAATCTAAGGAAAAAATCCACCATCACTCCTCAAAGTAATGGTGGTGAAACACTGAGACAGGCACTTAGAACAGTTGTGGTAGCTCCATCCTTGGAGATATGGGTCTCGAGTGCCAAAGACCCCAAGCACCTCAGCCTAGTATTAGCCTTAGCTTGAGCACAGACTGAACCAGAAAACTCCCTCAATTCCCTTTCAGCCTAAACCATTGTATGATTCTGTTCTGTGATTCTGTATGTATACACACCTCCATTTACCCTCCGGATTTTGCATTTTCCTACTACTTTTGTCCTGTTCCTGCCTCCCCTTTGCTGGATATTGAAATTATTTCCATGTTATTATACATATATGTTTTATATCAAGTCTAGACTGTACCAGGAAGCTGACAAACTTGTGTTCAAGGAGGAGTTCAAAGATGACAGTATTACTATTAGCTATCTGAAAAATCTTTACTGTTGATTTCAAGCCACTTAGTTTACAGCTCCTTTAGTCACAGATTAATCTACTCATGTTTCATAGTCATTCCTGAGGTTTTTCTTCAAGCAAGAATTTTATGTCACACAGGACTGATGGATATTATTTGTTTTCTGTGAGTTCTTCTTATCTGCAAGTAAAGTGATGTCCGGGCACCTCATGAACTTTGATCTCTATGATTGCCATGGAACTGATGAAGTTCTGCAGTGTGGCCATGTGAGGTATCGAATATGGGGAACATTAGGACAGAATAAATGAACGTGAAAAATAGTTTCTCCACACAATTTATTTTAGCTGTTATAACATCTGTTTTCTCTACATGTGGTAGAAATATATTTCCAGTCAGAAAATGAAGCCTTTCAAATTAGCACCTTGCCTTGAAGCATATCATGGGAAAATATGTGAGCAAGAGAACTATACTTGAGCTATTTCCAAAGCAATCAATAAAGAATTGTGCTGTGATTGTTGCCATGTGCTTTAAGCAAATGTATTATAAATTTCTGTAGAATAAATCTGGAATAATGTAATAGCCCAAACTGTCTCAGTTATGTAAGTGGTTATTATCATGGTATTGTCTGCACAGTAACCTTTGTGAATCTTTCAATGTCTTGAAAGATTCACAAAGTCTCTCTTTCAATGTCTTGAAATACTCCCTTTAAATCTGGTCAAAATAGTTCTTTTTAAATGCTAGGCAGGTCATTACATAGTGCAAATAATTTGATTCTGAAAAATTCCATCATATAACTGAAAGTTTCAAGTGTTGGTTTTAATATGTTTTTGTGTGTTTAATGACTGCTGAGAGATGGATCAGGTATGAAGTAGCTGAATAATAGTAGAAGATATGCTATACTAAGATGCTTCACCTTTCACATAAGTCATTTTGCATTGCAGTATATGTTCTTTGATCCAAGAGAATTATGTAGCAATATACCTGTTTAAAAACCAGCGTTGTTTTACTTTCCTTTGAAATATCTAACTTGATATTATGTAGCTCTGGAAATCCTCTTTATTGGAGCAGGTTCCCAATGTACTAGGAGAATACAAGATAAGAAACAACAGAAAATGGAGGGGAAAACAAATAAGAATATTGCTTAATATACAGGAGTTATGTAACTTTATCCCATCTTAGAAGAGGTCGAAATGCTCCCCTCTTTTTGAGGGCTCCCATAGCATGCTCTACTTATTGCCTTTCTGAGAAGGCAATTATTGCTTGAGATCAGTAATTTTAGAAGTGCCGTGTAGCAGGATTTCAGCTTAATTGTGGGATCATGAGACCAGAAATCTTAGAAGATGATGCAAGAAATTCCATTTTAAAAGGGAGACATGAGGCTGCTGAAAATAGTGTCCACTTGATCCTGAACATAGGTTAGTAGGTTTTTTTTCTTTTTTCTGGTACTTGCTCTCATAGCTCACTCTGTTCTTGTTAAATATCAAGTCCATCATTTATTCATATCAACTCTTTTTGCTGTGATACATTTGTGTTCCAATTAATGCAACAGATTAATTGTATGGAAAACATAATTTTATCGGTTATTATCTTCTGTCTTTCAATTTAATTGAATTTCCCAGTTGTATTTTTTCCCTTTCAAAAGTGAGTTATTCCACTGTTCCCCCCCTGTGCATGTACTGAATATTTTTCTTCTCTTCAGCATTCTTTCTGAGCCAAACAGAGCTAATAACAGTATTCCTGTTGGCTGCTGGTTAGTACAAGATAGTCTGTTTTGTACAGTGTCAAATCCCAATTTTTATGTACATTGAGCGGTTACCTGGTTTTTGACAAATGCATTGGAGGGAAGGCTTCAATAATGTCCACAGTTTTTTATTTTTATTTTGTTTTTAAGTTTTGGTAAACAGAGCTCAGAAACCTCCCTGGAGGTGTCTGATTGCGGTGCGGTGATTCCCAAATGAAAGCATCCATCTTTGAAGTGCATCCCTGTCAATTGAAAGCATGGCGGTTGGCAAGAGTAAGGCTAATGTAATTAAAAATTTCTTAGTGGCATTTAGGTCAAAATCTGAAGGCGAAAGCAGTTTAGGATATAAATTTGATGTTGTAGATCATAATTTGTAAGAGTCTTTAATTGGCTTCTGATTTTTAAATAAAAAATTGTTTTGTTTAACTTTTTGTTTCAGGATGTTTTTGTCAATTTATGTTTTAGAGGAATAGTGTAAAAAAACACTGAAATTGATATTCTCTGGAGAGAAAATTGTCACTCATCAATATGAGATACACAAAACAAATATATTTTTTGTTAATTAGGAAAATATCTTGAATTGCAATACAGTTGTTGCAGTTTTCCAATGATTTTGTAACAGTGGAAATGCACATGGGGATACACATTGAGGGAAGTGATGCTTGCTTGATAAGAAAACTCTTTACTTTGCTCTCCTGATTGAATGTGCTCTCTTAGGAAGAAGCACTCCTGCATTCAAAAGCTGATTTGTATGCCACATATGTAACCTTTTTGATTTCAGTAATACATATTGCCATCCTATATTAATTTTCAAGTTTGCCTAGGTTTGTTTGAGGATTATACAGGCTGTAGTGAGTGTAACAATTATGCTGTGTTATTTAGTATTATATTCTGCTGTAAACCTGGAAAAAAAAAAGCTGTAAACTCTCTAGAAAAGTCTGAAAGTGATACGTTGTGACTAGGGATGGGAACGTCAGGGCTTGGTGCTCAGGGTTCTCACTGCTTTGCTGAGTCACTCTGGGCAAAACTCTTACCACCTTCTTCCTTAGATTTCTTCTCTATAAACTCAGATAATTCTGGGTGTTCAAAAGGTTAATTTGTAAATGTGTGTGAAGGCTTTAAGAATGTAGAGTGAAAAGCACTTTATAAGGAAGCATAGTATTAAAATGCCAGATCCTGGATTGTATGTCAGTGGCCTATCAGAATATATTTAAATCGAATGGAAAAAAGCTTTCTTATTAAAAAAAAAAAAAGTAAAAAAAAATCAACCATTTAGACCATTTCTTTGTCTGCCAAATATTCAGCCTAGCAGTCTACAGATTAGTTTTATAATGTTCTTTCCCACTGAAAGCAGGGGCAATAGATCAATGCTTAGTATTTCAAAGACTTCAGTAACAAAGGTATTTGTGAACAAGATACTCTTGAATAAGGTAAGAACATGATTCAATCTGACAGTGAAAGTAGGTTTGTTATACTGAGATAAGGTCACTGAATGTTAATGTTTTTAGGAACTTTGTTGTACTTCATGTATTAGTTACAACAGCAACCGTATTGTTGGGGTGAGTATCTTCAGGAACAGTAGCTGTAAAAAGAGTAACAAGATATGATTCCTTCTCTTTACAACAAGCCTCATTTTCAGCCTCGGTTGTCATTATGTGGTCCTTTGTACTGGACCTAATAAAGCTGGAGCTTGTTGTTGACAAATGCATGAGAGAAGGAATAATTTCAGCTAAGCATGCATATTCTAAGTAAGCTGTAATTATCTGGGAGGAGGACCCATATGTTCTGGTGGTAATATGTTGAGTAATCCTCATTGAGCCTGAGTACTCAAAGTGCAAATAATTTAAAGTCGTGCAGATAATATCACAAGAGGACAGAAGTTGTTTTAGAATTCTGTTCCCTTCTATGGATAAGTAGTACCTAATCCCCTGAAATCAAGTTGAGGTAACTTTACTTACAAGATAGCAAGGGCAGAAATAGACATAGCCTAGAGAAAGGAAATCAGAAGTGATTAGTAGATGTGGAAAAGTTTAATAACCTGGGAGAAGCAAGTTGTTCACTTTTAAACAGAGACAAGAATAGTCTGAATAAAAAGTAATCTTGTAAGAGGGACAGTGCTTTAGAATAAGCCTAACAAACAACAGGAATGAGACAGCTAAATTCTTCTGGACATCAGCTAACAATTAATGTGGCTAAGGAAAAAATATATGGACAATTTTCCGTAGTTTTCCAGACTTGGTGTGTTGTTTTGATCTCCCTTTGAAATATTTGGTAGGGGCGTTTGTCAATAACAGCAGCAACTCTCACCATGGCAATTCTTATGTTTCTTTTTCAGCCCTAATGATTTGTGCTTTAAATGCAGCAAATCACGTGAATTTTATTTGTATTTTTAACATATATATGATCTCTTCTGCTGAAGAAATTGGGCAAATTGTTAAATACCTTTTATTAAAATCAAATTAGTGAATAAATCTCATTGATGGCAAACCAAAATATATGGCTTTGCTTTCTTACAGACCGGACAGTCATTAATAACTTGTGATTGACTATATACATGTAATTCTACTGTAATCTAATCTTCAGGAAAATATAGCTGAACGTTGTTGAACAGAAGGAAGTAGAGGTTGCCATGCAGAAGTTAGACAATTTATGGGGCAAGTGCTTTTTGTTTTGAGAATGTTAATTCTGCTGTCTGGTTGCAAGAGAATTGTTTCTGGCGTGTGTTGTCACTATGGAACACAAAGGTTGTGTTCTTTTGTGTACGGATCTGAGCAACTTTCTTATTCGAGAATGACTGAATTTCAGTAAGTTGATTTACATGAGGTTTTGGTAGGTTCTGCAAGACCAGATACTTGATGAATTCTCGTTAAGTCTACAGCATACTCTGTGAGGATGGCATGTGTGACAACTGAAGAAAATGGTGTTGGGTCCCCTGGGAAATTAACATGTTTAATTGAAAGAAGGACAAATTGACTTAATTTACATAACTGCAATAGGACTCTAATGTTAAAATTTGGCTAACTATTGCCTCTTTAAAGTAATGGAAAGGTACTGAGTTGATGTTACAGAAATTCTTGATAATCTTTCTGGGGGTGCAGGGGGACCTGGCTTGAATAGAGCATGCCAAAAATGTTGAACATCTTTAAAGGGCTATGGGCAACTGATATCTCTTCAAGGTGAAGTAAACTGAGTCATTTCTTTGTCTATAAAAATAATAAATGTAAGTTTAAGACTAGTTATTTGAGTAACCGTTTGAGCTTGGGTTTGTTGGTGCTCCTGATATGTAGCAAAGAAAGTCTCTAAAGTGAATGAATGCAGGGGCAAAGCCAGCTATGCCACTTGCTTCTAAAACATCTTTCTCTCCAGTTAAACAGCTTCCCTTGCAACACCAACTTTTGACACTTTCTGCAGATGAGTGAGAAAAGACAGAATAATAGTTATGCCTTTTATAGTTTTGCCATTGTCATGGGTTCAGCAGCAGCAGTCGTTTTTCTCCTTCTTGGTAGCTGGTGCAGCACTGTGTTTTTAATTTCGTGCCTAGGAACTGTGCTGATAACACCAGTGTTTTCAGTTACTGCTTGGTGATGTTTTGTCTGGCCAAGGACTTTCTGAGTCTCATTCTCTGCCAGGGAGGAGGGGAAGCCGGGAGAAAGCAGAGACAGGACACCTGACCCAAACTGACCAAAGAGGTTATTCCATACCACAGCACGTCATGTCCAGGATGTGAAAACGGAGAGCAGGGACCCGGAAGGGTGTGGTGGTGCACTGGGGGGTTCGCTGCTGGGGGGTGCACTGGCTGGGTCGGGCTTGGTGAGCAGTTGTATTCTCTTTCCTTGTATTTCTCTTGTATTATTATTGATGGTAGCAGTAGTGATTTGTGTTATACTTTAGTTACTAAACTGTTCTTATCTCAACCTGTGCGAGTTGAATTCTTTTGATTCTCCTCCCCATTCCCCTGGTTACTGGGGGAAGAAAGAGGGGGAGTGAGTGAGTAAAACTGCGTGGGTGGGGGACTTAAACCACAACAGCCATAGATATGCATTTTTACAAAGGCCTGTTTAAGAACAGCATGATAGATGTATCAGTTGCAGGTATGCCCTCTGGTCATCAAGTCCTGCTAGCAGAAGCATGTAGCAAACTGGGGTATGGACCAAAACTTCTCTACATTTGGTTTAAGAATATGGGGGAATTTCTGTTACTATAACATATTAGTGAGAGATTTAACCTTTTTTTTTTTTTTAATGTTTATATGAGATAGTCAGTTGAAGGATACTCTGGAATGACAAAGGTGTTAGCAACCCTTACTGTGTAAGTGACTTAGAACAAACACAAAGGTAGCATATTCGTTGATTTCCACATGATGTATACGCTTTTCACTTTGTAATCAGTACTGCAGCAGCTTCCAATTTGGGATTTCTAGTTCTGAGGATGTAATTTTTCTTTTTCGAAATAGGCTTACATACAGCTCTATTCTGTACTCTCAGATTTTCTGAGCTCCTTGCCTAGGGAGTGACAGTAGACTCCACTTGGAGTATGGGCCTTTAATGCAGGCAACTGTTCAGATGTGAGAGCTGCTGGCTGGTAGAAGCTCTTCCAAGCTTCTTGACACTGAGTAAGCAAGTTCTGTGAAGCTAAGAATTCTTGAGAACTTCAAGTTACCTTGGCAATCTTATGGCTTTGAAGTTCTCCTCTTTAGATTTGAGAGCAGGGCTGCAGCTCAGGGCTTCAAGGTGCTGTGCTACCAGATCTTTGAGCAGAGCACTAGTGCTACTGCAGGGAGTGTGGCTTCACCAGAAAGCTTCCATCAGAGGCATATCTGTGGTTTGGCCTCTTCATCAGAGATATCAGCACAAACCTCTCTTTATTCAACGAGTTGTCACTTTCTAATAATGTCTGTGTTCACCCAAAAGTTTCTACCAACTGTAAGAAGTGTGGTACAGTGGTACCTAGTGGAAAAAGTTCCTGAGTATGTGTTGATTTAGATGTTAAAGTTGCCATTACCTAACCTAATTTTGGAGAAAATTGTAAAACTTTAGAACATCAGTTGTTGATCTTTTTAAAATAACATGGATGAGACTTTTGATGTTTTTCAAGAGAATTTTAAAGATGTTAGGCTGATTTTGGAGAATTTTAATATATGGATGCATGACAGCAAGACTTCAAAGATCTAGGTGTAGATTTGCTGCCTGTATTGTTCTGTTTATGCTATTAGTGTTAATGCTACACTAACTAAAGATGGATTGAGATGGTGTATGTGTGTTTCCTGTGGGGCATAACTATGCAAGTATGTGCACATAGGTATTTGTCTTAAAGTAGGTGGTGCAGGGCAAGCTCATCTTCTGTTTTATCTTGTAGTAGCTTGCCTGTTTATAGAAATAAACATCAATGAAACTAATACCGAAGATCTGAAAATGTTGCCAGTTGCAAGTGAGATGAACAAAGTCGTCTTTGTGGCATAGCTGAGATGATGTAGATTTTGTGTATTTCCTACGCTAGAACCTGTGGTTTACATTGCTTAATAAAATATTTAGTTACTTTTTCCCATACTTTCTCTGTATCCAAAGCATCTTCCTTTTTCATTGCACCAAATTCTTTTTTGTCCTGTAAATCTCAAGCTACCTTCATAATCCAGCTGGTTTTCCACTACTGGCCTTCACTTTTCTCATTTTTTTGTTCTTCCCAGTGTGTTAACAAGAAAAGTCTCATGGGAAAGTTGCTGATGGAACTTGTATGCCTTACTTTAGGAAAATTTACTTTCTTTCTAAATACAATAGTGTCAAACCAAGGGGAAACAAAAGTTGGTGTAGGGATGTTTCAGTGCAGAAACTGGTTTGATTGCAGTCATTGACTTGTGGGATGAGTAGAATATTCAGTCCTCATGAAATAAGCGGGATGAAGAAGAGTATAGAACATGATATTGTGTGTTTGCATTTCTTAAGACATGAAATACAGGCAGCATCAGGAGAAAAGGACAGAAGTTAAACTATGGGTTGACTATTAAACTTGCATAACAGATAAACAGAAATATTCACCATAGATATTCATAATAGAACGAGGAAATCAATACATTCAGGCTTAATCACAGAGCACTTGTGACTGTGTTCTGGAATTTGGCAGTTATAGAATCATAGAATAGTTAGGGTTGGAAAGGACCTTATGATCATCTAGTTCCAACCTCCCTCCCATGGGCAGGGACACCTCACACTAAACCATGCCACCCAAGGCTATGTCCAACCCGGCCTTGAACATCGTCAGCCATGGAGCATTCACAACTTCCCTGGGCAACCCATTCCAGTGCCTCACCACCCTTACAGTAAAGAATTTCTTCCTCATATCCAATCTAAACTTCCCCTGTTGAAGTTTGAACCCATTACCCCTTGTCCTCTCACTACAGCCCCTCATGAAGAGTCCCTCCCCAGCATCCCTATAGGCTCCGTTGAGATATTGGAAGGCTGCCATGAGGTCTCCACGCAGCCTTCTCTTCTCCAGGCTCAACAGCCCCAACTTTCAAATCCTATCTTCATACAGGAGGTGCTCCAGTCCTCTGATCATAGAAGCTTTGATTTAATGTACAAAACATACTCAGGGCAAGAGATGTGTGCATTGCTGCATTTGCTAGTTTGGAAAGGAAGAACCGGGCTGGGGTCCTAGTCTTTCATTCACAACTACAGCAGTGCTGCTCCTGAACCACTAAGCTGCCCTTGCCTTTGACCTTTGCAGTGTTTGGAATTATTTTGAAAATACTAGCTAGGTGAGTAAATGGATAGGACAAGTGACCATTAGAAAGCAATCTATATTTTCCTGGGTTTGTTCCACCTTTATAAGAAAAGCATTTGTTCAATTCCCAGTTTATTTGATGCTTAGGCATCTGTTCAGTGCCTCAGATTTTTTCACTGTAGTTACAGGGATGTGATTTCTATAGCTTCTGTTGATGCCTTTTAACTCTGAGTTGCATAAATAAAGTTAACTTCTAAAACTAATTTTTATTTTCTTTTTAGCAAAAGAGGGTTCAGATGCTGAAAAGGCCTGGTGGCTTCTTTTCTTTCTTGAATTACATTTCAATGGGAATGTGGCATTTTCATTTTATTATTGGCAGTTTTTTAGGTATAAGCAAAATGATAGCTGGTTTGAATTTTCTGTCTCAGATAGATGAATTCATGTAGTGTATCTCAGAGCATTTGACATGGCTTTTTCTTCAGCACCTGCCTGTATTCCAGGTCCGAATAAATGCCTTAATGATGCTGCATAGTGTTCCAGGTGTCTTTCTGACTCTCAGGGGTATGAAAAGATTATGAGTTTCTGTATTCCTGTTGTATGTTATGTACCATTGTTCAACTGGATTCAGCAACCCGAATTATTTTTAGTCATCTGTATGGGTTTCTAAATTTTACTTTCTTTTAAAACAGCATTGCTCTATAATACAGAATCAGACATAGTTAGACATCTGCTGTAGGATTTCACAAGAATAGAAATAGTAAGAACTAATTTTTGGCTTCAAAATATGAATCAGAATACATGAGAAGCAGATAGTTTAGAGAAAAAATCAGATTAAAAATTGTACTGTGCATCTCTTAGGAGTGTCACCATTCCACTTCTTGCTTGGCTTTAACCAACTAAGCCATATAGCAACTTTCTTTTTTTTGCATACTTGAGAGAACTCAGTGCACCTTGGTAGTATCTGAGGTGCAATCATTGTATGGTTTTTGAAAAAGATTTTGAATAATCTGTTGCTTAAGCTGTGTAACTGTGACTTCTTCCTAGCAACATTTTAAGTAGTTATCTACAATGATACTGTGTATATATAAATGCACTAAAAATGGTGAGCCAACTGGGTTTAATTGTTTTGACAGTGGGTAGTGGTGCTGTGACGTTCTAAAACAAGCTTATTTCTCATTAACAATCAGTTATGTCCAGATTGTTCAGGTATTCTGAAGTTAAGTAATTTCAGCAGTGAAGCTCAGACGCCTTGCTCTGAAACCTTGAGTCATTTTCTGCACTGTATAAATATGGTAAGCACAGTTTGTCCTAGCTACACTTGTCTTCTATGTTTTCACTGTGCATATAGGGTAGGTTCAATGTCTGATTCTATGTGAAGATAAAAGATTTGATATGAGTCAAGATGAATGAATGAAGAAAGAAATGAGTCTGTTCTGCAAGCATGTTTAAATTCATAATAAAGACTGTTTCCATTGCTTTCAGCTATTGTGTACTAGATCAATAGTCTGCAGTAGTGATCAGTATCTGCAAGATTGGTCAACTAATGTCAAATAGTGCTGGCCACAAACAATTGATAGATGTAGGAAAAAATCATGCTCATGCCCTTCTTTTTCTTCCTTGTCTCCTGCCTGATCTGTTAACATCGTCTTTTCAATCTAAAGGTTTAGAAACTTGGTATTAAAAGGCTTGATTTATAATATGGCCCTAGAAATTTTCTAAAAAAAGTCTTCAGTGCTAAAAGCTTTTATATTTTTATAATATTGGAAAAAAACCCAAACCCAAAACATTCCCTCTTCACCCTGCAAATCCATTGACATTATGAGAAAAATGTAGATCGTCACAAAATCTTCACAAAATTTTCATTTCAAATGTAGTACGAACTCTCTTGTACCGTCTAACAATATGGTGGCTTTTAGAACTCAGAGATGCTGTTCAGAGCTGATAAGTTCTGTAGTTTTTCCACCTGCTGATACCAATTTACTTTCATTTCAGATTTATTCTAGAAGGTTTTTAGTATACGATCAAGTGATCTGGTCGATTTTGTTCTTGTATTTAGTTGTGTCAAGGTCCTAATTTTATCTCCCTTTTATTTTTGCTTTTCCCACTTTACACTGTCACAGGATGTTATTCTAGTGAATAGTTCATCTAGTTTGCCTGAATTTCTGCAGAGTGGTTCTGTGCCTCTGGAAACATTCTCTTGTGTAGACTAGAAACTTCTGGAATACTCAGTAATGTTTAAAGCTCTTCTCATTATAATGAAACATTTTTCCCTCTGTAGTAACAAGCACACCAAATGCACGTTTTAATTTTTATTTTATCATGGTTTTTTATTTGTGCACCTGCAACAATGCAAAGGGTCTGCTTTCTTTTACGTATTATTTTGTTTAACCTCCTTTGCTTGTATGTGTTCTGGGAAAAGGGAAGTGTGTACAGAAGGGGTGAAACTGGAATGGGACATCTTTGGAGAAAATCTTTCTTCTGGTAGTAATCACTTTCCATTATTTTTATTACTGGGGAAATAGCATACTTCTCATGGAAGAAAACTCCAGGATACTGATGGGGATCATGTGGAATCACCTGTTTGTAGAGCTGAGCTTTATTTAGAATGGTTAATGCTGATCAGGAGCTAACAAAGTTTCTGACTCCCTGCCAGCTCCATACCCAATTACTCTGGTCCCTGGAGTGTGGTGCTGAGGCACTGCAGCTGACTAGTAATGCAGCATCATGCCAGAATTAACCCTGCTGAGCCAGCTCCAATATTTTCCCCATCTGTAGTCTGCTTATTTTCCATGCTGAAAAATCTGCTAAAACTGAAAGCTGAATGTAGTCATCAAACTGTCAACATAAAATTCCTCTATTTTGTATGAATATGAACCAGTTCTAATTTTGTGTTCGGTAATATTTCAAAGGATGCTCTTTCCCAATTAAAGTAGCTTACAGATGCAGAAGTCTTTTTCTGCTCATTGTACCCTGGCTGCCAAGTCAGCTGACTATAAAGTTTGCTGCACATGCAGCTTTCTCCCAGCTGATTGTTTCCTGAAGTCAGTATTTGACTGTTAGCAAAACACCATTTCTGGACTTGGCTGAAGTAAAGAAATTTTTCTTTGGAGTTGGGTGAATGGCATTTTTGGAAGTAAGAATCCATATTTATGTCTGTTTCTTCTTGCCCCCTGGGATTCCATGTAGTCACTGACTTCTCTAACTTGGTCTGCTAAGCAGAATGAGCCTTCTCCAGGAGAATCTCCTTACAGGTCACCTGTGCATCTTCTGAAAAGAAGACAATCTTGGTGTACTACTGCTCTAAGAGCTTCACTGTTGGTGGATGAGAAACACAGTGTTTATGGAAAAGGTAGACTGTGTTCAATTCTCCGTTCTTCTGCAATTAAACTTACTGCAGGCATCTGGATTGTTGTGGTATTTTGGAAGAAGAAATTTGAATGATCCATGAATGTTATCATGTAGATTCACAAAGTGGATCTTAACAGTAGTTAACAAATTTGAAACACAACATTTAAACGAAATGTGCAGACTTTAGGAATCAGAATATGTATATGTAAGATATAACTAATTAGACAAAGAACTTTGTATAGGTAAAATGGGTCTGCCTTGGTAACAAAAGATTTTGAACTTGATATATAAGCTGCAGTAATAAAAAAAATTATTCTTAATTGCTGTCAGCCACTGAATGTAACCTCTTCTTTGTGAAAATGTATTGAATCTTGAAGTTAAAAACGTAAGTTGGCACATTTAAAAAATGGTTTCATAATTGTTGAGTTTTGCAATTGGTGTCTTTTGATTTATACATCAGTCACTGTCATGGCAATGTGTCTTGGACTACTTTGACAGGACCTCCTACTTCACTTTCTGCGTGAGTTCAGTCCTTTGTCCAGCTGGTAAGGCCAGTAAAAGTGCCCAATAAATAAATAAAAGCCTTTTTTGCCTTTTTCTTTTTAACTTCAGGTGTCTGTCTGGCAGAATTACCCTCACATTTCAGTAACTTTAAGTCTATGAGTTTGTGTTAAAGAATGGCCTACTCATTGAAGGTCTCTGTCTCCTTAAAATGAATCTAAAAAATCAGGATTCATTCTGAATATGAGTAGCTGATTATTTACAAGTACTTCTGTTTATCTAGCTTCTAAAATTTAAATGACAGTGTTAAATAAAACTGTACTTGCATTACAGTGAATGACACTGAATGACAAGCATTGTTCAGTTTATCTTTAATCATACTTCAACTCTTAGAAATTCAGAATCATCTTATTCCTGTAATAAGTCTACTGTTTTATCCATTTTTCCAATTTGTGTGTATATGTAATTCTGAAAACAAAATATTTCTTTTGCTGTTTGAAATAGATCCATCTGATGATAAGAAATGACAGAGCTGACTGGATTTCTCCAAAGAAATCCATCTGCACTAGGCAAATAATGGACACTGTATTTTCTTCCCTTACACTGGTCTTCTTTGGGGAAGTTATTGGCACTGTCTCAACTGAGTGGTTGAATGCTTAGTTGATTTTTATTTTTTAAGAATGAAATAATCTTTCTTGGTTGTAATCCATCATTTGGAAGAATTACTGCTTATATAGCCATCCATAAAGTAACTGTTCTTGCAGTGTTAAATTATGCTATAAAAAGCATTAATTTCATATTGATAGTCCAAAAGTATAAATGTGAAACTTTGTTTGTAGGTGTATTTTAAACCTCAGATCAATGTTAAAAATTAAGTTTTACATGCTTTCTTTATTTCAGAAGACAGACTGCATGATTTCAAACCACATGAGTGCAGTTGAGAATCATTACTTTATTTCAGTAGATTTTCATGGGTTCTGAATAAATGGAAATTAATCAGCACCTCTAGGTCTTAATTGTTTGAATCATCCGTGCATTAACTGATGCATATGCTAAGCAATTAGATGCTATCAGCATGAAGTCTGCTTATACATCTTTGTTGTAAGATCCAGAGAAGCACCTAAAATAGTAAAATCTAATAATAGAGAACCTATAATTAAAAGACTTAACAATGTGGAACAATTCTTTACAAAGAGGTGTTCCCAAACCGTACACAGACCTCTTGGTATTGCATTAGATATCTGCTCAGTACTAATAAGTGCTACTAATAGTACTGTCTCCTATCACTTTATCACCTTCACTCAAAATTTAGTTAGGTTGTGATCCTTGAGGCTCCTGGGGTATGGCAGAAGCACGAGTCCTGCCTAAGCTCTCTGAAGTAAAACCTACCAGGCTGGTTAGCAGTGGACCTGTAGGTGCTTCAAAAGCAAAGTAATTCCCATGGTTGAATCTGTTACCTACCAGCAAAGAGGATTCATGGCAAAAATCCCACTGATAATAGGTGGAAAATGAACCCTTCCCATCATCAGGAGAGGATTATGACATTAAGAGCACTCTGTGGATTCTGCACCTATGGCGGGTGCCAAGGGCAACTGGGCTGCCCTGCTCTGCTCCCTGCGTCCTTCAGCCCAGGCAAGGCTGCTCGTTGCTAAGCTACGGTGGGTGAAGTCCTCTAACCTTGGCTGTGTGCTGCTGCTGCTACACAGCGTCTGTCCCGGGGGAGCTGGAGAATCAGTGGAGATAAAAATACCTCGCTGATTGTAATAATTCAATGATTAGCAAAACGTTTCAGTTTAGGAAGTATTTTCATCTGTAGACACAAATTCTCATCTCTTAGCAAAGCCACCTGCGCCCTTTCTTTTCTCCTGCAATATCCCTACCATGTTATTTGTATTTTTCAGCTGTTTGAGGTGTGTACAACAAGCAAAGCAAATTTAATGTGACCTCATATGTAAAAATAAAATGGAAAAATGTGTATAAAGTTGGGAAATATGGAGTTAGACCTGGGGGTTTTCTAACTTGTCTGCTTATGAGTAGGAGGAAACCAGTGTGTTTTGCCAAATGTATTTAGTTGTAAAAACAGTATCAATAGGCCACTCTGATATTGCTAGATGAAGGGAAAGAAAAAGAAATTCCTTTTACAAATGGGTGACTGATTGAGGTTTCAAATTTTTAACCATTTAATATTCAATCTGCTGATTTGAGCAATGACCAAAGTTCTTGGCTTATGCTTAATTCTGCACAGTTTGTTTCAATCTTTCATGCATCTGATGATCTCCTGCAGCGAAGAAAGGAAGGTGAAATGGAAGAAGGAGCAAGAGAGAGGGAAGTTCACTTACATGGAAAGCTTACTTTACTTACTGTGGTATTACTGCAGTGGATGATAGCAGTCAAGTTAGATGCTAAAACTCAAACCATTAATAGTACAGCAGTAGCTTGCATGTGTCTGCATCTTTCTCCAGACAGGGTAAAAACTGTTTATGACCTTATATTCAGACTTGAATATGAAATGAAATAAACCGTTTTTGCAAATGGGCACCCAAGTCTGCTTTGAGCTAGAATGCTAGGTTGGCGGTGCAGCTTCACTGCCATGTTACCTGGATTCTCTGCTGCCACTAAGTGTGAGATATTTTGCTGGATTGCACAATTTCAAGTAATAGTGGTAGTTTGTGTTGAAAATTGTCAATCGCGCTGGGTTGTAGTGTCCGTTATCAGGAAATAAGTTTACTAGCTTGCACTTTGTTCATGAATGCTTGGTCTTGCCCGAATGCAGTTTTGTCAGTGAACTGGTTCGTTGATGTTGTAATAAACCAAGCATGTGTTGCCCAAACATTTACAAAAATATGAAATAGTTGAAGTTTTACCAGAGTTGTAAGTAAAAATTCGAGGTTGCTTTAGGTCTGAAAGCTACAATGCTTAATGACTTGTGTGATAAAAAAATAATAACTGGAATTGTCAGCAGCATACACTATGGACACAATTTCTTTCCTATTCCATTTCATGTGAAGCAGGTTTATATGCAAGGTATTTTGAAGGGTTTACACCTATTTGGAACAGGATTATGTTTTTAAAAACAAATAACTTTCCCCCACCCTCCCTGACATAGGGAAAGCCAATTTTTCTGATTTTGAAACCTACTGTTAAGGTTTTTCTAGTTCTGAAATGTGTTCTTCTATCTTGATGTCTAATTAAGGATTTCAACCTTTGCTTAATTGGCAACTTACAGCTTTACTTTTAACGGCTGCCAAAAGTGTATGTACTACTGTGCTCTTTCCTAAATTTAAGTGATTTATACCTCCTTTAACATTAATTCTGTGGAGAGTTCGCTCTTTGCCCATCCAACAGTTATGTGCTCTTTGGTCCCCCTACCTTGTGACTGGAGGGGTGGCCAGTAATTTTTTTGAACTTTACTCACTGAACATGGGTGCGGCATTCTAAAGTGGGATGATGCACAGTTCAGATGAGGAAGTTATTCTTAATAATAAATAACATTGCCAACTAAGAAATGACATACACATAGGAAGCTGGGGGGTGAGAAGAGGGAGCGGGAAGGAGTTGTGTTGTTGTTTCAAGATGTTAAACTCGAAGTTCTGTCACTTTTGTGGCAGTGTGGTAGCAGAGCATAGTGTCACCTCCGATATCTCCTACCTTGAATAGTTTTGAGATTTTGTTTGTCCCACATATAAGATGGTGTTTGGTGGTAATTCCTCTTTAGTCTCAGTTTATTTGTGGGTTTCCTTATCCACTTAAATAATACTTCTCAGCCTCGCTTTACGTTATGTAGCAAATAAAAAAATGCTAAGAAACATTCCTTGCTTAGTATTAATGATGGTAATTCTTGTAATTCTGGAAGTATATTATTTTACTCATCTTTCTGCCCACAGAAGCATTAGACTGTCCGTTTTGTAATAAATGCCTCAAAAAGGCAATTTTCACTACCTGCATATCTTCCAACTTTCTCTCCCTCCCATTCTGGATGACTATCAGTGTCCTGATTGCTTCAGACTTTTAGTAATAATATTATTCCTGCATTTTTATTTTTCCTTTTAACAGGTAGGCATAGGATTGAATTTGAATAGTCTTTAATAGACAAGTTTGACAAGCACAGAAATTAATGAGATAGTAACAAATGTCATTAATAACTTTTAAACAAGGTATTTACATGTGATTGAGATCTTGCAAGTTATATTAGACCTGATTTTAATATCGTACTTCTAATTAAACGCGGAAGCTTAGTGAAGGTATGTTTGTAAGCTAGGGAACATTTTCTGTTGTGGAGTTTTGTTTTGGTAATTTGGTACTTCATTAAAAAGTAAATGATCCTACGCATAAGATTCAGTAGATAATGAATACTCAGTTAGGGGTTGTGATTTGAATAGAAATAGAGAAGTCTGACATTATGCATTATGGAGAAAATTAATCCAAATGTATGTCAATCATAGAATCATAGAATAGATAGGGTTGGAAAGGACCTTAAAATCATCTAGTTCCAACCCCTCTGCCATGGGCAGGGATGCTTCCCACTAAACCATGCCACCCAAGGTTATGTCCAACCCGGCCTTGAACACCGTCAGCCATGGAGCATTCACAACTTCCCTGGGCAACTCATTCCAGTGCCTCACCACCCTTACAGGAAAGAATTTCTTCCTCATATCCAATCTAAACTTCCCCTGTTTAAGTTTGAACCCGTTACCCCTTGTCCTCTCACTACAGTCCCTCATGAAGAGTCCCTCGCCAGCATCCCTATAGGCTCCCTTCAGATACTGGAAGGCTACCATGAGGTCTCCACGCAGCCTTCTCTTCTCCAGGCTCAACAGCCCCAACTTTCTCATCCTATCTTCATACAGGAGGTGCTCCAGTCCCCTGATCATCCTTGTGGCCCTCCTTTGGACTTGTTCCAACAGTTTCATGTCCTTTTGATGTTGAGGACACCACAACTGCACACAATACTCCAAGTGAGGTCTCACAGGAGCAGAGTCATGACTAGCTTGTACTTTGTTCAGTAAACTGTAAGTAGTTACCCTTAATTATTTGTAGTTAAAGATGAAGAAAAAACCTCTGCTTTTTCATGCCAATCTGCTTGAGAGCTTATTATCAAAAAGAAAATTTGTGCTGACATGAATACTGCATTTGAGATGTTTTTTGTTTCTTTAATGGTATTTTTGTACTAGTGAGCATTGTTTTACATTGCCATTAAAATTATCCAGATTTCATACATTTTTTCATACTCTTCAAAACCAACAAATGTTTACTTTGCATAAAATAACAGCAGCTGGATCGACAAAGTTGTGTGAAATAGCAAAAAGAGAAATAATTTTATTGTTAGGATGTAAATGAGAAAATTCAGATTCATTTTTTTATTCCTTGATTTGACTGTCATCCTGTGGATGACATACTGGTTTACATTTATGAGAAAATTTGAGTGTAAATCTATTGGAGAATTAATAATAAATGCTATATAGCATAATTTTTATAACTTTTTGAATCTTTTATGTGGGGCCTTTATATTTCTAAGGAAACCTCATGTGTTCCTAATTTTAATAAAGGATTTTAAAAGGCAACCTTCTGAGTTGCTTTGTTGACTAGAAGATCTGTGCTTGGTAGTGTGAAAACAAGTACATACAGAAAGATATTTCTCAAACATTTTTATTCTATAAATCATGCTCTCCCAGCAAGAAATGAAACCCACTTTCACCCAGCGATTTTTATATTACTTTTGCTGCTTTTTGCACATAGTTCCACAACTAGTTAAAACAACTTCTGTAGTAACCTTTTATGCAACCTTTTTTTGGGTAGGAACTGTAAATAGTGTTTTGATTCCAACTCAAGCAAGTGGCACTGAAAAGACTTATTTGGTTTAATGGATAAACCCTATAAAACACCAGACAGCTTACAAATAATGTACTAATTTGGGGCTGGTGAAAATTAAATTGAGAAAATCTAATCAACATTGTGGCAACTGACAATGTCAAATGTTTGAGTAGGAGTCCAACATGGTATTGATACTGCAGATCCATGTGGGACAGGACTGAAGAGGTTGAGTGGAGTTATTTATAAGAAAAATCTCCAGAAGATATTGTTTTCCAAAATCTTGTTATATGCTGTCATAACAAATTAATTTTCATTTTTATTGCTTCAGAAGGCATATGAGCATTTTATTTCTTTCTAAATTGAATAAAATAGCATCTTGTAACATTGTATATTTTCTGAAGAACTATATTCGACCAGAGGGGAAAGTTAATGAGAAGTTTCTGAAGCTGGTAAGCTCATGACCGGGGGCTGTTAAATGCAGTGTTTTGTTCCTTCTCACAGAGCTTGCAGATTCCATTACGAAAAGTGTGTCTTCAGTTACTCCCTCTATCAGACTATCAGGATTTGATTTCTCCTACATGTATGGGCTCATATATCTGAATCTACTAGTAAACTGAATGGTCTATTCATGGAAAATAAGCCCTCTAGCTAATATTGGCTAGAGTTGACTTGTTATGTCATAGTAGTTGAAAAGTAGTAAGAGGAGGAGTTATTTTGTGAATTTTCATCCCTCAAAAAGGGGAAGCAGAAGTTTTTATGTAAAAGAACTAAATGTGATAGCAAAATTTTTGGATGTTTTTTTCCCCCTATGCATTTATATGCATCTCTATCTTTTGTCTCTTTCTGTCAGTTGGCTCTTCATTCTGGATATCTATTTAACAGTTAAACACTGTTGATGTAATAAGAAAAATAAATTTAGGTAAACTATTGGCTGTATCAAAGCATGCTTTTCACCACTTGGTTACTTTTGCATTTCATGTAGGCTGCAGGAACTTAAGGTTTCAAAATCAGATTTATTTTCCTTTTGCCTCCTAAGCCACTGACTATTATTTTTTTCCCCTGCAGATTTCTCATAGGTTATCTGAGGTACTCCTTGAGACATTTAAGCTCCAAATATAGAATGGCCATAATAGAATTCCAAATGAAAGCTTTGAGTGTGTTCCTAGATGTTTTATTTAACAGCTTCTCAATTTAGGGTCACATGTTTTGGATTCCACCTCATTAAATTTTTAGCAGTCTTTAAGGATGTAAGGTAACATAAAAAGCTCTTGTATTTAGGCTTTCTTATGGTAGATACTCTCAGGTATAATAGCTGAAAAGCAAAATGTTATTTTTCTGAAGTTGCCTTCAGGTAGAACTTTTGAATTATTAAACGGTTTCTTTTGGATGCAGACTCTCCCAGATAACCATCGCCAGTGAAGTATATCCTTCTTGGCCCAGATGGTTTTAGTCAGACAATATAGAATATGCTCTAAAACTCATGCTCATGTTGAGAGCTGTTTGAGCTGATTCATATTGTGAAGGGGTGGAGTCTGCATAGCCTGTCAAATTTAGGTCACTTAAGCTCACTGCAGCAACCTCCCCCAAAAAACTCTGAACTTGTAGCCACGGTATCATCCAAGACAATAATTTGCTGGTAATTCTGCATGCAATAAGACATACATGTTGTTATAGCATCTAGAAAATAAGGCATGAACAAGGATTTTCCTGTACTTGTATAAACACAGAAGGAAAGAACGATTCTTGTGTGATTCCAGTTTGTCACAAAAGAAAATAAATTGTGTGACAAGGAGACCTAACAGTGTTTGCTTTGTGGCTGGTTTATCATGACAGTGGAGAAAAAAATACAATTAAGAGCTTGGTTAACATCACATGAACATGAAATATTTTGGGCTGATTTCCAGAGTTAATGTGAAAGTTGCCTGTCTCCAGTCTAATAATCCTCTTGCACTATCTCCAGTATCCCTGTCTTCTCCTAGCAATAAAACCATAGGATTTTAAAGCCAAAAGTTCTCTTTAGTAGGCTTTAGTAGAATTCTCATACAATGAGAATGGCATAACTTTGCAGGTGCAATTTAAGTGGAAATAACTGTTTGAAAACCTATTGAAATATTTGAAGAGTCCATGCACAAAGGATGTATTAGTTTAACAAAACCTGTTTCAGTTAACTTGCTATGACTTCTCAGTATAGCCAATAACCACAGTCCATGGGAATTTCATGCATTCTGCTGATCTTGTGTCAGTGATTCATGGGTGCTGTCTAAACATTGTTTTTTTAGTTAGTGTAGTTTAACTTCTCAGGTTCCTAGAGTTGAAGTTGCTGGTTTTGGTCTTGCTAAACACTGAGGCTCATGTTTTATTCTGTCTCACATCCTCACCTGGATGTGTGCAGGAGCCCTTTGCTGGTGCTTTCTCTTTTTACCTTTTCACTGAAGTGAAATAGGACTCTGTTGCTAAATTTATTCCACTTATTAATTTAAGTGTGACTCTTCCCCCATGTCTGCTATTTATTGTCTTATCTGATCTGACACCTGACCTGCAACACTACCTCTCGATAACTACCTGAAGAGGTTTGTAGTGAGGTGGGTGTTGTTTACTTCTTCCAGCTGATAGGATGAGAGGAAACAGCCTCAAGCTGCAACCGGGGAGATTTAGTTTGGGTATTAGGAAAAATGTCTTCACTGGTTGGATTGTCAAGCACTGGAACAGGCTGGCCAGGGATGGGGTAGAGTCACCATCCCTGGGGGGGTGGGTGGTGGTACCTAAGACATGTAGATGTGGCACTTAGGCATATGGTTTAATGGTGGACTTGGCAGTGTTAGGTAAATAGCTGGACTTGATCTTAAGGGTTTTTTCCAGCTTAAATGATTCTATGATTCTATATTTTCCCAGATATATAGTCCTTGAGATGTTCCAGGTTTTATTTGGAATCTAGAATTTATCCTAAAGAAGAATCAAAGAATGCAGTGTCCCAAGCAGCCTGTTTAATCTGCACTCTTCTAAAAGAAAACCAGTCTGATTTATTACTAAAATGCGAGAGTGAATGTGGGATTGTGTGTTAAGAAAGCATGACAGAGGGAGGCTTTCCATTGTCAGTCAGCACTATTTTCTACATGTTTTCCTTGTTGGAGAGGTTTTTGGTCCATACTTCACATGTACAATACAATATGTTAGATTAGCTATTTTAATAACAGTTATTGAAAGTTATTTAATAACAAAGTTATTAGAAGTTCATCTACTGTATATTGCTCCAACTATATGCGATTTAACAATACAATCCCACTTTTTATGTTATGATGTGAAGAGTGATCCAAGTTTGTGAAGGGAAAAACCTGTTGCTATCCAGGGAGAAAAAGATATAAAAGTTTGCTTTTAACTTTCAAGGAAGGATTTTTCAGGTCATTGTGTGTATGCTGTCCCCAGAGTCATGGGATCTTGGGCTTCAGGAAGAGTGCAATCTCTTTTTCTGAATACTTACTACTTCAGCTAATAATATGAGTAGGAGACAGAGCTATCTTTTTTGTAACCCTGAACGGGTTGCAGAAATACAGCTGGTACTGAACGCAATTCTTTTTTAAAGTATTGGAGACATCATATGGGGAAAAAGGACTTTTTACAGGTAGAATAACCTCTTAATTGGCAAGGTTAATCCAAGTTGCTATAGACCGCTAAACAAATTTTGAATGAACACTTGTCTTAAGTCTTATGGGAGTTTTATTTTTTGTTGTTTGGTCATTTTTTATTTTGTAATTCCCTTGAATTGCTTTCCTCAAGTGAGACATCAAAAGCTGTGTACCTCAACGCTTCTTTGTAAATGCATTTATTGGCATTATTGTCCATGTTTTGAATTGCAAAATACAGAGCAAAGTAGCCAGCCCATTGTAAATGGGCATCCTCTTTCATTATTTCCTTATTCTTTCCTTCATTCTTTCCTTCAGTACGTATCCTCAAATGAAAACCTTTTGAAGGTGTCTGATTAAAAACTTCAGTTGAAATACCTGTGTTATTTTAAAATACCCATATGCTTTTTCTTCTCTGTTTTTACAAAGTTTAGAGAAGAGGTATGACTGTGTGGGTTAGTTACAGCAACTCAGAGATATGTAAAGTCTTATGGGGACATGAGGTAAGGAAGCAAATTACATAGCCTAAAATATGCCAAGGCAGACTTATTTCTGCTCTAGTAGTGTAAATCTTAAGAATAAAAATCCATTCTTTTTTTTTCTTCCCTGTATTTCCTTATGTAATAGGTGATGTTATTAACTTGGTAAACTTTCTTAACATTTTTCAGTAAAAATTTAGGGAAATTATTTTTAAGTGGCCCAAACTTTCATATGTTACTGAAAACAAGTTGTTTGCTAAAGAGGGCAGCTGTAGCTTGAATTTTGTAGTTTGTAGAACTCTTTTTATATTGCCCACCTTTTGTAACTGGAGTGTTTTTTCTGGTGCAAATCATTCCTGGTTTTGGTTCATGAGAGCATCTTTGTTTTGGCTGGTGTTCTCAAGCTAATATATGTCTTTTCTGGGAAGCACAGAATTCTTGGCACACTACTTTTCCAGTGTGAAATACATTTTTTCTGCTTTGGAGATGAGACACAGTACAATAAAGATTAGTAATGATTTTTGTTCCATTATTACATGACAGTATGTTGAGATAAGAGATCTCCAAACTATGCCATGAACACAAGAAAATGGGAGAAAAATAAAAACTATTAATATTCCTGAAATATGGCAGAGAAAATCTTTGCTCAAATCCAAATACATCTAGAAGAATATGGCTTACGGAGTAGGAATCAATCAGCATGCTGTCAGTAAGGCTGGGAAATAATGCGTGGTTGACAGTAATGAACTGAACTTAGAGCATCTGCTGTCTCACATCTGTTTCCTGCTTCAGTTAAAGAATGAGGCCTAAAAGAACGAATTTACATCCACTGTTTTTAATTTTGAGAGGTTGTGTTTTCCACTTTCCACATGGAATCTAATGAACTGCATGCTAACACCAGTATTGCTCATTAAATTATAGGAGTATTAATTTCTTATGATAAGTATATGCTTTTAAAAGTAGTTCCTGTTTATAATATAAGGCAGCCTCATGTTCAATATAATATTACAAAGCAATATGGAAATGAGCAGTTTGTATCTTGAAAACAAAAATACGTTTGAATGACTTCAAAGGATAAAACAATTGCTGTTGGAATATTGTTTAGGCCTTGTTAGTAAAAGTAGCCATGAATGTATTTGCTGTTGAAATCAGTGGAGCTGGAATGCATATTGAAAAAAGGTCCACACATTTTTTTTCCTGAATTTGAGCTTTGATGATGGTTGCTAAAAAAGCCATTTTGAACCGGAAAAAACCCCCAACACAAACCCCTCCAAAAAAAGGGGGTGGGGTAGTGGTGGTGCATGCTCCAGTCCTGAAAATGTTCTTTTTGCATTACACTTACATATTATACTTTTATGTCGGCAGATGAATTTGGAGGCAATGGTGTATAAGTATATTGGCAAGTATCTTTAGGAAATTATGTATTTCTGAGAATTATATACGGAGGCAGAAGGGTTCCAGCTCTAATTACATTTATTTATAAAGCATATATACCCTGTCCTATGATAATTTTTGTAAGTGTATGGATACATTTGGTCTAAGGAACGAGGGAAGATTCTTTTCACGTGGTTTCTGTTTACTTATTTATTTACTTCCTTTTTAAACACTTAGTAGACTTGTGAATGGTGTTTTTGTTGTGAGTGCAGCAAAAGTAAGGAACAGATTTATGGATCAAATTAATGAATTAGCCAAGGTTCAATGCTGAAATCTAGGATGCTGATCAAGTGGATTTTAGTATGGTCTTTAAGAATTTTTATAGCTATTAGATGTTTGCTAATTAGATGCAGAGATACCACTGTCTTGTTTAAGCCTTGTTTTCTTACTCTGGAGCTACTGAGTCATTATAGTCCAAATTTTTTGAAGAGTTGCCTCAGGTATGCTTAAAAACGAGAAGTTTGGAGAGATTTCATCAGAATCAATCAATCATAAAATCATAAAATACCATGTTGGAAGGGACCTCAAGGATCACCTGGTCCAACCTTTCTTGGAAAAAGCATGACTTGGACAATATGTCCCACTGCCCTATCCAACTGAATGTTTACAGTCTCCAATACTGAGGAATCCACTTCTCTGGGGAGATTATTCCCAATGGCTGATTGATCTTATTGTGAAAAATTTTTCTCTTGTGTCCAATTGGAATATCCCTGGGAGTAACTGTACGCATTACCCCTGGTCTTTTCCATGTGACTCCCTGTAAGAGGGGAGTCACCCTTTAAAAACTGGATCATAATGAATGGGTCTCCCCTGAGCTGCCTTTTCCCAAGGCTGAGCAAATCCAGTTCTGTCAGCCTTTCCTCATGTGGTCCTTCTCTGGACCATCTCCAGCCTATCCACAGCTTTTTTGAATAATGGGGACCAGGCTGAGTAGAGTGGAATAAGTTCTTGAGAACTTAAAGTTCTAGGAACTCCCTAAAAGTTAAGTTTCCTTCACTGATTTACACATGGAGGAAAATTATTTTCGGAGTGCCCTGTTACAGAGCTCTTTATGTAGAAGTTCTGTCTGGAAGGAGAGAAAAATGTAGGCCCCTAGGCTGGGTGGTTATGGTATCATAAACACTCGAAGATCAATGTGTTAGATACATTCAAGCAAATGGTTTATGCACACCACAGGTCCCAAGGGTACTTCAGATTTCAAGAGAATGAGACATGATGACTGAACTGTTGTTCTCCCACCTTTCATTCCATTAATAAGATGAAAGTAATACAGTTTTCAGTCTTACTGAAATTTTCTGTGCTCTCAGACTGAAAACATTGTGTTGTGCTTTCCTTGTTCTGACAATCAGCGTTGGACCATTAGAATATAACATCTTGTTAGAAGATATGTGAAGTAAGATAAGTTCTTAGCTATTTTTTTGGATGATGTCTGTGTATGTCCTTTCTAGAATTCTAGGAATTCCATGGATTTTCCATGCCTAGACTTACTCATTAATGTTTTTATATGTTGTATGAAGTATCCCCTTCTGCGTTCACAAAGAAGTTACTTCTTCCCCCTCCCTCCTTTTGTAAGCATGTGAGTTCTGTGAGGAATGGTGCTCTTGAAAGACTGATGGACTTGGACAGCAATGTTAGGAGGATAAAAGCATCAATTTGAGATTTTTTTCCCCTAAATCCTCCTTATTTCTGTATAAGAGAACTTCACATTTTTACCAACCCCTGTTTTCAAAGCCCTGCTGAGGACAGCCTATTTCTGTTTTATTTCAAAATAAAGATTTCCTGCTTGGTTTTAGAACTACAGGTTCTTGCTATGGCTATGACTTCATGAATTACAGCCAGTTCTGGGCGCTGCAGAATTCTGATAATGAGATTTTGCCATTTTATACAGGTCACCAGAAGGACCCAAGAGAAGAAATGAGGTAACAGAAAAGAAAATGTGAAAATTCAGGTAACTATATATTGTAACAGGGAGCTACTGGCATAAAACTTTTATTCCCAAAGTTTGATTAGTAAAGCCTCAATTATAATTTAAGATGTTATAGTCTATGGCATTACATTTCTGAATGGAAACTATTTTGTGAGGTTCATAGATTCAAGCACTTTCATCAAAAGGATAAGACTCGTTTAAAATACAGAAGTTCACTGTGCGTGCCAGGTTGTTTTCATATAATGCAGGTGAAAAAAATGTTAGTGAATATTTAACGTTTTTGCAGGGATAATCGCTATGCAGAAGATTGCGTATTGGATAAGTTTTTTTCTTCCTTCTCCTAATTTTAAGCATCTTCTGGTTGACTTAGAAATGTAGTATTTAGCAGCCAGGGGCCAGGAGTATCCTTCAGTGTATGATATCTTCCTGGAAAAAAAAGGTTGTGGTTGATTTTTGGTTTTTTGATTGGTTTTCTGTGGGTTTTTTTTTGGTTGGTTTGTTTGTTTTTTCCTTTTGATAGTGAGCAGATTACTATTGTTCATTTATGGAGTTTTCTTTGATCTTTGAGAAATTCCAAACAGATGATGCTTTTAAGAGAGGATCCAAATATAGTTCAGCAAATCATTGGTAAAATAAGTATTGGTGGTAGCTCTAGAAAGCTGAGTCAGGCTTGGATTAAACTATGATTTAGCATGATATGAATACAAGAAGAGTTGTACAATGTAGTTCAGTAGTCTAGTGTAAATTATAACCATTTGATGCACCAACAAAAAGAGGGGAGTTCTGATAAGCACATGCCTACGTGAATGAAACTCACAGTTAAATGTTTGTGTTCATTCTCTGAAAACAAACTGATCTGAAGAGAGTACATGAATTCAACAAGGAAGCAATGTGGATGTTGAATCATAGAATCATAGAATAGTTAGGGTCGGAAAGGACCTGAAGATCATCTAGTTCCAACCCCCCTGCCATGGGCGGGGACACCTTACACATAGCCATGTCACCCAAGGCTCTGTCCATGTGTGTCTGAATATCAGATTTTGGATATAAATGGGTGCAGGAGCCTCCTATCAATTCTTTGCTTTTTCTATACCTGAAATTTAAAAACGTATGGTAACCTACAAGTATATGTATGGCTCTCCTTTCTGTAGGAACATTTCTAGTGCAATAAAACCTAAATATCCTGCTGGAGAAACTCAGACTGAAGAATTCCATGCCTCAATTAGAAAGGTACTTACCTGGATTTTGGTAAATTTAGTTTAAATGCCTTCTCTAATGACTTCTCTAATAAGTCATTACCTGTCTGAAATAAATCAAGGGTTTTATTTCAGGAGTGAAGCAGGGACCTACTCCAAAATATCTTTCACACTGAAAGGAAGGGCACTATGTAGGGTTGATGAGTGAGACTCAAGTCTTCAGTATCAGGACCTTACCAACAGAGTTGATATAGTGAGAAAATTTTCTTTTTGGAAATATTCTGGTTATTCTTTCTTATTCTTCAAAAACTTACTGTATCTTCACAGGAAATGGAGAAAAATATAAATCCGCTTTTATTTGTAAAGAAGTAAATACAGAAAAGTCTTCTATACTTTTCTGGTCTTGAAAGATAAAAGGGCTTTGAATAAATAAAAAAAATTGAGATTATTTTAAAATGGAATACATTTTGGGAGCAGATAGACAAAAGAACACGAGTGCACATATTTTTTTTTGTATATGTGAAAAGTTGTCTTAAACAGTAGGATTTACAACTGCTCCATTTTATCTCTAAGAAAATGCTCATAAAATTTAGGCTGCATTTTCCTTAAAAGAAAAATGATGAATGTAAGCTTTACATTTCAAGGGTTAATACGATGAAGTAAAATTGTGTCTGAGTGATGTTATACGCAACCAAAATTTGTCAATATTCTGTTGTGGAGTTCATGTGTAGCAAGTGTGTAGAAAAGTATGTGTTTCTGCTAAGACATACTTAAAGAATTTAGCTTTGGGTGGTAGTGGAGGAGGAAAGTGGTGAGTTTTTGTCTTTGGCTCAAATACAGTGGTACAGTGAGCTGCCAGCACAGGCAGTCTGAAATGCAAATTTATGAATTTAAGAATGAGTTATGGAAGCCTTTGCCTAAGAGTGACCTGTTCCCTAATTACCAAGACACACTGAAATGTATTCCGTTGATATCAAAGGACTGTGAATGGAGTAAATTCCTAGTTAGTTAAACAAGCGCTGGAGTGAAATGTGACCTTCTCCCATTAGATCAAGGTGGGGACTGTGAATGCAACAAGAGAAGAGAGGTGATGGAATGATACATAGAGTGGATGCAGTAAAAGGCCATCTGCAAGTCAGAGCCACCTCATCCTGAACACAAGTCTCAACTACTCTTGACCCTGCACCAGTAGAGAAAGTATACCTGACATTTATGTGATTCACTCTCCTATTGCATGAAGATAAATCCACATTTCTGAAACAGTTAAACAGATTTCCACTGTAAGTGTGTGATAGCCTTTATAGAGTGCACCTACACTCTAAATCACAGAAATGTGGCCCATTTCTGACAGTCTCAGGTTGAGGAGTTCTTTTTTGAATGCTATGTATATAAAGAGAAGATCTTTTATTTTGTGTTATATAAAGCAGAGGGGGTTTTGCACCATTGAACAAACATAAGTTATACTCTAATTTAAAAAAGAGAACCCCAAACTTGCTATGTACTGTGGTATTGTGCTAGAAATTAATTGGAATGGTGGTTCTGTGACTAAAAGACATTGCTGTAAGAAATAACAAAAATGTGTATGAAAAATCAGGGAAATTTCTGATGCAATTTTGACAATGCTTCCAATTTTGAAGGCGGACAGTAAAAAAACAGTGGGCAAGGTGATCTATGGAATAGTTTCTTTGGTAGAACATGCAATCTTTTTGGTTCTAACTTGGCTATTCAAGTATTTGGCTTTTATACAAATAATTCATATTTTTGGCTGTTTGTCTTTCAAGTTTTGCTTTTCCTCTCCTATATTTTTATGAAAACAACCATAACTGTCATCTTTCAGTTTGCTTACTCCTAGCCCTTCCATCCCTAGTACAATTTCATGATGCCCATGCATGCCATCTGGTGCTTGGCTATTGCCTGTGGGTAAATATTGATTTTAAGAAAAATTGAGGATGATGTCCTATTTGATTCAATTTTTCACTGCAGGCATTAGAGAATCTGTAGTATTAGCTAAGTAGTATGCAAACCAATACATTCCAGATGAAAATTTCAGTGATTCTGTGATTTATCAGGTATTTGACTTTATCATATCAATTTGTGAGGCTGTTACTGTATTTAAATAATGTGAAATGAATTTACTAGGAGTTTTTCATAGCCCTGGGGGAGGTGCTTGCATTGTTATATCATTTCTGCACTGCTGGCTGCTAGGGGGTGTACCTTGTCATATAATTGATGCTTCTGAAACACTGCCTGTTTATTTCTGGGTGTGTACTAATAATGGTCTATCTGTGTCAGAACTGTTTAGACTGCCATATGAAAAATAATAAAACTGAGAGAAAGAGCTAGGCAATCTAACTAATAGCTGCTGTTTAAATATTCTTGTGTATGTATGAATAAATTAAAGTAATTAATTAAACATAATTTTTTCAAAGTTTTCACTCAAAACTCGTTATTCTTTACAAAAAAGTGATGGAGAAAAGACTTTTGATGCTAAATTAAGAGAATTTGTATTATCTAGTTATACAGATGCATGTATGTTAAGAATGTAGGTATCATGCAATGCTTCAGTTAAAGGTCAGTATTCCTTAAAGAATACAAACTCTGCTGTCATATCACATCATTAATTATCTTCTTAATTGCTTTTGTTAATGAATAACTCATACTGTCTCAGGGCTTGATTTATTTTTTACATAATTTTTAACCAGGCACTTCAGTATTCCTTCAATATAAAAATACTTATAATAGTTAGGATGGGGTTTGTAAATAAAAGTAATACATATTGGTGGATTGAAGTAGCTGGAAAAGCTAATTAGTGCATCTAATAGTTATCATTGAAAGGATAAATTATATAGTTTATTACATGTTACATGGAGTAATATGCATTTTTTTTTCCCCCTCCATTACTACCTGGCAAGAGCTCTTTATGACAAGTAAAAAATACAAGAAGAAAAGACGGCAGTCATCTTTGTGAGCAGAACAGGGAGTTATAAACTTAGTAAAGAAGCATTCAATGCACTGCATTTTTTAATCTGGGGTAATATAGCTGGGCCATAGCAAGAGTAATGAAGATACAGAATGTGTCCATTGGGATGGAAATAAAAGGATAATTCTATTTTTGGAAATATTTCTCGAATAAGCAGAGCAGGCTAAATAGGTGGAAGAGATCTGTGGTTTTTTTTTAATTAATAAAAAAAATTAAAAAAATAAATGAAAGACAAAAAAAAGGATGAATCCAGCCCCAGTATGATGATCAGTACTTTCTTTTGCAAGGTCATTGCAATTTGAAATCTAATAAGTATTGGTATTTAAAAGCAGTAATAAATCAGCAGGCAGAATTTTCTACATTAAATGGAAGAACAATACAGTTGTAGTAGGAAATATTCTAAATTGTGAATATAATTCTAATTTCAGTGCTCTGGAGTTCATTTCTAGATCCAAGCTGATTGTATCATGAGACAAGAAAATATGGGTAGTTACCAACATGTGGATAGCTATTCTAAAGGGAACAGAGTAAATATTTTAGGCATTTTGCCAGATCATTTGTCATCTAAAGCCTATTTTGCTTTGATTTTATTTTTCTGACTTTGTAATGTAAGTGTGGACAAAAGGAATGTAGAATAAAGAAGTTTAGGATGAGATAGAGCCATGCTTCAATCTGCTGGTAATGCAGGCCTTCTAGTTTCAAAGTATTTATCTGGCAGATCTCTGTACATGTTTGTAGTTGAATATTGTATGGTGGTTTTATTTTTTTTGTGTGGTAGGTGCCACAGCTAAGAGTTCCAGGCGCACCTACAGCATTACTTGCTGTAATTCCACTGGCCTATGGCGCAGGAGGTTTCCGTGGTTAGTTGTTCAGTTGATTGATAGTCAGATTTTGTTGCATTTTAAACATACATAACATTTTGTTCCACATAAGACTAACATCATAATGTGAGGAAGCCCTAATTCAGGCAGTCTAAAGGTTGCTCCTTTCCTTTTTAGGAGAACTAGTCCATGCTTTATCAAGATTCAAATCCTGTTTGAGATCATAAATTAAAATGAAAGTACTAATTATTTTGTCCTTGACATTTTTGTGTGCAAAAGGTTGTTCCTGAATGTCTTCGTAAAATATGCAGTCTGTTCTAGTAAAGGCTAACAGAAAAGTAGCAGAAGTGTGACAAATCTATAGACAAGCCAGAAATATATTGGCAAAGCAATGTGGCAAAGCTTGTGCAAGAGCCACCTGCTTATTTCTTACCTTTCAGTCTTTTGAGTTTTCCAAATTTAATACCAACCTACAATTCCAGGAGGACAATGGTTCCCTAATTTTTCTCTGACTTGTAGTTTGCAGGCTTCTCTTTACTCTGAATCCATTGAGGGCCTATCTCTCTGTTGGAGAAATAACAACTTTGGGTGTAATTAAGTATTTTTTGTTTGTCTGTGTTTTAAATACATTTGTTCTGGCTAATTATTTATGCAGGTGTTGACACTGATTCAAAGCAGTGCATTTTATTGCATGCTTTGTGTCAGGCTTTCTAGTCATCTGTTCCTTTGTTCCCTTTGATATGGCAAAAGCAGTTATGAGCAAAATAGACTGATGAAAGTGGGAATTTAATGTTTCATTTACTCTTTTTTTGGTTTGCTGTCACAGAAAGTCAGTGTTCTGGCAGAGGAGCCCATAAGAATAAAAGTAACTTCATGTGCTCCTGTATTTCTCCATTCTTGAGTTTTTAAGCATCATTTCCTTATCATTTTCAAAAATTCACAGTTTTTATTTTAATTTTATTAAATGTATGTTTGGTCATGGAATTCCAGGAAGTATTTATAGAGGATGCTTGAAACTTGAACAAGTTAAAAAAAAAATAATTCTGGAGTTTCTCTTAGTCAAATGCAGAATGTTGGGATAATGAGTTAGTTACAACCAAGAGATATTGATCCTACTTGATGAGCTCGTTAAGCAGCAGATTATTTGAGCAGGGAGAGAAAATTATATGGATTTGGTAGACTTGCAAAGCAGACTTTAAGGTTGGAAAGGAGGGATGCTTTACCTTCAGCCGTACTTAGGGAGGGATGCTTTACCTTCAGCCATATTTAGGAAGGAGAGTGGGTTTTGCAAACCTAAATATAGTAAGAAAGCTTCAGGACTGGCTTGTAACCCAAGAATCCTAGTGTAGCCTGCACAATGGAAAAGCGATTTTGGTCCCATGTTGTATTTCCAACCAACTGCAAATCTTTTCTTTACACTAGTAAAGTGGGTGCATATATGAAATTTCAGTGTCTGAGTGTAAATTGACTTCATTGTCCTTTCATTGTCAGAAATAAACCTTGAGTTAAAGAAGCTGACAACGAGGACATATGAGAGCTATTCTCCTGAAACAAGCACATGGACATTTGGATGATGGTGTCCTTCAAATAAGAGATTCAGGAGAGGTTTGGGGTGCATTTGAATGTGTGTTCAAGTATTTGGACTCAGAGACAGTATTAAAACTGGACCTAGCAAATAAAATGCTACAGAAAACCAGGCAGTTCAGCATGTCTGTGAATATCCATCATAATGGTATGGAAGATATGAGTTGTTGGCAGATTAATCCCCAATACCTATTAGGCAGGGGAACAGTGTTTTCTAGGATATTTATCTCCTGATTCTGAGGATGCAAATATGCGTAAATGCCTATTGCTCATTAGTGGCTCTGTTCCAGTGTATGTCAGATCATCAGTTGGATGAAAAATGATAAAACCAGGAGGGTCTAAAAAATCTGTAGTCTTTAAGGCTGTAATTGGAGTAGATGTCCCATGATGAAACTGTAATTATAATATGTATTTTAGCATTTAGAGAGAACTTATGGAAGATTTGGATAAGAAGCAATAGTAGTATGCTGGAGAATTTCTAAGACAGCTTTTTTGAAGGTGAGCAATAGCCTGGGGCTGTTCAGCCTGGAGAAGAGAAGGCTGTGTGGAGCCCTCATAGCAGCCTTCCAGTATCTGAAGGGAGCCTATAGGGATGCTGGGGAGTGACTCTTCATGAGGGACTGTAGTGAGAGGACAAGGGGTAATGGGTTCAAACTTCAACAGGGGAAGTTTAGATTGGATATGAGGAAGAAATTCTTTCCTGTAAGGGTGGTGAGGCATTGGAATGGGTTGCCCAGGAAAGTTGTGAATGCTCCATCGCTGGTGGTGTTCGAGGCCGGGTTGGACATAGGCTTGGATGGCATGGTTTAGTGTGAGGTGTCCCTGCCCATGGCAGGAGGGTTGGAATGAGATGATCTTAAGATCCTTTCCAACCCTAACTGTTCTATGGTTCTACGATTTTCCCAGAATAGGAAAGAGATGGGACTATATCATTACCGATTCTTTCTCTTGCAAACTGTGGTTTTCAATAGTTCTAAAACTTTTCTGCTCTGTGCCCTGCAATAGGTGTTTTTTTCGTATTCCTCCTACATATTTATCTTGTAAGTAAAAGTAATAATGAAAAGCATATATGGCATATGTGGATAAATAACATTTTTTTAACTCTTGAGAGCTGTTTTTCCTCTTTGTCTCTTTAGGCTAACATTTCGTAAAGTAGTGCTTGTGCTACTTTGCTTGTTTTTAATGTAAACAATTGAGATTGAGTATTTTGCAGCTGAATGCTGCAGGAACACATCTGTAGGTAAAGATTTCAGGTTAAAGATACAGTACCAAGTTTAGCAAGTGCATAGTGCTGACTCATTTTTTTGAAATGTTTGTATAATCTTACGTAAAATACTTGCATTCTTCTCTCCTTACAATGCAAATCTGTTTCTTTGTGCTAAACACTGTAGCACTAGCCATATGACCCCTCTATTTTATCTGTAACTCAGTGTCTTGTTATGATAAAGAAAAGAATTGTGAAACCATGGTTCATCATCTTTAATATTAGAAAATCCAGCTGATTCTGTGAATAGATGTTTTGATTAATACTTCTTTCACTTGCATTGTAAAAATATATTTTTGTCTCTCCTGGTCCGCTTCTCGTAGCTTCTTTTGGTCTTTCTGTAGACTTTCTCCCCCAGTATTTATTTCCTATATTATAATTAAAATTAATTAAAATACTATTTCTCAGAAAAATATTTTAATTGTGCCTTTAAGTAAAAAATAATTGTAATTTCTGTAAGGCAAAAGGCATATGAATAGGAAGAAGTTTGCCAGGATTTTTGGTTAATCACATCATGGTTTTAAAATTTTCTTGACTTGCAGTGGAATCTTGAAGGAGCACTGTATGTCTGAAAGGTTTCCTGGGAATAAGGAAAGAAAAAGAGATAAGGGGAAAAAAACAGAAGCAAGACAAATGAGGAGAAAATTGTTTATCACTTCTTTTCACTGTCCGTATTTTTGTTATCTTTTTAACGACTTATCCCAATTAAAACAATTTTTGAACCAACTAACAATGAGGGAGCAGAGAATAAAGGCAGAATTTGCACCACAATGAGGTGATGTTGCGTTTTACCATTTTGCAAGCATAGCATTCAGAATCCTATCCTATTCTATTGCACTTTCTATCCTCAGAGGAATGGAAGTTGTGTAGTGTCTAAAAATATCATGTAACCTGACAGAATAAGATACGAAGGATATGGCACAGCAGGGATATAATGAGCCATTTTTTGTCCATCACCAGAAACTTCCTGCAAGGAATGTCCATAGCAGTAGTTTAAAATTCTTATATTTAGTCTCCTATTTTTCCTATATTCTTTTAGAAGTTTGTTTTAGTATAAGCATATTTGCTGAAGGTCAAGGGCAAAATACTGATGCAAGATGTGTTTTTGTAGTTTTCAATAATTTTAAAAATATACAATTTTTATCAAATGATACTATCTAATCCCATTAAATAAATAGATGCATGCGCAAATTGAATTTTATGTTGATCTCAATGGGTCCCCAGAGATACACTTTTGTGCAAAATGTAGTATACTGTTTTGCTATTTGTAGAATAAGTGTTTGGCTGCCTGTTCAAATGTTTCCTGCGTCACCATCTTTCAATACGGTTTCAATAGGAAAAGTAGCATTTTTAATATCATGACTAATGCTTATTGTCAGAGCTAAGCACCATGAACAACAGTATTCAAGTGCCTCACTAATGCGTGTGACTTGAGGCAATATGCTAACCCCAGAAATAACCTAGAATTCTTTTATAGTAGCAGAAACTATTGCCTTGAATTCTTGTAGCTGTTTCAAAAGAAGGAAAGTGCTTCAGCTTCTAAACCCCTGATAATCTGTAGGAAAAGAATATCCATAAACAAACACTTCTTACTTCTGGAGTGCTATCACTCTTGTGTCCTTCTACCCATGATATCACTAATCAGTATGGGAGAGTACCTTTCAAAAGCCCCAATGTTTGTCACCAAAGAGGAATGTTCTGTTATAAGACTTAATGGAATCTTGCAAAAAAATAAAAAATGATTAAATATACAAGGATGCATATGGGACTGTAACCAATGAAAGGCTGCTCGAGCTGTCTGCAGGAAATAGAATTCTGCTACTATTGCCTTTGTATTCAATACAAAGCTTCTCAGCGCGACTGATCAGATTTGCAAATCTTTACCCTCCTGACTTGTGTGGGCAACTGCCATTGTGTATTGTACATGTGTGCATGAGACATGCAGAACCTCAGAGGGTCTGTCTCTAAGCCAGTAAAAGCAACCAATTTTGTCCTTGAATAAAGTAATGTGTCATAAAGATAGGAAACAACATATAGTGACAAAACAAATGAGGATCATTGTAAGAATTGGTTTTAATATTTTGATCAGTGTGATGAAAGGACCAGATTAAAAAGCAGGTGTTGTCACTATACTGGTGTATAAATCCAAGATATTCCCACACCTCCAGTGCTCTCTCTCCACCTCAAAATTACTGAATGATAACAAGCCATAGGTAAGAACTTCTTAATATCTACGACTTTCCTTGTTTACCTCTTTTCCAAGCACAGTTGCGACAGAAATCTCAAATATCATTAATGATGTGAAGAAGAGAGCATATCACAGGATAAGGAGTAAGGACATGTTAAAATTACTGAACAGAAAACTTAAATCAGGCTAAAGGAATATTTCTTCATTCAGCACAGAAATTCTACAGTGTAGTTATTGCCATAGAATTTTTTTTAGATGCCATGAAGTATTGCTGAGTTCAGAAAATAATTCATAATAGTAATTCTAATTTCATAAAAATAATTCTAATTCGTAACACCAAAACATTAAGGGACCTGGCCAATAAGCATAAATTAACATTGGAATTATTAGCTAAAACAGTGTAATGGAAGTCACTCAAAGAGAGTAATAAAGCATTTGGAGAAGAAAAAAATATGAGCAATGACCACTGACATGAGCTTCAAATTCTTTTGATACAGACTGATTCGAGAGGGTAAACTGTCAATAGGGAAATTTGTATGAGTGAGAGATAATCGTGAATGGTATTGCTTCAAAAAATACTCTTATTTCTAGAGTTTACATGGGACAGCAAAATGACAGCATGCACACAGTGTAGCTTGACAGGTAAAAGGTCATTCGATATCTGACCTCATGCACAATTAATAGGTTTGCTTATTTAGGTCACAGCCCTACTTTCTACAGTGCCAAAAAAATGGGCTGTAAAGTTTTGTATCTGATTTTGTAAATGCCAGTGTTTAGGCCAATGGAAAGAAAAATTTAGGCAAAAACACCCCTACAATCATTTATGCCCTAAAAGGTCATGGCCCTTTCATTTGTGCCCTTTCATCTAGAGTGGGCACAAATCCTGTAATGTGTTTCAGGAACTATTCATTAATGTTGCAATGCATTTGGTAACAATTGTGATCTTTAGGGCAGATTTGAAATTACAGATGATGAGTTTATTGCTGGGCACTAGTTGACTGAAAGTTGACTAATTTTACCATTATTTCTATATGTGCCTTTCATCATTTTGAACAATGAGTATGCATGGCATCCTGGAGACATCAGTAAGAAGATCTTACAATAAATAGCTTTCTGCTTGTTGTCATTGACGTGACACAATACAAAACAATGGTAAACACATTGAGGATTAATTCTCCTATTTGTAATGACAGACTCCCTGTATCTCAGTGCAGGAGAGCTGAGATTGCATGCCACTGTCCCAGAGAGGTGGGTTAAACACCACATTTCTATTTCCCTAGACCTAGAGATTTTTGAGGTAGTTTCCTGTTTGAATTGTCCTATCATGAAGGCATGGTTCTCTGCGCTAAAGAAATTAAAAATTTGTGTATATAACTAGAAGTTGTGAAAGTGATCGAGAAGCTGAAATTAGAAGAAAATAATCAAAACCTGATATTAGAAAAATTGTATTTATATAAGATGGGAAGGTACAACCCTGAACAATTGTTATTGCATGTGACGTGAAAAAGTGATCATCCAGCTTATTTTAACACAAATCTTAGAAGGCCTTTTGGGCCATGAGACATTTTTAAGAATAGCCCCCAATAGGTTTTTCTACTGACTGGGCAAACCAGATATATCAGATGAGGTTAAAAGAAAAATCGCCTCTAACCACTGAATAAAAAGACCTATTTTATGCATCTGAAGACTGGCTTATTCTCAAGTTATTGGCATATGTTGCTGCTGTCATACCTTAACAAGTTAGTGTGTTAGCTGCCATGAAGTAACTCAGTTCACTCTTAGCTTGTCATGAAATGTGAGATAAAGTGCCGTTTGAACTGCTTTCACAGAGCAAAAATCACAGGGGCAGAGAGTGTGATGACGGGAATGAGTGTCAACACGAGTGAGTGATGATGTTTAAGCAAGGAGAAGCAGAGAAAATTCGGGCTTTTATCTCTGTTCCCAACATTTTTCAAATATTTAATCCAATTATTTCTTGCAGTAAAATGATATTCTTCAGAATTAGGAACTGGATGTTGATTTGAAACTTTTTGGACATTGCTCTCTTTGTGCAGGCAGGTGCTTTGTTATGAGATAAAGGCTTCTATACTGTCTCTGACTGTGTCTTAAAAGAAAAAAATCATTTGTGACAAGAAATCTCTTTACGTTCCTAATCCAAGCAGGAAGGCTGTGAGTCCTTGTCTGCCGTAACAACCAGAGAAATGAAGGCAGATACTTCACACTGGCATCCCTTTTCACCGAATCTCTTTAGATGTCAGTTCTGCTCAGTGTATTAAGTACTTCATGTGTAACCCTCAATAACCATATGAAAAATGTAGCTGAGTCTTGGAATTCTAATACTGAGCCTAAATTATTAAAATTATGTTTATATTAATAAATATATGAAAGTGTTTTTAAAATAGAGATCATGGGGAGTAACTTAATCCAACACAGCAATATAGAGGATCTACTGAGAGAATGCATTCTTGTGTTCACAGTTTTTTTCATCTTTCAGTGTTTCTCCAACTAACCAATATTTTAACTTTGGATCTGGCAGGATGTTTAAGTAGGAGAAATTAGAAAATACCAGGAGTATACATATCTGTGGTTTACTGTGGTGTCAGTAGTGCTGCACAGAGTGCAGTAATGTTGGCTGTAATGCTGACCATTTGGAAGTGCTGGAGGACCTGTGTAATGCTTGTCTATTTGGCCAGGTGCATAAGCATTCTATTGATTGCTGAATTTCTCAGCTGGTGAAAAGTCTCCTTTCTGATGTATTGTGGCTTGAAATTATAATGACTTCTTTTCAAACTCCCCAAACTTTAATTGTTTTTCTTTTTTTGGTGTTCGATTTGGAAAATGTGACATCAGTGGTCTGCTGAGTATATCATATAGTCTAGATACCTTGTGGTTGTGTTATTTTTTCCTGTTTTCACAGCCTCTTGTGGGCAAAAAGCTATGAGAGTAGCCAGTTGTCACATCTATTGAGTTTTTCAGGTTTTCATGTGGTGTTGATGGTTCAACTGCATAGTTTTATTGCACAGCTCACTGAGTTATTCTGTCCTTTTTACAAGATCTGTGTGTTTGTTTTGCTGTACCTTATCTAGAAAATGTCTGAAGCCCTGGACTTCTAAATCAAGAAATGTCATGAGTACTTGAACTAATGAAGTCTTGGTTTGTGTCTTGAGGTCGCTCAATGCTGATGCTAAAGAAAATGAAAATGTTGCTGTTGTTCCTGGTGAACTTTACTAAGAGTGCTCTGTCTTGTAGCTTGCTTGCTACATAATAATGCGTGAACTTCTGCTGCGGTCTTTTTGCCAGTTAGAGCATTTATACAGGCTTGATCCTCTATTTTGTTGCTTGTTCATGCAATGGAAGTGAAAGAAGTTTAATTATTTTTGAGATCTCTAGAAAAATACCAAATATGGTTCATTCACTGCAGTCAATATTTGTAAGGGTGGACAGACACACAGATTGTGTAAAACTTGGTATATGTGAATAGAGGCTATAGTGTGCTGTTGATTTATAAACAGATGAAAAGTTAGGAATTCAAGATATTCTTAATTTCAGTAGAATAAGTAATTTCTGTAGTCAGTTCAGAAAATCCCCATAGTGGATTATTTAGGATTTTTTGTTCAGATCAAAGGATATTTCAACTGTATTTCTCCCCTGGCGAGTTGTGATCTCATCATAACTCAGAGCATTCATGGCAGAACTTTAAGATTTTGAAATAATATTTTTAGCCTCGGATCAGAGTGTGACCCAAATGCTTAACTTAAAATTTAAATTCATTAGATTTACTTAATTTTTTGTTTAAAAAGATTTTAAAATGTTTTGCATTTAAGTTGAAACATTTGCCTTTTTTTTTTTTTTTTTTCTTTTGAATAGAATGCTACCTGTGATTTTTTTTTTTAGGTCAGTTAATGACTTCAAGAATAAAATGAGGCAGTATGTTTACTTCATTTCAGCTTTGCACAAGTGTGTGTTAGAAAATAGCGAAAGTTCATTCTAGAAATAAGCATATTATGAAATTTCATATCATTACATATCTTAATGTCCTATCACAAAAATATTTTGTGCACCCTACTGTTGCTCAGGAAAAAATACTTCTAGAAAGGGAAAACAATATTAAGAATCAAGACAGTATTGAAAATTCATTCTCTGGGTGATATGTTCGTACTGAAATAATAGGATAAGATCTAAACAGATGTATTGTGTTACTGTAACAAATTTAATGGTTTGTCTTTGGAATTATCCCCTAGCTTTACCAGCAGTAATCAGAGTGCCACTGGGGTCCCATTTAACAGTTGTAATGTTGGTTGCCAACCCTTGCTGAGAGCAACATGAGATGATGCTCTGGTAAAAAAAACTTAATCCTAATCTTCAAAGTACTTTTTAGATCCTCTCTGATAAGTAGTTGACCTAACTTCAGGATGGATATTCTGCTTTTATTTTGCTTTTTAAAAGCATTTTACTGAAAAACACAGTAAGTTGGCTTGTCTACTTGAAATGTGATTTTAAATCCACTATATCTAGACAAATAGCAAACAGTTTGAATGGCCATTCCCAACAGGATAAAGGAAAATAATAATAATAATAAAAAACCCCTCCAAAACTGATGAGAAAAGCTGAGAAAAACTGTGAAGTGATTCTCAATAATTATTCATGTACATGCTTATAGATAGCAGTAATCTGTGGTTAGTGTGAAATATATATTTAATGTTTGTTGAAGGAGAGGAAAAGTGATATCCGTTTATTTTGTAGTTATTTCAGTATGCCTTGAGGTAAGAATGTGCTTGAGAATAGGTAGAGCAAAGCAGATGTATAGTAATTTATTATGCAAGGATAACTTAGCTATTTGCCAAAGCTCTGTTTTTAAAATCTATCCTGCTTCTCAAAATTTGCCTTGTTATTTTTGCTGGTTTTTCAAATAGATTTGGGCAGCCATGCTTTGGTTCTCAATTAAACAGACAATTTCTTTAGGCATTTTTTTGCTGCTTCACTGAAGTAAGGAAAATGCTTTCTATCAATTTATTACATTCACTGGCAGTTTCATTACTCTGATTATTCAAAATTCATAGAGTAAGAATAGCAGCATGGAAGCAATCCAAAATATTTGTGGTTAATGATGTTTCAAAGAATCATGTTCTGAATTATCTGATAAAAGTAGCACTTCTTTATCAGATTTGTTGATGTCATTTTTTGATGGGCTGGAGGCATTGAGTGGAATTGCTAAAGGAAAACAGTAGGTGTTTGCTTCTAGAAAGAAGTTGCTTACATTGTAGTTTTGGTATGATACAGTTTTCGGCTTTACCCTCTGAACCTTGATTAATTCCAATTCTGTGTTGCAGCTTGTAGTTAGTTTCTCAGAACTGAAACTCTTGTAGCTGCCATATGAAAGTTTTATGTAATATAAAAATGTTTTGTCCTGCTTAGATTGTTTTGAGGGATGGAAAAGAAAGCCCTGGTTGCTCTGGTTTCCAGGACCTCATATGTTGCTTAAGTCCCACTGAGTCACAAGTCAGTCATTTCACAAAATAGAAGAAAATGCATTTATTTCATATACTCATCTCAGTGCTTTTTCTGTGGATTCTTTATAGAACATCTGTTTGTTTTTTCCTATTTAAATTCATCTTGTTTTCCTGTCTTTCATTTCCTAGTTTGCATTAATATTTAGTGTGTGATTGAATCGGATTTAAAATTCCACAGTGTGAGGGATTGAATGAAGCTGAGTTTCATAATTTGAACATAGTTAAACCATTCTTACATTTCTAGATAATCTTTATTGCCATTGCTATGTAGAAGATTTAAATCTGAGTCCATCTTTTTCTCATAAAGTAATGCATATGCAAAGACAGTATATTTCAGATGTGCTCATAAGAAAAAACTTTATTTTCTACTTACTGTATTAGAACTGTAGTGGTTTAAGCCTCTAACCCCCCCCCCCAGTTTTCTCACTCCCTCACTCCCTCCCCTTTCTTTCTTCCCCCAGTCCCGGGGGGAATGGGGAGGAGAATCAAAAGAATGCAACTTCCACAGGTTGAGATAAGAACAGTTTAGTAACTAAGGTATAACACAAATCACTGCTGCTACCACCAGTAATAATACAAGAGAAATACAAGGAAAAAGAATACAACTGCTCACCAAGACCAACCCAGCCAGCGCATCCCCCAGCTGCAAACCCCCCAGTGCACCATCACATACTTCCGGGTCCCTGCTCTCCGTTTTCACATCCTGGACATGACGTGCTGTGGTATGGAATAACCTCTTTGGTCAGTTTGGGTCAGGTGTCCTGTCTCTGCTTCCTCCCGGCTCCCCCTCCTCCCTGGCAGAGCATGAGACTCAGAAAGTCCTTGGCCAGACCAAAACATTACCAAGCAGTAACTGAAAACACTGGTGTTATCAGCACTGTTCCCAGGCACGAAATTAAAAACACAGTGCTGCACCAGCTACCAAGAAGGAGAAAAATGACTGCTACTGCTGAACCCATGACAAAACCAAACTGATAATGTTTTAGACTGTAGATTTTAATTATTTTATTTCTAAAGTATTCAGAAGTTGATAATTTTTAGTGTACTGTATATAGCTTGAAACTGGTGTGTCTGCTCCTTCCTCTCTGCAGGTGATAAAGCTTTTGATCACAGTTTTCTGCTTTTGTACTGGGAAATTTCTTCAGCAATGTAGGTGGAAAGCCAGTGTTACGATTTAAATGTCTCCTGAGATCTGTTTTTACCACAACACATGAAGGAATTAGTTGTCTAAATAGCAATCGGCTAAAGACACTTCACATATTTGAAAACCACAACATTTTATTCTGTAACCAGAAAAATTGTTTCAGGGAGCTATTGAGGAGCCATTGGAAACTTTTGGACTATGTTAGCTTTTAATGTCTGAAGGCTGCTTCAGAGGTTTTGAGTGGTACTGTACACACGTAAAATACCAGCCTTCAAAATTTTTGAGAAAGCTTTGCTTTGTTAACTGGTTGACGTTCACTATGTAGAATGGATTTAAACAATCTGCTGAATTCCTAATATGAAGACTGGCTTTACTCTTTCTTTTTCTGTATTTTAACAAAGTTGCAAGCTGGTATAATGCTGTCTGACTGTAGGCAACAGCAATAAATCTGGCCCAAAAGTTAGTTTTGTACTAACACACCTAAGAGGAGAGCCAGAGGTGGAAGACAGGTTTTGCACAGTGCTGAAGAGCTTATCTCCAGCCTTCTCTCTAGGCTTACCATTCTGTTTTTTGAAGTTCTCTGGGGGAATCTATTTGGGCTACTGTCTCCAGGTAGAACAAGTAGAACATCTCTGAAGAGATGCTGAATGAACGTCAAATATGACAAATTAGTGCCACCCCAAGGAGTACCAGCAGAAAGATTATCTTTCTGCTTGCAGAAGACTTGCGGATTTACATCTTGCTATATTTTATCTTAAACTGAAAATTTAAAAACATTTGGACTGGCTGGCAAACAATCCATGTTTGTGAGTGTGATTCTTAATCAAGCCTAGTTTTTATACCATATTTAGTCCACCTTTGGAAAATTAACTGCAATATGAAGGGCACCTTAGAAAGAATCTGTTTTAGGATTTTATTGGAAAAATACTCTAAAGATTACAACTGCCCAGGCATCCGGAATGGTGATCGCATGCAAATACATTTTATGATTTTTAGCTCAGCTTTGTCAGCTGAAACTGCTGACTATACCTATTTATTCACTGAATGTATTAGGAAAACTGACAGGCTATTAAATGGAGAAATGGCGATGAAAACAAGAGACCTAGATACTAACTATACTTTCTTAATCAAGATTATTGAAATTCTTCACCTAAATAGAATCTAGAATTTTTTAGTAATGATCATATTGTGTTTGTCAAGATGTTTCGCAGAGCCCTTGCTAACCATTCCATCTCGCCTTGGAGAGGACTAGAAGAACCACAAAAACATCACAATCAACAGAGGTTAATCAATTTTATTTCCTCATCTCTTTTTAGCTGCTAATTAAAATGAACTTTCTGTAGTTCAACAGAGAACTTTCATGCACAAAGGACATTGCATTGTTTTGATAAGCTTATTGAAAGAAAAATGAGCTTTGGAATTAATAGTAACTAAGAAAAGGGAATGATAAGTTAAAATCCTGTGAGGTATTTCATAAACAAAATTCTGAGTGCATCACTGAAGTTCTGCATCTACACTCATCTTTTTTTATTCTTCATCTAAACCAAACAGCCTTAATTATTTTCACTTCAGCTGTGTGTGGAAGGTTAGTGGTGATTCATGGGCAGCAGTAAGCAGTGCTTTTCATGAAGCACATCTGTTTCCAGTCAAATGAGCTCAAAACAGTTTACAGCAAGTAACATGTATCACAGAACACTTCTTATTATTTTGCTTGTAAAGTGAATGGTTATATTCACTAAGGGGGAAAAATGCTGTTTATTTCTGAAAAGAATAACCTTCCCATTTTAGGTGTGATGAGAACAATCATATTTCCTCTGAATAGAATAGATGCTGATTTATTAAGAAAAATGAGTTATGTGAATTTGGATTAATTGTGAAAAAGTGACTAAAGAGCTTATCCAGAAATAGGATAGTTGCATGTCTTTGAAACTCAGATCTAATCCAAGCAACTAGAACATGAAAAAGCTGTTGCAAAAAGTTTTTGAACTGGGCTTTGTTTACACATCAACACTTTTTATCTTCAACACTTTTAGAGGCAAAATTTCTGTTAAAATCTTGGCTGCTTGGCAGTAGGAGCAAGCTTAAAATGTAATTGACAAATCACAGAACAGAACACGGTTTTGTTCCTTCCTAGAAATTGTTATTTTCTTTTCTGTCACTTAAATATTATTTTGCAGAGAATCAATTTAGAAACTGTTTTTAGAGAATTTACATATTCTGCTAATTTGCAGGAGAAAGAGACACTGAGGAGATGAGCCCATTTGATCATAAAAATCCGTACTTCCTTTATACCTTATGTATCAAGTATATATGAGCTTACTATATAGTTGAATTATAAAAATGAAGAAGAGTCAGAGCTTCATCCTGATGTCTAATATATCACCTGACATATATGAGATGTGTCCTCATGCAAAGTAAATTACATTCAGAGCTGGAATTTGTATGTGGTCACAAAATAAATTAGTAGATCACATATTCTGGATTGTCTTCAATGGCCTCTAACTCTTCTGCACCAGTCAGCACAAAATTTGACATTCAGCATTAACTGTCTCTGAAGTTAACTTTCATAATAATGTTTCCTCTGTTTTCTGTCAAAAAATGTTACAGAGGTAGGGGTATACAAAAACCCAGCCAAAGAAAGAATTCTGGCTGAGGTCAATAGTAGTACTGTTTTACATAAGAAAGTGTAATGATAGGATTTGGATGTTACTGACACCAGGCCTTTGAACTGATGGAAAGGTAAAATTTATAGTGCAGACCCAGTGCTTATGTAGTTTGTATGATAATTGAAACAAATGCTTAATAATAAAAACCTGTGGTGTCTTCCAGAGAAATATAATAATAAGCATTGCTTATGAAGTGAAGGACTGGAATATTGTACAGGGGAGAACTGGTAACCTTTAGGAGCGCAGTATGTGGGTGAAATTTGTGTTTAAAGACTGAGAAAATGTCTGTTTCCAGTTATGGGTTCTCACTGTGATGTGAAGACAAATCAAGGGAGCTGCCTGGCTGTCTTGGTTGGTCAAATGGCGACAGTGAGTCAGCAGTGTGATCTAGCTCTGACTAAGGCAAACATATCTTAAGTAATATCAAGGAAGCTATTTCCAGGACAAAAAAAGCGTATTGATGCATTTACAAAAGTCACTGCTAAACTTTGGAGTTCAGGGTGCAAAAATGAGCACATGAATGAAGGGCTTGTCCTCCATAAGGAGGAAGCATGGCATATCTAGTCTATGAGAAGAAACTTGAGAAGAGTTTGTACATGTAGTCTGTAGTGTACATTATGGATGCAGACATCAGCACAAAAGAGGGAAAAAACATTTAACATGAAAGTAAATGGTAATATAAGAAACTGAGTACAAACTAGCTGTAGAATAATTTAAGCTAGAAATTGGAAGGAGGCAAGCAAGCCTGGGACAGGATTTTTCCTTCATCACTGAGCTCAGTCTTGTCCTGTGCTATTACAAATGGTGTTCTAAAAATAAGCACATATTTGCCCCAACTTCCTAACTCCCCTAGAAAGTTTTCAGCATTAGAATGAATCAGATTCTGAAGCTGATGCCCACTGAACAAAGTGTGGGTGAAAGGCCAAGCTGTTTTAAAATGGACAGTGGGTCCACAAATAAGATTGCATGATGACAACACAGAGCTGCTGCATGAGCTGGTGATGTGTATGTGTTCTGTGCCACATCCTTATTTCTGTTGCTGCATTATATTTCTAGATGCTTATTGTTTTCCCTGGATAGGTTACTCTTTTAAGACTGTTTCTTAAAATTCCTGATTATCAACAGTGTCCATGTTCCTCCTTTGTGTTTATCCCTTTGCTTGGATGTGTCAACAGTGAATTAGCATTAAATGGTCTGAGAAAAGTGAGTAATATGGATTAATATTGTTCTCTAATCCTTTGAAACTACTTCCTTGAAAATACATCAAAGATGAGCTTGGTTCATAAATAAGTTTAGAAGATAAATACAGGAGGGGAAAGAATCTTTTTTAATCATCTTTGTAAAGGTTAGAAATAAATCCTTTATATGCAGTAATTGACCTACATATGTTTTTTCCCAGTTTGTTTCAGATCCTTGTGCCAGCAACCCCTGTCACCATGGTAACTGCAGCACTAGCAGTGATGGCTACCTCTGTCTCTGTAGTGAAGGCTATGAGGGAACAAACTGTGAACACTCAATCCACAGCCTTCCAGTCTCTGAACGGACAGAGCTGACATCACCGGAACACAGCAGAGTAGTCTCATCCACACTGGAACCTGACATTGTTCTTCCTCGTTCAAAAGCAACTGTGACGTTACCTACATGGCAGCCCAAAGCCGGACAAAAAGTTGTAGATCTGAAATGGGATGAAACAGAGGTGAGAACATTCTGTATAAATAAAAATGCACAGGAAAGAACTTTTGTTATCATTGTTGGGTTGTCATTTGTGCATGACTTCACTGATGTCTACATGAGAGGACTGAAGATATGATACCTGCCCTGAGTTAATATGATAGTAAAATTAAATGCAAACATATTTGATACTTGTTAAAAGCAATAGGTTGAAGTTGGCCAACATGTTGTATTGGGTATTTTATTTAATTGGGATAATATTACTCTAGTCATTTGCATGACAACATATCTCCAAATATCAAATAAATCTTTTTTCTTTGTTTTTGTTTGGATCTACTTAGTACCAAACTAATGAGCTTGTTGCTGAAGAAATATAATTTCAGTAGGCAAAGAATTAAAATCTTTGTGATGTCTTTTTCTTAACAAAAAAATGCATTGTAAAGTAATTTCATTTAAGTTTATTCAGGAATAACTAGGCAAAACTTCTGTTGTATCTGTATATGAAGTGTTTCAAGAACTGTGATTCTTCTGAGGTGTTTGCCCACACCAGATAATGTGAAAGTGAACAAGCATGAGTTTAATCCTGGAAAAAGTATATTTTTTCATAATTCTTTGCTAGTCCGAATTTGATCATGTTTTTACTGAAACATTTATCTAAATCAAATTTTGAAAGTAAAATCAACCTATGTAAAATATTTGTTTTATATGTTACGACTCAGATTATATCTGAGGTACAAGTAATTATAGAGCTGTTTCCCATTTCAGTGGGACTTCTGGTGGGCAGTGTCTGGAGAACAGAGCTTTGTTTCTTGAGATTCCATTTCCCATACCTATTATTTTACAGTAGAACATATGTCAGGCACCAAATATGGAGTTTGGACAAAGCACTGAAGTAGAAACAATGATCTGCTTTTGTTGCTTAGTTTCAACTCAGGGCTGTCTCTGCATGGGTGCTCCATATGTCCTGATCAATTACGGGTATGCTCTTCTCTGTACTGGATTTTCCTCTTGTGTCTTTCTCAATCTGTGCTCTGGTATTGTGTAAGCAACATTTCTGCCTGGTTTGCATTTTAGGTAGATTCACTAAACATTTTGGCCAAGCAGATCGTTCACAAGTGGCTATTTTAATAGTTGAAACTCACCCTTCTGCATGTCTTCTGTTATCTGAGAAATACATTTAGGTTATCAATTGCAATTGCATTATTAACATAAACCTGAAAATTACTTGTTACCCTATTATGTAATTGCTTGTGTTGATATGTTTTTAATATATTGTGATGGGTTATTTTCACAGTCTTTCTAGTGTAGCATAATGACCTTCTGTTCTTTAGAATTCACAATGATACGCTTATCCAAAAGAAAGAGATTTCAGTTGCTAATTCGAGATTTTGTCTCTGATCTGTATTAAACTAAAGAGAGTTGATTTGCCTGAATGTCTGTATTTCAAAGCCTTTTTGGTGGAGGTTTCAAAACTAAAAAGTATTAAGCAGGAAAATACTACCTTTTCTCATAGCTTTTAAAGCTTTGCAGAGCTTAATCCTTTCTTGCACTCTTAAAAGGGAAAAAATTAAACAGCTAAGTTTTATATTACAAAAGATCTCTCTCTTTTGATCTTCCTTGAGATTTGGGGGTAACAATTAGGCTGCTGTTATTATTTTTTAAATTAATCTTCCAAGTCAGCCTGTTTCACATTATTCTATGCTGATTCTGCAAGTAAACTGATGTTCTTCATATTCTTTAACCTATCTGCTCAGAGAGAAATTTTGCAGAATCTCTCCAAATGAAAGCTTTCAGTATCTTGCAAGGATGAAGTTTCCACAGAAGCTTTTCCAGGAAGTTTTGGGAACTCAAAAACCGATCACCTGAGCAAAGTAAATAGAGAGAGGCATGATGTATGGTTTCAGTTGGAAGTTTTTTTCTGTATTCCTAAAATATTAGGGATATACTTGCCAGTGCTTTCTTGACTGAGTGTTCTCAGTAATACCTGCACCAGTAGACAACACAGAGATGTCTTTAGATAGTTTCATTTCTTGGAGATCACTTGCTATAAATGAGTTTTTTCCTGTTATGCAGATTAAGGGCTACAAACACAGATCACTGAGGGAAAAATATTGTCTGTTAGTTTCTTTAAGGAATTCGTCTTTGGAATTTATCTTTGTGCTCAGCTGTTGAAAGAGAACTTTTCTTCCTACTTGAGGTGACTAACTTGTTCCACTTGCAAGAGATATGACTAGCAATCCACATTTTCCCAGTTCAGTGATCTTTTGTCTTACAGTGTAGAAAAGATTTCTATTAGCCAATATTAGAAGAAAAAAACCCCATCTCATTAATCCTGCTCAACTAAGAGGACAAACAAAGGTTTCTGTGTACAAAATCAACTGTAAGAATAGCAGTAGTGTACTCTTATATAATACTTTCCCCTAATAGTTCTAAATTTTTTTTCAAAGGGAATCAGCAGTATTATTCACATTTTACAAATGGAGACGCTGAAGTACAGAGCAGCAAAGTGATTTACCAGGTGTACAGTCAGGAATTAGAATGCTGAGCATGTGAGTCCTAGTCTGACCTTTTGTTTATATTGCACTGCTACTACTCAGATTCAAGCTTTTAGAACTAGTGATTAAAGGCTATAATAAACTTGTAATTCCCCTTGCTATGGGGAAAACATTTGTTTCATGTTTTCTTAGTAAATTGTAAGTGTTTGCAAGGAGAATGGCTGGGTCTGATGGAAAATTCTGAAAAAGAGTGCTCCTGCTCTGCAGCAATGGCATGTACATAAGGAATAATTTGGCCTGAAACAGAGACCTTCGAATCTTTGTGTTATGTGTTGCTAAATGCTTACATGTTTTTGCCAAAGTATGGTATAGGTGCAGAAGAAGGCTGAACGGAATCATGGAGGAGAAATCCATTTGAGGTTGCTAAATACATAGAAATGCTATCCTTTGAAATGACAAAGATTCTCCTAAGCTGTCATGAAAATGAGTGGGGAGGTTGGAGGAAGTAGGCTTGCCTTTATGTTATTTTCTCAGCATTTCTTCTTATGATTACTGGTGGAGTTAAGTAAAGTACTGGAATATATATACTTTGGGTTTGACTTAGGACAGCTGCTCTAATTAACTGTGTATAAGATTTGTTTTGGAAGCTATTAGTTTTCATTTGCTTGTTAAAAAAGGTATCATACAAGCAAATAGGGAGACTGAGGAAAACTGATTTTGCTAGAATAATCTTATCTTTCTTCTAACATAAATCTGTAAATTAACTAAATCTCTCTTCTACAGTATTTGTGTATGCAACTTACTGTGCAAATGCCATTCTGATAGAAAACTTGTAAGCATCTCTGGATACCCTTTATCATATTTATTTTCAAGGCAAAACCCAAAATGTCTCTAAAAGCTCAATATTCTCAAAAAATCTTATGTGAAGTTCACACGAATCTTAGTTTAGTATGTTCCATTGTTAAAAGATGTTTAATGAATTGTTATAAATATTCGCTTTCTTAAAAATCAAAATTCTTGTATCCTCTTTAGGGACAGAATTATGCTATAGAAAATTTAGTGAGTGTAGTGAGTGCAATTATGTCAAGATACTGAAGCCCTGCTTGTCTGAATCTATTATGGTGGGTGCACTCGGGACTTTTGGTTGCTGTCTTTTATAAGTATCTGGATTCTTTAACTACTCCTTCAGGGGTCATCCTGTCTTGAAGTCTTTGAAAGTCTGAGAAAAAAACAAAACCAAAACCCCCAAATCAATGAAACAAAATCAACAAAACAAAAAACAAAGTACCAAACAATAAAAAAAATCCTGTACACAAACAAAACCCCAAACCAAACCCTGATGGCTTTACTGCCTTTAAGTGTTTTGGTGTAGAAGTATCGATGGCTGACTTGATGGGCTTTGGTTGAAGCTTATGTCCTAGCTTATTCTCCCATGACCTGAACTCAAACGCTGCGTGTAAAGATTTGACTACGTGGAGTTTTTGTTCAATGAACTTGTTTCCACAGTGTTTACCTTTATTATTTAGAACAGCTCTTTACACTCTGGAAGAAGAAAAAACTTTTATTTGTTCAGGGAAGTAATATTTATTGAATGACTGTGTTGAGGTTTAACCAAGGAGTAGGGAGCTGAGCCCCACACAGCCCTGTGCTCACTCCCTTGCCTAGTGGGATGAAACAGAGAATTGAAAGGGTACAATGGTGAAAACTCATGGGTTGAGTTAGACATTTTAATAATTTAAAAACAAAGAGAAAGAAAACAACAAAGCAAAACCCCAGGCAAAACAAAAGCTGATGCCCAGTCGGTCTTCGAGTAACAGCAGCCCTGGTCAACTTCCATTCTATTTTTATTGCTGCGAATGACATCATATGGAATGGGATGTCCCTTTGGTCAGCTGGGGTCACCTGTCTCACTGTGCTCCCCAAACTTGTGCTCCCCTAGCATACTTGCTGTCAAGGCAGTCAGAAGCAGAAAAGGCATTGATGCTGTGTTCAGTATCAGATACACTGGTACACTGTTCAGTAAAAGCTAAAGCATGCCCTGACTGTTTTATTAACAGTCATTATTAACACTGTTTTCATCACAAATCCAAAAAGTAGCACCATGGAAGCCACTGTGCAGAAATTAACTCTATCCCAGCCCAAACCAGTACAGACTGTTAGACTGTAGGAAGTTAACATTGATTTTGGTGGCCAGTTTCAGACAAGAAGGCATCTGGTTTATATGATCATCCAGGCTATCTGTCTGAAAAAGGATCATTGTTTAAGGTAACCTACTGTGCCTGCTGAAGCACCTACCTCTTGGTGTAATATTGAAATTGTTAACCTGTGACAGAAATACAGTTTCAATAGTGTCATCTAGAGGATTGCCAATGCTAGAATGCACTGGATGCTAATGGCAGTTGATTTCTGACTCCACAAAGTGTCTTTTGCTCAGATGAGCCAAGAAACACAGACTGCCAGCTATAGAATTCTCTGGGTGGATATGCAGCCTTTCTTAGATCACATTTCAGTGCTATAATAACTGGAAAGCTTTCTTCATTTGATACTGTTTTTGGATGCAGTCTGTCAGTCTTCCCTCGGTGTTCTTCAGAGAGGCACTACTCCTACTCTAAACACTTGATTTTCTCTCCCGTTGGTGAGATATGTTAGAAGTAAGCCTTTATTTTCTTTCTATTCTGGTTTTCTTTAAAATGTCCCATATGAAACACTGGAGGGCAGAAACAAATTCACTCACATGGAGGCTAAGCTGTATGACTCTAGATTTTCAGGAGAGGTAGCTTTTCCATGCTACAGGGCAAGGGAATTGGTTTTTTTTTTCTTGTAGGGTTTTGCTCTGTCTAAATGGCATTTCTGTGCCCGAATCAATCCTTGTTTATTGCTTGGTGTCTTGACTGCTAGAAGACGGTAATCGATCCCTCTTATGGTTCTGTTATATTGCTTTTTATTTTCCTACTTCTAAATTCTTTGCAGACAGATGTTCAAGATCTTATAGTCTCCTGTTTTTTTTCTTTCATGTAGTATTTTTCCTTTGCATAAGGAAAGCTGACAAGCATGTTTTATTTCTTAGAAAATAGGAGATACCTCTTGCTATCCTGAGAGAGCTGGAAAAGACAAATCCTGCAGGCCTTATCCTAATGGAAAGGTAGTTATATATACAGAAAAGGCAAAATTGCATGTTATGAAACTAGCTTTATTGAATTGAAAGTTAATAAGTAAATACCTCGAGGAAATTTTGGAAGAATTGGCATTTGCAAGAGTCTTTCATAATGCATTCTACTGAAAAAATGAAAAGTTATCTTTCTTAATGACCACGTCAATTTTCATGGGAGGCCACTCAGAACATAGCCTTGTTTTTCTCAATGAAATAGTTTTCATACTCTTCTATTAACATTAACAACGTTTTTTTTTGCATTGTACAGAATTAGTCTGCCTATGCTGATAACGCTTTGTAGAGCTACATATGTCTAGTCAGCTTTCCAAGAAACATACTATGAAATTTCATGTACAATAAAAATCTTCAGAGAACTACTTTCAGTAGTGAGAAGCTGTGTTTGTGTATCCTAGCATAAATATAGGCTTAGAGTCTGTATATTACTTTTCTTAGGCTCATTGAATTAAAGGCTAGTACACTTAATTTATCAAAGTAGTAAAAGCACTCATGTAAAAATATTGCCTCGGGATTTATGTATGTATTTCAGCACTTGTTGAATTGAGTGTCTATCTCATTTTTCTGGTTGTGGTATAGGGCATGAGAGTATCAGTACAATTCACACAGTTTTTTTCAAAGAAGTTGTAATGTGGAAGAACAGTCTGTTGCTCACTTCTTAGGTAACACCTGAGTTGTTTTGCAATCTCACCTGCACTACTGCTGTGGCCTGGTAAGGTAATCTGGTCAAGTCACTGCTGTTTTGTTAAGCTCCAGGGAGCTTATTCTTATGGAGATTTCACTCTCGCTTTTTTTAGAATCATAGAATCATAGAATGGTTTGGGTTGGAAAGGACCTCAAGACCATCTAGTTCCAACCCCCCTGCCATGGGCAGGGACATCTTCCACTAGACCAGGTTGCTGAAGGCCATAAGGGTCCAACCTGCCCATGAACACTTCCAGGTGTGGGTATCCACAGCTTCTCTGGGCAGCCTGTTCCAGTGCCCCACTACTCACAGTTTCTATGGGGGGTGCTCCATGAGGATAGGATAGAAATGGTCTTTATTTTGCCTTTTAAAAATTATTTAAGTATATTTTTCCAGTGAGTTCTGTTTTAAATATCACTTGCCAGTTCTGGCAGTTTGTGTGGTGTTTTTGGTTTGGTTTTTTTTTTTTTTTAATTTATTTCTATTATTTGTTAATTTCTAAATTTTTTTTTCTTTGGGAGTAAGACTTCCAGATTTTTTTCATCTTCTAAGTGTTCTTTCTTATTTTAATTCCATGGTGGTTTTTACCCTCCTTCTTCAATCTTTCAATTTTGCAGGGAGCTCTGTTCAGGCAGGAAAGAGACACACTTAAAATCCTTATTCTAATTTCCCATAGCTCTAGAAAAACTGTGTGCAATTTATTTCCTAATTCAGGTGTCAAAGCTGTAATTTTTGTCTCCCTGATATTTGTCTGAAATAAGACACTGCTAGAACCGTTTTTAGCTCCTTATGAGAGCTGCTGCTTGTTACTGTGATACATTGTTTTGTTTTGGTTTTTTTCTTTCCCCCTTGTGTTCCAGGGTAATAGATGCATGAAATTATAAAATTATACAAATATTTTAAAAGTGAGGTCTTTGGCCCTATAGGAATATAGATTCACAAAGAAAACGAAAGTTTAAATGTTAGCAGATAGGAAAGGAAGAGTGTTAGCCAAAATGATTGTGGATTCATTGTGCTTTGAATGTTAGCTTCATAATGCTGACTTCCAAAATTGAAAAATTTGTAATGGATATAATCTTTTTGCAAAATATATTTGAACAAATACAATAAAATTGCATCTCACTTAATTTTCAGAAGCTACAGGGGTATATTCTACGTGCCAGGGAATTTAACAATGAATCAAGTAATCTAGACATTTTTGGGAAATGTGAATGTGTCTTGCCTGAGTCAAAATCAGCTCTGAGTCTCCTAAAAACTACTACTTGCATCATGTTTTGGACTTCCGTTGTTCATGTTTTCACAGATGTTTCATAGTAAAGCTGAAATATGGGTTTGTATTTTATTAAATTTGCAAATTTATGATTTTCTTTGATTAATTCAGGGAGTGTGTCAGGTTGCATTTTTGCTTTGCCAGTGAGTATTCTAGAGGACTGAAAAAATAACATTGCAAAAACTGTCTAGCAATTTGAACTGATTTTTTTACAGTGTGATATCATAGAATCATAGAATAGTTATATTCATAGGCAAGCTGATGAAAATACCTGGAAACTACTTAATTAAAACTACTAGCAATTTAGGCGATAGACTCATTTATGCCACATGAAATATTACTTCTTTGAAATAAAGGTATCACTAGTAATGCTAATGGTTTTCAAGCTGCATTTATGAAATGCCTACTAAGCACCACAGATTTGGCAAATATATCCTTCCACTCTCAACTGTGTTCATAACTTTTACCTGGAAATAATAAAAATGGACAAGTGGGCCAGTATTTTTTTAATCTATGTTTGAAAAAAGATATATTTCAATATAGTAGAAAGTCAATATCAGTATTTGCTTCATAAGTCCTCCAAGATCACCTAAATTAATGATACAACAGTTCTTGGAAGTGGCAAATGTTAGAGCTTTATTTATTATTTTAAAAGACCAGAAGCCTATTAATTTACTAAACATGATCTCTTTTAAAGGAAGATGCTTTTAGAAGTTCACAATTATGTGTAGGATGTTTTTGTTAAAACAAAAAGCCAATGGATGTTTATGTGAATTCTGGGAATATTTGTTGATAGCATAAAAATTTTGGCATCTGTTTGGGTTTATCCTGATGATTTTTAAAAGAAGACTGCTGGACTCCTTGTGTTACTTTCTAAAAAATCTTTCATGGTTTCTTTGGCCAGATTTTCTAGTTTAGTGTTATTTAAAACTATTTTCATTTTCAGATAACCCCAGATGTAGCTTGTGGAAATGCCAGTTCCAATAACTCTGCTGGAGGCCGGCTTATCTCCTTTGAAGTTCCACAGAACACATCAATAAAGTAAGAATATTTTTTATATAAAATGAAATATAAAATTGCTTTTATTTTAATTTGCCTGTATATTATAGATAACGGTTTTTCAGATGGACGGGTTTGTGAAATGGCCAGAAGTATACGAAAACTTCAGACAGACTTCAGGCATCTAGCAGTGCCATTTCAGCTCTTTGCTTGACATAATTTTTCCCATGTATTTAATGTTTTAAAAGATGTAAGCATGTAAACTGTCTCTGGGCTATCAGAATGCATTAGAAATTAGGGCAGATGTGTTGAAAATGTCAGTTTGGGGAAGATGCAACATTTCATTTCCCCTTCATGCAGTGAACGCTTATTTTCCCCTTTAATCTTAAAAGGCACTTGCTGATAGAAAGTGTTATTATTGACTGTCTAAATGCATGTATTTTGTGCACTTGTATTTGATCTGGGTGTCATCATCAGCTGTGAAATCTTTGTGTGTGTCCTGCAAACACACTTCTCAAACACTCTAATTGATTCTATGTTATTCACTTTTCAAACTCACGCTTTTTTTATTGAATACTTGCTTTGTTATTTTAATTAACAGAACAGGATTTCCTGGAAAGATCTGATTCTGTCAGCTGGGATGAGACATTTTCTGATTGCAAATTTTATTTAAAATAAAAATCTGCCAACGTAGTTCTCTGGCTCACAGCTTTGCTGCAAATTTAGACTTACATTTTCCCCAAATAGCTTACTTTTATCATACTGTCATTTTATCTTTCAGAATCCCAGCTTTCAGTTAAAAAAGGCCATGCTCGCAGGAAAAAACAAACTGATGCAAGCAGACAAGCTGCAGACAGTTTGGAGCAGTAACTGTTAAACGTGGGAGCTGTCCTACTCTTCCCACATCATGCTCATTCATGAGTGTTAAGCCTAAGTCAGGAAGAGATCTCTAAGTGCGGATGCTCTGGTTGGGTGGAATCTGTAAACAGACAAGTGTCTTTTCATGAAATCAGGAATAAGCCTGTGTTTGTGGATGCTACAGCTGTGTTTAGGACCCTTGTTGGGGGGACCCCATCTTAAAGGGGGTTGCAGAGTACACAGTCATTTTTTTACACTATATATCTTTAGCAGTGATTCATATCTAGGTAGATTAGCGCAGGTCAGTATCTATCTTTAGTTCATTCTATTATTTTCTTTACAGGTCCAAGTAACATTGCTGGTTCAATTGCTACCTATGAAAGAAAAATAGTTTCAGTTTAATAATTTTATTTTGCTTTGACTGTCAGGCATGACCTAAACTGTAATACTGGCTGTTATCCTGTTCTTATAGTGAGATGGTCAGCTTTAGGAATAGTGATGGGGGTTGTTCTGCTGTTCTTAAATAGGACCCAAAATGCTGTCCAAAATTTTGCTTCTTATGACGTCCAGTTGGAATTTTTTTTCAGCTTGTATCAAACATGATTCCAAAATTTTGCATTTCTTGTTTTAGATGCAAATAAGAAGTGAGAAGAGAAAAACTGCCTTGTGTTTTTAGCAGGTTTGAAACAATTTCAGTACAGGAAACTTGTGGACCAGAACTTCATCTCTGGGTATTTCTAGGCCTGTTTTCACCAAGAGAGGATTATGAGTTTTCAGAAGTTGGATGCAGTTGCATTTGAATTTTTGGAGGATCATTCGAACATATTGGGTTTCTTTAGAGGAACTCAATGCCAGTGTTTAGGCACTTGCCAGAAACATGACAGGATTTTATTTCTTCTTTGTGGAGTTGAGTAAGGGAAAAAGTATCCTGAAAGAAACACTGACATAGATACAGTGCTCCCTAGTGGAGTCGATATATGCAGTCATGAATACCCACCCAATCTGTCTGTATTTAGGAACTACACGGTGTACTCAGTGACCTTGGGACCATTACATGACTCATTTGATTGACAAGGATAAGATGTTCTGAACCTTCAATCTGGTATGTCAAACATGAGGATTTCTACCAGGATCCATCTCCCTGTATTGAACGAATATTTAATGTACTTCAGTAAAAAAGAGGGCTGGATGTAGTTCAGCTGCAGAAAAAGATGTAGATACAGAACGGAGGAACTATTCAAAAAGGCATAAATAGAAAAACTGAGAAGGAATGCTTTTATGTAATGTTTATGTAAAACTCTTCATGGCCACTAAGATTATGCCCTTCAAGTATTAGAAATTGAGACTCTGTTATTAAATATTACTCTTGAAACATTTTTTATTTTTGCAGACATGATAAAAACCTTCAGGCCTTTTCTTGATTCCATGTGTGCTACATGTAAACTTTTCTACTTTGTGGATAATCTTTTGTTCTGCAGTGATGTACTTCCTAATAGCACCGATTTCCCTTAGTGTAAATATTCTTCTAATTTCTTTTGTCAGAATAAGGCAAGATGCTACTGCTTCTCTTATCCTGCTATGGAAGGTCACAACCACTGGATTTAAACAGTGTTCACTTATTGATGGCAGAAGTGTCACTCTTCTCCAGGCACTGGGTGGGCTTGTTCTTTCTGAAGAAATACTTGCATTAGGAAACAACTACTTTATTGGTGAGTAACATGCTAATGTTTTGTTTATCACCCTTATGTGACAGCTGGTAGTTTACCCAATATTTAGAGAAACAAAGGTAATTCCTTTAATTTAAGTGGTGCTAAAAGATCCAAATGTTGGGACCTTGGTTCATTCAAAGCACACAAGCGGTACACTAAATTTTTACAGAGGTGGCACAATTCAGTTTAAAACCTAGATGGTGATTTTTGACTGATACCTTTAGATAATGCAGGGTATTTTATATATTGTATTTTAAACGACCATAAAACTTTTAGTAAATGCTACAGTAAATAGCTCTGAATATTTCAGGGTTTCTTTCTCAGATATTGTGTCATGGGATACTTTGTAAAGAACCTTAAGTCTGTGCACAGTAAACTTGAAAAATTCTATTAAAATATAATAGAAAATCTGATCTAGCAGTGTTTACTGGCATTACTTTTTCTCTTGTAGGTTTTTTTTCTGAGTATGAAGTCTTAGAAATATATGTTTCATTGGGCAAATAAATGTTAAGTATCTTTGTGGAAGGGATGTAATGAAAATAGGCTGATATGTTATTTTTAGCTGCATGGGAAATAATACTGATTTAATACACTATTTATGCATAGACACAATAGACTTTCTGGGCAGATATATAGTTTATTACATGAATGACATCAAATCCAAAGTCATTGTGATAACAGTATTTATTGCAATCTGCTTGAATTCTGTATATCTTATAATGAAGAGTAAGCTGCCACAAATTGTTATTCCTCAACCTATCATGCTTATAAATGTAAAATTAAAAGCATCCTGGTGCAAAAACATTGGGCCAAATTCAAAGTGTATAGCTGATACAGAAAAGAACAACCCAACCCACAAATGCAGAAGTAACACCATACTCTCTCCTTTTTGAGCTGTCATGAAGCAAAGATATTGCTTGAAGGTTGTCGATATAATAATTCAATTATGATGCAGTAGTGTTTTCTTATATTTATTTATAAAATCATTTTCCAAGTTCCTTTGATTTTCTTTATTCTTTACTTCCTTCCAAGATAGCTACTTTTAGATATTTTTCTTTATTTTTTTTATTTAAATTATAAGAGTTTAAACTCCCTATTTTATGCATTTGCCTTGTGGTAGTTAATGTATGATAAAAGGAAGTAACAACTTGGTGAAGATAGGATAATTTCTAAGACTTATGCAGCCAGTGAAGTACCTAAAGGCAAAAATTGGTCTACAAACTCCCAGACGGAATGCTTAGGTTGCTCTGTGGAGGCTCCACTTGACTGTACATGACATGACATAAAGCAAAAGCTACTAATTTAGGTAACTCAATATTTTCTTACTCTTTCATAGCTTTTCTTGTCCTACGTGTCTCTCTGTAGCTGTCTTTCTCTCACTGAGATTTTTACTTTGAATTTACTATGTTCTAGGTAACATGAGGGGAAAATACATCCTTTCCTTGATGAATACAAACTAAGGTTTAGTTCATTAAAATTATACTAATGATCTTGCTTATTTCATGGAATTACAAATATTCTCAGATCCTCTAATTTTACTTCCATCTGGGGTTTTTTTTTGAGACTTTCTTTGGTCTTCTTAATTTCCTGATAGTGAGGCTCTCTGTAGAATTTTCCAGTTGTAGTGTAATTTATGTAAAGAACATGAATCATAAATGCATATGCATGGAGCAGCAGGGAGACTCCCATAATACAGTGATGCATTCATGAATAGGAACGTTTGAGTGCTTAGTAAAGATGAGTGCAGATACTAGTGCATTTGAATTTTTAGAAATCCTATTTATTTTAGCAAATGGTTGGATTATCTGTAGTGCTTTTCATAGAAGATGAATATGAAATGTTCCCTCTGCATATCTTTTACTCTTGCAGCACTGCAACTCTGTACTATGATATAAAAAAGTAATGAGATAACAATTTTCTGGAGTAAATTATTCTATGTGGCCTTAATTTAGTTATAGCTTTTCCCAGAATAATTTACTTATATTAATACACTTGAGTAGAAGGGTGAAATACTACAGGAATAAGGAAACTGGCAGTTTCAGCACTTCCTGTATAATTCTTGATATACACGTCAAACAGATTCTAAGGTACAATGAGTCACATTTGATGATTGGACATAAAAGAGCAATAATGTAGCATGTGCTTTTATTGAAGGTACTTAAAGTAGAACAATCACAAGGCCACAAGATACTGTAAGATGTTGTAAGCATAGAATCACACAGTAAAGCTATGGACCATACCAGCTGATAAATTTACTTTCTGTATTTTCCCCTTTTTCCCCCCTCACAATTTTTCTGTTTATTCAAATGAGTTTTTAAAGGATTTTTTATCATAATTTTTGAATTCTGTAAAATGCATTTCTTTTATGTTTAAAAAAATTTCTAAATAGAACTCTGGAATAAAAATGAGGCAGATGGATTGACCATGGGATTTTGTCTGTTCGTGTGTGTGTGTGTGTCTTTTGACCAGCATCTTATTTGAGTCATTTCTCACTGTGTTGCCTTCAAGTTTTTTGCTCAGCAAGGTACTTTAATTACCTCTTGCAAATCTTTCTGAATAAGATAGCTATGTCAAAGTTAAAATATTTAGGGAAATACTATTTGTTTTGTGTTACCTCATGGTGACAAAAGTTTAAAGTTGTTTAGACAAGATTGAAAAGTCAGCAGTAATGTACTGATTTGCTGGTCATGTAATTCAGGGCATAATGTCTAGAGGATGGAAAGAATGCTGTCTCTACGGTCTAAAAATAGACACCTTGTTCATAATGCCCCAGAGACAGTACCTGCACTGTATGAGAATGAAGGTTTTAAGGGAAGGAGAAGAGTGTAATACAGCTAAACAAAAAAGAGTAGTCTGTTTTCTATAATGTGATTTATAAAATGATTGCTGCTTTTGCAAACAGGCTTTTGTAGTACAGAAAAAGAGTTATGATGCTGTGATTAATGCAGCATGATTATATTGTTAATCACAGCATTTACCCCATTAGAATAAGTCCCAGTAGATGGATAAAAGTACTAACTTGAAGACTGGCTTGTTCCTTCTGTAATGAGTTTGTAAGATCCGGTACTATAGACATACCAGTCTTCTAAAAAATTTATTATGTTTTATTAGAAATAATACTTATTAGCCAATGGAAAAAAAGGACCAATATGGCTCAGGTTTTGAAGTGAAAAAGCCTCTGAAATTACTGATTCACTCACTGGTTATGTGTAGGGTGAAGCTCAGAGCATATCCCAAGGTGCTGATGGCTTTTAATGTCAAGTTACTACTAGACAAAAGCAATCACTAAGTGGTTGATATGTAGCACAAGACAGATGAACTGTTGATTTCTGCTCACCATTTGCAACAAAGATGCTTCATTTGATGTTAAGAAATCAAAAAGTCTTGTATTCTTTGGTTTGCTATGGGTGGATGTTGAGATTTCCCAAAGAGATAGCTGGAAGTGAAGCAGGAGGGAATTTAACATATTTTTAATAAGATGGCAGTTAGGAAATTGCCACTTTAAGCATTAATTCATGGAAAGTCTGCCTTTTACTTCAATAGAGTTATAGCTTCATGCTATTTGTCCCAATATTCTTTGAAGTTAATGAGTTATTCTTGCATATATTATTTATAATACTTATAAAATATCTCATCAGTATTTGTTTTAATTCAGGATTTTCATATATTCATGCTAGCAATAATAGTACCAGAATGTTTGAAAATAATTGCAAAATGTTATCTTGTTACTGTCACATACACCTATTCTTCATGGCAAAATATCTTGAAAAATTGAAATCCGTTTAAATACATTTTTCAAGTCTGAAAAAAAAGATTAAAGTGCCCAGACACCCTGTCAGTTTGTGCATGTCTTTCAGGCTCAAGTACTCATGAATGTTAATAGGTTACAGCTAGGAATCTGTGGTGAGTTGAAAGTGCTGCTTATTACTAAAGGGTGTTTTGGTTGGAATCTAATCCACTCAACACTGAGCGCTTCTTTCATGGAATAATATACTGTGTTTGGGAACATATGCAGAAACATGTACATTTTCTATACCAGCTTATTACAAGTGTGTAAATTGATTAAATAATATCTCTCTTGAGAAAAAAATGCATTTACATTTTCCTTTAGAAAATAAGAAGGCCTCGCTGAAGGATCTTGAAGGACATTTTCAACTTCTATGGCAACTGTCTCAAATCTTCTATGGTTTCTTGCATGCATCTTTTTTTATTCAAGCATGCAATCACACTCTGATTGAAAATTGGAACATTTATTCTGAAACACAGTCTGCTATGCAAAATAATATAAAAGCCAAACCCAACATATACTAAAACCTTTAATTAAAATCTTTATACCTTTATAATATCTTTTTTTTCTTTTTTTCTTTCTTTTTTTTTTTTTTTTTTAAATTGGTTAATAAAATTACACATTGTATGATTATTGCTTCAGTAGTCTTTATTTAGAGATTTTGGGTGTAATGTAGGGCATGGAGCTGGAAGTGCTGACTGTGTGCATGCAACCTACTTCTTTCTCCCAATAATATTAAAAAAATGCAATTATGTTTTCAGGTCTGTATCATGATTATTAGGATATTACTCTTTAACTCTTTTGACATAACATGCTTCTTATCAGCTTCCATGATAAAATGTTGGAAAAATTGCTTTTCTGCCCTGGTGTGCCCACTGTTGAAGGTGCAGTGATGGGAGCTGTGTCAGGGAAATAGCAAAACAAAGAGCTGGGTGCTGATATTTTGCCTCCATTGGTAATATGGTATAAAAACTTGTATACCTACATTGAAAAAATACTTGTAAATGTCTTGAAATTACTTGCTTTTTGACTTGTGATTTATTTATTATTTCCATGATGCAGCTTCAAAAGCAGCTTTCATGAGATATTGCTACATTTAGTTTTTTGTTTTTTTGTCTGCTTATAAAATAAAAAGAAGAAATCTGCTATTTCTCAGATAAGACCTTGTTGATAATAAAGCAGAAAGTTTAACTTTTAATATGGATGTTTTTATCTGAATAGAAAAAAAATCCTCCAGTACAACCTTTAATATCTTTGTTTTCATCACAGCAAAGAAAAACTGGTATAGACCAGGTGTCTAACATGGTTTTCTGCAAGATGCCTGGCCTTTTAGATCAATACAATTTGACTAATCAGTTTAAACCATAATTGTAAAGTATTTTAAATGTATTTCTTTAAGTAAACTCGGTAGCTGTATGAACACATTTGGAAATTGATGCTGTAGAATCTTTATGAAGAATACTGATGCTATTCAAATGCCAGCAGCTATCAGCTTGCTTGAATTCCACAAAACTTTCTGAAGTTTTGCTTTCATTTTATTTTGCTTTTCATTTGCTTTTTAAATTAATGCTTGGCTTCTCAAGCACAAGAGATCAGTTGCATTTTAAAAAGTGTGTGAACCATATGTGCATATGGAATCAGAGAGGATAACTATTTCCCTACTCAAAACGCTGTCCTGGCTTTCTAGTGCAGCAAAATATTTTCTTTGTTATCTCTGCTCTGAGCAGTTATTTGCTCTCTTGATGCTCCTTGGGTAATTTAATGAGTCTCTTTGCAACATCTCTTCATACATTAACAAGTGATCACCACTAATATAACTGCAGGTATATTGAGTAGGCAAAATGAAACTTAGTGTCCAAAATACTATATTAAAAACAATCTAGAGAGATATTTTGAAAGAACTGAGTCTGATCTTGCTTTTTGTATCTGGCTATAGAATTTAAGATTAGGAAACAAGTTGTAACTGTCTGCGGGTGCTGTATTTTTTGTTGTTACACATCTTTAAAACAGAGACATATTTTCATCAAAAGAAAGCAGTTTGCTGCATGTTGAAATTGTTTTTACTTAAGCAAAAAATAAATAGGACAATTTTATTTCATAGTAGGAGATGTGTGACTTGAATTCACTGAAAGCCACATAAGCTACTCTAGCTTTAACAAGTTACCGTGTGTCAGCTGAGCATCTGTGTGAGCTCTTAGCTCATGGCATACGCGCAGTCACAATAATCACAATGCCTTGCACATGCCATAGCTGGAGTGTTCATACAGTTCTGCTGCTCTGCCGTTGTGCGGTAATGCATGTGTACGACTACTTAGTTACTTCTGTGCAAGTCAGCCTTGCTGCTGAGGGAATACGGTGACAAGTGCTCCCGTTAATGGGGTTTTCATTTTTATGCGTGCATTTGCTTGGAAGGGCCCTGCTGTAGGCAGTATTGAGTATTGTGCTCAACTGTGAACATTTCCCTGGGGTTCTGGGCATGAGAGCTAGCCTTGCAGAAAATGACTGTTTGATAAATAATAGCAGCAGCAGAAGTGTGAAGAGCATAAAAAGTTCAATCAAGTATTAATTTCAGTTACTTTTTTAAAAGATCACCCTATAAGGCAAGAAGTTAAACATTCATCTGTTATCCAAATCATTCTGAAGAGTGCTGTTAGGCTATATAAGAAAGGGTAACTTTAAAAATATGATAAAAATCAATATCCTATTGAATTAATATGTTATTGTAATTAATTTTATTCACTTCTGCTTCTATCAAGTAACAGTGGGAAATTATTTTCTTTGGAAATGCATTTGCTCAAACATGTAATCTTGGCAAAATACCTTTTTTTTTGTTTATTTATAGTTTCTCTTTCTTCATATAGGACTTTTCAGACCAATTCACACTCTAAGTATTTGCATTCAGTCAATCACATGGTTGTTTGCACTGTGAGGTCTTGGGCAAACTGCTTAACCTGATTTGTAAAATAAGGATGGCAATGCATAATTTAAAGGAAAATGTGAGGCACATTATAATAATGCTTGTAATGTGCTTTGTGATCTTCAGCTACTAGTGTAACATGCTGGACGGTGTATTTAAAAGAAGGGTAGCTACTCATAAGTCTTTAAGGTGAACCAGTCACTATAGATAAATCCTGCCAAACTTGCCATCCCATCTACTGCAGCTCCCCTTATCAGCTATGCCATTTGTATTCCACCACTCTTAACTACTCTGGGAAAGTGTAGTACCGGAGATTCTGGTGGTCTACATTTGTGCCCAAAATGTTTTGCTGCCAGCTTGGCAGCGTTGCTGAGATGCTGATAAATTAGCACACAATGGGGAAATTGTGATATAGGAAACCTATTAGAAGATTAGTCTTGTCACCCTTCACTGGGCTTTCACCATTATTTTGGACAGTAAGCAGAGTCCTTGAAGCCATGACAGAAGGTCACACTCTAAGCTACTGTCACATCTCCTTAATAAGCTGCATGCAAGTGGTTTCATAAGTGTAAGTATACTCATGCTAGCTGACTATTTCATAATCCTATCATGGGTTTTGGTCCAGTCAAGCTATTAAGTTGGGAGTAATTGTTTAGTAACATTGAAATTCAGAAACTGCCATTTGTTTTAGAGGAAATGTAGCGGAACATGTGGTTGGGGAATTCTCTATGCTGAGTCCGACTGGTTTGCTTAGTTCATAAATGTATTTTAACTGTGACTCTTGCAAAACTGAGCTCTGGCTTGAAAGTCAAGCTGTGTGCTATTTCTTCCCAAAGTTTTGGTAGTAGTTTCCTGATATCCAAATTTTTTTCTTGCTATTACACTTGTGTAACACTGTAATTGTCAATCTGTCCCTGACAGAATTCCAGTAATGTTATTGAGATTATAACTTGACCAGCAGCACATTTATCTTTATCACTGTAATGGTGATTACGTCTAAGAAGAAAGCATATGTTTGATTTTTCAGAGCCAGGATTTGGTTTTCGGTACTGGTAATGAAAGAAGAAAGCATGTTTATTTTAGACTGAATGTGACTATGCTATCAGTTTGGAGAAGAAAAAAAAATGCAAGAGAAGTTTTAGAGTCGCTTTCCAGCACAACAAAAAAGTATTTGAATTGCCGTTTCATGTGAAATTTTGAAAAATAAAGTATTTCAAACAGTTCTCGAACTGATTCTCACTAAAATCTGTATCTGCTTTCAAGAGCAGTATCTGACCAAGGCTTCTGTGACAAAGCACAGTAAGCATTCTGATCTGTATAAGATTTGGGAGATTTGTACCACTTATCAAAAATGCTATTTCTGAGCAAAATAGCAGTTTTGTGATTGCAGCTGTATTTTTGTATCCCCAGATGCTATGTTGCCTAGCAGTATCTTTACAGAGTGATCTCAGATGTTCTGTACAAATATCCTAAGGCACTGATGGCACAGAAGCACTGCATCAAAGATTGCTAATGTCATTGACTACCTGTTTCTCACTTACTGTTTTCTGCTTGTGTATGAAAATAATCCTAAGACAAACTAGGAAAGGATTCCTGACCCATTTTTTCAGAATCCGTTGAACAGTGTTAGTGTCAAGGCCCTGAGGGTATTGATAGGCCTTAATGACCTTGACCATTAGAGTAATGGAAAGAAATGATAAATGGCTGTGTATCTGTAAATCAAAAGCATGCCTCTACTATTTCAACATGTCAAGGTAAATTTTCACAATCAATTGTATCATGAGGACAACCTGTTATGCTTTTTCATTTGTTAGGTCTCTAAAATGAGTTGAACATCACTTCCATGAATGAGTAGAAGGACTGAGCTCTCCTGGACTTGTTAAATGAATAACTACTGTTTGAGATTGTGATGTACAATGCCATAAGAGAGGGAAATTGGTTTGCAAGTTAAACTGAATTTACTACTTCATGCTTAGATCCAAAAAGGTACTTAAGCATGGCAGTGATTAGTATAGACCTCTATGGTGGGCTTTATAGTCTTGAATGTTAGCTATATCATATGATATATGGATAGTGTAAGTCTTATAGACATGAATAATCTTTGGATAAAATTTGGAAATAAAATTCTAGGAGGAACAACTAGAATTTAAGTTTCCTTTCCTTTGTAGTATTTTTTGTAGAGCACTGTAATCAATCCCCTTCCTCCAGCTTCCTTTCTTTAAATTATTCTTATGCCTGCAAATTTCAATGGCCACAAAAGAAAAGGTTGAGCATATTGACAACTCCTAGTTAGCTTGCTGGATAACATTTTCTCCGGTGATGTGAGAGGTGTGGTCAAACAGAAAATTCCTCTTTGATCTCTTACACTTTAGGTTAATTCTGTAATTTTCCATTATCTGTGGATGACCTAGCAGACATACTAATGTAGCTTCTATTCTGGATCACTAAGGCTTCGAAACTATGGTTCAGTGTGTTCTGATAGCAGCCATATTGTTTCTAGAAGCTGAAATCAGGTCTAGAAGTATTATAGCTTCATTATGTTACTACATGACATGAACTGAAGATGTGCTGCAGGCACGCACAGTACCATTGCTTTGCTCCTGAAGGACTGATACTGTTTTTCTTACAATTGTATATATGCCAATTTCCCTTTTTCCAAATTGTGAATAACTACTGTACACCAGGAATGTAGTGGAGAAATGAGATCATGTTGTTCTGGGGCCCTTTTTTCCTACCCACTCTGACTTAGAAATGCCCTTAGTGCTAAGGCTCTATGCAGCTCAGGGAAGCTGTAGGCTCATAGCGTCTTTGAGAACTCCACTGCTTTGCAAAATGTTGAAGTTGGCTACTGACCCCAAAAGCTTTTGGTGTGGGAAAGTGTTAAGAAAGAAAAACAGAACAAATGGAAACTGATAGACATCTCACTGCTGTCTCATTTCCTTGGGAAACCAGGCTAAAAATAAGTTGAGAACTTGGGGACTGATGCTTCATTTTGAATGTCCAACTGCCTTGACAGTCACACTCTCTCATCTGAGAAACCTTTAGGAGGATTCATAGAGCTATATTTTTGTAAACTGGAACTTTAATGTAGGGAGCTGTTACCTTATTTCTGCTGTAAAAATATAGAATCATAAAATGGTTTGGGTTGTATCATAGTTTAAGCCCAGCTGGTAACTCAGAACCACGCAGCTGCTTGATCACTTCCCTCCTTCTTCCCCCTTGCTTCTGGCAGGATGGGAGGAGAATCAAAAGAATGTAAACCCCACAGGTTGAGATAAGAACAGTCCAGTAACTAAAGGATAATACAAAACTACTACTATTAACAATAATGATAAGGGAAATAGCAAGAAGAGAGAATACAAAACTTACAAAGGGAAGGGAAAAAATCCAAACAATAAACACTGTTGATGCACAATACAATTGCTCACCACCTGCCGACTGATACCCAGCCCAGCCTGAGTAGTGATCAGTCCCTTCCAGGTAACTGCCCCCAGTTTAGATACTGGGCATGATGTACTGTGGTATGGAATACCTCTTTGGCTAGTTTGGGTTAGGTGTCCTATCTCTGCTTCCTCCTGGCTTCTTGTGCCCCTCCTCACTGGCAGAGCATGAGAGACTGAAAAGTCCTTGTTTGGGGTAAGCATTAGATAGCAACAACTAAAACATTTCTGTGTTGTCGGTGTTCTCAGACTAAAGTCAAAAACACAGCACTGCACCAGCTACTAAGAAGGGGAAAAATGACTGCTACTGCTGAACCCAGGACGAGTTGGAAGGAACCTTAAATTCATAAAGTTCCACTGTATGATTTTACATACAGTAAAGTGTGCTGCCAGAGGCAGGGACACCTTCCATTAGACCAGGTTGCTCAAACCCCCATCCAGTCTGGTCATGAACACGTCCAGGGATGGAGCACCCGCAACTTCTCTGAGCAATGTGTTCCAGTGCCTCACCATCCTCACTGTATTTTTCCAACCATAGATGAATATATGTTGGAATACATGTAGTCACTCTGTAGAATACACTTGAGCCAATTGCAATAGGCAGGAGTGTGTAATAGCACTGTGTGCTTACCAAGAGATAGCTACAATTTGTCCCTTCCATTAACATAATATGCAATCAGATGATGTTATGAGTTGGTGGGCTATTAGCTCGTCTTCCTTATTTTGGCAGTCTGTCATGGACCAGCTGGCTGACCTCAGCCTGCTGTGCATAGAAAGAAGGTATTGTTCAGAAACAAGACTTGCAAAGGAAGCAAATCAGTTTGTGTATCCTAGAAAATCTACAATCAATCAATTAGTGTTTGAGTAGTGGTAATCTGAATGGCACGATATGACCTTGCTGAATGCCCCTAGACAGGATGACACCTGTCATCTTTTATTTTGACTTTATTCCTTTTTTTTCATTCTTTCTTGATGTGAAAGAAACAGGAGCGTATGTACTTTGTGCTCCTAGGCGTAAGTAGGTAAAACTACCAGAGTGGAATGAACTGCGGTTTATGTTACTATGCATACTGCCAATGAAATCATGCAGGCATTTCTCAGACTATCAAATGTGTGTGCACAAAGCTTGAAAATGCCTCCTCTGCAATCCAAATGACTTCTCAGTCATTTTGATTTAAAATATTATGATTTATTAGGCTTTAAAATTGTTTCCGTAATATTACTATAAATAGCTCTATCCTGAATTCTTCAGCTTAAAATACTCTGATGTCATTATGTTTTAACTAGCTCTAGAATACCAGGCAGATTAAACCGAACAAAATTACTTTCTGGTATAAACAGCTGTAATGTTTTTCACCAGACCTTAGACGAATGGAGCTGTAAGAATGCTTCTGAAATTATTCTCCTACCTGGAAGTTAAAAATAAAACTTAAAACTCATTTTAGTTCAGTTGCTGTTGTGAGAATTGAAGAAGGAACTAATTGAAATGCTGTGACCTGAGTTAAGCAGGGTGTCATATTTAGGTGATCAGTCAAACTTATTCTAGCCTTAAAAGCTGGAGATCTCAGAAAGTTGTATGCAAATTCTATTGAGTGAAAATAAATAACCATGCTTTTATTTTTCTACTCTTTGGAAATTAAGCAAAATAATTAGAAATTGCAGGAAAATATGTGGCATTCCAGGGCGAATAATGATTTTTTCCAGTGGTTTCCCTAAGGGCTTTTGATACCAAAATAGTAACAAGATTGAAAGTACAAAGAAGGTTGATTTAATATTCCTTTAGGGAACTGTCCTGAAGAATATGTAGCAATCTGCTTCAGACAAGCAAATGTGAACCCAAAGACATTTTCTAAATATCACATTCTTTCAAACATTCACATATAATTGCATGGTTGCCAGTGACAATATCATTCAATTGTCAAAGGAAAATCTGGCTGCATCTTTGAACAGATGGTTAAAAATGGGGTGTGTATTAAGGCCAGAATAAATTGGCTTGCTTTGAAGAGGTCAGCAGATTACAGTAATGTTTACTAGCCAAAACAGGCCATTAGACATTTGGAACTATACCCAATACGTTAAATATTTTTTTTTATCTGATCTTTTAGAATACTTAGCTAGCTTGTAGAGGCAATATTCAAGCTGATGACATCTATACTGGACATGAGATTTTCCTGCTTTGAAGGTATGGTTTAGGGATCATTGTTTCTAGCATAGACCATTATTTGTTGAAAGGATGCAAGATTTAAAAAGTGAAACCTAAAATTAAGGAACAAAGAATGGAAGTCTTCTGTATGATTTTTTAATAGAATTTGTAAAATTAGTCATGCTTGACACTCTGATATGCCAAATGAAAGTAATGTTTAGCAGCCGTTCTGGAACGAGCATTCACCTGAAATTCAGAGAGTTTCATGAAACTTAGGTTTATCTCATACTATTTTTTTTTCTGCTTGACTATTTAAGTATTCAAGTATTGCTATTTCCAGTCTGTAATGCAGGAAGCTAGATTGCATCTTTGAACTTCTTTTGAGGTTCAGGATATAAATGGATTCTAAAATTCAAAGTGAAAAATATTCGAGAAAACTTTCTATATCATTCATTCCTGCATCTATTTACTGTCTTTATTTTTAAAATTAAGGATATTTAGATAAAAAAATAACCAGTTTCTAATTAAGTTCTCTCTCTCAATTTCTATAAGAGAAGTATAATCCTGCGATGGTCCTGTGTCTGTAACTTCCCATTCTGATATTGCAAACAGTCTTAGACTATTAGGAGTCTATCCACATTAAGAAACGTGAAGTCAAATTAGTTTGACAATTTATGGAACAATCTTTGTTCTGCTGTTTGTTGGTTGTTTTTTTTTCGATGCATATATTCTGCATACAGTATATGCACTATATCAAACCCACAATTTTTATGTCACAGCACATTTATTCTGCTACAAGCTTCTAGAACAAAACAGCCAACTGATGCCATGCATGGAAGGGCTGTAACCTGGGTGTAACAATGCAGTTTGGGCACAAGTGAAGTGTAGAAGTAGTACATGCATTTTGATTTGAACTCTGACTTAACTGTGCATGTCATGGGCTTTGTATGTGCCTTATTTTATCTATTCTGCTTTTATTTTATTTTCTAGGTATATCTGTTAGAAATATGGGTGATAGGGATGTCATTATGCTCCAGGGTATTTTAATAGCTTCTAACCAACTATTTTTTTTTAATTCCATGCAATTTGAAGCGCTAGCCAGAGATTAATGAATTTTCCGCTTCCTTGTCAAATGTTCCCATTTTCATGTTTTGTTTGTCTATACCTGGTATATCACCTTATAGAGTAATCAGATCAGACATTCAGTAGTACTTGCATTACAAGCATAAAAAGAAATGCTGTCCAGCTGTGTATGTATGTTCTTGCAAACTTCATAAAGATACAGCCATCTTTTGCCAATGTAATGCAGTTTTCAATCTGTGTGCTTTTTAGCTCTGACATTTAGAAATTCATTTCAACATTTTCTCTACTGTATTTGATTTGATATTCCCTGTCAATAAAAAAACTTAAAGAACATATTTTAACTTACCAGAAAGTTGCAGGCAAAAGTATTTGCTTATTTGAGACCTGAAAAATGACAGCAGATTAGAGCTTCGGATGTAGGCCTATTTCACCAGCCTGCCTCCCTTTGTTAATCAATGTGATGAGTGCTTGTTTCCAAACTATATTCTTTTTATTTACATGCATTAAATTTAGATAGTTGTGTATGAAATGTGAGCAGTGTTGCTCTTAGCTGCCAGTTTCTTTCAATCCAGTTTTATTTGTTTGTCTAGTATTACAGCAGTAATATGTATTGGTGTGTTTTCTTTCTAAGGTTTTCTGAATGATTCAGTTACTAAGTGCATTGTGGCTCTACGCTTGACTGTGATAGTGAAAGTCAGTACCTGCATGCCTGCGGGAAGACATTCAGATAACTTCCAGTGTTCGGGGAAAGGAAAATGTATCACCAAACCAGATGAGGTAAGGTGAATTTCCTATAGTGTGGAAATTCCATTATAAAATAAACAGAGGGGAAGTTTTTCTTGGTCCTCTGAGCGCGTGCATACCTTGCTGTGTAACAGGCTTCTAAAGCTCACAGATGTTACTAAATAATATTTATTTGTTATTCCTAAAACTCAAGCACTTAAAGCAAGAAAATAAGATGAGAGAAAAAGATTCAGACCCTGACAATTAAAACAATTCTTCAGATCAGGTGTAAGGTAATGTCTACTGCATCTTACTGTCACTGTATGAGAATATTTCTTTATGAGAGGTAAGAGCACGTGGTGGGCAGTTAGGATCCTCAATCTCTAGAACAGTGTGTTCTGGTTTGTTCAGTCTTCAACCTTCTTTTCGTTTTAGGTCTGATTTAATCTAGTATTTATCTCTCCATGCTTCAATAATTTCTCACTTAGAAACAAAATGGAGTAATTTGGTAATGTTTGAAGTTTTCCTGTATGGTTTTCTACTTTACAAGATACTATACTGAGAGACTGCAGAAGTGACAAAAATTCCCCTGGCCACTGTGATGTTTTTGTGCTATCTAGTAACATGAGAACATTGCCAACCAAACGTGTCAGATCTGCAGCCCGCAATATTGCTTTTACAGAACCAGTCTGGCCTTCTGTAAATGAGATCCTGTATTCCCTTGTTACCTTCTATATGTCTTGTTTTATTTAATGGATTAAAAGTAATTTACAGCACAAATATACACAGTTAATATTTGGTTTTATTAATATTCATTTGGGAGATAAAAGCAATAGTAACTGTTGAGTAAATACTAACAGCTGTGAGCCTGCCGTGAGCACAGAAAATTTGGCATATTTAGGGAATTCACTGTTAGTTCATCTGCTACCATTTTCTGATTTAAATTCTCAATAAGCATGCTTGATAGCAAAATCACCTTTTGAACAATAATAATAAAATTACTACCGTAATCTATATATGCATGGTAGTGTTAACATCTGGAATAATTAAGCATTTAATTTCTCAAAAATTCAAATTTAAAATGCTCAAGGTAATGTGTGAACACAATTATTGCAAGAAGTGTTTAGAAGTAAGTGCTACTCTACCATACCAGCTGGCTGGTATCCAAACAAACCACTAATTCAGATAAAATGTCCTATTTCAAAGTCCACTTTAGTTTTTCTGCTTTAATATATTTCACAATTGTAATTTACAAATTCAGCAGGTTGAATTTGTTTTCTGTTTATTTGTGTTCAAGTTTACTATATATAAGAGCATATAAAAATGTCTCATTTTCCATTTTTTTTCTCAGATAAGAGTTAACGCCTTTCGTAAATAGTCGTTTTCTATGTTTTTATGGTGTTTGTTCATTTTCATGAATTTAATTGCTTTCTCTTATTGCATGTCATACCTCACAAATAACAATAAATTCCTGTATCTATGGAGAAAAATAAGTGATGTTCTGTATTAATGAAAATGCATACATAGCCTTTAATGATTATCCATGTTTTACAAATCTTTGTGACATGGAAAGTAAAATAAAATGCACTTTTAAAAAGAAAGACATTTTGCTTCACAGCAAGAAAGAGGAGCTAGTATGTCAGTCAAAGTAAAAGAAGGAAATCAGGACCTCTATGTCCTCACCTGTACTCTTGATGTTGGAAGTTTTATGTGTTAAAACTGTAACTGATAGAAGAATTGCCCTTACGCACATGTGTGTTGTTTTCCCTGAAAAAAAAAAGGGGGATTGAAGGATTTTTACACCTTTTCACCTAAGTTTTTTTTTTTAACCTAAGAGTAATAAGAGGAAAATTTATTAAGTAGTGTTTTTGATGTAGTATGCACTAGGTTGCAGTTGGCTGACACCCCTGTGGCTGAAACTGTGGGACATAGAAATCATGCTGAAATCTGATTATGAAAAGGCATCTACCAGTTCATGGTAGTCAGAGAACTAGAATTAGGATTCTAATAATAATATCTCTTATCTTCAGACAAAACCTCAGAAATGTAATTTCTTCTATTTTCACTGTCACAAACTGCTCCTGAGATTTCTGGAACTTGAACGAATGAGGAGAATATATCGGTGATCCTCAAATGGTGGCTTGAGGTAGCCTGCTGGGCTGGGGTAGCTCACTAAAAACTCAGATACAGTTTTTTGAAATATACATAATTTATGTCCAGTTTCCTACTCTATGGAGAATAAAGCTGATTCAGGCCCAGCATAAGCCACATAGGTCAAAATAGAAGGTGCATAATTCATTAACCAGGATATTTTTGCTATTGTTTAACTCATTTAGGTAAGATATGCTCTAAAATATCTTGATGATTTTCCTAATGATGGAGCAAACAATTACCAAAATTACATGCACCAACTGTTGTGTCAGTTTCCCACAAGACACATCTTTTGCACTTCTTTTTGCAGAATTGAAACTTTAATCTTCTTTAGGTTTACAACATGCCCTTTGTGATTTGCTGTTTGTTTTTATCTATAATTCATTCTGTTTTGCACAATCTAGTCTTGCAGATTGCAGAGCAATTCCTTAGAAGAATGCATAAAAGGCCTAATACCGTGAACAAACTAAGAGCTCTGCTGGCTGTAGTGATTGCTTCCAGTGTCAAGAAGATTAATTATTGTCTTTGTGATTTTATGTACTTTATAATTTTATTCTAAGTCTAGTTTAATGTAAAAGAATGTAGTAACACATCTGCTTAATGAGAAAGTTAAATGTGATTAACAATCTGCAGTGATGTAAGTGCAGTGGCATACTGTTATCTATAGAATGCATAAGACTATATACAAATTCTGGTCTAACTTGGAAGTTGCATCCAGCTTTCATTCGTTTATTGCTTATACATAACTTAGCTTCTACTCAGCTAGTGCTTTTTATGGGGTGTGAATATGGAGAAGAAAGCTTTTAACGGCAGAATTCTTTTCAGTTATTGTTGCTTTTGAAAGGAATACTTTGAGCAAAGTTCTGTGAAGTGATGTTGAGTCAAAGTGATGCCTTTTCCTTCCTATGTGCAACGTTTGTACCTCTGCTTTGCTGCCATGTTTGCCGTTCTTCCACAATGGAAGTGTTAATGTGTCAGAATGATAATACTGGTCTTGGCATGATCCAAATATTAATACCACTTCCACATTCATGTACTCACCTTTACACCAGAATAAGTTGTCCTCAAACCAGTTAGCTGTGAATGGAAGAGAAAAACTTTGGTATTAACCAAAAGAGATTAGTTTCGTGTGATTTTCTGATTCCATGTAGAGTTTTAAAGAGAACTTTGGCCATCCATTGGATTTAAGTGCCTCAATTTTGCTGACATATGGGGATAAAATGATTTATTTCAGAAATTTCTCTGTTCTATAACTTCGGTTCTCCCGAAGAGCTGACTGTGTATACGCGAAATATTATTGCTTGATTTAGAACCCTTGAGATTTACACAAAAATAACTGGCCTCTCCCTGCACTGAGAAAAAGTGTATTGAACTGAATAGCAGTGATTTCCATGCCACCTCTATGGGCTAGAAGCTTTGGGCTAGATCCACTTAATTATATTTGTAGAAAGGCCAATTATAAAAGAGCCCCCTTTATACCTAAAGATGTGCTCTCCTACATATGAAATTAGGTTCCTAAATAGAATATACTTCTAAATGCAGAATATATAACTGTCATACAGCAATGTTTTACTCAAATATTATAGCAGCTCACTGTGAGTTGCAATAAATACTGAAAGTCTGTCTCAGCAAGAGGAAGAGTAGATATTAATTTTGTCCTGGTCATCTTAACAGCTTCTTTACTGTAGTTAAAAAAATATAGATGGTATCTACTCTATAAATGGCATTTATAGTATCTCTAGTCTGAAATTTAGAATCTTATAAGCACCTTATTACTAGGCTTACCTAAAATAGGAAAAAAGTACTATATTCCAACTATAATTATCATATGATACTTACAGATTGGATAATAGCAAATTATCTTAAAGAATGTATTTTATTACCACCTAAAATTACATATGAGATATTTCCACTCCCATAATCAAATAAAATACACAGATGAACAGTCTAGTTGATAGTAGCTTATTTTGGAATTCTTAGTTAGTGACATAAATACTAGTATTATGCTAGTGTGTAGCAGCTTAACTTAGTTTTCCTCAAATATGCTTGTGCATGCCATCTGTTCACGTTAAAAATTAATAGTGTAATTTGGGAAAAGCAAAGATGACATCAGATCTTCTCTACAGAATGACTTGTCTACAGCTCAGAACTGTTATATGTCATTAGACATTTCAGTCTGAAGTGTTACAATGCTTTTATTTGCTGATTTCAAAACCGATTTTTTTTAACTACACTTCATGTGTAAAGATCTCTGTATCATACTCTTAGATATCAATATCATCTGAGCTTTTTGTAAATTCCTATTTCATTAATATTGTTCAGGCAATGACTGACTTGCATTGTTTAAACAAATTAATACTTATAATAATCAGCTTCCATCGCTCTGAAATGAGATTTTAGTGCAGGCAGAGCCGTGCTGTTTGTGTCTGTGAACAGTACAGACATTCTCTTCCTCTCCAATGAGTGGTTCAGGTGATGAAGTACTTTGCATCTTGGATCTAGCATGCAACAACCGTGAACCTGAACCTACCTAACAAACATGGTACCTCTCTGTTCAGGCAGTTAACTTTGATATATTTCTTGGATCTCTTGCTTAGGAATGTCTTAAGCTTCAGATAGGTGTAGATAAGTCTGTTCTCATTTCCAGTGCATATACACCAGTAACACATTTAAATGAGATCAAGGATCTAATCTCTTTGAATGGCACAGAGCCTAAGTGCAGTGCCTATATCTTTCAGATGCTATAATCATGTCATTTTTAAGAAAAAATTCCCTTTTTTTGCATAGTATGGTATTTCACTTTGTTCATCCAGAACAGGTAGTGTTATTTAAACAGGCAGCAACCTCGATTTTGTATTAAGTCTAAACTCAACACTCCACTCCAGCAACAAGAACAAGCACTTTAAGTCAATACTTAGTGTCAGTAAGAGTCAGAACAGGTGCAAAGGATACAGCTGTGTTCTGACTCAGCCTGGGTCCTGCTCCTATATATGCACAATACTATTGCACGACTCCAATGATATGAGATGTTGAGGACAACACTAATTTTGCAACAGAGGATCAAAGTGATCCTTGTGCTGATTTGTGTCCCACTAATACTATATGGGAATGTGGAAATACTTACTGTGCCTTTGATTAATTGCTTACTTCTTAAATAAAAGTGATCATGACACCAAGTTGTGTGGTTCGGCTGATACACTGAAGGGAAGGAATGCCATCCAGAGGGACCTTGACATGCTTGTGAGGTGGGCTGATGCCAACCTGATGAAGTTTAACCATGACAAGTGCAAGGTCCTGCAGCTGGGTCGGAGCAATCCCAGGCACAGCTACAGGTTGGGCAGGGAAGAGATTCAGAGCAGCCCTGTGCAGAAGGACTTGGGGGTGTTGGTTGATGAGAAAATGGACATGAGCCGGCAGCCCAGAAAGCCAACCGTATTCTGGGCTGCATCAAAAGGAGCATGACCAGCAGGTTGAAGGAGGTGATCCTGCCCCTCTACCCTGCTCTTGTGAGGCCTCACTTGGAGTCTTGTGTGCAGTTGTGGTGTCCTCAACATCAAAAGGACATGGAACTGTTGGAAGAAGTCCAAAGGAGGTCCGCGAGGATGATCAGGGGACTGGAGCACCTCCCGTATGAAGACAGGCTGAGAAAGTTGGGGCTGTTCAGTCTGGAGAAGAGAAGGCTGCATGGAGACCATATAGCAGCCTTCCAATATCTGCAGGGGGCTTATAGGGATGCTGGGGAGGGACTCTTCATAAGGGACTGTAGTGAGAGGACAAGGGGTAATGGGTTCAAACTTAAACAGGGGAAGTTTAGATTGGATATGAGGAAGGAATTCTTTACTGTAAGGGTGGTGAGGCACTGGAATGGGTTGCGCAGGGAAGTTGTGAATGCTCCATGGCTGGCGGTGTTCATGGCCAGGTTGGGCAGAGCATTGGGGGTCATGGTTTAGTGTGAGGTGTCCCTGCCCATGGCAGAGGGGGTTGGAACTAGATGATCTTAAGGTCCTTTACAACCGTAACTATTCTATGATTCTATATTTCACTCTGTTAGCCCCTTTCCAATGTAGCTCTTCTGAATTCTCTTCAGAGTAAGTTGCTGTTCTTTTTGGTTTTAATAATTTTAATGGTTTTGCTTGCTTCTCCCTTTCTGCTGAACTGCAGCCTTATTTGGAAGCCTGTCATTGCTAATGTGTGAGATATTCAGAGATGTTTTATGAAGAGGCTTGGGTAATACCAGAACATGTATAGACTGCACTTAACAAGAACTTCCAGCACTCCTGATAACTAACATGCTTATGTCCGAGTTTTGGAGCTATTTAGTATTAATCCTTGTTTAAACACCACCAGTGTAATATTTGTAAGGAAGAACGAAGCTTGGATTTTACTGAATAGGTTTTTAATTTGCATGAAGATTATTTTCTACTTAGGTCACAGGTGATTTTTCATATGAAGTAAACACAAGTAAAAATAGAAGATAAAATACTAACGCCATCTTTTTTTTTCTAGTTCCATGAACATTCTGTACCTTGTATTGTTACATTTGTGCATGGGATGGCTTCATTTCAGCCCCAGTGATCTGGCTTTGAAATGTATGAGAATAAGTGATATTGCCATCTAGTGTCTTATGAATAAAATAGTAAGATTTGAGTAAACGTATGCTACAGTTGAGAGCTTTCGTTGCTTCAATTCCTTGAGATTTCTTTGTGTTCTAAAGATTTTTTAAATCTAATTTTAATTATCTTATTGTTCACAAAGATGGGCCCTATCATGCCTACTACAGGTATTTTAAATCTTTAACAAGTGTTTAGTGCTTTTGATCTTTTATTAAGCAACAGGGTTTGAAAAAGTAACAAGTGCATTCAGAAGAAGACCTGTTTTAACAGAATTGATGTGTCACTACTGAAGTAGCACCAAAGTGAGCCTCTGACACCTCAGCTCTGCCCTTCAGAGGCACAAATATTCATAAAGGGTGCATCTTTGTAGTAGGATTTTGTTGCAGGAAAAAGTTGTGCATTACTTGTTCTGACAGCTATTCCTCTCTATAAGTGTAATTTCTGGAAGAAAAAATGTATAGTAATTTAGACATGATGGATCTAATCCCAGCCTCCTTGTCTAGATGAAATTACTTGGTATGATTACAAATTTTAGCTGAATTTAGGTGAAGGTTTAGGATTTCAAAAAGTAACTTTGTGCAGTTGATGTGTTTATGGCAGCTACTCTTGTTATGAACAAGAAAACGAAGCCCCATCTTTGTTCAATGGAGTACTCAATGAAAACATAGTATTTGAAAATTAATTGTAAAGTGCATATTCTGTTTGTTTTTAGGCAACTTTTTTCTGTGAATGTGAGGATGAGTATCGGGGTTCTGTGTGTGAAGAATTTGATGCTTGTCAGAGCCAGCCCTGTCAGAACAACGCAACCTGCACTGATGTAGCACAGAAACATGACAGGAATAATTTCACCTGCACCTGCCTGGCTGGTAGGTTTTGTATTACCCTTTGAATAATTCATTTGTGTTTTAGCATTCAGTGCATCTGTTATGCAGAGCAATGAACTGCAACTTCAGTTACTAGGAAAGAAGGAAAACACAGTAAAAGCATAAGGGTATTTTTTAAAAGGAAAATTCACCTGTAAAAAATGACATTGAAAACACACATCTGAACCATAACCTAATGAGTGAAATATTCATAACAATAGAACTTTACCTACTCAGAAGAAAAGACTAAAATTTAGTGTACATCAGCTTTTTCTTAATATTTTTCTAAATATTCAATATAAATTTTAAGTATACATTATAACTAAACTTTCAATGAACATCCTTTCGTTCTAACTAGCAAACTCTTTTCTTCAGTTACACCACTCAAATGGAAGAATTTTTTCTCCTAATTATGCAGTTGTTGGATTGTTCCTCAGAATTAACTTAAATCCCGAAGATGTTTTAAAAATTTATAAACTAAACTGTGTACTTTGTGGATTTGATTAATGAACAAATGTCTGAGTTCTCTGAAGTTATTTTAAGAACATTTGTTTTAAAAATTTAATTAAGTGAACATAGACATGTTAATTGAAATTAAAATTAAACTAAATATGATGGTCATATGCTGGAGGATAAATTAAATATACACGGTGATGGAAAAAACTTACTGAATAACTATTACAGGAAACTCTATCTGAAATTTACCAAACCAAACTCAATTATCATAATAGAGGTTACTTCAATCTATATTCTAAAATTATTTTAAAATAAAATTGGCTAAGATTAGGATCAGTAGCAGGTAACTTATCTTGTTTCCTGCAAACGTCACTGTATACTTTCATTTCTGAATCAGCTGATACTAAAGAGAAAGGGAACTTACCTGAACAAGGGAAAAACAAAAAAAAGAGGAAGATGCTTCCAGTATAGGCTTTAAGACCTGCAGAATATAGAAGCTAAGCAGGTGGAAAAATGAATTATTTGGTCAGGTTTCTAGTGATTATATCTGAATGGTTGACTGGATTTCATGCTGGGTGGGTGTTTGTGTGCATAAAATATATATATAAGGTACATGTAGCAATACTTTATTCTGCCCCAAAGCCAGGGTCCTGGAGTGGGTGTTCTGATATTCCCTTAAAGATAGGAATATTCTTATTCTTATTCTTTACCCTCACACATGTTGGTACAGACTAGAGAAACTTCCAGCTGCACTAGATTATATATAAGATCAGTCTGAAATATGACTGAGCCATAACCATGTGGATGCAGATGATGCTTTAATGTGGGCGTCATATATTATCCTCCAAACTGTTTTGTGAACTTTGCTGTTCAGAAAATCAGCAATGGCAAATTATTAAGGGCTCTACATTCTAAATACTAAATACATATTACATTCTAAATACACATTGAATTCCAGGGTAATTCTTAGATTTCACAAACTTGGTAACAGTTTGAAGATAGAAAAATATTGAAATGAGTTAAGCATATTCAGTTCTGTGTTTTGATACATAAAATTAATCAGCTGAATGTGAGAACTTGAAAAACTGTAGATGAAAGAAATCAGTTGATGTAGTCTTCTATAATACTTCGTTGCTGTTTTAATAAATTTTATGTTAAGACAATTACAGAAAATCACTAGTTATCCAGAGTGAGTCTGACGTCCTCTATTTGGTGCAGAGGAGCTACCTCATGAGAGCGCAGTTCTGATTTTCAACCTCATTATTTTTCTCTAGTTTAGGTGCTTTATGAGCATTAATCCAGATACAACATACAACTATTTCTTTTTCAAGGTTTTACATTGAAGAAAATAAGATCATAATTCAGCTCTCTGTAGCAATATAAAAGCGGTAAGGTACACATGCAGGAAATTCTTGTAGATCCTTTTCTGTTGTAGTGCTCTAGCAACTCCAAATATAATAATCTATGTTGAGAGCTATTTTATGGTGACATCAGTAGAATTGAACAGGAATAGGCATTAGGCTGCCTGAAAGGCACTTAAATGTTAATTTTGATTGCCTTAAAATGATAAGTTAATCAAAATAAGATTCTCCCCCACCCCTATAAGCAAAGCTCAGGCATGTCCTCTATCTCACTTTGGGGTCTTTGTCTCGTACCTGTTTATAGTGATATATTGTATTAATAGTGTCACCTAGTGATAGTTTACTGTTCTTTACAACTAGCCATTGTGTTAAACATGCTTCTATGGAATATATTTACAATTTTATGTAGGGTTCCTTTTAAGAAATAAATGCCTCTGTGTGTAATGTGTAGTTTCTTCTTCAGTCACACATCCAAGATAGTTTCTTTGGGGTAAATAAAAATTAAAAAGGGCAATGTGTAGCATTTGTTAAGAAAATTGTTTGGAGTGTTTGATCATTTAGATTGTATTTTGTAAGTTTGTTTATATTTTTGGGGACATGTTAGAGACATCAGACATATGGAACAAAGCAAATTTTTGGTCAAATAGTACAGTACACACAATCTGTAGCCTGTGAACTTAAAGGAGCTTATTTGGAAGAGCTTGCAACTGTGCTGAGCAGTTCTTCACAGTTCCCACTTAAAATAAACACTCTGCTTGAAGCCCAGCAGTAGGAGCAAATTGACAGTCATTCAGCATATGCACAGATAATTCCTAATGTCAAGTCATATTTAAAGTCTTGATAAAGATTATTGACTTTATATTTAATACGTGCTTGAAAACCTGTCAAAAATGACTTTTTTTTTTTTTTTGTTATATGGGTGCTAACGAGGGCCCAGCACCAATCTCCATTACAATAGTGCTGTCGGAATATTGCTGCTGGTAAAATACAATTGGTATAATCTCTAGATTTTCATTACTTATGTTTCTCCAGTGAAGTATAAGGTTTAATTAAAAATCTCACTTTATAAGGAATTAGAAGACTGACCTGGATTCTGCTTTTTACTTTGGTTAATTTTACACTGAGAAAACTAATGGTCTGTTTGAATGACCCAGCAATACATTTAGTGATAAAGCCTCATTTTTTTGTTATATTTTCTGGATGTTCTGTGTTGTTTTGTAGGTTACACAGGAGAGCTGTGCCAGTCAGAGATTGATCATTGCACCCAGGAACCATGCCAAAATGGAGGTACCTGCTCATCTAACATCAGTGGATTCAGTTGTCAGTGTCCAGAAGGTAAACAACAAAGACCTGCCTAGTATCTCGTACAAACTGGTGTTTTGCAGGGTGTACTTAGTCTAAATTTCCACCTATATATATTTAAATATTTGTAAAGTTGTGCTTTAGGCCACAGTTGGAAAAAAGATGAGAAATTTCTTATAATCATAATTAGTATATGAAGGATGTTAGGAGCTTAATGTTTCGGTGTATATGCGGTGCAGAAATGTTCTCTCATTCTCTGGCACCTCTAAAGTAGATATCAGACTCTAGCACTGTGAGAAAGGTGAATCAGGAGACCTAGGATGTGGTCTGATTTTTATGTTGTTCAGTAAATGTGTGAGAAAAAGATGCCTCCCTTTGCATAGTTCTGCATATTGATCAGTTGGCTAAAATGTGTGTAAGAGCAGTAATTCAAAACTGAAGGAATGATTTCAATCCCCCCAATTTTAATTAACTCTCCTTTCTACTTGGACTTATTATTTCTCTACATGAAAGCCTTTCAGTGATTCTCATTGGTAAACACTGTGTGAAATGAGGACATCATAATGCTAAAATACATGCTTTCATAACAGTTTTCTGACTGGAATGGCAGATGCCTAAATTGCTCATAAAAAAATTACCAGGAGTGAAAGCTCTCAATTATAAAGCCTTCTATTAATTATTTATAATTAATATTAGAACCTTGAACTAATTATATTTCTGTTCTTACTTGATCTGTGGATGTTTTTATTCTGACAGCAACTTGTGTATGCTCTAAGGGTACAAGTCTTTGATAACTGCTCTGGTAACATATACCTGCTTAATAATGAAGATTATTTGTAATTTCTTTAGGCTAATTCCTTGCTTTTCTGAAGTGTCATCCTTTAATGAAAGACCCACTTAATAGCTGTGTTGAAACACAGACACATTTTGATAACAGTGCAGGTCTTGCATTTGGAAGACTTCTGAAAACTGTTTGCCTTACAAAGAGTAGCAAAAATCAGTGCGAAAATTATTAGATGTTGGACTTGGTCAATAATTTATTTTCATTTTTCTTAGGAAGTCTGTTCAAGGACCTTTAAGGATCCTTGCAAGAAAGGGTCTTTCCAGTAGTAAATGTTTGGAAAAATAGTTACTGGAATTTTTGGTTGGTTTAGAACTGATATATTTGGTTTAGAACTGATATATTTGTTTCTGTGTGTGCCATACCTTAATTTCTTGCTCCTAATTACCTATCAATGAATATGCTGGTTGTGTCTCAACTTCTCTCCTATAGCCATTTGATATGCTGGCCACAGGACATGGCTACTGGTAGGCTGAGGTCCCTGGATGGTCACCTCACCTATTTCCTGCTGTGGGTGTGTTGGGATGCTGCGACCGGGACACCGGTGCTTGTAGCATAGCTCTTGAGTGCCCTGCTAAAAGGCATTTATGCCTTGGTAGCTGTGTGGGGCTGAGGCTGCTGCCCTGCTCAGGGAGCTCATGCCAGCTGCAATTAGCCTGTGAATGGGAATGGGGCAAACTGCCAGCTCTGTCTGGCCCACAGACCCTGACATAGCCTCAGGCAACAATGCTGCTCCTGCAAGTGCACTAGCTGGCTGTGCCAAAGGCCCTGTGCCATTCCCCTGTGCCATGTGGGAGACCTGGAGCACAGGAGAGAAAAACCTTCCCTTCATCTCTCTCCAGAGCTGTTCTCTGCAAAGAGAATAATGTAGATGTTATCTGAGGGGCCACTGCTTGATGCGTAGTGTTCCTTTTGATAGCAGCTTTCCCACTGCAGGAGAGCCAGGTTACTTGCTTGTGCTTCTCTTTTCTGTTTTTACTCCTGTTCGACTGTCTCTGTGTAACAGAATCTTAGAATAGTTAGGGTTGGAAAGGACCTTAAGATCATCTAGTTCCAACCTCCCTGCCAGGGGCAGGGACACCTCCCTCTAAACCATGTCACCCAAGGCTCTGTCCAGCCTGGCCTTGAACACTGCCAAGGATGGAGCAATCACAATTTCCTTGGGCAACCCATTCCAGTGCCTCACCACCCTCACAGTAAAGAACTTCTTCCTTAGAGCTAACCTAAACCTCCTCTGTCTAAGTTTGAACCCATTACCCCTTGTCCTATCACTACAGTCCCTAATGAAGAGTCCCTCTTGCTTGCACTTCATCTAGAGTCCTCCTGATCAGGTGGTCTGTAACAGATCCTCACAGTAATGTCCCCCATTGCTGTTCTCCCTTTGACCCTGACCCACAGGCTCTGTTGACTGATCACCTGTCCCCAGACAGATTTCCATACTCTCCAGCCTACCACTGACATAAATAGCTATGCCCCCTCCCCATCTGCCTTGCCTGATCTAAAGAGCCTATAGCTTTTCATTTCAGCACGCAAGTCATAGGAGCCATCCCGCCATGTTTCTGTGATGCCAATGATATCATATCCTGGTAAACATGCACACATACATGCACACATCTCTAATTCCTCTTGTTTGTTCCCCATACTATGGGCATTTGTATAGAGGCATCTGAGCCAAGCTCCAAATGAAGCTGGCTCATTGGCTGGAGTGCCTGAAATATCTCTGCATCGCTACAAGCATTTATTATAGGTGCTGGTAACTGACTGGGTGTGTTGGGATGGAATGATGCACCCCTCCCCCAACACATCTAGTTTAAAGCATCCTTGACCAGCCTGGCAAGCCTCCTACCAAAGCAGTTCTTCCCCTTGTCAGACCAGCTCCACCAGCCTCCAGCAGACCTGGCCTCCCAGATTGAGTCCCATGTTCTAAATAACCAAACCCTCTACAATGGCACCACTATTCTAACCATTTATTAACCTGCCAAATCTGCCTGGCTTTTTCAAGGTCCTCCGCTTTGTCCTGGAAGATTGATGAAAAGACTGTCTGAGCTCCAGAGCCCCTAACCACCTCTGCCAGGGCTCTGTAGTCCTTCTTAATGATTCCTAGGTTACTGCTGTCTGTATCACTGGCACCCACAGTGAAGGATGGACCACAAGAAGGAATTAATAGTGGGATTTACGAGACCAGGCAGCCTCTAAGCAACATCCCTGATCTGAGCCCATGGTAGGCAACACACCTCCCTTCAGACTGGGTCAGGCTGAATAGATGGGTGCCTCTGTGCCCTTCAAAGTAGAGTCACCCACTACTATGACCTGCTGCTTTTTCCTGGAGGCACTCATTGTAATCCATATCACTGCTGCATCAGCTGAATGTTCATTTGGTGCTGTGTGCGTTTCCTTGTTAGCCCCCTGCAGAACTGTGAAATGGTTCTGGGTGGGGATGTCAGATTTTAAAAGAAGCCCCTTGTTTTTAATTGTCCTCTTCCTCCTTTTTTTTTTGTTGTTGTTTTTGTTGTTGTTTTTTGTTTGTTTGGGTTTTTGTTTGTTTGTTTTTTGTTACTAGCCCTGGGTTAATACCCTCCTGGACATAAAATGTGGTTAGACAGAGCATTATAAGAGATGATGGGGAAAGTATCTCACAAGGGGAAAAGGAAAAGATGGCAGATAAAGGAATGAGATGGAGACAATGAGGAATGATCTTGAGTGTGCATTTCTTTTACAAATGTGTTCATGAAAGAAGCATGTAATAGCTTAGAGAAGGTGAAATCTGAGGCAATGAAAAAGCAGCCTAGATTAGATATGAACATTTAATTGTCTTTAGACAGTTTTACTCTTTTAAGAATCCTTTAGTAAAGAATATTTCTTTATGCTTGCAGATTCCATTTTCTGTAGGATGCTTTGTCAATTTTAACGACCAAATTGTGTCAAAAAATAAACCGCTATCTAATGTTGTTGGGTCACCTGTACTGAAGGGAAAATTGGATTTTATAATTAAATTTATAGTGAAGATGCTGAAGAAACACTAAGGGCTGAGGAATCTGTTAAAAATATTGAGTCTTTATTATTGTGAAAAGGATATTTGGGATGTTGTACTTAAAATGGGGTAGGGATCTTTGATAATGTTTAAAGTTTTATGATAATAAACATATGTTTAGCAAGCATTACCTTCAACTGATTATACAAAGAAATTTCTAGAAATTCTAAACATCTACATGTAGTAAACATCTGTTGACCTGAACACGGATGTTTGGAATTTGTAGTCAGAATGATTCCATAAAACTCCATATCACTTTTAAATATCTCCTTCGATTTTCTTCCATGTATAACATCCTACTATATTGACAGTAACATTACTGAATTACAGCTAGGCAACATACTGAAAAGACCTGAATACCTGCAGGTATTTCTGGAAATGCCCTAAAGCAGCAAAGTTACGAATGTTCTTATTGTGGTTCCTGTGGTTTGAAAGAGGTTGACAGCTATAGAAGATGCTAAGTTGTGATTCATATGTGTTGATTTGCAATAGCATCTATAAAATGCACATTGTCACCATGAATTTTAATTGGGAAATAGGAGTTATTTGCCTAGATTAAGAATAGTTTAAGTTTCAAGGTCTTTACTTTTTCTGAGCTTCGTTGTTCATCTAAAAGCCTTTTTTCTATATTATATCTTGCAGCTGTGATTCTAACATCTTTAGGTTTACATACAATAAACCTATTTATCATCTTGATTCCAGGAAACGAGGTCACACAGTTGTTGCATATGGAAGATTTTCCAAGGCTACTGGTGATTATAGAATGCAGAATTCTTCATAATATCATAAGATAGTTTAATTTACCTGAAGAACATTTTGTTGTTAATTAAAATTTTTTATGGCTGTTTAGTTTCTGGTACTTTCTGCTAATCTAATGTTTTTACTTGGCATCTTCCCAAATTGCTCTTATTTTCAACATACTTCTCCTTAATGCTTTAATGGGCTGAGCTTCTGTTCATAGAATCATAGAATCATAGAATAGTTACGGTTGGAAAGGACCTGAAGATTATCTAGTTCCAACCCCCCTGCCAGGGGCAGAGACACCTCCCACTAAACCATGCCACCCAACGCTCTGTCCAATCCGGCCTTGAACACTGCCAGGGGTGGAGCAGTCACAACTTCCCTGGGCAATCCATTCCAGTGCCTCACCACCCATACAGTAAAGAACTTCTTCATATCCAATCTAAACTTCCCCTGTTTAAGTTTGAACCCATTACCCCTTGTCCTATCACTACAGTCCTTTATGAAGAGTCCCTCCCCAGCATCCCTATAGCCTCCTGCAGATACTGGAAGGCTGCTCTGAGGTCTCCACGCAGCCTTCTCTTCTCCAGCCTGAACAGCCCCAACTTTCTCAGCCGATCTTCATACAGGAGGTGCTCCAGTCCCCTGATCATCCTCGTGGCCCTCCTCTGGACTTGTTCCAACAGTTCCATGTCCTTTTTATGTTGAGGACACCAGAACTGCACACAATACTCCAAGTAAGGCCTCACAAGAGCAGAGTAGAGGGGCAGGATCACCTCCCTCGACCTGCTGCTCACGCTCCTTTTGATGCAGCCCAGGGTAGCGGTTGGCTTTCTGGGCTGCGAGCCCACACTACTAGCTCATGTTCATTTTCTCATCGACCCACACCCCTAAGTCCTTCTGCACAGGGCTGCTCTGAATCTCTTCCCTGCCCAACCTGTAGCTGTGCCTGGGATTGCTCCGACCCAGCTGTAGGACCTTGCACTTGTCATGGTTAAACTTCATCAGGTTGGCATCAGCCCACCTCACAAGCGTGTCAAGGTCCCTCTGGATGGCATTCCTTCCCTCCAGCATATCAACCAAACTACACAGCTTGGTGTCATCAGCAAACTTGCTGAGGGCACACTCAATCCCACTGTCCATGTCACCGACAAAGATGTTGAACAAGACCAGTCCCAACAGCGATCCCTGAGGGACACCACTCGTTACTGGTCTCCAGCTGGACATTGAGCCATTGAGCACATCTTTACCTGTAAAGGCTCAGCTAGTGTGAATTTTAATCAATATCTTACAATTAAATTTTAATGATTTCTTGTTTCCTTATGATGCATGTGGGTTTTTTTTCATTTACAGAATTTTTGTGAAATTCTATCAGACAACTTGTATTTCCTCATAAAACAATTTTCTATAGGGAAAATAATAAATTGCCTGTATTTCTTTTAATATTTATCACTGTATTTAAAATTTAAGAGTTTTGTAATCCTGTGCCCTAGGAATTCACAGGACGTATATTTTTCATGCTTGTGTAATTCTTGGAATTAGGTTTATCATAACAATCAGGCAAGTTTGTTGCTCTGCAGACTGTATAAAAAGCAGTTGTATGGTATCTTCAGAAAATGTTTAACTTCCTTGATTCGTATGTAGCTCTTTTGCTTTCAATAGCCAAGCAATTAAAATCCCACCATGATGAGAAAACTGGCTTTTATCCAGAGGTTTTCTATCTCTGAAAAATTTTCTATCACTGCCCGGGAGGTCTGTAGCAATATATAAAGCATATCACTTGATTTAATACTTTTATTCTTCTTGACGACTAGCCAAATGGCCTGAACTTTGTAAGCACAAAGATTGCCTTTCCTCTTTGCCTTCTGTGTTATTCCTTTAGTAAACTTTGCATTCAGATCTTTCAAATCACCAATAGTCTTTCTATTTCAGTCGCGTCCCTTTTACAACAGTAATGACGTAAATGCAGGGTTGGGATTTTTTTCCTTTAGCATTTTATTCTGTTTTCAGTCAATTCACGTCTGAATTTGATTTTCAAATTTATTATTTTCATTATTTGTTTTCGACAATTTTATTGATATGGATTTAAATGTACATTCAGAAATGCCAGAATAATAGATCCTCAATTCAGATTTATAACTGCCTCTGCTTTGAGTATTTTTGGATATTTAACTCGTATGCAAGATTTAAACTTCCAGAGTCAACTAAACACATTTCACAGTGCAGTCAAAGATAGCACAAGGGCAACATGTTTTAGTGTATTTTAAACTTGCCTGAGTTCTTGAAGTGCTTTGTCACTTGAAACATTAGCCATCTGCCAGTAAGCTTCTCTTTGTAGCGAAAATAATTGCAAAGGTTGTAGTGAAGCAGCATTAGTGTTGTGTGACCTCAGATCTCTTTGATCCTTTTTAATCTGGTTTCAGAGTTAGTGTAGAGATTTCAGCAGACTTATTGGCTGATCTCTTCCTGGTAATAGTTTAAAGTCCTTGGAGATTCCTTTTAATCTGTCCAGTATTTTATTTTTTATTTCTTTTTTTTACCTATGCCAGCAAACTCTTGCTGTGATTAGATTCTTGATTTTAGGGTTTTCATTCTTTTCAGTTTCTGATGGTTGTGCAGTTATCAGCTACAGGAGGGACCTCTAATATAAGGTGCCACAGAATCTGTTTTTAAGCTCTCCCTCTTCAGCACTGCTGTGCAGGTGGTCCTGATAAAGCCCCTAATGCAATCTGAGCCATAAGATAGCAAAATTGAGAGGGCAGAAAGCTCTTGTTTGTTCTTTGCCTGTGCCTTGCCAGACCAGGTTTTCTTCCCTGGTCTGCTGCTGAATGAGTTACCACTAAACTGCTAAAGGTTCAATCTGTAGATTGTTTCTGTGTTGTGGGTTTTTTTTGTTTGGTTGCTTGGTTTTTTTTTGGTTTTTTTGTTTGTTCGTTTTTGTGGGGTTTTTTTTTTAGGTTTTTTGTTTTCATTTTTTTTTAATTACTCTTTTTTTTGGGTTTGTTTAACTGGATTATTTTTTCTTTGTTTTTCATTCCATAGTTCTGGTGTAAGTTTTATGAACATAGGAGGGAAATGTGGCTTTTTAAATCATTTCTCGAAGACTTAATATTTTGAGGATGCTTCTAAAATCCTGCTGCCAGCAGTGCCCAAGAATATCCTAGTTTTGTCTGAAACTCACAGGGTAGTTCTGGCCTTTCTATCTTTTACTTAGTTTTGTTAATTCTCTGAGTAGATCCCTGTAATACACTGTGTGGGTTACCTTTGCTTAGTATCCATTTCCCCATCTTTCTGATGCAGTTCACTGAGCTTTTGTGGTTCCATGGAGTGTGTCTCCCTGAGAAAGCCATCAGGATATTTAAAATTAACTGCCAGTCTTCCTTTCTTTTATGTTGTGTGCTGGCAAATTAGTGTCTTTAGGCTGATTATCTCAGCCCTCCCTCATGCTTCAAGTCTTGGAACTCAGTCAAGTGGAGACGTTATGCCCAGTTTACTAGATCTTTCTGGCCAAAGGCTTGCAACAAATTAATCAATAAAGAACAAACTATGGAATTAAAATTTTTTAGTAAATGTTAGGGTTTTTTTATTACGCTTCAAAATGTAAATGAATTTCTTATGTGCTTGCTTTCAGAAATGTCAAGTCCTGACTTGCTATCTATAATTACCCTGCTAGAATTACAGTTAAACAAACTCACTTGAATGTGAATAACGAATAATTTGAAAAGAAAAAAAAATCAAAATTCCCCGAAAGTAACGCATCTATCAAAATAAACTGACAACTATTTCCTGGTGATTTGTACTTTGCTTGAAATGTGCAATGTTGTTATTTAGAGCAAAAATATATACTGAATAAGTAAAAGATATTGAGATGCCATGAACTATGTATTAAATGTGGTATTCAGTCTCACTTTTGGTATTCATCATAAGCTTTATATGATATAGGAGTTCAGTTCTAATAGATCAACTACTTTTAATCCATCTGTGAGACTGTAGAGATGCAAAAACTATACACATAAGGCCAAAAATCTGCTTCGTTCCATCAGGGATAAGATTTCAATATCGAGTGTTGATCCAAAGTGTCACCTGTCATGGTTTTCATGCTCTGAGTCATTGGCAGGATGCTAGAGAAGAGTCATCTCCTCCATCTTGATCCTTTTTTGCCATCAGACACATTTTGTGTGGGTTTTTTGCTTTGAGGTGGTTGGTTTTTTTCTTTTTTGTTTTGTTTGGTTGGCGTTTTTTTTTTTTTTGTGTATGGATTTTTTAAATTTATTTTTCCCTGTTTCTGATTAAATATTTTCAAATCCTGGAGTGCTTTTTAGTCCATTTACCTATTTTCTTTGGTGTCTGAAATGTTGCTACAATCTTCTAGGTAGCAGTAGCCCGTGTGGTCTGTTCTTTGCCTTTTATACTGTGGTTTACACTTTAATAGATTGTAGGTAAAGCTGGCTTGCTGTGTCTTGAGTGGAGGCTGGCCTGATTTGCTCCTAATTTCTCATTCCCAGTGATTAATGTGTTGTCATGTTAAAAGCTGTTCTACAATGTAAGATACTCCAGGAAACTTTAAGCCTGAAAACGGATGGTCTGTAAAAGTTGACCAAATAATTATCAAAAAAAATTAGAATTTAATGGAAAGGACAATTTTATCTTTTATTTAGAAGAGTAGTAGAATTTGAATATAATTCTCTTGACTAGCTTTTGGGTACAATCACACATCATTTTACTATGTATATATCTGATATATGTGTATGTATAGATACAAACTATGGTTAGTATACTGTTGTTTGTTCAAATATTATTCTTTTCTACATCTGATTAAAAAAAAACTCCTTTACAAGAATATCCTTTTCTTTAGGTCTAATTTTTACATCCTGTTTCTTCAATAAATCATTTTCTCTCCTGCTAATGAGAAGGATGCTCTGGTAAAAGGTACTATTCTAAATTATTGAAGCTCAAGTAAATTCATGTGCTGTTTTAGAGGTTGTTATTCTTAACATACACATTAACAGTAACAAAAAAAAAAGGTCAGTTTTGGCTTTTCTTTTTTTTCCAGTCTAGCCTGTTCCTGATCTTTAGAAAATCTCTTCTGCTTTTCTAGCCAGATGTACTTTGTAAAGTGGATAAGCACTGTCTGATTCAACGTATATTTTTGCAATTCACTGCTTTAATCATATGACAGTATGATTCTACCTGAAGCATTCTATCATACCGTGTTAATGGTATAAATGGATAAAATGGTATTTTATCATACCATGTTAATGGGTAAAATAAGAGTTTAATATATATATATAGGAAGTCTGTAATTTTGTAATTTCACAGCACTAAAAATATAGAAATATAGCTGTATCAATGAGTTTTAACTTGCTTTGATGATTAAAATTGCATGCATAGCAGAATGCTTACTTATAAAACCCATTTATTTCTTTTAGGGTTTTTAGGAACCTCATGTGAAGAAAAAATAGACCCTTGTGCGTCATCTCCCTGCCAGAACAATGGAACCTGTTATGCAGACAGACTTGCCTTCTCCTGCAGTTGTAGTCCTGGATTTACAGGACCTACATGTGCCCAGCTAATTGACTTCTGTGCTCTGAATCCTTGTGCACATGGCATTTGTCGCAGTGTTGGAACCAGCTATAGATGCCTCTGTATCCCTGGTTTGTACCAAACAGTTATCCGTTTTGTAAAACTTTCAGTATTTTTAAATGCATATTCCATATACTGTTTAAAGTTACTTTTTTCTTTTCAGCGTATAAAACACATTGAGCGGATGTTCTGTCTGTTTAAAATAATGTTATGAATCTACATATTCCATTCGGAAAATTAAAAATTGCAGACTGAACACTGAAAATACCCACTGAGATCCATATGGCTTAGTTGTTATCTGCAGCTGTATTATAAAACTACAGTCTACAGGATAAATCTTTTTAAAGTGAGGTATCAGTGTCACTGGTTATTACAAATATGGCTTCTGTGTCACATGGAAAATGTGACACTGATCATTGCGGAAGAAGTGGAAATGAGGTAGCTGAACAAAGGTAGAGAAGGAAAAAAAAATGGCTACCTCAAAGGGTTCAGCTCTGTCATCTGTGTTTACACAAATTATCTCTTTTGAGAAGTTTCAGTGATAAAGCTTAGGTGAGTATAGCTAGTATAGATTCAGTATACGGATGAGTATAGCTAGATTCAGCTAGTAACTGTTGGACAATATACCCTAACAGTGCATAGCATCTGGGTTGCATTTTGCTTAGCTCTTGGGATTTTTTCTTTAGTTGTACCAAATTAACAGAATATTGGATACTTATAGCTTCCTTTACGCACTTTAGAAATGATAATTAATAGGTTAAGTAGCAGTTAGAATGAATGATACCATGTACTGAATATCCACTACTACTTAAGAGCTTACAGAATGAAAATCAATGATATTTGTTTCCATATGAATAATTGTAATAATTCTGGCACTTTTTTTTTTTTTTTTAAGCTGTAAACTTGAAAACTGCAGAGGTTCAGAGGAAAATAAATTCCCAGTTTAGCAGGAGTAAACTAAAGAGTGGGATTGAATAGTTAGTAGCTCTACATATATGTAATGCTCTGACATGAGTGTTCTACGAAGTTCTTTTCAGAGGAATACCTTTCCTCTGCTGCTTAGCCTTGTCTTGTGGGAAACCAGCCACAATTCTTCAGCTCTTTTCCCTTCCTTCTCTGTTAGCAGGATGTGCAGGTATCCTACCAATCTCATATTTGCGGGTATTTATGGATTTGGGGAGTTTGTAATGAAGTATACTAATGCAGCATCTTTAGAAGGTGTCAGAATTAATCACTGTTATTTAGAGACATGAAAAAGACCACTAGAAGTTGGTTTTGGAGAGGTACTCACAAGTGAACAGAAGCCAATGGAAATTTATAGTTTGGATTTGACAGATTTATAATTTAATTATTTTTTTATAAAGGAGAAATTATGAAAGTAAAATGGAGACAACACATAGTAGTGTTATCTCACTAATTGTTTGTTGTCTAGCAGAAGTGAATTTAGACCTACAGGGTTATAAGAATCTCATGTAACACCTTTAACTATTGAGATGTATTCACTTATTTAACAACAACAACAACAAAAGCCTCCATTTTATGGAGTGTTTTAGGAAGCATCCTCAATTCTTCTGCTTGTGACTTTCTGGAAACCAGAGGTAGGTAGATTTTTGTGGCAAGATAGGTCCTGATGGTTAAGTGACCTCAAATTTTTTCAGTCCAGATGTTTCTGTGAATGGTGTGGACAGTTTGCATCTGAACAAAAGAATGTCATTATGTAATGCAGAAGAGTATTTCCTAACATGTCTCTTGTTTCAGATATTTCAGGAGGTGAAGATGATAATTTTTTCCTTACAAATTTTTAGCCTTGCTTTTTGAAGTGTTTAAATGCTTTGCTGCTCATTTGCATAATAGAGAAATCCTTAGAGAAAACAATTGATATTGAGATGAAGAGCAACAGATGTAATCATATTTAAATAGAGCTAGCAAACCCTGTCTTATTGAGAGCACAAAGTAGAATTCATCAAGTGATAATAAGTTCTATGTCTGACCAAATATCTTTTTGATTGTAGGTAGTTGAAATTGCCAGGTGCTGTTTTCCTAAATTCATTTTTAGAACTGAGAATTTAATAGTTTAATGTTTTCCCCTTCATTTTGGGTATTATTCTTCTCATGCAGCTGCTAGAAGGACTAAATAGCAGGGGGAGTAAACAGGAAAAAAATCTTTGAATTATAAAAAATATCCATAAAGATGGAGAAAAAAAGAGGTCAGAGGGTAGGGCTATGTAAGTTACTTAATAATAGCCCATTCCTTGTTTGGATAGCAAGTATTTTGTTAACTAGTTTGTATTCATATCAGAAAACTGCTGTTTTTCTAGCTGTTGAATGGTACAAGCAGTTAAGGCGTGGCCAAGAAAAATCTCTACAGAGGGTGGAGAAACTACTGAGATGAGGAGCTGCCTCACTCTGGACAACAAGGAAAGTGAAATGAAGTGTATCAATATGTTTTAATATTTAAGTGGTTTTTAATACATGAATGCAACAACAGTTGACTGAAAAAAGCGGGGACTGAAGAAGCACATTTTTAAGACTACCAGCGCTGTGCCTGTATACTCTTGTGAAGTTGTGAAAAGATTTGTCACAATTTAAATGAGTTGAATTGTAGAAATCAAAACACAATAAGGGATATTCTACCTTGGGATGGGAAGATAATTCAAGTCAGCAGAAACCTGGATTTCCCAATTAGTGCAAGAGATTTTTCTTCTGACTTTCTGTTATGAAAAGGGATTTGATTTTCTAACTGGGGTATTTGGAGCTGTCCAGCACCAGTGCCCTTTCCAAAGTCATCCGTGGTAAGAAAACCTAGGCATTTCTTTTCCCAAGTAAACCAGGGAGGTTTTTATCTTCTTCAGCATATTCTTTGCCTCTGGTTCAAAGCAAACAATCAAACAAAGCAAGTGTCGTGCTTTTTTTAAGTTTAAGCAAGCTTAAACTGTCGTTTAAGCCTCTCATGCAGTTCGCTCACTCATTCACTTCCCCCTCTTTCTTCCCCCCAGCCTCCCGGGGGGATGGGAAGGAGAATCGAAAGTATGCAACTCCCACAGGTTGGGATAAGAACAGTTTAGTAACTAAGGTATAACACAAATCACTACTGCTGCCACCAAGAATAATAATGACAAGGGAAAAACAAGGGAAGAGAATACAATCTGCTCACCACACCATCAGCTGTATCAAGCCCGACCAAGCCATGAACCTCTCTCTTCCGGGTCCCTGCCCTTAGTTTTTACATCCTCAGCATGACGTGCTGTGGTATGGAATACCTCTTTGGCTAGCTTGGGTCAGGTGTCCTGTCTGCTTCCTCCCGGCTTCCTCTCCTCCTTTGCAGAGCATGAGGCTCAGAAAGTCCTCTGTCAGAGTAAACATTACTGCAACAACTAAAAACATCGGTATTATCAATGCTGTTCCCAGGCCGAAAGTCAAAACCACAGCACTGCACCAGCTACTAAGAAGGAGAAAAATGACTGCTACCTCTGAACCCAGGACAGTAAGCTAGTTAAATATTCTTGGAGAAATTAAAGGTGGGGTTTCTATTCTGAAATTTGTCATGTAAGACAGATGATAAGTTGTTGATAGATTTGTTCAAACTAATTCTGTGTCTCTCAGGACTTAAAAGTAGTCACAGACCTCTCATGTTATGGAAACTTGTTTTTATTGAAGTAATATTATTATTACTAATATTAAAGCTAGCCAGATAGCTTTGGTTCTATGGTTCTAGAAACCATAGAAGTTGCATCCAGGACCATATATGGCACACCTGTATCTGAACTTTTTTGTGTTGCTCCATGTGTGAAGTTTGATGGGAAATATATATGTATATATATATTATTTCTTTCTAAACCTTTTGTAGACTGCTGTAAACTTCACTTTTAAGAATGACAATTTGTTTCAGAAGGAATTCCCTCTACATATATAATTTCTTATTTCATCTAGAGATGAAACAAAAAGCCAAATTATGTGAGCTTGTCATTAACCTGTGATAATTTAAAAACTTGGAAAACATTTCAAGAAATTGTTAAAGAACTGAACTTAAGCGTTAGCAAGGTAGGGCCAGTCAGAATGATTTGTTTCCTTCTTTTATGCCTTTTAATTGTTATGAATATACCATTATGTTTGCTTTCAGTTTTTTTAAAGTCATACCAGCAGCACTTGGATCAATTATCTTCAGAGATTTCCCTGAGTTAAAGGCATAGTAGATAAATGGGAGTCAACTTCTGTATAGACTAGCATTTAGAATGCATCGTAATACACACTTTGCCAGTGTTGTTTTATTGTGTGTAATGTAGACAAGAGAAATTAAACTTGGGGATTCTTAGTATTGCTATCAAAAAGCAATTTGATAAAGTAGGAGAGTTATGTGTGGGTATATTAAAAAGCTAGATTCTATTTACAGTTTTGCCTGTAGAGACTTTGGCGGTCTCTGTTATATTACTTGTAAAGTGGATGAATAAAATCTTTGTGCAGTTTAGTAGCATTATCAAATTAATTAATAGGTTAATAACAAACTTACTGGACTACAGAAAGATGTTACTATGCATAATGAGGAAAGAAATTATGTCTGCCTCTTGACCCTGCAGCTTTCTGGCTTGCAGGCTCTCAGCATTGGTGGGCCAGCTCCTAGACTACTGACTTCTTTGTACAGGAGTCTTTCACTTTCAGACATGTCCCTGAATTCCTATTTGGTTTTGAGATATATTAATGGTAAGTTTATAAAATGATGTTTTAGAGCTTTCTTCTAACTTGCTTATATGGTATATGTGAAACAAAATATTTTACAAACTTTAGAACCTGCCACTTATTTTTGTGTTCACCTCTAGGATGCCATAATGGTTTGGTTGTTGGGGTTTTTTTGTTTGGTTTTTTTTTTTTTTGGGGGGGGGGGTTTAGATATTTCACAGAGGATATAATTTCTTATTAGAGAAGCAAATTGTTGCAGAGTTTTGTTCATATGTATGACCTGAATGCCATCCTTCCTTTATGCGCTATTTCTACCAGCAGGCATAGTGTCAGCTAGATTTTCATCTGTGTGACTTCTGCCTCAAAAATTAAAGAGGAATTTTAAACAGTTCCAATTAGCCTATGGGCTATGAAAATCTCCTTGCTCAGTAGGCAGTTTGGTTTCCATGATTTTTTGGCCAGTGTTGACTCGAAGAATGATAAATTATAGTAGTTAAACTTGCATATCTGCACAATTTGCAGAACATGCACAACCAGATATTTACTACTGATTTTTTCATGTATTGGCTTTCACTGTGGGCATCGTTATAGATAACCTGCATCATCAGCTTGTATAGAAAAGCTAATTTGTATAAGTTAACTTGGAAAGCAGTCTAATACTTCTGAATGCTCCTGTTTCCAGCATGGCGGGGAAGTGTGCAAGTTATTTCCAAGTTGAATGCACTTATTACATTATGCTTAAATACCTACTTTCGTATTATGTGTGTGATTTTTAAATAGCACATGAAACTTTATGTCTTCAGTTATATTCTTCCACACCCCAATTATCATCTGGCCCTTTACAGGTAGTAAAGAGATGCATGTGGTTTTGGTTTACCCCATGTTAAAGAACTAATCCTGATAAAAATTCTTGTGCTCATTTGCTGGATTTCTCATCTTGAACCTGGCTTATGAAACCAGTGGGACTCCATTGTGTCTGTTTCTTTAGTCCCTGAATCCCAATGCAGTTTCTTCCTTCACTTAAACCTTTCTTCTTAAGCCTTTTTTCTCTTTATACTCCATTATTTTAACAGAGCGGCTGTTATCAATTTCAAATGCGCATATTTAATATATTGTTTTTAATTTTATCTGGCCAAAAGCAAAGAAATATATGCAGAAATTGAATAACTAAATGTGACAAAAGTTTTGCATTTGGCTTTCTTAAAGACATAGGGGTATGGAGTTTGAAACTGCAGTGCACATGTACAGACATTTAACACCTGCCCTCAACTTTCAAAATATATATATTAAAACATAGAGAACATTTTTAGGGAAGAAAAAAGGAAAAAAGGAGTGTCAGAAAAAAATCCACAAGGTATTAAGAATGGTGCCAACTTGAGAAGTACTGCTATGGAGATTTTTTGGCTCATGCAGCTTAATAAATGGTTATAGGAGCATAGATCTATCTTGGTGCTTTGCAGAGGCAGGTGCAACTTTTCTCTGCAGCAGTAGCCATTTTTTTTTTTTCTCTGTGTTTTCTCTTCCCACAGTTTGGAACTGGGGCAGGAATGAAAGCTCTGGCAGAAGTGACTTTTGGTTAATCCCAGTTCAGGACTGCCTGTGAGCCCTTTATTGTTTCTGTTTCGTTGTTTCCACTTCTACATTGAAGCAACCCTCCATGCAATCTGGCCATGGCTGGTAAACATTCCTTCCTACCTTCCTGCCATCTGGAGCTGCTCTTCTCTCTTTCTTTTATTTAATTGCTATATATAAGCAGATTTTAACGGAACGCATTTATTTCTTGACTTTATAACATGCAGTTCTCTGTTACTGAGTGGCCATACATATGAACTGATGCTGTTCAAAATAGAGTTCTCTTGTGTTGAATTTCATTAGGCATTAGGCCTTCCCATAAAGAGTGATTTTTTTCTTGCTGCCTTGATTTGCTGGTGTTAAGTATGGATTAGCCAGGGTATCACTGCTGAGGAGCTAATGTCTAAGAAAACCTTGAAAGCTTTCAACTTTGTTCTTTATTGATTTATAAAGGGGAGAGTAAGCTTCTCCTTTCCTTTTTTGTTAATCTGATAGTGCAGATACTCTCAGGAGGTTGGACTGCTATATCTTTTGCTCTGTCAACTGCTCTTGAAGGCTTTGACAAAACCCATAGCTTCTCCTCATTGGCCTGTATGACACAGATTCTATACTCCCTTTCACATTTTCTCCTGTCTCAGTTTTTAACATGGCCACGTACAAAGACAGTGCACCTTGGCATGTAGCTGTCTGAGGACCGTGCCAGGCAGCATTAGGCAGATGTCCTGGTCTCTTCAAGGCAGCCGCCCTGCTGCTTAAGAAACAGAAATAAGGATTTAGGAATCCTTAGAGCTCCTTTTAGGACTGTGGCAACAGATCTGTTTCTGCTTCGTAAAGACCTGCAGAAGAGGGACAGTCATGTAGAGGGAGAAGAGCTAACATAGAGACATCTTTTATTTTAAAGATATTTGTTTAAGTTCCCTGTCCATTCCCCAGCCTCTGAAAAGAGCATATAAGAATAGGAGTATCACTGGCACGTTCTTCTTGAGTTCATGAAGGTGCTGTTTTTGAAGGCATATCCAATTTCTAGTAACCTGGAAAACAAAATGTCTATTAATATCAGTTGAAGCTTTTTGAAGCTGCAATGCCCAGAGTGGCTTTTTTTCCCCTGCTTAGGACAGAGCAGCTGGAACCCAAGACAAAAGTGTTGTTAATGTAGGTATTATTTTTTTTTCTGAATATGTCCCCAGAAATGTTATGCACCACAAAAAAATGCAAATAGCTCTATTTGGCATTGCTTGTGGACATAAAAGCAGCAGAATCATAATGTTACTAGAAAGAGAGGAAGGTGCTATACTAGAATGTGTTATTTTCAAGTTATCTATAAGAATTCTCCTGTTGCCATCTAAATCCTTTAACAAAAATACAGACATTATTTATGTAGTCTTTTTAAATATAAATGTATGAATCCAGCATAATACATGGTTTATATATCAATACAATTTAAAAGCAGAAATACAAAAAGAAGTGCTTGTTAGGAATGATACGGCGCCTCTCAGCTCCATGAGAGGAAACATGCCTTTCCCTCTGGTGCCTGGTCCCACAACACAACTTTCTCCATCGGAGCAGCTACAGCAGAAGGAAGCCGCTGGCACCAGGGTGGGAACGACGAGGGTGAAATAGTGTGTGGCGAGATCTGCCCTCTCGTGGAGAGAGAAAGTATCTTTCCCTCACTATGCACAGCGTCTGGCGGCGTGGGCTGTCCTAATCCTAAAGAGGTGATATGGTAGTTGATATTGATTTTGGAAACCAGACCAACTGTGTTCAGCCACACAGTTCCAACTCTTCCCTTTGAAAGGTGAGAAGTGGAAAACTTGTCTCCTGAAAATATCTAATTGTGTCTCTGTTCAACGCAGGGAATTCCCATATGTTTTCCTTTTAGGTTTTCTGATTTTGTATGACGGCTACAGCTGTCATTACATAAGGACAGTTCCGTTCATCATAAGCTAGATAAACTTCATCATAGGCTAATAAGAATACCCATAGCATTTATCATAATTAATTCTGTATTGCCTGACTAACAGCTTTGGAGAAAGTGGTTCAGAGGTGTTTCTTAAGAAGCTACATTCAACTATTTCACATGAAAAGACAATTTTGTGGAGAATCAAATGGGTAAAATTGCATATACATCTTGTGCAATATTAACATGTGTTTTCATACAGTTTTATTTTGAATTATACGTAATGGAGGGGAAGGGGGAAGGAAATGGTGAGTGGAGGCGGCATTTGTTGTATTTCCAATGGTCCTGTGAGAATTTTGGGGGAAATTTAGACCAGGAAAGTGAATATAGATTGCTACTGAGAATCTGCGTCTCACTTTGGTTCTTTGTTCATGTAAGATATCCTAATTTATTTTCTATGAATTTTGTTACTAACTGGAGATTTTCTGAAGTAGCAAAATCACACTGCACAATCTACATCAATATTATAGGCCTTTTCCTTGGCATCTTTATTTATGCACATTGCATTTTCATTCATTGTATGCTCATTTATCTATTGCTTTTATAGCTATATGCAATGAATAAATTAAGATTTTTAAAAGTATATAGTAACTGTTCTAGTGCATGGTACTATATTACAGATTACAAGTACGTATTAAGTGTATTATATCACAGTAGCAGAAGGTAAAGGGGAATATTTGCTATGATGAGTCAAGAAGGTTAAATATTTAACAAATTTAACCAAAATTAATCCATGGTATGGGCAGGACAAATGTTCTTATCTACTGTTAGCATACATGACATATCTTCTCTGTATGACTATATTTTGTAAACCTATGTTTCTAATATGAAAGCATATTTGAAACTGTATTTTTAAACATGTAATATAGACTTCATCAGAATGAAATTTCAAGCACATTGATCAAGTTTGACAGATAGAGACAAGATGTTTAAAACAAATAATACAATTCCCCATCTATGGGTTATTTTTTCAGTACCAGGCAAATATAAAATAACAGTCCAACAGAAAAGAGTGTACAGTAACCACTATGTACTAAGAGTCTCTGGTGTTATCCTATGGGAAGTAGTATGGGCTAGAATTTCCATCTTCACCTTTCCATGGATAGGTAAAGAAGAGATGATGCTGTGGTCTTATGAAGCCAAACCATTTCCTGGAACATCTAAACCACTAATTTGTTTAAATTATCCAGTTAATTCAGGTGATGTTAACTGTGCGGTCTTTGACTTGCTTGAGAGGGAGGTAGCCTGTGTGATGCCCCAAGTCTGATGCTAGGATTTGCAGTGAATGACAGCATGTAGCTAACAGCTGAAGAGATGCAGAAAATGCAAAAGTCTGTTCATTCAGTTGTTTGCTGTAATTTCCAGGAAGGGGGTACACATTTTGAAAGATGCATGGTTCAGTAGAAATATTTGTATGATTTCTACTTTCAAAAAGATAAGAACATATTTTGTTTAATCTATTGCCTTTAGGGGAAGGTTCAGAATTTAATTGGGCTAATTATGAAGCACACTCTGTATCCTCAAAGAGGGAGAAACAACTACTTCAAAAGACTCAAGCAAATTGCCTAGTACTCTTTTCATTGGTCAAACACACTAGCAGCTTTACAATTCTTCTGTGCTTGTATGTCAGGAAGAAAGCAGTGTTCATGTTGCATTTAAATGCATTATTTGTACTTACTAAGCATTAAGACCAATCTATTTTCTTTTTTTATTGTTGATGTATTAATTGCTTATAAATTTAGACATTTTTTTTCTGGAGTTGGAAAGATAAGATGGAAAGATACCTTAAGAAAGATTAAAATAAAAAGAAGAAAAAAAGGAAAAGAAAAAAGTGACAATAAAGAAGATGGAGCTTTTCATTAACAGAAGTATATACTTGAGACTGTTGAAGAGGAATTAAATAATCTTCTTAGTGTCAAATATAATAGTCTTCAAAATGACAAGGCTTATGATTCTTCATATTTAATACCAAATAACCAATATTATCAGGCAAACACATTTTAGTATTACAGCCATTTATTTCCTCTGTTGAGCTATGCTAATTAATGCTGTTATTAATATGAGTAGGTGCTACTTAGACCTGATATACTATGTCTAGAAACATTCATCTACTGTTAAGACTAATGATCGTATGGCAGACTAAATAATGAGAAAAGTGCTATGTCAAGGGGATTAACTCCTTATTTCTTAACCTAATGATTCAAATGGCTCAGTGGCCATTAACAAGTCTTGTAGCTTTCCTGGGCTCCTGCTTTCTATGTCTGCATAACCAGGCCATAATACCTGCATATGTCTTGGGAGTACTGCAAAAAATTAAGTATCTTAATGCTTCTACAGTGTTTTGACATTTTACAGCATTAAAGTTCAAATATATGTTATATTGGTACATATAATAACAATAATATATAATACTGTTATATAATTATCTCAACTTTGATAAAAAGTGGCTTTGACGCAAGGATCCAGGAAAGCCAGGTGATATGTCTGTATTAGTCTATTCCTTTTTACAATTAGAGCGTGGGTATTCTCATTGTTTCTAGTGGCCCTGGTCACCGATCTCCATACTTATGGCCTCACTGTGGTTTAGTGCAGTGGCGATAACTGGGGCTTATCTCAGAACATTGTGCTTCCAGGGTTTTGGTGTTTTTTTGGTAATTTTCACTTGGGGAGATGTCCTAAAAATCAGTATTTTAACATGTACCTGTCTGTGCAGTGTGTTCCAATTAGCAAGCATCTGCCCACAGTCTGTAGCTGCCTAATTGTTAATTTTTTCTAGGAAGCGTTTCATAGCTTGTTTTATTTCCTCTTCATGTGATTTAGGTTACCATGGGCTTTACTGCGAAGAGGAATATAATGAATGTCTTTCTGCACCCTGCCAGAACGGTGCCACCTGCAGAGACCTCGTCAACAGCTATGAGTGTGTGTGCCTTGCTGAATATGAAGGTAGGACGGGGTTTGTGTCTTGTTTTTTGAATTGTTCTATGTATTTTTTTATAGTAGGTTCTGTTACAGACAGAGGTATATAATACCCTTCACTGAGCAGAAATAAATCCCACATCTAAAATTAACAGAAAGAAACATCAATGTAGATCCTGATCCTGTAATCCTTATTCAAATGAGTAGTTCAGATTAAGTGGATCTGTGAGGAATGCATGTCCTTGTCTGGGGATAAATGGCTTCTCTCTGTTCTTCTTATGTGTACTGTTTTTCTGCTGTTTTTAAGATATGTTAGTGATGAGTTTTTAAAAGAAAACATAATAGGTAAATATATTTTCATCAGTTATTGCTAGGAGCCATTACATGGAAGCCTTTCAAAATGCCATTTTTATTTTTTCTGGTGAAGTGAATTAAAAAGCTCAGTAATTAAATGTTAGTATTTGAAACAGATTAGCACAAAGGAGTAAAAATGAAAGCTTTGTGTTGATTGTTCATTTAGAAGACCATAAAGCCAAGAGACAGTAGTAGGTTTGTGACTGCTTTCCATGTTACCTACATCTATTCCTAGATACACCCAAGTGGAATTGGTCTCTGGCATTTCTCAAGTAATTTATAAAATAGAGGAGAAAAGTATGTGTTTTGATATACAAAATCTGTTATCTTGCAGTGGATTTCAGCTTTACACAGAGTAGGACATATCAGCTCTCTGTGATATGTCCTTCTGTGGTGGGCTAAACTGATAGTTTTTGTGTATTCTGTTTTGAATCATGCTGAGAGAGCATTCTGAACGTAATTCTATATGGTTCTAATATTAGTATATATATATTCAGATACAATGACTATATTTTAAGTAACATTACCCCATTTTCTCATTAAGCGTATCAGTCCTTATCTATGTTGATAAGTAATGCTTACTTAACAGCTGTTTGAGGCTAAATACGTATTTCATGTTGGTGAATTCACTGATGTTTGAATAGATACAGAATTAATAATTTCAGAGGCTTAGTGAGGAAATGACCCTCAGCTTTTCATGGCAGTTTAAAGATCACTTAACCATAATGTTATGACTTCATGTTCTGTTCTCATCCAATCTGTACATGCAGCAAAAAGCACTGGGTGTGCAGCACATTTTGCTTTAAATGAAAGCAGGGGACCTGGTCCCATATGCAGTTTTTGCCAATTACTGAGCTTTCTTCATTCTAGCACTTAAGGTATTTAGTGGCACTGATGAATAGAGCTGAGGTATTCAGCTCAAGATGATATGTGGGCCATTAGAGGCCTCAATTTTGCTACCACCAACCCAGCCACCCCAATCTTCAGCAGCCACTTCTGCCTCCATACCCCTTGGCTGGCAAATAGACAAGAGCTGTTACCACTTGCCTGGACTGAAGTGTATGTCAGCATGTACCTGTGGGCTTTTGGCTCTGCTGGCTTCTGCTGCTTAGCTGCAGGATGCTCAAAGTAGAGTGCTCTGCCTTTTTGCTGCTGACAGACTGAGCAAATGATTTCAGTAGGTCTGTAGTAAGTCAGTACATGTGTGTATGTAAATATATGTAAAGCTACATGTATTTTAAATAAATTGCCTTTATATATTTTTTAATTATTGCAATTAACTCACAGAATTTTTTAAATAGGACTTAAAAAATATAACTTACATAAGATTGCATTACTGTATGTAACTGCAATGTTGAACACTAGAGAATTCAGTTCATTCCTTTTAATCATTCACACATAAATTTGTTGTATACATTTGTCTGAAGTGTCCAATTTCTTCCTTGTTTGGTATTGATTTTCTTTCTCATATTATTTTCTCTAAAGACTATTTTCTCATTAATTTTACCTCTGTATAGTTCTGTGTCTTATTGTCTCCAAATACAAAATCACAAACTACATAATTCCAGTGGAACACAATGATATTCATGAAATTGGTTGGGCAGGAATACAGCAGGATCAGATGCAGGTCTACTTTTCACATGTATTTGTCTGACCTATTCTTGTCCTCCATCATTATAGCTTCTGTGACCTCGACAAGAAACACAATTCCTTCACTGTCATTCACTACTTCATGATTACAAACATTTTCCTGATGCCAAAGCTGCATTGCAGTTTTTACACTTAATAAACAATATGAGGTCATGCTTCTGTTGACTGCATCTTTACAGTTGGCAGGCGAGTAAGGGTTTAGAAATGTCAGCCACCTTAAAAGGTGAAAAATGTGGTTTTAATTTTTAAGTGTTATCACATGGAAACATTTAAAATTCTGTCCTGCTCTTCAGTTTGTTGAAATTCTTGTAAAAATAATAATGGGAAAACTCGGGAGACAATTTAAGATTTTAGCTAAGTGATCATTTTGGATTCTTTCCCTAGCAAAGAATTGTAGTAAAACTCAGATTTAGACTTAAAACTTACATTAATGGATTAATTTAAGCAGGTATGTTAAATGCAAACTAATTTCACTGTACTAGATACATTATAAACGAAGTCCCACCAATCATTCATTATTCACATATGTACATTTATTTTTGTATATGAAATGCCATTCATGCATTGATCAGGTCAGTCATGCATTTATTTTTCTGGTTTCATCTGAAAAGTAGCTCCAGAGAAAATGATGCATGTAGCAATGGCAGTAGAGCCTCTGTCCCCATTTCCAGGTGGGAGTCTCCTGTGCTTTATCATCTGTATGCCACATATGGCTTGCACTGTCTTCTGCAAGGCAAAGCCACTGAATTCATATAGACTACACCTGAGAATGAAAGAACAAAGGTAGTGGCATGAAGTTGAGACACCCAATTATTTAGTTTTAGCTATACATTTGAACAAATTAATTTCTCTTGTTACTGCTTTGTCATACTCAGTTTCCTGCAAAAGTCAGTGAGAGACAACAGAATGCTTATGTGTATTATTAAATAAGTTATTACATAAAATTCCTACTGAAGACTATTATTGTTCACATTTTATTTAAGAATATTAGATAGCTGATCAGATTATGTTTTATTGTACCGTTGTTTTTTCATAGACACTCCTGCAGTTGTTGTAAGCAGAAATTGTCCTACCTTTCTTATCCCAAAGCCTCAGTGTGTGGGAAGAACAGAGGCATGCACGTAAGGAAATTTAAGCAGCATAAAATATATGGCTTTAATCTTATGGCATTCACCTAACAGGACAGGTTTGGAGGCTGCACTCCACTGTGCTCATCCAGGTGAAATTGAGTTATCATGTGTACTGATTTCCTGCTGTCAGTGTAGGTCATGTTAACGACAATTACTAATTTCACCTTTTCAGGAAGGCACTGTGAATTGTACAAAGATCCTTGTCTTAACATCAACTGTCAGAACGGTGGCACTTGCGACAGTGAAGGCCTAAATGCTACATGTATCTGTGCACCTGGATATGCAGGCAAGTAATTTGTTACATTACACAGAATGTCTAGTTGGCAGTGCTGGCTGTGTCCAAGAGAAGATGCATACCAAGTAAGACTATGTTTCTTCAAGGAAAGAAATGAATTTGGACTTTGCTGAATTGTAATCAGGCTAGTGAGAATGCAAGGTTCTTGATATTACTTGCAACTGCTTTGAACTTGAAAAAATTTGAAGCAAAATAAAGATAATTCATTCAGCTAACAACTATTTAACATGCCTCATGACCTTACTGCTTGAGACTAGATTCCATTTTAAACGTAACATTTTAAAGACTTCCAGGTAAGCCAATATACTAATTGGACACTCTTGAAACTGGAAGATGTTTTAACATTGACCTTAATTACTGTGAGCTGAAGAAACAACTTAGTTGCGACCCCAATATCCAATTGCTAAAAAGCCAAAGTGCTCATTATGGATCAGTTTACACTTCCAGAGTATTGGTAAGCAGCCCATTTCATCCCTTGGCCTTCTATTTAAACTGACATGGTTGGTATAATCCAAATATCTGCTGTCAAGGTAATTTGCAACCTGATGCTCTGTTAGTCATGTAAGGTAATATCAAATGTGACAGTAAACGGTAAACCCATTCATAGCTGTTTTGCAGATTAAATAATGCTTTTTGATCTGTGCTAATTAATGGGCATTTTTTTGAAAAGAATTAACTTTCCACTATACTGTGGCTGTTTCTCAGCAATACATTATTGTATAGTGCTATAGATTATTATATAGCACTTCAGAATATATGTGCTAAATTGTTATACCACATTTTCTTGTAATGGAGCTTATATTTAAAGAAATGAGACATGCAGTCTTGGTGAGGTTAGTCCAGTCACTTAGCTCTCACCTGGATGAATGAGGATAATGCTTCCTTCTTGGAGGCCGTATGAGATTCTTTTCTTGAAACAGTTATAGAACACTCGAAGTTCTGAGAATAAAGATGCTCTTGAGCTATAAATTGTTTTTCAGCTAGAGAGAAATCAAATGATTGATGATATATCAATGTGAGGCACCCACTATGTAGACGTTTGGATTTTGGTTTTTTTTTTTTGTTGTTTTTTTTTTTTTTTTTCTGTTATAAGGTGAAGATTGTGAAATTGATGTAAATGACTGTGACAGCAACCCATGTCACCATGCTGGAACTTGCATAGATCAGCCAGGTGGTTACACCTGCCATTGTCCACATGGATGGGTCGGTGCAAACTGTGAAATACGTAAGTTTTTTATTTTTCTAAATATTTCTAAAAATGATACATTATAATGGAGAAATTGTATTTGACTCTGAATAAACGCCTGCACAAATACTCTGAATCATCTATAGGACACCAAAATTCTGTTAAATTAATTTTATTTTAGGCTATAACATTTCAAATGTGGCTATGAAAGTTAGAAAATTATTTTTCTGGGCACCCTGCTTTGGAATACATTGGACTAGATTGTCAGAGATGCTATCTCACAGCTGGACAGTAGGCAGTTTGTCTTTAACCTCTAAATTGCCTGCCTCTAATTGCATTTATGTTTCTGAGCTTATTATCATACTTACCTTGGGTAAAGTGTACTTCCATAGCACTCTAAGAACAGTCCTAACAGACTTGTATTGACTTTTGAGCACCTGCACTTCTAGTGATGTTTCAGCGAAACAATTTTGAACTTGCTTACCTAAGGAAACAAGTTCTGTAACGTATGTGTGCGTACGTTTACCAGCTTTTCCAGGAATAACTTTTCCAACCACAGGCTGATTTCCACCAAAACCATTAGAAAGGGAAAGGTCTCCAAAACAAAATGTTTCCTAAGCATTTACGAAGATTTAAAGAGGTTCCACTGGTGGGTCTATTGAAGGAACAGCTTCAGTGTTATCTTGCCTCTTAGAATAGAGAAAAGCTTCAGTGTTAATTGCACCCTTATGGAGCAGCATGGGGTCCATGAGAGGAAGAAAGCATGAAGTCCAGGTGTGGAACTTTAATCCAGGAGACAACTCTGCTCACATCCTGGCTGACGCAAAAGTTTTACCTTGACAGGTTTATGACCTCCTCTCCCTGTAATTGTTTTGAATTCAGTTTCAGTGCTTTCTTTTGAAAGCAAAGACTGTAGAGGAGCATTGCTAGCTAGTCCAAAGGTGATGGCAGCTCTGACATTTTGTGTCTGTGGATAGCACACACACTTCCCTGTGTGCTACAGAGCCATTGGAATGTTGGGAGTGTGATGCTGTGTGCTGTCTGTATGCCGTATTGCTCATGCTAAATGATGTTCAGATGAGCTTTTACTGCCAATGCTGTTGTTAGCAATACCCAAAACGTGAATGTCCAAGTCAATGCAATTCTGACTGCCTTAGTTAATAAGTAGCGGGCTGATGAGAGGGGTGAGTATAGTTGTTGGAGAAAGCAGTAATCATCCTGGAAATATACTTCCTGGAGTACCTCAATGTAGTAACAATCACATTGCTGTTATGTTATGGAATGAATAGATGCCAAAGGGAAACAGACAAGCTTGCTTGCTTTCTGATTTCATATAGCCCATCTGCAGGGTTCAGTGATGCTTGTTCTGGAGTTCTCCTTTGGCTGGCATGCTCTAGTTACTAACAGTTTAGCTGCTTGCACCGCAGATACACAGTGTGGTGCATATAAATATATGGGAAAATGAGGGAAGCAGAGCAGATAGTGGAAGGAGCCTTTTTTACTGTCCAGCTAGTCAACTATTCCTGTTTCCCCTATGAGGGTTGTATGCCCTTAAGCACTATATATGACAGGCAGGTTCAAGCTGTCAACATCTGTGGTTAGTCAGTATAAACTTATTTCAGACCTTGTACACTTTTGCAAGTGTATGAAAGAGATAGTGGATAAAACTCTGCTTAAACTGTGTTCTCTTGAGCAAGGGGATTGTCTCTGCTTATGTTTATTTCTTTACACATAGCATCTGTTTATAGTTGAACTGCAGTGGCCTTGCCTCCTGCTCAAGAACTTGGATTTACTGCTTGTAGTACACACTTGCAAACTGTGTAAGTTAAAATGATGGGAAGAAGCAACAGCACTTTTTTGTTGCTTTTACTGATTGATTTGTTCTTTTACTGACAACTGTTTGTTGCTTTTACTGACTGATTTGTTCTTTTATCTTGTGACTGCTATGACAGGAAGCAGAGAATTATCTGAGTGTGAACTGACACTGATAACACTGCAATGCTGATTCTCAATCAGAAACATTAGACCTTTTCTTTCCATCTCAATATCTGAAGAATAAATTGTATAGTTCATGGCAATTGGTCCTAGTTGAAGAGGTTGAAATTACTGTGTTGGGGTTTTATTTATTCAACAAATCATGATAGCTAATAGAGTGCATATATGTAATAATATAAGAGATATAAAAAATCTAGAAAATTCTGATTTGGACTGGTCTTGAATGAAAACAGAAAAAGCAAATCTTTGTGTAGTCACATAAAGATACATTTTAAAGTACAATTAAGCTTCAAATTTGAAGGCTAACAATAGTTTCTTCAACAAGCTTAACATCAGCAAATGTCACTTTGACACAGCATCAAAGTAAAATGATGTGTTGTTATGGGACACCATGATACTTCACAATAGTCAGATATAAGTGTGGATATCCAGCCTTGCTAACCAATACAGGGGCACATACACAAAGCTGTAGAAACTTTCCTCAATCTCTTGGATCTTAACAGGTATATAAAGGATTATGCAAACAGAGAGGGATTGAGTTTTGAAGAAATCACTTTGCAGAAAGGATTTAAAAGCATTTAGATCTGCACATTTTTTCTACAGAACTATGTGTCCATGGGAATATCTTTGCACTCACTGACGTTCCCTCAGCTATGAGTTGATCAACTGATGTAAACCCAATTCTATTCATGTCTAGAAAGGCAATACCCAACTCTTTTTTAAATAGATGCAGCGCTTCTGATCTCACTGGAGTTGAGTCAATGGTGCAGTGGATTTCTGTTCAGTTGTAAAGATTGAGTCTGCTGCAGTTGATCTTTTCGTATCTCCTTGTCATATTTATCATGTTGTTTCAGCAATTTGTACATAATGGTTAATAATGTATTGGAAATTAAATTTTAACACTACATACTGACTTCCTTTGCATTGGACTGTCTCTATGAATGCTAGAAAATGACATAATGAGGTGAGACTTCAGGCTTCTCAAGAGGGAGACAAGCTGGTGTTCAGGAGTCTTTTGAGTAAATAGATCATATTTTATCTTTCATAGTTTTCTATTACTAGCCATTAAGGAGGTTGTTAAAACTTAGTCTTTTCTGTAGAACAGCTCTCTATTTACTATTTTAATGGTTCCCTATTTTTTTCACCAATGACTACCCTAGCAGGATTTCAGGTTTATCGTAAAACTGTACTCTTTAATTTTCAAATGCTCTCTATACAAGAAACTAGGCTATATTTATGTTGCCTGGATGAACTGTGTTATTTATTATATCATTTTATGGTCCTTACCAGTGTTAGCAATTCCAGTAAAATAGGATTAAATTGGTCTTAATTATAAAGAGGATAGTTTTCCTCTCAAAATGAAATGTATTTGCCCAAAAAGTTAATGGAGCATTCATTGTAAAAATGCTTACAAAATGTCTCATATGAATTCTCTAATGCCTGCTGGTTATTACCTTTGCCAATTTTGTAATTATTAATATAGTTAACAAAGTAGGCCTAACCATGTGGTTACTTGAAAACTAACATTATGAAGAATTTCTGGTACAGACTGTGTATATGACATTGAAAATTAATTTTGCAATTAATTTTACAAACATTACTATGACACCTGAGAATACCTGTGATTTTGCGCTGTCATGTATTATTTGGAGCACCTCCCGTATGAGGATAGGATGAGAGAGTTGGGGCTGTTCAGCCTGGAGAAGAGAAGGCTGCATGGAGACCTTATAGCAGCTTTCCAGTATCTGAAGGGGGCCTATAGGGATGCTGGGGAGGGAATCTTCATAAGGGACTGCAGTGAGAGGACAAGGGGTAACAGGTTCAAACTTCAACAGGGGAAGTTTAGACTGGATATGAGGAAGAAATTCCTTACTGTAAGGGTGGTGAGGCACTGGAATGGGTTGCCCAGGGAAGTTGTGAATGCTCCGTTGCTGGTGGTGTTCAAGGCCAGGTTGGACATAGGCTTGGATGGCATGGTTTAGTGGGAGGTGTCCCTGCCCATGGCAGGGGGGCTGGAACTAGATGATCTTAAGGTCCTTTCCAACCCTAACTATTCTATGATTCTATGATTCTGTGATTTCTGACCTTTGGAGTATAAGCTGTTAGTCTTCATATTTTTATCTGGCGAGGAAGAAAGGAAGACATTTCTCTTACCCTTTTATCATCCAGAGTTGGAAGACATAGAATCTAAATAAGATCTGTCTTACCACATATCTGTGCACAGTAGATCTGAATTTGGCCTAGTCTGACAGCTTTACAGAAATCACCATGTGTGACGAATGTGCTGCAGAACAGAAATAGAAACCCATTCCAAAATGGAACAGGGCACAGCTATATTCTTTCCCACACATCCTAACTGAGCATATTGCAGTAACACCGCTTTAGAAACATTAAAGCACTGAATGATTCAGGCTGATCAAATCTTTACCTGATAGAAGATAGCACCAACAAGCAGTCAGTCCTTTAAACTCAGTTCACATTTGTGGACAAAAAGTTTAAGCAAACCCAAGCTCAGAGGTGCTCAATCTTTAGTACTGCAAACAAAGAGCAACCAGTTCTTCAGACTCTGCCCAGCTGAATCCCACATGTTACAGCTGCAAGCTTTCTCCCTAAAATGGATTTTTTTGTTTTGTTTTGGTTTTGGTTTTTTGTTTTCTGTTTTCTGTACTTATATGTTCCCTTGTATTTCTACCACAGACAGAGATTATACCCACAGTGAACTTGTGACTGCAGCTCAGATGCTTGAATCAGTTCTCTGCCATCATCAAGCATCCCTGAGAAGTGGCGTCTAAGAATATCTTAGCATTCTCAAAGCACATGCATGATAGGCCTGTTCCCAGAATGTTTGTTATTAAGTAAAGGAAGTTTCTATACCAGTGCAAAGCAGAAGTCCACTTGAAAAAGGAACAGTCACCTGCTAGAAATAACTTTTGCAGTCTGTCAGATTTCTGTAGTCAGAACGATTCAAGCTTGTTCCTGGTTTGAAATAATTTATGAGACCATAGGCTTAAAAGACTGCCAAAAATGAACTCTAGAGGGAAGTACAGGTTAATAGAAATACTCTGACCAATGCTAGAGAAAAACAGATCTGAGGACATAAGCAATTGATAGACAATCTCTTTGGAATTGATAGACAATAGTTGGGGCATCAAGAATATTTATAAAGGTCTGGAATACATAAATACAAAAATCCTTTTCCAGATTTGCTTTATTTTAAGGCCTGCTTTGAGACCTCTCAGAGGAAGTATGCTTGAGAGAGGACTACAATAAGCTCAGAACTGTAGCACTTTATGAGATGCCCTTTTTGTTCTTGAAATGCTGGTTTTGAAGTCTCTGCAGTCTGGTGGATATAGGCATTACAAAAGCCTGTGCTTCAAATTAAAAACCAAGCATGTTTAATACATATTAAATCCCACATTTTAGTGGAAGGGTTCACCAACTACTAGAACAAATTGCACAGAGAATCGGTGGATTACTGGAAGCTTTTATGTAAAACCTACCTGCCTTTAGAGAGCCTATAGTATATTACAACATAATACAAGACTAACTGCATGACTTTCTATGACTTGGATTTTACAGGAGATGAAACTAGGCAAGTGTTTCTATGAGGTCTTAAAAATTCATGAAAAAAGATGGGTGAAGGACCAAGATAGTGCTATTCAAATTTGTTGCATGGTGACATATCCATAACAGAGCCTGGGAAGGTTCAAATTACATATCCCCCTAGCTTCAAAAGTCTCTACAGAAATATCATAAATATCATAAAATATATGAACGTCATAAAAGAATTCTATTCAGCAGGAAGGATATAAATTACTAATAAATGATAACCTTTTATTTCTTATCTGCAGATCTGCAGTGGAAGTCCGGGCATATGGCAGAGAGTCTAACAAATATGCCTCGTCACTCCCTCTACATCATAATTGGGGCTCTTTGTGTGGCGTTTGTCCTGATGCTGATCATTCTGATTGTGGGAATATGTCGTATCAGCCGCATTGAATATCAAGGCTCTTCCAGACCAGCTTATGAAGAATTTTACAACTGTAGAAGCATTGACAGTGAATTCAGTAGTGCAATTGCTTCTATCCGACATGCCAGGTTTGTTCTGGGGATGGTAATTTAAAGCAAATCTGTTCCACTATGTAATTTCAGTCTATGCACAGTGCATCTAACTTCTATTAGCAGGGAATGAGCTTCTTCACTGTGAAAAGACAGGACCACTCTTTTGAGGCATTGCTCGTATTTTTTTTTCATCCCTATTCAGTGCTCATCTGAAGTGTGATAATCCAGCATAACTCCTTAAAACAGAGGGAGTTATTCTGAATTTATTTGGTGTAACTGGTGAAGAGAGACAGAGTTCTTAGCCTGTAAGACCTGTTTGTGTTGTAAATATTCCTTAACTGATACACATAAGTAATTTAATTACATTGCAAAGGCACATTGATTTTTGTGGCTAATTTACCAGATTATTTTAGTAAGAGTTCGAATCCTCATTTTTGTGCTCCTGTTTGCCTCAAAATATCTTACTTTCCTAGAAATGGAGCACTTGCAAGCCAAGGCGTCAGAATGATACAAAGTAGCTCTGGAAGGGATTCAAGAGCTCAAGCATAGCTGTTGCACTGATATAGCATTAATTATACCTAGATTCCTGCCAACAACTGTGTTTAAAAACCATCAAAAGAGTTGAATAAAGTTAGAAAGGGCTTATCTAAAATCCAACCTAAATATTCTTTTCTGTGAATTAAGCTGCTTCTTTCTTACTGTTTTTCAGGTTGTCATAAAGAATAATCTATCACTGTTCCCTTTATAGTAATTATGTACAACAGGTGTCATATCCGACCCCCCTTTTTTATAATAAAAACAAGCAAAGCAGAACAGCCTCCCTCTTCCTTAGACTAAACTAATGCATTCTTCTAGTATCTCATTCTGGATCACAGAACCACAACTTTGGGTTGCAAAGGACCTTGAGGTCCTCTAGTTCCAACCCCCCTGCAATGGGCAGAGGCGCCTTACACTAGACAGCCTCACCCATGGCTCTGTCCAACCTGGCCTTGATATCATATCAGCTTCTTTATTTTCTCCCTGGGACACACTCTCTTTTTCTTTCTGAAGGGTGGTTCCTAAGGCTGAAAATAGTTCTCTAGCTAAATCTTCACCTGTATCAAATGGCTTGAGTCGTCACCTCCTGCATCTTGTTTATGGCATTCCTGTTCAGACAGCTGGAATTAAACCTGCTTGCTTTTTTCTTTCTTCTCCTTTTTTTTTTTTTGTGTGTGTGTGAGTGTTTTTTTTTTTTTTAAATTTGCATTACACCAGCGATTGATGACTCAACTTTGTGACCTGTTAGACCGTTTCCTCATCCCAAGATCCTCTGTGCCATTTTTCTTCTTAGCCAATATAGTTTATTCTGTATTTGACATCTCTCTTAATAGGATAGAACTTTAATTTTTGTTATTTCTTTTCCCATATCTTAAATTTGTCAAGATCACTTCAAATTCCAACAAGGGGGTTCATGTATGCTACCATTAAAATGCTTTTGAAAGACTGGATTAAGGCACATTCCTGTGCATTGACATGGAGAAATACATGCATTTTGGTTGGTGATTGCTAGTAATTAATTTTCTGAATGCTCCAGTTCTGTTTTAGTTTAAATAGGTTAATTTGTACCACTGTTGAAGTCATCAAAGTTATATGAAAAGGATGAGGAGTTCCCACAGACTCAGTTAATAATATTGCAGCTTTGAACTGTACCTCTTTTAACTATTTTGACTAGATTTGCAATAAAACATTTTATTGTAAAAATATGTTAGTAAAAATTTTAAAAAGAAAGGTGTGTATAGTTGATTTAACATAGCAATAAAATCAGTGTTCTTTTAAGACTTCCCTTGAATTCTCCTTTGCCGCCTATCATTACATCTTTTCCAGAAGGAGCTCAGCATCTCCACACCATACACACCCCAAGAACTCCTTTTGCCTTTAGTAGTGTACTGGGATAGGAAGGTGTTGCTTTATAAAAAGCTTTATAGTTTTTTATTATTTGGCCTTCTGAATGTCTACTACTGTATCTCCAAGGGTGGAGAGCAGGGTGCAAAATGATAGTGTTCAAATTAAACCTCTCCCTCCTGCTGCTACAGCAGTGATGAATGTGTCAATCCTGCTCAGTTACTACTTACTGAAGTGGTACTTTGCATTTCCTCAAGGACTGGAACTGGTCTCCTGAGGATCAGTGTGGAACACCTGGGTTTTCTTAATTATTTCTTAAAGCAAATTAGTCAGCTTTGTATCTAAGGTTAGCAAGTAAAAGCATACAAGCAAGGCAGAATCTTCTTTGTTGCTGTCGAGACGGCCAAAAATCACACACACACATATTTTCGATGACTTTGTAGGAGGAAAAAATAGGCAGGATGCTTTATTACTACAAACCACTACTTATATACCTTTTCTAACACACACGTGTCTTTTAGCCATTGGTTAATATTAGTTAGCAATGGTACATTATTGGATAACTCTTTACCGCATTACATAAGTCCATTGTTTTGCCAGGTTCTGCCTTTGTTGCTAGTTGCTCCCCTTATCTGACTCGCTCCTCCAGACTCCCTTTACTTTCCCATTTGGATATCTTCTGTTTTCCCACTTGTATGCCTTTCGTACCTCATTTCTCAAGGATACACTTTAACATCTTCGAGGCTGAGTTCTAACTTAGTGCCTTCAGCCAGGGAATCCGCGAGCCTGCCATAGCCCCCCACCACACTTAATCTGAACTTTTCCCAGTTTTTACACTTTCACTGGCAGATAATAGAAATGGTAAAAGATTTCCTGTATGAATCTTTTCAGACCTTGGAAGCTGGTCTAGTTGAGGCCTTTATCAGTACTGTCTGGATTATTCTGAATTAATCTCTGTTTATTACTAAAGGCAGAATTTAGAAAAGCATATTGTCATCAACATTAACTTAACATTTTGAAGACATTCTTAGGATGGGATATATTCATGATGACTTTTCAGATCCATACTACTCCTTAAAAATGACATTATTGGATCTAGTCAGTAAAGGGTTTCCATACCTTGGGAAAGGTGTTTCTACTTAATATAAATGTAAAGAAATATTTTCATTCCAAATAATTCCTTGTGCCTCTCAGAGAATGGATGCCTTATAAAATCCAAGATAGAGCTGCCAAGTCAGGTAATTCAGAGAGATTTGCTGTTATGATTATTGTGTTTATTTTGATTTCAGAAGGATCTAAAATCCTGCTTTGGTCACTTTAATCCAGGAAAAAGAGCACAACTTTTATAGTTATTTTTTGTGTAAACTCTTACATCTGAGTATAAAAACTACTAAGATTTTAATTTTCAGAATTTCTGCATCTAAGAGGTATGCTTTTAAATAATAGATTCTTGATATTTTCTGAAAATCATTTCCTTTCCCAGTTAGACACCCAAATTTATTAGTGATTTTGGGAAATGGAGGCCTAAGTAATAGTGAGTAGACTATCTTCTTTAAATGTTAGTTTTCTGTTAAAGTCAGTAGGTGTCCAGGGGGTGTGGAAGCCTGTTGCATGTCCAGCTAATTATGTTAGAATTACTTGTTCATGTTTCTCAGCAGGTCTTTTTCTTAATAATTTTTTATAATTTGACCTTACTAGTCAAGGTACTTGCTGTGAGAGAAAATGGATATGCTCAAGGATCATCACCAATAAATGTCTACTTCGAGTGAGTGTTCTTAGGATTAGCAGTTTAGAAGTAAATAGTTTTTTAACCAGGTGAATCACAGGTCTCTTTAGTTTTCATTATGCAGACAGTAAATAAATACTCCTTTTATGTTAAAGCCTATACATTTTAAAGCCAGCAGAGCACATTATAGTGAAATAGTTGACCACTGGCTTCTGCAGCCGTAAGACTTTGTTGAATTGGTACCAGGATCTGCTGTTGAAACTGTTCACTTTAGGAAAGCATCCACACATTCACAAAATATTTGGTTACAGGGAACTGTACTTTTATAAATTTTTTGTGTGTCTAGATAGTGTTAGCAGTAGACTTCATGCACTACTTACAGTGTAGTTTCTCTAAGTTTTACTTTCACATGCTGGTTCTTGATCTGTCTGTGTGTGGGTTGTAGTCTGGTTCATCAGACTGATTTTTGTCACAACAGGTTCAGGTTCCTTCCACTGCACATTCTCCATGTTCCTGTGTTCAAATCAGCTGTGTTAGACTGCAGTGTCCTGAGCTTCCTGAATCTGATGAGCTTCAGCACATGCCTGATTCTTACCATTACCTGACAGAGATTTCAGTTACGAGTTTCAGTCTGCTACCTCTTTGTGAAAGTATGATCACATGCATAGTACTCTGCTCTCCACAGCATGTGCCAGTTGCTTATATACATCCTCAGCCAGCGTCTCAACTTTGTGAAAACTCTAGGATCATAGTTCAGTTACACTAAGGAACTCAAATACCACTTGGGCACCTGCCCTTTTCTCTGAATAATGCGGAGGAAATTGATATTCTCAATCTCCTCCTGTGGAGGCTTTAAAAGAAAACAATAATAATTAAAAAAATCTAGTCTCTATTGTTTAAGCATTATTTATGGGCTCCTTTTACCAGTTGCTGTTTTTGAACAGGGTAGCAACACATTGTTTCTTTCTTCTGCTTCTGGGCAAACTCTAAAGCTGCAGCTTATCCCACAGAAATTGGAGGATACCATTTCCTTAGGATTCAGCCATCCAAAGGTCTTAAAAGTCTTCTATGCAAATGGAATTGTTGAGGTTAATGACTCTATGTTTACCATCTTTTGAAATGTCCCTTCTCAGGAAGTGGAGGGGCAACCCTCAGTCACAGAACCCTCAGTCTCTCTTTGTCAGGTTACACAGGTCACTCTTATTCAGTGTTTCATTGCAAAATATACTTCTTAATTCTCATTGTAATTTACTTCATTTGTGATGATCCCTATGCCACTGGTAAATTCACACTGGTAAACTATCCATCACCCTTGAATGGACACATCAATGCTTAATGTAGAGGCTGTAAAACTTCCCTAGCCCTGCTGATACACTCTGTTTTCTGATCTAAGTGCATAATTTTTCATCAAACATAGTATGGCATTAAAGCTAATGTTAAACTTGATTATCCATCATGTCCCTCCAGTCTTCTTCCAGACTTGGTGTTTCCCAGGACTGTATGCTCTTTATTAGATGAATAATCTGTATTTGATTGCACTGAAGAAATCTTTATTCATTTGTTTGTGCTTTGTTGTAAGCAGCTTGTTAATCGATCTGGTATACTCTGTAGCAGGGCCCTGCATCTTTTCACTGTTTATTACCCCTCGAATAGTGGTGTCTTGCAGATTGTGTTGGTAATTGTTTTATGTTTTCTTTTATGTCATCAATTAAACAATAAAATAGCATCCTTGTGCAATCCTACCAGATACATGCCCATTGAACTAAGACTCCTCATTTAACAATTCTGTTTTGAGACCTCAGAGGTTTGTGTTAACTCTGTTTACTGTTACGAGCAGGGACTGGCTTCTGAACTGCTTGATCAAAGCAATGTGGTCTACCAGCTAGATGGCTCAACCAGGCCACAAACGACTAGCACATGTGCTGTGGTCTTTTCTCAGCATTTTCTAATCAGGGCCACATGTCAACCCTGACCTACACAAGAAAACAGATTTTGTACTGCTTCACTGTGTGCAACAAGCCATGTGTTCTCTCCCTGTCAGAAATGAGGAAATTTTACTCAAATCACTGGAGAATATTCACCATCATTTGTATTTCTGCAAAGCTCTATTTCCTTTAAACCTTTGAGAGCGATGGGAAAAAAGGGTGATTCAGAATTTGTTGCTGCCTGTGATTTAGTAAGATGCCATAATTTAATTCCTTCATTCAATTCTTGGAATTCTTTCTCATTTAAGGAAAACCAGGTTTATCCATCATTATGCTGATGAGAAAACATGGCCTGTCTGTATTTATTAAAGAGAACTATATAAGAAAGCAGACTTTCTATCATGGAAATGTATCCAGTGTGGCCTTACTGACAGCTGATGTATTTTGAAAAATGAAATTTCCAGCATATTGCTTATAATTCTTCCAGCTATTTTAGTTTTGTCAGCAATTCTAGATCACTGAACAAGCCAAGAAATAAATTGGAAGAGTGAGGAAGTTGAATAAAAATCTTGGAAGAAAATCAAGCTAATTTTGGTTTGGTCTAAATATCCTCAAAATTTAAATTTTCTGAATCTCATTTTTCCTTGGGCACAACTTTAATATAGACTTAATATGGTACATGTGTAGGGGATATGGTACGTAGAAGAGTAGATGACTACATAAATAAGTATTCCTGTTTGTGTGTTTATGTTTTCTCTACATCAGGTTCATAAGGAAAGCAGACATGACCATTTGTTACCTTATTTTCATGTGATCCTTTTTGTTATTTAAAACCTCCTGTAATTGTAGTCACAACGTTTTAGTAATTTTTCCACTTTCAAGTTGCATTTTAAGCACTATTTTTGTATCATAAAAAAATTATCAGAAGGGTGATAGACTGTCTATGCAGTGTGAAAGCACCTAAAGGAGTTCCAGATATGCCAGCACTGCAGCCACAATCATACAGCCACAGTGGTTCTCTTCAGGGGCAGATACAGCTTGGTTGTTAGCAGTGAAGGCTGCCCAGGAGGAGCATGCTGCTGATGTGATTGTGTTGCTTGTGAACCTTTGCTAGACTGGTATGTTTATATGGCATTGCAGCATCCTAACTACCATTAACTTTGCCGGTGCTGCATAGTGCATCATGTTGATAATACAAATATGCTTTTCAACTGGATGTCAGGTAAGCAAAGACTTAAATTTTTGCTCTAGCTTCTAACTCAATTCAGTGCACAGATATTGCATTTCCAATGCAAATACCACATAGTTGTCAATTATTTATTTTATGTGAATATATATGACCTGACCTTAATATTGGCTGTTACAGCAGGCTTTAAAATAAAATTCTGGCCTTCCTGAAACTGTATCAGTTTCACTCTTGCCTTCCACAATCTTCCCATATTCTGATACTGCTGAACCCCACAGCAGAATTTCTGTAGCCTTTGATATGGAGTCAGTTTCTTGTTTGCAAGAAGATTTTTATTTTTTTTTAATTTGACGCATATATTTAAAAAGTGACAGTTCAGATATTTAAACCTCTGTACTTCTGGCATGTTGCAATACAATTTAGTTTATCTATGCTCTCCGATAAACTGCATACCATAACTCAGTGGGTTGTTGTCATTAATTCATTCATACTTCTGTCACCAAAAGCTTTCTTTTATTTCCAGGTTTGGCAAGAAATCCCGACCTGCAATGTATGATGCAACCCCCATTGCTTATGAAGATTACAGCCCAGATGACAAACCTTTGGTTACACTGATTAAGACAAAAGATTTGTAATCTAGTGTATCTTTTTTGGATTATTTTTCAAAAGGATGGGCTACTGACCTAATTTAAATATTTTTAAGAAGAAAGCATAAGTAATTTAAACCATTAGATGCTTCAGAATTTTCTGTAGAATATTTAAGAACCAATTTTCTGCAGCTTTTAGTTTGGAAAAATATTTTAAAAAAGAAGTTGTGAACTTCATGAATTACATTTTAATGTACCTTGAGCTCTATAAACTATAAGCTTATGATAGTGTGTGCTTTTTTCTTGGTAGACACTATTACTAAACCCAGATGAGTTTCTTGTGGTTGTTACAGAACAGAAAACAGTAATTAATGAGGAGTTCTTTATGACATGTCAGTGCCAGCTTTCTCAGTAGAGGTAGGAAAAATGTGAAGCATAATATAATATATAATATATCCATTACTTAAAAAGTCTAAAATGTTTGTGTTGTGAAAAAGAAAATAGTAAAAATTATTATTCCTAATCTGAATGAATTAGCTTTTGCCTTATTCCATGCATGGATAGATACCCTGTTCCTCCATTATTTCCTGAAAGTTGCTGAAACATACTCTTCAGTTGATGTTTGACATTTTTGTAATAGTATTCAGACTAGGCCTTGTATCATAATTAAAGTGCCTCTTGAGGCAAAAGTAAGGGTTTGATCCTTTAAACATTGGAATCAATGAGAGAACTTCCATTGACTTCGGTGGGCATGGGATTGGATCCTACAATTGGACTGAATCTATATTTTCTTTAAAGGTTAAAGTTTTTTATATTGTGAGTAAAACAATCATATGGTTTGAATTGTTTGTTTCCTAAAGGTTGTTGATGTACAGTATTGTTTCATGAAATGTTGTGTATTTCTCATAGTGCTTCTTATTTAGGATCAGTATGGGGGTTTTGTGGCTGTAACTGATGGCTTCTGGGCTTCTTAAAATTCTTGCTTATTTCAGAAAATATTGAATAAATGTTATCAAGTGAAGACTGTTTCTTTGTTTTTCTTCATTTGAAAGTGCAGTGTTATCTATGAATTTGAAAGGGCATGAGTATATAATGTACTATAAATAATGCCAAAAGAAGATATTCCAGCTGTTAATTTGAAAAGGAAAAAAATGGGCTTTATATCAAGGTGATCTCTCAGAAGTGAGACAAATACAGAACCAGAGTAAAGAGGCAGTCCAGGCCATATGCACTACAACCTGTTCCCTGAGTGGATCTGACTGCAAATCTGGGCTCTAAGTTATAGCAAGAGTGATGTTTTGTCACAGAGCAATCTGTTTATGTGAGTAGGCTTGATCTGACTTTGTGTTTCAAAGAGGCTTGCTACCAGGGAAGCCAAGGCTGCATGGTATGGAGGGAAATAATACTGTAGCTACCTATAAATCCTGCTGCATGGCACTGTACTGCATCCAGTTAGTACTGTTATGTTACAGGCTGATAAGCACTGAAAGGCCAAGCTCTGGTTGGCCTCTTAATCTTAGGAAATGTTGGAATGCATCCAAAATCTTCATATTTCACATAAATAACAGTTACCAGACAGAAAAAAGATGTCACCAGGAGCTCTGATCATGTCTGTATGAGGATAGCAGTTGTCACAGGCAATCATTCCCTTTCCTTGCAACCGCTGACATCTCCAGGCCCCAGATCAGCCACTAAAGACAAACGTAATTAAGAATTGTAAAGATAAAAAAGCTGCCACTGGTTTTAATTCTTGTTTAGGTGAGCAGAGTACATCTGGTATGTTACTTTTAATTTTGAATTTCATTATTATTACACCTTCTGGTTGCAGTCATAGTAATTGAATCATGCATAGAGCTGAAAAGAGGCAGACAAATTATTGCAAATCAAGCTGTTAGAGTTGCTAAAATGTAATTTTTGTTGTGAGGGTACATTCTAGCTCACCATCAAAAACCAAAAAATAAAGTAAATGCAGCAGATATGGGCCAACTTTGAAACGTAAAGGAAAACAAATGAAAATGTATTTTAGTAGAACTGTTAACTGATAAAGGGAAGCTCAGAGGATTGTCTTACTGTTTGGAATGGCTGGATGGTGGATATGCAGGTTAGTAACACTGTGTCGTGTTTGAATTACGGAAATGCCAAATGCATCTCAGTAATCCAGAATACCTTTCCTAACATCCTGTATCTGCTACAATGAGCTTTCAATGACGTTGGCTCACAACAATAATTACTGGTAAGAGACCTAAAGGAACTAAATTCAAGCCTCTCTTTTATTCTTAAAGCGCTGTTTTCTATCATAAAGGTTATGCATTTGCACATGGTGGCTGTCAGACTAGCTTTTTTCTTGGTACAGTTTGATGCTGCTGCTTCATGCTAGGTATGGAAACTTTTCTTTATGGTGACTCCTAGGAATGTTTTAAGAACCCCTTAGAAAGAGGGGTCAAGAACAAGCTATACCCTATGCCATTTTTGTAACACTGTCTGGAACAAGGGCAAATGCAGTGTTGTTATAATAGAGTTGTTAATCAGAAATGAAAGACTAAATCTGCAAGTTTTTTTGATTTTTCAGCTGTAAAATATTGGTTTGTCTTTGAAGAACTTGAAATCTATACAAATTAGGGAAACAAGCAAATCTGTTCTTCTAGGGAACACACATATTCATAGCCCATATTTGACAAGACAGTTGTTGAAATGAGCAGCAGCCCTTCTGCATACAAATCAAACCTTGGTAGTGATTCTTGACCATCCTATATTTCTCTCAAGTGACTGACCTGAAAGATAAGTAATTTGTGAAGAGCTATTTTCCTGCCAGCTTGCAGCCTCTAGCTTCTGTAAATCATCCTAGGCTTCCTGTGAATTGTGCTTTGAAAATTACTTGTGCTTCTTCCAATTTATTTTATTGAACTCTGGTGGCATGTTATGCATGCACTATGCCTGAATCTGTATGCTTCTGAGATATTTGTGAGGCACTACACTGACTGCCAGATGGAGCAGCCTTCAGATCGGGGGGAACAAACCCATCCTGAGTTTTTAGCCCAGCTCTGAAACAGCTAGAACAAGTTGATTGCTGTCTTTATATGCCAGATCACGTCCTTCTGAGGGTATACAGATGTGGACAAAGGGACACTGGATATTCCATATTCTTTTGCCAAACCCAAGAAGGTTTGTTCTGTATAGGGTGCAAATATAGATGTATAGCAAATACCACCTGCTCTTAATCTACTCCACATTTATTTTTTTTGTTCTGTAAATCATCTAGGTGCAGAAAGGGGTGACTGTATGTGCTTTACGCCCCTGAAATGGGTTAAGAGCCTCCAGCTCCTCCTGTAGATGGGGGTAAGTCTCTGTGGCTTGTCATTAACCTCCAGTACTTGGGCACACTCCAGGTTTGGTTCTTTTTTCTTCCTCTTCTCTCTGGAAATAGGAGAACATCCCTGAGTGGTTTATCCCCCAGCAGCATGGACATCTATACTTGCATGCTTCTTAGGGTGGTGTGAAACTTGCGGTTACAGCTCAGAGTTGTGATACATGTGCTAACAGGAAAACGTTAAGATTTACATGGATTCTGATGGACTCAGCTCAAAATTATGAAGACAGTGATCCTGTCCCTGTGTTTGGGCTAATTACAGTGTGATAAACACAAGGCCCAAAGGAAGAGTTGAGCACAACAACCAGGAAACACATGCTGAGTAAAACCATACCAATTATTCCTACTAAAACCCACAGATATAATGCTATGTTTAGCTGAGAAAAATTAGGCTATTGCCCCAGCTTCAGCCTCTCTTTGCATCTTGTCTGTATGGAGGTGCTTTTGGAATTAGCATACCGCCTGTGTGGGCTCCAGAAGTGACACATATCTGAACCTTTGGTTGAGAAGCCTTGGTCCCCCACCAGGACCAGCTTTCACTAGCAGACCTTGGACTTTGGAAGAAGCTGGCTCTCGATCCTCTCTAACTCTAACACACTTGATCTTTTCCCAAATACATGATGAAAAATTATGTCGTTGAGGGGTGTAGGTAGCTTGTGAAGGTGATAAGGTTTCCTGCCAGAGGTGAAGGCTTGTGTCCTAGTATGGGGGTTCATTCTAGAGCAGTTGCAACGAGACCTGAGGCAGCCTCTGCTATGAGTAACCCTGTGTGCTGTCAATCCAGGCTGGGCAACACCCCGCACCAAAAACATTGGTCTGATTTTGTTGTTGCTCCCTCCACTGCCAACGTAGTTAACTGCTCACTGGTGTGAGGGAAATGAGAACAGAGAAGTGATTTAAGCTCAGTAAAGTGCATCCTCAAATAGCAGAATCGTTTATGTGGTTAATCCCTTTGAAAACAATGGGAGTTTGAAGGTGATATTTGGGATGTTTTGGGGGAAACTGGTTTGGTGTCTGTCTGCATCTAAAAATATAAAACATCTGACCATAGGTGTATAGCGCTACAGTAAGCATTGCTTATTTCAGTGAAGTCTCATGTGGTGAAACTTTAATCACAGCATTGATGTTTTCATCCTATCTCAGCTTCATTTCTGGAAATGGTTTGGCTTTTCTCCAGCAGGGCTTTGTTGAGAAATGCCTGAGCAGTTATGACATTTCTGAAGATGCATAGTTTCTCTTTTGATAGCAACAGACACCTGATGAGGAATAAATTCAACAGCTCTGAATGTTATTCTCTATGTGGATGGCTAAAAGGAATTAATCAGCCCCTTCTCACTTGTGTTGCCAGAGTTATGCCTTCAGGGAACTCCTCTGACCCTTCATGTGGCTAAATCCCTCTGTGTCCAAAATTTCTCTGAGATTCCCATCTTATTTTGCCCACAACTGCTCAGATTTTGCAGAGCATATCAGCAAACTATCAGACAGAGCCATGCCCTATTCTTACAGCTGAGCAAACCAAACCCATCCTCCCTTTGTGTGCCTGCAGCTCAGTTTCTGTGTGAGCTGTTTGCTGCTTGACCAGATTTGGGAACCTCTTTTCCTTTCCCTAGTGCCATGTTTCTAAGGTTCATGTTCTGCTCAGTACTGGCTGGGCTGAAATTGCTATATGTATGTTGCTCTGTTCTCCTATTCCTGACCTCAAAAGTGGTATGGAAGTACAGGCCTTCCTTGGACCTCTTCTTTCTGTTTGGACATAGAAGGCCGATGAAAACCAGTCTAACTCAGGGGAGGCTTTAATCTCTCAAGCCATTCCCTGCTAAAATAATGGGTGTTGAGTAGTATCAAGAGCTAATGAGTTCAGACATGTTCCTAACATAAGAAATAGGAATGTCAGGCCAGTCCAATGTGCGCCCAAACCCTTTCTTCAAACCTGTTGGCTACTAAAAGAGAGATTTACTGGGTTACGGTTTTCAAGCACCTTTGTTTTATAACAAAAAAAGTGCTTTATTTGGGCGATTGTTTGTTTGTTTGTTTGTTTTAAAGATAGTTTATCTGTTGGAGCCTATTACCCCTGTGAAATGCTCTGTACAAGCAGTTGAGCAGTGAGAGAAGGGCAAAGGACTTAATCAGTGCTGAATCAGAGAGGATGGAGTTGGTCTGCTTTATCTCTTCTTTGCAAGGTTTTCCTCCATTCTCTGGGACTTTGGCTGAGCATCTGCCAAAATACTGTAGTTGTGTGGGGTCAGCAGGGGATGGCATAAGGCAAATCTGACCCTGTGCCACCTTTATGTCCATCTTAAACGCCTCATCAGGGAAATGGGACTGACCCAAGCCTGACATCAGAACAACTGGAATACTGCTACCACCTGAAACAGCTGGGGATTGTTACAATTATGGGCAGAGTGCAAAGTGTTCCTAGCTCCCATCAGCTCTTTCTCAGTCTAAAATGCTGGTTACTGGAGAGGCCTTGCTCAGAAATTTTTTTGTACTTCTTGACTCCTTTCTGCTTGCACTAGAAATAATTCCTCTTGTGCAACTTTTGTGCTGCAGAGCACCCTCTGTGGGACCCATCATCTGAATCCTTTCCCCTCTTATATTTTGGAATAGCTCCAATTAGGTGAAGGTGATTCCTGTCTGAGGGAAGGTGGGTCAACCAGTGAGAACAAACAGAATTTCGGAGTGGTTATGCCACATGGAGACTTATCTGGGCTCAGCTGGCTTCGTTTCTTCTACAGTGCAAAATGGATAACAAAAATGACCTCTCTGAAAAAGTCAGATTTCTCTGTTATTATGAATTCCAGCTTCAAATCCTGCTTTTATGATAAGATGATTATGGTAAATAAGCTTCCCCCTTAGCAAAGAATAAATCATCAAATACACTTTGTTTGGTGAGATCTTTGGCAAAGGAATGTAAATAAATAAGCTAACTGAATAAACTTCTTTATCTGATGTGCTGAGCAGAAAAGGCGGCAAAGTTAATCATTTCAGAAAATAAGCTGGTCTGCTGTGCTTTCTTCAATAACAGGCTAGGAAGAGTCTAAGGGAAACAATCTGCTCTAGTTTGCTGACCCTGAACTTTTTGCTGTCCCACAGACCAGGAGAGATTATGTTTATTACTCTGGAAGCAATGTAATCTTCTCAAGGAAATGTCCTTCAGTCTAGATTTTTGATCTGTTCTTTTCCTGTAGACTTGTCTACTTCCCTTCTGTTGCTCCTTGCAACAGAACAGAGACCTCTTACAAAGCTAGCTGTGACTTCTCTTCTATCTCTTGGAAATAGTATACACATGGACAGTAACCTGAATTTGCAGTGTCTTAAACTTTGGACTCCATGTTTCTATATGATCAAGTTCACATGTGTACCCATGTGATCATACATGGATATCAGTCCACCTTTGCTCAAAGAAATCAGTGTGACTGTCCTGATCTTCACCATAGGTTTTTATTGACATACGTGGATTTTAAGTAATCTGACATTAATGTGCCTTGAATATGAGCCTACAAACCAGATACAAGTTGTACAAGTTGACAACAACAGTGTGTAGCTTCTTTGGAAAGAGAAAATAACAATGCAATTTAGATTATTTTTGGCATGTAGCAACAGCAATTACAATTAGTTTATCAGCAGACTTAGCTCTCACCTCCACTTGTAGTGGCTTGAGGCATGATCATTGCTGTAATGTATGCTACCATCCTTTACCTTCTTCCTTTGCTCATGCTGTATCTTTTGCCTTGCCACTCCAGGGCATTAGCATCTTATGGAGAAATCTAGCCTTTGGCATCATAGATGTAGACATACAAGTAAAAAAAATGAAAATTGGTCAATGAAGAGTTCTCAGCTGTGAATCTCATTGGCAAGCCAGATCAGAATGAACTTATAACACTCTTGACACATCATTCTCTGTAAGTTTTTGATCATTAAATCTCTTCTTCCTCCCTTCCCATAAATGCACTGGTAGATGAAAGATTGCATCTGGTCTTGCATCAGGACACAAATATTTCAGCATGACATTGGTCAATCAGGAATGTAGTATTTAGCACCTAAATGATGCATTATTAAAGACTTGTAGTCTGTAGTCTATGCAAATGCCCTTGCTTGTCCCCAAGCCATGTAAGCCAAATGGCTTCCTATTGTTTCCTTGTTTCAGAGTGTCAGTATTTTGGCATAGTTGCACTTTTTCCCTTTTTGGGGTGTTTGGCATACAAACATAAAGTCAAGATTGCTTGGAACTCTTCCTGGGAGGAAAGTATCTGCAACTTTTAATAATAATAAAGATAGGACATGTTTATGTCAAAATACCAGCACAAGGTGCTTCCGACAACAATGAGACCACAGGGGTTTGACTCATGAAACAAAGACATAGAACCTCAGTTCCTCCTCCTTTTCGTCTGCAGATCTGACCACTATAGGCTTCAAGAAAACTCTTTTGTAATGAGTATGAGCGCTATGAAGGCAATTTTGTGTACGACAGAGTTTCACTTACCCCAGCCACCTCCCAGAAGGTTGGCTTTAGCTTCTTTTTTTTGAAAAATAGTCACTCAAGTGTACATTTTCTTTGGTCTCTTAGAAGTCAGCTTATTTCCTGTGATGCATTGAGACAGACAGAGCACATGCAACAGGTTCCTGTTCTGATTCTTTCTCCAAGAACACAGTGCAACACATGGATAGGTTACAGAGAGCTGAAATTGGTATTAACTTGCTGAAATCTCTGTGTTTGTAGACCCCATTGTATGGCATTGATATGTATTCTACACAGCAGCCTGTGGATATTTGACTCACTATGTTGTGTCTGTAACATGAAGAAGGTAACCAGGCAATAACTGTCATGATACAGAATAATTTTTTTCAAGGATTTTGTACCTGATGTGCTGTCCATAACATCTTATTTGTGATCTGTATGTTAAGCCAGCACCTCCTATTAATTTAAGTTGAATGTTGTTTTCCTTTTATGTCATTTGCTAGAATGGTCTGTCAAAACAAAACTGGGAAAACATCATGTAAATAAGAAAGGATCTGCTTTTGCATGTGCCTTTATGCCATTCCACTTTCATCTTCTACGTATAAATATGATGAGCAGTTATTTTTATATCCAGTACTCAGCACACAGCTTCCCCTCTTTCCCTGTGCCCTGTGTTGTCCCGCATGCAATAACAACAAAGACTGGAAGAGATTTTCAAGAGTGCTGAATGAGGTGCAGAGTTTATCAATTTTCCTTCATCTTTCACACATTTAATTTCCACAGGGAGAATATTTTACAATTCCATGGAGAATTAATTCCTGATAGCCTTGAAGAGTTATTTTAATACATGCAAGATTTAAAATAAGGTAGTAAGCTAGCAGTACGGACAGACAAGTTGAGTTTAAATCAAAATGTCTCACAGCTGTGATTTACTTAGTGATATATGTTGCTGAGTTTTAAAAGATTTCATTTGGAATAGATTATTGAGTGGTAAATATGATGATGCTTTGATGACATTTTTAGGTTTCATGCAACACATTACAAAATTTCTGTACAAATCGGTTAATATTATCTAATTTTGCTCCCTTTAAGGGACTCCTGTCTGCAGAGAAAACTGAAATCTCCCAACAAAGCCGCTACCCTACCCAGGCAGCAGGACTGGCATTACCCATGCTTTTTTCAATTGCTCTTCAAGAAGCCCAGATTTTGCATAAGCAATATAGTAGTCTTCTCTTCTTCCATCTGGCAGTACAAGAAGGGCAGAAACTGCAGGCAGAGAAATATCAGACTTCAGATTAACAGTTAAATGTGCCTTTCATTCAGAAGCAGCTCAGCCTTGAGATTTCTCAGAATTCATTGCCTCTCCCTTTTCTGTTTATGTGTCGTCTCTGATTTACATCCCTCTTCTTCAAACTTCATTGTCAGGGGTGATTTATGAGTGCAATTTTCTGTGTAATATTCTGCAGCTATAGTTGGCAAATCCCTTCCCTCAGCATGGGGATGTGTTCTTTGTTACACACCAAAGAGGCACACAACCCTTAAATTTCTTTTAAAAGACAATGTTTAAAAAGCTTTTTGAAAGGAAAAATCCAAATCCCATCTAATAATAATCCATCTCATAATTATACATGGTTATGTTACTTGTGAAAAACTGCTCTGTCTACATGGCATACATACATCCATTATGTGATGGATCCATTGAGAGCTCCTCCGACTGCCACAGATCAGTCTGTTTAACCGAACTCTTGCTTTTAGCTTGAAACAAGTTCCTATACAGCGCTGAGCAAAGCATGTGAGTCCAGCTGCATTGATGTACTGGCTCATGCCAAAATTTAAGTGTGAGTTTAATGAAGGACTTCTGAGGTTTATTAATTTTCTGTTATGTATTTTTGCCTCTTCTAGGGTTGAAGACATTTTGTATGTTAATAGAATCCTTCTTTAAGCTGCAAAATTTGGTAAAATCTTATGTAAAATGTTGATGGCATTAGCTTTATACCTTCAGTGAAGGCTCTGCATTCACTCTGGTTTCTGAAAGCTTAGAAGGCACTTGTGAACCAATTCTGGTACACAAGAGGCTGATTCTTTGGCTGCTCTGTATGATTTGTAAATCTGTATTTACTAATCTGAATAGGTATTTGCCAGCAAATCAGTCCCACATCCACTCAGTAGCACACATGTTAAAATTCTCCCCAATAATCAGTGCAGTGCCCAGGTTATGGATCAAGATAAGGCCCCCCACAGGCCTCTTACCCATCAGCCTTTTCTTAATTAGGACTACGGTGATTTGGAGCATGGTTTCATCCCTGATCTCTGCTCTATTTCCTGTCTCTTGCATTTTGTAGCCTAGAACCACTGCAAAGGAGGGAACATGTGCCCTATGCCCTGCAGTGCTTTTGATTTTCTGCCTCTTTATGTGCTTTAACATGCTCAGATATTAGTGTTTTATTGATACCAGCTGTTGATTGCAGCGAGTGCATTAACTTCTGCATAAACTTTTCTACTATTACACATCCTGTTACACTCTCTGCCATGGGCATCTCAGCAGTGTAATGTGAAAATTATCTGGGTTTAGCTGAGAAAGAGCCTTTACATGCACAAGCATTTCCAAGAACTTGGGTTGTTATAACAGTGGCTCTTTACACCTCCATACTTAAGTGGGGAAGGAGAAATATCTCCCAGATTGCCACATAGTTGACCAGTCTCCTTATGCCTATGAATAACTAGTGGGTACATGTCACTGAAATAGGAAGTGTGGCTTCTAGCAAACTTCCTATTTTAACAGATAAACTTGAGTAGTTGGAAATTGTGAAATCTAGATGACAGATTGCCAAACTTTTTTCTTGTTATAGGGATGCTCTGCAAACAAAAATTTTGAATGGAGACTGTCAAAAGTCTCTTTCCTTGGTAAATTTTCTTATTCTGAGGGAATATCCAGTTCATATAAAATTGCCCAAATAGTTATTTATCACTTATGTTTCTTCATTCTTTTTTATAGTTACATTGACTTCAGTGCTTTCTCTAAAATCAGCTTATCTATATATACATGATTTTCCCCTCACTTATTTTGTTAAAAATCACAAGTAACTGGAGTCTCATCTGTGCAACTCAGGACAAGAGCAATGAAGGTGCCATGGATTTAGATTGTTGTAAAACTGGTGTAGGATGATTGTGATCTCCATATGGAATTGTGGATGTACACATGTCCTGAGTTCAGCAGCAGCAGTCATTTTTCTCCTTGGTAGCTGGAGCAGTGCTGATAACACCAGTGTTTTCATTTACTGCTTGGTAATGTTTTGCTCTGACCAAGGACTTTCTGAGTCTCATGTTCTGCCAGGGAGGAGGGGAAGCCGGGAGGAAGCAGAGACAGGACACCTGACCCAAACTGACCAAAGAGGTTGTTCCATGCCACAGCACGTCATGCCCAGGATGTAAAATACTGGGGGCAGGAACCCAGAAGTCTCTCTCTCTCTCTCGGCTCAGTCAGGTGGTGAGCAGTTGTATCCTCTTCCCTTGTATTTGCCTTGTCATTATTATTATTGGTGGTAGCAGTAGTGATACCTCAGTTACTGGACTGTTCTTATCTCAACCCATGGGAGTTACATTCTTTCAGTTCTTCTCCCCATTCCCCCCTCCCCCACCCCTATCGGAGTTGGGGGGAGAAGAGAGAGGGAGAAGTGAGATTTACAGCTTAAACCATGACAACACACTTCAGTTTATGACAGACAAGGAAGAGTTTAATAATCATTGGGGTAATTCACAAATAAAGACAATACAGTCAAAGGTGCACAGAGCTGACAGTGGTCTTAACAGGTCTTGCTTTCAAGTTCTTCTGGGCCCAGGAGAGAATGAAGATGTTAAGTATCTGGCATGTCCTAACATGAAGATTTCATGCTGTTCAGTTTTTGCTGCTTACAGAAATAACTCCTGCATTAACAGCTGGACTTGAGTTTCTTTGGGTATGCTAATACAAGATTTGCTGCTAGAGGCTGTCTGAGAAACGTTATTGTCCCTGTAAAGAGGTGTCTGGTCACCAGCTGTGTCACTGTTTTTGCTTGGGAGCACTCTCTGGGGAGGTGAGGACTTCTCTTCCTGCTCCGTCTTCCAGGCCTTTATTCTGTCCCTTGCATGTCATCAATACCCCCAAACCCCTCTGTTCTTTGGCTTCCTCAGGCTCTGAGCCTCAAGTTTTCCCCCTTTCACATCCTTGCTGTCTCTCTCCTCCCGGTCCCTCTTTGCCTGTGGGGATCCCTCGGAACATATTCAGCACTCACTTGGACTCCTGTGCCCTGGATATCTCAGCCTTACCTACCAGCGCAGATAGAGACTGGTGACTGCCAAAATTACTCCCAGTGCCTGCCCTGCCTTCCCCATCCCCACACTCGTGCGTCCTCTGACTCCTGCCTGGAGGCTGGTGCCCAGCCTGCAGCCTCCAAGCCGCATCCGCGGCCTCCTGATTTCTCCAGGCACTTTTCCTCGCCGCCTCCATGGCCCAGATTCAGATGGCCTGAATTCCCCACAGCCCGGTGCTTCCTGCTTGCTGGTGTGAGGCCGCTGGGGCACGGAGCCAGGAGGCCGCCTTCCTCAGGGTAGCTGGTGCAGCCATGGCCCCCAAGCCCTCCCCCCGCAGCACAGCACAGCTGCTGCCAAAATCCACAGATTTATCCTTTCTTTCCTGATGCTGGTTAAGAAAAAAGGAGCATGGTCGGTACTGATCTGACGGGGTTGGCAGCTCCAAAAGAACGACTGTGTTTGCAGGGAGGCTGACACCCCTACTTCGCTTACTGAGAGGGGGCTCCTGCCAGCTGCGATGGAGGTGCTGCCCAGCAGAGGTGATGGGAATACTAAGAATAAAACTTGCTTGCCCCTTCATTATCATACATTTTGTTCTGCACAGAACTGATGCAGACTTTTAAATCCATGTAAGACCTTTGAAGCAACTTCTCTTCTGCACTTGTTGACCTACCATGGCTTTGGTAGCTTATTTTCACTGCTGCTGTGAGTAGGACTGGTACAGTGACAATGCGAAGGAGAAGTGAGACCAAATATCTGCCTTTCTAAAGATGAGGCCAAAAGGTAAGAAGGCAAAAGAGACATCATATAAGTATGGACAAATAGGTCACTACCTGTGCATTGCGTGCATTTATTTAATACAAGCACCTTTAAACTCATCCTCCATGTTATTTTTGGTAGAGGAAGAGAAGTAGCTATCCTGGTACTTGGGAAGGCAGTGGTGTAGTTACGGCTGAATAAACATAACCTTTTTAAGCACCAACACAGCTCATAAAAGACACCTGGTTACTATGGAAACCCCAGCAAAAGCTTCTCAAACAAATAGGAAATCAGTACTACTTTATACTTGGCAAGCTCAGCCTGGATGGGTGGGAGAATATGGCACATCCAAACCTACATCATCTCTCTTCCCTGGGATATTTACTGCTGCCTCAATTTCACAAATCATTAACACTGCATTGCTTCAGGTTTATTGCATTTCATGATGCCATTTTAAAATACTTGTGAAGGGGATAATGAGCCAGATGCACTAGGAGCAGAAGTAGCCTCAGCTGAGCCATCTTTGGTGGAGCTGTACCCCTGTGTCTGCACATTCATCTCAGTGCACCTACATAATCAGAATAAAAATGACTACCTAAAAACCAGTACTGCACTGCTAGGATTATACAGTAAGCAAGTATGTAAATAAATTTCCCCTTCCATTTACCAAAACACAACACTGAAAGGAAATCAAGGACCTTTGAAGATATGCGGCCTGCGTTTTGCCAGTATTTGAATAAAACAGCTTTGCTGTTGCATTGCTCCTACTTTAACAACCATGGTTTAGGCAGCTCCCAGGTAAGAAATATAGACCCAGTACTTTAGGTGCTGCTGCACCTATCCAAGGGCATTTATCTGCCATTTAGATGCAACTATAATTTAAGCTGCTTCTCAGTACCCCTCAACCCGGCAGATCACTGATGCCCCTCAAAATCTAGGTCTCTCTTGTTGGCATTTGCAAACTGCCAATGCTCTGACGTTGTCCCATAGCTAGACATGGTGCTGGAGGCCCAGCCTGGCCACGTCCTCCCCAAGCAATGCCTACACCACAGCTTCCCCACTAGTCTCCAAAGCACACACCCTTCCATGGGAGCTGGAAATCTTTAACTTGGGTATTGACTCTCCCATGTATAAAGTTCAGATCATGCCATCCTATCTAGATTTGCCAACCACAAGAGATGAAGCTCTACATAAAATATATTTATTACTAACTTGAATGTTATGATAGTTGTCAAATAAAACAGTTTGAATTACTTGGATAGTGTATTTTGTGTTGTTTAGGCACAAATCATTTTTTCAGAAAGATATCAGAAAACTCATACAGTGTACCTGGTGTCTTTCATCTGAGCAAGGATGGTGCATTTGCTTGGAGTGAGTTGACAACATATTTAAAGTAACAAACATATTTAGATTTTGAAATTATGTTATTAATTACAGCACTTTACAGAACATTTAATTTACTAATTAAGCAAACTTGCTCTGCAAAAGCAAATCCAAGGTAAACCGAATTATTATAGAATAAAAAAAGATGTGTTTAATGACTTGTGCACGCTTTGTAAACTTGCGTAATCAGAAAGAGGATCTTCGAAACAGGACTTGCAAAGTCTGCACAATATTTGAGGAAGCAGCACTTAAATAACTGAATGACTCTTTTAGTCATGCTTCAGTGAGAAGTAACAGTGCTCCCACAGCTAAATGGAGCTTCTGAAGTGAAATAATTCATTGGAAAGAGCAATTAGACAATTTTGGTTAATTAAATAGGCAATGTCTACAGTTAAAAAAAGTAGTTTATTTCATTTTTCAAATGCAGAGGAGCCATGTTGCTACAAACACCTTACATTAAGGTATGAGACAGTGCAAAAGGAAGACAAACTCAATAACTAGAAGCTATTAAAGAGAGAAAATATCTTGAAGTCACTGGAAACACTTCAAATTTACTATGTGAATAAAAGCAAAATTGGTCCTATTGCATCAAATACCCCCTTTTGAAATGCAAGAACTCCCTTGGGTCCAGTATTTCCATGCTTTGAGCAAAAAAATGAAGGAGACTGAGAGAAGTGGGACCAACCTGCATAACGTATTGCAGTCTTCGGAAAGAACTGTCTTAATATGAACTCATTACAAGAAGAGAAACTCCACAATTTGGCATAGTAAAAGGAAAATTAATAGAAAAAAAAAAAAAAGCCCGTATCTTCTTACAGGCACATTCTGGAACGCAGTACATCCTGGAAATATAAGTTCACACTATTTATTTAAGCAAAAGCAAAAGATCTCTGGCTGGGAGCAGGATTTACCTAATGCAGAACATCTTAGATACCAAATAAAAAATTATGCTTGGATTAAAATATTAGAAAGTCTAGGTAAAAATTACCTCATCTTAGCGAGATTTTGACATGAAGTCACCCAAGTTTAATTGATCACTTCCTGATCTGGGCTCTGGCTGGTGCCCAGGCCACCCCAGTAGTGCCTGGTCCAGCTCAAAAGATTATTCCCTCAGAGGTGTTGTGGGGCATGTTTGAAAGAGCAAAACCAGGGCTGAATTTCCTGGCATGGGCATGACCCCTGTGATGCTCAAGTACACCTGGAGACTAAACAAACCCAAACAGAATGGCTCTACAGCTATCTTGTCCCTACAGTGCTGCTTGCTGTCTTGGGAAGGGGTAAGGCTTAGAGAAGATGCCTTATCCCACTGGGGGGCTCATATAGCTTTTTTAATCAATCAGTTTGATTTCAGAAATTTGCGATTGAGCTGCTCCTCTCCACCTATAAGCATATTCCTACCTTCCTGTCATGAGCCTCAGCCTAAAGTCTTATAGCATTTCATTTCATTTTCATATCTGTTTGGAAACTGAATGACTGCTTCTGCTTGTTTGTTCTAATAGCATACCACCCATTTTGCCATAAACATAGATTTCCCCACCAATTGTTTTGGTTTGTAAAAAAGTCATGTAAACTAAGAGAGAAGCAGCCTCCAGTCCTAGGGTTGGTCTCCTTTTGCTAATTGCAGATCCTGAACTTCCTTTGTGTGCAGATGCAGATGACAGCTGAGGTTGTGCCTATTCCCAGCTGGTTCAAGCAGCGATGGGTGGTGGATTTATCCATACAGGAAAGATCAGTACTCTGAGTTCACTTGAGGAAGAGCAAGGGTTTTAGAAAATGCCCTTGTGCAGGAGTATAAGCATCAGTCAAAGAAACAAAGAGGGTGACCAGGACATAGTGTTGGCTCTTTGAATGGGAAGGGGAGAGCTCTGGTGGGTCTTGGTCAGGAGTTAGTGCAGGGTTAGTGCTTCTCTTCCAGGAGACAGAAGGCTGTTGCATCAGTAATGAAGCTGCAAGACTTGAATTGCTCTAATTAGGCCACCACTGCTAAGGGATGAACAGGTGAACTTCTTTCAAAACAGTTTTAAAGTTGACGTTCACTGACCAGATGCAGCTTTGCACAGATCCTGCAACACCTCTCAGGGTGCTGGTCCTTGAGACTGGCCAGGTGGCAGAGCTGCCCTGCAACGGTCATGGCTTCTTTGCAGGTGATGCCTGGCTTTTGGAGATGTCCTTAAATATTGCTTAGCTTTGCTATTTCAAACACTGAAATGATATCACACTTGCCCTCACGCACCCACAGCGGGTTTGGGAGCCTGGCCTTGCAGACTGCGGGGTGTGGTGGTTAATGCTCAGGACAAGCATGACACATGCTCCTCTGTTTTTTTTAACAAATATTCCTGGCAGCTGGGTGTGAGGCTCGGCTCAGGCGGCCCTGGGTCAGCAGGGAGGGCTGCGGTGGCTTTTGTGCCTAGAAAAATGTCCTTTGGTGCAGTTCAGGAGCCTGCAGAGACTGCCTCTTTTCTGTGGCATTTTTGATCTCCACAGGGGAGAGAAATGCCTGCATGTCCCTGCATAAGCTAGGGGCAGAGCATGTGCATGTCCTTGTGAGCACTGGTGCAGAGCCATGGGAGGGCCTTCACCCCACTGCTTCCCTCAGGGTCAGTGGCTGCACTGTGCTCCTGGCACTGCTCCCTCCATTGTGTGTGGCAGCTGGGATGCAGCTCTGCCGTGTCTTAAAACAGTGGCCCAAACACTGAAGTAACTTAGGAACTTCCAGAGGCTTTGCCTTTAACCTATTGGATAGCAAAAGAGGACTCAGGTCAGGTTTTGCCTTTTACTGCTGAAAGGGATGTCGTACGCTGGTGGAGGTTGCTGTTAGCAGAAGGCTTGTTTGGTGCCAGGAACGGCATTGCCCTCACCTGTCCTGTCGGGCATTGCAGCATGGCTCCATCTAAATAGATGGAAACATAAGGTGAGATTATTGTGAGGGTGATGTGAACATTGTGATTCATACAATATTTTAATAACACTGCCAATTTTCCTTATACATCTGTGTGGTGGCTGGAGTTCAGACCAGCTCCGCCATGGTGTGGCTCAGGTAGGCTGCAATGTGGGTGTATCTCAGCAGGTCTGGGGGTGATACGGGTGGGTATGTGCTGTGGGACATGCTGTAGGACAGGAGGAAAATGAGCTTTTGCACCTCAGCATTTGGAAACAGCATTGACTGCAAGTGCTATGCCTTAATCTGCTGCTGGCTTCTCTGCCAGATTTAGGTGGTGGACATGGTTTTCTGCCACTTTGCGGCTCAGGCAGGAGGAACTGCAGCTGGGGCCTGGGGTGGGCTGCCACTGATGTGAGGGTAAGTGCTATGTTGCTTGGCGAAGGTTCAGCAGGGCTGGGGCAGCTCCCCACCTTGCTGTGACCCCATTGCTCCATCTGCACCCCAAACACAGCACCAGAGGTTCAGGCTGTTTGCGGGGAAAGGTGGTTGAGGTGCTCCACAGGGTATTTTACTGCTCCGTAACAGGACGAGGTGGATCCCAAAGCCTGTCCTTGTCCTGTCCCGTGAAACAGATGAGAGTGGCATTGACGCCAGCATGGCGTAGGCCCCATAGCCACACTGGGGCTGGCAGGGCAGAAGGAATCCTGGCTCCAAAGCGTCGCAGCCGGCCCTCCGCGCCCCTTCAGTGCCTGCAGCGGCCTGGGTACGGGCAGGGTCTTGCGGAGCAGGGTTTAAACCTCTTGCAGAACTGGAGGAAAAAGTTTCAGCGGCTGTGAGCAGGCGGCCCCAAGGCGGGCTCCCCTCAGGGCTCCCTCCACCCTCCCGGGCAGCGCACAGCGAGCGCCAGCGGGGAGGTGTCACCTCAGCCCGGGGGTAGGACGGGGACCACCGCAGCCCCTCCGCGTCCCCCGGAGGCACCCCGCAGGTGTCGCCCCCCCCGCCCAAAGGGTAGATGTGGCACCACGTGCGCCGCCGAGCGCCTCCGCGCGTCGTCCCCGCCGACCCGCGCCCGACACGCGTGGGCGGAGCGGCGGGCGGGGCGGGGAGCGGCGCGGCGCGGGAGGGAGCGCGCCCGCAGAGAGCCGCACTCGGCGCCCGCCCGGCAGCGCCTCCCGCCGCCGCGGCACCATGTGGCAGCCGGCCACGGAGCGGCTGCAGGTAGGTGCGGGAAGGGGGGGGGTTGAGCCCTAAGGGGGCTGCCCGGGGAGGGCGGTGGGAGCGGGGCCGGCGGAGCATCACCCGCCGGTACTCGGAGTTTGTTGCAACTTCTCCCCCTGCCTCCGCTGGAGGGTGGGTATGCGTGTGTGGGGGTGGTGGATCGGGGGCTGGACACACGCACACAGACACGCACGCACACACTGTGCGGCAGGCGCTGCCCCGGCGGCATCCCGAGTCCCGGTTGACCGCTGCCCGGCTGCTCCGGAGCTCCCGGCGGCGGCGACTGCAGACTCCCCGGCCCCGGGAGGCGGCACGGCTCGGCGGGTTCTGTTGTGGGAAGCGCCGTTTAGGGGCTTCTCCCCGCGCACTCCTCAGGTGAGGGGGAGCCCTGCCGGCCCGGCTGCCGCCTGAATCCGCGGTGTGGGGAGCGCAGAAGGCGGATGGTCCTCGCCGCGGTAGCACAGGACCCGCAAAGCGGGTGAGTGGGACACAAAATCCCGCAGGAGCCTGTCTGCTGCCCCCCAAATCTACAGGTCAGGATGGCTCATGGGAACTTGGGTCTCCCCCTCCGTTCCACCGCGCCCCGCCGGGCGGCCCGCACTCTCTTGCAGCGGGTCGGGCTCTGCTAGTCCTGTCTCTGTCTTTTTTAATGTATGCTTTTATGCGTATTTCATATTCTGTGTGAAATCTGAGACAGGTAGAGAGTAAGATGAAGTAAAACTCACTTTGTAGTTCCTCTGCGTCGAGTTCATATAGTTTTCCAGGGCAAGTATCTACTGAGGGAGAAATGGAGATTTTAAATAAGAATCAATGGTCTTAGCAGATGACAAGAAAAGGGGATTGTTGCCGTTGCAATTCAAATTGAGAATGTAGTTTGATATCATCAGGCAGAAAATTCAGCAGTTTGATTTTGAGTTGAGTAAAGCCAAGCTGAGCAGATCCATGAGCTTTAATCTGCGTGAGCCAGTAATGGGAGTAATTCCAGTTCCTAAGACGACATACTTTTTCTCTACGATGAGAAACTTGATTATTACTGAATAGGAATGATGTGTCATATCCATAGTTGGTGGATTCCAGGGTGAAAAACTATGTGAGTGCATTATTATTGATTTGTTTCCCTGTGTTAGCCAGAAACCTCTCTGCACTAAACACAAGCAGCAAAGATCACCTGTGTTAAGGAGCTAATGATCTTGGGCTGATTCTGGAGGTGGGAGTGTTCCTGAGGGGCTGCTGCAGGCAAGGACCTGAGGTGAGGCTGCACCCAAGAATTGTGGACAAAGGAGAAGTGAGGGAAAGAAAAGAGAAGGGGAAAACTGTGTTCAGCAGTGTTGTGCTAGTCTGGATTATAAAGACAGGCTACCTGCCCCCTTTGTGGAATTAGGTGCTGTAATAACAAGATACTAATATTGTAAGTATCTGATCCTGTCTTGCAAGAGGATGCAAGGCTAAAGAGAACCAAATGCTTATGATTTACAGAATAAGATTGTGAGTATAAACTTGTTTATCCACCTTGTATATCGTGCACACAGGTAAGGAGTCTTGCCTTAGGGAGTGGGTGAGAAAGGCCATGTGCTGTAGGAACCAGGGCTGCCTCCAGTGGGAGGATGCTCACTGGGCCTCTCGCTTACCTGTTGCAGCATGACACAGGTCTGTAGAGAGGGGAGCCTGTTTTCCTCCGTGTTGCTGAAGGGGAGCCATGAACACCAAAGTTCTCAGCAGTGGCCACTAACTTTGCACAACGTGCTGTTGGTTGCCACTGGCTGGAAGCTCCAGGCATGCTGAGCCCCCCAAAATGCCTAGTGCCTGTAAAGGCAGTTTTTACCCACAGGAGTTGCTGGAGATGTACATGAAGAGCTGTGGGTGTTCTAATAAAACAAGACAGAGGGATCCAAAATTGCTGAATTAAATGATTCTTTGGACTTCCCCTAAAATGGGGAGAAGAAAACAGCCTTGGAACAGCCCATAGTAATTCCACGTTCACACGAGAGTTTAAATAACAAGCATAGCGACTGGTGGGTAAAATGAATGCAGTGAGTGGAAGGATGTTTGGAGTAACAAGGATGTGATTATGTAATTGAAAGCTGAATCCTAATCCATATACACATAAGCCAGAGTTCCATGTGTAGTAGACTATCTAATATCCCCAACACTTTTGATTTATATTTGTTTTCCCCTCCAAAAAACCCTTTGAAATCTGGTCAGTTCAAGTAGCCGGGTCTCCCCTTCTGTCTCTGAGAATCACATGTTGTGCACCACCAGCCAGCCAGAGCTCCTGGCAGCACTGTCTGGCCCCCTGAGGAGAGCTTGTGTAAGGCAATAAATACATGTTTTTATCCTTCTTTCTCCCCCACAACATCGTAATTCAGTTTCAGGTGTCCCATGTTGCTTTCTTTGTCCCATGATCCCTCTCTCTTGGTACCCAGCTGCTGTGAAACAAATCTTGGTGCCACTGGAGTGTTGAAGGGGGCTCTCCTTGTTCCTGGCATCACAAGTCCTCATTCTGTGTGGCAAGCATGTGTTGAGAGGGTGCTGGTTTTGGGATTTTGGTTGTTGTAGTGGTGGTGGGTATTTGATCACTGAGTAGAGTAGATGGTGCCTTACAGTCTCTATTCATGTATTCTGTCAATATAGGTTATGCCAGGTCACTACTGTAGGATATTTGGGGAATCAGTTATAGCAGGTCCAGCCCCATCTTCTGTAGGGTTTCCTCTGAGCTGATGTATGGGTGCAAAAAGTGTGGTGCTGGCGTGGTTTTCTTGATGTTTTAATGTGTGAGTTGCATGTGGCATAATTTAAACCCAGACGTGTCTTGTGTTTATATGCAGCTGTGGAGAAGTGCAGGTTTGTTGTTAGTCTGTGCTGTAGCTCTGTAATCAGTAAAATGGTAGAGAAAATATTTTCATCTTTCAGAATATTTCTTTTGGCCTGGTTCAGTAAGGGAAAGCATGAATCGACTTTGGAAGTGGTTGCCTGTTGGTATGGGTCAGTCCTGCCCTTGTTGCTAAAGCAAGCCGTTTGTATGTTTTAACTTAAATAGTGGCGAGCATTGCAATGTAAAGGCTCCATTCGTGTTCTGACAACAGTGTGCAGTGGTCATCTATTGCTCTCAGGTCTCCTTTTCCAGTCCCATACAGTGTATGGTAAGGCTGCATGTTCCTGGTCTGTGGCTGTTTGTGTAAAATCTACTTTTGTTCCAAATGTGCTGAGTCTTGTCAAGTTTCACAGTTTGTGCTGAAATTTTTGGCTTTGACTAGATGGGTACAATTCCAGTAGTGAGGTCAGCGGCAGAGCTCATGCATACGCAATAGGAATGAAGTATCATCAGCAGGTCTGTTACGAAAATGCAGTGAGCTGCGGCATGAACTGGACTTATCCCCACTGCTGTCATGGACACTTGCTGCTGAAAGCTTCATCTGCTACTGAAATGTGCCCTGCTTCCTGGGGCTTTGGTTTCTGATTTTGCTGGAATAAGCAGTGATCACTTTTATTTTTTTTCGTCACTTTGTTCTCCATTCCACTTCTCTCTAATGGAAGCTTTTCCTGTTATCCTGCTGCTTAATGAAGAAGCCTCGCTGTTTCTGGAAGATATGTTGAATTGAATTAAATGAGTTAGAAGAATAAGCTAGAAAAATGTAAATATCCAGTTTTCTGGGATTTCCTTGAAAATGTAATACAGTGAAGCCTGCTTTTACTTCTGCTGTTCCTTTCCTCTTCTGTGACTCTTTCACCTATAGCAACATTGCGGTTATTTGCATTTTCTCCAGAGTTAGTGGGACAGTCAGTTAAATGGGAAACTGCACGGCTGGGACTTTGCAGGAATATGCCATAGAGATCAGCAAGTCTCTGGTGTGGTACTTGAGAAGATTGTGATTTTGCAGGTAATACAGGCGTCAGCACTATTCATGCTTAATGTAAAAGAGATGATCTGGTATTTTGTCTTTTCTGAGGACTTTTTCCCCTATAATTTCTGGGGCAGCATTCCTGGTTTGTGTTGAGTAAAATGCGGGTGAACGTACTGAATGTTTGTGTGCCCCCGCATCTGCTTGCTGATGCAGTGACCAGGGGATGCTTCGGGGTTTTAAGACTTGTTCTCCCTGCTTGGAATGCTGGGGCTCCAGTCCAGGGCTTGCTGTACTTTCTGGGCATGGTTTTCATTGCAGTGTTTGCAGTAGACCTTATCAATGGTTCTAAGCAGTATGCTCTGATTTTTGGCTTGCAGACTGTGGCAGCGGCACTGATTGAACCAATGCCAGAAATCTGAAATCTGTCTTTAAAATTATTTCCAAATGTACCCTCTGTGCTGGGTTTAGGACTTGAGGGTCAGGAGCCTTCACCATCGCAGCTGGGATTTTGGAGCCACTGGCCTCGGCGATGTTCCCGTGAGGACTCTGAAGTAGGTTTTGAAAACAAGCAAGCTCTTCGAGCAATTTTGTGTGCCTGTCTGAGAGATGGCTGCTATTTGCTTTGAAACCTAAATTTTCCTGGAAGCTTGATGCCAGACATTGTTTCTAGATAATAAATCCCAGTGGGTGCATAGTTTCCGAGGTCATGCAGTTTATAAGCCTGTTTATAAGTTTTCCTGCTTCTCTTAACACGTGTGTGTAATAGGGATCGCTACATCCAAATACATTTTACCTTGGAGTGGGAGACACAGAAGTGCTGTTGCTGCCTAGCCTCATGCCATAATGCTAGGCATCCCTGAGCTGAGCTGTGCCCAGCAGCCCTCCTTTTGGAGTCATTCTCGCTTTTCTTCTGCAGGTGGTACAGTTGATGGACTCATGCAAGTGGGGGGTCAGGTAGTGGGGAGCAGATAGGGGTGCCGTGTTGCGGAGCTGGCTTCCAGAACTGCATCCTGTCCCTGCCTGTGGGTTTGGGTGGGAAAATGCTGCTGTTTCAGATGCTTTTCTCTGGCAGACAGTTGGCTCTGGCCAAGCTGTCACTTGGTTTGTACCATCACCTGGATCCCTCGCTGCCCACCACTGCCTGCTTCAGGGCTGAACATTGTTTGATGAAGTGGCTTCATAAGGACGTGCAAATGGCCAAGTGTTCATGGTAGGGCATCAGTGATTCTCTGCCTGCTTATTTGGAAATCCAATATTCTTACCAAAACCCAATGTTTGGGGCCATTTCTGGGCAAGGATTTAATAGCAGATGGTTGCAGTGTATTCTCATATTGCTAGAATTTAATTCTTTCATAAACTAGAGTTCTGCATCTCTTCTAATGTGCTGTACAATACTGTGTGGGAGGGCTGTGGGTGGGAAAGATGAGAGGAAGCAAAGTGGGTGATGGAGGGTAGGAAGCTTCAGGTCCCTCTTTACTGGGGCAAGTTAGATTCCCTGAGCGCAGTGACTTAATTTTGCCACCCTCTAACTTGTGCAGCCTCTCTGAAGTCCATGGGAAATAAGTTTGTGTAAGGTTGCTTTACCATAGTCTTTGATATGTTGGTGTAATTTACCTCCAAATGGTTAAGATACAACCATAAAAACATATTGCAGCTATTAATGGAAGAGAAAGAAATGAAAGCAGCAGTATTGGGGGTGCTGCTGCTCACCTTCTGGCCTGCCTGTGAGTACTACTCTCTGAGGCTTCGTAAACGCATTGCTAGTTTTGTTGAGATTTGTTACTGTACTCTGTAACTTCATCTTGAATATACTGATACTTATAGATTTTGGGATGATAGACTCTGTTGCTAAATACATGCATATTACATGCATTAACTACCACCTAGTGTACACATCAAATGTCTTTCCCATGTCAGGAACATTGTAACTCTTCACTAAAGAAAAGTCAGCTGTGGGCAGACTTGCACATGTGCGATGCCTTTGATGTAATCACAGGTGCAATTGCTTTATGACAAATATTTTCATGTATTCGGACATAATGTGGTTTTAGATGCTGCTGGTGCTTTCAAAATCAATTTTTGTCTATTTTATGCCCAGTGTTCGGATACATATGTATGGTAAAAAATGCAGTATACAATCAGTTGAAGCAATATTTTCCCATTTTTTTAAAAGCATATGGAAAACCTCCTTTTTAAACCAAACACAAACAGGTTGTAAGTGTAAAGCACACAAACAGCTGTCTAGGAAGAAACTGCTGCGAGACATGTATAGCAGGACTGATACTATTACTGAACTCTGGTTTCATTAAATATTATGTCAGAAGGAAAAAGTGAAAAGTATTTGAAATTTAAGCTTGAGTCATGTGGGTGCAAATGTCCAGGAAGTCTTACAGCCCAGTGTTTTGGCACTGTATAGCTTCAGGATATCTTTGAAAGATATCGGATTTTTTGCATTAGTTTGCTGCTATGACTTTACAGCAGTTGGGGATCTTTAAAACAAAGCTCTGTGATTCCAGAAACCTCATCTGGCACCACTTAGCTTGGGCAGTTCCTTTTTTCTACATTATTTATTCTTTGTAGAAAATGAATGGCTCTGGAAAAATGCTAATTTTGGGAAGCATTCTATGACCAAAAGAAAATTGGAATCATTGACTGTCTTGTGGAAAGCCCCCTAGGAAATGATCTTAAGAGTTTGTTTATAGTGTACTACTAGTTTCTGTTTATGAAGCTGACAGACTGTCTGATGACCAAGAAAATAATAATAAAAAAAATAATAATAAAGCAGTGATTTCCTTGAAGGAAGACAAACCAAAGCATTCAAAGTGATTCAGAATTTTAACTGCCTACTTCTTATTTTCTCTTTGTCCCTTGTGACAGCCAGCAGGACAGTCAGCAGTGGTGTGTCCAGAGTGTCACCATTTCCTTCCAAACATGATTGTGTTTGGAGCAGACAGACCTTCAGGCCGGGTGATGGGAGGTTTGCTATGCTGCTGAGGCTTTGTGCTTGCATCCCTGCACATAGAGCAGTATGCTGGTGACTTCATTTGTGATTTGGCTCTCTGCATAAGCAAGATGAGAGTCTGGCCCGGAGGCATGTAAATGTGTAGTGGAAAAGTCTCTTTAAGCAATGTTTAGTACTTGCCTTTTTTTTTTTTTATTTTTTCTTCCCTACAGTGCTTTCACCTTATAATAATGGAACTTATTTGCACTTCAGATAATAGCTGGGAAAGTTGTGGGTGATGAAAGCGTGAGGGCTGTTTCTGAATAAGGGTATCAGAACTCTTTGACCAAAAATTTTAAATGCAGGTGTCTGTAAATGTGTCCTGAGAAGATCTAATATGGCTTGTCATTGTTCGTTTTTCCTGCTGAAACACTGAAAATGTGGAGTGGCAAATGCGGATCTTTGATGCACAGAAACTGAAGAAGAAAAACAAAGTTCTGTGTTGCTGGTATTTGATATTCTTTAATGATGACCTTCCGACAAAACTATACACAGTCTCGGAATGGTTAAGTTGATCTCATTGCTCTGCTCCTTACCTTAGCAGTTCAGTGATGGCTTCTGAAGTGTCAGTCTTTCTGAAAAGCTCCATACATGTTTTCATCAGAAGAATTTAAGCAGTAACTGCTTTTCTGACAAAATTATTATTGGTGGTAATAATTCCAGTGTTGATTTGGAAACAAAAATTTTGCTTTTCCAGCTGTTTGCCTCTGTTCCCTCACAGGCTTCCCCTGCTCTGTTGTGCCAGGTGCTTCAGTGGAGGGGGTGGAAGGTCTGGAGCATGTTGAGGGCCTTTTCTGGGCTGTTTCATTCCCCTCTCACAACTTAATGTCTGGTTGTGCTTCCAGACAATGTTAACAGCTACATTTCTGACCTGAGTTACTAATAATGAGTTCTACTGAGTGAGCTATGCTGCAAGTGCAGTGCTGTTTCAGTTTGAGATCTTTGTGCTATAGCACTGGCATAGTCAGCACTCTCACACCATGCCCCTTCATCATGTTGGGTCTCTGTCCTGCCAGACAATTTTCCAGTGTCTCTTCATCTGAAAACATTTTCTGCACAGATATTTGATGGGAACTGCCAAGAACACTGAGAGCAGTTAGAAAGTTAATTAAGTGTCCTGAAGCTCAGATTTGTGGCCACCTCCTTTCTTCCTGTGCCAGGCTCCCTCAGCATTTGAGAGATGGTTATTCCATACGTTTTGTGTGAAGCTTTCAGAATTATCCTGGAGTTAGTTTCCAAGTATTCAGAGCCTCCATTTAGGGCCAGGCTTTTCCAGAGAGTGTTCTACCTGGTGGAATGGGTTCTTCTGAAAACTTGCCCAGTCATTCAGTGCCTGGAGAAGAGAAGTGATGTTCAGAGTCTGGTCTCACAAGTGCAGTAGCTGCCCTGAAGTTCTTGCAGTGGGATCTGGTCCAAGCTCTGCTGGGGTCAGTACCAACCTTAAGCCTGACCAGACTGTAGAGCAGGGCAGCTATCATGCCCATTGGGCTGTTACAGGAGATCCAGAAAGTTTGTATAGTCTCACTTAAAACAAACATCTCTGCATGCTATGGAACTTCTTTCCAAGAGTGTTGGCTGGCTGGAAGCCAGAACAGAGGAAGTTTGGGGTCTGCGTGGGACCCCCATGGTGATGGTGGCAACATCAAATGCATCATCTGAGGCTGCAAATTTCTAGCTCTCCACTCCCTCCCTGAGCCTGGGTGTTGAGAGACAGAAGGGACGGTCGGACACTGCATTTCCTCTCTGAGCACCTCTCAGCTGCTCTGTGGCTTTCCTGTAGCTGCAGACCAGCTTCCCTGCTGTCAGGATTAACCTGTGCTTTCTGAGACCTGAAAATGGTTTAGTTTCTTGGGGAGGGGAAGTATCCCTCCTTCCAGTCATTCTGGTTGAAAAAACAGGCAAACGAAACTTATGTTATTATTTATCAAAACTGTCCAGTCCAAATTAATATGCTGAACTTGTTTTCTAGTGTTTTATTAAGTAATTTTCGTCCTCAGTTTTCTCGTATTTTCTCCTGTTGGGGAGAGGAATACCATGAGAAGTGTTGTGTTGTGATGTGCATGGTTCTTCTGGTTCCAGCTTGGAGGTGGAAGGTGTAACAGCAAAGGCAAAATTGTTAGAAAAAGATATGTCCGATTACAAAACGATGGGCTTTAATCTTTTTTCCCCTCATTTGAGACTATTTATTTAACAGAACCTTTTGCCCCTTTTTAGCTTTTCCATCTAGATTTTTTTTAATTATTATTTTTTTTAAGCAGAGAGGTACATTTTGGAACTTAGGCAAACACCAAGCCACAGCTCCCTGAGCTGCCTGGGTGTTGGGGCATACCATATACCTCTGCCGTGGCTCACTGCACAGTGCATCAGCAGAAGATCGCAGTGAATTTCTTTCCTCTTTCAGGAAAATGTCATCTTAAGCATCTTTCTTTTTTCCCTAGTCCATGGGAATTTTCTGTGCCCGGCTATAAATTTGAATCAGAAAATATAGAAGCTTGAATCTTGTCCCAGTGCTTTCAAGAAGGGGCCTGTACAGTGTGGATCTGTACAGGCTTCAGTTTTCACAGCTGTGCTCTGTTGTTTGGATTAGAATCAGAAGGAAGGATATTTTGAAAATTTTATGTTGGTCCTCTTGACAGTTTGGTTGAAAGGGCCTATTGAGCATGGTACTGTGTGTTTGAGAAAAGTCTGATAGCACAGACAGCTTTGGTGCCTCCTGCTAAAATGAACTGCTGGAGGGATGAGCAGTGCTGTTAAAGAGTGCTGAGTGGTTAATTTTTCTGGTAGGCAATGAAGAGTGAACTCGGCAGTGATTCCTGAGACACCTGAAGCCTGGTGATCTTCCAGCTGAGGACAAGGCACAGGGACAGCCCAGATACTGAGCCTGACCCCTTTGGAATCTGGGCTGCCCTTCGGAACTGTGGCTTTGTGACCGCAGCTCCCCCAGGCTCTGCAGCATTGCCACTGAGAAAGCTGCCTGTCGGCATACGTGGTTAGGATGATGGGAGTAGCAGAGCCTTCACATTCTTGGTAGAGCATCAGTGCTGAGGTCTGCAGAAGGAAAGCTACTTTCTAAGAGGTTAACAGTTCACTTTGATAAACGTGTGTTAAATCACTCAGATTTAGGAATGTAGCCTTATCTCCATGCAGAGGAACATGCCTTTGAATCTGTTAACTTTCACCTTGCCATTTGAGATGGCTATGTAACTTTCCAGTGGTTTATAAGGAATGTTAGGAAGCATTTGTTTGTGAGCGACTGTTTTACTTTGATCTGGTGTTTAGAGGCTCTTTCTCTCTTTTGGAGAGCCTGAAGCCTATGCTGGGACATGTAACATTTTCAAAGGACAACATTTTAATCTGGTACCTCTAAAATACAGAGTTGCCATAGAAGGAAGAGTTGCACAGTTTAAAAGGTTACAGGAAACTGCGTATGTTCTGTTGTTGCCTTTCTCCACAAGCCTAATGTTGTAATATTCACTTTTTTCTCTTTCTTGTAGCTTTGAGGTTGTGTGTGACTCCTTGTGCTTCCCCTTCACAATCCTGCCGCTCTTGGCTTGGTATCAGGATGCACAGTTCCAAGGAGTTACCCTCCTGCAAAGGCTTGGGGTTTTGTTTTTCTCAACAGCTATCATGGATGGAGTTCAGATCACTTCCTTGGGGGTGTCCAGTGGGGACTGGGGTTGCCTGGTGTAGGAAATAGCATCTCAGAGATACCAGTCTTGCTACAGGGTCTGTAGAGGCAAAGGACAGCCTTTCTGGGCATCACAGCAAGCTTGGGACCAGTCTCTAAGTGAACAACATGACTGCCTCTCATAAGCAAGGTGATGAAAAGACTGGGTACTTCATGACAGTGAAAAATATTCACTGAAGCTCTGGTTAGTTACTACTTAATTGTTCCTTTCCTGAAGTCACTCTTCCACATGCTTCCCATGTTTATAAATGCTGACAAGTTTCAGGCTGAAGAAATGATGGATTTCATCTCCCCTAAGAAGAGTTAGATTTGAAGAGATCGTGAGCTGCAAGTGCCAGGTGAAATGACTAATGGCAAGATATTCACCTGAAAGAGGCATCCCAGAAGTGCAGCTTAGGGATTTCTCCCCCATGGTTGGACAAGCTCCCACAGGGTTTTTTTGAGCTTGGAACTGGGCTCCAGCAGGTCAGAGCAGGGGTGCTTCAGGGCACTGAGCTTGGTATAGGTGAAGGTATCTGGGGACATTCATCAGAAAGGCAGAATCAAGGAAAGCTTTGGACTAATGTTAAAAGCTTTGTAGAGATGTAGAGCTTCTGGAGTAGGAGAAGCAGCTGGGGACCAGGGAGTGGTGAGCTGTGAGCAATCTGGGATCAGGCACAGTCCAGGAGCTCTCTAGAAACCTTGCGCTGAAGCAGCTCACTTCTGGTTGGTTTACATTATTTTTCAGAGGGAATTTATATTGTTTTTCCAGGTTATGATTTTTATGTCTCAACATCAGAAGTTATTTGTGCTGCTTACATGATACTGGAGAAACAGTCACATGCAGTGGGCAGCGTTGGCCAGGGAAAAGCCCGTACCTTGTTTGTTCTGAAGTTTACTGCCCTGGTTCTGGAAGTAACAGCCTGACCTTTCGTTCCTCTGTTATGGTCTGAGGGTGTTCTTACGTGGTTGTGGAGCTTTCCAAGATAAACGAAGTGAATGTGGTTTGGCATTTAAATCACTAATGTTGTGTCAAGCTAGAGATTTCAGAAGCTATTAATGTCTAAAGAGATGTCATTTTGTTGACTTGGGCATAAACTTTGCCCCTGTCTATATGTGGGCCTTTTTTTTTTGGTCCAAATTCAGCTCTTGAGGATGTTGGTATAAATTTAAATGCCATTGCTAATGCCAGTGGAGTTACTCTGTGTTTCTTTAACTCTGATTGAGAAGAAACTTAATATGTTTTTAAGAGTCAAATCTTATCTGATTTGGTTTTTTTGTTTGTTTGTTTGTTTGTTTTTTTAAAAGTAGCTATATGCAAAAAGGCTTAATGTCTAAAAGAGCTGACTTGAACATTTCTGTATGATTCTTTTTGGAAAGGGCATGTTACTGAAGTTATTCTGAACCAGGCGCTAATGCTGTTTGGATAAGGGGCTACTATATATCTGACAGAGGAAAGTCTCTGACACGCTGTGAGCTTGCCGTCTGCTTGCATAGGGGAGGGGGGAAAACTGCTTTACAAAATACTTATGGAAGTATTAGTATGCTTCACAGTCACATGGTTTCTCCCCTCTGCAAAGGGAAAGAGAGTGTGGGTCCCTTGCAGGAGTGTCAGTGCAGGGCTGTGCTGGCTGTCCTGGTAGCAGTCTCTGAGCATCACTGGCTGTCAGCCTCAGTGCTCCATGGTGCCTGCAGGCGCCCCCCAGCACAGCAGATGCTTCCTAGCCTGCCGCCCGGGTTCAGAGTATGTTCGGTTTTCAGCTGAAAACCATATTTTGTATTTGTGAATTCAGTCTGTTTCTGAGGCCTTTTCTTATTTTCATATTTTCCTGTGAAAACTTTGTTTAAAGGGTTTAAAATGCCGACTCTGCTTTTAATTTTTTTTCAGCATTTCTCAGGAACAGAAAAGTGTTTCTTACCCAGCAGCCATCGTTACTGAAGTTAGAGAGCAGTCTGCCTCATCCTGGGAAAAATCCGCATTGTTCCAAATGTTTTCTTAGTCTCAAATCCATACATGGGACAGCAGGAAAGTGCAGTCATATTCTTCCCTATTACCCCTAAAATCTATCTAGTGATTTTATATGTGTGTATATATATGTATATATAATTTTTTTAACAGCTTTCTGTTCTCTTTACTGAGCTTTAAAACTCGATATAAACCTGCATAAAATCAGACTGAAACATTTGCTTTAAAATGACCTAGTCTTTACAGTGCCATACTGGTGCCATACATGACTTCCTGTATTGGTAGTAAAGAGATCTGAGTTTGCGGAGTCAGGTAATGAAGTTAGTCACTGTTACTCATTGCAACTGTGCTGCAGAGCCATCAGTGCAGAGCTGTTCTGCTGTGTAATACAGTTTCCAGAAAAATTAGTCTTTGTTGCATCCCAATTACTAGGTGTCAACAGGCAGTAGTGCAGTTTTATTTAAGTAGGAGTTTTAATAAAGCGCCTTTATTAGGACTCTCCAGCTAAGGGAGCAGGTAAAGACTCCTTTCACAGTGCTAGTGGGATCAGCTGGCCAGGGAGGGAACAGGGCTGTTGGGACTGTTCCAGGAGACTTGGCCACTATTTTGCAATGGGAACAACCTGACACAGAACTACTTGTCCATCTATTTGAGGTGTGGAGGAATGACTAAGGAGTATATCATCAGCTCCTTAATACAGTCAGTTTTTCCACTGTGAAAGAGGTGATTGTGGCACCACCAGCGGCAAGGTGACATGCACTGGTTCCTCTACTCTGTGCAGTGACGTTATCCTGATGAACAGAGGGTGTGATGCTGTCTGCACCAGAATAACACCACTTGCTTTGTCTGGGTGATTCACAATACTTGGCATTGTTGTCACATTCTTTGGCCCTTCTAATCCTTCCTGTATGTATGGACCTGAACAGGGTACAGGGATGCTGAAGTCCAGAACTTCAGCAGGGCAGGGATTTGGGCTGGCAGCATACACTGCTGTAGAGAATTGGGCTTTAATCTTGTGCTCTGCTAAATTCTCATGTACGTAGTGGATCGTATGGGTCCAGCCTTTGAACCAGGCTTTGGAAGAATTTGGAGGCAGGCTGCCTGAGGCTGCTGTGTCACCCATTGCCTTCGGTTGCCTGCCTGCCTTGATAGGCTTGACTAGGAGCTAATGGGCTCTCTAGCAAGAGACTGTGCAGTAAATGCTGTGCAGTGTCTCAGTGCTGGGGCTGGTTATCCTATGTGGTGGCTTACTGCACCCTGTGTAGAGATACAAGGTTTGCTGTAGGAAATATTTAATGCTGTTCTGCTTTGTACACCTGGAGGTCAAAAGGGAATGTGTTTTTCCTAGCTAATCATCGTCTCTTGCAAACTAATTGTAAGTAAAATAAAGCAAAGAGAAAGCGTGTGGTGTCTGGCCAGTGCTTAGTAATGTCTGAACCAACTCGTCTACAATGTGGGATTATTCCTCAGACTGTATTTTACTGTGAATTTTCATGGGATTTTGAAGTTTTACCCTGTGTAGCTTAACTTTAACTGCATAGTTGTTGTTCTTTGTGTTTGGGTTGTGTTTGTTTGTTTGTTGTTCCTTTTTTCTAGGCTGGTGGGTCAATATAAAGAATTATTTTAAACAGTGGATGTGGGATTAATATCTTAACCCTGTGTTAACCCCTAACACTGTGTTTACTAGTATATTTATTCTTGTATTCTTGGTATGTAGCTATAGATAGGTGGTAGGATTAATGCTAAATTGATAGCACTTGGTACTCGCTTTAAGTAAAATCAATTTGTCAGTCTGTTTCCCTCTTTTTTTTCTTGATTGGCAAGAGTATGCACAAGCAGAGATCAGATGGCCAGAGCCTTCAGAATCTTATTATCTTAATTGAAAAATGTCACCCTTTGACATTAATAAGTTATTTAGTGAGGACATGATTTAGTCACTGGGGAGAAACAGCATCGACGCAACCATCCTCCAGTTCTAGATGATAATAATAAACTACAGCACACAGTTCTTAAGAACTAATAGCTCTGAGCTTAGGGCATTATTTTTGTGTATTAGGACATCTCAATTCTATTTGTAGGACATTTTTGGGGCATCTCAAACTCTATTTGTAACATTTTATTCTGAAATACATTCACCTAATAAAAACTGGAAGGTGCACAAAGGATATTCTGTCTCTTCTGATGTTGCTTTTTGTCTTTTTACAGTCTGCAGATGTGTTGCCAGTGCTTTGCCTTTTTTTTTAAATAAACTCAAACTGTTTTGTGTCTGCTGACCATAGTTCATTTACCGGAGGAAATAAATTGTTTAGACAATATTTGGGGATTATCCATGTATTTGGCTACCACAGTAAACATGTAATTAATTCTCATCAAAATGTACACTGTGCTCTGTGCAGGGGTTTTATGGAGTCTTCTGGAAAAGAAAATATTTGTCTGTCTAAAAAGCATTTCCTACCCAGTGACTAGCTGTAAAAGAAACAGCTTGACAATATTTCCTGGCTGAAGGAAAGGATCAGTGCGTACTTTTAGTTTGCCATTGTGGTTAACTAAATCACTACGTGTTTTTGTAGGGCTTCCTCAGTTTTATGTACCTTGTGTTAATAAACATAGGTACAGAAATAACAGTCCATCTGAGCCTGCTGCTTTGATCTTTTAGTTTGCTGACACCAGTGCTGGGATTTTGTAAAGGATAATCTGAGGATTCAGGCTTGGCTTTCCTCCTGTTCGAAATCGCTGTTAAAATACTGACAACTTTACCGCTGGATCAGGGACCTGAGGATTGTGCCTCGGGTTTTCTCCTGATATTTTTTATTTTTATTTTTTTTTAAAAACTAGATCTGTGGCCAAAATCTAGCATTAGTGTATTGAAGGAGATAGGTGTGTGAGTGTGCCTGCTGGAGCACTGTGCGTGATATGTGCGCCACATGCAGGTTTGCAAGGATAAGCTGGATTTTGCCATGGGATGTGTTTCAGAGCACAGCCCGTGACAGATGGGTTTTGATGACCAGCTTTTCCTTTAGAAACATAAGTGTAGTGTTTATTTCTGCTTCTAAACAAGGTTGATGAAGAGCTGTTTGCAGTGCCAGGTGACATGCAGCTGTTGGTTTGTAAGGGGTTAAAAGATGGGGTTTTTTTATGCTGTTGCCAGTCAGCAAAGGAAAGTTGGGGTTGGTGATACTGGTATTTCCAGAAAATGAGAAGTCAAAGATTGCAAATTTGTCCTTGCAAATTTCTGATCAGCCTCCCCGTTAATGCTGTTGCCTTCTTTGCCAGTTGCAGTTCTTTATGGGCCAGTGTAGGGCCTTTAAGATGCTTTCTGGGCAGTATTTTGCTGGCACTACTTCCTCTTAGCAAGCTGCTCTGCAAGCCCCCTGAGTTACCCATAACTCAGGAGCATGAAATTACTCCAAATTGTGAGTGCCCTTTTCCCCCTGAGTTTTCCAGTATTGGTTGTTTTCACTCCTGCCCTCTCCTGGCCAGTGCTCAACAAAGCTGCGTGGTGTATATTTCCTAACTGGGTGCTTACTGGGTGGCTCTGCAGCGTGGCCATTTTCTTGTGTCCCTTGGCGCTGAGGTTTCAGTGTCATTTTGCTGTTGTATCCTACTGCAGATGGCTGCTTAACTTGTCTGATTTCTTTGTTGATTCCCAGCAGAGCTGTTTGCCTTCTTTCAAGTCATGTATCCCTTTAGCCTTACCCTCATAGCTTGTGATTTCTGTAGTGCCTCATTTTCTACAGACGTGTGATCTCTTGTGATTTTCTGACTTAAATTGTCACTTTTTTTTTTTTTGAAAGTTGGCTTTTATCTGCTACTGTTGCAGACAAGAGCTAAAACTGTGATTCTGAGATGCTCAGAAAACCTGATGGCAAATGAGATGGTTCCTAAATTTATTCATCCCTTGCACTCTTTCAGCTATGACAGTTTCCTTACTAACAGATATGTTACTACTTTGGTTCATCAGGGGTAAAAAGAACTGTTAGAGCTGGTGACCTCTATGGTACCACAAGCCAGGCTAGACAGCCTTAGTGGTTCTTCAATAGCTGTGTTTTCTGGCGAAAATAGGTTTGAAATGTTTTTGAAGGCTGAGTGCAGAGCGAGACCCATAAATAGATCCTGTAAACTTGCTCTCCTGAGTTGCAGAACATCTCTCAGTGGGTCAGACCTGAAGACTGAGTTATTCATGCTGTATATATTGATATGTAAGGGCGCTGCAGTGAAATTGTCACAAACTGAAACTAAAACAAGCTGTGAATGGAAAAGCCATGCCAATGGAAATAGAAAGAGGGAGGCATGCCCCTAATAAATGCTGTAGTGTAATTGTTGTAAAAGTATGCATGTTTTTACAGTAACAAAGGTCTCATTGCTGCGAAACTTCAGTCATATGTGTATTTTTACCTACTCTGAGCAGCCACCAGTGCCCAAAGGCCTGTGCCCTGCATGATAAGTAAGGGTCTGATTTCTTGCAGGACTGAGGCCTTGCTAAGTATTCAGTGTTTCAATGCACATGTATCTTTTCTGGAATTGAAAACATCTTTTATTTCCTGGGCTGAGCTGGCAGCCAGCACAGAAGGCAGTCCGCTTTATATTTGTCAGTGCTCTTGTGAGCATTTCTCACCTGTGAAGAATCTATAGAAAGTTAATTATCTCCCACTCTCTCTGTTTTATTTTTTTATTACTTAAATATGGCAATTCAGGGAGACATTTAATTCTTTAAATATGGCGAGGAAGGCGTTAGTGAATTGAGGGTAGAGGGTTTAACCCCGCGATTCTCAAAGCTTTGCTGGCAGAGAGCCGCTGCTAATGGCTCAATGCTGTGTGAGGATTTCAGGTCTGTTCTGGGAGGTGCTGTGGGAGCATCACCCCTGCTGCAGACCAGCCCTGGGTGGAGAATCCTGTCCTTCTGTGCCCTCCCCGTGCCTCTTTGTGAGGGGGATGCTGCCTGTGTGATGGAGGTTTTTTGGGGCACCTGCAGAGGTTTTACCTGTGGACCGTGATTTTTGGGGGAACCGTGATTTAAACTGTTGCTCAGTGCTGCCATCTATGCAGAGCATCTTCAGAGAGAATAAGAGGCCTGCTCCTGATACATGTGCTAAGCTATTCTCTTCATTTTAATTAGTCTAATTTAAGCTGTGATGTATGTGTGTAAAAGTGGGCCTTGATCATTTCTGGGCTTGGGTGAAACCCTGTGATCCAGGGCTTAAATAAACCCCTGGCAGTGAGTGAATGCTGAAGGGCTTTAGAAGCATCTTTTCAGATGATTCTTGTGCCGATGTGTGGAAAACCAGGGATGTCTAAAAGGTTCCCGTTGTAGCTGAGGAAATTTTGAAGTCTGCAATGGCATATTTTACTATCAGATTTTCTTAATTAATAGAGTTCTACCAAGAAAATTTCTTGCATAAATTTTGGCAGCCCATTTCACTAACTGAATACCAGGTCTATTACTCTATGAACTTGATAACTAGTTTGTAATCTGTGCATAGGCATTTCATCCTGGCAGTTTTCTCACAGGGAATAATTTGCCTTTTATTTGTTGAGGATGTTTTTTTTTTTTTTTTTTGTGAAAACAGAACTCCCATTCATGATGGGCACAGCAAATGTAGTAAAACACTATCATAGCTGGGATTTGTTGTACGCTATGGATTTATGTCAAGAATGTTAATGATTTGTTTATGAATAAGTGAGCCTGTAGTATTGTGAAACAGTATCTGGCAAGGCTGCTGAATGGACATTTTGAGAGCAGAGGATTCTTGAACTGAATAAGCTGTAGATATTTGTATGTCTCAAACTAGTAATAAGTAGGCTTATGGATTTTAACAGTAGTGTTTATTTAATGCATTATCATTGTCTACAGTGCTTATCTGGTGTATTTATGGGTGACTTGATAACAAGCAAAGAGGTTAAGTATTTTTTAAGGGCAGTTAATCTTCTTCTAGTGGGCTTAGGTTAAAAATAAGCTTTTCTTCCAGAAAGCATCACAAAACTGTAAGCAGAACAGTGTGATGTTTGCAGTCTCAATGTAGATCAGGAAGGCACTCTGATTTTGCAGTGTCTTAACTGGGAGTAGCACCTAGTTTACCAGTGGCACCACTTGAGTTTCCTGAGGGAATTATCACTTGGCTGGCAGTATGTTGTATGCTCCCATGCATGCACCTTTGTAATGAGGGCTTGGGAAGAGTTTACCACTTCCTTCTGACCCTTGTTTTCTTGGAAAGATACTTACTGATGAGTAGGAGAGATGCTTCATTCCTGTATTATGTGAGTCCAAACTCTGGTGTGTTGGAGAGTACTGGTGGGAAGTGAAAACAGTTCCTCAAAAGAATACTTTGGGGACTAGATTGTATCTCACCCCAGGTGACTGTTCCTTGCATTGCCTGTTATAATTTTCATGGCTAAGGTGTGGGGTCTAATCTGTGGAATATCAAATCAACTGACCAAGAAAAATGTCCAGCAGCACAAAGTGAGAGCTCTGTCACTGTTTTGGGCTCATGTCCTTAATCAAACAAATGTGTGACTTTTCATGCTATGTAAACATCATAAAGTTTCAAAGAAAAAAAGAAAAAAGACTGTAATATTTATCTTCACTCCAGCTGTTCTTCCTGTAATGAGTTTTATAGCTGGGTATATAGGTTCAAATGCTTAACCTGAAGAAAGGGTTGTCGCTCAAGTGGAATTAATGCATTTTTACATGTAGCTAAACCTCTTGGAAAAGCAGCAGGTAGAAGATGATGTCTTTATTGCTGTAGCAGGAAGCTTTGCCATGTGACTTCATGTACCATAGGCAGCTGAGCCCAAAATTGAGGGACTTCAGAGGTAGGTTTGGGAAGTGTAAGAGACAGTTAGTAGTGTGCATCCAGGCTGCTGTGTGAGGCACTGACTAACCTCTGCTTGATAAATTATGGCATTTCTTGAAACAGTGTCTCGTACTTTCTAATGAGCAGGGCTATCAGCTGTGCATCAGTGGATGGTTAAAATGAAGCAAGAATTGCTTTAACATTAAAACTTTGCCTGGAGGACTTCTCTAAGAAATTAGGTGAATATAATACAGTAAGACAGCCTCACTTCTTTGCTGTGCTGTTTTTCACACAGTGCGGTTTTGAAAGTTGAAACATGTAGAGATGGAAAGTAATGTTCGAATGGGAATGGGTTTGGAAGCCATGCAGTGTTCTCTCCCTTTGAACATGGATAGGGAAGAGAGGTAAGACACAATTTATTGAGATGCAACTTTTATAGAAACATTGGATTTCCGCTATGTACAGTTTGATTGTGTGCCAAACGGAAAAGAGGCTGAAGCCAGAGCACTTCATGTGCCGAACTGGAGAAGAATCTTTTCCAAACTGAATGGACTAGGGAAAATGAGCCTTGTATTGCTTGTTCCTTCTGCTGTGTATGCACACGTAAAACCGAAGCTATCTGCCTGCTATGACAATTGATCATGATGATGAAGCAGCTGTAGGGGGCATTTGGGCTATTTACAATCCAACCTACTATGGGGCAGCAACACCCTGGGAGTTTTTTATGCAGCCTAGGGCAGGTAGCATAGGTTACCGTAGGTAGCCCTGCCAAGTTACCCTGAGATTTAACCCTGCATCCTATGTGCAATTTTTTCAATGGTGCATGTATTGCTTATGCTGTTTTCAAAATTGTCTCCTGTTTCTTCCCCAAAATTGTCTTGTCTGAGATGGTATTTTAGCAAATAAATACTGCTATTTATTTGCATGTTACTCCAATTGTCCAATACGGCAGCATGCATTCAGGGAGGAAGGCAAGAGGGAAACTGTACTAGAGCTGATGAGCTAATTTGTTTTCTAGATAGATGCTTGCACCCTTTTCCCACTCAGATACATACTGCATTAAACACTATTAAATATTGTCAGCTTCACAGTAGAGTGCATTTGTGATCTGTCTACCATGCAAGCAGAAAAGGCAATGCCAAATCAGTTTCAAAAGCGACTTTACTCTGCTGGGTTGGGAATATCAGTGATAGCAACCAGAGTCTGTTAATTTCTGAATATAAGGGTGATAAAACATGAAAGTGGAAGTGCTTATGTCGTAGGGCAGGAGTTGGAACTAATCACTTTTATACAGATGCCTCAGGGAAAATAGATTATAACCACAGCCCTGTTTCATGTGCTGGTTAAGCTGATTTCTTTTTAGTCTTTATACTAGTGATGGAGCACTGCATGAATTGTTATGGTTTTCAAATGGTTTCTAACCTTTATTTCAACAAATTGATTTTTGTTAAAAGTCAGTGTTTAAGCAGATGCACTTATAGATTTTGTGTTGTGCCACAGTCAAAACTCATGGTCATCCTTGATGGATAACTACTGCATACACTTGCCAGGCTTGAACAACAGAAAATGTTGGTAGTTTGTGTTCCTGTTTCTGCAGGGAGATGCTATAGCTCTTCAACCTGTGATTTTCCTCTGTTATGCTCATTGTAGTGTGTATGACACTGAGGTGCATGTGATATCCAACCAGAATTAAAAGATGGGGAAAAAGCAAAACTTGGAACACTTCAGTTATGGTGGTTGCTGGATTGTACCCAGGAGGGAACAGGCTTTGTTGAATGATCAAAGGTCTCCTGCACTCATCAGCTGCTCAGAATGAAGCAGACATATTTATCTTGCTGATTGTCTTCTAAAACTGTAGAATTGGCTTGTGCAAATAGCTTTGCATGCAAAACTTGATGGATGTTGTTTTAGGGGATTTTCTAATGTCATTTGAAAATCTGTTCAAGGCAGAGAACCTGAGATCCAAAATTGAATAAAAATCAAACAAGGAAACCTTCTTCTCCTTAAAGCCATCTAAGACTGAAAATAGTGTAGTTAGATTAAAGGTCAAAGCAGAATTAGCGGTAATATATTAACATGGAGTTAATGTCCCCTTTCAGATTCTGTGATTTCAGTTAACAGTTTGCCCAGACTTTCTACTTCTGAGGTTATCTGTTTCAAGCTTTGCTGCTGGATTGAAATGTCACACTTCTACTTTCTTCTAAATAATGGTAATGCTTGGAAAGCAATAAAACAGCTCTCTGTCATGTAGCTCAGAATCAACCCTCAGGAAGAGAAATGTTCATTTTGGTCATTCAGCTCTGACTGCCTTCTGACTTCCCAAGTGGAGACCTAAAAGTAAAGCCTGCTTTTGTGCCCGCATGGAATGTTTTGTGCTGAGTGTTCTTGACTAACATGTAGGCAGAGGTGCTTTGCAGTGGACAGTCTTGAAAATCTCAGCAGCTGATGCAAATGAAAATGAAAACTGATAGAAGTGAGTGGTGACAAGGCAGAAGTCTTGTGTAGCTGTTGCATTGTTCTTTGTATACCATATAGCTTTACTGAGAGAAGCCTTCCACTGCAGTTCCTTTATCATGGTGGTGCTCCATCTGAGTAATTGGCCTGGATGACGCTAGCTCAGGGGTTGATATTTACTTTAATTGCTTCCTAAATGATCCTTGCTTTGCAAATGTAAGAAACAGGAATATATTCTATGAGCTAGACAGTTACTTTTCCTAGAAGGAAAAAGTAACTTTTTTTCCTTTTTTTTTTTTTTGGAAGGAAACTTGACCTATTCCTTTAAAAAGTCTTCTATGTATTCTTCTTCCATACCGAATTGTGTCTAGCTAATACAGAAATGGCATTGGAGTTTCATATTGAATCCGTCTGCCTTGTGTTTGCTCTTGGGCTTCCCCTCACCTCCCTTTTTGGCCATATTACTGTCATTGACAACTTAGTTCAGCTTGCAGATTTTTTTATCAGACCTGTATGGCCATTATATATGCCAATAGTATAAGTATATGCCAAAATATATATGCCAAAATTTTATATGCCAAAAGTATAAAAAAAATTTAGTTATGTTGATAAGCCTTATGCTTGGTGGTCAGAATGTAAATAACAAAAGCTGCAAATCTGGGCAGAGGCATGCTATAAAAAACATTATCACAAGATTAAGCTGTAGAAGACACTTTTTTGCCTGGTAATCTACTGGATTTATTTTGACAATTATTTATTTGTGGTGGTGGTTGTCAAAGCAGAATTTGAACGGTCTTGGTATGACTATAGAGCACTGGATTTGTAAAGCTGCTCAAACATTTTTGCGTCACAGTTGTGTGGGTTTTTTCAGCCAAATACATGTTTTTTATAATTAAAAGAAATATCAGTCTTGAAACTTTTTTTTTTTTTCTTCCCTCAGAGGAGTGACTAATTGGCATTCACAAGATTCAATAGCTTCAGTATTTTATCAGAGGCCCCTAAATTCTTTTACTTCCTTCTCTTTCAGGGTAAATAATTTATATTTCAGATGCATCAAGTTTGATAAAAGCCACCTTGTTAACATCTCCTGTAGAATTACAGCCCTGTGTGCTTTGAGAGATGCTAGAATAACCCCATCAGTAAAGCTTCTAAGTTAAATTGAATGGGGCAAAGGGAGAAGACAGTGGGGAAATGCTGGGCAGGCAGTTCATTTATATTGATTTTTTTGGTCCTTTAACATCTGTTTAACTAGCTGCCCAACGCAGGTATAGTGGAGACCGTAGATGTCATGGCTATTCAGAATACTTCCATCATGTTGTGTTACAGGAACGTACATTAGATCTGCATCTAGAGAAGTTCAGGGCCTTAAGATCTCAGGCCCTTTTTCCTGGCTGTTGATGTTCTATATTATTTCTTTTCTCCTAAGCCTGAAACAATGTTAAAATATTGTTTACAGTAATTGGCAGGCTTTGCACCAGGAAATATTTAACAATAATAATAATAAAAACACGTCTCATTTACATTCCTGTTTCTCCTGCAACTTCATTTCTCGAAGTTGAGCCAAACTTTCTTTTTTCAATACAAAATTATTTAAACTGTAAAGTGGCTGAGAATGGATGGTATTTAAGGTGGTCAGCAATCAATGGAGGGGAAAAAAGGTTGAGACTGTACTGACTGAAAGGATGTTTCTCTGTCGCTCTGGGGGATTGTTTTTTCTGCAGCTGTTTTCTGTGTGGAAAATTTGCAAGTCATTGCTGTGTTGAACAAAGTTTCAAGCAGATTGGACAAAAGTGAGAGTGTAATTACTAGAAAAAGAGGAAGTAGCTTTCACATCATAAGGAGATTGAATGGTAATGCTTGCACAGGCTTGAAGTCTTCCAATTTTGCTGGTCTTGCTGGAAGGCAACACTTGGATAGTTTTGAGCTCTTCTGTTTTCTACAGTTAAACAATTTAACATCTCCATCATTTGATGCTCCTCGTTTTATTGCTGACTCAATTATAAAACTGAAATAGCAATTGAATCACTACCCTGAAAAGTAGTAGTAATTCTTCATGTAGGTAGCACATGTAAAGCAGCAGTAAAGATGAGGGTAGTTCTGTTCATGTTGAACTTCAGATTTGTTTTGCCACAGATATCTGTGGAAGCAGGGATGGGTGTTTTCATGGCATATGGGATTCCTAAAGACTGGGATTTGGTTATGAATGAGCACGTGTTTCCAGAGTGGAATTATTTCAGTTTGTTTAATCAATTGTGGATTCCTCCAGAGTGATGCTGCAGCGCCTGTGTGAGGAGCTAGCTCTTTTTAATTGGTCCCATATGTAGTGGCAGATAGTACATTAACCATGCCTTGGGGGAATAAGGGCATCTGGTTGGCTCTCATGGTGCGTATTTTATTTATTTTCTGGAGAGGTTTGCTTTTGGTTTTTTGTTTGTTTTTTTTTTTCCTTCATTCGAGGAACTGTAGATATGAATACATGTATATAAGCACTAGAATTTTGAAACTTTATACTCAGCTGAGGGATTAGTTACGCTTCTGCAAAATTGTATGGACTTTGCTGACAAGTAAAGAAGAAACTGAGGTTTTACCTCCAGAGAATTTGGAGTTTCTGAGTATGTCTGGATTTGGGCACTTAAATTGTGGGAACTTGAAAGCTTAATCTCCCTTCTTGTCAAGCACTAAGGAACTTGTCCTTTGAAAATCAGAAAAATGGAAACATCAGAAAAGCTTAATTACTTTGAAAAAACCTTGAAAACACCCTGCAGGTTTAACCTCTATAATGGGTATGAGAGGGCTGTCCTGTCCATGGGTGCCTTAGCTTAGCCCCAGCAAAGGGCAGTGCTGTCCTCAGCCACTTTACTTGACTCATTCTGCCCTGGAAAAAAGAGGATGATTTTGCATCTGGCTGCTTTGGCTCAGTTTAACCAGTAAGGTAGTTGCAGGAGAAGCAGGAATGTAAAAGAGTTGGTTTGATTTTCTTTTGTAAAGGTTTCTTGGTACAAATCCTGTCAATTATCCAACTCTTGAGCTTTGCTGAATTAATGAGATGCTTTGTAGAAGAGTATTTTTGATCAGTTTCTATAGGCTTCCTTATTCCTGATGTAGGCTCTCTGATGAGCTACTCTTATTCACAGCTTTGAGCAGTGGAAAGACCTACTGTGTGAAGTCTCCCTGGGAATAGGGGTTATGCAGTTGCATTGCAGTGGGACACATTTTTTTTCTGTATTTTGCATCACCTGCTCAAAGGTTTGCATAGACATAAATCCTGTTAGAGTTCCCTCATGCTGAATAATTTCCTGGTGGAGGCACGAAAGGAGTAATAGTGCTGGATATTAAATGCCTGTGAGTGTAGTTCGAGCTGGGAAAGTTTTCTTGGGAAGGTACATGTGATGCAGTAGCAGTGCTGGCCAATCATAGTTCCTCTGGAGATGCTCTGGAGCATGTGCTGATGGTGCTTAGGGTGATGTGTGGGGAGAGGGAAGGCTGAAACCATCGGGCTTCTTCGCTTTCTGCAAGGTTTTGGGGGGATGCACTCTGATGGAAGCTTTCCAAAATGGCCGATGCTGAAGAAGTAGATCTGTTCACTTAGAGGTGGCTTGTGTCCATGGGAAGTAGGAGGACCCCTTCTCTGAGACCCTCAGGAATGCTGGGCTTAAATCCTGGAGGTGTTTGAGACCTGGAAAAGGCAGTGCTGTAAATCAGCATCAAAAAGGTCAGTGATAAAATGGGTGGCTTTAGAGGAAGGAGTGGATTCTCATTATCTTGTAGCTATAAATAGAGTAATTCATTAGACCAAAAGTTCATCTGGTTTATATTTAAGCAGTACATAAGCTTTTTTCTTTCTTTTTCTTTTTCTTTTTATTTTTTCCAGAATTTTTACCCTTTGTTTCTGCATGGTATTTGGCACAATGATACCTCTAGCAAATGATCGTTACAAATTCCCTGTTCTTAACAGGCACCTATGTTATCCAGTCTCAGAGAACACATCTTAGAAAGGGAAGAGAGAGATCACTGAACTACATAACTAAACAAGCTACTGATTCATGGCAAAACCTGAAGAAGAGTGGGAGAGTGAAATGCTAGTTTTGAAAGGGCTGTATTGGGAGATGTTGTGGCTGTCTGGCAGGTATTGTATGAGATGGGCTTCCTCTGCCAGGCACAGAGTGAGGCGAAAGAACTTTTTAAAGCATCCTCTGACACAGAAATTATTGGAAAGCCTCCAAGAGCAAATTGAAAACGCAACAGCCGCCTTCACGCTGCAGGATTCCATTGTTTTAATATTGGCCCAACTACACCAAATAATACATCTACTGGAAACTCATGTTAGGGGAAAAATATGTTGGAAAGAAGATAAGGGGTCAGCTCAAAATCAAAGTGAATGAACTTGACATATCTGTGCTGCTGTGTGTCCTATTTTGTTCTTTTTCTTCTTGTCGGTTCCCATTTCTAATTTATTTCCACTTTTTTTTTTTGTTTGTTTTTTGTTGTTTGTGTTAACCATTTGTCTTGTCTTGGGCTTGTATCTTGACTGCCATTTGTCCTGGAAAATGCTGGGGCTGATAAATACCTCTGCTTGCACAGAGAAATTCTGGCTTACTGGTACTTTTGAAATTGTAACCTAGTTTAAAATTCCAGGCTTGGGTACAGACACAATGCTTTTGGGGAGGTACTGCTGCTCTGGTGATGAGAAGATGAACAGCAGATAATGGGGATGACTTTAGCTTCTTTCACTGCTGTGTAATTGAGCTGTGCTTCCCAGGCAGATTTTGGTTGCTGAACTTCTCAATGTAGTTTGAAAACCAACATCATCAGGGATGGAATGGAAGAAAAAGGCAGTTGTTACTGCAAATATAAATGATACTTACAATGATTGCATGTAATAAAACACACAACAAAGCTATCTTAATTGGGCTTGGGTGGCATGGGAGCTGGTTCAGATGTGACAAAGTTACTAAAATTTGAGAGTTAACTAATTTCTGGGGCCAAAACTTTGGGAAGCAATTATTTATGAGAGCAGTTCAGTTGATACATTGGTGAAAATCATTATGCTTTATTGATGCTAAAAAGGAAATTATTTTCTGGTATAAAATATATGCTATGAACATCAGATGTGGGAAACTATAACTCATTTAAAAATATATTTAACAGTCATCAGAAGATAATAAACTAAAAGCCCAAATCCGAAGAAACATATTTAGATGTTCGTGTTCTACTCATATGCCTAATTTCTACTGAAATAATGGACTGGGAATTTAGGTACCATAACATAGAGACTGATCAGAGAACTTTTTATTGTAGTACTGTGTCTTCTTGTACCTCCTCCAAAGACTTTTTAGGGAGGTCTTATTTTATATTCATGATTATGAGTTTCCTGAAATACTGACTTCTCCTTACTCGAATGTGAATCTTTGTAATGGGACTTCAGGTTTTGAGCAATTATAGCTAAATTGGGAACTAGTCTGAATATCCTGTATATTCAGATTTGCTTAGGTGAAGGGGTTTAGTGTGGCTGAGTGTAGAGTGATGTTAGAGGATCAATCATGAAAATCTCATCTGGCTCTGAAGTTCCCTGCAGTTTGGAGGGTGTTTGTATCTGGGATTGTGTTTTGTTTGGGCAGCGATCCTGCTGAATTGCATAAGCTTGGCAACAGAGCTGAGACATCCAGCCAGAGTAAACTTAAAGTACACAGGGTCTGAGGACAAAACGTTTCACATGAATTAAATTGTGAGGAAACAGACATTCTTTAAACTTGTAAGAAAGCAAGGCAATGTGAGCATCATCATAAAAGCAGCTGTATGATCAGGCCTATTGATAGGGAGTGCAAGTTTTATTTGTGAAATCTTGACAGTGGTGTGTTTTTAAGAGATACCTCTTATCAGTGCAGGAAGAAGAATATTCCTTAAGAAACTGATATTTGAGTGAGATGGAATGCCTCTCATACTTGCATGTAAAGATCCAGTAGCATCTTTACTGAAAGGCTTTTTGACACCCAACTGTTTCCGATTTAATATGTACCATATACAGCGGTTGGGCTTGCCATTCTAATAAGGTTCCCTGTGTCCTTGTTATGCTTTTCTATCTGCAGTGTCTCCCTTCCTTTCATCTCTGTGTTTTTTTTCTGTATATTATTGTTTTTTCCATCAGAGCTTTGTCCTCAATGCCCTTGTTATGGTCAGTAATGGCAGAAGAAGTCGAGGAGGGTCTCTTTGCCTGGTAGTAGGCAGCCTTGCTTGCAGCCACATGAGTGCTGCCTCTCCTGGCACTTTCTCCAGTCTTGCACCTTGCATCCTCTGATGCTGTTTTCTGCTTGGTCATAGAGATTTGAGTTTACCCTTGCAAATGTGATTGCTTTTTTCTGTGCCAAAACTCTCCCTCTGACCCCTCTGATCTCTTCTCTATGCTATCTGGTGAGGGTTGGTAGGAGCAGGGGGACATGAGGGGAGAAATGGTGGCAAGCACTGGTTCAGTTCTGATGTACAACTGTGCAGGCATACTGAGTTGTGCCAAGTTGTGCCATGGGCCTGCCCGAGTTCCTCTACTTCCAGAATGTGCCCCAGGCAAGTCTGTCTTACCGTTGTGCCTGTTGCCATTTTGTTGTGATTGAGAGACATAATTTCAGACATAATTATGTGCTTTTTGACCTAAACAGCATCTGTTACCTGAAAAAGGTTGAAGAGATTGGGTTTGATAGGCTGGCAAAATATAGCTGTTGACATGCTAGATGAGATAAACTTTTTATAACCAGATTTCTGGAGCTGGATTGGTTTCAAGGAGATTACTCGGGCCAGATCTGCTTGACTATAAGGAGTCTTGACGTGATCTTGGATTTGTGCATGCCAGTCAGTTTTGTGTTATAGAGCAGGTGGCTGATGGAATGATTTCTGACTCTGATAAGTGCTTCCATCCTCTCTATAGAGGGTTTTATTGTAGTGTTCAGTACTGTGTTTATATGAACTGCTAGTTAGGGATAAATACAGTAAATGTGGGGGAGGGAAAGTGTTTAAACTGTATTAGCAATATTTTATTAGCAAGAAATGGATCAGATGTGACATCTGTACTGGATAACATTTGCTTTAAACAAAACAAAACCTTGAAATGGATCAGTTTTCGTATGTGTCAGAATTCTTGGGCTTGGGATGGTGTGGTCCTCAGGTCACAGCTGTGCTCATGTCACTAATGGTATAACCATATTGCTAAAGCACTGCTATGTTGTCATCTCTGATCATGAGTAAGTGTCTTGTAACTACAGACTGGACACACTGGTAGTCAAATTCCACTGGGAACAGGAGAAAAGGGACGTTTGGACTTTCTAAAATTGTCTTGCAGTTCATTGCTGTTGTGTCTTTCACTTTCTCCTAGGCTGCTGTGGGATGCTGTTAAAAAGCTTTGGTTTCAATCGAGAACTAAATGGATTTCAAAGGCAGAGGAAGTACTTGCACTGAAGTATTAAATTATACAGGTTATTTGCTGGGGACTGATCTCTTGCTGATGCTTTAATGTGGATTTAATCTGGGAAGTCCTTTGTAGGTGCTGTAGAAGGGTGAGTTGCCTAGACACTTGCTTCTCATTCTGGCAAACTGCTCTTTCAGAGGCTTTGAAATATTAGAATAACTGTTTTTCACAAGTCAACATAGTATCATTTTGGGATTTGCACTCAAAGTGTGTCTTTGGCAAAATTTGGCCCCATACAGGTCAAATCTGGTAACAATTATGCCAGTTTATGCAGTTTTGTATTGGTTGTAGTGCTGTTGTTAAGAGATAATGGGGGCTGAGGGCTTGTTGTCCCAAAAGGTGCTGAAGACTGTTATGTTCACAATATCATAGCCTGATTAGCCTGTAAACTGTGTTCATTTTGGTCATCCCCTATTGCTGGATTACAGATTACGTTTCCCCTCTTTCTTGACATTTATTTTTATATTCATATCCAATATATAAGCCTTTCTTAAATTTATTTAATTTGAGTTTTTATTTTATTTCCATCATGAAAATTAAAAGATCCACTGGGTCCAGTCTTGGCTGCTGAGTAGTCAATATTGTGAACAGCAGTGACTGTTTAGTTAAGACCTGAAGATGAAGAACTTGGCAGAAGTATTAAACATTATTATTACAAATTGTCAGTACATACTTTCCTCTTCCAAGGCATGTTTAGTTATATGGAATCACAGTTGTTTTCTCCAAGACATTTGGTCTGAATTATGACAGTGACTGCATTTTTGCTGACAAACTTAACCAAAACCCAAATGCTGTTAATTTTTAGTTTTAACAGCAATAGAAATTTAAAAATTGAATGTTGTGAAATAGGTAATTTAGAGTTAGTGTGTGACTGTTGATTTGAAAGCAAAGGATACATTGAAAGAAATTTAGAAATCTTGATTTTTATGTTCAATTAACCTGTAGCTAAGAGGGTTAGTGATGACAGCATTTCATTGAAGTAGGGAACACCTTGAATGTCACAAAGAAGGCAAGTGTAACCTCTGTAGTGACAGTCTTGGCCTGCTGTGGGTTTGGGCTACCACTTATACACCCTTCAGTTTTCTTCTATGAAAGAAAATATAGAGGGAGAGGATGCCATTAGAACTGGTAAACTAAGTAAAAAAAAATGATGGGACTTGAATCCTTGACTAAGCAAAACTATGGGTTTTTTTTATTAGGATAATTTTCCAATGTTATTAGGGGCTTTGCTTAAATTGTACTCTGAATTATTCCATGTTCAGCAAATTTTACTTTGAATTATTTCACTTTCAGCTAATAGGAAAATGCAATACTAATTACAGCTCTCATCGTTTCATTGGTAATTAAAGTATTTTTGTTTGCTCAAGGAATTTTGAAACTTGCTGCCAGCTTCTTACTGTTATGTTGTTCCTTGCATCTTTCAAATGTGAAGCCTGTATCAGTAGCACCATCTAAATAGATAAAAGGATGAATGATGTGCAGTTTTGAACTGTTGTTACAGTCATGTCAGTTAAGAATATCTTCTTTTGATGATTTTCAGTATAAGCATTACCAAATAAACCCAATAGTTCTGGCACATGAAATGTGAACAGTGTAATGTTTCCTGAACCTTTTTTCAGTGAATTGCCAAAGTCATGCTTTTCAAGAGCTTAGTGAACTTAAAGCACTTTCAAGAGATATTCTGGGTTCACAGCAGCAGAGAGCTAGTGCATCTGCTCAAAAAATACATTGGCTACTGTTATAGGTCAGCATTTGCCAACAGTTTCCGTGGGAGATGCCAGTTTGGAGTGGAAACTAAGAAATTGGTTGAGCAAAGCACTTTATCCTGTTCTTGGCGTAAAGCACATGAATAATCCCATTGACTACCCACGCGTGCTTTACTGGGACTGCTCACATAGTGAAAGTTAGGCAAGTGTTTAAATAACTTGCTTATTTGGGCGCTCACTGTGTGATGTCTCCTGGCAGAGACTTGATTTTCTTATGGCAGCTGTCATATGACCTGTGTGCAGGGACCACAGTGCTGTCTGCACTAGCCATGCAGTCCAAAGCAAAAGGCTATTTCTGTGTCTACCCCCAATCCGTCCTGCACTTTTCTGGCAACTAATTATCTGTTTGCTGCCAATTGTGCTCTAGTGTTTTTGGCACCCAACCACTCCAAATTGCTGCTCATACAAGTATTGAATTGCCTTTGTAAGGCAGAGAGTAGTCTTTTCCTTGTTTAAGACTGTATATGTGGTTGTTACAACATGGAAAAAAAAGTAGCCCATTGTTATAGTTTTCCTTGGTTTTGATCAAATTGTGCTCTCTCTGTGAGTAATCGCACTGAAGTTGATATTGATGCTAGCAGAAGAGAACCACCACTTCGAAGATCCAAGCTTAGAGGTGAGAGGAGCTAAATGGAGTTTTTTCCATTTACTGAGTATCTAACGGAAGCAGTGTTCTTTATCTGAGAACCTCTGTAAACAGATCATCTAGTGAAATGGATCTCTTTCAGCGTGTAGGGAGGGAGAAGTTAAATGCTGGGACAGGATCTTCTTCAACCTGATATTTTGTGACCATTATCTCTGCTTTGATCCAAAATCATCCACCAGCAAAATAATACGACTTCAGGTTAAAAATACATTTATTAGATTTTCCACCTCTGCCTTCCTCTCCCATCACCTGCATGCCCAGGGCAGCAGATGACCTTGGACACAGCATTCCCCCATGCTTGAAAAGAGGCCAGTCAGAGATGGGGAATTACCATGACCTGGGCACGGCAGATCTCCAGCACCTTCTCCTTCTGCACATTTTTCCTCAAGAAATACCGTTCTGCAGCAAGTTAGTGCAGACTTGGAGCCTATGTCTAAAAGTAAGTCAAGCTAATAGAGAGGGCTACAGTTGCAGTAGATAGTTTATGGGACCAGCAAACCCAGTGCTGTGGTTGGTCATCAGCGATGCTGCTTCAAACTCAGGATCTCAGACTTTAAGCTTGCTTTACACTCATCACATCTGGTTTTCTGTTGTTTTGCCTTTGCTAACAACTTCAACAGAAAAGCCTAAGAAATTCCGAACAAAAGGCTGTTAATCACAACTGAAAGGTTCAAGTTAAATAGGTTTTCTCAGTAAATTTAGTAATCCTGGCCGGCAAAGTGCTGTTATCTTCAGAAGCATGCGTCAATGAATATTCTTTAATGTATGATCATCTTAAATGGAGTAGTCTTTTGTTGGAGCTGTGTTCACAAGAGAGTGAATGGGATAAAATGTAATGAGCCAGATGAAAAATAATATAAGTAGATTTCTTCACTGGGGTGGAAACTTGAATGCTTTCACAAACAGGACAGAGGCCATAAAGTATTGCTCTAACAGGCTGTAACTTCATACGTGAGGTAGGAAAACAACTACTATTTTCACAGGCTGTTAGTGTTTATATCTTGAATATGCTTATGAGAGTCTTTAAGGTGCTGTGGATCCAGTATCATCATAATTATTAGACGTAAACACTGATGAGCTAAGGATTAAATTGTTTTAGAAGTGTATTAATAGGCTTTCAGTTAGTTAATGGTAAAGTATTTATGACTTAAGTAGGAAGTTTTTTCCAAGAAAATCTTATGCATTTTCAGTGGAATGCTCGAATCTACAAAAATCCATATGAAACCAGCATAGTATCTAAATAGTTGATTCATCCTCTGTGTATAAATAAAGTATTTAATATGCACTTTCCTCACTTAAAGCATAAGACTGAAAAGCAAGGACCTGAGTTGATTTTCTAGCTCTGAAAGAGACTTCTTGTACAGTTCTGGGAAATCACTTAGCATCTCTCTCTCTGCAGGCCAGATCCTGTAGTGTTTGTCTGCCTTGTTGAGGAAAGGGGTGACTGCAAAACAAATTAAGAATCTCCCATCAGAAGGCAGAACAAATGGTTTGGTTTTGATGAAAGTAATCTGGAATCATTGCACATGTGTCTAATAACTGCTGATTCATAAAAGTTAAATTATGAAGCTATAATAAATGCACATTTCTTTAGACAGTGCTGTAGGATGTTACTAGCTGTATTTATATTAGATTAGAGGTTGAATTTAGACCCTTTTTGGGACATACATGGATTCTAATGAATCCTCTTATTTTTCTTGTTTGTGTGTGTATATATATATATGTATTAAAAAAGTCTTCACATTGCTAATAGTAATAATGTATGTCCACTGGCTTACATTATAAAACTTGTTAACTCTTCCCATGGAAACCTTGAAGACACTGAACAGCAAATGAAACATGCAGACATGTCCACCTGTTAACTCTCACTTTTCTGCACTAGAACTGGACGTAATTGCTTTTCTTTCTGTTTAGCACTTTCAGACCATGTTAAAGACTAAGTTGAATGTCCTAACTCTTCGGAAAGAACCTCTTCCGACAGTGATCTTCCATGAACCAGAAGCCATTGAGCTGTGCACCACAACTCCCCTCATGAAGACCCGGAGTCACACTGGATGCAAGGTACTTGGAAGTATAATATTAAGGAATAAGACCACTTGGAGATGTCCCATGTGTGTGTGAGGGCTCTAAGAAACCTGAAGTAACAACATGGTCCCTCTTGTTGTTCTGGAAACCCCATTAACTGATACTAGTACTATAAAGTTTTCAAGTCAAAAAAGTAATTTGGTATTTCTGACCAGAAATTTTGGGCTTCAGGATAAAAAAGTTTGAGTTATGTGGCACGATGCAAATTGTGGAGGATTTTTAACAGCTTGCAATGAGCATTACTTGTTATAAACACTGCCATTGCTTTTATAAATGCTTGTGCTAAGATGGGAGATGAAGGCCAAATGCTGTGTATTTGCATTTTGCAGTCTGTACTAACTTGGACCTTGATTTGGTTAAGCAACAATTTGAATTTGCCCAGTTATGTTACAGCACAGCTTCTGAAAAAGCTGCTCTTCTTTAAAGTTTGATGGATTAAGAGCCTTGAGTACATTCTACTGTGGTAAAAAAACATATGAAAATAGCAAACAAATTTGCTTTGTTTGCATCTTTTCTTGGAGCCGTTTTCCTTGGTGGCAGAGCTCACTTACTTAGCCTTGCAGAGCCATGGGCAGCCTTGCAGACCGAGCTTGGGCTTGGCAGCCAAGTCCTCTTCACCCAGCCCAGCTGCCAGTTGTAGGGAATATCCACCTGCCCTTGAGGGTCTTAGTTGAAAATGGAGAGGACTGGGCTTCAGCCTCCACTGCTCTGTAAAGTGTCAGCTTGTCCTGGGTTCAGCAGCAGCAGTCGTTTTTTCTCCTTCTTGGTAGCTGGTGCAGCACTGTGTTTTTGATTTTGGGCCTGGGAGCAGCACTGATAACACCAGTGTTTTCAGTTACTGCGTGGCAGTGTTTTGTCTGGCCAAGGACTTTCTGAGTCTCATGCTCTGCCAGGGAGGAGGGGGAGCCGGGAGGAAGCAGAGACAGGACACCTGACCCAAACTGACTAAAGAGGTTATTCCATACCACAGCATGTCATGTCCAGGATGTGAAGACAGAGAGCAGAGACCTGGAAGGGTGTGGTGGTGGACTGGGGGTGCATGGCATGGTCAGGTTTTTGGTATTGGGGGGTTCGCTGCTGGGGGGTGCACTGCCTGGGTCGGTCTTGATGAGCAGTTGTATTCTCTTTCTTTGTATTTCTCTTGTATTATTACTGGTAGTAGCAGTAGTGGTTTGTGTTATACTTTAGTTACTAAACTGTTCTTATCTCAACCTGTGGAAGTTGCATTTTTTTTTTTTTTTTTTCCGATTCTCCTCCCCATCCTCCCGGGACTGGGGGAAGAAAGAGAAGTGAGTGAGTGAGAGAGAAAACTGCGTGGGGGGTTAGAGGCTTAAACCATGACAGTTCTTTTACTATCCACCCCTTATTCCATACCATTCACGTCATGCTCAGATCCCTCATTTTCAATATACCATCACGTGTATATATGCATCCACACACACACACAGAGGGAGGGAGATCATCCCTCAGTGCATGGACCAATCCCTATAAAGCTGCTGAGTCCATCCAGTCCATGATATCGGGCTCCATCTTTTGTAACAGTCTTTCAGAGCATGAGAGGCTGTGTGCAGTGTTCACACTCGTGAATAACCTGGGCGATAGTGTCCATTGCTAAGTCCACCCCTCGATCATGAGTGCATCTGTATGCTGCATCTCTGCCCTGATGGCCTAAGGTGTCATAGGCCCACCAGGATCAAAATAATTCACCCCTATGTTGCCAATCTAAGTCCATCTGAGCCACTTCATTTTAGCCGCTTGTCACTGGGGACTCCACATAGCTGCCTTCCATCTCCAACACTTCCAAAGCACTGGAGGGGTCCAGTGGACTAGATACTCGCACTCGCCCACACTGTTCCACACACCCTGCAATTCATGGCTGCTCAGCCTCAGGAAAAATCTCTTGGTCATCCCACATTGCAGTCCAACCCCAGACAAGGCCCACACCCCACTCTGTTTAACTCTCAGGACCAGATGAAATGGTTGTGGGTAAAACACACTCTGAACGCATGCCAACATGCTGATCCCCATCACAATCAGCAGGCAGGTCTCAAGGGTGCTTAAAGGCCATTCAAAACCGTTGGAACTCTCCAATGAGGCTGCTGTACTTGTCCCTGGGGCTGGTGTAGCTGCTGTGCTTGCCCGCTCTCTCACCACCAGCTGCTCTTTGTCTGAGTCCAGATCTTCCTCCTCTGCCTTGCTGGGAAGTGCCGCGTGGTCTCCCGCATCCTCCTGGGGCTCGGGCTCGCGGGGCTCTGCGGGCGGCTGCTGGGGGGAATGCTCTTGGTCGCCGCGGGGCTGGGCTCGGCCGCCGCCTGCCCCCCCTCTCGGTAGCCGCGGGGCTCGGCTCGGGCTCGGGGCTCGGCTTCTCCGCCGCCACCCCCCGCCCGGCGGTGGGGCTCACCCCCTCTGCCACCTCCTTCGTGGTGTCCTGGTCCCGGGGGCAGCTCTCCCAGACCGTTTCGGCCGCTGGCGGCTCCCGGGGCCGCCCCGCCGCGGCTTCCCCTCCTCCCGTCTGGAGCTCACCCGTATTACAAGCCATTTCAATAGAGTACAATGTAACAAGAACCTTAACCCAAAACCCAGATGTGAAAAATGTTAAGATAAGAAATACCGTCTGCAAGTAAAGTATCATACGCTGAACCTGTGAGAACCAGAGCAACAACTTTCAGAGCCAATAAATCACCATTGTGACGAGTGGCTATTCTGTCTTTATCTCAACCCTTCGTGCCCCACGTTGGGTGCCAAAAAGAACTGTCGTGGTTTATGCCTCTAACCCCCCACGCAGTTTACTCACTCACTCACTCACTCACTCACTCACTCACTCACTCACTCACTCACTCACTCACTCACTCACTCACCTCTCTTTCTTCCCCCAGTCCCGGGAGGATGGGGAGGAGAATCAGAAAAAAAAAATCAACTTCCACAGGTTGAGATAAGAGCAGTTTAGTAACTAAAGTATAACACAAATCACTGCTGCAATCTCAATACTGCAATCTCAATACTACTACAAATCACTACATCAATAATAATACAAGAGAGGTACAAAGAAAGAGAATACAACTGCTCATCAAGACCGACCCAGGCAGTGCACCCCCCAGCAGCGAACCCCCCAATACCAAAAACCTGACCATGCCATGCACCCCCAGTCCACCACCACACCCTTCCAGGTCTCTGCTCTCTGTCTTCACATCCTGGACATGACGTGCTGTGGTATGGAATAACCTCTTTGGTCAGTTTGGGTCAGGTGTCCTGTCTCTGCTTCCTCCTGGCTCCCCCTCCTCCCTGGCAGAGCATGAGACTCAGAAAGTCCTTGGCCAGACAAAACACTGCCATGCAGTAACTGAAAACACTGGTGTTATCAGTGCTGCTCCCAGGCCCAAAATCAAAAACACAGTGCTGCACCAGATACTGAGAAGGAGAAAAAACGACTGCTGCTGCTGAACCCAGGACACAGCTCTAGAAGAGCAGTTGCCTGATGGTATGTGCACTGGCAAAGGTCCAAAGTGCAACTAAAAGTCGTAACTCCCTTCTCTGCCAGCATGTATGCACACATGTCTGCATCTGCACTTTTCCTTGCTGAAGGATCTGATGTGAGATGGGGTTGAAGAAACTGATTCCTGGTGTGTTTCCCTGTTTCTCTTGGCATACTCTGGGGATAACAGGGGCTGTGTGCATGTTGTGAAGGAAGGGCTTTGCTTGGGCACTTCCTCAGCAAAACTTCTTCTTGGGAAGTGTCATTTTTGTTTGAATTTTTGCCTGTCACAGTAGCCAAGAAACAGACTGCTGCTGGGTGTTGAAGCAGTTCTGCCCTGTGCTGACACAGAGGAATGCAGGGCAAGTGACCCTAATATGCTTTGTATGGTAGCTCGTATCATCTGCTCTTCCATGGTGATGTCTTTTGTCCTTTATGTTGGCACCTAATGAATTTTTAGAGAATATTAGCTATCATAAAAAATGGATCACAAAGTAGCTGGTTTTCACCCTAGTGAAGAGTTCAGACATAATAATACTTTCTGAAATCAGTTTATCTCTGTGAATGTGTGTAGAATTTAAATGAATCTTTTTACTTAACCTACAGTTCTTCAACTGGAAATGATGGATTGCAGAGAGATGTTGAACCCTTCCGTGAAGAGAATCTCATTCTATATTTAGAGATCTCTTTTATTTATTCATTTTTTTTTCCTGTGATGTAGCATAGTGGTGACTAGGGAACATCTGCCACCACCACACTCCCTTTCTCCTGCTTGCACTATTTCACTTTCTTCCCTTCCCTGGTAGCTAGTTCACCTCTGCCAGTGCTGGAGTCTCGTGTTTTTGGGGTAGTGGCCAGCCCTCTTCAGATGATTCAGCAGTTGCGATATGCTGTGGGAAATGCCTTGGGAAGATGATTCTGCATGTATGTTGCTCCTCTGGCTAAGAAGTCCTCTCCAGTCATTAACTGAAAAGCTCTGATTTTACCCAGTGTCTCTAGTTGCAGTCTCTTTCTTCCCCCCCCCCCCTTTTTTTTTTCTTTGTCAAAATATATTCTCTTATGGGGCCTGTATCCTCCAGCTCTTTATAAGTAATTAGCTGCCTTCTCCTCTTTTCCCTCTGCTTATTAGTTTCTTGCCGACTGATAAAAATAATGTTGCCATAACAAAGGCAGTATTTCATAATGAGTTTTCACTCAGTGGGGTCTGATCTACACTGTTATTCCAGGTGTAAGGGAGGGGAAGATGCTGTGGTGTCACTAAGGCTGGTACCACTGAGCCTCTCCGGTTCTGAGACATGGGGTTTGCAGGCAAGAGCACAGCATTCAGTTTTCGCTTTCTTTCATGAGTCACACTCTTTTGATCCTTAATCGTTTTATTCCTCTTGACTGAAATCCCTCCAATTTTTCAATGTAATCCCATTAATGAGATAGCATCATTCTTCTGACAGAGGCTCCAGACATCTAATTTTATTGCACAGTTTTAACATAAGCCTCAGCTGGCACCATCTTGTTATGGGAATTTGACACATGCAATTGCTTTGCTGTGCAGAGGTCTGGGCATTGGTTTTCTTATGCAATTGCTCTTTTCGTTTTCCTTCCGCTGTGAGACAGGCTTCTCTTTGCTCTTTCATTTGGTGTTAGCTGCTGAATCCAAAGAAACAAAACTTTGCTGCTGAGATCCAGTCTCATTCTGCAGTTGAATGGGGTTGTTTTAAGAATAGCAGAGAAATGTCTTGCTTGAAGTAGTCTAGGGGGAGCCCCACAAAATTTGGAAGGTTAAATAACTGAGAAATTTGGAGAGCTTTTCTTTCCTGTCCAATTCCAGATCCAATGCAACTTTGTTACCATCATGTTTCCTAACAATGTATTTTCCCTTACAGCAGGAGACTAAAGACTTGTTTCTTCTGTTACCTGCCTGCTTGGGCTGACTCTGCTGTCACCATTCCCACCCTTCTAGACTTGTGGGCATGATTTCACTAAACAGGACAAATAGACAATATTGGTACTGATTTGCAGCACAGAGCTTTAGGTTCGCATGTTTTGAGGCTTGTGGTGCTGGTTCAGCAGTGAGACAGGGTGAACTCAAAGGCTGTAGCTCCCAAAGGACGCCTTCTTGTCCCCCTTCCTCTCCTTTCCCCACCAGCCTTGTTTGCAAACGGGGAGCAACAGCCTTGCACTCTGGTGTTGCAGCCTCAGTCAGCAGACAGCCTAAACCAGAGCAGGATTTCTGGGTACAAAAAAGCGTTTAGACTCTAAATTTGTCCTGGGGTAGTTTGCTTTTGTCTGAGCCATGGTGTATGTTAAATGAGAGCTAGGTCTCTGGCCCCAGAGAAACCAAAGTTTCTCATCCTCCTCCAGCTGAGACCACTGGAGCAGGGCAGTGGGATGCAGTGCCCAGAGGGTTGTCATTTCTGGCATCCGCAGTTTAGCACCCACATGCATCCTGCAATGGATGTGGCATTTGTGAAGGCTAGAGCACCAAGTGTTAAGGTCAGTAGCTGCTCTGAAGAATGATAAAACCCAACTGGCTAATTGAGTGAGCTACTTGTGAGTGGCAAGTATCAGCTTAAGCTAAACCACCCATTGCTGGGGAAGGACAAAAAAGAGTGAGAATAAGTCTTTTGTTCTTACTAGCTGGTTCCTAATTTGTTTTTATTTAAATAGAGCATGTTTCTGTATAAAGGCATGACTGTGATTTATATGTGTGTATGTAGAAATATGTTTATTCTTGTTTAGTTCCTGAGGATTTTGATTAGCCTGTGGCTGTCCCGCTTGTAGATCTTTCATGTCAGATGTTGTGCACTCTTGTGTTTCAGCTGGAAACCCTCTTCTCTTATCACAACACTAAGAACAACCAGATGGAAACTGAAAATCTGGAGTATCTCCAAAAAATAAGCTGCTCTCTACTCAAAAATTAGTGCTTTCTCTGTGCCTTTTAACAGATTTTGTTTGACTTCTGTGTGTTTTATTCTTCCTTAATGTCCTAATCGGTTTATACTGATTATAATGTTTCTTGATTTCTGTCCCTTTGGGCTGTGGTGGTGGCATGAAGAGAACTGCCTAAATGACTTTCCCTCTTCCACTGTAGCTTTTCCAGCACTGCTGCACTAATATGAAAAGACAGAGGTTAAAAATGCTGCCTGTGATTTTTGAAGTGGTGTCATAGGTTTAACTTCTTGTTTAATTCTTTTTTTTAATCTTTCTGTTGGAAGGCTCTTCAAAGTGAAGTCAGTGCTGAATAATCAGTAGCTTGTTGTTACCCACCTGGGTTAGGCGATCTTATTTCTCCAGTTCCCACCAGTGGACAAGCTTTTCTCAGCAGCTGGAAGGTTGGGATGAGAGGAGCGTAAACACTGCAAGTAATTGCATTCTTAAGGCTAGGCTTTTATTAAATGGGAAAATATGTATTAATGATACAGTGTTTGCAGGTATGGTACTCATTGCTTGCCTGTCTGATTGGATTGAGATGGTGATATTGTTAATTCAGGCTTTGTGGAAGATATGATGTTGAAATTTCTGTGATAGTATATCTTAGTTGAAGATTGATGGAAGTCTTCTTTAGCAATTTGTATAAGTGACAATAGAGTGCTACTGGCATTTTAAAATTAAGCCTTGCCCACATTGATAGAGATTTAAAAATCAGCCAAGAAATAATATAAATGGAGCTTGGTCTTTCAGAATAGCTCAATTTCACTCAAAATGAAAATTGTTCCCCTACTAACCTTGCTGCAGCTTGGTGTTTATGGTAGGGTTCATTTGAGGTCTGTACAGCAGGAAGGGGCCAGGGCCACAGCTGGGCTTCCCTGGCACAGTGCAGTGTCAGCTGTTAAGCACAGAGCTTGACTACTGCAGCTCTGGGACACACCTGATGTTGCTGTACTTGTGTCAACCTGTTAACTGGATTTGAGGTGTTTTCTGAGAGAGATGGGCAGTGCCTGAGGGGCCTTAACCTGTGCAATGCCAAGGGGCTGCCCCTGCATTCCTGCAGCCTGCCCTCCAGTTGTAGGTCTGTGCCCTTTCACCAAAGCCATTGGGTCAGCCTGTTGTTCTTGTTGCTGCTCTTCTGGCCTTGCTGACCTCTGGCAAGAGTTTTCATTTTTCTTTTTGTGTCTTTGTCTTCTGTTTTCTTCTTTTCTCAAAAGTAACTTTCATCATAAGACACAATGCATGCTATCAACTGTGGGCCCTACTGATAAAACTGTGCATGTGAAACTGTCTCAAGATGCTTTGAGCAACAGGATTTACACTAGGGTAGCAGAGACTGAAAGTTGGTCTGCACAGGAAAAGCAATTAATGAATTTATAGGATGAATAATGAGTAATACTGATAATGCTCTGGTTATGATCCATAGAAAAAAAATGTTTCTTATTGGGATACTTATTAAATAAATAAAATATTCTTAAAATTGGCCTGCTAGGCCTGTTTCTAATTCCTTGTGTAAGAGATTCATTTAGGAATAATGTCTGCTCAGATCTTGCTGCTTATTTTTGGTTTTCTGCCTTGTTAATTTTGATTGCGAAGGCCTTGCAGTGGGACTGTCTTTTGCCATATGCTTGCAAAACACCCCATTTCTACTCTACCCCAGATGCCTCTGTAGTAGACTTACTAATGCTGTGTTGCTGCTCTTATTTGTCATTGCACTTTTAAAACTTGGACTGTTTTTCTTTGTGTTTTGGCTTGATGGTTTTGTTTGGTTTTTATTTTCCTCCAGAGGAGACTTCTCCAAGTTGTTTTGCCCATCATTTCTGTCCTATGCAACCTGTGCCACTTGTCCAATCCTAATCAGCTCAGTCATGGTGCTGGCCCAATACGTTATTATTTTAGCATTCAGGTGACAGTGTGCTCCCCATCTCTGGGACATGGAGACCCCTCAGCATTCAGAAAAGGCCCAAATTGATGACTTTTTCATCAATTCATCTCAGTTTCATGCAGCCAGGAGCCCACACAGTGTGGTTTTGGTGGTGCCAACTGCAGTCTTATGCCTCTTCCCCTTCATTGGTTCCCAAACCCCAGATTTTTGCTCTGGCCAGCTGAAGATTAAGCAAATAGCTCCCCAGTGCTGCACTGTTACTGGGTGCGGTTTGGTTTTGTGTGTCTTGATGCCAGTTAATTCAAAATTAATGCAAAGAGAATGTTGTTTCCAGTTGAAATACTCAGAGACCAAGGTGGTCTTTCCTGTTTGTACTGTCCTGTTGGCTCAAAAGGGCTGAAAATGTGCTCTAAGACTTTCTGAGATGGGGGACTCCAAATGACAGTGGTCATTTGGTGGTTAGCAATCTAGTGTTTTACTGAAATTTCCATAGGTAATTTAAAAAACCTACTGCTCTTGAACATTTACTGCTATGTTAGCTGATGAAACTGTACCTGGTTGGACACTGCACATATTCTTAAACCTACTTCACTTTATCCTTATGAACCTTAATAAAAATGTTTTCATTGCAGCTATAGCATCGTCAGGAAAGATTGTTTGGAGTGCAGTTTATTCAGCTGTAAATATAAGTCCATCTAGATGGCTGGTCTTTATTACCATGTTGTAAGCCTGTAATATTAAGATAGCCATTAACTTTAATAAAGAAACAAGTGAGACAAATTAAATAAGTGAGACAAGATAAACTGTACCATCACTCCTCAGCCTACTGTTTTCCACCATGTTTAATGTGAGTGTAAGCACAGAGCTTATTTTCCTCTTACTTCATTAAGGGCCTTCTGCTATTATCTTTAAGCATTATGTATTTCATGCTGTGAATTATGAGCTTGTTTTTCTGCTTCTTTCTCCCCTCATCAAATGAACCAAAAGGACACATGTCAACTCTTACTTGGGACAAATCTTAGTATCTTCAGTGTGTTTAGATATAGTGCTCACTGGTGAGAGATACAGAGGTTTTGTTTATGTGTTTTCTAAAAGTGAAGCACATCAAATAAACTCAAGCCCCAGCAAGTATGCCATGTGAAGATGGAGGATCTTCTTTACTTTTACTTCATGTAGTATTACAGAAAAAAAAACATAACAAAAACATGGCAATGTAATGCTGAAGCTTGAAAAGTGTAAGCTGCTTGCAGAAGCCTTACACATGACTGTATCCCAGAGTGTTTTAGACAATTTGGCTGAGTCTTGTTCTGAGGTTGGAAATGGAGAGTTGCATGTGCTGATTTCATGTGACTGTACGGTAAGGTCCTGTTCTGTGCCTAAGAAGTTAATGAGAGCTTTGCTGTGGGCTCCATTGTGAGCACGGTGGGATGGGATGTAGCCATGCAGGACAGCCGATCCTCCCCCTCAGGCAGCACACACTGCATGGTGTTTGGCACTGGCTGCTCTCAGCTTTTGGCTTCAGAGAGGATCTCTCTTGCATATGATTTTTTTTTTTTTTTTTTTACATGCATGGAAAACCCATTTATGTCAGTGAGGATTTATACTTCAAATGAGTGCAGAGGAACTAATTGAGGTATGAAGGGTAGATGCAAGTGGAGAATGTAGTTAAAGCATCATAATGCTTCATTTCCTGAAGTCCAGGAGTCTTTCATGGAGAATATGAATTGGCTAAAGCAATTGAATTAATCTTAAACTGAACCTGCTTCAAATAAGATTTTTGCAGCATTCAGTTTTGCTGTGTTGGATGTATTTTGGCATAATTTTATTTGCTTACTGGTAAAGTGGCATTCTAAGACTAATATATTCTGAGGAATGGTGGAAGTTATGTCCTGTCAGATATGTTGGAGGTATTTTTTTCTCTTAGCATTTGCACCAGTGACATTTTTCAAACCATGGTTCAAGTAAAGGGCATCTTGTTATTCATAAAGTTCTTACATCCCATCTAAAAATGGTCATGTATTTCAGTCAGCTTCATGCTTCTTCTTTAACTACCTTTATAGGGGAAAGTACATGACCATTTTCTACATATGGTGGAATAATTTTGTTCTGAATATATGTATATTGATTAAAGGAAAGCAGTTGTACCTATTTCTGTTTACTTTTGGATCTTTATTAAGAATGTGTCTCAAACCATTTTAAAGAGTTCCATAGAAAGAATAAGGCTGTCACCTTGGGAGGAGAGTGCTGGTGACAGGGAGGGACACGAGAATTTCTGGGAGCTGCCGTACATGTTGGTGTCCAGCACAGGGCGTGAACTACCCTGAGTACACAGTCTTCTCCGTGTGGTTCCCCTTGGATTTGGTTCAGGGGGGATGTACAATGAAAATATTCCTCAGTGTCTGTGTGCACACTCCCAGGAGGACTGCAGGATTGTGTTCCCTACTCCTTGGGCTGGGTCAGAAGGCTTCTAATTGTTGTGGACCATGCAGATGATGTCCAGACCAGTACCCTGGGAAGAGAGGTCCCTCCTCAAGTTCTGCCAATTAGCATGTTGGAGGGTCTTCTCAGCTGTTCCTGGGAACAAAGCCCAGGGTCCCTGGCTTTGTTTATGCACTGCTGTCTTGCATGAAGAAATAGGACCAGAAATGTTGCACGATGTGAGCCAGACTTTGCTCAGATATATGTTCAAACCCATTTTCCTTGGAATTAAGCTGCAGAAAATAATCCCCTAAACAACAAAAACCCCTTCAAAAGCTCAAGGAAATAAAAAATCAGAGCATCCATTAGCATATTATTGCTTTACTCCTCCCTTCAGTACATGTGTTGTATTACTTGCAAAACCACTGTGTACATTTCTACTTATCCCTTTAGTTCTGCCTCTGTACTGGGTGCAGTGAGTCTCAGTGAAGAAAATGGGTAACAATACATGATATGGAGCCTGGGAAAAAGGCTTCTTAGCATAAACAGAAATCCCTTTGACTGGAATGAAGCATTTCCTTTGGCTTCAGAGCTTTGATGTTTTGCCTTTGATTCAACAAAAGCTGGAATTGGAAGTCGGGAGCCCTGAATTTCCCTCAGGGATCAGTGTTGGGACTGATCTTGTTCAACATCTTTGTCGGTGACATGGACAGTGGGTTGAGTGTGCCCTCAGCAAATTTGCCAATGACACCAAGCTGTGTGGTTTGCCTGATACACTGAAGGGAAGGAATGCCATCCAGAGGGACCTTGACACGCTTGTGAGGTGGGCTGATGCCAACCTGATGAAGTTTAACCATGACAAGTGCAAGGTTCTACAGCTGGGTCGGAGCAATCCCAGGCCCAGCTACAGGTTGGGCAGAGAAGAGATTCAGAGCAGCCCTGCGCAGAAGGACTTGGGGGTGTTGCTCGATGACAAACATGAACATGAGCCCGCAGTGTGCGCTTGCAGCCCAGAAAGCCAACCGTATCCTGGGCTGCATCAAGAGGCGTGTGACCAGCAGGTCAAGGGAGGTGATCCTGCTCCTCTCCTCTGCTCTTGTGAGACCTCACTTGGAGTCTTGTGTGCAGTTCTGGTGTCCTCAACATCAAAAGGACATGGAACTGTTGGAAGAAGTCCAGAGGAGGGCCACGAGGATGATCAGGGAACTGGAGCACCTCCTGTATGAGGATGGGATGAGAAAGTTGGGACCTGTTCGAGCCTGGAGAAGAGAAGGCTGCCTGGAGACCTCATAGCAGCCTTCCAGTATCTGCAGGGGGCTTATAGGGGTGCTGGGGAGGGACTCTTCATGAGGGAATGTAGTGAGAGGACAAGGGGTAATGGGTTCAAACTTCAACAGGGGAAGTTTAGATTGGATATGAGGAAGGAATTCTTTACTGTGAGGGTGGTGAGGCACTGGACTGGGTTGCCCAGGGAAGTTGTGAATGCTCTGTCTCTGGTGGTGCTCAAGGCTGGGTTGGACATGGCCTTGGGTGGCATGATTTTGTGTAAGTTGTCCTTGCCCATGGCAGGGGGGTTGGAACTAGATGATCTTATGGTCCATTCCAACCCTAACTATTCTATGATTCTATAATTTTGTTAGCAAATGGTATTTATCAGCAGAAGTAGCCTAAATCACACCTCTTAATGTAAAACAAGGCACTTGTTGTAAAACAAGGTTTATATTTCAATTAGTTGTGGAAGAGATAGTGATTGGTGTTCAAAGAACACAGTGTAAAATGCAAATATATTGGAATTAAAAATGCTCCCTGAGACATGGTTAAGAATGAGCCCTGTCCATTTCTGAATTTTACCCTTGCTTGTAAAAGCAACTGGGAAACTTGTAAGGTACCAAGGAGGCCAGGCACTGTGTGCTAGTGAATGCTCAGCTCTTTGCTATGTGTCACTTGTCCTTCTGTAGTATTTCTCACCCAGAAAGATTCTAAAATACCTTCTAAAACAGCTTGTTGTCTCCTACTGTTCAGCTGCCTTTCTCGGCCAGTAGCCCTATTTGTAGAGGTCAGATCAGCACACCAGAGCATTGGGGAAGGCTGTGTGGTAGCCATCTGTACTGCAGATAAGTTATGGTAGAGGAAAGCTAAAAAAGATGCTGAGAATTAAAATGCATACTTCTATTAAGTAGTAATTAATTGAAAATATGTACTAAAAAGCAATATGTATTAATAAAATTCCTTTGATACATAAAACTCCATGGAATAATTTTGTATCTTGAAACACAAATATGGTGGGGTTTTTTTTGTCAATTCGAGAAATCCCACTTTTTAGAGTACTTGAAGATGTCTAATTATAGCTGTCTTTGTTGGATACAGCATACCAAAACAATTTTCTTTGGAAGACTATTTTTAATTAATCTCTCTACAGCAGGAGATATTTAAATTTTTACCGTCTAAATTCCAGAATCCTTTAGGAGATAATCTTCAATTCCACAAATACATAATACTATATAATATGCTCATGTCAGTAAGTTCCATCTTTTGCACTCTGGCACAAAGCCAAGATACTAACAGTGGCAACTGTAGGGTCTTAGATAGCTATGCATGTGTTAGGATATTCATTTTTGTATACTATAGAAAATACTGTGCTCATCACATTTGCTCAGGCAAAGCCTTGTGGTCATAGGAGCTAATTGCTTCCATAATAATTAAGGTTCAAATATCTAAAACCTAATAGCTTTTGATGTATAAAAATTAAAATGAGATTGATTTTTATTGTGGTTGTTATGCTGAGCAGATGTTACAGACACTGTTGATTGTTTTGTCCTAGTGTGTCCTTGAGAAAGATTTCCATCTTGGTGTGGCTGTTTCAGTGTAAGGATGGAGCTGTGGTTTGTGGTGGTGGAGAGCACAGGGAAGCTGCTGCTTCTCAGTGGCCCTTAGGCATATGGGTCCTGCTGTGAGCTGGCTCTCAGGAGGAGGAGGCACCCTTCCTTCGTAGAATGTGAGTTTATTCTTTAACAAAATCAAAAGAACTCCTGGTTCTGAGGCTGTTGCTCCCTTGTATTATTGCAGTGGGCACCTCCACACTCAGCAGCACGAAACATTCTGGGAGAGCTGTTGGCAGATCTTTCTAGGCATGCTTTTTCACAAGAAAGACGTATGCTTATTCTGAAGGTATTCTGTGTGGCTCTTCCCCTGAAGCTGTGGATATTGTTTCTTTGATTTCCATTAGAATACTGCAAAATTTGCATTTGGCACTGGCTATTCACTGCTTGCACTAGTCTGAGCCAATGTGAACCTTCTCAGGATTTCATAATCTCTGTTTACAGCTGTACTATGCCCCAAGCCATCAGTTCTTATTTTGGGGCTGATCCTGGTGTCTTGAAAGCTTCCCACTGAAGCAGATGATATTGGCAAAAATGGAGGCAGAAATTGGATTACAGATCCATTCTTCTGTGCATGAGGTACTGCTGGCTGTGTTCATAGACGCACACGATGCTGGAATGTAGATTTTTTGCAATCAAAATAATACTAAGCCATCAGAGAAAAGAATATCCTGGGTGTGCCACCTCCATTACTGTTGGTCCCAGCAATAATCCTGTTCTTGTAGTATCGCAGTATAGTCTGCAATGCAGTGTGATGTATAAATACATTAGCTTGGAAGAGGAAAGAAATTTTTCCATTCCCGGGGTCAGGTGTCAGTGTCTGAGACTAATAACTTCTTTTTTTCGTTTGTTTCATTAAAATATTTTTTTTGCATAGTTAATTGAAAGTTTATAACAGTAACCATAGGCAGTGCTTCTGAGCAGTTTTGAGGCTTGATGTATGTTATCTATTGCTAATCAAACACCTTTATTGTAATCTCTTGTGAATATTTGGCTTCAGGCTTGCAGTAATTCAGTGGGCTTTCTTCTCTGAGATTCTAGGTTGTATAGGAATGAGAAGTGGAACAGAGGTGTGGTACTTATTTTTTGCTGTTGTTTTTTTCTTCTTTCAAATTAATTAATCTATCTTCTTTCTCAAAGTTTGCAGTCTGGTTTGGAAAATCAGTAAGTACTCCTACGTTAAGACCTTCTTTTGTATTACTAACCCAAAAATCTCTGTTATTCATCTTTAATAATTTCACAGCAAGATCCTATTAAACAATGCATATGGTGATGGAAATAAGATACTGAATTTCACAGTAATGTAAATCTGGAATGAATGAAGTTTATCATGCTTTATTAGTGAATGAAAAATGAATGTTGAATTCGTAGTGTCCTTCTAACTTTGATAGAACAAAATCCTGTTTTATATCCATTGAGAGTGTGGTCCATCCCTTCCTGGGAGCTGATGTCCATTTGTCTGTTAGATATCTGGATTGCTTTCTGATTGCTAAAGCATAGGACACTGGAGAGTGTGTGTGTGGGGGAAGCTAATCAGCTGAAAGATGGTCTTAATTCCTTAATTAAGGATAACCTTACATTTAATAGGTGCCCATACACAAACATGTCAAGTAGAATTAAACCACTGTAATTAAAATTGTGGAAGAAGAGCAAGTTGAAACTGTCTTTATAACTGTACTTTATAAGATGCAATGAAGATTTATTAAACTGCTGAGAAATACTTGTCAATTGGTGGTTATTTGGTGGGATTTTTTTTCATCCTCAGGGACTTGTTTTATATCAGTGTTTGTTGTGGTTTTCCCCATCCCCAAATTTATTTTTCAGTAGCAGAGAGAAAATAGGAGGGAAAAAGCAATGAGCTTCAAGTCAGAAAGCGATTTAAATTAATATCTCCAAGGTCAAAGAAGGATCTGTGTAAAGACTGATATAGCTGAGTACTAAATTGAGAAAGATAATAAGGAAAAGACAAAATAGAGTAAGATAACATATGTGTGTCTTGATTATTTTGAGAATGTCATTGAAGTTGATTCTGAGTATCCTCTGGGATAGGAAGGGCAGGAAATAAACCGGTTCTTGTTCGTGATGGAATTACCTATAGGCGAGAAGTAATTGCTAACATCTGACTTACTCTTATAAATAGCACAAGAATACGATTCAGCTTTGTCACCTATTGATAACTACAGTGGTCAGAATCCCTATGGGAATTATTGTTAATGAGATGCAGTTTTGGGGCTGGCTTTGCTATGGTATAAATTGGCAGTACTTCCTTTGACTTGATTGCCATGCAAAGTTAGATTGTCTAAGAATTTGGCCCTTCAGTTTGACATGAGGCTTGGGATTGCTAATGATTGAAAACAGTCTGGTGATGAAGTCAAAGTAATTGAGAACAGCATATGTGGATCAGTGCTGTTTGACATTTGTTATTAGGCTGAAGTGTTAAAAATAGTAATTCTTGAAATTATTTTTATGAAACAGCTTGATAGTGATTTAAAGAAAGGTGTGTTTTCAACCTAGAGCTTTGCCTTGGGTTGTGTTTGGAGGTCTTTGTACAAGGCCAAACAAATTGAGTGACTCTGCATTACCTAATAAATACATTGTATATATAATTTAAGTTTGTAATAGTTTACAGCACTTCCTTAGAAATACTGAGGATAAACTGAGTGACTTTAATTATCAGTGACTTACTGATGAACTGCTCTGAGGCTTTTGTCCTGCAAGACTTTCCTTATCTCTGTATATAGTTTTTTTGTTAAATGTTATCACTTTTATGTAGACAGTGTATGTCTCTGGGGTGAAACTTGTCCCAGGGCACGGGACTAGTGTACAGCTATTGCTGTGGCTGTGCTCTGAAGGGGGTTTAACATGGAGCAGGCGAATGAGTGTTTTCTGAACTGGGGGGTACACTGATAGCTCCATTCCTCTCTTCTGAGGTGGGATGTGAATGCATGGGCACTGGCCACCCCTGAAGTCCCAGCTATCTGCTGCTCTCTGACATTTACCTGTTGCATGACTGAATGCTCTCGTGCATATTTACATAAGGTGCAAATGTCGGGGTTTTCTTGTTGTTGGTGGTTTTTTTGGGGTGTGGGGGTGGGGTGGGTGACTAAGTAGAATCTGGCATGAAAAACATATGGTGGGATTTCTGTGGCCTGGTCCTGCTCTCCAGCTGTAGTTGTGTCAACTTTTCAGGTTCTGTGTGTGGTCATGTCACAGGCAAGTGAGCCTGGGTTTAAATACGTAAATAAATAAATGGGAGTTGAACAAACCTCTGATTTGGGATTTCTGTGTGCATCTCTGGGATGCTCACCCTGCCTGTCTGGGATGGGGCTGTCAAAGCCCAACAGAATTTGTTGCTGCTATGTACCTAGGGCTGTGCCTCAGGGCTGTGGTGGGTCTATGGCAGGACTGTGTGCTTCTCAGTGTCTGCTGGTCATGTCAGGTGAGCAGGTTTGGGGTTTTTTGCATGTTCTTCAGGTCCAGGTGACCCCATCTTTCAGAGACAGGCGGTCTCTCCTGCCATCTGGGTACGGAGGAAGGTGAGGACATGTACAGCCTTGTCCCAGGCCTCAAGGACCTGTGCTGACCAAGGTTGCCCCAGGCCCCAGTGGTGCTCCACAGCAAGGGGCCAGGGCTGGTAAGAGACAGGTCTTGAGTCTCCTGTGTGTGCTCAGAAATGTATCACCTTCTTTGAAGTAGGCAGCTGCTTGTGCCCAAGAGCTGTATGTGAGCACCTGCAGCTTTTCTGCAACCTCTGTCATCTTGATAACTGAAGTCAACAGCAGTAAGCAGTTGCTATCACCCAAAAATGAAATAAAAGAAAGCCCTCTGGGATGTGACTATTTGAAATGCTCTCAAAAGGAGTATATGCAATGGGAATTAAATTCCTGTCATTTCAGACAAAAGAGTTTCAGTTTGAATCTCCACTGTGACGCTAGAGGACTCTCTGGAAGTCCATTTTGAAACTGGAGGAGAGAAGTGTAGGTAATTTTGCCCCTGGACTTTGTAGCGTGAGCCTTCTGAACAATCGTGGTGCTCTTACTGTCTCTTTAAGTTTGTCAGCATGCCCTCATTTTGCAGTTGAGTTGTCATCTTCTGCTGTGTGACTCAGTATGGCATGCCTGATGGGTGCCTTGCTGGGGATGGGTGAATTGCAGTGAAGCAGGAGCAGGCTTGTAATGGTCAAGAGTCCTGCTTGACATTTGTGCTGCAAGGCAGATGACTGAAGGAGGTGAACCTTTCAATTTAATGTTTAAAATAATACTATGCAACGCATTTCATAAGATTAGTTTTATTCCAATTAACTCCTTAGTAAAAGGGTGAATTTTATTTTGGAGTGAGATATAGAGATTATGAACACAGAGATCCTTCTGTAGTTCTCCCTCCCTTTCCCTCGCCATTTAAGACTAGATTGCATGTTTGCTTTCCGTTAGCAATTACCTTCATGTCAGTATGAGTGCAAGAGGTTATAGAAGTGCATGATGTTTCTCACATTGTAGCAGCTTTCTGCATACCAACCCCTTTGCCCTTTTGACTACATGGAAAACTATAAATGTGTCATGCAGAAAGATTTAAATGAGTGCTATTAAGGTCCCAGACACTCATTCCAGAGCTGCAATTTCTTAAGAGCTGTCTGAGCTTTACCTTACATGCAGCCATCACAGTCATGCCAACTGAAATCCTGTGAATTATTTTGGAGACGTTTTTGTATGACGTGTCTTGAGAAAAGAGTCTGAGCATCTGTGAAACAGATGAAGTGAAAATTCCTCTGGCGTCTGTCAGCAAACATAAGCAGGTGGAGCACATCCAAGTTTCTGCAGCTGAGGGAGGGCTCCAGAAAACACGGTTATTTGCAGCACAGAGGGAGAATTGGAATAAAAATCATTACTTATATATCTTCATTTGATAGTGCCATGTCATATAAGGCCAGTCCCACAACGGCAGCTTTCTGCTTCATTTCAAGGGCTGTTGTAACTCCATTGTCAGGTTTGTATTGAAATACAGAGTTCACTGCAGACCCTCTAAGATGCAAATTGCTATATCCAGAGCTGTGCGCTGCAAACAGGGCTAGTTTCTCATTTTGAAGGGTGTTACAATGATTACAGTTCTCGCCTGTGCAGGGTTAATCAAGATAATCACTGAAGTACATTTCTGTTTCAATCTTCTAATTGTAGTATTCCTGAAAATCAAATGGTTTGTATGTTTTAAGGCAAACCCCAGGAATTCAGAAGTAAAAAATTTGCTGCTGGTGCCCACTAAAGGAAATGTGTGTGGTAAGAAGTTGTTTTTGCTGCCCAGGATGAAAGGCCAGCTGGCATCAGTTAGCTTTTTATGCTGGCATCAGTTAGCTTTTTATGCGTATGCACTTTCATGGAAATAATTTTTACTGAACAGGTCTCAAAGCCTTTTAGTGTCACTTAGTTAATTCTCATAACAATCCTGTGCAGAATTGCACCATTGTACACATGGACAGACTGCAAATCGGTGAGGTTTGACTAATCCGTAGCTGCACAATGAATCAGTTCCATCCTGTCCTATCTGTCTTTGCAAGGCAGCACAACCTTCACTCAGAAAGGAAACCAAAATACAACATAAAAGTAACGGCAGTGGTTTTGTGGTATGTTTTAGAATATCCTTCATGAAGCAATGCCTTTAAACGGTGTATGAGATAGAAATAAGATTTGTTTATTACATGAAGGACAGCTATGAAGGATTAAGTAATTAGTACATTAATTGACTTTGTTACTTCAAGTACATTGTTGATGTACTTGGATAATTGCATAGGCAAAGCATGGCATTTCCCAGTACATGAAAGGATGCCTTCCTTTCTTCTTAAGAAAAAAAAAAAGACTGGAATTTATTTATTTTAAATAAATGCTTTCTTCTTCTGAGAGCATGACAATGCAAAAATGCAGGCATGCCAAATTCGGCCCTGTGTGTGAAATGAGCAAATGGCCTTCACTACTTTCTCTGAAGTTTGCATCCCCTTAAAATGATCTGCAGTCTGTTTTCCATAGTCATCTTCAAAGACCAAGAAAGCACAATTAAAACACACAAATATGTGGCTAACTCAGTAGTTCCTCAGTGGAGTGATCTGACTCTTGGATGGCAGCTTGGTACCTTTTTAACTTTATGATGCTTGGATAGTCTGCCACCATCACACGTGGGGTTGGGAGAAAGTGGGAGAGACTGTTGGCTGTAGTTGAGAGGGAGGTGTCAGAAATGTCACCCCTAAAATACATGGCCTTTCTCTATAAGATTCCAGAGTGATAAGGAGGAGTTTCAATTTTTCCTTTTAATTTTATTAGATTTTTTTTTCTCTTTTCCCTGGAAAGTTGTTAAAGGCAGCAGAGAATTCATAGAAAAAAAATGCCCAGTTTCCTAGTATCTCATGCTGCTGTTGAAATTTAACAGTATATAGACAAATTATCCTATAGTCATGCCTGACTGCAGCCTCAAGATATGAACAGCGTTTCTTTATTTCCAGCTGACAGGAGGTATGACTGATGGCATAAATGAGAATCCTCATTGTGAATGAGCTGGATATGACTTGTAGTTTAACCCTCAGATTTGGTTAAGCTGGTGTGTTCGCTCATGTCTCTGGGCTATCTTTCCAATTAATTCTCCCGAAGTTGATGAGATGAGATGAATAACATGAAATATATTAGAATGCATGTGTCAGGTGATGGCGAAAGTGCTGCCTGATTATATGGATATGAAAAGGCGTTTTTTAATAGAGTGCTATATAATCATAAGCAAATCCCCTGTTCATTTTATAGCAGTATAACTCCACAGCAACTGTGCTAAACTTATAGAATTGCTCTGACATTCCACCACTTGAATATAAAGCACCGTTTTAAGTTCCTCCAAGATGAATACTACATAAAAAACACCTCCAACCCTACATATTGTGTAAAATAGAAGACATATTGTTCATATTTTACGGAGTGAAATCTGTTTCTTATTTCTTTTGCTGAGTGTCCAGATTATATAAACAATATTGACCGTTGCTGTATAGCACAAAGCAAGCCATGGTCTTTTCATGTCTGGAACAGTTTAACATAATCAACATATATCTAAGATATTCAAGATGCTTATTCAGCATCTAAAAAAAGCTATGGCCCAGGCTGCTATTCCCAGTTGTAAAATTCAGCGATCTTTGGTAGAAAATTAAATCCCCACTAAAAAGCCATGCATTCCTCACAGTTAATACATATTAGCTTAATCCAGTGTTTCATTTTCCCCTTCTAAACTCAAAAGAAGGGTAAGATAGTATTGGCCTCTGTTCTGATCCCCTTATAAAGAATGAATAATGCCTATAACCCTGACTTGTCCCTGTGTCCGGTTACCTTGCACACCCAGTGAATGTGTTCGGGAAGGAGATGGGTATGAGGGTGGTTTCAGGTTTCACATCATTAGAAGTGTGTCCATACAAACCTGTTCTGAGCACTTCTTGGTAAGGGCAGGCAGGTTCTGCTTAGAGTTCAGATTTTACATTGCGGATACAGACCCTGGCCATATAGTATTGTCCATCTCAGAATTATTTTGTAAAGGCCATATAGAAAAACTGGGGGAGTGGTTATGCTGGATATATAGCATTACACTCTGGTATCGGAACCATGATTAAACCTTCACAGTTTCCTTGTGGTGAGAAGTGAAGTTATTTCATTTTACCAAAGTTTTAGTGAATCAAAATTGATATACTGGTTCACTTCAACATGAAGGGATGACAGAAGGGGACATTGTGCTCCCCTACTCGCCCCTTTTTTTGTTTGTTTTGTTTTTGTAAGACAGACCCTGTCATATTTACCTTTGCCTACATTTAAGCACAAAATTTAATCAGGTTTCATGTTTTTTCCTGTGGGTAAGATACACACACAAAAGGTTATATTCACACTAGAACAATTCCAGTTTCCTGTGTGGCATCCTTCAAGACAGCTAAAATGGGCACCTGTCTCGAAGCAGATCAAGGGAGTTTTGCAGGACTGTGAGCAATATGGATTTGTCTTAGGCAAGTAGCATTGGCTGGAGATGTACATTCACATTTATCAACAATCCTATAATAAATTCTCCACAAGATTGGTTCAAACAAACAATTTTCCAATTTTTTTCTTTTTTTTTTTTAAGAAAATAAATTACAAACATTATAAGGATACGTTTCCTTTTTTTTTTTTTGAAGCCCTTAGAAATCATACTATTTCAGTGTCCTTTTGTTCCTCTTTGCAGAGTGCCATGAAGAAAATTGGTTATTGCTTTTCTTTTTTTATTCCTGTGTCATTTTCTTTAGGTTGAATAGAGACTGATTGCTCCTTTGGGATAAAAAACAGGCTGAGTTTTCCTGTGATATTCTGCATTAGCAGCAGTGGAGAGTATGAAGCAAGCAGTTTAGTGGTGATCATGATTCTCAATGAATGTAGATTCCATTAGGTCAATGTACTTCTGTTATTTCCTGCTTATACAATCAATTCTCCTGCTCTCTCACTGTCTGGAAGCTGCTTTTTTAATTGTAGTTTTAGATACAATTTTTAGTGCTGTTTGAAGTTCATGGTGAATTTTCCTTTGATATTGGTAGTATGTGGATTGCGCTGAAGGGGTAGTATTGCATTTTATAAATTTTGTTTGTCTTTTTAAATTTTCTATCCATTAAATAACCTATCTGTGAGAAGCAGATGCTGACTTAGGCATTTTGTAGATACACAGATAACTAGAGAAAACAAAGATAAATTAAGGCTATTAATAAAAGAAGCCTGCAAAGCAGAGAAAGGCAATTTGAAAATTCACACTGATCAGATACTTGAGCTACTTGCCTATTTCTTTATATTTGTATATGCAAAGAGGCCCAGCAGGCACAGCAGTGGTTATTTACTGGAGGAAATACTCCCTTGCAATCACAGCTGGGGTAACTGCATATGCAGGCACAGCGCACTGATGTTCTGTGTATTGCATGTCTGGAGTAGTTCGTAGAACAGAAGTTATAAAAATGACTTCTTAGGAATTTGTTTCCAATGGCTTTTCTCACTATAAGGAAACATTTGTATTTGTTCTTTTGTTATATATTTTTATGCTTATTTGCTTCTTGGCATTCAGTTCCCATAAAATCAACATCTATGTTTAAAAATATTTTTTGAAGGCAGACTGTCAGAAAATGCATCTGGATGTGATGGTATTAATTTAAAATTATATGGTCCAAAAAACCCGACAGAGGTGAACTCATTTGAGTAACAGTCTATCTCCATACAGTGTAACATATGTTTACCTAAAAGAATGTTTCTAAGTATTTCTAGGGATGTTACCAATGAGAGAAACAGTGAAAATGAAGGATCATTCACATGTTTGGAGGAATGCTTTGAATTTCATTTAATCCTGTGGTATGTGTTTGAGATATATGGAGAAGTACAAGCATTTTGGCTAGCCCAGGCTTGTCTCCCCAGTATCTGTATGTGCTGAGATGCTTGTGTCTCATCTGTGCCTTGTTTATATCGGTTAAAACTGATAGACCTGGATTGTCATCTTGTTTCATATTTGACCTTAGCGGTGGATGCCTTGAAGAAGAGGCTGAAATGTAAGCAAGATGACAGTGCCTGCACTGGACCAATTGTTCAGTGTCTAAAAGGGTGTGGAATGAAGTAACTTGTGTCTGATCTCAGCTGGTAATCATCATATGAATCCTCTTATCCTTCAGGCATGAAATCTGATTACCTCAGGTCTTTCTGGTTTTGCTTAAATAACTGTGAATATAACACCTGCTATGTTACCTAACTTCATAAAATTACCCGATTTTATGACCCTTTTACCAAGGAAGTACACTTGGTTAAGAGAGGGAACCTCTTTGTCTCAGCCGGTAACATCAGGCCAAAGTAAAAGTGATTTTTCTAGCTGTGACCTAAGCAAAATCTCATAGACTACCTATGTTATGCACTATTCCGGAGGTGGAGGTGTCTTGCTCTGCCTGTGCTGTTCCCAGTATAGTGTATGATGCACATATGACAATACAATATATTCAAAGTTAAACAGACTAAAATTACTGCATCTGCTGGTGGTCTTATAAATGGTTCAGTTATGCAATCGGGATGGTGTGTTTTGAACGGGAGGTGCATTCAGATCAGGGCTGAGGTATTTGAAATACCTCTGAATGCTCCATTTTAAGCAGAACACTTGTAAGGATACCATCAATAGTAGGAAATACCTCTGGGCTCTGAGTACTTAGGTCATGGGTTGCATTTTTACATTTAAAACCCAGTTCTCCATATTTCTCCTTGTATGTCATATATACAGAAAATGCCATTTGATGTGCAAGGGCAAGTAAAAAGATTTTCTCAAGGAAGGGTGTATTGTAAATTATTGATAGATGACTGGGCCTTAGGCGCAGCAATCCTTATTTCCAGTGTCAGTCCTGAAATGCAGCAGCACAGTTCAATTGCATTCTGCAGTAGATTTCTGCAAATTAATTGTTTTTCATACTGATGAAAGCTGTTTTCACTCTGGACAGGATGAAATTACTCTGATGTCTCATCCTGTTTTTCCTCCTCTTTTCCCTCCACTCTGATCTCTGGGCGCACACTCTCATTTTTTTTTTTTTTCCCTTTTTCCCCTGCAGTTCCTCTCTGTATTCCAGACAAGGAACCTGGTTTTAATTTTCATGTGTCATGTCTGTCTCATAAAACACACACGCTGGATCATATGACTGTTGTGCAATATTAGAGCACTGCTGAAATGAATATCACATAGAAGGACTCCTAAAGTCATCTTGAAATAAAATATATTCATTTCAAATTTGAAAGGGGCAGTAATTCCATACAGATAAGTAAAAATACACTGACCATGAATAATAAGTTTGTTTAAAAACAGTTTCTGTGGCTTTGGCCCTGGTCACTGTCAACAACACTCCACATGGTCCTGCTGAGCCTTGGGGGAGACTGTTTCAGGCCCTTGAGCAGGAGGGCATAATGGGACTGTTCTCATGTGCAGCCGCGGGGCTGTATTCAGCAAGGTGGCAGACCGTGTGTTGTGCGTAGAAGAAATTGGTCATCCAGCGCTGACCCAGAGTGTAATCACTGCATCACGGTCAGTGTCCAATTTTGAAACAGCTATGAATAACTTGGTTATAGGACAAGGGGTGATGGCTTTAAACTGAAAGAGGGGGGATTCAGGCTGGATGCAAGGAAAAAATTCTTACAATGAGGGTGGTAAAATCCTGGCACAGGTTGCCCAGGGAGGTGGTGGATGCACCATCCCTGGAGATACTTAAGACCAGGCTGGATGTGGTTTTGGGCAACCTGATCCAGATGAAGGTGTCCTTGCTCAGTGCAGGGGGGTTGGACTAGATGACTTTTGGGGGTCCCTTCCAACCCAAACCATTCTGTGCTTCTGTGTTGTTCTGCACTGTCCTAAGGCTCTGTGTGACTAATGATTTAGTAAGGTTTTACTTTGCGCATGTAGGCATAGCTTTTTACCCAGTGTGTGAGTTCAGTAATACAGTTTCAAGAAGTCTGCGGGAATTAGGCATGGGAAGAAGATCCTTCATGGATGTGGGCTGCAGACTTCATTGACAGGCTTCTCTGTAAGTCTTGTGAACCAAGTACATCACTCTGGGGTTCGGTCTCTTTTGCAGAAAATGCTGCATGGTTTTTTTAGTAGCTTGCAGCAAAGAATAATTACAAGTTTTAAGGTAAGAAATCCAGACGAAGACACCTTTTTGCTCCTAGTCATTCAGACAATAATACACTTCCTAACTTAAGACCCCAGATGGCGGTCATACAGGTAGATCTCTGCTGATTAAGTGGAAAGATTTTAATGACACGTTACTGCTGAATTGTCAAGCTGACCTGGAAAGAGCTTGTTTTCCTAGGACATTTGCAGTATCAGCTCCACAGCAGGACCTAATCTGTTTTCAGGCTCTTTTCTCTGGAGAGGGTGAATTGGAGTCAAAAATTCCTCCTCTTCCACCCTCTTCCCCACCCCTAGCTGAAGTAGCACAGCGAAAGAGCCAAGCTGACGATGATCTGAAAGGTGAAAGAACAAGAGAAACTGTAAAACATGTAGGATGTTATAGAAGCAAGTCAAGAGACCTTAGCAAAGAAAGCAATTTTTTCCATTTAAGTGTGGACCTGTTGTGCATGTGCTTTAAACACAATGTGAAACAGGAAGAGAGAAGCTTTTGAGTGCCCATATGGAGTGGAAGAGCTGTGCAGCTATGTGACAACTGGTGGCACATCATAATTTTTGGATGACTGTTTTCTTCAGGATAATTTTGTATTCTTGTCTTAGAGAAATATGAAGGAAGGAGTTAACAAAGAAGTCTGTAAACCTGGAGTACTTACACACAGTTTTCTCTTGTTACTGCTCTTATTACACACATCTGGTTTATTTGAGAAAATATCATTTGCTTTTCTCTTGTGCTGTGTTTCTTGATTTGCTGTCATCTGGGCATGCTGAATTACAGATAGCTTTCATGAGCAGAATTACAAGGTATGGTCAGCAAGGGCACCCACACTGTCATGTTGCTTCATGTTTTTCCTGAGTCAGCTTTCATGGGCATGGTTTGAGGTAAGGTATGAACAGGCTGGAGCTGAGCAGAATATGCCCATTATATCTGCCTTGCTTACTGAGTCATGGCCCCTGTACTCCTATTTTGATTAAAAGGGCTGCTAGGCCATCCAAGGTTTTCCTTGACCCTCCTCTTTGGAGCTTGTTCCTTATTCCGTCGTGTTGCTTTCAGATTGAGAGCAGAGGTGTGAAAGTGCCCTTTTCTGCTTCTGGACGTGCCAGCGAGCAGACATGAGAAAATGGGAAACATCACAGCCTTCCAAACTTGTATGAGAGATCGCTCATTTACTGCAGATTCACAGCCCTGCGATATCAGGGGGTGAGAACATCCTGATGTGGCACAGCTTGGAGAGGCTCAGGCTGCCTGCCCTCAGTCCATAGCTGAGGGCTGCTGCTGCTATGGGCTTTGCCAAGAACTTTGAGGTATTTCTTCCTGGCACATGCCATCTAGGAAGGCTGAGTTGCTTGCCTCCACATCTGTCCCTGCCCTCTGCTGAACTCTGCTGTTGCTAAGGCTGACACCCAAACAGATTGTGGTGCCAGAGGTGGATAGTTTTGAAGATCATATCTCATGGTCCTGAAAGGCTCTGGTTCTAAACCACTTAAATTCTGGTAGCTCTTGCAGGACAGTCTCCTGAGGCAAAACTCTCAGTGAAAAATACCATCTGGGCAGAAAATGCTGATTAAAATATAGCTTATTTTTTGAAGCTCCTCTAATAAGTAGGAGGTGGTCTTCCTTGCCACAGACTGGAAGAAATCATCTGTCAAGAACAGGAATTTTTGGTTCTTGACACGCTTGTTTTTTAGAAAGACTGTAGTTGGCTCTGAAAAGCCAAAAGCAAACAGAAAGGTCATGGCTCTGTCTTCTTCTCTCCAGGTTTAGGAGAGGAAGAGGGAGTACAGCACGCAGGTTTCCAACCAACAAGAACAGGGTACAGCAGCAGCTGCAAATGCTTCACTTTTTGGTGAAGAGGTAATTTCAGTACTTGTGTGGTGCTGATGTTTTGGAAACCGCAGTTGTTTCAGAGGCACTTTTTCCACATGTGCATACTTGGACAAAGCAAAATATTTTTGCTTAGGATTCTTGGACTCCTCTTCGTGTCTTTTTTGTACAGAGATTCTTGGAGTTCTTCAAGCTTTTTGTAGAGTTTCTTTGCACTGACTCAGAGGAAGACTTCGCATATACGGTGGCAAATTGTAGTCAGTCAGCTTGGTGTAAACCTGGAGTTGTGACAGGGCAGAAATTGAATCAGAATATTGCATAGAATTCCATTACTATTTCTAGATCCTGAACTTTCTATGATTTTGTTCTAACTTGCTTTATCTTGCACTGTGTTATGTTTTAGCAATGCTCAGAATAAAACAGATTTCTTTTTTTATAGTGAGTATTTTTAGAAAAATTATGACTTCTACTATTTTTACATCTGGGTTTGTTTTGTGCAGATGCTTGCTTTTGCCGTGTTGCTCCTGTGTATATTCAAGAATACGAGTATGTCCATGGCACCATGGACATGGTGAGAGCTGCCATGAGCAGAGCATCTGTGCCTATTCTTGGGCCTTTTCTTCCATTTTGTCTTACTGAGGGTTTTTGCTTTGCAAGATAAATGGCCATCATATATGCAGAAGAGGTGGTGTTTGTAGGGTGCATGAATACATAGTAGCTCAAACATGCAGAACATCTTAAGGTGGCTGGCATGCAGTTTTGCATTATGGTAGCCAATTGAAACCATATTTAGAAGTTGTTCTTTTTCTTTTTTAAGACTTAAGCATGGCCATGTATCATAATGGAATTGCTGCATCCCAAAGAACTGCAATGATGATATTGAGCTATCCAAATAAATAAGCCTTGGTTGGTTTGACTGCAATTTTTTTCTTATTTAAGGAGCAGTTCCTACACAAAACACTGGGTGTAATTAATATTTAATTTTAACACTCCTTTAGTCTCAGAAGATATCAAAACCCATCCACAGAGTCAAAACTACAATAACTAACATGCCTCAAATCTCTTGACTCTCAGCATGGGCTGAGATGAACATTTCTCCCTGGGATCTTTGCAGTGTTGGGGCAGACAGGCCTCTTCTTTGGGTCAAGGTTTTGCTGAAGTGACAAGTAGAGACAGCTATGCTCAGCCGCACCGCCTGCTGCAGCCAGCGATGCTGCAGAGGGTATGTTTGTCTGAGGATGTGTTCTGCAGCACACAGTAAGGACGTGGCAATTTATTGTTTTAATGTTGCATTTCAAAATGAAGAACAATATACCGTTTCTGATATCATATGGCCAGATGGCTTTCTTGCTCACTGGGTTACAGAAGAGGTTGCCTACCTTTCTTTCTAACAGATTCAGGAAAAAGAAAAGTAGTAGAAATGGCAGTATTTAGCAGATGAGCTGAATTCTGGAAGACGTTTTGAAATGTTGGGTTTTTTTGTTGTTGTTGCTATGTTTTGGGTTTTTTAAAATTATTTATTATTTTGTATTTCTAGAGAATCTGTTTTTCTTTTGATGACAATTTTAGGTGCCCTTTCCGATTCTCACAGTTGAGAAAATTTGTTGTAATACTTTCTTTTGAAGACTTTTCAAAAAAATATATATGCATATGTGTATTTGTTTATATGTATGTATTTATATATAAACATTTTAAACCTGTCTCAATGGCATGAACGCTTTCCATTTTCTTTTACCAAGTTTACTCTGGGTTTGTTTGGTCTATCTCCTCCCTTCACCAAAACTAATTTGGTGTAAAATTTGTTATGAAAATATCCTTGTACTTTATAATCAGTGCATAAAATAACAAACTGGTTTTGATTAAAGGATTGCATTCATTAGGACTGTCCTTTGGTTAGTGATTCTTCCATACAAAAGTCTTCTGTGAAGACAATAGAAATTCTGTGCACAGACCCACTAAGGGGCCTGGGCTGTAGCGGTCTCAAGGAAAAAAATCCTAAAATCTTTCATGATTACGTGTTTTGCCTATAATGTTTCACTGTTGTCTTTGTAATTTAGCCATTCTTACAGCAAGTTAACAATGTTGGGGTTTTTTTACTTGGATTGCTATAATGATTTCTGCAATGCTCATTGAATTTGCTTTCCTATGTGGTTGTGTCCCATGTGGGGTTTTTAATTTTGCCCCAAGCTGAGCCTAAACTTCTTCATTTAAATGTATTTCACATCAGAGTCATGGCAAGCCCAATGTTTTCTTTGGTTTTTAATGACATTACAAAATTGGCAAAGCATTTTTTAACCCTGGGCTTGGGTTCCTCACCTAAGGAGAATTGCTACCAAAATTACCTGAATTTACAACACTTAACGGATAAAATAATGTTGTTTATGGCAGTAGAAATAAGCAAATGATGGAGCTTTGGGAGATGAAATTAATCAGAGAAAAGCTTTAAAGCACTCTGGAGTCAACCGCTGGTTCTCTAATCCCTTCTACCAATAGAGGTTTTTTTGATGCACACTAAATGACACTTATCAATTGAAATGGTAATGTTATTTGCATTAGGGACTGATGATTATCAAATAAGCATCCGTGATGAAAGACCTACCTTTCAAGGAGCTCATCTCCAGCAGCTGAGCTTTAAAGCGTTGATGGTTTTGTGCCTGAACCTAGAGAGGACTAAGGGTGTTCCTGAGGGCACCTCATCTCAGCTCTGATAACCACAGTCTAATTCTAATGTGTCCCTAAATTTTCTACCTTTGCTAGAGTGGAATCAATTAATCTTTCTGTCAGTACAAATCCAGTGCTGTTTGAAGAGTGCTTGGAAAGTTTGTGAGGCATTCTGATAATCGCAAGGATAAATTGCTTTCTTACTTAGCTGAGGAATTGTTTAGGCTGTAAGAGGCTTTGCATGGCAAGAGCTCGCTTGGAATAGGCAGCATTGGCTAGTGCTTGGAGGGGGAAGGGGTGCACTTTTTTCTGTATCCAGACCTACATCTGTGTAGTCAGTGTTGTGTGTAGGGAGTCAAAGCAGGCAGTGGGGAAGTAGATAACTACAGTCAAACCAAGCTAGATTTTAAAACGTTGGGTTTTAGAATGTAGGAAGGATCTTAATCCCAGCAGATTTTTTATGGCAAACCCACCTTTAGTATTGTGTAGGGAGTAGATGTGAATGGAGCTTCAGGAATTCAAGTGCATGTGGTGTAGCTCTGGTCCTTGCACTCTAACTTGTCCCACCATCCCACTGCTTCATGCCACCTTGGAGAAGAGGAGGGAGGCCTGGGCTCACCTCTACAATGCATTTCCTGTAGCAGTTCGTTAAGCTTGTGAATAGGCAGGCAGTCTGCTGCTTCAGCCACAGCCCGTGGCAGAATACATTCCCATGCAATTTCTTATAAAAGCATTAGCTATTGAACGCAGTTAGTTTCTCTCAGCAGGAGCCCGAGGTTTTTGGTGCAGCTTCTACAGTCTCATGAGGAAGATATTGCTCATGGAAAATATTTTCTATCCCTTTGTGCAGTGTTTCTTTCAACATGCAGGTGCTGGTATGCAGCTCTTTTTCCAGTTTTCCTGCAGGGTGCCACCTGGGAAATCCCCTTGTACTCCTTTGCACATAGCAGGGGGAGCATGGAGGATGTGACCATACTGTGATCCACCAGTGAGTACCTTGTAGCTAGATTTGTGGATATCCAGCCAGCAGAGGCAGGACGAAGGTCTGTGGAAGGGCAGAATGGTGAGGTACATAGGTTCAGGGCTGCAAGGTGGGTGCCTGTGGGCAGGAGGGGAGGATGCAGCCTGCTCATAGCAGTTTTCTTGGTTGGGTGTCAGAAGCTGTGCAGAACTGGTCAGAGCATGAGCCATGCTTATTTCAAAAGGAGTTTCAATTGTTGTTTAGCTATAATGCATGTTTTGCTAAGTCATTGCAATGTTGTAGTCTAAATTAAGTCATCTGCCCACTTGGAAATGCCGTAGTATTGGTTTTACAATATCCTGTTTTGAAATTCTTAGCCATAGCTCTCCAGGGGAATCCCTGAAGTATCTCTGCAGGCCTAGTTGTGAAATCATGTGGGTTTTATTGATTTCCACAAGATGACTCTCTGATTTCTCATTTTATGTACTGTATAAAACATCTTCACTTACCTGTGCTGTCAGGGATGTTGGCCGGCAGTGAGATAATACGCATTTGTGGAAACAGATTTATCACTTTAAGGTTTGAGAGCAGGAGGCAGCTATATTAGTTGCTATGATATAAACCAGCCAATACCAAAATGTTTAGGATTGCTCTGCATGTTTTAGGAAATGTATGGAAGTGAAGAGCTGGGCTTCTTTGTTCAGTAATTACTATATGTCTCATATTTAGCCATGGTGAATCAAATAACCTGCAATGATGAAATAGGTGTAGGACCATTTGTGACAGCTACAACTTTAGTTTAACAGGTTATCATGCATGAAATTAGTTAGTAACTAATGGGTCTTTATGCCACAATAACATCTGGTTTTGTTTTTCTGCCTACAGTTATTGGCTTTATCCCAAAAGATGTTGCACCTTCTCTCTGACAATCAGTTGGATTTTTCAGCTGCCAAGTCACAGATCAAGCTCATATAAGACCTTAGATTTCTCTCTGTGAATCCAAAGTAATTCAGTTGATTTCAGAGAAGTTATTTCATATGTGTCTGCATATATATCTGATGGAAAGATTCCATCCTATCATCTCATGTAAAGAGATCTGTCCATCTCTCCATATATTGTGCTGTAGGAGCTAATCTTGACAATAGAAGTTGTATCTGTTTCAGTGCAGACTATGGAAATGATGACTCCCATGACTTTTTTTTGGTAGTTATCTTACTCTCTGACTTTCCCTCAGGCATCCAAGTACTATCTCTCCAGAGGAGACTGCAGCAGCAGACATTTGCAATGGGGAAAGGTTTTCATGATATGAGTCATTAAATAGCAATAAAGGAAAAAGATGATGAACTAAAGCTGTCTCAGAACAGGAACCACCTATTGTGAATTTTCAGGATTTTTGTTTGCTTTTGGTAATTGTCTTCTCCCTCTAAACGGAAAGCTGAAAAATGGGTTGGTGAATGGGCATTGTGCACTTTCACAATTAGTAAAAACTTTAGTTGTGTTACAGAAGTGACTCAAAAGAACTTATTTCATTCCTTCCCTATTTTCTTGCTTACCAATATACTAATTGCTTTTGGGAGGGAAAGAAGGGCTGTATTAGCAGCTCCTTTTGACAGCCAGCTTCCATTCCTATAGGGAAAAAAAAAAGCAACAAAACTGGGGGGAACCCCCCCCTACCCTTAAGAGCTATCTGTTGCAGTGAATTATTTCTGCTGATTTGGGAAGGCTGTGATGTGGAGGGCAGAGTTGCATCTAGTCCCTTGTCAGGGCTGCTCAAAGGCATTTGAGATGGTAGCAGAGCTGTGTCCTGGGAGGTAAAAATACAGGTGGTTTATTTGCAAGTGAATGTGAGGGGCAGTTTAGGCAAAAGCTGAACCGTGGCATCCTTTTTGCAAAGCTGAGCCCCTGCTGTGAGAGATGCAGTACAGCTATATGCTGTGTGCAAGCTCTCCATCTAGCATGGTCAGAGCAGCCTCTGCAGTAAACACTCCTTGCTGCTCATCAGCCCCTCAGAATGTAAATATTTAAGTGGTCCTGTTGAAGAATAAGCTCTTTCAAGAGCTTTCTGTTTGTAATCATTCACAAAAGTAAATGTTTCCTATTATACGAGCATGTGGTAGGTTCCTGTGCTTTCCTGTACTTAGGCACCTCACTGATGTTGCATGAAAAGCATGAGGAGCTGGTGACCTCAGCTTGCTGCTGCTCACTGGGCTCTTGACCAGCTTTTTGTCTCCGTGGTAGTGGGCTTTGTGGGCTTATCCCAGCCCACCACTGCCCTGCTCAAGAATGAAACTGGTTGGACTCAAGCCTTCCTGAAATGTGGTTGTGGCACATGTGGCGTCTTGGGTGTGTAGCTCACCTGCTCTCACCAGATCATGTTGTTTTCCTTCATTTTCAAGTGCTGAATAACAAAGGATGCAGCTGCCTGCAGGTGTTCACTGGTTGGACCACATTTTTTATTAGGACACAGGTGGTATTTGGAATATACTGCTTTCAATGTTTTTGAGGGCAAAACCAGATGATGGCTTTGTAGCTGATTTGGTGGGAATGTTGGCATCTTTCAGGGCTCTGCTAGCATCTCCCCTGTGGAAGGATGATGTAGTTTCAGTACACCATCACTATATGCTTCTAACTTTCTGGTTAGAGGGAAATAATGCTTTGTAGCCTTCTGCATTTCAGAGTTGCTTCTCGTGGCCCCTCATTCAATGAAATCATAGGGAATGATAAGCTCCCAGATTTCTTATGAAAGTAATGTGTTTCTTTTCTGATGCCTTTACCTTTTTCCACTTCCATTTCCCCCTTCTCCCTCACCGCCTTTCTTTTTTAAAATAGAGACATTCGTGCTGCCACAGTTTAGGCACAGTTGTAGTGATCTTTGTGTCACTGTAAATATTTCCCTCATCCCAGGCTCAATTGGAGTGAGTGGTGTAAAACATGCCTTCCAGTAAGTCCTGAGCCTCTGAGGTTTTCTCACATGGGTGCAAGTCTTCCATGCAGCAATTTCTGGCTTAGCATGCAGCTTCTTATTCCTTTATATTGATGCACATGTAATATTCATGTCAGGGCAGTAGCCCTGCCCAGTGGTGGGGATTGATGCAGGATGAGTTAATGTTTTGTTGAATTAAGAATTCTTTGTCTTTTCCTGCCTTTTGTTGTATTTGACAGTTGTTTATGGTCTGATATGAAGTTGTTATAAGATGGTATTTTTTAATCTTTTTAAACTGATGTGAATGGATTACTGAAGAAGGCTGAATATTCAGCTAATTTGATCTGGTTGTTTTTTTTTCAGACAATAATGTTTATCATAAAAATGCATTCTGATTAGATTTGTTAAATGTTACCATCAGCCATTTACCCTTAAGAGAAAACAAGAGGTATAAACATTCCAGGCAGCTGGCCAGCATTTTGGAAAGTTCATAGTAAAAATATTGATAATAATACATGTTTGAGACTGATATAATTAAATCTTACTTCTGTAGTTAAAGTTCTTCATCCAAGGTACTCACTTCTGCTCTCAATTCCCATTTATTGTACTATTCAAGAGGAAAGGGAACAGAGCAACTAGCTCAGGTGATTGTAAGGAGTTATCAATTTTTCATAGTGTTACTTGAAATTTTTCCATATTCTCTGAAGGATCAAATATGTGGGTCATGCATAAACTAATTTTCTTTATCTTTACCACCTGTGTGCTTTGTGATACCTATGCTGAATGTGAGCACTGCTGCTGGTGTCTGCTACTTCTGTAAAGAAGCATGTAAGAACACAAACCCCCCTGATGTGTCTCAGTGTCTGGGAGGCAGCTGAATGAGGGAAAGCAGAGGTTTTCTGCATGTGTGCTTTGCCCTTGAGACTGACTGGATCAGAGTGACGCAAATTCAGTTATGGCTTGGAGTTATGAGATACTGCAAATAAATAAGTAGTAATCTATTCTCTTGTGATGTAGTGTACAAGTGATAACCATAATGAGATCCTCACAGCTTTACAAGCTGCTGTTGTCTGCCCCATCTCAGTTTCTGATTCCATCTCTGTTTAAGATAGGCATGTAGGCATGTGAAGAAACTGATCGTTTAGGTTAAAATAAATAAATAAATGAAGAATCCCAGTGCTACAAGATCCAAAGTTACCCACTGGTGAGGATGGGTTATAGGTCCCTCTCTGTGCTCGATGCACAAAGGGCATGTTTGTTACAGCCTGGCTCTGGAGCTGCTTTTTTTGCACAAGAGGTGAGAGATTCAGCTTTTAGAGTTGGAGGTCCTCCAGTTCACTGAGGGTGAGTTGTCTGTCATCAGAGTCCCATAACCACTGTTTACATGAGGAATGTTTCTTGTATTAGGCTGTCATATAAGCAACTGCAGAATGATTGTTTCCAAATCCAGCGTATCCAAAACTGTGGACTCTCAGGCTGCTTGACTGCCATTAGATAGGTGTCTACTACAAGAGTGTATTTGACCACCAAGTGGCAGTCCAGACCCAGCAATCTAAAAGGGGAAGGGTCTAATTTTGCCATCAAGTCCCAAGGATCTAAAATGTAATTATTTGCAAGTGTGTAGACACCATTGAATCAAATTGAATTGCTGAAGGTTAAATTACTATCTTCAGAAATAGTATGGTATCCATTTTGACATTTCATTATCCCAATATAATATAAATAACAAATTTGATTAGCTGTCAAGGAGCAACAAAAATAAACCAACATCTTTCATCATTTTTGCTCCAGAAAAATAGCAGGAGGAATTGTAAAAAATAGCTGGTTTCCAAAGATGGATTGAAGTTTAAACCTGTCCCTTCAAAATTATATTTAGTTGGGTTGCTAGAATATTTGTTTCCCAGAAAGTGCTGTTATGAAGAATGTTAGTTTTGGTGGCAGATGTTCAAGATGCTGCATCCATTGCTGGATTTAACCAATTACAGTGTGGGCAGTACTATTTTTTGTATCCAGCTTTAGTGTGGTTTCCAAGATTCATTTTGGAACTTTGAGATTGTATTGTGCCTGTATGAAGATAGGATGGGAAAGTTGGGGCTGTTGAGCCTGGAGAAGAGAAGGCTGCCTGGAGACCTCATAGCAGCCTTCCAGTATCTGAAGGGGGCCTATAGGGATGCTGGGGAGGGACTCTTCATGAGGGAATATAGTGATAGGACAAGGGGTAACGGGTTCAAACTTAAACAGGGGAAGTTTAGATTGGATATGAGGAAGAAATTCTTTACTGTAAGGGTAGTGAGGCACTGGACTGGGTTGCCCAGGGAAGTTGTGAATGCTCCATCTCTGGTGGTGTTCAAGGCCGGGTTGGACATAGCCTTGGGTGGCATGGTTTAGTGGGAGGTGTCCCTGCTCATGGCAGGGGGGTTGGAACTAGCTGATCTTAAGGTCCTTTCCAACCCTAACTATTCTATGATTCTATAGGACCAGAACCTCCTGGTAGTTTGCCCAAGATTAGGTTTTTTTTCAAGCAAAATTCAAATAAAACATCAATTTCATTGACCGCATTGGCAAAACCTTTCAGAGTTTCAGAATTTTTTTCTTACTATATTTGTTTTCTGGACTGCAAATACCAGTTGTATTTTCTGTTTACTTGATATTTTCAGGAATATCCTTTCAAGTTATATGAGTTCATCACACAAGTGTCTGCACACTATATATGGGTACCCATGGGGGCTGTCTTCTTGTGACATTGTATACTCTAGAGATTGGTATGAAAACAGGAACAAAATCTTCCTGTGCTTTCTGGTTTGTATTCAAGTTGCTAAGAAGGTGAATAATTTTTAGGCTTTTTGCCCTGGACACTATTACTTAATTGACATAAAATTAAACTTTATCAGCTGAAGTTATAATATTTTATAAGGGATTTGTATTGCATTGTGGGCTGCCTCCTTAATGACTGATGATTGCAATCATTTTAGAAGTGTGATGTTCCTTTTTGAAGGGTAGTAGAACTATAAAAGAGGTTTAACAGCAGTAGAGCAGAAATAGTTTATCTTTTAAAGGCTTAAGATGGGGAGCCATTCTTCATTTTTATGTTAACAAATGGAGAAAACACTTTATATTTTTCATCTGAGTAGCAATGGACTGTCATGGGAAAATATATGACTAATTTGTCTTGAGTTTCTGTTCTTGAACCTGATTTCCAGTGATGATTTAGGAATTGAAACAGGAATTCAGGAAGTTAAGCCAAACATTTGGGAACCGTTAGTACTCCATCCATGTAACCTGGTGGACTCATTTTATCATGAGTTTTGATTGGTGTTGTCTCATAGCTATGCAACAGGAATATACATTTACATTTTAGCATTTACATAAATGGATTATAAAATGCTGAGCAGTTACCTACTTTGATCTGTCTGGATTTATTTATTTACAAACAAACAAGCAAACAAAAGATCTGATTCCCTGTCCCACTCTGGTAGAGATGCTCAGACCCCAGTAGCATCTCTGAAGGAGCAGATGCTAATCCAGCCTATGTCCCAGTGACTGAGGAGCTATGACAGCTGGTGGTAGGAGACAGGACAACAATGTCTGAACCTCATGTCTTGGTGTCTGGATGAGCACCTTGCTTACCACCCAGGGTTTCCACGTACAGGGTCACTTTTACTTCAGTCTAGTTTGGGTGAAGATGGGAGCAGCATGGAGTGCTAGGGAGAGTGGTCAGGTTTAGGCCCTCTACTGCTATATATGCCTGGGATAGTGCTCCACCTCTGCACCATCCTCCCCAACAGGGCAGCCCATGGTGGTTGGAAACGTTTTGTGGGACATGACTGGGAGCTGGGAAGGAGGGTCTACTCATGCTACAGGTGTACCAGTGCTATGGTGAAGGTAAGCACTCCATCTGACCTCTTGGGATTTTCAGATGCTGTTGGTTCCTCTTAGTGTACAATGTCCTATTCCCTTTTTTCTCTTTTTCTCAGCTGAGGGAGATCATACATGCCTTGCACAATAACTTCTCTGCACTTAACTCACTAATCTAGCTCGTCCAAGCAAATGCATTGTCATCGTATTATCATGAGCTTTCCTTCCTAATAGGCTTGATCATGCTGGAAGACTTTATAAGCCAGCAGAATGGATTTTGATCCCCTTCTGTTTTAGTTTTAGTGCAACACAGCTGTTAGAATGGTGCCTCTGCTACATTAGGGACAAGCACAGTGTATTTATCTTGGCTCCCAGTGGTTCTTCACCATATGGCACCACAACTTATCTCTCATCTGTTATGGGAGATGCTGTAGTAGTCGCACATTTTCCTATGTGACATTGATGTGCTACCATATTGTGAATAAACCTGGTGTATCAGGCATCTAACTATATGTGCTAAACACAGATTTGTGCACTGAAAACTGTTTCTGAAGCCTTTTTTAGTCTTTTTGTGAGGTCTCTGTGAGCTTGTCAGATTTGCATTTCAGTCTAAGTCCTTTAATGTGAGTGGCTGTGGACTGTGCAGCTGAAGGAGGTGAAGGAGTAGACCTCAAAAAGGCTTCATCATTAAAAAATGGTGATGATTGCTTCAAATGACAGACATCAATGTGCAAGAGACTGTGCTGGACACCACATTTCTGCTTTCTGTGTTCTGTGCTGGAGGTTAAAATCATATTTGTTTCTTCCATTTCGCAAATGTTGCTGAATGAGCACAGAGCAGGTTGAAGTCCAAACAACCTTTTTCTTAGGCAATGACTAGAAGTAACTTGGGCAGTATGAAATACTTCAGATAGACATCCTTATGACAACTTGGTATTCAAGCCATGAACCAGAGCCAGGGCTTTGTAGTTGCTTCAAGTTGCTGTACTGGCTAACTTTTCTTGCTTATGATAATTAAACCAAGACAATACCGTAAGGTTGTTGGAAAAGTATTACTACTGTTATTGCTGAGCAAAGGACTGTTTGGTTTTCCTCTGTGGTGTTTGCTAGCAGGAGTTACATCGCGTGTTATGAAGGCTCTCATCTCTGCCCTTGGTTTTCTCCTTGACTCAGGTATCCTAAGCAGCTTTTACATCTTTTCTTGTTCAAGCATGATAAAATCACATTTTCTTTTCACCTGTTGCTCATTTGCATGAAGTCACTCGGAGGGGAGTGGGGAAGCGAACTCCTATGTTCTGCTGCCAAAATGCCCAGTAAATGCACCTGGGCTGACACACAGTGCTGGAAAGCCCAAGGTAATTTTTATTCTGTGACCTTGGTGAGTTCCTGCTATCTGTTGCTTTGCTATCGAGGAGCTGGCCACTAGTCTCTCTTTTTTAATTAAAAAAAAAAAGTAATAAAGTAATATTTTTTTTTTTAGTAACTTTAAGCTGATCTGTCTGTTGGAAAAGAGCGATAACTTTTTACCCAAGAATTAGTGGGTCTTCAGAGCAGGTGGTGGTTGGTTTTCTGGCAGTGCTGTGCATTTGATAATTTCCCTCAGGTGTGAATAGGTCTTTTCTCATCTGAGAATCATCAGCTGAGAAGTGACTATAAAGTGGAAGAAATGGGTTACAAGAGTTTGTGTTACCTAACAGGTTACATGCTGAACAAGGAGGCTGACTGTACACATACCTATGTCAAGGGTTTAAGTGTTATGAAAGCTTCTGTGTGTGGCTTTATCCATCTATGGGGAAGAATTTGGATCAGTCTTTTGTCGATTTTTGCAGAATTTTTGCAGGCTTAAGATGATGATTTTGCCACCTGGCAAAGCCCAGAGCTTTATCTCTTTTCCCACACTTGCAGGGCACCCTTGGATACAAATTTCTGTTCTGTTCTTTTATGGTGTGTTTGTGTGTGTTTATTTTCCTTTCAAAAAAAAAGTAGATGCCTGAATATGGCAGCTTAGTTGCTGGAATTGAAGACCACAAGCAAGATGAAACCTGTTCTTGCTATTACATCCATGATTTAATTAGTTCAAATCAAGATCTTGGTTATACCTGACATTGTGTTGTGTGAGAGTTTTAAGTGTTTGTTGGAAAGTGTGAAGGAGTTTATTCCTCCTTTGCCTAAATCATAAAAGGCCATTTTCCTTTTTAAAAGAAGCTCCAGAGCAGTTTGTGCTCTACCTCAAAGATAAATACTTGGTTTCTTGATCTCACCCAGACAGTCTGTAATGCAAGTCCAAACCCAATCTGAAAGTAGTAACCAAAGTGGTTTTTGCCTGCTTTCAAGTTCTTGCTTGCTAAACCTAATTGTGCTGGTTATGTATTTTTCCAAAGTTCAGCAGCCTTATATAATGGAGAGCAGATTTTGCTTTGGCGTGCCGTCATCCTCTTGGACCACCTCCAGGAGAAAACAGGTGGCAGTTCTGCTGGGATCTCACAGCTTCTCTGTTTTTATTAGCCTTTCTAGATGGTATCCTCTACAATGTAGACCCACCCCTGACATCAACTTTCTTTGGACCACTCAGTGGAATTTCTTCTGTTCACCTTCTAAAATTTCTATCCAATATCTTAAATTAACGAAGTGTGGGTAAACCTTTCAATGTTCATTCTAATAATTGGTTTATGATCAGATTAACTCCATTTGAGTGGCTATAAGGAGCCTAGGAGTATCATTATGGATCATCCAGGGAGATCCATACACTTTGCTGTGAGGGGTATACTCTATTTGCTGATCTACTCTGGAAACAGCTGCATACCCAGCAGTAGCTTTCTCAGGATTGTGTCATGGCTCTTTCCCTGTTCCACACATTTCCAGTCTTTCCTGTAAAAAGTTCCCACTTGCTGTGGTTTTCATGGCTTCCGCGCTCTGTCCAGGCTCTGTCCAGAGCAGATGCAGCTCACACCTATTTCCATCACCCAGCCTATGTGGGCAGTGCTGGTGGGGCACTTGCACATTGCCAGGATTACACTTTCCCAGGAGTGAAGAAAGGAAGCAGAGCAAATGGCAGGCAGGAAGGAGAAAAGGTAGATGTAAGGAAGTAGTGAAGTTACCTTGCTTCATGAATACCTCTCCTTTGCATTTGCTGATTCTTGGGTGTTTATGGAGCAGAATCTGCTCTGCAGAGTGGGAGTATAGCAGATGTGGTGGTGTAAGGTCAGTGCTCCCTCATGCTGTTTGGGGACACCACTCCTGGCAACACTGTGCTGTGACTGAGAACAGTGTCTCAAGCACTGCAATGATTAAAAAACTGTCTCTTTTTACAAGGGTAACACTCTAAGAATGGCTGCTAGAGCCCGATTTCTGTTTCCATTAGTTACCCTGCTCCCGTATAAATTGCCCTTGCAGTTTCCCTCAGAAATGGCTATTCATTACCTCCTCTCCTAAACTCTGGATTTGGGGTATTCAGGGATGTGTAGGCAGCTGCTATTTGTATTTTAATGATACAGTTTGCTACATGCTTCTTTGAGAAGAAAGGTGTTATAAATAATTTCATGGAATTATTTTGTTAGTACATATACATGTATTTTATACCCTGTTCTCATAGTGTCAATTTATGCATGCCGATAGGAAGCTGTCTATGTGCACAGATGAACAATTTGGGATCTTAGGACCCTAAGGCTGTGATAGGCATTACAATATGATGCATTAATGCCATTTCTGGGCATTAGCGAGTTCATCCCCAGAAGGGCTGTGCTCCAGTTCACTAGTGCATATTGTGTGATTTTGTTGCCATGGGAAGGACTGCCTTGTTATTACTGCGTCTCTGTTAAATGTGGAGATTTTTATAATGTCTCTTTGATGCTGTTGTGAGAAGGGAGATGTGGTTGTTTTGTATTTATGTTTTTTAAATGAAAATAAAAATCCTTGCTAATGACAGAGCATGAAGGCAAATTATAATCAATACTGCCCGCTACAGTACTCAGTTTTCAGATGAGGACTAACCTCTTTTTCTCCTTGAGAAAGAAAAGGTAAACAAGATCCTCCAAAGAAATATAATGTGCTCACTGCCCTTGCCTGGAGTAAGAAACACTTTTTTTTTTTTTTTTTTTCCCTTTCTTTCTTTCCTGTTTTTTTTTTTTATTTTTTTTTTTTTAAAGTAAGTTTCTTGTAGAAGCAAGATATTTTTCTGTAAATAAGATTTCCTCACAGGAATAGCTAGGTTGGCCTACTCAGATTTGAGTTTTGCAAACATGGCTTGAACTTTAATGCTGTTTGTGGGTTTGCACTACAATTAAAGAATCATCTACTTGGTGAAAGAGATACCAACTTGTTTTGGTGAAGAGGCAGCAGAGGAAAAGAATGGAAGGCTAGAGACAGATGGTAGGGAACAAATAAGATAATGTGTGCTTTTACTGTAAATATCTACATTTTTAAGCATGAAATAATTCTAAAGAAAATTCTGTTACCCAAAATGCTCTTTTCTCTCTATTGTGTTGTCAAATTTGAAGCTCATGCATAATCAAACCTAAAAGATATGTTGTTTTCTATTTAAAAGTATTTAACTAAAATAACAATTTTGATAGGAAATGAAACTGTTGGGAGGGACCTAGAAAGTGCACTTGCACAGTGCAAGTACAACTGTGTCTTGTACTAGTGTTGTATCACAGTTCCTTGAAACAGGGATGTTTTAACTTGCTTCAGCCTAGATGGGGAAAGCTACAGAATTTTAAAAGAAGAGTAATTCCTAATTTGTTAATGCACACAATGATGTCTCTTGCCAAATTTCTGTCTGTGTTTCTAGATACTGAAAGAGTGGTCAGCTTTTCTTAAAATGCTTGACAGGTGTTGCTGTCTGTGCTCTTTTGAAAATCTCCCTGTCAATATCTCAAAGCAAAGGGAGAAAAACTAAACCCATGGGCTTTCCTTGAAATGCCTGGAAATATTTGGTTTCTGCTGTTTGGGGAAGAGAAAGCTAGCCCCATGGGCAGTTTATTCCAGTCTTGGCCATTGCTTTTTCACTTACAACCTGCTTCTTTATTCTTCCCTTTCAGTCTGATACTACGAAGTGCCAGATAACGTATCATGTGTTGGTTGGAACTTTTAGTTTGGTATGATCAAGAGCTATTAAGCTCTTAAAAAATCTGCTTATTCTCATTGTAATAACTATATGGAAAATTGTAAGTGTAGGATGATGATAATTGGCTAAGACAATGTATTTACTTGTTACGGAGCTCTGAAACACCTTTTTAATGGAAAAATATTTGAGTACTTGTTCATATCAGACATGAGAGTTTTTTACCAGATATATATTGCAGTTTGCAATATGTTAGCTTGTGGGTTGTGAGACCTCATTGAGCTTATTATTATGGTCTGTGTTCCATAGGATGGGTGTATTTTGCTTAGAGACAATGTCACAGGCAGCCTGTGATGTTCTTTGCTTTAGGAAGCTGTATTCTGTTACGCTGAAGAGCAATTTCAGAGTTAGTGTTACTTTATCCAGAACTGGCCCACTGTTCCTGGGTAGGCCAAGCAGTAACTGAAGTAAAGGCATGTGAGCTTCAGTGGCAAAGCACCTAGTAAGCTTTCTGCTCCCAGCTTGGCCAGGTAGTCTTAGCAACTGCCAGGCTACAAAGAGGATGACAGAAAATAGGCATGAGTGGAAGCTGCTGTTGTGTTACTTTTATTCTAACTTCTCCTAAAGCAACATAGACTATAGAGAGTAGATGAATGTGGTGGTCTGGAGGTTCAGCAGTTGCTCTGAGTCAGTGTTGATCTCATGTTGTGTTTTGCTACTATATCTTCATATTCTTGCTTTCTTACTATCTACAAAAATACAGAAGTCCTCTGCAAATATAAATTGCAGCAATTTTTGAAATCCAGACAGGAGTTTTGGTTGGTCAAGAACTGCAAGGCTGCATCCTTTTTATAATGTTGAGTATTATCTTTTTAAGTGCAGGCATTTACTGTTGCATGAAGACAATAAGTATAGAAAAAAAAACAGTGAAGGGTTTATATATTTCCATTGTAAATAGTTTATTTTCTTTGATCCCTAAAATTTGCACCAATTTGTCGTTTGTTAAGCAGATCAACAGCAGGGTTATAACTATAGAATTTGTCTCTGCAAAATTAACTTCAGGGCCAGTGGAAACTATGAAAATTTATTTTCTTCCCATTGTAAAAGCCATGGCCTCTCTAATACTGGAGAGATGAACTATGGATATGAAGGGAGCTCCTAGGGGTTTGCTGTACGACTGTTATCAATAGTGATTGTGTCTGACCTGCAGCTGTCTGAACTGTACTGGGGACAAGCTGTTGTAGTAGATGATCTAAGTTGCAGTAGTGATAAGCAGAGCTGTCCCCAGTGAAGACCTTTGCCCCCCCTCTTCTTTCTTCCAGACAGTCCTCTACTCTGGAGTACCACCTTCCAGGCTGTCTAAACCAAGACTGGGATCTTTGCTTTCATCCTTGCTAAAACTAGCACTGTAGAAGTCTCCATGTCTCGGGATTTGCTCCAGCTGGTTAAGGACTGTTTTCTGGCTGCTATGTAGGCTTGTCACCTTAGAGGTGAAATACTTGCCAAGAGAACAGGTGATGCTGTGATTAAATTAGCCAGAAAAGGAGGGAGGCTCCCTGTGTGTCACTGGAAAAGATCTCTCTGCAATTTCTGGGGAAATTGCCCGGAGACTAACCTCTCTGTACTCAAGTAGCCTGCATGAATACCCACTGGATGCTTATGCAGGATAAGGATCACTTTCAGATCTTTCTCTACTGGTTGGAAAGACATTATCCAATTGGAAAGTGACTGTATTGAAGTCACGGGCAAGCACTAAATCCATTGTGAAAATGGGGCCTTGGAGGCACTGAGAATCATGGCTTTGGAAATTAATTAAAAACGGTATGGCACCATTGTCTTTAATCATTATACTGTATGGGATATATTTATTCTTTTAAAATATTTTGTTTAGTCTGCTAACATACTGTTGCATTGCTGAGAGGGAAATTTCTGGTTAAATTGTAATATAGTGTCATAAACCTTAGAGGCAGTGACTTTGTATTCTTTCTGGTTGTGCAAAGCCTGTGTTGCTATGGCCCTCATCCAGAATTTGGTAACACAAACAAACTTAGATGATAATTCAGGCATATTTATCTAAGGGCTCATTTAGCAATAAAAAGAGTTGCTTATTTTCTTTTTAATAATGTATTTAATGCTTTTTATTAAGTTGAAATATGTAAAGTCTGTTTTTCATTGCTGCAGTGTAAGAGCTCCATCCCAGTGTAGGGACTGTATTTCTTCTCCAGTCTTCAAATAAGTCTTTTTCTGGAGATGCTAAAACCTGGGAGAGCTAGAAAAATCTCTAAGGGTTTTGCTAAGTCATGGAACTCATTTCGCATAGCGATGCATGAAGGAGGTGTGAAACTAATGACTAGTTAATAGGAGACTTTGCAAATGTGGGTATAGTTACATTTATAAGGAGCGTGATGTTTCTGTTCCCCTGTTCACTTCAGGGAATGAGTTTCATTTGCAACGTGTGGATAGCAGGAGTAAGTGCTGCCATTTCTGGGAGTCTCTTGTGTCTGTGGTTTGTTTCATAATTTTTTCTTTTTTTGGCTGTTACTAGTTTTACAGCACACAGGGGGAGAAAGAACTTAAATGGTTTAGTTGTCGTTATTTTTCTTCTGTTCTTCCTGTGATGTAGGCCTGACACTTCTCTTGAAATACAAACTCAATTTGTAGTGATCTTTAGTGGTCCCTGAAGCTGGCTTCCTTCCCTTATGCTCTTAATTTCAGGTGTTGTCAAGTTGTGCCAGGAAGCAATTGCAGTTGAGATGCTTGGTCTCCAGAACTGAATGTCTTAGAAACACTGGCTTTATTCAGTTTTATTACTTGGCATCTTCTTTTGAAAGGAAGAACTAAAGGGGAAATAGAAGGATCTCATGGGGAATGCTCAAAGAAGGGAGCCTTGAGAACAGATCTCTTAGCCATGAAAGATTCTGAAAAACATGCACTCTGCGTGGCTTTCCAGGTGTACTTCGGTGTCCAAAGTCTTTAAGAGTATGTAAAATGCCCATGCCTCTGTGGAAGCAGTGGCCCAAGTTATATAGTCATTCCCGTACTTGCTCTTTGCATGCCCCATTAACTACAATTGAAGTTTTTGTAGGACTGGTGCCAAAGTGAGCCTTCTGTGGGTTGGAAAGGAAGGGGAACAAAGTAAAAGCAAAAAGCTTGCTCCCTTCCTCTGCCTGTGGGCTCCTTCCCTCTGCTACGAGACAACAGCTGCAAGGAGCCCAGGACCAAAAAGCTTTCTCAAACATGATGAGTTGCTTAATCAGATTTCCATGCTCAGTTTCCACCTCATGTAAATAAAGAATGTTTACGGGAAAAAGGCTTGGGTGTAATTTGAACATAAACGTGAAGGTAGGTATCTGTTTAGGGGGAGACCATGCTCATGCAAACATAAATGAGTCTCAGCAGTGCATATTCTGGGAGAAGGGATTCTCAAAATGTGGATTCTGAGGTGACAGAAGAGAGGTTTTGAAAGGACTTTGTGTGAAGGAAGCTCCAAGTAATTGCAAGTAGTGACTGCAGTGTGTGTTGGTTTTCTTATTTCCCTGGCTATCTCCACATCTCTCCTCACACTGGAAGGCTTCTGACGGACAATGGTAAATGTCTGGCTTGTCCAAGAATTAATTTCAACCCAGTGGTAACAGGGCACAAAGAAAGGAGGTTATGTGAGGCAGTAAAAGCAGACAAAGGAGAAAAGTGATCTAAGCAGCAACATAAAGAAAATACATGGGAATAAAAGTAATCATCAGCTTGTATAGTAGGGTGTCCAGCAGCCCCACTGAGATTGTGTATGATAAATGTACTTGCTCATTCAATTTTGTCTTGCACTACAACATTTTTAAATCACTGCTAGAATTAAATTGATTTCTTGAGTTTTAAGTAGTGCAGCATAAATCTTCCACTCACACCAGGACCCAAGTTTCTCTGAGTACAAGCTAGCTGCAGTTTGCCAGTTCCACTTGATTTCATTTCAGACTCATCCCCTTAAGCCAAACCACAAAACGAGCTTCCTGTCCAGTGGATAATGAAATGCAAGAGGCAATCATTTTGTTGCTAATGGGAAGTTGCATGGAACAGAGCTGGCTCTTGCTGCAGTTGTATTTGGGCTTGGTTAACCATTTTGCTGATTATGTAGAGGCTCCTGGTTGCTGGATATAAGTTAGATGCTCTTAGGTCTAGGGAAAGACAGTAGTTTTATACCTAGGGTAGAGGTAGGTATATACAAGAGGCTTGTTGAGCAGCAACTTGATGTGATGAAAGGTGAAAAGCTTGGATTATTGCTTTTCTCTGGGTTGTGTTTCTGTGGGTTAGCTCTGTTTGCTGTCTTATTTTTCCTGCCCTGGCTATTTGGCCTGTGAAGCCATCCAGCTATTTCTTGTTTGCTTTTTGTTTTTCTCTGAGCTTATGTATTAACCCCTCAAGGGGATTTTTTTTTTTTTTCCCAATACATTTATTTGTTAAATCTTAAACTTCCCAAATGCCAATGTTTGCCCCTGACTCCCCCTGTCTGTGTGGGTTGGTGTCAGTGACGGGGCTGGTCATAAGGTGTAAGGAGGGTTCTGCTCTTGTCAGCACTCCGCAGAAGTTTTTGTGTTCTGCTCCCCTCCCCAAGTGCTGTCAGTGGAAGAGCTCTGCTCTGAGAAGACTGGGGGCTTATTTGGCCAGGAAGAGGGGCTTTGGGATGTCTGTGTGCTCTTGGGTGTTTCACTCAGAGCTAGGACAGAATCTCAGAGATGTACCCTGTGCTTGATGTCTGTTGTCTGCAGTCTGTGGAGTGTTTGTTCTGCTCACTGCCTGAGGAGCTAGAGATCCTTTGTGGGTGAGCTCTGCCCTCCTTCAGAAAAGCCCTATGCCTGAGGCAGATGTGGGGCTGGATGCTGGGACACCCACTCTGGACCACAGTAACTCATCTGCTCTGCCTGCTGCCATGTTGACAGGAATTCCCAGGCTAACTCAGGAGCAGCAGTGAAATTGGAAATATGCTTTTCTTTTTACTGGGTATGAGTATTTTTCAAGAAAAGGACTTTTTACAGTGCCCTGCTCTTCCTTCTCCTTTGCCTGCTACAGTTACCTGGAAGCACAGAATCTGTAAAACCTGGAAGAGTAATGATGGGCTAAAAATAACCAGAGGTGTGGTGTGTCCTTTAGAGGAATTTAGTTGGAGAATTATGTCTGAAGTTACTGCCCCAAGCTATCACTTTACACCTTATTTGTGTGGTGAACCCTTCCTGGGACTGAGTTAAGGCAGGATCTGCTGACTGGTCACAGCTGAGAAACACATGGGAAAATAAAGGCACCTGCTAAGGACTGCTGTGAGCATGGCTGTAGGGACAGATGGATGGACAAAGGAAGGGAGGGAAGGAGCAGCTGCTGTCCTGCAGTTGTTTTTCCAGAGGAGTTCTGTAGATGTAAAGACTTGAATGCATTTCTTACTGAGCTTGTTTATTATTTTTCTCTTTGAGGAGGAATTCTAGCATTGTTTTAAGACTCAGGTTCAGCTTTGTTCCCACTAAAGGAGTCAGATGCTGGCTCTTGACTTCACAGCTGAAGAGGTGCTGACAGTTTCAGCTTTTGCTGGAGCCATTCTTTGATTCCTCAGAATAAATCAGACATTAACTAGTGTTTTTTCATTATTTTTTTATCCTTCCTAAACTGGAGGGAAACTCTCAGGGTCAATGGCTATTTTCCATTAAACAGTTGCCCAGCTCAGTCTGTTCTTGCTCTGAATTTCATCTTCAAAATAAAACAGTTCTGCACGTATTTGTGTAAGCCACATTACTGCATTTACTGAGTTTTTTTGTGTGCTGAGAAGCCCCGTGGTTCCTGCAAAGACCCTCGTGTTTGTGCTCCAAAGGCTTTGGTTGCATGGTCAGCAGTGTGGGCGAGGAAGCAGTGACAGGCAGAGGGAAACTGTGCAGCCTTTTTCCTTAACTGAGTCAGTTTGTTGGGTCTCAGTTAAGCAAGCGTTGCTTAAGTGCAGTTCATGGTATTTGCTCAGTGATCCAGTGGAATGTCTGGGATATTTTTGTTTTTCCTCCAGAGCCAAAAAGCAGTTCTTGTCTCTAAATCCGAAAGCCTCCAGCCTAAGGCAGAGTCACTGTGCCTGAAGGTGAGGACAGCCGAGCTGCTGTGGTGGTGCAGTGAGACAGACACCCTGGTTGGCGTGGAGAACTCCTGCTGCACCAGGAGTTGGGTGTGTTAATTAAAGGTGTTGCAAATATCTCTACAGCTAAATTTGCTTTTGCTGAAATGAAAGATGACTGAGCTGCTGGGCAGCCTGCTGCAGGCCTGTCCTGCTCATATCCCAGCTCCACTGTGCATAGAAAAATTAAAGCTGTGTGATGCTTCAGTGAGCCCTGACCCTCCCTGGCCACTCTGCACATGAAACACTGTGGGCTTTGTGCATGCTGCCATTGTGGTGAAGATTCTTCCGGGCCACCTTACCTCCTGGCTGACTTTCCAAATGTTGCAGTGAGTCCCCTGTCCCCAAGGGACCAGCAGACATCCAGGTGGTCCTGCCAGGCTGTCCAGTACTTGCTGACTGGAAGGCCTATGCCTATATTTCCTGACATAGGCATTTCCAGTCGCATTTTTGTTACCGCATTTCATGAAATTTCCGTGGGAGAAATCCTCTGATTTCAGGAACAAAATGTCTCATTATCTCTGCTTGCCTCGCCTTTAGGTGAGAAATTTCTTCCCATCTCGGATCAAACATAATCAGTTACAGTTAGACCAGATTTGAGGCTAAAAGAATATTTATTTTAAAAGACAGATTGAAAAAGGAGACAGTCACCTATTACTAAGATTTGCATAAGATTAAGATTAAGATACTCTGGTGCACCCTCTGGTGACTGCAAGTATGCAGAGTAAATGCCTACCGGCTCAACTTCTCTGTTTTAATTTTTTCATTTTCTTTGTTAATTTTGTTGACAAAAGCCCTCATTATCTCATGTGGAAGAAATACTTGTATTAAAGAAATAACTAAGTAGTTATTTTTCCATATGGTCGTTTGATCATGGTCTAGAATTAATGAGAGAGCCCAGAGACCTGTGTGTGCACATGTTTCTGTGCCAGAGTCCTGTGCCAAGAGAGCATCTGTCCCTGTGAAATGTAATAATTATGGATCTTTACAACTTGGATCAGCTTTCTTGGAGCAATGATAGTCAGCAAAGGGCAACAAAGCTGGTGAAGGGCCTGGAGAATGTATTGAGGAATGGCTGAGGGAACTGGAGTTTTTTAGTCTGGAGAAGAAAAGGCTCAGGGTGACCTTATCACTCTCTACAAATACCTGAAAGAAGGTTGTAGTGAGGTGGGGTTTGGTCTCTTCTCCCAAGTAGCAAGCGATAGGACAAGAGGAAACGGCCTCAAGCTGCAGCAGGGGAGCTTTAAATTGGATATTAGGAAAAATTTCTTCACACATAGCGTAATCAGACATTGGAACAGGCTGGCCAATGCAGTGGTGGAATCACCGTCCCTGGAAGTGTTCAAAACCATGTAGTGAGGCCCTCAGTGATATAGTTTAGTGGTGGTCTTGACAGTCCTGGGGTAACAGTTGGACTTGATCTTAAAGGTCTTTTCCAACCTAGTTAATTCTATGATTCCATGGACAAGGGATATAGAACAGAGGGAGAAAAAGAAATTTGTCTGCCTAGCTTCAGATGCCAAACTGAGACTCGTGAGTTAGGAGTATTATGGACTTATCCATAGGGGAGTCAGATCTGAAGTCTAACTGACACATGCAGGAACTGAGCTGTTCTTTTTCTCAAGTAAACAATGTGAGGTCAATGATAAAGAGAAGAATTGAATATGGAAAGTAAAAACTCCCTTATTATTTCTGACAAATTGTGCTGTGCTAGAAGTGAAAATGTCTATGGCAGCAGCTGTATTGGTCTCTTCAAAGTTGGCTAACTCTTGAGCCTAGTTATTAATAGATATATTCACTCTACATTATGGACTGAAGGGATTGAAAGCAAAGTCAAAATACTCAGATGTTTTTGTGTTTTCAGGTCAGTGCGTGAAAGATGACACTGATTAATCTTCATGTCATAGAATCATAGAATAGTTAGGATTGGAAAGGACCTTAAGATCATCTAATTCCAACCCCCCTGCCATGGGCAGGGGCACCTCACCCTAAACCATGCCATCCAAGGCTATGTCCAACCCGGTCTTGAACACCGCCAGCCATAGAGCACTCACAACTTCCTTGGGCAATCCAGTCCAGTGCCTCACCACCCTCACAGTAAAGAATTCCTTCCTCATATCCAATCTAAATTTCCCCTGTTTAAGTTTGAGCCCGTTACTCCTTGTCCTCTCACTACATTCCCTCATGAAGAGTCCCTCCCCAGCATCCCTATAGGCCCCCTTCAGATACTGGAAGGCTGCTATGAGGTCTCCAGGCAGCCTTCTCTTCTCCAGGCTCAACGGTCCCAACTTTCTCATCCTGTCTTTGTACAGGAGGTGCTCCAGTCCCCTGATCATCCTCGTGGCCCTCCTTTGGACTCCTTCCACCAGTTCCCTGTCCTTTTTATGTTGAGGACACCAGAACTGCACACAAGACTCCAAGTGAGGTCTGACAAGAGCAGAGTAGAGGGGCAGGATCACCTCCCTTGACCTGCTGGTCACGCTCCTTTTGATGCAGCCCAGGATACGGTTGGCTTTCTCGGCTGCAAGCGCACACTGCGGGCTCATGTTCATTTTCTCATTGACCAACACCCCCAAGTCCTTCTGTGCAGGGCTACTCTGAATCTCTTCTCTGCCCAACCTGTAGCTGTGCCTGGGATTGCTCCGACCCAGCTGTAGGACCTTGCACTTGTCATGGTTAAACTTCATAAGGTTAGCGTCATAAGCATGTCAAGGTCCCTCTGGATGGCATTCCTTCCCTCCAGCGTATCAGCTGAACCACACAGCTTGGTGTCTTCGGCAAATTTGCTGAGGGCGCACTCAATCCACTGTCCATGTCACTGACAAAGATGTTGAACAAGACCGGTCCCAAGACCTGATCCCTGAGGGACACCACTCGTTACTGGTCTCCAGCTGCACATTGAGCCATTGAGCACAAGAGACATCTCTACATGTCAGATGGCTGTAACTGTTAAAAGAGGGCAAAGGCACAGCATGTTTCTGTGGAGGACAATTTTGTCAGAAAATGGCGCTGGTGTTGGCAAGCCTCTAGGGTGAAATAAGGAGCTCTTCAGAGCATCTTGGCTTTTGTTAAAGCTTTGAATGTTTGCAAGCATAGAAGCGCTGAAACCACAAGTGTATTTTGTGTCATGCTGGGTGTCAGTGGCTCGCCAGGGAGTGAAGGATCAGATGGAAAATGCCAGTTTGCCATAGAAAGGCCAGAGAGAATGTGGGTGATTTTTAACATGCACAAGAAGTTGCTGTGAGTTGTATCTTCCAGAAATCCATGGGAAAGATGGAGCACGCAAACCAAAGGTCTGAAAGTGCCATAAAGAAATATATTCCAGCCCCTAGAAGAAAATATGAAATTAAATGCCTTTATTGCTTAATATGAAATTAAATGCCACAAAGTGGCATTGAGCTGGCTTTTCCATTCCTTTTCTCAATTCAAATACAGTGTCCAAAACAAGTAAAAGCTTTTAGCCTGAGCTGTAGCCATTGCTAGTCCTTGTCAATGACTCTCTGGTTAGAAAAGCTATATACAGCTGATTCCATTCCGGCAATTCTTCACTGTGTGTTTGCACATACACACATAATAACAACATCAACAATGTGTTTCTGTGCCCTTCATATCTGGTTCTTACAAGTATGAAAGATGAAATTACATTTTTTTTTTATATACTTCCAGCTGGCTTCACACTGATGAGATACCATCAATTTTAATGGAAAAGACAACCAGTGGGAATTTTTGCCTCAAAACAGTTTTATTCTCTGCCTGATAATGGAAGGAATAGTATGTTCTTTGATCTTTAGTTTGCAAACTTGGAAATTGGAAAGGAAGATGGTTGTACTGTAACAGTTGTACTCTAACGATGCGTGTGGTCAGTGGTTTCTGGGCATTTAAATAAAGGTGGGTGTGCTGTGGGGTGTGCTGAGGTAAGAGCCGAAATGCAGGGAGCATCAGTTACAAGAATAACCTTGTAACTGAAAGCTGGGAGAAAAGTGCCCTATAAATCCATCTTTTACCAGTACTGTCTCTGCAATTACACAAATGTCACTAAGTTACTAAATTGGCTGGCATCAATGGGTTAATATGTAATGGGCAAAATGGAGATTATATCTAATTATAATCATGATGAAAACTTTGTTCTTAACAGGATGCTGCCTTTTCTTGTGTCAAATATTAGAGGTGTCTCATCAACCCCTATTTCCCTGTTCTGTATTTAGCAGGTGACCATAAAGTGATGAAATGTTAGACATCTGTCATCACTAAAAGCTTCAGTAGTGGTACTCTTCTGAAATGCTTGTATCTCAACTAGGAAAAAAAAGGTCATTTGTTTTTAAAAATCCACCCAAAATAACATTACTAGGTGTTAATGTTTCTATGTAAGACACAGTACAAGAGAGACTCTAAACCAAAGGCTTTTTGTTTATTCTCTTTCCTGTGAACTCCTTCTGATAATGTCTAAGCATTTTATAAATATTTATGAATGTATCATCAAACGAAAATGAAATTTATATAATGGAGTTGCAAAGTGGTGTTAAAGGAAGCAACTTTCCAATGTTTCCAGCGTAGTTATATTTTGACAGAACTGGGACAGTAAATCAGACCATCACATCCCATTTTGGTAAACAAGCCATAGTCCCGTCTTTCTTATTAGTTACTTTTCCCTTTGCTGCTTTCAGAGTAATTCACTGCTTTTCTTCATAAAAAACAAGTACTTTTTTTTAAGGAAATACTTTTTTCTTTTTTTTTTTTTTTTTTGATCTTCATACTTAGGCAGACCAACAGATTGGTGGCCAACAGGGGGTTGCAGTTAGTGGCAGAGAGGGAACAGAGAAAACATTAAACTCAGTTTGCACTCCCGTGTGAACAACTAGCTCTGGCATTTCTTGCTCCTCAGCTGCCAGAGGTATCCCAAGCATCACTCGGGAGTCATCCGTGCTGAGAAACTGATGCTTTGTGGGCTGGGGGGTGAACTTGCAGCACTGAGCTCAGCAGCTGCTTCCTCAGTGGGATGTAGCTGCCTTTGCTTTCCTCTCCTCTCCCATTCCATTGTGGCAGGGCAGCTCACGTGCTGTCAACAACTTCCTCTTGCAGACAAGCCTGTAATGAAACAATTCCCTGCATTTACTGTTGTGCACTAACAAGAGGTGCTTATTTCTGCGTGCTGCAAATGATACTGATCTTCTCCAAACAGTGGCTGAGGGGACAAAATGTTGCAATGGTGACGGTATCTCTCCAGTCTCTGGGGACTGAAAACTGTATCTGGGCAGTGACAAAGTGCATGAGCAAAAGGCTAATTCCCTGTTCCTCAAGGTTTAAAGACTTTGTGCAGATCTCTTTGAAGTCAGTGAAGGACTTCTGTTACTGCAATAGGCTATAAATCTAACCCCAAATGCTCATTTAATTTGTGGTGTGTGTTAGTCTTTTGTTAGCTGGCTTGTGAATATGAAATGGGGCTGAGCTAAGCTTTGGAGAAAATATTGAATGTGCAAATTTGCACACTGATCTTGATCTTTTCAAATCAATATGACTGTGGATGTATGTCAAAATACCCCCCAGTCTGTTGAAAACACATTCCTCTTTGGTCTTGTGTGTGCTGTTTATATGTATTTAGCTGGCTCTATGAGCTCTGAGGTTTTCTTTTAAGTTATTCTACAGTACTTTAGGGACTTAACTCTCATCACTAATAAAATAAAGCGCAACACTGGTAGGTCTTGCTTTGTTAACTGTTCTAGCTGTTGTGCTTCCCACTGTTCAAAAAATATAAAGCTTTATAAGATACAGCGTATTCCCAGCGCAAAGAATGAATATTTATAGGCAAAGACTAACACTGCCCATGTTGAAATGTCACTGCTACAAAACTGCTTTTTTTGGCAGGCGCGATTAAGCCACACAGACTTTCAATAATGTTTTGTAAGCTTTTTCCTTAATTATGCTTAATTTTGGTTGCTGAGTTTAACAAAACCTGTGAAGCTTGCAGCAAAATATTTTTGTTAGATTGTTTTTTTTTTGCATGGAATACAAATCCTGTATTCCTTGTGGTTCTGATTTTTTAAAATGTGCTTAAATATGGAAATCCCTTTTTTTGTTGCATTTATTAAAGCATATACAAAATAAAAATAGCTGATACCATATGTTTAATACAGAATTTTGAAGAAATTAGTTTGGAAAGTGCATGTGACTACTTTTAATCCAAACACCTTCAGTAAAATGCACATGAAGTTGTAAGGATATCAAGCCAGAAGAATGAGATTCCGTCTCAAGCAGTTACTGCTGCAAGAGACAAATTAGGAGCAATTTTGCTTATACATAGTTATTCTTAAATGCATCGTTCTGATAACAACATCTGCATAATCGTATTATGTGGCATTGATCTCTCTTTTCTACAGCAAATCTGTTTTTCCAGATAAAATATTCTTCCATTCAGCTGTAAGTGGAAGAAAGGCTCTTTAGCAGCTGCACAGATTCATGGGAATGTTTCTGCGCAGGCTTGATACAGAATTTTGATATAGATTTCTCAGTGAATTTGATTTTTGGTGAACAAAATAAAATAAGGGCACTAAAACCACACTGCTTTACTGTGCAGGTTAGATAACAGGATATTTGCTCAAAACAGTTAGACAGAAAACCCCAGAGAGGACATGATTAAACTAAGGTAGATTTATTAACAGATTTTTCTAACAGCGTATTTTCTTAAACTGATGTAATAATGTCTTAGCCCTGCTCAAATATAGAGTTTTGAACAGCTTTGAGCTATTCCTGGCTTAATATTTAAGTAGAAACAGCAGAAGTGCTGGATAAACAAGATCATTTTGGAAAAAAACATTCAAACAGTTTAAAATCCTCTGCCATGGTCATGCTTTTCTGACCCCCTGTAGCCTTGCATTATCAAACTGAGAATATCTCAGTCTCCCTAGTGTTAATGTTTGAGATAAGATACAAATAAATCGTCTGAATAAAGCAGAAGGAAAAAAAAAGTGGTTGGTGTTGCAGCTGCCTGGGGCCTGCTCCACTGGCTTAGACTCCTAATATGAGGTACAGTTATGGGCTCTAAAGCTGGGCTTTACATGGGAGAGACTAAAATCCCTTGGAACTCAAGAGATCTGAACACTATTAGTATCTAGGCTTGAATGATGAAGTCAGCATCTGGAAAAGAAAATATCTGCAAAGCAGTTTGAAAACTGTTTTCTAGAAGGTGATGGAGGAAACTGGGGAGTTTGCTGGGGTGGTGGGATAAGGTGGTGCTTTATTCCAGATAAAGTTCAGTTCTCTGGGCTGGCAGGAAGTAATGCTGGAGTCTGCTGTCTGTGTTTCACTTGTCTTTGCTCTTCTTTGCAGGTTACATATTTGGGTAAAATTTCCACAACAGGGATGCAATTTTTGTCAGGCTGCACGGAGAAACCAGTCATTGAATTATGGAAGAAGCACACACTTGCCAGGGAGGATATTTACCCAGCTAATGCCCTTCTGGAAATTCGCCCTTTCCAAGTCTGGCTGCATCATCTGGACCTCAAAGGTGAGGCGACAGTCCACATGGATACCTTTCAGGTAGCACGTATAGCCTACTGCACTGCTGACCACAACATCAGCCCAAACATCTTTGCTTGGGTGTATCGGGAGATCAACGATGACTTGTCCTACCAGATGGACTGCCATGCTGTAGAGTGTGAGAGCAAGCTGGAGGCTAAGAAGCTGGCCCATGCCATGATGGAGGCCTTTAAGAAAACTTTTCACAGCATGAAAAGCGATGGCCGGATCCACAGGAACAGCTCATCAGAGGAAGTGTCTCATGAATTTGAGTCTGATGATGGCTGACTGAACTCAGTCATGGTTCAGCAAAGGCAGAAATGGCCTGGGGAATGAGAGCTGATAGATAAATAAGTAACAATTGAACCTGGGGAAGGAAAGGACTGCCAAACACTTCTCTGACCAGCTTTTTAAATCAAAAGAGCAATTCAGTACCTACAGATATGCATCTTTAAAGTAATTACATTGAAATCTGCTGCTGTTGTAAAAGTGAGAAAAAAAGCTCCCTCCCCCATTTCTCTCACCCACCCATCACTGTCCCGTTCTCATCTCTGTAGTTCAGGTGCATACCATGAAGTAGAGTCATTCCTGTTTGTCTTATAAGGCTGGTCAGGCAATTTTATTAGTTGCTCCCCTGGCATTACAAGCTGGGGTCTGATGCTGGTGCACAAGAGCAGGTAGACCTGGAAAGCCCTAATGGCTCCTGAAGAATCTCTCTCCGTGATGCATCACAAAAATTCTTTGACCGTGCGTGGCTAAGGCAGACATACATAGCCTTATAGACTAATGATCTGGCATTCTGCAATTAATTCACATTTCACAGATAAAAATCAATGCTTATATGTACTCATTATATCATATGCTATCCTTTATTTTATTCATTGTACCTATTTTCTTAATATACCTGCTGCCACATCTTTCACCCAACACAGTAGTTGCAGATTCAGACTATATACTGCAGGATACCAAAAAGGGGTGGGCAAAAATACTTCTTGATGTCTAGGGGTGCAGCGAGCCAGCACCACTATCTGTTCATTTTCCAACCCTGCTGTGTTCTGCAGGAGGGGGGACCACTGGTAAGAGTTGAGGGACACTTGGGTCTGTCAGTGTTTGAACTTTGACTTCTCATCAACCTCAGGTCTGAAGTGATACGAGCACAGTAGACTCAGCTCCGGTCTCTGCATTGCTGGTTGAGTGGCCCTGGTGGAATGGAGCTGGTAGTGCTTTGCTGCACATACAGGGCTGCGTTACTGTAGAGATCAAAGGAAATGGTCCCTTAGGAGTCAGGTTTGAACATCTGTTCTGGTTGAGAAGCTCATGTTAAGACTCCCATATCTTTCCTTGTTTGCAGATATACAGTCATGCCTTTCTTAAATGCAGATGTTTAATAAAACTCAAATAAAAGGTAAAACTTGTTTCACTTGATATTTTTTAAGGCCAAGAGCAGATCAAGAGTGTGCAGGTAATGCTGCTCCTTTGTATGATTTTGTTTATACTTATGGTAATGTTAGGGGCACTAGGACACCTTACAGAAGCCTTAAGAGAAAGCTAATCAAAGCAAATAGCTCTATGTTTGTGTTTTTCTGGGTCTGTAGGTTTGTATGTGAGAGTGTATGTGTGAGTCCATGTTAAAGCATGTAGGTTGAGCATGAAAACGTATTGAAGGCCCACACATCTTGGAAAATATGCTTGTTGCTTTACAATGTATGTAAACGGTTCTTCAGCATAAATACATTCATACTTTAATAAAAAAGAAAATGTCCTGAGTTAAAGTTTGAGATTTTTAAACTGTCTTTCCAATGCAAACTCTGTGGTTTTGGTTGTTATGTGTGGGTTCTGTGTTCATTTCATTTAGTGGAATGAAAATGTTACTTTATTCCATTTAGTCTGACATCAGTCTCCATGAGAATTACCTTTAATACTTTTAGAATTACTTTCTTTTAAATATTTAGGTAAATTATTACTGTGAGATTTTTTTTTTAAACTTGGCTGTGTGTGGACATGATTTATAATTCCTGTTTTACAGGAGCTGGCAGAGATGCCCCCCATGCACAAGCCTGGCAGTCGGAATAAGCTCTGCTGAGTAGAAGCAGTATCTTGCTCTGCTTACAGAAATGGCAGAGTGGCTCAGGTGCAGCATTAGATGGTGGGATGGGGAATGAACCAGTTGGCCGGTATCTTTCAGAACTGCTTCCATCTGAATCTTTGGTTGACCCAGTGTTTGCAAATATGGCTCTAAAAGTGATTTAGTTTTTTCTTCCCACAATGCTCATTCAGAAATGGAGGATCACATAGGGGCTTATATGCTGGTCAGAAAAAAAAAACCCACAAACCAGAGTCCTGCCATGTATGTATCTGTCTTTTTGACCTAAGACGAAATCAGGCAAAACCTTAAACTTCTGCTCAGAGCTGTAGTCATGTGTCACTTTCTCGAATGCTTTGCCACCAAGCTGCTGTGAATCAGCATGTGAAATTCCTGTTTCATCTACTCAGCCAGATGTTCCTGCTGACAAAAGAGAGTTTGACTGTGTCCCAGCTCTTAACTGAGGGCTGCTCAAGTGTGGGAGTGGGAGAAGGAAGATACCAGGAGTGGAGAGGCCTCCTGCCTGCCCTACAGAGGACCACGGTGGATGATTTGGGTTTGGGATTTCTACTTCTGCAGCAAATGCTTATAAGTGTGGGTTATGTTCCTGCCATGGGGGTGGATGTGATCCTTCTGACTGACACAGCCTGCCCTTCTCACCAAGCACCAAGTCCCAGCCAGAGCACAACTGGACAGAAGTGTGGGCATAATATTATTTTTAATCATGTTCTTTCCTCTAACATGCTGAGATCTACTGAAAAGATCCTATCCCCGTAAGTCTCCTGCAGGTGTGGGTCATGCATAGAATACCTTTGTTGGGGGTTTTGTTGTTCTTTCGTTCTTTGGACAGTGGAAATTTCTGTGAATGGTGCTGGCTTTATTTGGAAGCAACACAGAGAAAGCATAAACAGAAATGCAAAGTTTTGCTCCAGTGTGTTTTTACTCTACACCCTGAAATGGTGACTTGCTGCTCTCCTTGTCATGTCTGTGACTGGCAGCATCTGACAGCAAGAGCCCTGTGCTATGGCAGTTCTCCCTGCTTGTAGCCCACAGCCACGTGGCATTACCCAGAACAGGAATAATCTGGGAGTGTGATTTTAAGCCACTTTTTCTGCAGGTCATTGTCTGCGGTGGTGCTCCATCTTGGGACATGGTGTCATGTATTGAAGAGCACTGCAGTGCCCTTGCTCAGTGATGAGGATACAGGTTACATGGCTGTGTTTTCGAACTGTTGTATTTCATGGCTTCGTGTCAGAGAAATCAATGCTTTTGGGAACTCAGGGCTTACCTGTTTGCTAGTTGCCTATGTGCATTTGGAAATCTGCTCCTAGGTGCTGACTAGGACCCTGAAGAGACTGTTATGCAAGGTTGCTGCCATGTGTGCAGTGCTTGCTGAACTTGCACTGATTTTCAGTGGGTTGGGGAGTTCTTGCAAAGATATTTTGATATTGTGGCGTCTGCAATAATTCTTCATCATTTGGAGGGTGTGGATTACATGAGAATTTTGAATGATAAAAATAAAATACAGAAGAAAAAATTCTAGTCTTTGTGATTAGAAAATCAGACCCTTTGAAACACTGAACTAGTTATTTTCTAAGGGTTCCAACATGCAAGGGATTGTGAACTTCAGTTGTCTTATAAAACATGAGATTTGAAATATAATCAGTATCATGAGTTTGGATCCTTAGAAAATTTGGAGTTCAGGCCAGGTCCTTCTGCAGTATCAATACCAAATGTGTGATGTCATTTGCTTGAAGAAAAGCTTTTACTCCTAAATTAAGAGCATATCAGTTATCACTGATTATCAGTTGCCAATAAATAGCAGGATGAAATATCAAGTTAAACTTTTTCTTCAATTAATCTCTTGGAAAAGAAAAATCATGAAGTTTCCATCAGAAGTCACTTCCAGTTGGCTGAAGACTTTCCTTTTCAACTACAAAGAGATCAGTTTTGGATCTCACTGCATCCCGCTGTGGTTTGATGAGTTCCTTTGCCATCAGCCAGGAAAACACATAAGGGATTTCTTTTCCTCTTCTGTTATAGGGGAGAATGGAAAAAGGGTAAAATATCTAAGTGTGCTATTGGAACTGCAGAAAAAAGAATAGAAAGTGTTTAGGCCATTGCACCTCAACATCAATGTGCAACATCACTGGTACTTTGAAAAGGCAATTTTCATAATTTTTCTAGCTACTTTAAGAAAAAAGAAAGCGTTATTCTGTATGGAGGAAGTGCTTTCAGTTTTCAGGCTCTGAAGTCTAAACACCCAAGCCCTCCATGGGGCAGGGAGTGAATGATTGTAGCTCAGAAGCAGTTGTGTTATGGGGAGAACAGCACACCTCATTGGCAAGCTCAGGCTTAGCACATTGCTTAGGTGTGTATGGTGTTATTTTGCCTGTGGGGAAAGAGAAAAGCAGAGAGTAGTGTCTTATTTTAAATAAAAAGGCCCCTAACAACAGCTTAATTTTTTGTTGTTGTTTGTTTAAAAAATAACACCCAAAACACAACCAAAAAAAAAGTGTCTGCAGCTGGTTCCACTTCCAAACTTCTCAGTAGTGGGTGGCTTCATTTTTACACAAAAAAAGAAGTTGGATATTGCCAATGAATTGCATTTAATTTTCCTAAAACCTGCAAATAAATGGCATGTGATTGAGAAGATAGGCAACCCCGTATCAGTCTAAGACTTGACATACGTACGTTATTTGTGGAAGCCTTGAGACTTCAATATCCTTATATTCGTAGTGAATTTTGTTTGAATTGTAAGCTTCTGTGTGTGTCTGTATACGTATATGTATGCATATATATACATACACATCTTGAAATGTGATGCTTGATAATAAGTATTTTCTGTGTGATGGACATCTGTAATGGTAGGTGTATGTGTGAAGGCAATCTTGCATGTTACTGTTGAGATAAATGATGTACTCAAAAAGTTGTTTTTTTTTTTTCATGGGAAACAATTTAACTTGACTGTCTACCTGCAAAATTTGATATACTATATACATTACTTACTATTTACCACCAGAGCTGGCCCACTCCATGCCCAATTAGCGGCTCTAAGAATGATGTATGAATTGGCTTATTTTTCCCTGTGGCAGTGAATCATTAATTTGTGTATAATTGGGAAGTGATAACTTAATTGTATGGTTGTTATCCTGTAGACTGGAGCATACAGTGTGCCAAGAGTTTACAATAAGAGAATATATCCTTGTATGAAAATAGAGACATTCATTCTACCTTTTTTTCCAACATAATTTTGAACAGATGCAGGGTGGTTTTTTGAAGTTCCTGTTTTGTGAAAGTCCATGAAAATGCTTCATTCCTTTCATTGTACAACTGATCATCATCGATTGCTTTTGCCTTTTGCCCCAAGGCTCTTTTATCTCCAGGACAGGACTACCCTGGCTCTGGGTCCAGGCTGGGGGAAAGCTGCGGATTGTCCCTCCCATCCCACCCCAGTGGGGCAGGTGACCCAGATGTTTGTGTCCTTATCACTGCAGCCACAGGAGTCTGTGTGCTGTGCCAGGGGCACGGTGTTTGCATGAAACTGGGCTGGGACAGAGGAGTTGCTGGGTAGGTGCAGGAAGCTGTGAGAAAGTTGAGTCAGACTTGGGTTGAATTTTTATAGCGAAGTTGCACAGGTTAAGCTTTGTTAATTTCTTGTGCTATGACAATTTCTTCAGTTAGGATCGAAATTAATTTTGATCAGGGCTGTTAAAGCAGATGCAATGATTTAATGAAAATACTTGCATGTTGGAGAGATGTTATCCTGTCTTCAGCAGTGCCTTCCCTGGAAAGGATTGTGAAATATATTGGAAGCACAGACATGATGCACATGCTAATCATGTGCTGCAAATGGGGTGAAAGCTGCAGACTGTGAAAGCTGTGTGGAGGGGTGGAAGGGCACAGCAAGGCAAGTATTGTGTCTACTGGATGATGGAGATGGCTAGGCTGAGGTTTTTTTGTCTGAGGATGAACTGGATATGTAAAAACCTGGGTAGTTAATTGTTCTCCAAAGGGCTTCCGCACTGTTCAGTGAAAAACAGTTCAGTGAAGACTGAGGAATGAGGATAGGCTGCTGGAGAGCTTTCTGTCAGCATGGTTGCATGATAGGAATGTCTTCAAAGAAATGAATAAATATAATGTTCTCAGCTTCCATGGTGGTGACAGGGTTAGGGATTCTCTGGTATGGCCAGTGCCTGGAGGTAGTTGGATTTGTCTGGGTTGGGCTCCTGCCCAGTGCTAGGACTTCATGGGATATATGCAGCTGCAGCAAGTTGCTGCATTCTGGTGGGGCATGCTCATGTGGCACTGTGTCTGTTCTCTTTTTCCATCAGCTAGTTGATTTCAAATAGTTACATGCCTGGTTTACCCTACTGAAAGAGAGAGGAGCTTCAGATCCTGTATCACAGCAAGAGGTATAGGTTGCTGCAAACACTATTCAGAAAAACTGGAAGCAAGAAAGTGGGTTTCTAATGTACAACTGAGGAAGCGTTAAAGGTACTTGGAATAACTGCCTATCTACTGAGCAGTTAAGATATTCCTAATGCTCTACTAACAGCCTAAGGAAACAAAGCCCAAGCCTGACACAGGAATGTTTTAGCAATAGGTCATGTAGGCAGGAGGCATGATTTCCAGTTATTGCTGGAAAAACATGAGGGAGTATCTGGGGCGCTCTTTGGTTTTCTTAATGTCTGTGGTGGAAAGTGTATGTGAAAAGGCTGTTAATGTTCTTTCATCGGCAGAAAACTGCTCACATTAATGCAGTGACTTCTTTGTGCACTTACATGGACAAGGTAAAAACACCTATTGAAATACGCCATTAGCAGTAGCTCAGCTCTGATGGCAAAGGAGTGCCTTTTAATTACTGAACATGAGGTGTAGTACAGAATCCACCCATCCTGTCATGAAGGGGCTGTGGAGAGTGGAGCAACTCCTTTCCCAACTTCCACCATCGGAGTAGGAAGACAGTACTAGATAACTTATCTATTATGATTTGATTTGCGTTTTGAGTTACATTCTCTGTTATTTTCCTCTAAATTGTATTGCTCTTGGAAAGAGAGGAAACTTTATAAACCTATGAATAATGCATGATGCGGATGGTATGTTTTTCTGTGGGCAGTATAGATTTTCTGCGAATGACAGGCAGGAGTGGATTTCATTCTTGGAAAATGAGTTAATTTTTCAAAGTTAATATGGGTCATGTGCATGTGAAAAGTAAGTTATTGCTATTTCAAATTAGCTACCTCTCATTTAGAGATAGTAGAAATAGTTTTAGACATAATAATTTTATAATTAATTAATTATACAATTAATCAAGGTTTCCTTGCACAGTTGGGTTAAATTGTCCTGTGTGCTTACGCCATGCTGGTGCTCCCTGGCTCAATCTCATCTTTAATGGGTTCCAGATCTGGTGGTTTTAAGTAACAACAGCTTTTACTGATCCCGAGGCAATAATGAAATACACAGTGCAACTTCAAAGGAAACTCATCTAGAAAGGAAAAATGAAGTTAAATGATGATATAGTCAACTGTGGGATATTTTTATATCCATGAAAAATGTCAGACCTATCCCAGTGCTGAAACAGGTGAAATCTGAAACTGCATTTGACTAATAGGTCATGCCTTACATGTTCCAAACTCTCTTAAAAGGTTTGGGACCTGATGTTCTCTGGGGCTTCCAGCTGGATTTCTTTGTGTTTTTATTTTCAGGTCAACTCTGGCCACACAAAAGGCATTTACGTTTACCTTTCATGTTTCTGATAGTCTTTGCTGCTCAGTAGAGAAGGAACGGCACAGGACAAGCTGGAGCCAGGTCTACTGTGAAAGGAGTTCTGTGATCCTTGCACTCATTCCTCTGCTGTGGCTCGGCTGTCCTGCTTTGCCTGTCCTTGGTGTCCCCAGGAGGAGGTCACTGTCACTTCCAATGAACCCTCCTCTGCTCCCCGGGGTATCACAGTGCCTTCTGCAGGTAGCATGCTCTGATAAAATCTGTGTGACCTGTCAGAAAAATACATCTTTTTCTACCAGTGTTGTGGAAGTGTTTATATGGTAATGCATTAGTCTGTGCTGAGCAAACAGAGAAAGGCCACAGCCTCTTTCCTGTAGTTTGCAGAAAGACGGCCAGCAATAATTGCCTGGCATTTACTAATTGACTTGTTACAGGTCTCTGCTGGTGTGCATGAAGGAGGGGAACCGTGTCTGTACCATGTTAGGTCATTAAATTCTTGATGTCAGGATGATGGCATGGGACAGGACTGATAGTTCTGTTGATTCATGTGTCTCTGGGACAGCAGCCATAGGCATGCGGGAATGCAGATGGGGCCAGGGCAGCCCTGGCATCGCTGGCTGTGTGGTGCTCTCGCAGGTTGGCTGAACCACAGGCCAGGGTGGTGGCAGGCTGACTTCACATGTTTCTGCTGAGGTTTCCTAAGGCAGCATGGTCTCCTACAGCAGGTTGCTGCATTCCCTGTGCCTTACTTACAGAAATCCTAATTCATGCCATTAGAAACTTTAAGAACAAAGAGTTTCAGCATGGTTCACATGCGCTGCAGTGGGTCTCAGCTAATTCATCAGCAGTGGTTTGTTCTGCTTGAAATCCTGGAGAATGGCTCCTCTCCCAAGGTATTTCTTCTGACTTAATTGCCAAGTTATAGTGAAATATGAGATTCGTTGTTGTCTGCTGGAGCACTGGAGATTCTGTTTTGTTGGCACGTTTTTCATGACCTTGTGTCAGCAGCATAACTAGGCTATGAGATAATTTGTATGCTTTAGATGAGCAGCTGCATGCATCTTAGCCCGAGAGAGAAGTAAATGTGATCAGTCCAGTGGAGTTAATTAGGTAAAACAGAGAATTAACTCTAATCTTGTGGATTAAGTGATGTCAGATCATGCAAGATGTATGTAACTTTAGCACAGGTGAAAAGCAAAACGATCTGAACTGGTATACACCAACATTTAATAGAGATGAGAGAAACAATAGCTGCAAATGTGGAAAAAAAATTTCTTCAACCATTTGATAGCTGAAAAGGAGAAAGTGTTTTGCCCTTATTTCCTGGTGATGATTTGGTTCTGCAATGGCTTTCCACTCATTTCCTAATTAAACAGTTTTGAGGTTGTAAGGAAGGAGAGCCACTCTGCAAGCCCAATTCCTTTTCCTTGTGCTGTTGCTGGTGTCACATGGTCATCACAGGTTTTTGGAAGCTATTAAATTTACTGACATTTTGTTGGCATCAGGGATGATGGTTAAACAGCTTAGGAAAATCAGAAGTAGACTTGTAATGGTGTCTGGTAATCCTTAAACTGCCCCTCCTGTTGAAACGCAGTGAGTTGCTTTGAGGAACAATGGAGGTCAGTTACTGAATTGGCTTTTGTTCTGTAGAAACCTCCCTGCACGAAGGAAACCAATGCTTTTATAAGGAGACCTGGTCTCTTGTCATGTCACCCTGAGGAGACAATGGTTAGACATTTAGCTCTGTACTGATAGTCACAGCATTTTCCTTATGTATTTCTGATGAAGCTCAAGGTATTGAGTATATTTTCAGTGTTTGATATTTGGGTGGAGGAGTCTCATTTTAGCTGTCTTTTGGAAATCTAAGAATTACCAGGAGAATAAGATGTAGAGCTATTCAGTATTCGTAGTTTGGAAAAGCAGCAAAGGCATGCTTTTAAACCTGATTTTATTGAGTTTGATTGGACCACAATATGTCATCTGGGCATCCTTGACAGCTCATGTGGTTTGGGTGCTTCTATGGGGGAGGATGAAAAATGCTAGAAAAAAAGCCCCCATGGTTTATTACAGCAATGTAATTATTGCAACTTGTAGTGTGTGAGGAGGTGTCACCCGTCCAAGTCTTTCTGCCATGTGCCCTCTGAGGGAAATGACATGGTGGGGGAGGCCAGCTCCTCATTCACTGTCAGAGACAATGCTGTCGGAGGTGGCTCCACCATCAAAACTAAGCCATGATACAGATAACTATAAGCATAAAAAAATAAGTTTGAGACTTGTGGAAAGACCTTATCTTAGTGCCTACTGCACAGACCATGGTACTCATGTGTACTTCCTTATATTAATAATGTGTCAATGTGAGGTACTGGATGCTGTAAACCCCAGTCCCTTGCCTGACTGATGGTTTCTGGGATGCATACTGTGGCACATGACCTAAAAGGAAAAGGAAGGCAGTCATGGCATTAGCATGTTGTTACCTACTTGGAAATTTACATGGGATTGTTACCTCATGAACATTTTAAATCAAATTAGGATTGCAATATTTTGTCCAACACAGTAATAAAAGAACATGTGGTTGCAAGATTTTGTCCAACGCAGTAATAAATGAACCCAGGGTAACAGAGAGTGTATCTCAGGAGAAAACCAGCAAAAATTAAAGGCTTCATTCCTCAAAATCTTGTTGCCCCATTCTCATTTGTTGTTACCTGATTCTGAATTCAGGGAGCTCCACAGTGAAGTGCCAAGATAGAAAATCTCATAATGTAAGCAAAAGAAAATTAGTTTAATGAGTTCTGTGTGTTCTATATCTCATAATTTTGTCCGTAAGCTCTCAGACTTCTAGAAATTGCTCTGAAATTGGCAGCCCAGACTTAATATCTTCTACCATTTTGCTGTCACATGCAATTTTAGTTCCTAAGTGACTCCAATTTTAAACTCCCAGTGATTTAAGCAGCTGCATTGTGCAAAGACTGGAGTGAGGACATGCTTTTGTAATCAAGCAGCCCAACTCTAAATTTTACAGCATGATGGTTACTGTGCCATTCAAACTATGCCCCATTACACAGAAGTGCATTCCTTTGATTTTACCAAAGAGACCATAAATATAACAAAAAACATAGTTGGAAAATATGATTTCATGCCTGGATTTTTCAGCTACTACAAAGAATAAATGAAGTGGTCTCAGAAAGGGGCATATCTTTGCAGTGAATTATGTTTGTAGTATTTGTATGGTTAGCAGAGCTCATCGTTAAGTTTACAAAAAATTGTAAACAACAATTGCCTGTTACAACATTTAGAGAAACAGGGAACTTAGTTTTCCAATCAAAAGAACAAGAATGTAACTTTTTATTTCAGTACTTTAGTAAGGTGGAGGCTCAGGGCATGGGGGAGGAGGTCATTATGTTTAATAAAAATGTAGAAGATGTTCCATAAATGCATAAATAAATTTAAGCATCAGCAGTCATATGCTTGGCAAACCAGAAGACTTATTTGTCTCAAAATTTCTTATCATATCCTTTCCCTTTCTCCCAAGGTGATGTAATGTTTTCATCTCTGAAAACCTGGCTTCAAGAAAGATTTGGCTCTGAAACTGAAATCTGCTTTTGATTCAACATTAGATCCTTGCAGACAGTACTTGTCAGTCCCATTTGTTTGATCACTGCAGCCTTTCTTTAAAAAAAAGTCACAGTGTGTGGTGCCAGCTGTGACTGGAAGTATGTAGCCTGTATGGTCTGTGTTGGTAATACAAAAGCTTAACCAGGTTATATCATTAGTTCACCACCAACATGAAATAACTGAAAAATGAAAAAAATTTCAAACATACTACCTGGCATTACTGAAGCAAAAATTAAACCAGCATGCGCAGGTACAATAATTGAGAATTTAATGTGGCTAATTAAGTTAAATACATAATAAAATTTTATAGTAAACATTTAAAATGCTCCTAAAAATATAAGGGCCTATTTGCTCAACATTTTATGGAAAGGTACTTATTACAAACAGATCTATTGGGTAATTTTGTACTGTGAGTTCTTATGTAAAATATTGACTTACATGAAAGCTGAAGCGCAAGTGACTTCAGTTGGTTTTCAAATAGATCCACTGGGGCAAAGGGCAAGCTTCATGCCAGCTTTAAAAATATAATTGCTCTCTAGCAAACCTCACATCAAGTATTTTTCCTTGCCAATGTTGGTGAATCTTTCTTTTCTTTTTTTTCTTTCTTTTTTTTTTTTAATGACTGAAAATAGATACTATTTTCTCTCTTTGCTCTTCTCTTCTCGCCTTCATCTTGCTTGGTGTTTCTCTGATCACTAGACCTGGCTGCCCAGGCATGTACCAGCAGCATTTGCAGCAGCCAAAGGCAAAAAAGTACTGAGCTGGCTCTTGCCCTTGTCCCAATACTTCTGTCCTTGGGACTGTCAGCAATCAGTAATCCTCCCTGCTGCTGCTGCAATGTCTTGCCTAAGGCAGGTTGAATGCCACCAGTGACAAAGAGGAGATGATGGAGAGATAAGCCGTGGCTGAGGTCAGATGGACCTGAGGTCAGATGGACTGGTTGGGCTGCAGCAGAACAGGGTTAAAGGCTTCTTGCAGCTGTCACTGCTTCCTTCCCAAAACATCTTTGAATGGGCTGGTGGCAGTGCCAGTATCAAAGGGCTTTTGCTAAGGAGGTCAGAAGAAAGGTTTAGTCAGGTTAGTCCTACTTCTGATTTTCAGTGCTTGGGTTGATAATCCATGGGCCCCACTGAAAGCCTGTACATAAAAAGGGGCTGGATTTGGGGTGTTCTAAGAGATAAGGGAAAAACAATAACGCTGGGCTGCAAATTAAAGGCTGCCTTTAGAAATGTGGAGATAGTGGTGGCAATTTGCTAAATTGTTGCCAGGAATTCTTGTCTGGAAGTAGCGCAGAGGCCCTGGCCACAGGCAGGATAATGCCAGTAGAAAACCAAAGCAAATTGTGCAATTTTACATTTATGTGGGTAAGCAGCCAAAAATTCTTGTGTGCACTTCAAGGATAGCAAATACTATTTTTTCTCAGATGTAAATGTAAGAAGACACCGTAAAATGTAATATGAGTCCCTTCAGTAACCAGGAATTGCCATACCAGCCGTAGCAGTGGTTTATTTTGTGCAGGCAGATCTTTGAAAATGGCTTGTGCTCCAGGCTGCAGATGATGGTCCTGTAATGCTATACCTGCCCACTGAGGACTTTTTCTCTGGTCTCCTGAGTCTGCCCCGAAATCTGAGTGATTACGTCTTTCTAAACCTATTTACCTCCTTCAAGACCATATGATGTTCTCATTTTCTGTGGAAATGCCTGATTTGTATGTGAACCCTATCAAGCTATTGAATGCAATGGTAACATGTGGCAATGAGATAATAGGTTATGCACATGCTGTGCAACTTTTTTTTTAAATCAGTAGTAAATCTTTAAAGCTGTTTAAAATCTTTTTGCTCCCCTGTGCACAGTTCTTCACTCTGATCTAGTGATAATGGGTAAAATCACCCCATTCTTTCCTGTTCTACCATTATTTATGCAACTGAATATGTGCCCTTGTGCTTATGTCTGCCTCATACTGAAAACTGAGCATATCATGGCTGATTTTTGTTTCCTTCCTATAGGCCTCTGAGTTCTGCTCTGTGCTGTCTGCAATAGGGACCAAACAATCTGAGTTGCTGTGCTTTCATTCTTAGCAGATCTCTGCCTTGGTCCTGGAGAGACTCCTACAGACTTGTGCTGGTGGAAACATTTAAAAATCATCCAGAGCACTTAAAGTCCTGGTGGTTTGTTAGCAGTTTCTCGTGTTCAACAAGCATCAGTAGAAGAAATATGGCCACAAGCACCTGGAGACTGATGGGCAGTGTGTTTGGGGGCAGTACTTGCTCCCAAGGCTGCCTGTGGATTATTCCTAAAACCCTCCCCTTGGTGACAAATATTCCTATTCTTCAAGTTTTTTGCACTGACTTTAGAAGCCAAACATTCCAAAATTCAGAAATGTCAAACATGTAGACAACTTTAACTCAGCTTTTTCTTTGTCAGTGAATGGCAGACACATTGATTATGTACATCTGCTTCTTGAGTGTGTAGAAATCCAGCACTCAAGGAATGCTAGAGGGCTTTGCATGAAGACTCCTGCTGTACGTGTAAGCCCTGCTCCTATTTGTAATAGCCAAAGGCAGGTAACAAATGAGGGAGTCAAGCTGTGGCTGGGAGAGACCGGACAGTTGGTGGAGATACTTGAATACCAGCCAAAAATATAATGTAAAAGTAGACATGGCTTAAATAGGTTTCTGTCAGGGGCAGGAAACCCCAAAATTCAGGTACTGTACTACTGAGTTGAGCTGTGGTAGATGTCCATGTCTTTGCAGAAAGCTACTTTCTGTTGATATCATTACTTGGCCTATTGTATCCTTCATGGTTTGTTTCTTCAATCGAGTTTTCTGCAGTGGGGCTTGTGGAGCTTGTTCAGTTTCCTTGCTCAAACACAGGTTTTGGCAGCCTCTGCAATTGCTGTGTCCTCTCACACCCTCTCTATTTTCCTCCCCCTTAAGCTGACCTTTCCTGTCAAATAAACCAAACAGATTTTCTTTCACTGTGCTTTCCTTTCTCATTTACTATACTTGTTTTCACACATGAGGTCTGGGCTTTCGATTTGAATCATGGGAGGGTGTCCAAGAGGTTACTGATGTTTGCTGTGGGACACACAGCAACAGGACTGTGCTTTTCACTCCTTTCTTGGGCACCACTAGATGCTAGTAGCATCTAAGTGTTGTTTGAACATCACTTCTGTTCTTCAAAAGAAAACCCCTCCATAAAATCTCTCTGACAGTGGGAACTGGGGAGACTTTTATCTTCCATGGTGGTGTGCTCTGGGGTGCCAGCTTTTGGCATACCAGCAATTACAGCCAAGATCATGCAGCCTGTGGCTGTGCCCAGTTCTAAGGACGGTGTGACCTGATCCTGAGAATATGTTATGGAGAAGGTGCAGGTGAGCATTATCCCATGGGCTATGATGGAAAAGACTTTTGAAAGCAAAAGTTCTTACAGGAGAAGGTAAGAAAAGCCAGACCCATTGTTTGTCTGGTCTCTGTACTTTGTTCGACAACTGCATCCTTTCAGCCAGGGATGTCTCATCTTCGGCTTTCATGCAGTTGCATGAAACATCATGAAAGCCGCAAATATTACCTCAACCCTTGAACTGAACCTGAAGGGAAAGTGAAAATCCTTCCATCCATAGGTGGCAGAAAGGTAGGATTTGCAAATAAGTCTTTTCTTTGTGACTGTGAAACAACAAACCTCAGTGAAACAACAAACCTCAGTATACCTAAAACACAAGTCCCAAATGCAGTACTTGAGCCCTGGTCCTAGCTGTAGGAAAGAATGAATATATGACCTATTGGTATGTCTTGTCTGTGGTGCATTAAATCTCTCCAAAATTTTGTAGGAGTTTCCCCTACGGTGCACTATCTTGGCAATAAATCACCTCAAGTCATAGAAACAGGATAAAACAATGAAAAGGCCATAACTAAACTGTAGAGCAGAAGCTAAATAATTTTGAACAAGTATGCATTTTATATAAATATGTATATGCATAGTACACATTAAAAAAACTACCCATATAAAATCTACATTTGTGTAAAACCTTATTACAGGGCATTTCAGGTACGCAGCTTTATGTGTAGAGTACAGCTTCTTTACATAATTGCAAAAATGCTCACAGTGTTTTGTTGCTTTTACCAAGTCTGCTCTTAAAACCACAGTTCATAACCTTGGATATCCACACTTTGAACTGGAATGGTGTATTGCAGGTTTCTGAATGGTAGTTTTCTCGCTCATAAAAATTTCTTTATGTTTGACATAACTATGATAAAATAATTTAATCCATTGGAATTGATAATGGGTATTTTTTCACTAATTGGTAAGAGAGCTGTGAATCTGGAATATATTAGTTTCAATTGATTTGGCAATTGTATGTGATTTTGCACTCTGATAAAACAGATGTGTATATGTATTTTACATTAGCTCTGTAGATATAAAACCTCTGCTAACTTGGCTGACAAAATTATTCCCCCTGATTTAGTCTTAAATTGCAGCATTGGTATTAAAATGGGCAAACTTCATAAAAACAAGCCACAAAGAGGTAAAATTGCCTCGAGAAGGAAATATGGCATTGGTTTAAGCCATTATTTTGTCTACAAATATTATATGTAGATTCTTCTATGGCTTTGCTGGACTCAGTTTCTGGATGTGTGTACAGGGCAGTTTGACAACTTCTGAGGTACCACAAGGAAACGTCTGGATGCTCAGCATCACAGGAGCATTTCCAAAACATGCCTATTCAGCAAACACATGGATCTGCAGTGAAATAACATTATACTGTCAATAGAAGTCTTAACCCTTCTGTTAGGGTTTCCAGTTGATGTCAAGTGTGGTGTTTCAGATACGAACTCCTCTCCAATGTGAGAAGGTAGGCACTTTCAAATGATTTCATAGCTCTGTAGGAGCTAGCAGATGATACCGATTTTATTCATTGTTGTGAAAGCTGCAGCTACAGTTTTCTTCCTCAGTGTCCTGTTTATGGCCTCTGGTCCACCTCGGTGGTCAGCTTCCGTACATAACATTACTGACAGTAGAGTGGCTGCCTTAGCCCTCAACATGAGAGGGAGAGCTCACAGTGTTGGGCTTTGCAAAGCATTGCGAGAAGGAAGGTTTCCCATTTGTGGCAACCCAGTATTTCTGAGTAAAGAAACCTGCTGATCAGACCTACTTTGTTCAGTGGACTAATAACCATGTAATTTAGCACTCTATAGCCAAGCAAATCCTTCACTGCTGCTGCATCGTCCAGCAAAAGCATTTTCTAGGTAGCTTTATTAATTACAAATTGAAGGCATCCACATATTCAGGATAACTGCAATATTTTCCCCAGGAATGTGGAAGATATCTGATATTACCAACTTCAAAGAGGGGGAGAGGGAGAGAAGGGTTTTAATTCTTCTTGTGTATGAGGTAATGTCAATTCCTTGCAGTCAGAAAACTGGGGCTTAATTGATATCATATGGTTAACAAATGTATTCCAAAGCCAGCCTTATTTGATTGCTTTTTAATAACTAATAACTCTCGGTGGGAGCCCAAAATATGTATGTATAAAAAAGCATGCTGGAGCTGCCTCTCCTGCTTGCCAAGATCACTCTTACAGAAAAAATGTGTACCTTTTGCAGCCCTAGAATAAATACCAGCAGTGGCTGGACACGTACTCTCTCTGTCAGCCCCAGCCAGGAGCGTCTGGAGGAGCTGCAGCGAGGTTGTAGGGTATGTCCCTGCCAGCAGCAGTGGTTGTCCGCTCTCAGTGGGGTTTGCATCAAGCCATGACAAGAGCAGGGATTCGGTTCCTCCTGGTATTCTCCCCTGCCTGCCCAGGCCAGCTCCACATGAGAATGCCTGCCCACAGCTGCAGAGCTCACAAAGGTAGTAAAGAGCCACTGAGTAATATTTCTGTCATGAATCATTTTTCCCGTAGAGCTCATTGGCTTCCCAAGTCACAGATGCCAGAGCAAGGAATCATCCCCTGTGATGGGACAGGAGACTCATAAAGGGTTCAGCTCCCCAGTCCACTTCGGTAGCCCTTGTGCTACTCCCCATGTGCTCAGAGCCTCCTGGCTTGATCTTGAGCCCATGGGCAGCTGCCAGTGTGGCACCAGCTGTTGGGAGGCAGTGGCAGTGACTCTCAGCCCCAGTGCCAGCACAGCTGCCCACAGATGGATTTCCCTGAGCAACCAATTACACAAAAGCTCTGCCTGCAGAGCAGGGTCTGAGTGCAAGCAGGATATATGTAAAAACATGACATTGATTTCAGCTCATAAAAACAGAGGCTGAGTCCCACTTTCATTCCTTCTCTTTGCCAACAGGGCACCTGAAGAGGAACAAAAGGATTTGAACTAGTGTCACTGCTGTGTCACACAGTGCCATGTGCCTCCCTCCCACCCATCCTCCCAGCAGGTTCCCCTCTTGCTTATTTAGTGGGTAATTGGCCAGGGCATGGCCAAATAGGACCAGAAGTCATGACCCCTGGCAAGCTTCCCAGAGCATCTCAGTCACTGGAAGTGGGTCGTGAAGGAGCTGCTGCTCTAACTCTTGGCAGTTAAAATACAGGTAGGTGAGTTACCTGAATATGCTATGACATACAGCAGTGCCAAGTAGCCTACTCTGAGAGTTTATGGGAACTTAGCAGCTGGAAAGGGCAAGCACAGCCAGGGCAGCATCCTGGGTGGAGCTCCCATGCTGGATGTTGTACCTTCTGCTTTATGGCATTTGTGTAATTTTTCAGGCTTCAGTCTGGGTTATAAGCTAGAGGCTATTGTGAGAGGATAGCTGATATTTCTTTTCCATGTGATGCCCTATATGAAATTAGGACACTTTTAGTACTTTCCTGCCTTAGGCTGTTCAATGAACAGTGTTCAATGCACCCAAAGTTGAGAAATACCAGTGAATTTTCCAGCAATATGAATTTATCTTTGTTTGATGTGTTTTATTTTATGACCTATTAAGCTAAACATTTAATTAGGAAAGAAGAAAAGTAAATGCCATGTCATATAAAGGCAGCATGGCTGAGTTGAAAATTGTAGCAGTGTATTTCATTTACTTAGTGAACTGAGAGATGTCAAAAATGGGGAGGGGACTATTTCTTCTCTGACTTAGCAGAAAACCAGTGTTGGGGTACTTCTAAGGGGACTTTGTTCATGGACTTATATTAAATTTGCAGGATTTTAGTATTTATTATTGTAAAACTGCAACTCAAGTAATACAGAAGGAAATAATTTATGGAAGCATGACTCGTTTTAGCAAATTTTAAGTGGACTGATTTATCTGCTGCCTTAGACCTCAGCCTAATTTTGTCTAAGTTTTGCACTCTGCATGTTAAGGTGGCAGTGCCTGACAACAGCAGCATACTTACTAATACTGCCTTAAAACTGAGTTCATGGAGTGGGGAGAATATGGTTGAAGAAACACACTAAACTAAGGCGTAGACTATAATGATTTGCTTTTCAAAATGACAGATACACGATAAACAAAAACCATTAGTTTTCTGATATTGGGAAAAACAGGATAGCAGTGGATGGTTGATGAAACCTGTCTTTTTAATGATAAACCCCATATAAATGTAAAGACTTAAGCAAGTAGGTGATACGTAGGGAAATACAAAGGCACTGGTATTTGAGTCACATTTACAGATTAATATGACATAAGATATCTCATCCTTTTCTAGTTCTGAAATATCTCTCCTGATGGAAGCTCCACTGGAATGATGCCCCTGTGACAGAGCGAGGACCACAATGGGCACATATTAGAGGTGCTTTGTAAGGTCCATCTCCCAAACAGTTGCAGGGACAATTTCCACGTGAAAACCTGTGATGACAAGCACTGCAAAGTTACATAAGTAGGATTCAGCTGGGAGTTTTCTGCATGAAGGAATTGAACTCAACAGGAGTTGTGCCTCTGACCTCACTACAGTGTGCTGGAGTGCTATGGGGAGCTCTGGGGAGCCTGGTTTAAGGCTGCTGGAAGTGAGGGGTAGGACAGTTTTCTGTCCATCTTGCAGAGGTCTGGACTCATTGAGAGTGTGGGGTTTTTGTTTCTTTGTCTGGACTTGATTTTATTTGGGATTGTTTATTTGTGGTGGATTTGGAGGGTTTTTTTGTCCAGTGGCCCCAACCTTGAAAAAATGCTGATCCTGTGTGTCTTTCAGTCTGCCCACTGTCAAGGACTCTCCTCACTGTAGTTGCATCTGGGTTGGTGTCAAAATGAATTCAGATGGCTTACGTCTATAATCAGAGTTTAAACTGGGCAAACTATGCTTGGGATAATTGACACATTTTTTATTTCTGTTGCTTAACTAGAGGATGCAGGAACAGGATTAATTCAAACAAGTTTTCAGGAAGGGTATCAAAATCCATACACTGAAAGCAATTAATGAGGGAACTCTCCTGATATTATTATAAAGACTACAAGGAAGACAGCAAATTGTGGAAAATTAAAGATTCTTGATGCTGGGCAGAAAAAGGGAAACAAAACTCAGGCTGGATAATTAATGATGAAAACAAAATTATGTTTTATTTGGGAAGAAAATAAACACTTCGTAAGAGGCAAGGGATACTTCTGTGAGTAGAGACTGATGACTGGGCACTTCTACTGTTTCTGTTGAGAACAGTCAATGCTTTAAAAGTAGCAGAAAAATTATGAGCTTTTAAAATTATTCCTCAGAAAAGCAGAGGTGAAAAGCTAAAAATGGCTATTTTGTGTTTCAAAAGGAAAGAAAAATCATTGCAGTGTCTGTTCTCTTGCTGTCCCCCTGTCTCCAAACCAGCAGTGGCAAGAGGCACATCACAGCACGTCTGACCTTTTCCCCCCTTCCTACAGACAGAGGATGGGGCCAATTTATAAATATTCCTGGAGGTAGTGTCAGGAAAGGTTGTGGACTATTACCATTAAAACAACTGGGAACTTTGTCTTACATATATGTGTGCTAATTTTACTTTACCTTTACAAAGCTGCTTTTTATTAGATTTTCATTAGGACTCACGCTAAATTGCACACTACTAGCTCAGTTATTTATGTGGAGATCTTTCCTTTGCCCTTCCACTTCTCCTGTTTATCCCTGTCCATCATAGTTCAGAATGACTACACTTTTCATTTCAAACACAACCAAAAAAACAAAAAAAGCCCCAAACTAAATAATCCAGTGTTAGTCGCCTGTTACAGGAATTCTGCTGCTGTAGGAAAGAAGGATAAGAAAATGAGTTGATCTTCAAGCCTTTCCATAAGGTTTAATCTTTACTGAAGACTGAAGATGCTCAGCACTATGAATGACTAGTTCCATATGCTGTTCAAAATGCAGATTTTGCAGCCTCCTCCTCTTGATATGAATTGTTTAATGTCTAACATTTTATTATCTGCTCCTTGGGCATGATATTGGTAATAGGAGTAGTTTATAGCCTCATGAGGACCTAAACACTCAATTACTAGGCTTTATGTAATTAGAGGTTGCATCCTGCCCTGTTTGTTGTTACTTCCTAACCCAAAAGCTGCAACACATCCTGATAATTTGGTTTTTCCTTGCCTCATATCTGCACTCTCTTAACAGCACCACAACTGCTGCAGACTCAGATCCTACCCTTGGAAAACAGACGGTGGTTCCTTAGTGCCTTGCACCAGCTTACCGAGCTGCTCCATTATTGTCACTGTAGGCAGGTAGAGACACCCTTACCTTCTGTACACCTAGCAGTGCCTATCTCCAAATACAGGGTCAGATCAATGGGGAGTTCCCCTGCTGCAGCCCTATCCTCACTGAGATATAGTAAGTATTCAGGTGTGTCACAACTTCATTTAACTGTTTCCATTTCTACAATAAGATGATAAAAAACACTTGTGACTGAGCATGCAAAGGCACTTGTAAAAAAGTCTATTAATTTTTATGCCTCATAAATGTAAACCACAATGCACTTTAAGTTTGCTGTGAAAACATTTCTCCTAAAATCTGTTTACAGGTCACAAAACAAATAGGGTTTCAGAACAAAAGTCTGGCTTTTATTCTCTTGAGAATTCTATTATTATTAATTAATAATTTTGGTTTGCCTCCCTTTATATTCAAGGCTGTTCAAGGAAAATATCTTTGAAGCTCTGCTGCTTTACTGCTTTTCATTGATGAATATTTTATCAAATAGCAAACACCATCCTGTAATTCAGTTGTACAGTTTACAACTGCAATACACTGAAACCTAAAGCAACTGAGAGAAGCAAAAGCAGAACACAAAATTATCAAACATTTAAGCTTTCAGAAAAGCTGGAATGCCTTAATATTGATTTATCCTAAAATGAGCAAGCATGTTGCTGTTTTGCTACTGCCCATCACTTCCCTGAGTGGCAGTATTTGGCTACTAGCATCGAATTGTACTTTTAATCATACTTTTGGAAATGTGGGCATAGGTGGTGCTAGCAAGGCTACCAGCTGTGGTCTTAGCTGTAAAACAGAACTCTGGCAGACACTGACGTGTGCTTGTACCTCTCTCAATTGGTCTTGATGAGATTGCAACCTTCTACCTGCCTGACATTTACAGAACCTGATCAAATAGTAGACTTTTTTAATTTATATAATGAAGAGCTATTTGAAAACAATGTGGTGGTATTATGGTCTGAGCCTATGGCCATTTCCCCTCAGTGGCGTTGCTGGGTGTTGTACCACCAGCTCAGCACACAGACCTGCCTCTGGTGCAGAATATTGTTGCTGGCTGAAAGCATTTCTAACATACATGATTTATTTACAGGCTGACAAAATGTAGGCCTTAAGGCTGAATATTAATGTAATAACCCTAACTGCAATAAACCTGCTGTTTCTCAGAAGTGCTGATTTCCCACAGTTTTCAATGACCCTGATTTTCTCCCTCTGTATTCTTCTGTGCTCCAAAAATCAGAACACTTTCATTTCACTCTCTAAATACAATCTTGTCAAGCAGCCTTCAGTGTTACCATTTTGTTTCTGGATTGATTCCTGTCGTGGTTTAAGCCTCTAAACCCCCCCCCAGTTTTCTCACGCACTCACTCACTCACTCACTCACTCACTCACTCACTCCCCTCTATTTCTTCCCCCAGTCCCGGGGGAATGGGGAGGAGAATCAAAAGAATGCAACTTCCACAGGTTGAGATAAGAACAGTTTAGTAACTAAGGTATAACAGAAATCGCTACTGCTGCCACCAGTAATAATACAAGAGAAATACAAGGAAAGAGAATACAACTGATCACCAAGCCCGACCCAGCCAGTGCACCCCCCAGCAGCGAACCCCCCACTACCAAAAACCAGACCATGCCGTGCACCCCCAGTTCACCACCACACCCTTCCAGGTCTCTGCTCTCCGTTTTCACATCCTGGACATGACGTGCTGTGGTATGGAATAACCTCTTTGGTCAGTTTGGGTCAGGTGTCCTGTCTCTGCTTCCTCCTGGCTCCCCCTCCTCCCTGGCATAGCATGAGACTCAGAAAGTCCTTGGCCAGACCAAAACATTACCAAGCAGTAACTGAAAACACTGGTGTTATCAGTGCTGTTCCCAGGCCCAAAATCAAAACCACAGCGCTGCACCAGCTACCGAAGGAGAAAAAACGACTGCTGCTGCTGAACCCATGACAATTCCTGTGTTCTGCTGGTCAGAGGCTTGCAAAGTCTTTGGGGGCTGTTTTGAAATTGATGGGGATTTTTTGTTTTGTTTTTGGCTTTTTTTTTGTGTGTGATTTTTTTTTTTTCTTAAATATTTAGAAGAATAATATGATATACAGCACTCCCCTGAACGCTATGTAGGAACCATAGGCATAGTATCACTATTAAATGACCCCCTGCTAAACTTTCCTGTTCTTGGGTGGTCTTGGGTTGCTGATATCTATTTGATAGGAAATAGAAGGCCTAAAACTAATACTTGTTGTGGAGAGGTGATCGAAAGAAGGTGAGCAGGACCATTTCTTGCCCCTAAGGAGATGCGAGGGGCAAAAGCATGAGGAATCTTTGATTTTATATGTCTGTTTTTACATCTCTTACTACAAGTATGAAGAAGGAGGAGCTGCAATGAACATTTCACAGGAACAAATTCTGTTCCGGTTCAGTAAAAGAACTTCCATAAGCTTTGGCCCAAGTTTATGTACTTTGGAGTGGAATTACAGAAAAATAAGAAAGCCAGAACCAATACACAGCTCTGCGCAGGCAGAGGGTTTATCATATTCTTCTTTTACGATTCTTTTGCCAGAGGGAACTTTTTACTATAACTGTGCTGCTATTGCTGCAGTAGTCAGAGAGAAAAAAAAAAGAGGGAAATTATATTGCTTACCCTGTGTTTTATTCTGGGAGAGTGTTCCCACACGAGGTAGGAGCTTGGAGCTAGCTCCAGGAAAGCCCTCTGAGCTCCCCATGGCATTAGGTGGCCTCAGTGTGATACCCCGCATTTAGCTGCTGTACATGTGTGAATGGCAAAGCTGGGTGGTGGCTCTGTGCTGCTCTCTGAAGGATTTTTATGGGATTCCTCAAGGAGGCAGCAGTAGGAATGGATCTCAATTGGCTTCCCAGAGCCTGAATGGTTATGAATGATGAGCAGCCATAACCCAAGAGCTCTACTCTAGGATGAGCCTGGGGGGAGGGTAAGAAAGAAAAGTACAGTGCTTTTTCTCAGAATAACAACTTCTTTTCTTCCTCAGATGTGCTGTGTGCACAGAGTTTCTCACCTGAATACATTGAGTCAATGCAAATTTCTCAGTAGTGGCCTTAACCCCAGCTGAAGAGACAAAGTTTAGGCTTCTTTCACCATTTATTTAGCCTGAGTGCCTCCCCACCTCTGTCTGCTGTGGGCCACTTTAGGCACAGCTGGCCTAACCAGGAGGAGCTGTAGCACATCTTTCAGACTAGATCATGCTAGCTATTTATATGAAGTAACAAGAGGATTTAAGGCAAATTCACAATACAAGTGAAATGTCCTGGCTGCGTGTAAATCCCCATCAGATGGTAGGTGATTTCCAAGTTCATATATGATGCACGGAGGAAATGTATCCTTGCATCCCCCAATGCAGTGAGCAAGAGCAGACTGTGGCTGAATCCCTTTGAATAGATCTTGCAATCGGGGGAAGCTCAAGAACACATGAAGTGTGGGAAAATATGAGGATGGCGTGTCACTGCAGCTCTGAGTATAGGCATATTGGCACTTGGGCATCAGAACCTTTGCTGGATGGGGAAATTTATAGGGAGAGGAAAGATATTTGCAGTTCTTACTTTATTTTTTTTAAGTTGAAGAATTTTATAACTGTTTCATCTAAATGCTGATTTCAAGAAACTGCAGCCAGCCTCCTGCCCACTCTGTGTGCACTTAGACTCTATGACTGTCAGACAGCTGGGAAGAAATGTGTGTGGAAAGAATCTTTTGGAGCATATTGGCTTTTAATGAAATAAACTGTTTCTGGGATAATCTGTAATTGTTTCTGTGTCCTGAGGGTAATCAGGGGCCAGCCTTTTTATGCATTACTAAATATTCAGGGCAGAACATTACTACACCTTACAGCTGAAGCCAGACTTTAAAAAATGTTTGCCTAATTCCCTCTAAAATCAATACGTTCTAATAGGCACATGTATTTAACTTCACAGGCGTACATATAAAATGCATATTATTGATGCCAGTGCAAATATATGCCTTGGTCTCCAGATATTATTTAGAGAGGTTGAGAAAGTATCTGCAGATTAATTAGTATCCCAAATTGCTACTCTTAGATGCTGGATCTAGGTCTGTGCACAGCTGGGCTTTTCCAGGTAGAGGCTTGCGCCTTCTCTAAGGAGGGTAGGTGACCTGTATGTGCCCTTTCCCTCTTCAGATTTAATCTTTACAGGGTTGAAGACATGTTTATGGGATTGGGGAGCTCAAGAGTACTTTTTTTTTCCACGGAATTTTTTCTGGTGTGTAAGGGGAAATTGTAGCAGAAAAGTCAAGAAGAACAATTGTCTTTTCAAGTTTCCACCTACCCCTGCATATTTCTAAGGGAAGAGGCCCCACATCGTGCAACATTTTTCTTATGCAGAGAGGAGTAGGGGCTGAAGCCCTTCCTCTTTCCAGCTGAAAGTGACCTGAGTGCAGTTAAACATCATTGTATAAAGCCTTGAATTATGTGCTAAATGGAAAAACAAAACCTGAAAGCAGCTGGTGATTGCTCATAGTAATACAGACTGGAAAAGAAAGGACACAAAATAAGCAAAATGCTGGAAGATGTAATTCCCTTCAAGATGTGAGCCTGAGAGACCCCGGTGTGGGGGTCAGACGCAGAAGCAGGAAGGTGCCTGTGATGGTGCAGCAGGAGGTCATAGCTCGCTTTGCTGCTTTGAATGTTCATGTCTCCCATGTCAGAGTCTGAGATGCCTGAAAACCCAATCCAGCATGAAACTGCTTTAACCCCTTTTTTTTGGTTTAAGTGAAAAGCCCTTTCTCTCTTGAATGTTAGTCAGGTCTTGGCCCTGTTTCCCAGCTTCAGCTGGTACATCCTCCTCAGAAGACCTAGTGCTAAATCTGGATGCTGCTTCTTGGGGTTTTGCTTTCCCACTGGAGCACTCCAGCATGGAGTAAAATGAGGGCAGAACAGATGTTCAGGAAGGGAAGGTGTGGAATGACATAAAATTCTTGCTCCTTAGCTGGGCAGTAGATATTCATATTCTTAATGTTACCTATTTTAATGCAAATTTGTTGACCAAGTACACAACATGCATATGATTTTTGGTTTTGTTTTATTTCTTTTCTGATGGGAGAAAAAAGATCTATGCATGCTCAGAGACACCAACTACATTTGGCTAACAGACTGATGTTACTATACTGCAGCTGGTCTTTTTTCAAGAAGATCCCTCAACCTGCAGCGAGCTCAATAGAGATGAAGGGAAACAAAACCTAGGACATCTGTGGGTGGTCGTGCAAACTGCAGGCACCCAGAATCAGGACTATATTGGTAATGTTTACTGTTTCCATTACCTCCTTTCCTCTTTCTAGCAGACACTTTACACTATGAGTTCAAGGCATTTATGAAGGAGATGATGAATTCACTATGTATTAGGAGTAAGGGCCAACAAGGCATTTGGCCACTAGCCAGGCACCTGCTCCTACCTGCAGAACCTGTGTCTGTGAGCAATGCTGATCTCCTTTTCCCTATATATGTACGGATGTATAAATATCCTGCAGTGCAGTGGATTTCTGAATTCATTATGAAAAAAATGTTCTCATGAAATTTTTTTTTAATTTGATATAAGAGAATGGATTTTAGCTTTTTATTCTGTCTACAGTAAAATTCTAACAGCTCCTTACAATGTAAGTTCAAAGTAAGTAGACATAATTACAATCGACAATTCAATTTTCTAGTGCTCTCTGTTCACTTTCTGTTCCATCATCTTTAAAGGAAAATAGTGAGGAGGCTGTTTGTAAGCAGCAGGTCTTGAGGATTGTGTTTTTATAAGGTTTTTATAGCTTTTTCATGTAAAAATGCAACAAAATTAGGATGAAGCTAATGCAAGCAGTCTTCAAAAATGTGTATTTTAGTGATGTATAGACACTTAGAAGAAAGATCTGAGCTTTTGCCCTCTTTCATTGTGCATTTCAAATCAGATACAGCACTGGATTCATCTTCAGAAGCTCCTAGATGTTTTAAATCTGGGATTTCAGCATATATCCAGCCAGGTAAGAAGCTTTTTATGTGCTAGGGAAAGAGATAGATGATGAAAATAGCCTGATTTTCTCCTTTCATTCAAGGTGACGTAGATTAAGTGTGAAACCTCTCAAGCTGGTATAGGGCCTGCACTGGGGGATATGGGTACTTGTAGGATAAGGCTGATTGCCCTCTGGTGGGTAACATCTGAGCAATGGGTTTGGACTCAGAGAGAAGTGGGGTGTGCAGGGCTTAGGAAAGGGGAAGAAAAGACTCAATTCTGACTTGGCTGGTAGGGAGCAGTGGGATGCACAGAAGCTGCGTGCTGGGCACTTTGGCTGATCCTCTGTGAAGTTTTCCCTAAACCAATGAGGTTCTGTGTGTTGTTCATGTCCAGAGCACAGGAAGCTGTATTTGCCAGCTGATCTCACACGAAGCAGTGAGGATTGATGGTGGCTGATGTGAGCTCTTATGGTTGCTTGCTAGGCCACTGCTTTTCTTTGCTGCTTGGCAGCAAACACTGCCACTGCTGATGGATGGCCTGGCCCAAAAGCACAGTGAGAACCAGACAGGATTACCCAGGCAACTTAGACTGGCTCTACAGAGATAGAGTTACTGTTCACTGTGATTTCTTTTTTGCTGTCATTGTGCTCTGCAAATTATGAGATGCAAAAAATATGTGGGGAATTTTTAATTGTAAGGGAAATTATATCAGACCATGACTGTGTTACATCCATGGACCTGTTTGCCAGGAACAACAGGAATACAGGACAGCAGGCTGGGTCCTTGCATGGATGCATCTGCATATCTCCATCAAAGGCAGTCATTTTGTCATATTTCCATCAAAGGTAGTTATTTTGTCATTTTATGATTGCCCAGGTTTTTGCCTTAAAGATGCTGTGAAAAAAGTATCTTTTATTTCTTTTTCTTTTTTCCCTGCTGAAAGTTGGACTGCTCCTAAAGATGGCTGAACTTGCAAAACCTGGGGAGAACTTGGTTTAAGTTTACCAATTTTGCAGACAAAGCATAGACCAGAGCAGTGACTAGGGACAGAGCTTAGATCCCTCTGCTCCAGAAAGGCCATGTCATTGCTGGGGTACAGCTCTGAAAGGAAAAGCACAGGAAATTCATGAAAGGCTGTCAAAGTGGTGCTCACCCACCAATCTTCCAGACCACAGCTCTGCAAGGAGCTGGTGAGACATTCTGAGAGCTCACCATGCTTCAGCCACATGCTGAAATACAATCAGCCATGTCCTAAAGCCAACCAAATCGACAAAAGCTATGTCAGTAACATTTGGATGGGCTGTCCTCTGGCTATGGCATGCTAGTCTGGCCGTGCCAGGGCTGTAAGCTGGTGCTTGTCTGTATACTTCATGGGCCGCAGAGTTGATTGCCTTCACTTTCGTGACTGGCATCCAGAGAGGAGGTTGTTGCAGTCAGGTCTTGCAACTTTTTGGAACTTTAAAGAGCCCTCACATGTCTCACTGGGGAAGACCAAGAGAGCCTTGAGTCTTCTAATCAAGATGCCTCTAAACCCAGGTTTTCTAACAGGATGGTCCCACTCTATGCTGGATCATTATCTTCTCGTACAGGTGCATCTTTTGTCTTTCATCTCATCAGAGCAGGAGGTGGCCAGTGACAGAAAGGATCATACTGTGCCCTTAGGGGAAAGGGAAAAAAAGGCAAATTATAGGTTTGTGATTTCTGTGTTATAAATATCACTTGCCATCAAGGTGAGAGTTTGGATGCAGACAGCAGTGCAGGGAACAAAATGCCAACCAGCCTGCTTGAACTTTGGTTCTTCTGAACCAAGAAATACTTTAATCATTTTATGCAACACATGGCCTTTTGATTCTGGCAAGCAGATGCAGAAGAGAAAGTTGCTATGCAACCGAACAAGCAGCTGCTGAGCTGAGAGTCCAGAAACTGGGAACTTTTACAAAGAGGAATTGTCTTGAAAATTACAAACAAGCAGAATTTTATGGTTGCTTCCAATTTTCACGTTTGTCATCATCTTGCTTCTGAATTTATTTAGCCAATGTTGGTGAAGGGTGTAGAAATGTTGCCTCAGGTGCAGTCCAGTAGCCTATTTTGGGGACTATAAAACTATAGGAATTTGGCTTTGGTGACAGTGACATGTGTACGTGCCGCTGACAAGAGACTTTAATTGTTTTAGACTAGGCTTGCACTGAATCCAGAAAGCCCACCTTTTAACCCTAGTGCTAGCTTGGGCCTGGCTTCCCGCTGGCAGCAGTTCAAATTCAATGTGAGGTTGAGCCCAAAGCCAGGGGCTTTCAGGGTTGGGCTGTGAGGAGGGATGCCACGCACTTCATTTCTTCCTAATACAGTCCCGGGACCTTCAGCATGGGCCAATTTTCTGTTCAGATGAATGGCTGAATATTGCTCATGCTGCCTGCAGAAATAAGCATGGCTGTTTTCTTAAAGACTGGGCAAATAGAAATCCCTGGTGCTACTCATGCTCAGCTACAGTTCTGATACACGTTGCTAGCAGGGAGGCCTATCAATCATTAGCCTTTTAATAAACAAATGAATAAACTCTAGTGAAAAACAAGCTCCCTTTTCTTCCCTCAGATACAGTATGAACTACCAAAGGTTGCTGACAACCTTTTTAGTGGAGTTACAACTGAATTACAACAGGATATAAAACGCAAACTCTGACTACCATTTGTGCCATTTAACTAATTAATAAATTTCAAGGGATGTGGGCACTCAGGGCTGTAAACAAGTCCTTTACAACCATCACTTCCTATAAAGGCTATAGTCACTGTTTAGACATTCTGACATTAGAAGTAATGTTTTGAAATGATCAGCTTCTCCTCCTGTGCCACAATGTGCCACATGGAAGGGTTAGGTGAAGCCCCTACATGGCCAAATTGATGGTTGAAGGTCAAGGATACAAGGAAAGCCACAAGTCCTTCATCCATTTACAGCCAGGGTGTTCAGGGTGCCTTCTCCTGTCCTTATTGATAATATCTAGATGGTAAATTATCATATCAAAATATAAATTCAAAGTAATAAGCTGGTAATCATCTCCAGTTCCCAGTGGATAAACAACTAATGAGAGATTTAATGTACTACAAATGCAAGAGATAACAAAATAATTGCAAAATGGTCAGCTGTTGAAGATGTTTAGGAAGAAGCACAAGGAGAAAAATGTTTTTCAAGTAGTACTTGTTTTAAGGAAAACATGTTATCAACAGCCCATCTTTGAACAGATACATTAGGGAAATTATACCCAAGCATATCCACTTGATGTGTTTCCTTGTTCCGCATGTTTCTTAAATTGTGTTCCAGAAAGAGATTGTCATCTTTTTTTTGGTTTTATAGTAAAGCTCATTTCCCTGGTTGCAGGAAATGAGTCTGATTTGTCTGTTGATAGTTTGGGATGTTTAGAGTGCATACAGTGAATGAGTAGTAGTGCAGGCACCCAGGAAGACTTTCAGCCCAAAAGGCTGTTTAGGAAGCGGTTTAAAAATACCTGTTGCAAGAACTTAAGTCAACCCAAAAGAGCTGAATAGGGAAAAATCACAGAGGTTTCTGTCTGTGAAGCTGCAATGTGTCTGCCTGGAGCTGAGAATAGATGAATGACGAGGCAGTTGGGGGTGACTACGTTTTGCAAGGGAGGTGGGTGGTGGTTGACATGCAGCAGTCCACAAAAGGTTGCTGAAAGGGGATGAGCAACAGGGCTGAGTTTGTGAGGCAAAATTAAATAAGTTGGGAGATGTATTTTTAGTGAAGTTTTTGTTTGTTTGTTAGTTTTTGTATCTGTGGGGGTTTTTCGTTTGTCTGGTTCTGGGTTTTTTTTTGTTTTATGGCTGAATATATAAGAAAATTCCATCTTACCTATATTGTGCAGCAGGAATCTGCAAAATGAAGACATGCCCTGAGCCTGGAGTGGGAAGATGGAGTCTGTGCTCAGGTACCAGGTCTGTCTGACAGAGGTGAACATACAAGCTGCAATGGAGGCTGAGGCAGGTAAGGGAGGTTTGGAAAGGGGTTGGAAGGTGGACTTGGGTTCTGTTTGGCAAGGCTGTGCCTGTAGTGAGGAGAAGCACCAGGAACCACTGAAGCAGCTGAGAGTTTAATCTGAAAAGTAATAGCTGAGGAGCAGCAGAAGGCAATTAGGAGTTGAGTTGTGATGTAGGAGTGAATGAGAGACTTTATGGTGGGTGACAGCTTGAGAACAACAAAACTGTTCTTGGGGAGAAAAAAGCACTATTTTACATTTTGTGAAGCCATCATTTGTCTTCTGATGAGTGCAGGCATGAAAGCTGATCTGCAGAGGCTTTGTCCTTTTTCCAAGCTCTGAAAACAATGATCCTAGTTCTAAAGAACTTGCAGTCAAAACCAAAAGACAAAGACTAGTTCAGAAGAAACGACGACGAAACATTTAAGAGTGTACACCTTCAAAACACCATTAATCGTAAATAATGATTTGCCTGACCTTGGCACTGCTTCCAGGAAGTCATGCCAAGCTCAAAAATGCAACACGATTATGCATGACGTAAAAATATTGCATCAAGTACCACCTGGTTCCTTTTAGCTGAATGCCTTATTGCTCATTCATTCTTCACTTGACTGAAAACTCATGGGTTCATTGATGGATGGATCTTGATGGAACTTAAACAGCAAACTTAGGCGGTTTAAAGATGTTTAATAAATTACTAATTAAAGGAGGGGGAAAAAACGCAGCTCAGAAAACCAGAGTCTGTAAAGCTGGATTTTAACTTCTTGCATGAGAAACTTTGATGTGAGCACAGGGAAGATTCCCAAGAGGGAGACTTCACCTCGCAAATTCATGTGTCTTTTTATCCCCTGCTAAAAATGTACTATTAATTTCCTAATTAATAGTTGTCCTGGGTTCAGCAGCAGCAGTCATTTTTCTCCTTCTTACTAGCTGGTGCAGTGCTGTGTTTTTGACTTTTGGCCTGGGAGCAGCGTTGATAACACTAATGTTTTTAGCTAGTGCTTAGTAATGTTTAGTCTGACCAAGGACTTTCTGAGTCCCTGTGATCTGCCAGGGAGGAGGGAAAGCCGGGAGGAAGCAGGGACAGGACACCTGACCCAAACTAGCCAAAGAGGTATTCCATACCACAGCACATCATGTCCAGCATACAAACTGGGGACAATTACCCGGAAGGGTTAGGTCACTACTCGGTCAGGCTGGGTATCGGTCAATGGGTGGTGAGCGGTTGTAGTCTCTTCCCTTGTTATTTCCCTTATCATTATTATTATTGGTGTAGCAGCAGTGGTTTGTGTTATACCTTAGTTACTGGAATGTTCTTATCTCAACCCATGGGAGTTACATTCTTTCGATTCTCCTCCCCATCCCTCCAGGAGCAGGGGGGAAGGAAGGGGGTGGAGTGAGTGAGCAAGCTACGTGGCTGCCTGGACTTAAACCACAACATAGTGGGATGATGTTTGTTTTTATTTCCTTTCCCTATCAGAAGAGGTTTTGGACTTTCATAATATGGTGTATGTTTGTGGTGTGTCTGTGCTCACGTAAGTCATGCACATATGGATATTTTTGTCTATGTATTTGCCTTTCTCTCACAGATTGCCATGATTGCCACATACTCATGGTTGAAAGAAATCATGGCTAAAATGCAGCTTGATGGGATACGGGAAGCTGGAGAGCCTGGTGGTAATAATCAGTGTCTCTTGAGTAATGACTCCATGTTCCTGAGGTGACCCCCAAGAAGAAGATCTCTACTGTAAATGGCACATTTTGCTAGAAGTCTGCTGATTCAAGCTTGTCTTCTGCTGTTGTGCAAATGAACATTCATAAAGAAGCACTTGTAATCCTTAAGACTGAGATCAATGCATCTAATGAGCATCTGTTCATTCAAATTTGTACTGAACTGCTTTTTCATGTAACTCTGAGTGAGTAAGAGGAACATGGTTCATCAAGTGCCTTTCCCCCATCCTATTTCCTGATAGTATAAATAAATTGCAAGTTACTGTTTTGAGAGAAAATACTATATACTCTCTGGCTCTCATTAAGCACTTTTGAAATTAACTGTTTCCTCTGTTCTTTAAAAATACCATTTGTATGTAATTATTCAAATCAGAAATACAAGGAGGACCACATAGTTCCTTATGAGGCCTGAAGATAACTTGCTGTGATTTCAAAACCCCAGCAAACTTAACAAAATCAAAACAATTCTAAATATTGATAGATTAATGGAATGGATGTTTTCTTCTTCTTCTGAAAGTCTACAGTTCTACAAGAATTAATGTTTCTTCATCATCTAAGATTCCATATTGGTAAGCAAAATAACAAAATCGAGAAAATGTCTAGAATACCATTCATAAGAAAACCAATCAGGAACTTTGCCAAGATGTAACTCAGACAGGCAATTAAACAGGGAAAGCATTCCTACCTTAATCTTGTTGTTGTTTATTTGTTGGTCTTAAGCTAGAATTAGGTCTTGTAGATTTATGTACTGTATATAAAATGAAACAAAAAAATCTCTGCTAGAACACTTCTTTGCATAAAAAGCAATGTTTAACACAGGTGATTCTACACTGTAAGATTTGACTTTCAAATATTATCCAATTTATAGCAATTTCTTGATGAACCAGTTTAACTATTCTGAGCACTGAAGAAAAGCATCCACAGGTGATACAAACTGAAGCCCTAATCTGAACATATGCAGGCTTAACCCACAACACAGCCAAAGTTCTATTTCTGTTGACAATTGGAATCTCTTGTGCCAGGCCAAGAGTGGCAATGTTAGCAAGGCTATATAGAAACATAAATACCTTAAACCCAAGCCAATTCTTCCCTCCTCCTACCCTAGGAGACCCTTCCCTCTAAATTAGTGTTTCTTCTTTAGGCTCAAAACTATTACCTGTAGGATTTCTCCTGAACCAGCTCCTATCCCAATTGTTTTACATTTTAAAAGCTTGATTTGCCTTTTGTTACTGAAACTCTGTCATTCTCCCAGGGAGATACTGACAGAGCCTGGGTTATGAAGATTTTGTTCAGTTCAAAATATTTACTGACTTTTCACAGGTGCTTTGCACCCAGATGAGGGCAGCTCAATCTGCTGAATGAGCCAGAATCTGCTCATGAAAGAAAGGGATGAGTAGCAAAGTGGAAGGGCATTACTGATGCTTCTGTGTGGCTCTCCTCGTTCCGACGGTTGGTTGCCCTGGAATTGGTTTCTGTATTGGTGGAGCTGTGTGGAGGCTGAAGGGCAAGGACTATACACAGTGTGAGATAACAATATGGTGTTGTAGATGGCTCTTGTTTCAATTCTGCATGCCATGATGTATGCCATGTTTCAATGCTGCTAAGCCAAAGATAATATTGCTGTGGGTAGAGAGAAAACTTTTCCAGTTTTGATAGCCCTAACTATATGCCATTAAAAGAGGAAATCAGAAGTACTGAACATTGCACTAAGAGCCTCTGATGCCTCTGCTTGCTCCTAAACCATGCGGGTTTTCAGGGCTTAGCAGGGATGTGGACTGAAGGAAATGTGGGCTGGTAAATGACCTTCTACTTCCAAACTTCTACAATTTCATGTGAAAATAGCAAAAAACACAGTAAATATGGGATCACAGAAGGCTCTGTTTCTAGAGGCACTTTCCAGAAGAACCTCATTTTAGGGCAAAACTAGCCCTGGAAATAACTTATTACACATTTATAAGATGCTCATGAATAGTTGATACTGCATTAGCTTGTAGATGTGATAGCTTTTGAAATCATTAAGCTCCAGCAGCTTGCTTTGGAAATCCATTGGCTGGGTTTCATTATTAAAAACTAATTAGCTCATTCAACTGGAACATATTTTGTAAAACAGCTATGTTAGTACTCTCTTTTATATTCCAACAGATTATATTGATTCTAAAAATATTTCAGCAATGTCATGATGGAAATATTTAACAATAGCATTGTAAAATTCTATACTAATAGGTAATTTCATTACAGCTTAACAAGTTTTCCAAAACCTGGTGAGTTATCAGGAATATGATCTTTTAATAAAAATGTGATACTAGAAATCTTTCATACGTACATTATTTATCTAAATATTAAAGATTATACTTTATAAATGGGAGGGAAAGTTTGAAAGTATTAATTTGGATGTGTGAGAAGCTTAAAAAGTTATACTCCTAAAGTTAAATTCTTAAGACATGCTTGGCACCAGAAAAAATGCAGGCAAATGAGTGTGAGCAGTGTACCCATGACAACAAAGGCAAGCAGTGGGGAAATGTGTGAGGCTGCTCCTGCCCCTACTCATGGGGAAATACTGTGGCTGTCAGTCATAAAGGTTTTTTTCCACAAAAAGTTTTTTTATTTACTATTAAACTCTCACATTAAGACAACACTGCATTTTTTTAACTGCACTTTTCTTCCTACAGGTGTTATTCCTGCCACTGTGAAAAGAAATAAGAGGAGGAGAGGAAAACCAGGCAGCCATGGAGTACATTGCACCTCCACTGCCAGACCCAGCTCAGCTCCACAAGCACCAAACCCAGGTTTTATAAATACCCATCTGAGCCTCCAAGCACCTGACTGGGCTGTATCAATGGGGAAGTTTATCTTTGCACGAATACTTGTTCCTAGGTCAAAATAATCATAGTATACCTGTGAGCACAATACCAGAGCAGCTATTTTGTGGGGTGTTTTTATTTCATTGTAAAGTTAAATACAATTTAGGTTCATTTGTGCTAAGGCCCTGGCTTTTGGGAGAAGAAGGGAGAAGTAGGAAAATCACTGACATTGGGAATTAAAAAAAAAAGAACATCTAGCTGGATATTAATCATCAGCGTTGCATTTGAAAAGTATTTGCTATGTAAGTTATCCAAACATTCTTTTTTTTCCCCAAATATTTTGGGTTTATGTTTGTCTCTCCTTCAAATTTAAACATGTTTAGACTTCAGTACATTTAAATCCCTATTACCAGCTTTTAAAGGGATTAGGGTAAATGGCTTTTATCCTGCAGTCACAATGCTATTGCTTTCAAATACATCTTCTTGGATTTCCTGTTCAGAAGAAAAAAAAAAAGGAAGGAATTTAAATAATTCACAGCAAAGCTACAATGTCTGCTTCTGCACTGATGAATGTTTCCCTTTAGGAAAGGCAGTTCTCTTATTAAGACAACATCTGGCTTTCATCTTGAGTAAATACAACAACTCAAATGCAGGAGAAAAAGAGTAGAAAAATGTGATTTTTTTTTTTTTCTGGTGTATCAAGTAGCCAAAAGGCCTAATTAACAAAAATAATATCTGGCAAGCAGTGCTGTTCAAGGAACTGCCATAAATGAATGTTCTGGTACAAAATGTTTCAGAGAGACTAGTTGGTCATCCAGAGAGCCAAGAGGAGTGAGACGGAGAGAGCAGAAATCAGCATGGATTTATGATTCTGCACATCATAAAGACAGTTATCAGTGGGCCCTTCAGGGAGCCTTAGCTGTATTAGCTGCAGCAAGAAAGCTGTGTAGTCTCACTAACTGCTTTGTATCCTAGCCACATGCAATTTGGTGTGTAGCCACCCTTTGCTGCCCTGTCCTCTTGTCAGGCATTGCGCCTCATTCCTGCAGGACCCATCTTGAGGTTCTCATGCTTTTAAGCTGTAGTTTTTGAGAACTAGTCTTAGTGCTGAGAGAAAAAACAGACAATATTTAGCCATTTTAGACTTCTATCATGAAAAAAAAGAAAGCCAAGCCCCAAAATACCTGTCAAAAAATTCCTCCAGAAAACCACTGAGGAAGGCAGAGATTTGACACACATTCCAGACATTTCCGCTTCTGTTGCTGCAGAGTGGGGCTGTGGGCATATACACATGCTCCTGTGGAGGTACAAGCCCACAATAGCATCTGCCAGTGAGGAAGATTCTCTCTGAATCAAACCTAGTTCATCTTTCTTGTCCCTTTCCACTCCTATTGGGAGTGCATTGATTTTCCGTTGTCCACCAATGAGCTGACTAGCCTGGTAAATAAGTTATTTCTGTGCTGACAGTGTCAGTTATTATTCCTGCAGGATGCGAGTGGTCTGCGATGCCATGCATGGGGCAGGGACTCCTGCTCTACTGGGATGATGGCACAGCTGCAGCATGGGGCTGATACCACAGGGACCTTCTCTGGTTCAGGGATGTTCCTGCACAGAGTTTGTTGCAACTTAAAAAATCAACATGTTCACTGCAGCTGTTACCTGGAAGATGAGCTCAGCCTGCGAAGGAGTGGTTGGCAGGAGGGCAGTTAGTTCTAAATGCTTTTATAGTTCTGCTCCATTTGAGCTACAGTGTAGTGCTTGGATCGGAAAGTTCGCATAATTTAGAAGTTTTAAATCTAATAGTATGACTTTGGGAGGTAGCTTAAAAACTCGTGTAATTTTTACTAAGACTTTCTTTTTTTTTTTTTTAATTAAATCCTTCTGGTCTTGTTTGTAGGATGCACTGTAAGGGCAAAATCCTGAGAAATGCACCTAAGAGCTGTATCTTCCACAGGGACTTGTATCTTCTCCCTTTATTAGGTCTGCTCCTGTCAGCCTTAAAACTCTGAAGCTTCACAGCATGTCCCTATAAGGTAAAATTCAATTCCCTCTTTCTGTAGAAAGCAGAACTGATGCACAGACCAGATAAATTACCTGCCCAAGGTCAGAGCATTTCTGAGGAAACAGTAGCAGACTGATAAAACCATCTTTATCCCATTTTGATAAACCTGAAAGTGGCCCTTGGAAGAAAGCATTAGCATGGGATATATCTAGCGAAGGAAAAAAATCTTTTTTTCCCCTTTTCCATGTTATCTTGCTTTTTGGTTTGTTTTTTTTTTTATTATTTTTTTTAATTTTTTTTTTCTTCCTTTATCTTTCTGTGGCAAACCTTCACATAAATCTTTGCCTATTTTGTAGTTGAGAGATAACTACGCTACTAGTGGGCAAGTGTAAATGAGCCAAAAGTAAGTTTATAGGGAGCAGGCAAAATGTTCCAAATAAATTTGTAAGAGTGCACTATCTGTCTCCTGTCTTGCAAAACCACAAGGACCAGGTCTGGCCCCAGGCAGCCATACTCAATTCCCACTCACCCCGATTACCATCTTTGAGCAGTTTCTGTGGTGGATTAGTCCAGGAGGATGCAGTCAAGTTCCCTTGTGAGGGCCTATTTCTGTGAACTGAAAGCCAAGCCCTTATATGTCAAGATCTTATGTTTCAAGAAGCTATCATTTGTTCACTTGACTTTTGCTTGATAGGTACAATATTGTCAATGAAAAGAGAGGAGTGGCTTTTTCATTTTGGTGAAAATATAGAGAAAGACTTCTGTTGTGGGTTAGACTTTGATGTTGAGAAATGTCGTGGTTTAAGCTGTAAATCACGCAGCCCGCTCACTCACTTCCCCCTCTTTCTTCCCCCCCAAACCGGGGGGGGGGGGGGGGGGGGAGGAGAATGGGGAGAAGAATTGAAAGAATGTAACTCTCATGGGTTGAGATAAGAACAGTAACTAAGGTATAACACAAATCACTACTGCTACCACCAATAATAATAATGACCAGGGAGATACAAGGGAAGAGGATACAACTGCTCACCATTTGACAGAGCCATGAATTGAACTCTTCCGGGGTCTCTGCCCACAGTTTTTTACATCCTGGGCATACTGTACTGTGGTATGGAATACGTCCTTGGTCAGTCTGGGTCAAGTATCCTGTTTCTGCTTCCTCCCGGATCCTCCTCCTCCCTGGCAGAGCATGAGACTCAGAAAGCCCTTGGTCAGACCAAAACATTCTAAGCCGTAACTATAAACATCAGGTGTTATCAACCCTGTTCCCAGGCCGAAAATCTAAAACATAGCACTGCACCAGCTACTATGAAGGAGAAAAATGACTGCTGCTGCTGAACCCATGACAAGAAAAAATCAGTATTTTAATTCTTTTAAGTCTCTTCTGTTCCTAAACATATAAACACCAGTTGCCCAGAAAAATGGCATCAAAATTAAGAAGACATTTTGGTCATCCTTGCCCACGGGTTGAGGAAGTTGAATTTTCAGTACGCTCTTTTATTCCCCTGCACCTGGTTGCTGAAGGTTTTATCCCTGGTCCCTGAGAGCCAGTCAAGCCACCCACTCAACTACATTTTCACAAGCACTTTCCTTCCCCATCAGTTCTTAAAGGAACTTAGTGGGCTGGTTCTGGCACTTCAGTGAATTTTCTGATAATATTCATCATATGATATCTTTTTAGTGCTCTGGAGTGCTACAAAGAACTCTTGGTGAAATATCGTATGACTAAAACAGTGATTATTTGAAAACTCTGTAGAAAAGGAAATTAGCTTAACAGAGATTCATGTCTCCTTCCAGAGCCTATTCCAGTTCTCCAGTTCTCACCTATATCTAGGGGGATTCTGTCACCAAACCTGAAGAGAAAATGGTGAGGTGCTAAACGCTGTTTTGATACCAAATGCTGCTGAATGCTTAGGTGAAATTAAATAACGACAGACAATCTCAATAGCTAGTTGCAGCTATAGAGGTCTTGTGCAATTAGTAGGAAAATGCATATCTGAATTCAGATACAGGAACTCTGAGATCTATTTGCTCATCTTTAAAGGCATAAGATCAAGACAGCATTTTTAATTGAAACATGTAGAAGTTGTTCTTTCCCACTCTTCCTTTTATGCCTGCAAGAAATTGCAACCTCAAAATAGCCAAGCTGTGATTAAATCCTTCACCACAAGGGTCTGCCTCTTGCTGCCTTTAGCTCTCTGTTCCAATGGGTTTGTCTTAACCTTCTCTTCTCTTTCTAGTTAAGGCACTGGACCTGGAGCTGGGAATATCAGAGCTGTTTCCTACAGCACCAACCAGCCCTGCAGGTGTTACTACAAGATCAAATAGCTGAAATGATGATGGTGAAAGCAGCAGCAGGAGTTGTGAGGAATTTTCCCCAGTCACGGGTCTTTCTCAGCAGCACATGTTATTCAGTCTTTCCACTTGTAATCATCACAGAGTGACTTTCCTTACAAGTAATAGAGGCACAGTCCTGCTGATATTGAAAGCACTGGCAAACAGGTGTAGATATCAGTGGGGAAAGATCTTGCTGAGCTTTGCCTCTTAAGTAAAACCTCAAATTGAATTCTTTTCTTCTTGCATATAACCCTCTCAGTAACATGAAAACATTTATTTCTGTCACCATTGCTCTGGACAACAAATCATTTTCCCCTTTGTTGGGGAGAGAACTGATTTTCTAAGTCTGTAGAGGTACCATTCTTTTTGGGGAAGGGAACTCTCAAAAGCATTTTTCTAAGTATAATCTTTCCAGATGCTTAGTAAGTCCTGGGTAGCACAACTGAACTCGGGTGTCACCTCAATGAAGAGCTGCCCCACCACTCTCATTACAAATCAGCTCAGCACTTACGTGTAGCTTGGTCAAAACTCATCTGTTGTGAAATAGTGTGCTTTTCTTGCTTTGCATGATGCTCCTCTGTGGGTTTTGGGGCTTTACAGAAAAATATAGACTCAGATACTCTCATGGCATTTTAAATACTGTTGTAATATACCCGGAGGTCTTCCCCATCAGCATCCTGGTGTGATGGACTCTGAAAAGAGGTGATGGCAGATTGCCTTCACTGGGCCTCTATATAAGCAGATCTTGTGTATTGCCCTTACTTTGTTGCTTTCTGCTAGTGCAAGCAGCACTACTTCGTAGTACAAGTATTGCAGCTCCATCAGTAGCAAAATGGAGCACAAAGGTTGCAAAGAGTCTAACTTTTGAGCTCTGGCACCAGCCAGATAATTTTGGTAAATCTGGGTGTGGTGGAGAAAGAGGTCCAGATGTGTGCAGTGCTTCATCACTCCTTGGCTACATGTGGGGACTCTGTGCTTGCTGTTACAGATCAGCCTTGAAGGTTTCCAATTTGTTATGAACTCTAGACTGAAAGAACTCAAGTCTCCAAGGAAATAAACTACAGGTGTGTTATCTGGTAAAGAATGCTACTGGCCTTTAAATAAATTAAAGAATAATTGAATATTCTGTATGTAACCAGATTCGTAGTTCTCCAAAAAGTGGTCATCACATGCATTATTAAAAGATCCACAATCCAGAATTATTCCTGAAATCAATTATTCAATAGGCTGTGTGGTTATTTCTGTATTATTTTTTGACTGTGTAGTTTACTGTACATTAATAAAGAGAGGGTGGTGGGCAAAGAGAAATCTTTAATAGTCTCCTTTGCTGCAGTAGTGGAAACTACTTTGTCATAATGATTATCCTGTGCTTGGTTAGTGGCTCTGTCTTCATTTGGACAAGGATTATCAAAGGTTTCTTTTAGAAACAGGATGTAATAATCTTAATTTTATTGCCAAATTTCTTAGGACAGGAGGCATTGTCTCTTGGTCTTTGTAGTAACTTCCTCTTCAATCTTGTGGGGAAGGTAGACAGCAGAAGATGGAACAAAGTCATGAGCTGAGAAGTTTCAGATGAAGATCAGCTGAAGATTCGAACCCCTCCAGCAGAGAGCTGTTGCAGCTGTGGGCAGTGGGACTGCCACTACCTCAGATGTTTTCTCCAGCTCCACAGGCATCCATTAGAGAAAGATCTCTTGCTCTTGCTTTGCACATGGCTTGGAATACCATGGAATCACTTTCCACTGAACAAGAACAGATGTACTATATCAATGGTTATGTCCTCCTTGGAACTCATTTGTTTCAGGTATCTTTAAATGGGAGTGAAAATGATAAAGGTGAGACCAATCAAGGTAATGGAACAGTTTTCAGTGAACATTCAGACACTGGCCATTTAGTATTTTCCCAGTCTTTTTAGTAATAATTCTTTGCATAAAATAGTCTATTTCTGTTATTTATTAAAATCTGTGATTGAGGGGGGGAGAAAAAAAAACAACAGTATATCTGAGCCTCAAAAGGTTCCAGCAGGGTTAAGTTCGTTTAAATTGTCAAATGTGTATTATTTTCTTCCAGAATAAAATCTTTATGCTTTGTTGCAGAAGGATATTTTATTAAGTTCAGACAAACCAAACTGGCTTTCAGCAAGTAGCATTTGGTTTTTGAATCAGGAGGAAATAAAACAGCTTGGTATGGCATCATCATATTACAAAAGCCATATTATGGCTACAGGTCAGAAATTCTAGTATTTGTTTATTTGTATTGTGTATATTGAATTCATGATACATTATTTGACAATACATTATGTGACTCCCTGTAGTGTTTATTTCAGTCAGAATTTCACCCCAGTCCAGAATGAAATACAACCAGTAGATGGTCCCTCTTCCTAGAAGCAAGCGACTTCTTAAAACGTCCGCATCCCCATGCATGGGTACTGGCCAGGCAAGCTGCTCAGGGTGTGCTGAGCACATGGTCAGCCCCAGGCCTGCCCTTGGAGCAGTGGTTTGTATGTCATAAATGCAGGCAGCTGCTGGCCACTTCCAAATGGCAGAGAGACATGGCCTGCAGGAATTACAGACATATCTGTCCCTTTGGGAAAGCCTCTTGCACAGCCTCCCAGGAAAGTCTGTGTTTCCCTGTGGTTAACATTTGTCTTTAACAAAACTAGACCCCTAGTCAGCCACACTGGTAAACATGCTGGCTAGCTTTTCCTTGTGGCTGTTGGGTTGCTGAAATCCTTGATGCCATAGCTGCTGCTTATCTTCCTGACTCTTTCAGGTCTGGAGGTTGTGGGTGGCCTGGGTGCATGGCCCTGGCTGTGTGCCACAGGGTCGGAGGGCTGTGGCTGCTGCATGCGCAATAATTAATGGTTTCTCTGTCAGAGACTCCTTCCAGGTCAAGGAGAGCATGGCACGCACTTGCTTCCTGCAAAATGGTGTCACTAGCCCACGAAATTCAAACACCTTGCTCAGCTTCTCAAGCCTGAAATTGTCTCTCCTCAAGTGGTGGAAAGCTTCTTGTGTGACATCGCTCTGCAGGATTGCTGGCAGAGGTGAGAATAACTGCTTCCGCTTCCCATTCTTAAACACTAGTGTATGATGAAGCTGGCTCAGTGGTATTTTCATGCATTTATGCTTATCCCTTCATTAATGACAGAACAATCTCATTGGCAGGGACAAAACAAGGGGAACAGAAGATAACTAAATAATTTGGGTTAATGATATTCTGTTTTCTTATATAATTATTATTTCACTAGGAGTTGCAAGTGATTGCAAAAACAGTTTATTGGATTTTATTGTTTTTAACCGTACTAACAAAGCCACAAGAGAGGGAATATCTGTGACAACTGTGACCAACAGAAAATTAATTAGGATTCTGAGTCTCTAGTGCTTGTGTCTTAGGGCTCTTTGCTTCTTTGGATTAAATTTCATTAAATTCTATTAAATAGAGCAGGCAGCTTGGCACTGGAATCAAGCCCACATCTGCACCTGGATTTTCCTATAAAAAGTGGGTTCAAGACATATTAGGCAAGACATAGAAAACATATTTTCTTTTTTAAGGTTTATAATTTTGGGTATTTACCTACCCTTGGTTTACAGTGGGGGTTTTCCTGTTTGTTTTGGAGGGTATTGTGTGGGTTTTTTTAATGCTTATAAAACATCCTTCTGTACCAATTGCCGGTATGGGATCCCAGGATGAATGTTTTTCTTGTATTTTTAATGAGGTTGAAATTAACATGGGCATGTTTGTTTAACAACAACATACACAGCTCTTTGCTTGTGAAGATGCCTTTGTGTACCACTGTCATCAGCTCTTTCAGCAGGATCAGGGAATAAAGCTGTTAGTTAACTTCTCATGTGGAAGGAAAATGAAGCATTGAACTTGAATCTGCTCTCATTTATGTCTTTATAACTCCTCCTAAGTCAGCTGAATTATATCAGAAAGAGGAACTTTGGCTAACAATATTCAAGATCTTGCACAAAAATAAGAGATTTTTGAGTCTAGTCTAAGGATCAGGTCTTGAGAGTTGAAATTATTGAACATATAGCAGTAAGTCCTCAGGGACCAATAATGACATGGTAGTAAAAAAAAAAGAAGAAAAAGAAAGTGTTCTTCAAGTTCTAGAAGGGTTTGGTTTGGAGGGCACATCATTCTTTCTCTCTATTCAATAGCAAATTTCTTCCTGATAGCAATTTCAGGTTTAGAAAATAAATGTGGTGGTGTATCAAAACCATTGGCATTTCTAAAAGATGAGTGGTGGTTTCTGTCCCTTTGTGCTTGCTTGTGAAAGACAGACCTCAAGGGTGGCTACTTCAGTCTCAGGATGGAGATTTCAGAGATATTGAGCTCTGTCACAGATTTCTCTCCGGCAAACCTCAGTATCTCACAGTTTCAATTTTGCAGGTAGGAAAGAAGAGTTTGCCATCACCTTTTCCCTGTCTCAGTTCCTCACCTGTTGGTCAAGGGCAGTAATAATTTGATTTGCACCGCCTGCTTCCACCCATATGTAATCTAGCAATATTTCAGGCCAGGTTTGCATTATATCTAGTGTGCTGCCTCTTGATGACACCTGGGGTTTTGGGGCACTACCTTCACGTAGATTAATTTCATGGCAACAGCTGTGTTTTATATAACTCCGCAGAGCCTGAGCTTCCTCCAGCCCTGCCCAGAAGCACTGGGGAGCCTGCCTGTGTGTTGTGGAATATGTTTCTTGATGCTGTGTGCACTTCTGAAAAACATTTCTGTGACAGAAATACCGTCAACTCTTCTTCTAAAACATGAATATCAGAACAATATTTCCAAGACACATGCCTGAGAAGTGGTTATGTGGTTACAGTTAATATTTTGATGTTAAAGTGTTTGTCTGAGAACCATCTTCATTCTTCTGCAAAAGTAGCTGGATGAACATCCTGCTTTGTCACTGCACAACTATGCATCCTGCTGTAAAAAGGAAAGGGGACAGAGCACTGGCAACTCCTGTGCCTGCTGAAGCTCTGCAGCTGCTCTAGGCTGCTCTTCCTAAACTATTGCCACAGCGCAAGGACAGCCTGAGTGACACAGGCTGTGAGGATAGAGAGAGAAAACTACTGTATTCCCGTGGTGTTTAATAATGGCTCTTTTCTCTTTAGATGAATGTCTTCCAAGCATAACCCATAGTTTTCTATTGCCACGTAGGGTGGCATCAAGGGGGTATGTCGTACTGAGCATTAGGCATCAAGCAGTGTGTTTAGCTGAAAGCAGGCAGAGTGCCTGCAGTTGATTATTTCTAAGTATTAAGAAGACTAACATATGGGTTTTCTGATGCTTCCAAACCTCCTAAAATCATTTCAGCTAGTGCAGGGACAGATATGACACAAAAGGCTTCAAAATGTATCTGTACAGACAATGAACCTCTTGGAGCCCAGATTGAAGGAGCTTGAGAGGTGTCAGTCCCCTCCTTGGCAGCAGCCTCTGCAGAGCCACCACACGGGTGTCAACGCCTGCGGTATCTTCTGCAGGACTCCAGCTGATTTTAGAAGTAGTTTTACCTTCAGAAAACAGCAATGTTTTTGCATCTCATTGGTGAGCTCTGCCTTCCCATTGAGCTGGGCTTTTGTTTCCTGTGCAGTGAAAAGGCACGAGGAAAGTTGAGTGTTCCCAGCTGCTTCTGGCCTTCTTCATATTTTCTTTCCTGCTGCTTTTTATTCTGCTCTACTGCAGAGGAACATGCTGACTTGCACCTCTCAGGTTTAGGGAGATGCACACTCAGCACCCGTGTGCATGCCACAGGGCCTGACCCTGTCTGGCACTTGCCGCTGCAGCAGAGGCTGTAACTGGAGGTTGTATGACTCTGACATATGCTCCCACCTAGCCCTCATCAGCAAAGCATATGCTGATCACATACCTTGCACTTGCCTACAGAGAAGGTAAAGTAACAAAGTGGTTTGAACCTGGGGGCACTTTATAGTCTTGAAAATATTTCTCAGAGGTGTAAGTGACTCTATAAACACACAGCAGTGCAAAGCCTGCATTAAGGTCTAAACCCTGCAGATATGAACAAGTCAAAAAAACATGCGGTACATTTCATCAAACAAGGACTTTGTCAAGGAAAGCTTTGATTTTGCCTCTTTAGCTTTTTCTGCATTTTCTTTAAATATGCTCTGGCCACAGTCTGCCTCTTATTGCTACAGTGTGATGTACCCTTTGGAAAGACTTTTGATGTTTTTTGGAAGCATTTATGTATTTCTACTTCTAGTTCTACAATTCAATACATATTTTAATTTCTTGTTCACTTAAGTCTGGCTCTAGCCCAGCCTGACAGTCTCTAGGCCTCGGGAATGACACTGAATTTTGAAAGCATCCCAGACTTGGAGAGGTAAGAAGAACTATTCTCTCATTAAACATAGGAAGGCAACATGTCGTTTGGCTTGTAGTTTAATAATCTTTCCAAACAGCCTCTCAACAAGCTGGCTTTGGTCTCGTCCAACAAAAGCATTCCTGGTTCTAACCATAGTAAATCTTTGCATGAGTAAAGCAAGAAATGTTGTTTACAGTAAGCTGGAAGCCCCCAAGAACCATATAGGAGAAACTTGCATGATTTACTAATACAATGCAAATTCTGAACACCTTAAGAGATATGGTTGCACTGTTGTTTCCTCTGAGTCTCAGATAATCCATCAGGCACTTTGGGCATCCTGGAGTACCACTGAGATCATTGTCTTTGTTCCGCTGGGAGGTGGTGTGATCAGTAAGATATAGTAAATCCCTGACATATCTTTTTCTGTCATAAAGTGTTACTTATTGCAAATATATATAATATATAATATAATTATATATAATATATATAATATAATAATATATATAATATATAATATAAAACTTAATGAGAGCAGATAGTTTACTTATTTAGCTGCATAATCCCAGTGCTGCAGCAGTTTCAAAACCATCCCAGAGAGCAACCTCCAGTAAGTGAGCAGGACTGGTGCAGTGTTTTTCTTTCAAGTAGCATCAGTAAGGTGCATTCAAATTTGATGGACCATGAAGAAAAACAGTGAGCCTCAATTGCAACAGAGCAGTGACACAAGCTCAAGGGTATTTGTGAGGGATAGGGATTTAAGCATTCGCAGCTAGTGAGCAGGTTGAATGTTGTGAGATAAGTATCTATAAAGCTGCATATCTGACAACATGGGCAGTATTTCTGGGGTTCAACTATCTGTGTAAATTATACTTCTGCTGCCTAAAATCACTATTACAAATGGAATAATTTTTTATTTTTTATTTTTTTTAGATAAAAGAAGCTAAGAACAAAGACATGCAAACATGCAGGTCTTCTAATGTACATGCATCCCCGGCAGAGCATTTTATTCTTTGGATGACTCTGCAAAGGGCAAAAAAATCTTTTAATTGGATTATAGCCTGTAAGAGCAATATTTCTACATAAATATGAAAAGAAAGAAAAAAAAAACCAAACAAAAAGACATTGCATTCAGTTACAACTCTTTCCTAGGGATTGATACAGACAAGAAACTGCTGCTGCATTATTAGTAGAATTATTTGTTCTTTGCTGATGGCCATTAACATAATCAGCAATTTGCGTACAAAAGAAAACTCATCTTCCTCTCCTGCAGAGATTACAAATTGAATCATCGCTGGCAGCACGCCTCAGATGTTACACGCTAAATTCAACACTACAGTAGGTAAACATCCAAAGAGTTAAAAGGTTTAGTTGGGATTTATCTGCAGCACATACTAGCCTTTTTAACATCAGGTGCCTTTTAATGTAAACAGGCAGACTGGAGTAATGGCCCAATAGAAGTAATACCTCAGAAATACCCTCAAAGTGGTCTTGTTTCCTCTCCTGTAGACAGCTCAAACCAGATATAGGAACAAAAAAAACTCAAAAGAAAAGACAACTTACTGACAACAGAAGAAATTTGACAAAACTTCAGTCTCAGCTTGGGAATTCAAATAAGGCCTTATTTTCTCTTAATTAGTTTGACATTTGTGGCTGAAATTATCTACAGCAGGATTAAAAATTCTGGGAGACAGGATGAAAACACATGTTTTGCTTCTCTCTCCCTTTTAGTATAGCTTATCCTATGGCATTTCTACCCACTATTGCCCATTTTTCTTCAGCTCCATTTCAATTTTTAATCACATTCAGTGAATGATGTGCTTAATTTATGGGTTGCCCATCTTCCATAGCATTTTTTTACACCATCATGGCACCCACATAGAAAGCTTACTTCACCCTGATGCCTGTCTGTAAGTTTGTAACAATTTTTCTGTATGAAAATATTGTTTAGCTTGTAATATATTTCTCTTTTAAAAATCATCTTTTATTAACAGACATTCATAAGGACAGGAAAATGGCATTGGTACTCATCTTTTCATTTTCCTAACACAGTACTGGAGCTGCCTTTTAATAATGATTTCCAAATAGGCATAAACTCAGGAAAATTATATTTTTTTTCATTTCATATCATCTTTTATTGTGGAAACCAGCTGGCATTTGCAGCAGCACATCAGTTGTGGCTTCATTAAACTCTGCAGCCACTCTGGTGAGTCTTGAATGTCTAATCCATTTTTTCATAGCATAACACAGATACACAATACAAATTAGGCACACAGTTTAAATTCTTACAGAAGATATGACCTTATCTAAAAAAAAAAGCAAATAAATGCATTCAGAATAACATCTGCAGGCTCAGTAGAAGTAAGATAACCAAGTCTGGATTTTCAAAGAATTGCATGTCCCACATGAGTAGCATTTTCCCATCTTTAACTTCAAGCACATAAATGCCTTCTGAAATCTCTCTTGGCTGCTCTCCCTCCCCCAGCAATATTCAAGCTTTTAAGTTCTTTGTTTAGCACCTAAATCTGAAATGCCTGATTTTTGACAGTGCAACTGTGCTGGTACAATGGCCACTGCCAGTGCCCCAGGAAAATGGATGAAACTGGAATGCTTGGGCTTGACTTTTTAAGAGCTACCGTTGAGTACATTGCTCCTAATGTTTATCTATCTGAATGGAGACTTCGTGGTCTCAGATATTTCCTACCATGAAAAGGAGGAAATTCTACAGAACACATTGCCAGCAGGGAGCGTTTGTTCCACAGGGATGGGTCTGACTTAGAAACATCTTATGCATGCCAGCAGCTCACAGGGGCTCTGCTGTCCTATGGCCATCCTGTGCACTTCCAGTGAAGACTGGTGCATGCCTGAGGGGTTTGGGTCAGGTGTAGGTGGCTGCTCTCAGGTGTCAGCACTTCAGGTGATTTCTTTTGACAGCTTCTTGAAGTGTGAAGGAGACCCTGCTACTGCAGATTTTTACTCTTGTTTGGTAATGGCTGCTGGCAGAAAGGTCTTGCGGAGACATTTAGGAACCAGGGAGGATATTGCTTGGGCACTGGCCGTGCTCCTCCATCCACAGCACTATATCCTTGCCTACTCACAGGAAGAGACAATGCTAAATTCCTTCAATTTCTACAGTATATGAAGGACTGACTTTGGACAGAAAGAGAGATCTTTCTTGATACTTAAAAGTTCTGGTGAGCAGTGTGTGGAGGATGATGACTGATGGCACTGGTGCAAGGTAGCAGGAAATGTGCTCTAGTATGAGATCTCCCATTTGCTTATCTTTGTTTTGCAAGATGGAGCAACATGAGAGTGGAATTAAAGTAAGGATTTCATGTCTTCATTACTATAGGTAGTATGAAAAAAAAGGAAAGTATAAAACTTCTTTCTGCAAATCTTACAGAATCTCATGTGATAACTCAGTATTTATTGCTCCAATATGTGTCAAGCAAATGCAGAGGTCTGCAGTCACGGGACAGTAATGGAGGTGGGAGGACTTTAATTAACTCATTCAGATGTGTTGCCAAAGTTCTATATCCACCCTATGTCTTTATTTCCTTAGTCGTGGATGCAGCTCTGTATGCTAGAGTCCCTATACCAGATCTGTGATGGAAGCAGTTGTACATCAAAAGGCAAACTTCACTGCTCTCCAAAAGCAAAACTGAAGTGGTCTGTGCTCCCCAGCCCAGAGGCTTTTCTTTATGACTTTTGTCAGAAAGAAGCCAACCAGTGTTTCTGCTGTTGGCCCAAATCAGGACATTAACAAGTAGCCTGCTGATTAATACTTCAGCTGTAACAGCATCAGAGGTTTTCAAAGCAACAGTAAATTGAGAAGTAAAGTAGAAAACCGGCAACAAACCCCAGAGGGGGACAGTCATTTGGAAGTTTGCATTTGCCTCTACTCCTCTACTCTAGCTGCATTTTTTTGGAGTTGCCTTCATGTCAGCCCTTCTTTGAATGGCTGGTTTTGTGATTACTGCAGCCTGCCAACAGCAGCACAGGATATAAATGTATAGATGAGTTTGTGGCATTTTCCTCTTAGTTCTGCAGTGTCCTTGGGGGCTTCAGGGGGTAATGCTGTTGATATTTAATAGAGGAATTGCTGCTGCTGTCCTGTACACTAAACTAGTAACTGCTTAGTATTGGCAAGCTCACAAGCAACACTATTTTGGGAAATGCAATAAAGGAAATAGTCTAACATGCCATCTGCCATGCTCTTGACTTCGAAGGGAGCTGGAAGCAGAGTTCAGCCATGCATAACCCTCCTATACTTCCACATCACTTCCAAAATATCATGCCAGCAAGAGTAGATGTCTTTGGAGACATCAAGAAGAAGGAATGAAAGCCAGGACCGGATTATGAAAAAGTTGTACAGGGCTGGCAAGGCTATAACGCTGCATTCAATTGTGAGTTTTCCAGGTTCAAGTATCTCTGAGGGTTGATCAGCCTGGGGCGTGCAGGAAAAAAGTCTGTGATTCATCCACTGTCAATTAATTTATTTCTGGAAACTAATTACAGAACATTTTTAAAGTATTCTGTAATATTATGATGGACTTCTATTTAAGTAAAAGGAGTTTAGGCAGTCTGGTTAATGACTAAGTATAATTCTACATTGCTTTTCTTTATCTTGAACAAAGCATGGCTGGCAGCTGTCCACAAATATATATTACTTTTAATGACATGACACTTTTCAGGCAGGGGAAAATTCATTCAAGTAGTTCAATACTAAGGACCACACTTATAAAAGTGGGGGGTTTGTTTGGTGGTTGTTTTTTTGTTTCTTTTTTTAAATTTTCCATTTCAGACTGCAGTTCTTAGGTTTTGCTTGTAGTGGCTGCATGGTCTGGCACTCCTACAGCTCAGGCTTGTTTTGAGATAGATAATGTTGCTTGGCATCTGTGGTACTTTCTAATAAATGATCACCTGATTCAACCTCTTATCAAATATATACTTCACACACTGAAAAGCTCAAATTCACTTTCCTAAAGACTGTTTCAATGAGCAGAAATGAACAATAATATTGAGTTGAATTTAGTTCAGCATTTTTCCTCAGGCTGGCTATCTCCAGGACTCCTAGGCTCTTTTCTAGAAAGAGCCTGTAATATGTATTACCTTGTTGTAGACAGCTCTACTAGTCTGCCTTCAATCTGTGAGGGCTCAGTAAGCTGGAAAAAAGTACTTCATATTCCTCAATATCAGCACATGCCAAGGGGTCGTTTTTTTTCAGCCAAACGCTGTCTCTTACATTCCTTGATATAGTACAGAAGTATGGCAGTTAATATGCAGGTTTCTATCTCAGCTGAAGCCCTCTTAAAAATGACACTGTTATCTGTAATCATCAAGGAGTGTCAGAAGCCAGATCCAAAGTAAGCAGATTTCTCTGGTTTGCCTTCTTTCTGTCCAGAAGTGATCCAGGGCTTGAGGACATGCCAGATAATACATTAGTATTTAGTTTTCAAAAATGTACAGTTTTTATGTATACATATAGATATATAAAATGCAAACATAATGTACTATATTTTATAGTAATTACATAAACAAATATGAAATATCTAGACATGAAAGCATTTTCTTTTTTAACAGCCCTACAATTCTTTTGAATATGCATTTATTTTTATCAGGGTACTGAAGAACTCTTTTTTTCCAATAGGTATTTTTTTCTCCTAACAGAAGTAGATTTTCTTTATTTGTCCAGCCATTGTCTGGTACAGTAATATGATTCTTCCCCAAACCCCTGCAACATAGAGTAAATCATCTGCAATCCACGTTTACAGCCATTCATTCTCAATAATGCAGTCCCAAAGAGAGATAAACCTTTCTTTTTTCTCCTTTTTCTTTTTCTTTTTTTCTTTTTCGTTTTTCGTTTCTTCTTTCTTCTTCTTTCTTTTTTCTTCTTTTTTCTTCTTTTTTCTTCTTCTTTCTTCTTTCTTTCTTCCTCCTTCTTTCTTTCTTCCTCTTTCTTTTCTTTTCTTTTCTTTTCTTTTCTTTTCTTTTCTTTTCTTTTCTTTTCTTTTCTTTTCTTTTCTTTTCTTTTCTTTTCTTTTCTTTTCTTTTCTTTTCTTTTCTTTTCTTTTCTTTTCTTTTCTTTTCTTTTCTTTTCTTTTCTTTTCTTTTCTTTTCTTTTTTTCTTTTCTTCTTATATTTCCCCCCCCCCCCCCAAGGGAAAGTCAGTGTTGTCCTTCAGAAATGTCTTCACTGGTCATTGAATGCCTTTCCTGTTCACTTTAGCAAGAACACAATTAAGTATCTGATTAGATCTGCCAGTGCAGACTAAAGAGTAGGCTGAGAATGGTTGGGCAGAAATACCTTTCTGAAGCAAATGGCTCATTTACTGCATGGATCCATCGGCCACACGATGCTGTTATAACCATCAACCCAAGCAAAGGTGGAATGATATTTTAAATATCCTTTAATTAATGGTATTTAACTTTTTTCCAAAAAAGGAAAAATAAGATTGCTAGCTGGGATGGCTGGGATGTTTTCCTCTGCCTGTGGGGATGGCCTCTGTAAGTGCAGTTCAAGGAAGAGTTTCCTGGCCTGAACAAATACTCCTGCTTTTCTCTGCCTCCCACGAGCTGTGAGCACTTGGGACACCCTTAAATGGTGGTGATGGACATTCAAGGACTACATCATGAAATCCCATGTATGGCTGCTGCAGATCTTAGCTCAGAGCCATATTTCAGGACTGAGCTGAAAGGGGTAGGCTGGGTTTTGTCTGACATCCTTGGCTTACATGCCAGTGAATTTGACCCATCTTTTCCTTCCAGTACAACAGCTATAAGTCAATCATATTGAAAACGGTATCGGCAGTGGCTACCTCTAAGGAGCTAGGGAAAGAACTGAGGTCATGACTACCAGTGGGATAGTAACCTGCAATGCTCCCAGTTTCCAACTGGGATTGCTGGCTGCAGCTTCCAAGCCAGCTGGTCAGAATGTGAAGTTTGGAAAGGAAAGAGTCCTAAAGGGTACTTACTTTAATTATGTTAAAATACTTTGCTGAATAACAAAACTAAGGAGCTGGTTTGCAGCCTTGAGGTCCTATGTGATCCATTAAAAAAACCCCGCTCATTTTCTTTAGGGTCAGGATAGAAATGTGACCCCACAGAAAATCCCATATTGAAATTCTGTTTATTTAATTACTGCAACTCAGCTGTAAGGCTGAGATTATGTGTCCAAAGACATGCTAATGTGCACTCTTACTTTCAGGTTCTTCCTTTCACTTCTTAGTTAAATGGCATTCATGTCCATCACAGTCCAAAACAAAGGATAAGCTTCGCATGAGGATACTTTCTGCTGTTTGCTTCAGAAGACAACAAAGCAGTCTTATCATCCGCATTTTGGGGTTTGCTGGGTTGAGGTTTTTTGTTTGTTGTTTTTTTGATTTTCATTTGTTTTCTCTCTTTTGGAGGCAGTGATCTATAACAGTATTGAGAAGTATTGAAGTATATAGCCACCCTACAGCAGTCTTGTCAATAGAGATTCATTGTACCAGGCCTGTGGATAAAAATGTCTTTTCTAAATAAGGAACTGAAAAAAATATTACCCTGTCCATTCTGCTAGATTCAGTAATATATTGAATATCCCAAGAAAAGTTACATGACCATATCAGGCAAGAGCCTATTGATTTTCTGGTGACGCTGAAGGAAGAAAAGTGATCATAAATTTGTATAATGGAGTTGCAGGGTGGCTTTCTAGGTGTTCTGGGACTTGTAGCAAACCACTGCTAATACTCAGTATCTATAAATAACCTTATTTCTTGGTTTGTTTTGAATGCTGTTGTGTCTTCCTTTAATATCTTCATTAATTGCATTGGCTGTTCTATAGTGCTTTAAAACATACCTACATGGACAATTATTTCAGTAGTTCATTAGTTGCAATGTGTTTCACTTATACACTACTGTAAAATTAGTTCGTTGAAGTTGTAAAATATTGATGGCAATTACATAATCCAAAGGATAAAAGGCACTAATTTGTTCATAGAGATATTTAATTCACTCACATTTAGATTTATGTAACCTCTAAAAGAATGTTTTACTTTGTTGATATTTTTTGCTGTTCTTACAGTTAATTACTAAAACCTGCATTTCAGCCTTTAAACTCACCTTTTATTGAGTATTTTCACAGACTACTGCTTTTCCAAGTGTCTGTCTTTGGGTATTCAATTACAAAAACCTCAACTAATTCCAGGAATCTAAGAAACTCTGTTTATCATATGCTTGCTGTTTCACTGCTGCATATCCCTCTTACCCCAAGTGTTTTGCACAGCCAGATGCCACAAGTGTCATTCAAGCTGAAGCATAGACCTGCCCCATGTTGTGACTGGGAGGACCACCCTTCTCTCAGCCCTTTGTTTAATCAATGTTGTCACTTGATTTTCCCTCTGTGTTTGTACAAGGGGTCTGCCCCTGACTTGTGTGTCACAATCTTTCATCCCAGCATTAAATACATCCCAGACCTTGCAAAACAGCTGATGGAGGTAGTGAAATGGATGCCACACCTCACATATCAAGGAAGAATTCACAAGAGAATGGCTGAGGCTTAAATAAGAGCCCATCAGGCACGTCAGAGGACAGATGGAGATAGGTGGGTACAAACTCCTGGAGGGAAAGCTTGGTGGAAAATGTCTGAGTCAGCCATAGCACTGCCTTCAGGGGTCTGAAGTTAACCTGATGTCCGGATACCGCAGTGAAGGGTGGAAATGGGTCTGAATGACCAGGTTGTCTTCCTATGTGCTGGGACACTTGGGCACTGACCCAGTGGAAAAAGGTAACAGGGTGTCTGCTTGGCATCACTGATGCCAGGAGCAGTTGATCACTTTTCCAACTTTGACAGGGAGCTGCCAGTGATAAATTCATTGTGGCTATGAAGACCAATTGACTGCTGTTCAGGGAGTCAGCTCTGGGACAGCAGCAACCACGAAGCTTGCACCTTCCATGTGAATGCAAACAAGGCTGTTATAAATCACCATAAGCTGTTGAAGAACAGTTGGATGATAATTACAGGTATTTTGATTCTTTGGAGAAGGAAATTTTCACAAATGCTTACTTGTGACTTCTGTGCAGTGAAACCCATGGAGGCTTTATTCCCTTATGAGCTTTTACCATAGTAGTGGGTGTATTTCTGTGTATTGCTGAATATTTGTGTGTGTTATCCTCACTGCATATTTAGGTTTAAATTACACTAGATGTGTGTTTGACGGTCTCTGCAGTGAGACATGGAGGAGGAATTGGCCCCAAGCAAGGTACTTTTTAAAAGTGCTGATCATCACAATGATTTGTAAGCATACTTAAGACAAATATGCAGACACTAAATAGATTACTGCATCTTCCTCGGACAATGTTGCAGCTGTTTGGAAACACACAGCAGCTGTATGTGATCTTTGAGAAAAGGAAGTACAGAACATCTATTTTCTTTGACTTTCCAGGGCATTTAAGGCAGGCTGCATTAAATTACCCATGTTATGCTGTCATCGTTGCACAGACATTACTTATCTTCCCTACCCAAAAAATGTTTGGAGACTGTTGAAAATGAAGTCAATAACCTTTGTGCATGGACTATTCATTGGGGACTGTAGTGAGAGGACAGGGGGTAACGGGGTCAAACTTAAACAGGGGAAGTTTAGATTGGATATAAGGAAGAAATTCTTTACTGTATGGGTGATGAGGCACTGGAATGGGTTGCCCAAGGAAGTTGTGAGTGCTCTATGGCTGACGGTGTTCAAGGCTGGATTGGACATAGCCTTGGGTGTCATGGTTTAGTGTGAGGTGTCCCTACAAATGGCAGGGGGGGTTGGAACTAGATGATCTTAAGGTCCTTTCCAAACCTAACTGTGCTATGATTCTATGATTTCAAGCAGTGCCACATTAGCAACCTTATAACCTTTCTTGCTCTATTGATATATTGACAGAAAGATTATCTCCGTAGTCATTAGGTGGTTCTGAACTGTGCAAGTTAACATAAGTCAGATCTAAACTGAAAATATGAAACCCACATTTCACCTGTTGGAATACTTAAATTCCCACTAAAAAAAATACTTGGGCATCTCAGTTTCTCCCTTAGACTGGGCATGATTACTCAAGTCCAGAAAATATCCTGCTGATAAGGTAGTTTCTCCCATCTCCCACCTTGCAGAAAACTTCATTTATTCTTTAGTTGTATTTTTATCCACTGCTCAATGAGTATTTAATATTGGGAAAAGTGGAGCAGCTTCAAGAGAAAAGTATTTCCTTACAAGTGATCTTGAGGTACCCATTCTTCTGCAGAAGTTGCTCCTTTTTTCCCAGTATACAGTCAGATTTGTCTTATACAAACCATAGTAAGCAACTTCACCACTCAAACTCTCTGACAAATGTGCAAGATAGATGAAGTAATTCCCCTGGGAAATACCAGTCCAGATGCCCATGATAAATTCTATATCAGAAGTACTCAGAATGGGATTTTCCACATCCTACTTAAAGAGTCTGATCAGTAGGCATGAGAAATAAAAAGAACAAAATTTTCACTGCCTCTTCCTATGAAGGAGTCTGATTCATGCTCTCATATTTAGGAGTGGTTTTGTAAATTTGGATCTTCCACAGAAGGTCATGTTTCTCTCTGGCCTGGATGTAGGTTCCAGGTAGATGTTTCCTTTGACACTTCAAACAGAAGCTGACATAGGTTGCTGCTTTTTTGTGCACCATGTAGCGAGCATGTTGCTGTTCCCATGTCTGGAAAGTTCCTCTAGTCCATCATAGCAGGGTTGCAAGATGACAAGATATGGGTACTGCAAGGCTGAGATAAATTTTCACTCATGGATCTAGAGTGTCCTTCTTTCACATTATTTTTGTATTTCTGATATCGAAGACAAGCTGTGTGTAGTGAGCAACATCTTGTTATGATTGAGTAAATGAAGCATAGTGGATTTTGATAAGATTTCATTATTTTGGGGAGACAAATGTGCATCATCAGCTTTAGATAGTTCAAGGGACAAGGAAATTAACAGGGCAGCTTATGAGGAGAATTAAATGTAGCCATCAGAAATTATTTTTTTCCTTTATTATGGTGTGTGCAGATTCTCAAGACTTTGATGATATCGGTATCTATTAATCAATTTAACATTAACTCAAGGAGAACGGAAGGAGGAAAGTAAGAGCCATTTCTGACTTGATATTAGTCACAAGTTGGATGCTAAGGTCTGATAACTGTTTGAATGGGACTTCCATTTGCTACCTAGTCAGGAGACACTGAATTTCACTAAATGGGATTACTGGGTCATGACATCCACTATATTGTGAATTGCTTTTGATCAAGGAGAATACAGTGAAATAACCTTCAACCAAGGTTGTCAACAAACAATGACAAAGGTGAAAACCACTTTACAATGAAGCAACCTGAACAACTTTCAGGTAAAATTTCCTTTGTAAAAGAAAGATATTTAACTGCAGACTTACAGAATGGATTCAGAACTCAAAAAAAGGCTTCAATTTTTTGTACATCAAATAGAATACTCCACATGGGCTCAACATAGTGAACAGGCAGAGGCGGGCTCTGCCTATTAGGGTGAACAGACAGTCAGCTTTGATTCCTAACTCCCAATGTGTTTTTTCTAAGGAAGCTATGGGCACTTCCTGCTTTGCAGGGGAACTTGCAGAAAGCTGATAAAGGGACAAATAAACCATTGCAAAAAGGGCAGCATATTTTTTGTTGCCAGAAATGCCTGCTGCTTTAGACTGAACTACTTCATCTTCTTCAGAGCTGACAAGGAGTACACAAACCGCTGGTAAATTCACCAGTGAATGAGTTCATAAGTGTTAAGGAGAATGTTAAATTGAAAGCCATTTGCTAGAGATCACAAATTCAGTTATGGATGATAAACTTCAGCGAGTGCTCACATGACTGTCTTATAACCTAAGCCACCATTTAATCCAGCTGTTTTAGGGTTCCTGACTATTCCTGAGGAAACAGTGCCCAGTGTTGGCTTACCATTCCCATCTTGCAAACAGCTTGAATACAGTTAATGAAACATGAAAGCAACTCCTATTGCCTTCTCTGATCCTATACAACAGCTGCTTGTTACACAGCTAGGTACCTTGTGTGCACCTTTCTCCTGTCTTCTAATAGTGCAGAGATCGGACTATCTGAGAACAGGGAAGGGCTGACATCTTGTCAACTAAAGTCCTGTTGGACTGCATACACTCTGACCATGTCTCAGTACAAGCAGCTGGTGTTAGATGAAGCCATAAAAAGTGCAGGCATACTGCTATCACTGACACAGGCACAAGTTTCATTACCTGTTGCACTATTTAATGCAACACTCAAGCTTTGCTATCACTGCAGTTTTGGAGTAATGACAAAGTGGGTTGCTAGAAAGGTAGTGGTGATGGAGGAAAAGCTGTGCCTCAATGAAAACTGAAGTATGGACTGTAAGAAAAGATTAGGCAATGTAATTTAATCATCTTCCAGTGACTGTATGCAGCAGGGTACGACTGATTTTATTAGATAAAGTGTTTAGGGCAGTGTGTCAAATGGGTGCGTTTCAACCATGTGTGTCACTGATGGTCTCAAAAACCAAAAAGTCACAGGATGTTCTGAGCATGTGTGAGGGGAAATAATTTGAAACAACATATAATGGACAGTGATTAAATGAGGGATATCAAAAATACATAATGAAATTTTAAAAGCCTTTTGCAAAAGATAAAGTGGCCCATTTAACAGTTCTGCTCAAGCACAAAGGAGAACAGAGTGTGTGTAAGGAAGACTAAAGTGAGTCACCTGGATGAAACACTTACATGAACCAAAGCCCTAATTGATTATGCAAAGGGTTCCTTATGCCACGCTTTTAATGGAAAAATACTCAGGGAGCAGATAATTTTTCCTGCTTATGGTAGTTCTGTCCAAACTGGAAAATGATGAGTGTGATGTTAATGCTCTTTTAATACAGTAACAGTAAGATGTCATTAATACAGTTACAATTATATATATGCAAACTGGAGCTAGTTTATTACATATGATTTTTTTATTTTTTATTTTTTTCTGGGAACTGAGGAGGAAACCCTTTTATAAGTAGAAACCATAATGTTAAACACAGCTGTTTCATGTCACTTTTTTAGTGTTCAGTATCAGTCTTAATTCGGCATAAACGTAGTTACCTCATTAGCAACTCAGAAGGTGAAATTGCTCTTTCAAAGCTAAGTCTTTAGAATAAAAACATTTTCAGTTCACTGAAACCCAGAAGCCAACACAGCAATAGTGAAGCCCTCTGTGTGACATCCTTCCTCCTCCACTGTGCTTGGAAAATCTGTAACCATTTCTGTAAAGAATCTGTTATTGAACTTGATTATAAAATTCAGTGGAGGGAAATGCAAATGGTTGCTAATTTGCAGGAACAGAAAGAGAAAAGACCCATTCATTTCTATAAGACGCAGTGATGGATCATGGTGTGACACGCTATTGGGACTGGAAAGAAATAAGCTCCTCTTAGCATGGATTCAGTGATTATTTATGACCACTAACATCCATCACCAAAAGGGCAGGGTAGTGTTTTTGGTACTGCATCATTACTGTGTCTATTAGAAATGCACAAGAGTAGGGTGAGTGGAGAGCTGTCTGAGAGCAGATTAGCATACTGGCTTTTTGGACTGAATCTTCTTTCATAGACTGGAAAAGCATTGCATAAGAAAATTATTGTTCATTTCTTTAAACTTTTAGAGGGAGAGCTGTGATACGTGAGAAACAGATCCACTTGGCTTTACAGCATATCTTACGAAATACTCACACAAAGAAAGTAAATACGCTGCATAACCCACATTTCTTCCCATGTACGTCACCTGGCCGCTTTTCCAAAGCACATGCATATAAAAAGACTATGCCAGGGCTGGCAAAAGGCATACTAAGAGAGGTAAACCTTCAGTGAAAAGAGTTGGGAATCTTGCACAAAAGCTATCTATGGCTTGCTCAGGATCACTACCCTGTATCACAGACCAACTCAGGGTCAGCAGGAAACAGAATATCGCAGCTAACATATGAGAAGGCTGCATATGCTCTGTCACACCTTGAGGTTAGGACACACTGAAGCACAGCCAAAACAACTCTTTTTCATTTGTAATCTCTAGTAAGTGATAGCAAACCTTCAGAATGGCAGCAGGTATGAGGTGGGGGGCCTCAGTATAGGTAGTTCAGTGTAACATTAGGTAAATCAGTGTTAGTTTACTGTGGCCAAAGATTTAGCTCCTGGTAATGAATGTTGAAAATTGAAAAGAAAACAGAAAAAAGCCCCTCAAAACCTCCTTCATCAAGAGTGCCAAATTGAAAGACTTATTATTAGCATTGCAATAACCTCATGATCCTTTACATCAAGTCAAAATAGCTTCTACAGCAGCAGATTTTCTATCCTTTCTGGTATTACTGTTCTTGCCGTGTGCTCCCTGTCCCTTGGGACTAGGATACAGTGAGTGGAAAGATGATGGCTTTGGAAAAATGACTCAGCCAGTCCTCATTTGTAAACTGACAATTGTATACTGGAAAACATGAAGGGGAAACCAAGTTTGCTTTGTAAACAGTGGGAAATATCAGCAGTATCTGATGCAGTTGTTATGTAATGCCTGAGTGAGACACTGATTTCTGGGCAATGCCTGCAACGCTGTTAATAGAAACATTAAAAAACAGAATGTCAAAGAGAAAAAGCAATGTGAGTGAGGGGAAAAACAAGTAAAACCCTATAAACTTGAGAATGCAGAGGCTACTATAACAACTCACTGAAGAGAATTATATAGGTTTTGAACCCAAGAAACACAAGAAGCAAGCATCATGCATCAAGAAAAAACAATTCTCCATGCTCTCAGTTCCTTTGTATGAGAGCTTTGGTTGACTATTAAACATGGGTTAGCTATAAGGCTGGGCCAAAGCCTGCCTTGCTCCCTCACTGCCTCCCACAATCCAGAGGGAAACATGGAGCAGTCACACACATCTGCTTTGGATGGTCACTCCCTGACCCTGTCACCCAACAACTCTGTCTTTCTTAGAGGTGTGAAATGCAGCTGCTCCTCAGTTAGGTCCCCATGGGGACTGCACAGAGTGGCTGGCTGTTAAACAGGATGGGATAAGTTTGTTGCTGGGGCTACTTGGGAAGACTCAGGCTTGGGTGAGTGGGGATGCTGGTCCCTACCAGGGGATATTGCTAGTGATTCCTGTTCAATTCTTTCTTTTGCATACAATAAGAAAATAAAAGTGTCAAAATTGAGGCATGAGCAGAGATTTTTGTGGGGTGACCCATGAGCAATTAGAAGTGATAAGGTACTTCTTTCCTTTCAGTACCTACTAGATGACTATCTTTGACTTTGACATGCAAAACATGTGACAGATACCTTTTGGGGCTAAGGTATTCCAATGTGCCACAGAGAAGGTAAGTCAAGTCAAAGGTTTGCTTTCACACTGTTGTGTACTTTCAATACAGTTTCACTTTGTTTGGTTTTTTTTTTTTAGTATTTTGCTCATGTGCTACAAGTATCTGCACAGCTAAGCTACAATAGTGGTAGAAATCAGGCAAAGGTACGTCTGAAATGATCCAGTTAGGGGAGAGAAAATGCTTGGACGTGCAATATTAGTGGTGTCAGTCAAAACCAGCAAACCAGCCACTATTCGAAGCATGCAATAAAAGGCCTTTTCTGTTATGCTTCTATAATAGAATGGGGCTCTATTTTTGTCATGCTTCTAAAATAGAATGGGGCTCTATTTTTGTCCTGCTAGGCTGAAAAAAAAAGTTAAACTTTAAGCAAAGCAGAAATGAATTATTGATGCATTGCTGCATAGCTGATGAGTCCATAGCTCGCCAAAGCAGATCTACACTGCTAACACAGGGGTATTGTTTGAAAGATAAAGCAAGAGAAGCTTAAAAAAAAACCTCCCAGCTTTTATTTCCTTTGAAAATTTTCCAAAATTTAGGACCTAAAGAGCATCTGTGAAAGGTAATTTCAACCAGAGTTGAAATTTTGGGGATGTTTAACTATCTGTGTATAATAATAATTATTACTATAATAATTAATGGCATGTAGACAACAGCTCCATCAGCCCACAGGTGGGTCTATGTGGAGCAGTCTTCCCTCTGGCTGTACGGCTTCTAGGCTATGAGAAGTAAATTGCAGCCCTTGTTTTGAAACTAGATTCTTATTAGTAATAGGGCCAGTTCCATGCATCTAATCTACTAGGAAATGAATACACGTTCATACTATTTTTTCTGAGTGCAGCCTTTGTATTGAGAATATTTCTATGTCAAAATCCTGCTTTGATTTGACCTTTCTATTTGCCAATAAGAAATCTCATATAATTCTCAGGCTACATTTAACCTCAGTGCTCCCTTAAGGACTTCCCGAAATGACCACTTCTAGAAAGCACCTCCCGAGGTGATCATCAGCAGTAAATCAAATTACGTTTGAGCTCCGTTATTGTTATCTGAATCAGAACTAAGTGACATTTGCAGCACTGATTTATTCTGTTTAAGGACAGCTTGAACCAACTACTGAGTCACAACACAGGCTCCATTCCTGAAGAAATTTATGACACTGGTTTCTCAAGATGGAAATTGCAGCAGACAGTAACAGATGTTTAAATTGCTTTTCTTCTGGGAGGACCTGCACATCCAGATTAAGTGCTGAAAATTTCTATCTCTTTCTTTTTCATTTGCTTGGCTCCCACTTGCCTTTAATGACCAGAATAATTTTCAGAGGTGATCCATCAATGACAATATATACATCTTGATTGAGCAGCACTATGCTATTGCTTTCATCAACATTTCTGTGGTCCCTGTCTTGCAATTATTCTGAGTAGATAGAGAGGGCTAGTCATGGCTAAAATCTACTTTTTTTATGGCTTTGCTGGTGATTCTTAATGGACTGATAGCCTTCCCAAGTTGATGACTTTAAAACAATAGTACTCTGCTACACACTGTGAATCCTGTGCAAGATTTCTCTGACTTATGCCATTCCATGATGAAGCACATGAGTACAATTTAAGCAGAAACCAATTATGTTTGGTGCCTATTTTATAAGACATATTCTCTTGGTAGAGTCAAGTCATAAATAAGTTATTTTTCCACATTGCCAGTGGTCTACTATTAGATTTTTGACAATCTCTGATTTTGATAACTGGCTGGTGTGTCCATCAAGCTAGACTGGGTTAGATTTTCTTCTGTACCATGCAGAAACATAAAGGACCATTGATGCTCAAAGGTTTGATGCCATTTTCACTAACCTGATAGTAGTAGCTCTAAACTATTCTGTTTTACAAGTAACTAAAACCAAAAGCTGGAACTTCACAAGACCTGGAGGGAACAGACTTGTTGGAGAAGCGTGGATGGGAAGAGAGAAATGCTTGTCATGCTGTCCTTTCTCCTAGCGGCACTGTGGTGTGTGTACCCCTGAAATGGGTGCTGTGGGTTGGGAAGTGCTGCTGCACCTGCAGGTTCCTCCCATTGCTCCCGGGTGGGCTGTGCACATTTGGACAGGTCACAGGGTTTCCCAGGCTCTCAGTTTACTCATTTGTAGACCAATTTAATACTGCTATGCCACAAGGACATTATGGCAGTTAAGTAATTCATTAGCAGATGTTTTTAAGCTCATCAGTGAAACACATTACAGAAATTACAAAGCATTACTTCTGAAGATGAAAAATGCTGTACCTGGCTGCATCTCTTGCTATTTGATGTTCCTTCTTGCCTCCTTTCCAGTTTTACTCTATTTGTGCTGTAATGCACTTTGAAGGGTGCACAACAGTTGCCTCTGTCTGATTAGATCCTGTGTGTGGCCAGTTCACTTGCTGCATTTATCAGCGTCCACGGGTTATCACACACGCTTTCACCAGAGGAGTTAATTAGTTATTTGAGAAAAGGTAACATTAAAGATTGTGAGAGGTGCTTGAACTGATGCTTGGGCAGTTGTAGATTTATTTCTTGTGAATTTATATGCTTTTCCACCAAACAACTCTGATCCGAGTCCCCGGGTTTCTTTGCTATTTAATAGCACTGAAGTTGTACTACAACTGCAGTGGCTCAGGCTGGGACCTCTCTTGTTCCACGACTGCCAACTGTGCTAAATGCTGTGTGGTGCATTCACCTAACCACCAGGGACCAAGAAGAGACCACCAAGCTTGTTACACTTATAGTTGTTTCAAAATTAAACTCTGGTTTTGAAATAAGAGCTTAGTACCTAACCTACTCAGCTCTGATTTGTTTGGGTTTTTTTTCCTTTGAGCGTGGCTTATCACCTGGACTGCTCTGCAGCGCATGTCCCTGGAAAATTTGGATACTTTCTCCCCTACATGTGCAGATTTTTCTCCAAGACAGCTTTTCATAGAAGTTTTCAAAGAAGCTTGGTTTGCTGCTGCTATAATGATTTTACAGTCTGTACCAGTTTTGGCTTTTGGACTTGATTCTGTCAATTTTTTCACAGCATCAACAACATCCTGTGAGTGTCCAGAATTGGAATTACTCAGCATGTCAGGCATTAGTACTATAGGTATTCAATGTAAGAAAATTGGAGGAAAAATAATACAGAATTAATCAAAAGAAAGAGCAAGAGGAGCTGGTGCCAGATTAATGCAGACAAAATTATGACTGCTAGACAGCCCTGTTTCCAGCTTTTATATTTTATCTAGACTATGGTGATAAAGACAGACTATCATTAAGTGTGCCAGATTTTATGCATGTCTTCCTTTAAAGTGTAAGTTTATACTGGATGCATCCTGAAGGTGCCTGATGCTTAATCTTAGAAATAGTAATTCAACGGAAATAAAGCACTCAAGAAACAAAAGACAAATGAGCTTTCCAAAACATTTTTTGTAATTTGATCCTCCCATGTAAACAAGAGGCTATAAAACCTTCTGGGAGTCTTGTTAGCCAGCAGTCTCCAAACTGCAGTGAAAGAAGGATTTCAAAACTATTTCACAATTGTGTTCGGATGAAACATGTGTTTACTGTATGTAAATGAACAAGACATCCTGTTCTTTTAGGGTTCATCAGATCATCGCTGTGTTAGCTGGTTTGGCATATGCAGGGAAGTGGGCTCCTTCAGAAGACGCTGGGCAGAAAAATAATTGTTTTTCGCTGGAGGTTTCCAGACTTTAAAAAAAATATACTTAAGAGCAAATTTTTGGCTGAGAAGGGGTTTAACTTGATGCTTGCTTATTTCGCTAGCTAGAAATAATGACAAAATAAGTTATTTAATGAAAGAGTTGTGAAGTCAGAATTTCCTGTGACAGTAAATCACTGTTACATTGTTCACACTGTCAAGCAGCATGTGCTCAAAATGTGACTAGTCCCAACATCTTGAAGCTGTTGATTTCTCTGTATGAGAATTCCCTTTAATAGGTTGGGTGCCTGTATATTGCCAGTCCATGGCATAGAATGTGTACCAGCAACCCTTTCCAATTAGGCTAAGGTAAAACCCAAGATCCACTGCAGATTGGTAAACTTCTCCTTTACCCAGCTTTTTGTGTAAGGAAGCTATGTAGTTACACACTTCATTTCTTTCCTTTTCTGTTCATTATTAGGATATTGCTTGCTGAGTTAGGGTGGTTTCACTACTGTGGTGGGAGTTTGCATCTTGGACATTTTATCTGGGTGCAATCAGAATAAAAACCTCTAAATGGGCATGCAAGTCTACAGTGGACCAAAACCTACTGTGAATCAGAGTTTGGGACATTAGTAAGGTGGTGAAATAAGATCATTTTATTGTGCTTCAGCCTACTCTGCATTGCTGTGCAAACACCTCTGCTGTTGATAGAACTCCAGCTCAGACATAGTTCACCTCAGCTGGAGCAGAGGATGTGCCTCATGAAAACTGCTGATAGATCTGTTTATCCAGGCTAGCCAAGGCCTTGTATAGTGTTGAGGAGCAAATGTGGAGCTGGACAGTGATGTATTGTTCCCAGGTCAGCAAGCAGCAACAGTTTTTATGTGCTTATACTGCTGACGGTCCAAACTTAAACAGGAGAAGTTTAGGTTGGATATGAGGAAGAAATTCTTTACGGTAAGGGTAGTGAGGCACTGGAACGGGTTGCCCAGGGAAGTTGTGAATGCTCCTATCAGCTGGCTGTGTGCAAGGCCGGGTTGAACATAGCCTTGGGTGGCATGGTTTAGTGTGAGGTGTCCCTGCCCATGGGAGGGGGTTGGAACTAGATGACCTTAAGGTCCTTTCCAACCCTATTCTATGATTCTATGACCTGCAAAATTCCTCAGTCTGAGTTGACTTTGTTCTCACCACCATTTCATGCGGGTACTCTGGCCAACCTGGCTATGCTTGGTTGAAAGCCACAAGAAGCAGGGAGGGACAATGGCACAAGTCATCCCGTGCCTCTGGGAAGATGGGTCTTCATAATCCTACCACTCTCTGTCTTAGTGGTAACTCTCTTTATTGCTCTTTCATCTTCATAACATAAATCTTACGACTTCAAGTAAGCTAAAGATTATACAAGCATATAGCTTGTCATGAAATTTTGCTCCATGTCATGAAAATACTTTTTTTCTTTTTTTTGTTCTGTGTAAATATTGAACACGATGTTTAGTTTCTTGCTCTGCTTCAGTCCCTTGCTACTGCTGTTTATAGTGAAGGGGAAAAAATGCAATCTTTGTTTTTCTTTTCATAGCTTTATTGCTGGGATGCTGTTCTGCTCAGTGATCACAGTTTGAACTGCATGGGCATCTTTTCCTGTTTGATATCTCTGAAACTAAATCTCATCTAAATCCATCAAAATACTGCGTAGTCACCAGTTTTAGAGAGAGTAAATCTCAACTCAAATATTACACTGAGTCTTACAAATACACTGACTCCCTAGCACGGTCCCCTGTTACCATTTATGAAATGTTAAGAGTATTGTGGTACTGCACCATTTTCTCTCCAGGCTTAAAACAACTGGGCTTGTGAGGTACTATCAATTCTTGTTGGAATCAGTGGGAGCCGAGAGTCCTCAGAACCACAGAGATTTAGGAGTAAAAACCATGGGACAGGTTTACCATGTGTAAATGCAAACCAGAATGGCCAAAACAAAGATGTTCCAAGTTATGAAAAGTCTGAAAAAAGCTCAAATTTACAGTTAGGCCAGCTTCTCAGAGATATTAGATGTATCTACAAGAATATTTCAATTTGGATCAAGAACACTCTTGAACCAGGTCTTCTGATCACCTTGACTTACTGTGCTCTGGTTCTGTCTGCACAGTGGTCTTGGAATGCATGACCTGGGTTCCTTCTGAACATAAATAAAGCAGAAAGCAGCTCCAGGAGGGTACCTGATGTATTCCAACAGCTCTTTGGCATTCAGTCCACAGGACCAGACTGCAGTTAACTTTAAGTAAAAGCCCTGAGACACATAGAACATAAAGTTAGGTCCTCAGCACTAATTGCTTTGGTCTGAATATCCACAGCTATTACTTCCTACTGGTGCTGCTACAGTTATCACTAACTTCAGCTTGAGTTTCAAAGATGCAGAGTATTCCTATTTGCCACTAAAATCAACTGTAAATGCTCATCACTTTTGTGAAAATGAAAAGGATGTTCACATTCTTGAAATCATATGTCCTGTGAAAGATATCCAGATTTTAAAGCTGCATAAAAATTCCATTCTCTTTCTGTTAATAGAGGAAAAAAGTCAGGGTGAAGGGGAAAAATATTCTCAGGTTTGTTTTTTTTTTTTTTTGTGTGTGGTGCATCTGAAATTTGTATATTTTTTTGGTAGGTTACAGTACTTTAAAGTCTCAGGTATTCCACGTTATTTTTTTCAAACTGCTTTTGCTGCTTATTTATTTGGCTGCCTAGAAATTCCACACAGCAATGAAAATCTTTTAAAATAGTAAACATAACTAAATACATAATAAATGCATCATTAGGAATGTCTAAGAAACCCTTTTCCAATAGATCACAGTGATGTCAGCTGATTTATATTCATATGGCAATACAGGGCATAGACTACCCGAGAGAGCAAAATTATTTTCAAATAACATGTGAATACTTATTTAGCCATGCATTGGGCAGATGCTGTGAGCCTCAGTTCAAAACTGATGCAGCTTGAAAAAATCTGTTTAGACATTATGATGCAGAAATTAGTACCAACAGCTAAGCATAGATCCTTTCCATATCTTATGGCATTTGAGTAGCTCTCAAATCACACAGTGCATCTTCTAGAACAATTTAGTCTTGTTTTTGGTATGTTTTTTTATTGCTCTGTACTTTCCACTGGTTCCCTTCCATCTCACTATTCTTATTAATCTGCCTCTTCTGTGTATTAATCACACTAAAATACAGAATTTGCAGCATGTGGCTGTTCCTGGATGTTTCCTGCTTTCCTGGCATCTGTTCTGTTCCTTTACCTCCTCTAGATGTTTTTTAATCTTTTACTCATGAACTACAAGCCAGACGTGGGGATTTTCACCCCTTGCTGCTCAGCCTGCTTTGTAGAATTGAAAGATAAGCTCCACAGCTTCCAAGCAGCTTGAAGTATCTCTGCTGGAATTCTGGCACATCACCTCCTTCATGGCCTGAACTAGCACAGTAAATAATCTGAAATTGATTTTAATTAAATGTTCAGCATAAATGATAGCGCAGTTAATTATTAGACTGGCTAACAGAGGTTAAACCACAAAAGTGCTAAAATAAGCTTTGCACTGGATATACTTTTCAAATGTCCTAGCTAGGCTGAATTTCTCAGGAGAAAAGACTGGTGCACAGCTTTTAGTTGAGGGGCTAATGGGTCTACATCAGCACAGCTTCTCATTTCATCAGGCTCATTTGTCCTCTCTGGCTCCCCCACTAGTGGCAGAAAAAGATTTTGCAGATATTAGGTAGAGCCCATTGTAGCTAACAGAATCATAGAATCATAGAATAGTCAGGGTTGGAAAGGACCTTAAGATCATCTAGTTCCAACCCCCCTCCCATGGGCAGGGACACCTCCCACTAAACCATGACACCCAAAGCTCTGTCCAACTCAGCCTTGAACACTGCCAGCGATGGAGCATTCACAGCTTCCCTGGACAACCCAGTCCAGTGCCTCACCACCCTTACAGGAAAGAATTTCTTCCTCATATCCAATCTAAACTTCCCCTGTTTAAGTTTGAACCCGTTACCCCTTGTCCTCTCACTACAGTCCCTCATGAAGAGTCCCTCCCCAGCATCCCTATAGGCCCCCTTCAGATATTGGAAGGCTGCTATGAGGTCTCCACGCAGCCTTCTCTTCTCCAGGCTCAACAGCCCCAACTTTCTCATCCTATCTTCATACGGGAGGTGCATCAGTCCCCTGATCACCCTCGTGGCCCTCCTCAGGACTTGTTTCAACAGTTCCATGTCCTTTTTTATGTTGAGGACACCAGGTGAGGTCTCATGAGAGCAGAGTAGAAGGGCAGGATCACCTCCCTTGACCTGCTGGTCACACTCCTTCTGATGCAGCCCAGGATATGGTTGGCTTTCTGGGCTGTGAGCGCACACTGGAGCTGGCTCATGTTCATTTTCTCATGGACCAACACCCTCAAGTCCTTAGCTCATTTTATGCCAAAAATTTTATTTGACATATATTCTGTTTCATCTTTTCATATAAGACTCAAAATACAGTGTCTTTACAGATGTATAGAAGGAAACTGTAACTGTAGAACAGGCCTCTGCATCTGTTGATCAGGGCAATGCTAACTCAAGCAGCCAGTTTGGGTGCCATACCTAATCGTGTTTTATAGTCATGAATAGGACATACAGCCCCTAAGGCTTAGTAATCTGCAACAATATAGTACTTTGTAGTTGCCATAGGCTGTGTCTCTTAGAGGAGTCCAGTGACAGTGTAATGTACCTGCTGTTGACCCTAGGGCAGTCGTGAGATGCTCTTAATCCAGTCAAAACAGTTCATGGCTTTGCTGGCGGATGATCATGATACATCCCTATACACCTATATTTATATATATATACAAATTCCACGTAATTTTATGAACTTGTCAAACACTATAAAGACTGGGAAAGCTGTTGGCAGTGGGGATGGGGAAGAGACATGGAAATAGTTCTTAAAAGAATGGTTCAAACTCTCCACATCAGAGGATGTAAAAGGGAAACTTGCCGCAGGGTAGGCAGTGACCACATCTGTCAAACGTGCACAGTAAAATTATGCTAAAACTGCTTTCCCAGAAATGCCCCAGCAAGTCACTGTCTCATGACTGACTCCTATTAGTCATCATTCTGAAACAGTGAACCTGGAAAAGTAACTGAGATGCAGGACTGGATGAACAAATACATCAGGATGGCAATCTGAATGTATCTGTGATGGCAATCATAGCAAGAAAAAAATGCTTTAAAATAAACAATTAAGATTATATGACCTTCCTAGTCTTCTTCCATGAAAAATTGGCTCAGTAGTTCTCCATTATATGGCTGAAAAACTAACTAAATCCATTTATCAATGTGCAGCCATCAAGACTCTGCTCAGGTATCAAAGGCCTGGAGATGTTTAAACTGAGAAATCTACTTTTTCAGTGTTATTTGGCAATTAGAGTAAACTGCAATGTGATATTTTAGCTTTTAGTCATTTTCATTACTTATTTTTATAATCTTTCTTACTCAGCTGTTACTTTTCTTTAACCTGGAACCTTTTTTGCATTTTAGAATTTGTTCAAAGTCCATTGCTTCTAAAGCTATAATTGAGTAAAATAGCCAAGTAGAAAACTGATGCAAAATCAAATAGTTCTGAAATATCAGTGACTGTAGCCTATAATAGCAAAAGTACTACGCACTTTAGTCAACCAGTCACTTTTAATTGATAGTTGCTAGGCTGTATTTCAAAAATTCAGTGAAACGAATAGCATGCAGTTACTCTGACCTTGCAAAACAAATAGCAATTCTCTGAAGGCACACTAAAAACATGTAAGGAAGTAGAACTGTTGTCTCTGTTTTAAACAACATTTCATTCAATGGAAAAAAAGCCAATGAAAACATTTTTCCAGATGATATAAGATGTAGTATGCTGATATTTGTCTTCCAATAGCAACAATTAAAATAGCTTGCTTGTGTATTCAAACTGTAGACGTTATTTTCACTATTAGCCCATGCTTCTTCAAACAGGATTAGCTGCTAAAGAAAAGAACTGCAGTTCCTTCTGAAAAGGATTTGCGTGAGGATTTCTCCTCATTTCCTTTCCAAAACCTATTACCAGGATGGTTGTTAGTGATATGCCCACGCAAGAAAGTCCACCTCAGAACTTAGTACGTAAGTCTCCGAACCTGAAAAACCAAACTTTGGTACTGAAGTCTTCTCAGAGTGCTTTGAGGAAGCAGGGTCTGACAAGCTATAGCATCTTGGGTCTTGAGTCAAGGCTGTCCTAAAAGCCAGAAATATGCTCAGGTCTAATTTTTAAGTTTGTACCTTTTTATCAATGGCACTGTTTAAAAGCAATTCCTTAACAAATCATTAAAACCCTGTTGCTCAAACACAAATGAAAGCGTGCTTTGATTAAGGACTGCTTCGCAGGCTCTAGATCTGTATTTGATCCTCTCAGTTTAATTCTTCCAGTCGTTTGCCCAAATATATAAATAAATAAGAATCTGAATAAATATTAATATCTTCTGTGATGCAGATGAAAACAATTGTATTGCTTTAGTGCAGGAGGCTGCATTCATACTCAAAGAATAAATGAAGATACCACTTGGATGAATAAGCAGATGATAGTAATTCCAGCCTTTGCTGAGTTGGGAACAGTGGAAAAGAGGTGCTCACCAAATCTGAAAATGCAGAAATAAGGAAAACTATATTTTTTTCCCCTCAGCATTTCAGTTTTTCAATAGAAAGATATAAAGGGATCTTTGTAGAATGACTACAGAATTCCCGTCAGGGAATGGGGCTGAACCTCCATGCAGATGACAAGAGAAGCTTCCTGAACACTCATGACAGCATCTGTATTCCTGTCCTACTGAGACAAAAGTGGTCATGTCAAACAAGTCAGTGTCTTAATGGCAGGTGGCAATTATTAAAAAGTCTATTTGCCAGCGTATACCACTCAGTAGTATGAAGTTCTTAGCCTACATCTTTCCAAATTTATTGTGCAGTTAACGCACAGTGATGGTTCTTCAGTTGTTCTTGGCTACTCATAATGTCTAAGGGACCATGGAGAACTGTCCTGGGGCCATTCTACATTATATCAGTAATGAACTGCACAGCTCTGGAATTTCAAAAAGACAATCATAATGTTAAGGAAACTTTTCCTCCTGTTGCAGGCACCATGGTCCTATGCATTTGAGCCACTATTTCTAGAAGTACTGTTTTTTTACTAGTGACTGTGTTTCCTTAGAGAGCAGCTCAGACCCACAATTCCAACAGAAATCAGCTCCACCTTTAGTCATCACCTCTTGAATTAATTAGCTCTCTTGGGCTCCTCTGATTTGCTTGGTAGTTTTATGTAAAAAATGCCTTGTTAGACTGGATTAAATAAATCTGGTCTTTTTTTACCAGTTCCTAAATCAGAAAGATACAGCAGTTAATATAGCTCCCATTAAAAATGCTACCATGTTTCTTTATTTTGTCAAAAAGAATTATTAAGGAGAGCAGGGGTCATGTACATTGCAAATGGGCTTCTGCTAAAGCAGCGTATTCCTGGAGGAATAAACACAGACAGTATTACTTTGTCCTCATTAGAAATTGTCAGAGTCCCGTAATATTCAGGAGAGCAGACAGGTTGGCAGCTGCACAGAACCAGAAAAAAATGCTCACACTGAAAAATGAGCTTTTTAGTCCAGTGCACATAGCTTGCTTCAGCTGTTAGTAATGAATAAGATGGGCTGCTGGGAAGGTATACAGTATTCAGCTATTTCAGTGGCTAATGTGGAAGAATGTTTGCTGGCAAAAACACTTTTCTTGGTGGACTCTTCTTTTGCACCTTAGTGAGATAATATCTCAGTGAATGGCTAAGGAACTTCTTTTGAGAAAAACTGATAATTAAGCTAAATAATTTTCCAGAAAAAAAGACAGAAAACCAGACTCATAAGTATTAATAGCCCATTTAAGTGCTGCAAAATAAAAGTTTCTATGATTCATATTTTTTTAATTTAAAAATGGCATGGGGTAATGACAGTCGTTTTTAAAGAAGCATGAAGAAAAATGATTCATTTGGCAAATGTGTATTGAAGAAATGCTAATATGCATTGCTGCTTCTTCTTCCTCATCAGATAAGATGCTAGGTATAAATTTTAGCTTGAAAAGTTTGCTTTGTTCCTATAATATCCATAGCTTAAAGATTTTGCTTAGCCACTGCCTTACACTTGAATGACAGTCGCTAATATTCTGTCAAGACAGACAATCTTGAGGCTGCAATCCTTGCTGGGGGGATGACTGCACTGCTCTGTTGGATCATTTGGTTTCCTATCTCCTCTGAAAAATATATGTAACACAGTGGAACTATTGTTGCCGCGTACTGTAGCATTAATAGAATAGGGTGGAAAGTTTTAATGGGCAATTATAGACTGCAGTTAAAAAAAAAAGTAATTAAAAATAATAATAAAAAGATCATTCCCAGCTAATTTTACTGATCTCCAGCAATAATCTAGATGAGAGGGCTATTTTATTTATAAGTGATGCCTCACAGCACAAACACTTGCAGGTATGCCTGCCTCCGGGCTTTCCTTTGCTGGTCATACGCAGTTCCTAAACCTCCAAATCTTATTGGCTTCATTAATGATGCAGTAATCCTCTGTCCCTGCCAGACTGATGTCTTCACTGAGACATACCTCTTTGGAAGATGCTCACTGTATTCACCTTTACCTTCAAGGCAGAGATATCTTCCATTGTCCTTTCCTGTCTAATTTCCATTAACCAGATAGAAAGTGGGTTTGACTGTCCAGGGCATGTGAAGTATAGATCCTTATTTGTTTCTATCTGCTTGTGTGGACAACAACGTTTCTGTCTCTGTCTCCAAAGCAACTGAATTTTAATTGACCCAAGTGCAATATACCTGCAGGCAGGGTAGGTAAGAAAAATACCTAGTGAGTTTGTCTTCAGCCTTCCTAATAATCACTACAAAGAGATCTTCTTTCTCAGAGTTGCCATGAGCCATGACAAATGCTTATGGACTGTAAAGGTTTGACTGACCAGCTAGTAAAATAATTTATTATACCCTCTTCCAGTTGGAAGGGACCTACAAAGATCATCTAGTCCAACTGCATCTATTTCTTATGTAATTTCCCTTCAGTAAAAATTCAGGTATTTAATTTTATTTTACTGGACTCAAAACTTTCCCCTATATTTTTGGAATATATTAATGGGTGAGAAGGGGTAAAAAGCGCAAAAAACAAACCAAACCAAAACCAACCAACAAAAAAAAACCAAACAAGAAAAAAAGAATAATCATAGTTTCTTCACAGTTTGCTAGCAATAACATGATATGTGGGACATAGCAGAGTACCATGCTACTGTACAACTGGTTGTGCATTCTCGCTCCTTTAGATCTTTTAAATGATTTTGGAATTTGGACACCAGCATCAATTCCATCTAGCCATAAGATGAAATATCAAACCTCTTTCTTTAACTGTCCCTGGAAATATTTTCTTCATTCCCACAGTAAACTTCCACAGAAAATGTATTATTGTCCAAGTCACAATCACTCAGAAAAAGGCAGGTAATTCGTTGTGTCAAGAATTCTGGAATCTTTAAAATATGTGTGTGTGTATGCATGTACGTCTTATATACAGTAGAGATGAAGTTACTGAATCTTATCTGTAACTGCTACCAGTGGCTTGCAGACAAATTTCCCTTAGCCTCACAATGGCATTGTCTTGAAAAAGGGACAATATCAGTTCACATTTCTATTTTCACAGTTCATGGGAAGGGGAGCTGTTGTGGTTTAAGCCTCTATGCCACACAGTTTTCTCACTCACTCACTCCTCTCTCTTTCTTTCCCCAGTCCCAGGGGGATGGGGAGGAGAATCAAAAGAATGCAACTCGCACAGGTTGAGATAAGAACAGTTTAGTAACTAAGGTATAACACAAACCACTACTGCTACCATTTAGTAACTAAGGTAAAACACAAACCACTACTGCTACCACCAGTAATTATACAAGAAAAATACAAGGAAAGAGAATACCCTATATCAAGCCTGACCCTGCAGTGCACCCCCACCTTCCGGGTCTCTGCCCTCCGTTTTTACATCCTGGACATAACGTGCTGTGGTATGGAATAGCCTCTCTGGTCAGTTTGTGTCAGGTGTCCTGTCTCTGCTTCCTCCCGGCTCCCCCTCCTCCCTGTCAGAGCATGAGGCTCAGGAAGTCCTTGGTCAAACCAAAACATTACCAAGCAGTAACTGAAACCACTGGTGTTATCAGCCCAGTTTCCAGGCCCAAAATCAAAACCACAGCGCTGCACCAGCTACCAAGAAGGAGAAAAATGACTGCTACTGCTGAACCCAGGACAGGAGCTTATGAAGGTATGGCATGTGAGGACTACATGAGGTCAACTACTCAGATCGCTCCCGTCTGAGCATTTAGCAGATTTCGAGGTAACTAGTGTGCCATCATGAAGATGAGTACAGGTAAAGTTGAGCCCATCTTTGCCAATGGCTGGGACCAGTATAAGAAATTGGAACCATGTGAGCATTTAACAGGGTAGAATATAATGCAAGAGAGAAAAAAGGGAGAGACTAGAATTGCTAACATAAGAAACTATGAATTTTGATAGTTACGTGAAAGTTTCTTTGTCCTAGAATCTGCTGGCACTCTCTCTCGGCTTATTCTATCACTGAACTGATTCAAAGTAAGTAACAAAGAATGCAACATTTAAAATATTTGGCTCATAGAAATAGCTCATTGGAGCATGAGGCAGCTTTCTTGTGTACATTTTCACGTCCTGCTACGAAAAGATCAAAACATTGTGAAGGATGTGTATTCAGCTGAGAAATGTTAAAAATGCCACTTCTAGCTTAAGACATACTTCTGATATTAAATCTACTGCACATCTAAAACTGTCAGACTACAATGAAATTTGTCACCTATATTTTACACTTCTATTAAGTGAGAACATGAAAACTGATCTCTAGTAACAGTAAGTTTGACAATTCTTGTCCATATAATTGTTACCAGAATGATTTTATAAACCAAGGCTGTCAAACATGTCCTGTTGTAATCTTCTGGGAGACAGAAACCTACACTGTATTTTTTAAAGCCATTTTTACTGTCTTACAATGTTCTCTCAGGTCATATTAAATCATTTGCAGTGAATTATTTTGTTAGGCTGAAGAGCTTGTCAAAATGCTGAAACAGAGAATTGCTCTGTCATGTTAAAGGTGCAATACAAATATCTAATTTGTAATTGTATCTATGTATCCTTTGAAATGAAATGGCTAATCTAAAAGTAAGCAAAGTGGAATGTTTGAAAGTACAAGAGACAAGTGATATCCCACCTGGCTAGTTTCTAACTTCAAAAGCCACAACAGCATGGCTCACATTTGTGCATGTAGTTCTGCTGTTAAGTTTTTCTTTTTGTGCATTTTGCATCGTTGCATGGCTTTTGCCTTGGCACCACCTGAGGCAATAGTTAACATTCGCTTAACTCTGTCTTGATAGCCTGAGCTTAATCCTCTTTAAAATTGGGCGCATGCCAGAGAGCAAAGCTGAGCTAAAAGCTTTTGCTTATGTTACAAAAGAACACATAAATATTGAAAATAGCTATTTGGGATTTTGTGCCTCATTCCTAATACTTTTGGGAAGGCACAGAAAAATGTCTAGATCAAATGCAAGTTGACCGAAAGCCTGTTACACCAGTGAAAACGAGAAACCCAAGGATAAAAATGCCAACCTTTTGTATGCTGATATGAACTTTGGGTGAAATTTAAGAAAATATTCTGTATAATACAAGACATTTTCCCTAGAAACCTCTTCTCAGAAAAATAATATTGATTAATTCAAGTCAAAAAGAAAATTATTTAGGATGAGGTGGGACAGGAACCCTGTGGTGTGCAGGAACTTACTGGGTGCCAACCACCATTAATGGAAAGGAATTAGCTGCATTGTATTAGATCTTAAATGACACTTTGCTTGATGTTGGTGTGCTTTCTGCTGCTACTGTCAGTTGACATGAGCTTATTATCAATACTTTTCTGTATTTCCCAGATTTCTCTCAGTACTGGTGCTAGCCTTTCAAGAGTTTACTATAATCCTTTCCATCTAGATACTGTACATGACATGGCAACTAGTCACCCACCTCATACTGAAACCTCTTGTTATGCAGATCTTCTGGCAATTCCATTATCTCTGTAGTTTTTCACAAAACACTAGGAGCTCAGCACCTACTGTGATGGCACATGCTGTAACCAGGGCATTTCAGTCAGAAGCTGACAGATTTTTCTGTCTGCAGTAGCTCAAAAGCAAATGTATTCAGGTTTTTCTTTCTACACTGCTTTGATGCTGACATTTATGCATTTGTTTACTCCTTGTTAATAAGTACTATAAACTTTTATTGTATCTTTACTTCCAGGTTTAAAATGATCAGAAATTGCATGTACTTTGATAACATGAAATGTGGCAGTTGCGGCAAAATGCAATTTTGTTTTAAGAAGTTCTCCCTATTAATCTTCATGCTATATTTTGGAGATGTTTGTTAGGTGTATTTAGTGGTTGTTTTTCTTTAAGTTGTGCTTAATATTTGCTATGCTTGACTCTCCATTCACATTCGCATGTGTAAATTCAGAGTAAATATTGTAAAGCCAGTGAAATCATACCTTAGATTCAACTGTAAGGGAAGGAGTAATAGCAGCTGCAAACTTTAGTCTTCAATCACATTCACATCCAGTGGATTTGGCTCTTTATATCAATTACTACATTTTATTAATGGGTATTAATAACCAATTAAAACAACACAATGATGTAACCAGATGCACAGCACAGATTAAAAATAGTAGTCATAGAATTAAGAAGTAAATTTTTCTTTACTTCACAACCAAGTTCCCCCATGATTTTGCTCAGATTTCTTCTAACTGGTTTCTATAATTATATGTAGTATTAGATTATGATCAAAATCAATGTCTGATTCTAAAAAAATCCCATATTGTTTTAATGCAATAGCACTGAGGGCACTTAAAACAACTCTGCAGCTGTCACAGTTGGAGTATTATGTGTTCAGAAGTGTGAATTTCTGATGTCAAGTAATGTCTTCTTCACGGCTTATTGAATGTTCTTTTTGACTTATTAGTATGTACAGATGACCTTATTTCTGATGTGAGTGTACACCTTTAGCATTTGGACCTTCCGCTTGTTTGCTCTTTGATAAATGGGTCCTCTGTAAAAAAGACTCATTGCAATTAATGAAATGCTTGTACTCTGCATCTGTGTACAAGGTTGAGTGATTGGGAGTCATTACTGGAAGTGTTAAAAGAGGAAACAGCAATATGGGAATCTATGTTGTAAGGGTATACAGTGCTCTGAGAATCTATTGAAAATAAACAACTTTAAATAAAAGTTACACAATGCACAGGAACTGCATGGAGTAGATACAAATACATTTTAACCAGCAGGTGGTGCTCAGTCACAGTGGCAAACTCAACAGGCCATGATTTTTTGTTTATCTATTGTTGAACAAAGACCCAAAAGTTGTTGAACATCCATTCAAAATGATGGTTGTACCAACTCCAAACCGTGAATAACAGAGTGTGTTGTTGTGCACTGATAAGGTTGTCCTGGGTTCAGCAGCAGCAGCCATTTTTCTACTTCTTGGTAGCTGGTGCAGCGCTCTGGTTTTGACTTTTGGCCTGGGAACAGCACTGATAACACCGATGTTTCTAGTTGTTGCAGTAATGTTTAGTCTGACCAAGGACTTTCTGAGCCTCATGCTCTGCCAGGGAGGAGGGGAAGCCAGGAGGAAGCAGAGACAGGACACCTGACCCAAAATGACCAAAGAGATTATTCCATACCACAGCACGTCATGTCCAGGATGTAAAAACGGAGGACAGGGACCCGGAAGAGGGGGGTTCACTGCTCGGTCAGGCTGGGTATAGGCGGTGAGCAATTGTATTCTCTTCCCTTGTTATTTCCCTTCTCATTATTATTATTGGTGGTAGCAGCAGTGATTTGTGTTATACCATAGTTACTGGAGTGTTCTTATCTCAGCCTATGGGAGTTACATGCTTTTGATTCTCCTCCCCATCCCCCTGGGATTGGGGGTGGGGGAGAAGAAAGAGGGGGGAGTGAGTGAGTGAACTATGTGCCTGACTGGACTTAAGCCATGACAAAGTTAACCTAGAAATGTTGTATCTGATGGACATTTGTTGCTTCCCAGCAAATAATATATTGCTCCCAGGAGATGAAGACTGTAATTTGACCATATATATATTCAGTGTGCTCCATCAGATCTGCTCTGGATAAGTCCTCTTTTCTTCAGGTGATGAATGTTCTTTTTAGAGCAGATGTGGGGCAGATCCTTTTGCATTCTGCCATACACTTTGCCACAAGCACAGTTATCCTCGGGTTGTGCCTTAACAAATGAAGTCTTACCACATTTGTTAAATGAAAACTGTTAAAGCCACTTCACCTCTCTTTGACTGAAACAGAATTAACCTCTCTGGAGGTGCTGAAAAATTCATTTTAGCATCCTCAGAACAAAATAGGAAGAGCTGAGAGGGAGCAGTATGTACTAGAATATTTATTATTGTCCTTGCCAAAAAAGCTAAAGCATGGTCTTTCTGGACTCTATTAGTGGTTGAGGCGAACTGAATTTATGGGCCTTAGTCACTTGTTTATTTTGGAAGGGTATCTGAATGCATATATATGTCTGTATCAGAATAGAGTCCAGGACACCACTTATGGCATTTAAATCCCATAATGAATCACAAGTTGAGGATATGATTCAATAACTTAAATTGCATTATCAGATTTGTGACTCATGGTCAATGACACCAAGTCTGGCAGTGTTCTGAATGATGCCTTCAGGAACAACGTTTGTGGTTGTGGGGTTAAGGTGCTACGCATTCAGGTCACAGGGCTATGTTATTGCAGTACAACCAGCATGTTGCAAAGAATGGGTTGTGTTTCAAAAGCACTTGTAAGGAGCTATTCTCCCTAACTTTCACCAGCTGTTCCAAACTACAGCATAATTTCAAAGTGAGATACCCTCAAAGTACTGAACGTTATATTACGCACATATATAGTTGCAGGTAATAGTAAAAATGCTTTTTATCCCTCTGGCTCCTCATAGTGTACATAGTGGCTGAGAGGCAGCAGTAGTTAGACCTCTCCTAGCCTTCGTGGCAGCACCTCGGCCTATACCCCTTCTTGCATGACTGGCTTATATCCCTAATGTGCTTCAATGCTGTGTGACTGGCATAAACAGCAACACTGACCAAATGATAATGTTTCAGATCTACATTTTCCAGCTAGCAATGACTGCATTAGGAGTAAAGCACTGGGGATTCAGGCTTCTCAAAGCAAAGACTTTTTAACAAGAAAAAGAAATGGCATTTTTAAGCAAGAAGGTTAAAGAATAATCAGTTCTCACTGTAGTTACTCAGAATACACACTGGAGGAACTTTGGGCTAAGAGGAATAAAGTAAGTAAGTAAGTGAACTAATTATTTGTAATATAGTCAAATTAAAAAAGTCTGTGGTTTACCTTCACAATCCTGTTGCCAATTTGAGAGGAATTATGCTATGCCCAGTGGTATCAAAGGCTGTGCTGACATCCAACCAACAGCAAATACTCATTCCCTAGTTCTGATTGTCTGTATAGTTATCTTTAAAACACTAGTCACAAGAATGATTCATAGCTTTCTCTAAGGACTACTCCACACTGAAACTATAAATAATGCTGTAATTCATGCATTGAAGAAAATGTCTGTGAAAGAGTATGAACAGAAAGAAATCATAAGCAGCCTCTTTCTCATGAAGCTTGTCCACAGATGCTGACAGAATCATACAAGTGGCTTTGTTGCAAGAAAGCCTCTGAGATCTTAAGGTTACAATTTGGGTAACATCATTAAGTGAAGACAATGAGCTTCTAAACCTCCTGTGATTCATACAGTGAGTAGTGCTACCTACATCTAGTCTGTGTCTGGCTGAACCACCAAAACATTAAAAGTATGTGAAGAAATCAACCTATTGCATTTAAAGTGGGTGTCTTGCTTTGAGAGCAAGTAAGTTCTTAGGACAAACACTCCAAGCTGGGAGAAGCCTGGGATGACTCGAAGTATGGAGTGGCTAGTCACGGTGGAAGTTAAACCAGATCCTCATTGCTGACTCCTTTTAAATACTAAAAGACCCAAAGTAAGTTTCTGTAGTAGCAGAGGACACAGAAGTTGGGAAATTTTCCACTTCATAATCTGTTTTTTCAGTAGAAAGCCTGTTCTTTCAAGATGCAGCAGACCTGGATCCTGAGCCAGCAAAGCAGTAACACACCTCATCCTACCTGGATGGTAGATCCAGTGTGCTTTCTGATTACTCAGCTGTGAGATCTTATAACAAGTATCCTGTGCTTTGCTTGGATATAGCCGATGTAGCTCAATGAAGTGACAAAGCCATAACATCATCTTCCTTCAAGACCTTCCCTAAAGCTCTGCTTTCCTTACTAGGGTTTTGAGGGCTTGCCAATGCACTAGGGCTGTTGCTATCAGTGCTGATCAGATATTGGCCCATGATTTCCATGTGATTCTCCAGTTGCATGGACATGTATTATCTCTCAGACTGTAAATGCAGCATGGCAGGAACTCTCACTTTGTGTTCACAGCCAATAAAATAAAATCTTTGCCCAGGAAATGGCTCCTAGGCTTAATAGTAACAAAACTAGTAGTGTTCGCGTAGTGACATTAAGAACATAATGAGCAGCCCTGGAGACTGATCAACATCCTGAAGGATAAATCTTTTTTTTAGATAAGCATGCAAATTTTGTCTATGCCTCAAGCTAGCAGGAAGCAGACCAGGTTGGATACAACAGGTAGTTAAGCTATACCACTGGATTCTTAGGTTATTTTTTTTTATGTCAGAAACTGTTCTTATTTATTTCTGCTGTGTTGTAAACCCCTTACCAATGCTCAGGTAACACAGTTTCTGTGTCTTGGGCATGTTACAGTCTTAGTGTAAAAGAAGGAAGTTTAGCCTCATCATCTTACAAAATGGCTTTGTTAGTCCAGGCTGGATAAAACTTGTAAAAACCCAAACAAGTGGTGCTGTGTGCTCAGTACTTTCTCCGCTGTGAAGTAGTGCTCATTTTTCAGAGGCAGACAGAACAGATGGGGTTGGTGATGTGTTGACTAGAATACACACAGTGAAACCTGTGCATCTGTCAGGAGAGAAATTTATTGGTTTTGTACAGACAATCATTTTGCATTTACACAGATTTAAGCCTTTGATTTGGGCTCTTGTCTAGGAGCAAGCACTTCAGTCACAGTAACCAATTACTATGGATGGGTTATTGTAGGACTGAGATTTTTCTTTTATTAAAAAAACCTCAACATTTTGCTATTTACACCAGGAGTAATGGTGAAAATATATTCCCAGGGACTCTCTTATGTCCCGGTTCTGGTACATGGGGCCTTTTCAACATGCATTCTCCCATTCTTAAAATGAGCTGCCAGTCTCTCTCACATCTTTGCTTAAATAGTTCTAACAGTACACCTCTTTATCTTGTCTTCAGCATAACATCAATTAAAAGACTGAACACCCACTGTATGATAAAATTAATTCTATCACATCACTGGTAATTTGTGTTAGTGTTTGCATGGTTTATTCCAAGAAAGAAAGAAAATGTTCATGTTTGTTTTCTTTTGAGGAAAGGTAAAATAAAAAGCGTATTTAAAACCCATAGTGTCAGTAGGCCACCAGAAAGGAGCAAGGATATTCTCTCATCTCCACCTGAATAACAAGTTTCTGATGGTAAGGCCTCACATGGGAATCACACTGGTGTTTCTCTTCTGACTTTTCCATCACTTTTAGATGTTACCATTGATATACAAAACCACCTTTTCAGTGTATTTTCAGTCTGAACAGCTTAAAGCTGTTCTTTAGCATGTTATTAACACTTACACTAGTATCCTTCATGGGTCTTTTCTCACACCAAGATATACAATATGGAAAAGAAATGCAAAAGAGAGAAACACAAGAACAGCAAGAGTTTTATTCCCACAGACTTTGCAGTTTTTCTAATTATTGTCCCAGCCTGCCCCCAGGGAGCCCCAGGGAACATGATGCATCTATTGCTGTTGCTCTTTTGACCTCCAACACTGATCTGTTGCCCAATAAAATAACTCTCAAAGGGCGGCATGATGTCTCAGCTGGTTTAGAACCTGAGAAAACCAGCTCTTTGCATAAACAGGCTCCTTTTAAGAAATGTAGCCAATGATACATATTTTTTTGTGTGTATTATCTGCTAGCCAATGCCCTCCACTTTGTGCAAAGTACAATACAGAGAATCATTAACACAAGTGAACGATGTCATATGATGTAATATCTTCCTCTCATCCACCTATTATATATACTTCTGTACTTGACAGAGTAGATTAAGTAAGGTATAGTAATTTATAAAGAATGACTGTAATACAAAAAAACTTCTTTTGTAGCTTCTCTGTTCTTCTCTGTGTCATGGATCTGCTCTCTCAAACTGCAATAGAAAGGATGCGTTAAAATTAATATTGTAAGCTGGGGTTTTCAAAGCAGACTATGGCAGTGAAGTGTCCAAAAGCCACTGACATTCAATAGTAGCTAAGTCCTTACCTTTTTTTGAAAATTCTCAGCCAAACCCTATTGATGCATACATCGAAGAGATAATATGCACAAATCTAGGAGTCATTTTTCCTATTAGCCATTCATTCTCATTTCTATCAGGCCTTTCTTCCACAGATCCTAACACCCTGTTAGGGTAAAAACCCAAATTGCTTCCATGTCCTTTGTAATTCAGAACTCAGCTTTAGCTTTGACTCTTTTGAGACATTTGTTTTTATATTTAATGACACATAAAGATCAGTGTCTAAAAGAGACAAATTGGAACTTTTTAATATTGCTTTTTCATCTTTGTCTTGTCTCACCGTTCATTATGCCTCTTAAAACGAGCACAAGTTCATCTAAATACGTTGACTCCTTCCTATGAAGAGTTAATTCCCATGTTGTATCTCTTGCTTATGCTCACTTCTCATATTATGACAAAAAATAATTCACCCCTACTAGTCTAGCATCCCACTTCATCAGTCTTTCCTTCTAAAAGACAGTGCTACATTATTTGTAGCGCATAGCTTGTGGTTTGTCATGTTTTTTACTTCAGTCATTTATACTAATTTTTATCCCTCCCGCCCAATCATAGCATGAGGACTTCATTGATTAAATAAATCAGGTACAAAAATTGTGACCTGACCTGCATTTTTGCAATTAGCTATTCAAATAACCCACCAGAAGGCAGGGTTTAATTGTATTCACAGCCAAATGTTGCTGTAGCATCAAAACCTTACTAAGAATCTGCTACACTATATTGACACCTTGTGGCTAGCTCATCATAATGCAGAGTATTCACCCAGGGTAGTGTAAATAAGACGGATTGTAATATAAAACCTGTAGGGAAAATATTTTCATTTTAAGCACTCACAGTGGATGGGAGCCTGATATAGAGTCTGTAGATCAAACTCCACTTTAACTTTTAGCCTGATGTCAGTCCAAATTCAAATATATATGTCCTTCAGTGCTGAATATAAGGTCAAGAACTATATATTTCCTACTTACTTTCACTACAATTCAGATCTCTGTAGAATGCAGCCTTAAAGAGTGTGCCCTGAGCTTACCTCAGATTGCAGTATTTCCAGATGATATGTTGTACTTCATCCTCCACACTAAATATAGTGGGATAAAGAAGGAACAGCTTTTGTTTCAATGGTACCATCTGCAAAAATAGAATGAGATTCAAGTTATATTTGCAGAAGGAAATGAAAACTTTGAAGTATGCATGTGAAATAATATTCTGGAAAGGTCAGACAGAATGAAGATGCTACATTCGAGCAGTATTTTTACTGCCTAGCTGATGAAGAGCAAATGGCACAATACAGGAAGCCTATTTTAAGCAGGCAGATAGGCTGTGACATAAACCCCAAAGAGCTCATCTGCTCAATATGTAATCACTGTGTTTGAAACCACTTTCATGCAATCGTCCTGAGTAACACATAGCTACCATGAATTTACAAAGGAAAGGAACTGCTGAGATGTTAATAGAGGGGAAGAATTTGAAAAAGATTCAGCTTAATCAGTTACAAACAGTGCTCTGGACAGCAGTCAGTGAATCACTGAGCAACATGTAATGATTTCCCAGGAAGACTGCCTCTACCATATGACCCTTAAAGACAAATCATCAAATAACACCCCTAAACCTCAGAAATAAATTACCCTTCTCTAAAGATATTTTATCTGCTTTGGTTTGTTCCTTCACAAAGCTGGAGGCTCCCTGTATCAATCATATGAAACTCTGAAGTTTACGATTTCAGTGAAGAACGGTACTTGAATCATGACTTTGGCCTCCTGTGGTCAAATACTGTCCCCCGAATTAAGTTACACAGTTTTTGTGAAAGAGAGACCTGGGTATCAGGGAGTCCCGCCTTTCTCCTGCTCATTTTCAGTTTGGGATAATAGGAGGAGGCTGCCTGTGGGCTCTGCTGCCCCCCTGCAGATGAGTTAGTGTGAGCCACTGCTGGAGATGGCATTCACACCAGGAGCAGGGGTCCACAGTGACCTCAGACAAATCTTGAATGGCTTTGGGCAAGATTGGGTTGTTGCTGTATCTGAAGGAGCTGGGCAGGAAGAGAGCAGGATTACAATACACAGTGGAGCCTCAAGTTCAGAATTGAACTCTAGTTCAGAAGAGGAGACTGTGACACTGCCTCCACAGTCCTCCACAACTATAACACTCTCATGCAAGCCTGGCTCCAAGATCCAGCAAGACCAAGGCTATGTAATGGTGGAGGAGGGCAGGAAGGACTGACTGGATCTGCACCCTGCGCAGTTCTGTCTCCATCCAGAACTGCACAATAGTTGTTTTGAGGTTTAGACAGTTTAAGAGTTATTATTTTTCTGTGTCTCTTTGACTCTATTCATTGAGAAAAAATTGTGGTCCCTGATGGTCTTTTGACTACGTGGGAGTCTCTGGTGATACAACTCTACCAGGAAGCAAGTAGGAACTGAGTGATGTGTGGCTCTGCCCATGGCAGAGCTTCCAGCAAGGCCAAATCCTGCTGGGGAAACCCTGCCCCTCTCAATAGGTTTCAGCCAAATAACCTCAGCATGATGACAGCCATTAACATTAAACAACCTGCAAAATTTTATTAGTTCAAATTTTGGTAGAGTTAAAAGATAATTCTTCTGAAAGAATTACAATAATCTATTCATTGTCATGGAACAGGAGGCAATTAAAGAAATTCCTCCAAAAATAATGATAAATGCCTTTTGTTTCAAACTGTTTTTTTTTTATTTAAGATTCCTTAACTGAAAACTAATTTACTGACCACATAACAGTAGCTCAATGCAATAATAAGTATCCCCAGTTTTGCCATGCAAGGAATTGCTAGTGAAGACACCTGTCTTTGAGGGGGCATATAAAGACAGCATGTCTTAAACATAAACTGAAACCTTGTGTCACTATTGATGGAAGTAAATTGATTGTGAACTTCCCTCAGCTCTCCATGCATGCTTATTCTCATTATTCAGAAAAGGAAAAAACGGCTCTGCGAAATTACAGAACTTTTCTCTCTGAGTCAAAAGAGAACTGGGATTTGAAGGAAGGTGGAAAAGACATGGAAAACATTCATGGGAAGTCCAGCATCCTGAAGTACAGCAAAATGAGCTGCAGCTGCCCTTCAAAGCTTACGTGAGGACACAGCTCAGCAGCAGGATGCCTTTCTGCACTTCTATAGGAGTAACGTATACAACCAGCTACCATGCAGATCAACCTAGAACTCTGGCCATTCCACATGTTCTTTGCATCAGAGAAGATTTCTGTCTTAGCAAGCTCTTTGACATCCAGAATTCACTTTGCAATGTACACAGCCCTCTTCACTATGGTAGACCATACCCAATAGCCAGTTTGCAGAAATGCATTGTATTTTGGAGACTGAGACAAACTCACTAACACATGAAAGCTATTGTATGCCTGTTGTCCCCAATGACAATGAAATTTCCCAAAGATTCTAAGTTTTAAATTCACTAAACCAGAATGAGCAAGAAATACACTCCAGACCACACAGGAAGCCTGTGGTACAGCAGATAACTGAAAACAGATATCAAAGTAATGCTCTTAACATGACCCAAGCTTCCCTTCTTTCTTATTCTTCTCTTCCTCTTTCAGACTAATGAAGACCTATGAAATCACTTCACTCTCTTTTAAATCCTCACCCTCCTACCATTTGGGATCCTGCCCAAACCCCTTCCTTTCTACCACATATTCTCACATCTCTTCTACTCTACTCTTCAGATAGATAACTACAGGAGTGAGCACAGTGGCTGTCTGGATGACAGCCATCAACCCATGTCTCTGCTCTGTGGTTTACATAGCTTTTGCAATGAATACATACTGAGTCATGAAAATGATAACAGATGTGAAAAAACTACAGCTTCACCACTTGTTGCTAACGTAATGGATTTAATTACTGGCAGCCAGCTTGAATTATTTTGAGGTCTGTCACAAAAGGAAGATTTCTCCCCTGTGTGGGAGACCCTTGTCAAGAAAGTTGTGCTTCCATAGAGGTAAATAGCTACAGGGGTCAACCATGTGCAGTGAAACACTCTGGCCTGTTACAGACTCCCCCCTGCCAGGAATTTCTCCTTTCACCAGTTCTTTGATGTGTTAATTATTTCTTTGCCTAATTGACCTGGCTAACTTATCTCAGTCATATGTTTTAAAACTGTCCACAAACTGACCATAATTTCAGCTGCTGCTTTGCCCACCATGCTGATAATCACCACTGTACTAAGCAGTGCTTTTCCTACCATCATTCACACCAAAGGGCAATAAAACTCAAGCCGTACTCACTCGAGGCACTCATCTCAATGTTGGGAGATATCTGTGAATATATCCTGCATGGGCATTTTTTCATTCCAGGTATGGCCTTTGTCAGTGAAATTATTTCTACACAACATCTATACGGAGATCTGAAAATTTCTGTTTTGATACCAATAAATGTGAGACAATGGATTTGATTGAGCACTAGTGTGTTTGAGATAGATTATATATTCAGTATGTGCTTCAGGCTGGGAAAGTGGGAATTAATATTCTTGTTTACAGTATGATGTCTGCTGAGTGGCCATTAAGCTCAAGAGGTTAAACTGAGCATCTTGATTAGGTATTGACGTGGTAGTATTCATATGGAGAAGGTAGTGGGCAAGCAGGAAAAGGAAAAATCTTGTGATATCCACTCTATTTACTGGTGAGAGAACTTGATCTAAGATGTGGAACTGTTTATAGAAAATGTTGACTGAGTCCTTAGTTATCTGCATCAACTGAAGACATGAGTGTGGACCCTTGCCATGGGAAAGAAAGCAAAGACCCTTCCCTTGCTCATGGTTCTTCTCTGTTTAGAAAATAGAAAAAGGTAAGCCCTGTGCTCACAAGAAACCTCTGCTTTCTTCATGTCATTATTAAAAGGTTCAAGGGGGCATCTAGTAAAAACACACAGCAGCCAATGTGGGACACGTAACAATAGATACATTTCTCACACTGTGGAATACCACCACATAAATAATTGGCTCAAGACACACTATAGATACACTGCTAATTTAAATTATACTTGCTTTGTAACGTGAGAATTGTTGGAAGAGCAGTCAGTGGCAGAAACCTGTAACCCTAGAGACAGTGAGTAAACAAAACAGGACAACCAGTTAAAAGGCAGCACTAATGGCCTTATCTTGGCAAGCAACTAAACAAGTGCCACAGGTTCCCTTTGAATGCAGTAGGATAACTTATATGTTGAACCACAACACATATGGTGTTGAATTGTTGCCAATTAAGAGCTGGAAGAAAGAGAAAATAAAACCAAATGGAAGAACAGGAACAGGAAGGTATAATGTAAAGAAGTTGTGACCTTCCTCCCACTTTTCTGTCACTTCTAGTCTTCAACCTAGATATTCTGTATAAAGTGGTATATTTAATTTTCATTACCATCATTGTCAGCTACATTTGGAATGTCATTTGTGCCACTGTTATTATCATTGCCTCATCGACTGCAGCATGCAGCTCAGCTTTTGCTGGTCTTTTTTCCAGTCAGCTTTTGCCAGGCCCAATTTTTATTATTACAGGGCCATCATCAGTTGTTTTCTGTTGTAAAAACAAGCAAGGAAACAAACAAACTATCCCCAAACACACACACAACCCAGAAAAAAAAGATAAAAAAAATGAAGAGAAAAAAAATTGAAAAGAAATCCAAAAGAAAAACAAGACTTCTTTAAATTCAGCTATCTGCTCTACAGGAAGCTAACTGGTCCTCCTGAAAAGAAGCATCAGGGTTTGCTTAGGAATAGATAATAGAAATATGGCATACTTACTGTCAGATGTCTGTTTTCAGGTTATGTCCTAGATAAGTACAATAATTGCAGGGAAGCGTCTTTTGTAGCTGACTGCCCCATTACAGTGTCTAGCTGAGCACAAGGCGAAATGCTATGCTGCAGCTTCTGTGTTTCAGTTGTTGGCATCTCTTCTATGGGGAGTTAGAATGCAATGATTTATAATTTTGCTTTACCTAGTATCATCTTCAGCTAACATTACTTTAAAAATATTATTTTTAGTACTGTAAAGACAAATTTAGGAATGGCTGCCATCGGTCCAGACATAATGATAAATTGAAATTTCACTAACGATCTAAAACAAAAGTTAATACTCCTTATGAAAGAGATTTAGATCATTAAAAGTCTAATTTCCTTAAGCAAGAGTGTATCACAGTGCAAGATTGTAATGGGAGGAACTGCACACACCCGTAAGTACATGTGTGTGTTTATAAATCTTTATAACTCAATTTAAGTGGAATTATGTAATTTTACTGTCTCAGTTACATCCTGCTTCGTGTCAATTATTTTTTCCTGGAGATTATCACAGGGGAAGAGCACAGAAGACATTAATCCTCAGACTTGCATTTCTTCCTACTGGCCATGAGGTGGCACAGGAGACCAGAAATCGCTGCAGAATTGCGCAAAGTGCTGTGATTTTGTGGCAGGGCTTTGCTCTGAGGAGAGAGCTAGGAGGCTGAATGACTTATAGGCTGACAAACGAATTACCGTCTACCTTGATTCATGGACTGATGCATATTTCCCCAATATCCCGTGATGCCTGCTGTTTACCCTGACCTGATGCACCCTGAGACTCTGACCTGCCACAGAAGCCTGGTTCCAAGCAGATCACTGGCCGGGTTTGTTGTCTGCACTGGGGTGAGAGGCAGAGGGGTGCTTGGCTGTCAAAGCCACTCCCCCTCATCTTTCTTTCTTTCTTTCTCTACTCATAGCTGATAGGCAGCATTATTTATGGTACATTTCTCTATGGCTCCTACATGAGCTCTCTGCTTCCAGCTGCTGATATTTACTATAAGCCCCTGGCAAGACAGAAACTGTTCATGCAGGTATACCTGCCTGACTTGCATGTATGAGTGTGACTACTAAGTGGTTTCTTGCCGGGTTAGTGAGTGGTACACTGCAACAGTTTTGGCATGCCTACAATGCCTGATGTGTGCTCTGGGAAATGGCAGTAATTTCTTTCCTTGACTGGGAAAGGCACCATGTGTAAAAGTAAGAGAGTGCACCGTGTACTGCATATACAAGCTTTCAGGTATTGCCTCTGTTAACCAGGCTCCTGGACTCAAAAACACCCATTTCAGACCTGGTAAGGAGAGGATGTCTACAAGTCTTCACTTGTGGTCCTTAGTGATCAGTGAAACCATCCTCAGGGCAGACCTTCATTGGGTGTCAGAGGAATGGAAAAAGCTGTTTTATTCAGGTGGGAAAGCAGTGTCAAAAGGGCTGTGACCCTTACAGACACCTCTGAGACTGCAATAATGCTATGGCTTGCAGCAGGGTAACTCCCTGTAAATATATGATTGAAAGATGAGTCCAAAGTGTGCAGCCCATGCTGGGGTGATCATATTCCAGGGAATGTTACACCCTACTCTTGGATCATTTCTACTGCAGGACTCATTTCTTCCCTGGGGCATTCCCTGTCAGCCTGAGTGAGGATACTTAATGGCTTTGGTTTGCTTTTATTGCAGGTTTTCATAGCCTCTCAGGGTGAATGAAACAGGTCTAATTTTAGAATTAAATTTTGGTTTTAAAATTGAGCTTCATTCCCCTCTCCCTAGCTCTATGCCCTTGAAGGGTCCTAAAACTGCAAGCCAAAATTAATGGAAAAAAGCTGAAAAGGAAACTGAATTCTGACTCCTTCCACTGCCAAGATCAACTCTTCCTTAAGCAAGAGAAAACACAAGGGAATTCTTCTGAAGGCACAGATATGTCATCTGTAGAGCACGCTACCAAACAAATAAGCACCCAAGCTTTGGAGTCGTTTATTCTGGCCCAATAACTTAAAAAAAAAAAAAGACATAACTATATAGCTAGCCCGTTTAAATCACCCCTAATGATAGCCCCAATGTCAGAAACTTCACGCTTCTGTATTTAAATTTTTCTCCGGGTACCATACATGTCCTGTACCATGGAGCCCGGAATGACAACTACAAGAAGGTAAAGAACACACTTGCCCTCCAGATGGCGATATATCTGTATTTGTCTGTGTTTTTACCTGTGAATTTGACAGAAAAGCTGTTGTTTTAGTTTCTGGATAGCAAGAGCTTATGATTTCAAGTCTATATGCAAACAGTGCATTTCCTTACAGTGTTTATTTATAGTGACAGCTATTCAGTGTATATATATGTATATACATATATTTAAAAACATGCATCTTTGTGAACGTACACAGTTAACTGACAATCTATTCCTCACTGTAGTCTTGCAAGCTATGTGTCTGCATTCTGTTCTGCTCTGCCAAGGCAGAAATCTTGCAAATGAATAGAGAAGATGCCTTGTTGGGAAGGAAGAGTAATGACAGCAGTTTAATTTCTAATTAATTAATCCATCATTATTAACTCCTGATATTGACACAGTTGGGTTTAGTTTCCACTGAGTGTCTGATCCAAAGACAACTGCAGCCAGTGTGGCAAGGGAGGGCTGATTCAGACAGGGCAGAGATGGTGCTCAGTTGTTGCAATGGGGACTCCCATGGGTGCATGGGGTGGCCTTCCTTCTCTCACCATTCTCTGCGCTGGTTTCTAGCAAGCTCCAGAGTAGGAAAGCAGGGAGACATCCCTGGCAATATTCAAGGCCAAGCTGGACAGAGCCTTGGGCAACGTTGTCTAGGGTGAGCTGCCCCTGCCCATGGCAGGGGTGTTGGAACTAGATGATCTTAAGGTCCTTTGCAACCCTAACTATTCTATGATTCTATGATGTGCTGAAGGGAAATCTAGTTGTGGCAACAAATTAAAAGGAGGCTTCTCCTTGCCTCTTGTTACTTCTAAAATATAAAAGGGTGAACTGAAAGCAAATATATCTCTACTAGACTGAAAGAAATGTAAAGCTTAAATCAAGTTGCTTCTCTACAGTGAACAGTTTGACTTGGTTTTACTCACACTGAAGTGGAACAGATTTTTTCCACTGCATTCCACACTTTATAGTAATGCAAGATACATCATCTGCAGTTTCGATTTGGAAAAATGACTGACTGACAAAGCATTATTCTTACGAGTTTACTTCTTTGTATAAACTGAAGTGGCATAGTTAACAGCATGCATTTTTGCCTCAGGATGCCATTTGGACTTTGACAAATGGCAAAGTGGGTTGACTGTATGGTTGACTGTCACCCACAGTGCACCAGGGTTTATATTTGCCTTTCTGAATCTTAGATTTCTGCAACCCCCTTGGAAATGTTCTGATTCATTGTCCCTGCGGCACATGTTAGTCAGTGAGCAGACAACATGAGACAATACAATACTTTTGGTAAAATATGGTGTTTACGTTGATGAATTAATGAATTATACAGTTGACCTAGCATCTTTGAATATTGAAAGTGTAATTTCAGCTTGTATGAAATGTAAATCAATGGTTGAAAAAATAATTCACAACAGCACCACAGAAACAAGATGAAACGAGTTAATGTATAATTCAAACAGTATAGCTAGGAGGAACATTTCTATTTTAATACTATGAATGTTTCTAAATCAAAGCCAGGATCTGATGTTTGATTTTTTTTTTTATTTGAGCCTTTTTATTGTTGTTGTAGATATGAATGGTAAGTAAAAGCAACAGTGAATTATGAGGTTATTAAAAGCTGCGATTAAAAATCAAATAATAGAAGTACTATGATTTATAAACTGAGATATTAAGGCATATGCAAAGCAAATTTACTAAGAAACTCATGCTACTTCCATGTCAGCCATTTTATTCAATACAAACCTAATTTGCTGAATGTTGCTTTCCAGGTTCCTGTTAATACTAAGTTAAAAATTCAGTTTGTGGTTCAGGTCAGTTTATTAATTTTTAAGAGTGACTGTTACTGGCCTGAGGTAAAAACCTGTGTTAGAGGTTGGCTGAAGGATTTTATTCTGCAGAATAGCAAAGATTGTTTTGGGTGGGCTTTCTGAAGTCAGAGGTTATTTTTATCAGAAGTAGCATAGTCAATCTATGCAGCTCCTTTTGGAAGCCACTTCCCTGACTAACATAAACTCAGACTTCATGCACATAAGAAATAATAAGCAGCAATGCCCTGTGGAGCTGGACTTGCTCTTGGAGCTGTGAAGTACCCAAAACCCCCATCTTTCCTTAGGAGATCATTACTACATCATATATGTATTACACATATGTATGTAATACAGGTGGTCATTACTACAATTAATGACCTCTGCCTAAACAAGTTGCTTAGTCTGGCTTGATTTGAGGTTCCTGCCTTTGTAGCCCAGGATAGATCATTTACCTCTGGGCACCTAAATGCTCATTTGCTTTTGGTTAAGAATTGGACTAGTTTTAGGTTGTGGGTTGTGGCTGTTAGGTTTCAATACCTCATGAATTACATGACTCAATATCTCATGAATTACATTACTGGAGTGAGGCTACTAGTATTTAGCTGGTATCTCCTGTTATGTTTAATTCTTTAAGCTTTCTTTTTAGTCTGGAGGGAACCATGACTATTCTACTGCTGAAATACAGCTGAGGTCCTTGTGCTTTCTCTCAAAATGTAATAAGATACCAGTGAACAAATTAGAAACAAAGAGTGAAGGGATCTCTGTATTTTTCTTTTTCAAAACTGCTGGTTTTTTCTAATACCATCATGTAGATGAGATATGATGAATGCTCGCCTTATAAAGTGCATTTAACAACAGGATCTAATAGAAGAGAGTAATTAAATAACTAATTGCTATTGCATAACTGTTTTGAAACCCTACCATGTTTCAACTTTATGTAAACCATTTGGGAAAGAGCCGTAAACCTGCTGTGCATTTCTTCAGGATCTAAAAGAACTTCAGAGATGAATCTCCCACAGTGTTTCGTTATTTTAATTGATGTAATTACTGTAAGAAACACTATCATTAGCCCACTTTCTGTTATTTATTTATAAAAAAATCAGGTGTAGCATATGATATTTTTCTCAGGCCTTGACATCATCAATCAATAAAGAAAGATTTTATTACTCAGAAGCATGGTGACAAGGGCAATGACTATATATCATCCCACCTCAATAGGTAATCAGATAATTTTCTGTGCATTGGTACAAATGATGTGGATATTGTCCTCTTTGAGATATTATGAATGCAGAAACAATATATTTGTTCTGTTTTGGTTTTGTTTTGATTTTTTTTTCTGAATATCTACACAATCAACATAAAAACAAATGTACGTTCTCTTTTGGTTAACATTCAGACCATTGGAGAGCATTCAGCAGAGGCTCCATGTCTCACCTTTAAGGAATTACAAAAAGAAAAATGGTTAAAGCCAAGTCTTTGCACTGTCACAGCTTTCAACCTGGGCAGAGAGCCAAGGTGGTCTGAAACCATGAAGGGGCCAATATTCAGCTTGCATCAAATGAACCAAAAAAACACAGGAGCAGAAAGCCCTTCTCCATACCTTTACCTACAAAATTCCCCCTTATCTACAACAAAAGCAACATCTCCAAAGGACTGGCTAATCAAGTATGGGTTGCAAATTATCACCAGTCCCCTTATCTACAACAAAAGCAACATCTCCAAAGGACTGGCTAACCAAGTATGGGTTGCAAATTATCACCAGCACAATCACGTTATTCCCTTTTCATTGTTTATACTTTAAAACCCAAATTAGGTCAGTCTGCAGCTAGATAACAATATCTAGATAAGGAGGTGGTTTTGCAGAGAATGGGATGCATACCAAAGCTGATGTTGCTGTTACCGAAATCGATTACACCTTACCTGATTACACATACTATTATACAGCTATTTTCATGGAGGGGATATTTTATCTGAGAGTACAGTGCAGCTAATGTTTTGAGGCTTTTCACATAAACATCTATTGAAAGAAGAAGTCAATGGGTCAAACTGCTCCTTATTGTGGAAGAGAAAGCATTGAGGACCAACAATAAAACTGAGGATGTATGTTCATCCAGGCAAGAAATTGGTGAAAATTAGAGTCAGAGCTAAATAAAGAAGGTAACCACAGCTAACCCTGTGCATCTGCTAGCTCACATGTCCCTCAGCTTCTGTCCCCAGGCACCTTGAGAAGAGGAAATATGACTTGATGTAGAGGAGTGGTTGGAGTATTTAATACGAAGAAATATTTGAGGTAAAGCACTGCTGCTCTTATTTAACAAAGCACATCACTTGGCTGTGACTGTTGCTTACTATATGAAAGATAATCTCCCTATTATGCAGCACTCTATTTACCTATTTATTATATTTTTCACCCTGCTGTTTCAGCTACAAGCAGTTTGAAGCAAGCATGACATCTTTGGTTATTGTTTATAATGTGAATCCTAGGTGCACAAAAAGAAATGTTTATGCAATAATAAAATGAAGTGAAAAAACATAGAACTGCAGTCACAAAATGTTAAGGACAAATACAATAGCTTCATTTCCTTCCTGTTTCTTAGTTTTGATACTCCTGACTACATTGTTCTCTATGAGATTGGTGGGACTGAGAACTGATGCTAAGACAGTTACTAGCAGCTCTTTAGGAAGTTTGTCTTACACAGATTCAAGGTAGTGCAATAATACGTAACCTTTTATTTTTCTTAATTGAGTCAGAGTCCTGGAAGTTCATACTCTTGAGTTGCAGGATTAAAATCCTTCTATAGGATTTGCCTAGATCTACTCGATTATAATATCTTACTGACTTCACTGTGATTCAGCTTATTGAGTGCATTTCTGTTGACAAAATGGTGTTGTAGCTGATAACCTGAAATCAGAGCAGGTAAAAAAAAGCAGCAGGAGGCAACATGTAGGCAGAGGTACGCCTCTTTCGTAATGCATGCAACGTTTGGAGTTTTAGCCCAGAGAATTAGGATTGCTGGAGATGGAGTGATCAAGCTTTCTTTCAATTGCCTATAAAAATATGAATCTGCCAGAAAGTGACAATCATACCTAGAAAGGAAAAAGCAGTATTCTCATAACTATGTGTCGTGGTTTAAGCCTCTAAAACTCACGAAGTTTTACTCACTCACTCACTCCCTCCCCTCTTTCTTCCCCCAGTCCTGGGGGGATGGGGAAGAGAATTGAAAGAATGCAACTCGCACAGGTTGAGATAAGAACAGTTTAGTAACTAAGGTATAACACAAACCACTACTGCTACCACCAGTAATAATACAAGAGAAATACAAGGAAAGAGAATACAACTGCTCACCAAGCCTGACCCAGCCAGTGCACCCCCCAGCAGTGAACCCCCTGTACCAAAAACCTGACCATGCCGTGCACCCCCAGTGCACCGCCACACCATTCCAGGTCTCTGCTCTCTGTCTTCACATCCTGGACATGACGTGCTGTGGTATGGAATAACCTCTTTGGTCAGTTTGGGTCAGGTGTCCTGTCTCTGCTTCCTCCCGGCTCCCCCTCCTCCCTGGCAGAGCATGAGACTCAGAAAGTCCTTGGCAAGACAAAACACTACCAAGCAGTAACTGAAAACACTGGTGTTATCAGGCACTGTTTCAAGGCCCAAAAATCAAAAGCCACAGTGCTGCACCAGCTACCAAGAAGGAGAAAAACGACTGCTGCTGCTGAACCCATGACACTATGATTATCTGAAAGGAGTGTGAATACTAGGAATTAAAAGTGTTCCAAACAAATATATCATTAAAAGTCTGAAGCCTGCACCAAGCCTGAGGATACATGTTATTGCTTTTATTGTTATTTCTAATAATATTACTGGAGAAGTAAATAGTCTAAGATGATATTTATGAGAAATTATAACAGATATTGTAGGTCCAGAAGGTAATGCTCTCATATAGGATCTATGCCGTATATTTAAAAAGCACCAAAACTTTTTCTAAAAGCATTGGTTTGATTATTGTTTCATTTTGCTCTTAATACCATACCTTTTTGTTTTTTAAGAATACTTTGTTTCCTTTTCTTAATTTTCCTCCTTTTCCTCAGATCTTTTTTATTCATAGCCTTTGCACTAATCTAATTTGATTTAGGTGTTCTGTGTCCATTCATACTCCCAATTACCTTTCATGACCTGCCCTTCAAAGCAAAGCATCTTTGTATGTCAGCACAACCCAACTGCTGCACTTCCTCTGCCCATCGCTGCCATAGTTTTATACCTGTTTAGGATATCAGTTCTCCACCTGAGCAAATTTTAATGACAGGCTGCTACTCACAGGGCAGATGAGACAGCCCATGGGTGAAGTGTGAATCTTGATAATGCTCTTTTATGATCTCCCACAATGTCTGAGCAGAGCAAAAGCACAGGGGGGGGGGTGAAGGATCATGTATTTGCTGAAAAATCTTGATAAAGTAAAAACAAAGAAAGTTTATGATGTTTCATTTAGAAATGGAAGACATTGGGAGCTTTGATCTCCTGCACAAATGACTCTATTATTGCAAGTGGCTATCCGTAGCAACAAACCTGCCATTCTGCTTTTAGAGATGTTCTGGAATTATCCAACAGGTGCTGCTGGATAGCTGGAAATCCTGCTGAAGTGTTGACTACACTGTACAAATCTTTCTAAATCAGCATACACATGAAGTCTGACATAACCTGTCTGCAACTTATTGCCATTCTAGGCATCAATTTGCATTAGCAGCTCATGTACAGGTGGTTTTGCAGGTTTCTTTGTTTAACCTAAATGTTAATAGCTACAGAATGGGAATATTTGTCATTGCAATAACACTTTTCACAATCTTAAGAAGCAACAGTGCTTTAAAAAAAGCAGCTCCCATGGTTAAGTATCCAGATCTTACAATCCTTACTAAAGGGTATCTTTCAAACTGGTGAGTAGACATATTACAGTAAAGAAAACCTAGGAAGCATTGCCAAGGTAGGTCAAGCAGCTCCAGTCTGAAGGACGTTATAGGAATTCTTAAAAAGTTGTAATCATTTAGACATGAATTCATTGCATCTAGATGACTATTTTTTTGTATTATATTTACAGATAGAGCTGTCTCATGTTTACAAGTAGCCCAAAGATCACTGAAAGTATTTCTTTAAATCCACACATCACTTTTAAAAGTAAGTGTTGTAGAACCTATTCATAAATAATGAAGACTAACCCAAATACAGTTCATGGTCATGTTGTGTTGGAGATGATCATTAAAATAACATTCATATCAATACCTAAATTAGTAAAACTGAAAACAAAAAATCACAAAATCAGCATAGACATAACTAGATAATTCTAAGTATACAATCCAAATATGTTGTAACCGTCCCATTCGTGTCTTTCGCTCATGGTCTTCACAAGTTGTGGACCCAGTCTTTTGGTGTTTAAACTGTAGAACATTAATACTTTTAAGATGCCCATAAACTGCCTTAAGACAGGTCTATTCTAGTCCTGGCAGGGTGCTGTCTTCTCTAAACTGACTGACTGCTAAAAATCACAACTTTGAGTCATTATTTTCTTGGTTATAGTACAGACTATGGAATATAGCTCTGCTGAAATGACAATAAAGTACAGCTGTTTCTCTTAAAGGCTTTGGAGGAGTAGATGGTGGTGCAACTCATATAAAGATAAAGATAATGATAATGACACAGTATAAGAATACAGGGAACATGTCTTTGGCTTCACTCGGATTCACTTAAGGAGGGGTGAGAACAGTAAAACAGGACCCATCTGTTAATGCTTGCTGATAGGACTCCACTTCTGAGTCAGTTGTCATAAATGACCAAACTGAAGGGCAGTAATACTAGAGAACAAATTGAAACAGCAATTGCAACTGTTTTGATAATGCATTTTCAGTGAAATGTTTTACAGAATGTATTATCCTATGAACCTAGAATAAGAGCGTGTGCCCATTCTCAGAATTAGAAATATTCAGATCTGTCATTCTTTTATGAAACTAGTAATTATTATTCCCATACTGCACAGTTTGATAGTACAAAGGGACAGGCTTGGAGCAGTTGGTCGTGCTACAAATCACAGTAACATAATTGTACACTTTAAAGGAGTGTTTTTATTCTATGTAACCATGAAATTAATGTGATCCAAAAATGTTAAATTGCATTCTTTTATAGAACTCAACAATAGATTCCTCCCAAGAGTATTACCCTGTACATCCCTAAAAACTGCCACTGTTACAATTGATGTTCAAGAATTTTAGCATCACAACTGATCCTGGAAGAGAGTTGCCAAATGTAATTTCCTGTGAAGAAAATGATTGTGGTTTCTAGCTGTCTAATTATCCTCACACTTCTGACCAGTTATTTGCTCTACATCCTGCTGTGTTATTAAATGATCCTTAACTAAAATAATCTACTGTATAGTGCTAAATTAAGATGATGATGGTTCTCTGCAGTGAAGTTCAAGAAATATCAACTCTTCTACACTGACACATTTGCCTAAGTAATGAACCGACTCCTTCTTAGAAAGAAGGATGTAATCACTAGAAGTACCACAAAGTAGAAGTTAGTCAGAAACTACATGTCCAAATATTCTAAGCTGTGGGGAGACAATTAATGGCATTTTATTTTCCAATCAGTGAAGAAACACAGTAGGACAAAGAAGAGTGGTCATAATCTAAGATTAAAGGTGTTACCCGAAGCAGAAGAATTATATGACAAAAATTCCCTCAAGAATATCAACAAGTGCAAGGCCTCTGAAGAAAATAAGGATGTGCCCCCTATGAGTCAGCTGCTCTTTACCTGTTTCACTTTATATGCACTACTCCCTAAAACGGATGATCAGGAAAATGAGCATTAGTAGTTCAAAAAGGCCTTGAAGAGCCTAGAATCATAGAATAACAGGTTGGAAGGAACCTCAAGGATCACCTGGTCCTGGCAAAAGCACAGTCTAGACAAGATGTCCCAGCAGCTTGTCTAGGGATCCTCCAACACTGGGGAATCCACCACTTCCATGGAGAGATTATTTCAATGGCTGCTGGTTCTCCTTGTGAAAAAATTTCCTCTTGTGCCCAGTTGGAATCTCCCTGGGAAAAACTTGTACCCATTACCCCTCATCTTTTCCATGTGACTCCTTGTAAAAAGAGAGTCTCATCTTCTTTATAGCCATCTAAATACTGGAACATGGGAGCTCCTTATAGATGTGTGTCCTTCCCCAGTGCAATGTTGAGAAATACTTAGAGGTACACCACAGCTATTTGGAGGAATATGGAAGAACAACTGTATCACAGCATACATCAACCTGATGGTACAGAGCACCTGGAGAAAAGACTGTCAGAAATTCTGACATGTCTCTTGTTCCCTCTCTACACTGTGGCAGATTTATAGCAGAAATTACATTGCCAATAGATTTACATGGACAAGCTCTTGCAAAGGTCTTGATGATCTTTAAAGGTCCCTACCAATCCAAACTGTTCTGTGATTCTACAGTAAAATAGTGGGTGGGGTTTAAATTGCAAATATAGATTTTGTAGCAAAGTTTGTGTCAAAACTATTCCCTCTCCATAATTGTAGGGTCTGGATCAACGCTTTAACTGCTATATGCTACGCCAGCTGGGTATAGGTACTGCGCAGGAAAGGCATAGCTTTTAGTCCTCGTTTGATTGACAATAGTCATGATTATTGAACTAAGCTTTGAGATATTTTCTGGGTAGGTGTTGCATTCTTATCCTTGCACAACACCTACCAAGCTGTGACAAACAGCCATGCTACAGAAACAATATTTTTTCAATTGCTTTTACCAGTGTAGTGATACCAGACTGACTGCAGAGCTTCAGCTCCTATAACCTAGTATCTCTGCAGTGACTTCAGTGATTTAAAAAGGACTTTGACCTGCTGCAAATCTAGCATTGTAACATCATGACTTGTAAGATATAAAGTTAAATTTTATTTTAATTTCTGTGTAAAATTCTCTTTTAAAATTCACTTCTTATCACACAAAACAGTACAACAAGGATTGAGAAGGAAATGCATAATTTGTTTAGAAAAAATAACATTACTGTCAAGAAAATTGCCACTCTGTGACAATAGGTACTACTTCTTTCCCTAGAAAGTACTCTGAAGTCCTGTGTTATACTTATGGCATTTCCCCTTCCCCTTTATTTAGCTGTTTAATATTTGGAGCATCATGAAATATATGCATCTTACAAAATAGCTGTTGCTATGGAGACTTCATATATTTAATTTGAGAAGAAACAGCTAAGCTTTCACTTACAAGCCCACAAAAGGTGCTTTGGCAGCCTTAACTCAGGGAATGCCTTCTCATTTGCTGTCTTTATACTTCTTAATTTAGTTTCGTTATATGTTCATAAAACAAATGCTCCCACTTTGATTTTTCTACCACATTCTGTCTGTATTTGAACAGAATAGATTTTTAGGAAATACTGAATGAGGACTCTCAGTTGAGGTAGGAATGGTGGCCTTTTTGTATTTCTTGTTAAAAATAGTGCTGAATGTGCTTTAACCAGAAGAAATTAGTGCCCTGAGCATACATAGCAATATTACCACTGGGAAAAGCCTGTACTCCTTAGCTAGGACCAATTATTCTCCCTTACAAATGCTTTCAATGTTTGAGACTGATCTGATGAGTTTGGATGAGTGATGACACCACTTCTTAAAGATAGCCTAACAGCTATTTCTGATACACACACAGATTGGGATAGAATAGCCAGGTTGAAGTTAAATGGGGTTCTTTAAAACTCTCAACTCCAACCATACAACACACTCAACTTCTGCAAGAGTAACTGTGCAAATCAGCCAGAACCATCAGCTATGTTCATGCTTCCATGAGATTCAATTTTTTTTTTTCATACTTGGGATGACTGAAGCCTCCCATTTACAACTTCTTCCTTTCAGAAGCGTCAAATGTACTCCCTTATATGATGTTTCTTTCACAGGCTTCAGAAGAAATCGTGTTTACTGACAACCTCTACATATCAGGCTAGATGGAATTCTGCTTCTTCTCTAACCAGCAGTTTTCCCTACTAGAACAGCTTATAATTGCAGCACAGCTGGGGGAGGAGATCAATTTCAGTTCAACAACTGTTGAATAACATAAGGAGGTCTAGTCCAGATTGAAATTCCCTAACACAAAGCATGGCAAGTTATTCAGCCCTGATTTAGGCTCTGGATAGACAGCTAATAAGGTAAAATCAGAGCTCAGACATATGAAGTCTGAGGGCTTTGTGTTCTAACATATGCTTTAATGTTGCTTGTGAATTTTCTTAATAAATTATTACAAAATCAATGGGATATCTTGCTGTATCTAAACACAGATTTAATCGGTGGTTTGGTTGATTTGATGCAATGTTAGTTTCACTTTCTGGATTATTTTTTTTCAAAGTAATTCTGGCAGTAATTCTAAAGAATAAAATGGCAGTATTCGCACAAACCACACAGAACCTGAGATTACTGAATCTCAGTGTGCTTAAAAATACTCAAGAATATCTGAAAGTTTTCACAGAAGCAGAGCATTCACTTGGCAATTCCTGAACGCCTGAGATACTTCTAATGTTTATTCCTCCATTATCTTTTATTTGAATTTGAACTAATTGCTTAATGTTTCATATAGAAGAAAAAACATGTATGAAATTTAACTAATGTGCATTCTATCAGAAGGTGGATCATAGCTTTTAGATGTGATTTTATGTCCTGGAAAAAAACAACTTTCTTCATAGAGCAAATGACAATTCTAGAACTGATGTCTCAAGGTAGATGAAGCTACAGCAAGTACTGAAATGAATAGAGAGCTGCAGAAGCAATTCCAAGGATGTAGAAGAAATGTTGAAAGCCTTTACATGGCTTTATTCATAAAGGACTCTGTAACTAAGTGAATTTGGTGGCTGCTGTGGTGGTGTATCAATGACAGTGAAGTTTTAAACCCTCAGAAAAAAAAAATCAATGTAGCTTCATGGCTGCACCCTTAGAGAGACCCTTAACAGTGATTAAAATCATTGCCTTATCCACAGAGATCAGGTTCCCACATGAGATGTAGGGGTCTCAATCAGTTTGGGAATGGAAGAAAAAAATCACAGCACATGAACTTGCCCAGGGAAAACCAGGTTTGAGGTACTGACCACATGCTGAGACTTCCCAGTCACAGGAAACCTTCCTTCAGAATGGAACAGTGCACTTTGAGTTTTTAAGGCTTTTGAGAGCTGCATACATTCAGTGTGGATGCAAGTGTACCACTGTGTTGCATAGTTGAATACTGTGTTAGATTCTCAATTCTTCTGGATTCTCCCATGGTGCGCTGGAAAGAGTAATATTTTTTTTTTCTTTTTTAAGGAAATCAGTTCAAATAAGTGGGAATTATGCTTTCCACTGTACCATCACGGGAACTCTTGATGTGCATAGACAAACACTGATAAAGGATAATTCATGTAAATAAGCCATGAATTGAATAAAAGAATACGTCAGCTATTCTGAACAGATTTCATAACCAGTTTCATTTGTCTTTCATGAATGGTCCCTAGTGTCCAATTGGATTCATCCATATATAACAAGGTTTAAACTGTGTTGTGTAAACACTGGAGACTCATACTGTGGTTCTCCACTAATTTCCCAGAGCAGATAGATAGACTCCAAATGAGGTTATGAAAAAGGAAAACTTAAAAATAAGTCCAATTTCTCAGCAGCGTTCCAGATTTACAGGGAGAGAAAGACTTCTGTTTTCAGGTTAAAACCAACAAATAAAACACTCTAAATCTATTCTAGTATTATGTTATCTCTTTCTACAAACATAAAATTTCTTAACAAAATTTCTTAATCCTTTTTGATTTGATAAGTTGTCCATTCTAGGGATTTTGAGGGAAAAGAATTAGTAATATTTGGATCATTTACCCTCTGAAAGTAATCTGTAATTTTATTGAAAATGAGTATAAACAAACACCATATGTTCTGCAGCTTGAATTCCTCTCCATGGCCAGTGGGGTTTTGCTTTGCCTTTTCCTCTGGGCTCTGTGCAGTTGGCAATGGAAGACAGGTGCTGAGCTGGCATTTGCTCTACCTAAAATTTGGTTTTGATTTGCATTTTAAAGCACGCATAGCAAAAGCTGTACCAAATAAAAAACCAAAACAACCCCCCCCCCAAAAACCAAAACCCAACCAAACACACACATGCGCACACACATGTGAAAAAAAAACACCCCAAAAAACCCAAAACCCACTTCAGAAAAACAAAACAAAGCAAAACCCACCCAACCAACCAAAACAGCCCAGGGCAACCAGACATTCTAAGCTTCAAATAGCAATGTTAATTCCTAATTAAGGCAAATTTTAATGGTATAGCAAGCAGGTTTAAAGGGCTGCAGTTACAGATCTATTTCCAGATTCCTATTTTAGATCTCAATTTCAGATGCTAAGTACTTTGCTTTATTTTAACAATTTAGATAGTCCTGCTGGCTTCAAATAAGACTACTCTTGTGTTTAAATCACTGGACAAATCAGGCCCTTTATCTGTGTATGTTAAATAAATTGCATTATGTAAAAAAATCTCTCAGGACTTGCACTGTTACCTCTTGTGACAATATTTAAGTCAATGTCAACGAGATCCACAGCTTAATACATTTGTAAACCACACAGCTTTATGATTCATGCAGTGCAGCACAAAAAAATGTTTCTGTAGCAATAGAAATTAATTTACCGTGCAGAAGTGATAATATCCTGGAATAAGAGTTCCAAATGATTATCAATGTGTGAAGTTTATATTAACTGATTTTCCTGTAAAATTGCCACTGAGATCTGCATTAATAGTTTTACAGTATTTTATGCCACCAGATAAAATTAGTTTTAATGGACTGTTACTATTTTAATTGTACTTGCTTACAATGTTTCTAAAGGCCTCCTGTAATCTGCAGACACACAAGGTGGAGCTATTTTTTGTTATTTTGTTTTAGGATGCATTTTGTGGGTTATCTGAACTTTTGCCATGAATTGCGGGGTTTGGCTATACTATTAATCTGAAAGGCTGTACATTTAATTTGTCTCTTGCATGGTGAAAATGGATTTCTTGTGCAAGTCTTAGAATAATTTTTATCTCATCTCAGTGACAGAAGTTTTGTTTTAGAATTGTTTCATTTTACAACAGAGTTCCAACCCAAGAAATCATAAGCCATGTTTTTCCTTAGCTTTACACAGTCCCACATATTTCAGTCCCTTGACAAGAATCTCAGATTGTTAACACAGATGTTATCCAAAAAGACTCAATTTCCTTTACTCCTTAACAGCTGAAAAAAGAAAAAAAATACCAGAAGTTATTCTAAATCAAAGAAATTTACTCTTGGGCTATTCAAAACCCTCCCTACTGTGGATTACCTAGGTTCTCTGAGGTCTTGTTTGAAACTGCCACAATCTTCCTATCATCACTGAGTTTTGGAACCTAGAATAAGTTAATGATACTGGTATGTTAGGAGGAAATTTATATTCATATATTAAGAAGTGCTTTTTTCTGCTGAAATTTGATACTGCTGTTTTGAATAAAGACCTCTACAGCTGACCTCTGCAAATATATCACAACTATAAAGCAATTAACAAAGAATTAAGACGACACAGTTTTTTACAGTCTGTTGTTATTTGGGTATGCTTTTATCCATTACTGAACAGCCACAAGCAAATAGAATCTGACAATATTAAAAAAAAATAAATTACTGAAATGTTTAATTTCTGCTCCATTTAATTTTATCCATTTTTTGTTTTTTTGGTAAAGCTGGGTTGATATGAGTTGTTGCTCAAGAACCCGAATTTTGTATTTGGAAAGTTTTTGTTTCCTGAATTGCAGAACCCAGTAGGCAGAGTTCCTTTTGTGGTGGTAAATGAGAGTTGAAATAGCAGTAGTTTCTAGGTTATATTCATTTGCAAAGAGGACATTCTGTTTCAAAGCTATTTCTTAATAACTAGAAGTTAAGAAATGAGATATTGCAAATTCCAAGAAAATACACAAACATAATTGAGGATCTCAATTACAGTGAAAGAGAAGATGATACTGGAAATTCAATCATACAACAAATCAGGTGTCACTTTAGCTCCACTCTAAGGTCAGACCACCATGACCGCAGTTGCTGAAGTTTGCTAATCTTGTAGCAAGCAGCATCTTTCAAATTATATGGCCCTTCCCTTGTGTCAGTACAATCTATATTACCTTTCCAAATGAAACTGTAGTCAAATTCCTTATCCTTATAGACTCTGTTTTGTTTCTAACTCTGCAAACACATTACTGAAGGCTGCTAAAACAGAAAAAGTCTCTAACCAATGGAAGTCAAAATGAAAGTGCTTGGTCCTAAGCAACAAGAAACAACAGGGAACCGAAAGACTGATTATCACCTATACACACTTACTACCTTGTTTAAGTTGAACTTAGTGCGAAGGATTTTATTTTTCTTTCTTGGAAGAATAAGGGGAAAGTGAATAGTGTTTACATCCAATTTTTTTGTTTGTCTTTCACACCTTGATTTTTCCTTGTAGTCCCTGTGAGTTGGGTAGGGACAGATATTTGCTTTCACTTTAATTTGCTACAGTAATTAAAGATAATTTTACACTGCATGCAAAAGAGCATTAATGCATTTCTCCAATATAGGCCCTGAACACACTGTGTGTTTGCATAAAGTCACAGGTTCCAGGTGATGTTTCTATCAGATATTTCAATGGAAACTGTTCACTCCAAAATTAATCTGACATAGCTCAGATAATGACTTGGGTAATAAGGCTCAGGAGAAGACTGCAACAAAAGGAGCATGGCATCAATCTTTGGGCTGTTTGGTGCTGCATGAATTAAAGTGTGGCGAGTTCAGCATAGTGTTTTACACAGGCCCAGTTTTACCCCACTGTTTCCAGGGCAGTTCTAGCAGTATCCTCTGCTAGAAAAAAAAAAGAACCCGACTATTAGCAGCAATGATAGTTAATTCAAATAAGACAGATCCTGCCCTTTGCCTGCCAGGAAACCTTCCTCATCATCTGACTTCTGTTGAATTGCATTTTAAAATAAAAAAGTGTACAACAGGCAGATGTATAAGCAACTTCAAAAGAAAATATTTATATTGAATGCCTACAGATTACACCAACAGTAGATACTCCCTCTCTATATAGCTTAATGTCTTTCTTGCTCTGTGTTTTTCTACTACTATTCTGCCCAAGATAATATGCTCAATATGTGGGCAAGTATTCAGAAATCCATATTTAGAAATCTATAACAAAACTCTTAATATCTTTTTGAGCTTCAGGAGCAATATGGCTTAGTAGTATATTTGCATGTGGAATATTAATGGTTTTTAGTGAATTAATGCAGAAAAGGACCAGTGACTTCAAAAAACATCCACAAAAATCTGTGTAAGTGAACTACGGATTGTCATAATAATAACTGTGCAACAGAGCTGGGTGATGAGCTGCAAATCCACGAGGAATGATAGCTGGAAATGTGCTTCACTTTTCATTACTCTTGCCTTAAATCTACTCTGTGGTTATTTTAGGCTAATTTCTATACCACTTTTTTATTTGAAGAGAGTCAAAATAGTAGAAAACAACAAATTAATGTTTAAACTGTAGCATTACAAAATTGCTATGACATAAGATCCATATATTAAGACCAAAATGGGAAAAGCTAGTTACTTTTAGGTATGCTGTCTTTTACTGGATTTCCTTTTCACAAGTGAAAGAAGGCAGAAAGAAACTTAACACAAAGCTACACTGCAGGCCCTGAAAACTATTACAGATCTTTGAGCTGCATAAAACCAGGTATGAGGTATTAAGAATGTAGTTACAACTATTTTATATGATCAACATCTTTCAACTGAATTCAAAGAAACACTACCTAACAAAATATGGTATTACATCAACAAAGGTCTAATCTAACGTATCTTTATGATTAAATATGCTCTTTTAATGTATTTTTCTGGAGCGTGCATATTAGAGTACTTCAAAATGCTTAGGGAGTAGATTTTCTGCAGCACCTGGACTTGAAAAGCGCAATTTCATAACATTTTACTACATAGTTGACCAAAACCAGATACTTGGGTTGTTTCTCTTCAGTAAGGTTTTCAGTAAAAGGCCATACAGAGAAATGACATAAGGGTCAGTGATAGAATGGGATTACTTATGCCTCTTGTGACAATTCAAGTGCTACATCTCTCTACACTAGTAAAGTTGCTATTATATACCCTTTCTCCTTTAGTTGTTAAGAGAAATGACTGCTGCTTTATGGGAATGGCAGAAGAGCTGTAGGAGACAGTGATGGTTTGAAAACATTCAGCTAGTGTCTTTGGTTAGTCATAGCTGACAGTTGGTGCTGATTCAAGATCCAGCCTTCCCTGTAGTAGGGAAAATGAAAAACATCAACTGTATTACTCAGATTAATGGCTTTTGCATGTAGAAAGACCTCAAGTTAGGAGACTGAAACATCACTAAAGGCAACCTTGCTGTAAAGACAAATCTATACTATCAAACAAAATTACTATCATTTCATATCTCCAAAGATACCTCTATTGGTTTTGTTCTTGGTGTGTCTATTGCATATTTTTATTGACTCCTGATGAAAAACATTCCAATTGAGGCAGATGTTTCTTCTCAGAACTCGGGCATGATTGACCTACAGCAGCATATTGAATCTTGTTATCTTCAAAATGATGGAAAAGAGCAAACTGATGAAAATATTTCCTTACCATTCTGTAAGCTACCAAACATCAGCAGTTGTTGGCTTTTGCTAAGATCAATGTCTCTTAATGAGTAAAGTCTGAGATAAAATGGAGTTAAGTGTATACCTTTGGGGCAATAAATTCTCCTCACAGTTTGGCAACCATGCCTGCAATGAGGAATACTTTTGAAATAAAGATAAAGCACTTCACTCTTTTCACTAGATGCAGTAAGATTTGACAGGAGTTTCAGAAAAAGAGGAGAATCATTTAATTCAGAGAAAAAAATAAGTATGTAAGGATGTACTGTGAATCCAAGCTGGTTTAGAGCCAGTCAGCCCTGTGTGAGATTTTTATAGAATAGTGTGCTCCTATACATGTTCCAAGCCAATACCTATTAGAGAACTAATGATACCAGCAAGACCTGTCTTCCCTCCATCAGTCTCCTATTACAGTTAAAATACATAGAAACAAAGGTACTGCTCATCATTTATCTCAGCTCTCCATAGCTGAAATAGCTTTTGCAAATTTATTATGACAGTAGTCAGCAGAGCCTCTGGCTGTAAGTTTACTGACAATGGGCATGATTTGAATAGTTTTTTATACTTCTTGAGTTCATACCTAAAACATAGCTAGTTTTCAGTGTTGCCTTGTACTCCTCAGGACTCAAACCTCTTGAATAGTCAAGTGAAATAACTGCCATAGAAAGAAAAGTTTTGAAATAAGAAAACATGAAATTTGTGCTTCTAGAACACCAAGGAATATGCTTCAACCCTCTACTCACTTCTGTATTTCAAGGTTGCTTTGCATACTTCACAGCAGTTTGCTTTGCACAGGTCTAGCTATTACTTTAAGGACTGTCCCAGTCAAAATAGCTTAGCAATAACATGCATTGTTAGCTTAATCCTTTCTTCTCTTGACAAACTGCTTGAAAGTCACCATAAATGAGCTTGCTCTTCACTACTGCCACAGAAAAATCTTTTTCAGAGTTTTCTGGTTCTTTACAGTGTTTATTTAGGCACTCTTCAGCTTGTTGGTTCACTGGCTTGTGATGTTATTTTTATGGGCTTGTGTGGTGTCCTGGGTTCAGCAGCAGCAGTCATTTTCTCCTTCTTGGTAGCTGGTGCAGTGCTGTGTTTTTGATTTTGAGCCTTGGAGCAGCGCTGATAACACCAGTGTTTTCAGTTACTGCTTGGTAATGTTTTGGTCTGACCAAGGACTTTTTGAGTCTCATGCTTTGTCAGGGAGGAGGGGAAGCCGGGGGAAAGCCGGGAGGAAGCAGAGACAGGACACCTGACCCAAACTGACCAAAGAGGTTATTCCATACCACAGCACGTCATGCCCTGGATGTAAAATCGGAGAACAGAGACCCGGAAGGGTGTGGTGGTGCACTGGGGGGTTCGCTGCTGGGGGGTGTACTGACTGGGTCGGGCTTGGTGAGCAGTTGTATTCTCTTTCCTTGTATTTCTCTTGTATTATTACTGGTGGTAGCAGTAGTGGTTTGTGTTATACCTTAGTTACTAAACTGTTCTTACTACAACCTGTGGAAGTTGCATTCTTTAGATTCTCCTCCCCATCCCCCCCAGGACTGGGGGAAGCAAGAGAGGGAAGTGAGTGAGTGAGTGAGTGAGTGAGAAAACTGCGTGGGGTGGGTTAGAGGCTTAAGCCACAACATGTGGATGTAGGATTATTTTTGCACAAGGATGCTGAGTGGACATATCATGTATTAAAGCAGGCAACTAGTTACATTTCTGTCCCTTTGCTTCCCGTGGTTAAGGAGGAGAGGCTAATAGGATACAAATATGAGGAAAATGGCTATACTTGCAGCATGCCATGTTTTAAGCAGATTTTAATCTTGGAAACACTTTTGATTTGACAAGCAAGATGGCTTGGAAATAGGTTAAAACTGTCATTCTTATCCTTTGTTTCTTTCATCTGGCTTTTGTTTGAATTGAAGTAGCAGTTCTGGTAAAGCTGAGGGGCTTAGTGTGCATTGCTCAAAAATGTTAAACAGAACATTTTGTGTGTATCCTCTCCATAGTAGAAAATAAGAGTTTAAAAACAAAAGAAACCTAATAGAAGCAGAAGCTTAGTCTTTAATTCTCTAACATAAAATTAATATTTTACAGCCTTCTATATAATGCGGAAGGTTGTAAATGGTTTCACTATGCTATTTCTTACAAATCATTACCATTTAATAAGGTTTTTTTAATTGTTTTGTCAGTTTTTTGTTTGTGTGCTTTTTGTTTTGCCTTTTTTTTGTATTTTCCAGAAGCACATACATTACTGATTAAAAGAAAAAGCATTTCATGTGATACGGTTTATTTAGTACACATCATTTCTTCCTGCTGTCACCTGGAATTGACTGCCACAGGAAAACATTGAAAGGAAAATGTGCTCTATATGGACTTCTAAATTTGGAAAATCTGCATCCTCCCTTCAGTACAGGTGCTCTGAGTCTTAACAATTCAGAGAGGAAGGTATCATGACAACTCGAAGTGCTCTCCTGAAACAGTCTGTTCTCTCATCCTTTTCACAAACACAAGAGAGACTCAAATCCACCAATGACCTAAGACGCCCTCTTGTTTGTTTCTCATTCCATGTTCTCCAAACTCTCAAGAACGTATTAGTCACTTAATAAATGGGCATCCGTGGTCTTTACATGAAATGGCAGCAAGAGGGGATTAGTAGCAGTATTCATTTTTTGGATGGAATCAGCAGTGCAAGATCCTTCGTTACTAAACACTGGATATGTGAGTGTCAATGATACACTGACAGTGGTTCAAGATACAGTACCTTCAGTCAATTTCAAACTGCTGCAAGCTGCATTCTCATCCTTTCCCGTTCTCCTGCGCAAAAGAGTCACTACCCACTGTAGTCTAAAACTTGGGTACAAAATAACTGAGAAGTACTGCATTTGAGTGGTGGTGGGTGCTGCCATAGGCTCTGTCCAGGGCATTGACGCCATCAACACACAGTAAGTGTCAGTGTTGTCAAACACTTTAACTATAATCATGTTCTTCCAATATGGCATGCAAATCTCTACAGTGACAGCACAGTTGGTGCACGAAAAACCTAGACACTGTGTAAATACTGTTCAGCAACACACAAAACACTGGTGTTTTAGCAACATTTCTAACCATGAATCCAAAACAAAGCACTGTGCAGGCCATTACAGAGAAAGATAACTCAATCCCAGCCACTCCCAATACACTCGAGCTGCTTGGATTCTATAGTGGCGGCTCAGATACACAATTTCTGTGCTTAGAGGAAGGCCAATATCACTACTACTACAGCAAAGTATACACATTAAAAACTTTTTCAGTAAATCAAAACCGCTGCTATAGCTCCATTACAAAGATAAAGAGTAAGCAGAGTTAATTTTCTCTAGGGACATAAAAATACTATCAGTTAACAAGCAGAGGCTTCCCCAGCATTTCTTCCTAAGTCCGAGTGTAAGGATAGAGTAAGCAATAGTTGCAACTGTATGTATTAATGTAGATTATTTTCCTGCAGTTATTCAGAAAAGGAATTAAGGCAGACAAGCTGCCATCCAACACTGAGAGACTACCCAGAGGGAAGTTTTTGCAGAAACAGATTTCTAGAAACACAGGGCCTCCCACCAGCTTTTGGCCTCCCACTCCCTGCCTTTAGCCTCTATTTACAGCCTCCAGCCCCTTTTGGCCTCTAGTTTTTTTCTGCCTGTGACCCATTTCCTCACCCTTTTTCAGCCTCTATTTTATTTTGGGACTCCAATGACTTTTAGTCTCTATTTTAGTTCCAGCTTCACACAAACTTTTACCCCTTTTGACTGCTACTCTTTTCTAGTATTCCCCCTCCTCTGAGCCTCTGCTTCATTTTGTGTCTCCTTTGAACCTCCACTTTAAGACCTGCTACCCTTTTGACCTTTTTACATTTTTCTGATCTCTCACATCCTTTCAGCCTTCCAAACCTTTCAGCCTGTACTTTACTACTAGGGTCCAACCCCATTTGACCTACCAACCACTTCAGACTTTGTTTCTAGATCTCCCACACACCTTAACTTATTTTTGGTTTTGCATGACCTTTCCTCCTCCCACCCTCTTTCAGTCACGGGCTGAAAGGTGGTGGGAGGCCTGAATTAAAGGCTAAGAGGCATGGGAGGCTCTAAGTGAGTGGGATGACAGAAATTTTTCATTCGAGTAATATCAGTTTTAAAAAGCCATTTAGTCCATAGGTGGTTTTCTGAACATGAAACCACACCAATGGTAGGCATGAACAAAATGTCACTGGTACCTTTCTCATGGCAAGAACAGCCTGAAACCTCCTGACCAGCACAAACTTACTAATAGTTTATTCCAGATATAAATCAGCAGCCTAACAACAGCAGGAAGTAGCAACTAGCACCTTTCTCTTCCACTAAAAGCCCCGTCTGCACTCATTTATATTAGTCACTCTTTCAGATTCTTAGCAGTGGGAACAGTAAATGTTAGCAGGGCTCCATGTTCTGCGCTGACCGCTCAGTTGCAAATGTTTTGTTGTAACATTTGTTTCTTCAATATGCTGACTCTCAAACATACTGGAATTTCTGCAATAGCTTCAAGGGATCTTGAAAATAGCACTCCTCTTTCTTAGATCAGTATAGCAATAAATAAAAAATGATTGACAGAAGTAGCACAAGGCTTATTTTCATTTCATTTCATTAAAAAAAAAATTACTGTTTCTCAGAAGCCCCAGGTAAAAACCAGTCATTAAAAAAAATCAGATGAAAAAACCCCTCAAAACAAAACCTAAATCAGCAGATAAACATATGCAAGAGTATCACGCTATGATCAAGTTTCTATAACTACTCATATAGTCTGAGATGATTTCTGCAATTTTCTCAAAATGATATTGTCCCTTGCAACTAAATAACTTATAAACCCTATTTCTATTTAAATAGACTGCAGGTAAAGAAGAATAGGAGCTTCTTCATTTCAGGCATTAAGTTTAATTCATCTAATGTTTTTATGAACCTGTTTCTTCCAGTAAAAGGTACTGACAATTTAAAAGCGGGACACAGACCTTTCTTCCTTTTGAGGACTAATTTATATAGCCAAGGGCAATTGCAGTCCACTTTTAAAAATGGTTTGTGTTCCCAACATTGATGAAAAAGCCATATATCAGACACAAAATGGATTTCTCATTTCACTGCTCTCTCAGAATAGTCAGAAATCAATTTGTCTTACTAGGTCAAATTCTACTGTTTTGAATGAGTTTGTATTTATCTTAATGGGAATGCTATGTGCTAAAAACCAAAATTTATCTTTATTTATTACCTATTTCTCATTTTCTAATCCCCAGTACTATGAATCCTAAATTTTCTGTTAGTGTTAACTTGTTTAGGAATTACTACATCAGTTTACAATACATTAATTTAATTTTGATGGAGGGAATTTGAAAGACTGATTTTATACCACTGGAGTCAAAACAAACTTTGTTATTAAAAGCAACAAGTGCAAGAGCAAGGCAAAAGTCTCCTCTGAGACACACTACAGATGAGAGGCCAGAGACGTGTTTTCTCCCTTAAAGATGCTTGAATGAGTAGCATTTACTAAGGACGTGTGACTGGGTTGTGAGAATTTGATCATCACCTCAGCCTTTATCAAAGTTATATTACTTAAGTGAAAGAACTTTTCTACCCATTTACATTTTTTTCACATTCACAAGCAGGAAAACTTAGTGGACTGATGTTTACAACAGCCCTGCGAGACTGCTGTATGCAACGTCCCAGCATTCTCACTCTAGAAAAGAAACAAGAACAGAAAAGGCAGAAACTGGCAATGAGTGTAACAGGGAAACTTTCCTCCTTCCCTGCTTTGTCCACTCCTCCCCAGCAGGAGTAACCCTCATGTGCCACCTACTGTTACTTCTCTTCAAACATACTCCTTCAAGATTTTGACCCATTTCTCATTGCCCCATAGACAGGAGACATTAACAGGAGAGGCATAAGGGCTGAAAAGTCTCGCAAGAACTCCATCAGACCTATGCCAACATGACTGAACAAACTTCTCTGGACCTCAACTCACATCCTCCAGGTTGTAATGCTCATGATTCAGAAGCACACTGAAAGTCATCAGTGCCTTTTAAAAAGCATCTGGTTTGATCTTAACTAATTTGTTTGGCATTTTGAGGGGTTTAGCGAGTTTGAAATTAGCTTGTCATGTATTTGAGGACATTGTGTTTCATTTCGTTAAAAGTCTGCTTAAGAGAACAGTGGTCTGGCACACAGACAGACAAGACTGGGTAGAGAAGGGGTACCAGACACTTGAGAAAAAGTGCTGGTTTTACAAATATACAAATTATAGGTAGAATAATAGCTTGTCTTTATTTTTTATACTCTGCTGAATTCATAGTGAAAGGAAAAATGTATCCTTAATTTTGACTTGACATTACAGGTAAATATTTATGTCCCTTGATGGAGCACATATAAAATCTATTTAAAAATCTGTCATAGGAGGCTACAGTCTAGACAAGAAAATGGCATGGGTGCAATAATGTTACACTAACGAATTCATCAACACAGTCAATAACATTTGGAAATGACAAAGCATCCTGGTAAATGCCTCAATATGAAGAAAGCATTACTTTTTCACTGGAAAAAAAAAATAGAATGCAATATGCAATTAGTATTTTGTGTCGGTGCTAATGTATATCATATTTTTATTTGATCTAAACGTTTATTATTATGTTGTACATTATTATAACATATCCTGGGCTGCATCAAAAGAAACATGACCAGCAGGTCGAGTAAGGTGGTTCTCCCCTCTACTCTGTTTTTGTGAGACTGCACCTGGATGGAGTATTGCATTCACCTCTGAGGTCCCTAAAATAAGAAGGATATCAGTCTCCACGAAGGTGATCAGAGGAGGGCTGGAGCACCTCTCCTATGAAGACAAGATTGTTCAGCATGGATAAGAGAAGGGTTCAAAGAGACCTTAGAGCAGCTTCCAGTGCCTAAATGGGCCTACAAGAAAGCTGCAGAGGGACTTTATACATGGGCATGTAGTGACAGGACAAGAGGCAACAGCTTTCAACCTGAAAGAGGGTAGATTTAGATGAGATATAAGGAAGAAGTTCTTTACTGTGAGCACTGGCACAGGTTGCCCAGAGAAGCTGTGGTTGCACTGCTCCTGGAAGTGTTTACGGCCAGGTTGGATGGGGCTCTGAGCAACCTGTTCTAGTGGAAGTTGTCCCTGCCCATGGCAGGATGTTGGAACTGGATGGGCTTTAAGGTTCCTTCCAACCCAAATCATTCTATGATTATCAGAATTCATCATATGAATTTGTTTGCCTTAGTAAACTAAGCAGAATAAAGATGTAGAAATAAATACATGTTTCATTTTCTTCAGAGTGCAGCAGTGAATTAAAAAAAGATTGGTCATAACAAAAACTAAGCTTGATAAAAAAAAAAAAAGAAAAAAGGAAATTTTAAACTCTTCTAGACCACCTTTTTCTAGCTTGATTTCTGTATGTAGCAACGACATTCTCTTGTTGCCTTTACATTTCTGCTTTCACTGTAACATCTCATTCCATGCTGTGCCTTTCTTATGCGTCAGTCTTGATGACATGTAAAAAAAAAGTAATGAATAAGAGTAATTTTGATAGGGATATTAAGTTACATGCTTCAGCCTTAAGCCAATCTCTAATGATCAAAGCCACATAGCATAATGGGGAAAAAAAATCTTTTATATCTAGAAAAAAAATTCTTCTGAAAATCACTGTGAATTTCATTTTTTTTATGGGAGTGATCAAGTAGCAATAAAGGATCTCTGCTTTTATCAATTACAGCTGTACATTCGTATGAATGTTCCTTACCAGCTGGCAGATGAGACAGAGGCAGAGACAGACAGACAGACAGACAGAAAGAAATGCAGGCAAAGAAAGACAAAGAAAACGATATTTTGTAAAAAACAGGTTTAGGAAGCTTCACATTACAGGTGGGGAAAAGCAAGCGTATCACTCAGTTACCTGCAAATAGAAGCTTCTATCCTGTAACTGCTGGTAGGATCTCAAATGTTTCACAGAGTCACAGCCTCAGCAGTAAATTGCATGATTCTCCTGTAAACCACAGATGTTTGCACTACCATTAACACTGTCATGTTTTATGCTAGTCAAAATTCAGGGTTCTAAACTTACTCTGCAATTTAGCTTTCATCAAATAGAACCTCATGCAAAAATACCTCTTTAATCATACAACTTATTAATCATATAACTGTGGTTATAAAAAATGATTAGCCCACATTTTTATGGCATAGCTATTATATGTTTTGGCTGTACCATAAATAAGCAGGTAATAGCTCAATAATTAAATGATTCCTACATTAAAAAACCAAAATGCTGTTTTGTTATATTTTCTAAGTTATCCTCCTTTTTGTAATAATAAAATGGGAAAGGGTTTCTAGAAGTGAAATGAGAGCTTTGGAAGATTTAAAGATTCTTAGTAGACAAGTAAAATTGCACAGAATCATCACTCAGTCGTGTAATCATTCAAAAAATACCATTAAAAGACAGCACTGAACACTTTCACAGTGCCCAAGGAGACATAAATGTCCTTTTGGAACTACTGGGTTAAAAGAATTTTGTTATCCTCAGTAATTACTAGAGGCAATAATTTAGTCCCCTTAATAAATTTCTTAATGGCCTAAAGCACTCTGTCAGTGGGGTTATCTCATGTCAAAGTGATTAAAGTCAAACTTCTCACTGTTATTTTCTACAGTAGACCAAAACTTCAGCAGCAGAAAAATATCCCCATGTAAAAAGCTAATTTCAAGGAAATTAAAAAACGTATCCAAAATTATTAAGCATATTATGGTCTAAAACAAGATTAGAAAGTCAGAAAAATCTCATATTCAAAATCCCTACAGCCATCATAAAGGCATGAAGCACGTTACTAATAATGAGATCATTATACAGTCCTGAAATCTACATACATTCACTTTAAGCTGTTTGAAGAAGGCTATCTTACTCTTTAATGTTCATAGGAATAAAGAATTGAAGGCCTGTGCCTTGTCAAAAAACAACATTAAAAGTAAATAAGAAATAATTCCTTGTATGTGCTTATTTTCTTTCTCCCTTAGATTCTTAAATATTGTTCTTGTTCATTTTAGTCTCCCAAAATGTGAGGGATTTTAACATTTTTTGGAAATGGTGGGATTAATTTCAGTGATAGCTTATGTTACTAATATTTCAGGACAATCTACAAGATTTTGCTGAATATCAGAATCTATATTTTGTTGAGTAAACCAAATGGATAGCTAACTCAAAAATATTCACTAAGTGATTTGTTTGAACGACTTTCAGGCAATGAGCTTGTAATGAACCGTTGCCTTCCTTGACTTAGTACTCATTAGGCTCAATAGCTAACCTGAACAGGTCAGTTTTTGAATGAGTCTGCAACTCTAATCAGAATATAAAATCATGAAATTGACTTCCAAGATTAGGTATAAAACTACAGATGTTACAGTTAGTAGGATATAGCAAACAGTACAACCAACAACTATTGCACATTAAAACTTCTACAGAGATGGGTGGATAAAGTTTCTACCCAGGTATCTATGCAGTTTCTCACCTGGAAGCTCTCTATCAAGCCCTTAGGAGAGAAATCTATTTAGGACATTTCAATTAAACAGTCTGTCTTACTCCTATCATGCAGAAACTTGCAGGGTTTATTTTCTTTAAATACACAGAGAAAATACACAGTACGTTGTCTCACTGTGTGCCTGGGGAGGTTGCATGAGGTTTTACCTGTGGGGTTAAACTGGGGGAAAGAATAAAAGACAAACTATGTGCTGACAAAACAGGAAAAAAGAATAATAAAAAAAAATCCTCACTCTTTTCATTGTGTCAGAGTTACCACATAATCAGCTTTCCATGCGACAATTCACAATTTTCACTTTAGCCCTATTCTTACTTTACCATGGAAAAGATACATCAAAACCAAAACTGACTCTCCATTTATTTCAACTCTTAGGCAGGTGGGATTGAGTTCAAACACAATGAGTAATGTTCTTTTTTCCAGCATGAAATTTAAAGATTTATATGACGCTTGCCACCTTGTCCTCCAGTCTTTCACATACGTAGGCATTTTTAAAATAACATGAGCTATTTGAATATCTCTTGCAAAGACAAAGCATATTAAAATAGATATATCAACACCAGTTCACTTTCGTGAACAGCATCCTCTAGTGGAACCTGTTGTTTTAGAGTGTGTCTAGAAGAAACCAGCTTCAGTGGTTCCAGTTCAAATGCGGATCCATCTCACTTAAAACCAGCCAGTGGATCACTCCATTTGTTTTTTCAATCACATCTATTTTATGTAGGAAAAATGTATGACATGAGGAACTTAAGTAAGAAATACTGACTTGTACATCTTCAGAGAACACTGATCATATTCCAAACATCTCCAATGCCAAATACACTACTAAATATAAAGCAAATGTTCTACACTCACCAAAACAAGAAAGGAAATAAGCTGTGGCACCTTTTCAGAATTAATTTAAAATTAACAGGTATCAGATAGGTAGACAGATAGCTATAGACATGGAAAAATATTTAAAATTGTAATTTAACTGTAAGAAAAGTTCTTATAAAAAATCAGAGACGGGAGATCTGAAGATATTTTTCCTTACTACCTGTGGTTGTATTTCTTCTAACTTCATCATTTTACTTTCAGAGGAAGTTGGCATAAAAAATTTGGAACATGCTTTTGAGTATGTAATATATTAGTTCAATACATTTGTCCAGCCATAGATGCCAATTAGCATTTCTTTGTTATTTCCTAATTCTCATAATCTCCTTTTACTGTCATTGCAAATAATGGCGTTGTGGTTTAAGCTGTAAATCACGCAGCCTGCTCACTTATTTCCCCCTCTTTCTTCCCCCCCACTCCGAAGGTGGGTGGGAGGGGAATGAGGAGAAGAATCGAAAGAATGTAACTCCCACAGGTTGAGATAAGAACAGTTCAGTAACTGAGGTATAACACAGATCACTGCTGCTACCACCAATAATAAAAATGACCAGGGAAATACAAGGGAAGAGGATACAACTGCTTACCACCTGATGACTGAGCCATGAACTCAAGTCTTCCGGGTTCCTGCCCCAGTTTTTTACATCCTATGCATAACGTACCATATATGGAATACCTCTTTGGTTAGTTTGGGTCAGGTATCCTGTTTCTGCTTTCTGCCAACTTCCCCTCCTCCCTGGCAGAGCATGAGACTCAGAACGTCCTTGGTCAGACCAAAACATTCTAAGCCGTAACTATAAACAGCGGTATTATCAGCGCTGTTCCCAGGCCGAAAGTCGAAAACACAGCACTGCACCAGCTACTATGAAGGAGAAAAATTACTGCTGCTGCTGAACCCATGACACCCTATAATGGAACAAATTCTCAGACTGTTAAGTCCCAGATAAAATGGAGGAAAAAAAAGATGCAACTGAATACAAACCACACAATTAAGTGAATGGGGATGGACATCTTCTGAAAACTTGCAAAACTTTATTGTTGATTTAGTTTCAGCTTTTCCTTCAATAACTGTATCTAAGGAAGAAATAAACTGATCTGGCATTTAAAGAGACAAAGAAAAAAAAGGTCTGAAGTTCTATTGGTTCAGTAAGCAAGATTAGTTCAAGATAATTAAATGTGCCATTTTTTACAAATACCATCAGGAACAACAGTATTTTGAAATTACCATTTGCAGTGGTTTCTGATGCTGCAACATTGCTTCTCAGTAGGTAAGAAATTAATTCTTCCTCCTCTCTTTTACTTATCTACTTCTGTTCATCTAATGTAACCCCCCCCCCAAAAAAAAAACCCAACCCAAAACCGAAAAAGAAACCAGCCACCCCACAAGAAGACAAAGAACAAAAAATCCTTAATGGCAGAATACCCTCTAACTTTTCTGATTAAAATATTCTAAAGTGTCAGCCTGAGTCCATGAGTCCATTAAAAATTGAACAAAGCAAAAAACATTTCAGTAACTTTCTTGATGGCATGAAAATTAAAGTAATCGAGAAAATACTATTATTCCTCATAGAATCAAAAAAGGCTTTAAACCATATAGAATAAAAATACACTCAAAGCAGAGGTTTAATTTTAGCACTCATAATTATGGCAAAAAGATACAATACTCTGTAATAAAATATTTTGTAGGAAGATTCTCCCCTTAGTTACAACTAAAAAAACTGTATCTTCCTTCCTTCATATCATCTGGCTTTCCAAAGTATCAAGTCAAGCATTGCAAAACTTCTGTGAGTTTCAGCCACCTGTCTTTTGTTAAGTCCCTTGAAACCAGCAGACTACTGGGAAAAACTTCACCACACTGGTACAAAAGCCATATAATGCTGCACATGTTTACTGATATTTTAGTCCCAGAAGCGTTCTCATAAGCGACATTTGGATAGTTGGAGCTATTTGTCAGCATATCCTAAATAAACTGGTTTGCTACATTTTAAATACTCTAATATCTTACAGCCTGTGATAATGAAATAAATCAGAAGATAACGTTGAAGATATGAAAGATATTTTAACCTGGGACTCAACTGCTATTGTTAGGTACAACCAGGACTGAGATATGAGCTTCTCCACCTCTGCAGGCAGTAGATCAAAGCAGACCCTGGTGTCGGGTTGTGCAGCTGGAGAGCTATCAGCACAAACTGCACGGCAGCCAAAGGCACTCTGAAACTATTTCCACTGATACTGGACCAAATGGTCCTCAGTTATCCATCTCTTTAGTTCCAATATATGAGGAGCTACTCAGCTGAAGGTGTGATTTATAATATGGCCAGCAGTGAAATTGTAACCATGACATTAAAGTTCTCTGACATCTGTACCTGCTGAAATAAATGAGATGGTCTCTACAGGCGTGAAGAGGCACTTACTGTCATGTTGAACAGTTGATTAGTTGGCTGAACTCAGTGAAAATGCCTTCTGTCCCTGAGCTCCAAGTGATTGCTGCCCATCCTACTCCAGCATGTTAAAATCCGGTAGAAAAGATTAAATAAGATACACTGGGGGCATTTTATTTATTTATTTATTTTAATCTCACAAAAATAGATGGTATAAGGTTTTACTTTAATAGAAGAGGAGCAGACAAGCTGGAACAGTGAACTGCCATCCTATCAGTGTGAGAGCTCCCTGTCTGGAAAAGCAGCTGTGATGCTGCTCACAGCTCTCTGGACCAAAATTAACAGAAAACAAGAAAAAGGAATGACTAGTTAAGGAAGCCTAAAGAAACATGCAGGTTCACACCAAGTGGCTTAGTGATTATGCAGATGAGCTGCATTTATTTTCCCTTTGTACTTTACAGTTCAGATATAAACTATAGCAGTTACTGAGCAGGGCTCTTGTCAAAGCATTCTTCCTAGCTCTACTTCCATCTTCTGTATCTATTTCCAGTGTGCACTAAAATAACTTGAGCTCATTTGCAGCATCAGCTCTGATCTGTAGTTACTGTTATTTTCATATCTAAAAATAATTCAAGTTTATTTATGGCATTGTTTTGACTACCAAACTGCTGACGTCAACCAAAATCATAGAAAGAGAATCAATGACCAGGCTTAGATTATTTTCAACCACAGAAAAGGAAGTTTGACAAAAGTGATGATAAATCAGGATGACTCTGCAAGAAAGCTTCTTCAAGGTACTGGCATGTTGATTTTGTTAAGAAACAATAAAGAGTCTCTAGAGATAATATGCTTCCACATGATAGTTGTGCTATAACAAGTGTGTACATGCTGGTGATAAGAGCTATTTTCACACCAACTTGCTTTGGATGTGAAACATTCAGACCTTGCACTGACACAGCTGAAATGGCATGGATGTGGAAAGCTACGTAGATATCCCAGACTAGACAAAGACTAGGTTTGTCCTATGCCTTCATCTTCGTGTAGCAATTAAAACTTGCAAGAATTTATTTTTTTTTAGGATACAAATATGTCTCAAGAATTCAGTAGCTGCATTTGGGAACAGCTTTTGGAAAATAGTAATATCATTATCTATGGAAAGTGCTTTTCATTCTACTTTTAAAATTTTTATTATTTTCATTTTAATAACTTAGTTTAAATGTGGAACTTTTTCTTTGTATGTCATAACTGGAACTGTAGAGCACTTTCCCATTAAATCAGTGAATTGTGTCTGATTCATCCCTGACTCATTTTGCTGAAGTTCTTAAATATATCCAGAGAACCAGGCCTCACTTCAAGTAATTTATTTCCTTTTTTCATGTTGGTAGAAATCCCTTTATTATTGGCATTGCACAGTTTAGGCTGAAAATAAAACACAATAAAATTCCGCCACTCAGTTAATTTTGAGAATTTGAGTAAAGCCAAATGTTGGAATTATCCAAGTGTGTAAGAATAAAGCTGAGGTGTTTGTCCTGAAGGCCCTACAGCAGTGATTTCCATTTTTGCAGTACTTTCATGATCTATTACACTCTTCTGACACTTCTAAATTGTCTCTAACATGAAAAAATAGAACAAACAAAAAAACCCAACCCAAAATCAGAAAGTCTCAGCATTTACCTTTGAACCAGATTTTTTTCTCAAGAGTTAAATTTTTGAGCTAATTTGAAAATATTGCCACTTTAAGTTTTTTGAATGAGAACCTCTTGAGGCATAATCTGAACCACAGTATCTCCAGGCAAAACAGCAAAATGAAGCCTCCATCATGTGCATATATTTACATCTGTAAAATTGCTGTTCAGTTCCTCTGTGTCATCCTCTTGAAACAGTCTGACTGGAAAAGCAAGGAAGCTCTTTCAAAGTTGAATATTACAATTTTGTATTTAAGATAATGCTGGGAAATGTTTATACGAAAGTTTGTGTTCTGCAGAATAGACTCTGTCTCTAGTATCAGATCTTTAAATATTAATAGAAAACTTTTCCAAACAAACCCCAAACCTCCCCCAGTGAAAAAAATGTCTAACACGAGACTTTGCTGCAGATGATGTTTGCACAAGTGCCTGCAAAAGGATGCTGAATACTGATGAATTTATAGGATTCTTTTTCTTCTTGCTACTACCAATTCCCCATTTCTTCACATCTGCACATCAATGGGTGATCCTTTGCTACTAAAATATCCTTGAAAAAATGTATAGCAGTAATTTAAACAAGAGTAAATCCATATTGAGGGTGAGGAAATATAACAGTTCATCGACTTAATATATGAGAAATGATCGTATCAGTGAGAAATCCTTTAACAATACTGAGCAAGCTTAATCATTAAGCAGGCATGAAATTTGAAATGGATTTGCTAACTTTAACCCAAAGCTCTCAGTGTAGAGTAAGAGAAAGAGTATTCACAGATTTGTTATTTATCTAGTATTTTTATAAATCTGAATCTTTTATGACTAAAATCTGCTATTAGCTCATTTTTTTAATTCACTAATTCTGAAGGAGCAGCTCAATTTGCATAAAAATACTGATTTTTAATGTGCTTCTGATGAAATGCTTATCAAGGTCAAGCACTATAGTTTGAAGAGTGGAATATGTTATTTCATTATAATTAGTTTGATTTTATGCTATTCAGAAACATTATTTTAAAAAATCTCCTATAAATGTGCATTACTTGCACTGAATTTTCAGTTACTTTGACTAACAATTTCTTGTTAGGACATAACCTCTGGAAATTCCCTCTGGCCACTCCTGTCCAGCACATACGAAATTACTGTTGTTCCTTGGTATAAGCTGTTCACAGAAGACTTCAGTAACATCTGCACCTCCAGAAACAGGTGCCTTGTGCTTTACAGGCATCTTTACAACTGCAGAGCAAGTTGTAGTGGTAAGGGCAGAGCTGCCAAGCAAAGCGGCCAAACTGCTGTACTGGCACTGGTGCAATGGCTCACTGCTACCTTCTGTTCTGCTGGCTATGGTTTTCCAGAATGGGCACTTTTAAATGACATATGGTGAAACAGAAGCAAAAGAAAAAAAAAAGAGCACATTTGGTGTGGAATGTACTCACAGCTCCTTGCCTTGTAATGTCATACCACTTATTTGTATCATGCACATGCTGGAAGCTTGTTGCTGAGTAGCTCTTCACTCAACAAAGGCATGCTCCAAGGGTAGAAGGACAGAAGCCACATTCATCCCACAACTTCTGACCAGCATACAAATTGCAGGGTCCCCTCAGCCACCCCTTCTTCCAGGGTGACAGAACCATAACTCAAGCTCTTCAGATCTATTTGACCTGAAGCAGAAGCCATCCAGAGAGAAAACAGTAACAAAGAATTACTGTTAAATATTTTTTCCTCATGGTCAAAGCAGTTTTACTTTTTCCCCTAATCCAAGCCCTTCCTGAGACTGTACATACAGCAGGAGAGACAGCTATCCAAACACACCATCAAGGACCTGACTCAGGTAAAAGCAACCCCACACTCCTCAGAGAGAAAGTCTAAAACACTAACACTGCTTTTTGCATTGTTTGACCTGAACTGTTACATATGTGCTTTAGAAAGGACATAAGAAACCTGCACAGAGAAGCCTATTATTGTGCAGTGTTGACAGACTTCTCCAGCCCTGTCTGTAGTCCCTCATGTGCTTCTCATGTGTTACTAGGGATACACCTTACAAGGAGGGTGAGGCTTCTACCCTAGGTCAAGCTCCAAAGAAAAATTGAAAGAGAGGTCGCAGGTAAAAAGTAATGAGGACAGCAAACTTTGTGCATCTGACACTTAAGCCATGAGACCACCAAGTTAGTTCAGGTACCACTGAGTAACATTTGATTACATTTGTATCTAGCTCATACACACACACACACACACACACACACACACGCACACACACACACAGGGGAAGAAGCTGATGTGCAAATTCGTAGTAAATTTCCACTAATAAAACTTCTATAATGAGCAGAACTCGGCCAGAGCAAGGTTACTGCCCACAACAGAATTTTTTGTCCAATTGCAGCCACTAGAAGGTGATTAACCCACATTGCAGGAACTGCACGTAAATCACATTTCCCTTCCCAGCTTCAAGTATTCTAGCTGAGGGTATGCTGCAGTCACTATGTATTTAGCAACCCTCAGACCATTTCTGTGAAATTATTTTGAGGGGCGAAGCTCACAGCTTATTATCTAGCCTTTCTTGCATGAAGACTCATCCCTTTTCAGTTGTTCTGAGGTTTGTTGCTACCACTTTCCTGTCAAACTCCTTATTTTTTTCATATAAGCAAGAGATGACAGTTTATCCTTTTGCAGTGTCCTCAGGCCAGTCCTGCCTTATTTAGTTGTTCCTCGTGCAGAAGCCATTTTATAAATTTAATTAATCATCTTCCATTTTATCTGGACTTTCTCCAGTTCTGATCCATCTTTTTTAGAAAAGCAGTGTTCAAGATGCAGACAAACCTTGGTTTCATACAGTGGGGAAAGAGATTCTCTATTCCTGTCTCAGGATCCTCAGTATTTGGTTACATTTTAAACACTGCTGAGCAATAGAATTTCTTTAGTGAATTATCACAGCCTGAAGATCTCATTCCACCATGGGGAACTTCTGGTTTGTTAAGCAATGAAAACAGAGGAGTCATTTAGCTTCTCTGCAGTTACTTTATCTTCTCTAAGTACTGCTTTTCTGTCAGTGATCATCTGCTGGCCTTACAGACTTTCTGGCTGGTTTCCTGTGCTGATGTGCTGGAAGGTTTATTCTTCTTCTGGATTAATGATTTTTTGTTTTGTTGGTGGTAGTGGTGGTTTTGGTTTTTGGTTTGGTTTTGGTTGGTTGGTTGGTTTGTTTTGGTTTTTTACCTGCACTTTTGGGTTGAGGTAAGGTAATAAAACAGTGGTGCTATGGGTCAGCATTCCCCTAGTATTGAATTTCCTGCCTGCATTAACCATGAAACCAATTACTCCTTTGCAATGTCACACTTAAGACTTGAGTAAAATGTGTCTGAGTACATTCACATTATATAGCCAGGCACCTGCTAGAGAGCCTTACCCTGCCAGAGCGCGTACACTTCTGAATTAAAGCTCTTTTTCCACTCCACCCTTTTTTCTTTTTCTTCATGTCTTTTAGTAGATATAGTTCTTTAGCAGTAGATTTAGAAACATATATTTCTTTTTCATGCAATGTTTGTATTTTCAGTGCATTGTTCTAAATTCATATGTTGTATTCCATAAATATTATTATCAGTAATGATCAGCAATTTCTGGTTTCTACAGTCTCTTCTTGTCCCCAGATCACTGCTTGCTCAGCACAAGGAAGACAAATATGGGGAGTCCAGGGGAGATTAGGAGCCGATTATGCTGGTCCCCAGCTCTTGTCCTGAGGCTGCAGCAGGGCTGTGCTGCCTCTCTCCAAGCTGCTGCTCTGATTTGCTGTCCAGTCTGCTCCAGCTATATGCTGCATCTTGCTTCCCAGCCACCTCCCAGCTCACCACATAGCCTCTTCTGATCAAAAAAGAAAAAAAAAAAAAAAAAAGGAGAAACCCCCCCGCAGTTACTGCTCTCCTGCACTGAACGCTTTACAAAAAGGAGTAGATATTGTTTTCATGTTTAATGCATGCACTTAATTGCCTACAGTACTAAAACACAGTCCTGCAAACACAAAGCAGAGATTCTGCCGGTAATGAATGATTGCCCTCCAGTTCAACAAATGATTGATCGATCCTTACTTTCAGTTATTTCCTGGGCTCCTCCTTAGTGGACTTCCTGCAATAAAAAACCTAACAGATTTTTTTCTAAATAGTTACTAAATGCTGCATGCACAAATGTTCTTTACCATCTTAGTTCAACCCCCTGCAGCTAGTTGGAAAGATGCTCTGTGCCTGTAGCAGAAACATCGTGTGCAATACATTAATCATCAGGAAAGACGGTGCTGAGTAACTAGGTAATAGCTTTGCTAATATTTGTGCCTTAAAAGACTGGGAAACAACTGAACTTTAGAAATCTTGTTAAAATATATTTTTCTTAAGAGTGTTCACTATTTCAATGTATGGCAGCACATCAACTGAAAATGTACAGGTTACCACAAAATACGCAAAATTAAGGCTGCTGGAAACTCACAAGTGTCTCCACATCAATTTAGGGTTATTCACCACAGAAAAGGGAGCACACACAGTGGTTTCACATAGGTGTACATCCTGGAAAAGGTCCAGTCTCTGGGGCCAGATCCATAAGCAGAGGAAAGAAAGGCCAGGGGTTTGGTGCAGTTATGAATTACATGAGGCTAGACCCAACTGCTGAACAGGGTTGTGTTTTCACTGCAGAACAAGACAGAGACACCTCCACCTGGAAAGATGCCACCTAGCAGAGACTGTTCTACCCTGTTTTCCTATAGGAAATAAAAGTCTTTCACATACTGCTACATTCTCCTCATTTTATCAAATGTATTTTTTCAGCTCTATAGTTTCTTGCTGCTGCCTTATGCTATATCGTGCCTGTCTTTCCTCATGGATATGTTACTCTGGATTTTCTGTTTGGTTTCTTTTTCAATTTGTGATATATTTGGAAAATATCAAAATGTCTATTATGTTTATCTGCATCATCATCTTTAATGTCATTGACTGAAGAAACAATTTCCATTTCATAAACTAACATCTTCATCACATAAAATTAATGGAATTGTTTATCCATTTATCATTTGATGCTAGATTTAATGGCAAACTGCTACACACTTAAATAATACAAATTTTACATATAAATACAGTAATCCATTATTAGCTAAGACTGGCTGCATATGAAAGAAAGGTGTAGGTGGACTGGGAAGGACATTCATAAGGAAACTGCAATTTCTTTTGAAAAGAAGCCACAATTTGTTTTTCATATTTTGGCCATTTAGATTCATGGCACAGAATGATCTCAGGTTTTCAAGTTTCCTTTTCATGCGTTATAACTTCAGACAGTCACTTCTCTTGTCTCGTTACTAAAAATAAAAAGGAAATAAATTCAGAGCCATAAAGCTGTTATCCTCTAGCTGAGTTCACATAAAGGAGAATAAAGAATCCATGACACTCCATCATTAGAACACCAGTGATAGGAGAGCTATCCCTTTTCAAAAAAGAATTACTTCAGGGTTTTTTTTTGTTCGATGAACTGAATTACAGTGTTGAGCAGTTACAGTTCAGACATTGAGAGTTTGGAGATAATCCTAAAGAGGCCAAATGATAAATATTGTACTCACAATGGTAAACACTGAATTGTTGCCTTCAATCTGACTGAAAAACTGCCTAAAAGTCTAGACACTCCCTGAAAAACACTCAAGACTTTTATGCTTGTTTCAGCATCAAGATTTGAAAGTAGCAAAATTTAAAACATGTAGATTTAGGTAATTTCTTGAAGACAAAAAAAGATAAACGGGTTTTTTTGCAAGTTAGTATAGTTTGCGGGGAAGATGCATACAAAGCTACAATATTTCAGTCACAGAAAGTTAGTTGTGACAAAGAAAGAAGAAGGAGATTTTGTTTAGTCCAGTTGTCCTGGTTTCGGCTGAAATGAGGGTGGTACTAAGTTGCCATCTGGGCTTAAACCACTACAGCAGTATATATATAAAAGCAAGCCTGATATCATGACAGGCTCAAAAATCTAGATGCACAACACAGTTTTTGAACAGACACCACTTAAATACAAGGGTAAACTATTGTTTATGTGTGCTACGGTTCTTATGTTATTGATGTTTATCCAGCATGCTTTATGTTCCATTCAGGGAGCTGCTGCCCCAGGCCCATCTCCACAGTCTTTACCCTTATTCTGAATTATTATTCTGATACATTGTGTGATACTGATATTTGCTTTTGATACAACAAAAAGAATAAATAATGAAGAAAAAATAAAGCATCTTAGTTTTCAAAACTCTTTCATCCTAGCTGTTGTAAGATACCCCTGACCTTTCGAGATTTCTGTCCTGAGTATGCTCATTATAGCTCTGAAGCTTCTTTTAACAAAATCGGCCAGGAAATGACCTGAAATCCTGCTCTGGTCCTTTTCTATGAATAAAATATAAATCCAGTTCTAAGGTGCTTGACCAAAATGCGCAGAAACTTGGGGAAGCTGATTATTTCAAGAAGAAAAAAAAAAAACCTTTATTCCCCTGTCTCTTGGAAGAAAGAATTCCACTGGTTTAGAAATTATTTGGCTCCTCCCATAAAACATACATAATTTCAAAACCATATTTGCATGGTTAAAATATAAGTTGATTTTCTTGAGCTACCTTCCCCTGCCAAGTTTTATTTATCATTGCTTAGTACTGATCATCATCAGAAGTTTATGAGCATGTACACCATTGTCATTGATGATATTGGATATTACATCAATTTCTGGCCATAACAAATGTAGCTTAGAATAGTTGGTTTGTTCATTTTCTCACAAAACAAACTGTTCTTTCCATTTCCTTCCTGATGATTCTCAGAATATCAAATATCATATCACTTTTCTGGCTGAAAAGTAGTTTTCAGAGAAAGAAATGAGCGGTATGACATGAAATTTCCCTGTGTCACCATCCCCCTGTCCCCATCGTGGTGTACTGACAGCAACCTATTAGTCTATCAGGTCTATCAAAAATACCGATTGGCACTTGATTTGTACAGTAACATCATTCTATCAAGAGAAATAGTGTGATATGGTCATCGTGATAATCACAATATGAACAAATACAGCCTGGGAAGGAAACATGGCTCTGTGTTTGTGTGTCCTGTATGGGCAGATGAAGGACTTGGCAGATTCCCTTTGGTTCTGGGAGAGCTCTGTAACTGTTGTGATGCCCAGTGGGAGCCTTCAGGAGGAGGGATTTTGTGAGACACTGTATCATGAGTTTCTCATCGAAATTCTAAGTGTCCTGCACAGTTCTGTGCCCTTCAGAACTGTTTGGAGGGCTTAGACTCTGTCATTCAGAGTTTGTCTTACCATGTGATCATATTAAATTGATTTATTCCATGTTCCTCACATTTCTTTGCACAGAAACTCACAAAAGCCCAGGGTTGTAGCCTTCTTTACACTGGAAGCACAGAAACCTGGACTTGCAAGATTTGGGAAGCAAAAAAACCAGATGTCCTGCCTCTGAAATCTGTGTCAATATACTCCATAAACAGGGTTTTTCAACAGCACCATCCCAGTTAGCATTCAAATACAGCAATAAGCTTTCAGTTACAGTTTGCTTTCTTGGTTATTTGAGAAAGAGATAAATTAATTTAGGTAATTTTTTATGGCCTAACAGAAGTAACAACATAAGCCACTTCTCTAGGCTAACTACAAAAGCATGTTATGTAGGATGTCTGAAAAACACAGATCTGACACAATGTCTCAAGGCTACAAAAAAGTCTGATAATGCCATAGCTGAAACCTCAGATCTCACAGTCCTTATGTTGAGAAACTGAAGCAACTCAAAGCTGTATGAAAGAAGTTCCCAGCTGGCAAAGTGTTCAAAACCATGTGATGCTGAATCATCCTCTCGCCCATGAAGTTGACTAATAACCATTGCCCATGACAAGCTGACATGAAATAGTGTCCTGTATCGCTTCTCTGCTCCTCTAGTATCAATTGATTTTATTGCCAAATGGCATAGTCTTCCGAAACAATACTTAATCTTCCTGCTTTACAAATATGGCAAACTGCATTTATACTGTTTCTTTGTAGGACCTTTTTCTCTTATTAGAAATAATGCAAAATATAATACAAGTAAAGGCTGCAATATTTTAGCATCTTGCCTTGTTCTCTGAATTAGGGACTATCATCAAACTAACTGTGCCAGTATATCCTTCTGTTCATGTGATACATATATTGATGTTTTGCATTATATGAATATACTGAATATCCTGGAACAAAATGCCTATGCTAAGGAAGATATCTGGAGTAAAAAAAATCCTCAATCTGACCCTATTGCAAATATTTTATCCTAATTAGTAATTTTCTTTTTAAAATAAACTCTTCTAGGCCCCTGTAAAGCTAAGCCTCTCTTCATTAAAATGGTGGTAAGCGCAATAACCAACACATGGAAAACTACCCTCTTAAAATAGACTAGTCCATTATCTCACTTATCCAAGTGTATTACTCAGATTGCTCCCTGCAGACACCTACACCTTGCTGAAAAAAGATCAGAGATAAACATCTTTTTTGCAGTTTATTGCAATTACGTGTGCCCATGCTTCACTGTTGCTCTCTTGTTAGGCTTCCAAGTTACAGGTGGGATTGGCTACTTATCTGGCTGGACCAGTGGCTGGGGAGCAAGAAGCTCTTTCTGATAAGTCACTGGATATCACAATAATAATAATGATTAATAATTTTGTCATCCTCTTGTCTAAAGCTGTAGGCTGGCATGAGTTGAGGCATTGCTGCTCTGTGACCATTCTGTCCTACTCACCACTGAGAGGTCACCAGCTTTCCTTAGATGGGCAGCTGTGTGCTCTCTCCCTAGCTCCTTTTGTGCAAAGCAACCAGCAGCAATTAGTAAAATAGTATGAATTAGTATAATAATATAAACAATTTAATCATCCTACTTGAATTAGACCCATAGTTTTGTTTAAAATGGATTACTAGATACTGCACTGCCCTGGGACCCTGTGCCTTCTGCAGCAGGACACCTTGAGGAGACCAGCAATCTTGACCCAGCCAGCCTATAACAATAAATTTCTGCCCACAGCCTCATGCTTCTTCTGCACTTCTGCTTCCTGCTGCCTTGTGTTTTCCTTTTGATTCAGTTACATGACATCCTGATACTGAGCCCCAAAACAAGATTGAATATTTTTGTAAGTATTTCTGCACAAAACCACCTTGTCTCTTGTGCTCCACCTGTGTCCATGGTAACAAACCCCATCTTCCTCTTCTGAGAAGAATAAATTTGGTTTGTTTGCAGTTTACATTTTTCACTGCTATCAGACCTATTAGCATTTTCTTAAAAAAATGAGTTTCAAATACAAAACAAACTTTCCTTGTTCATGGGAAAAGGCTCAACTCAAATGACTGGCATTTGTTGAAAGGGTAATGAATTATTACTCAGATCTGCACGTCTCTTGAATAGCATAAAAAGTAGTCGTCAAAACTGACCTGATTCCAAAAGTCCAAATATAACTGCTGGTACATTCACATCCCAATAAAACTGGAAGTTGTTCTCATTACTGAAGCCAACTTTAAAGAGAGCAATTGTGTTACATTTGTAAGTCAACTGTTAGGCACTACTGAAGGAGTAAGGAATTTTCCTGAATGCTATGTGTACATGGTGACTGATTCAGTATCCCTTTTTCAAATAGCCTTCACTACAATTCAGCAATACATTCTTCCCTCTCGATGGCTAGATTGAAACCAGCCCATGATTGCACCTCAGTAAACAGAAACTCACGGTTTTAAAAGCTGTGTGTAAAGAAAAATGGATAATTCTCAATTATAAAGGGGAAGCTTTGTAAAAGGCTGATAGGAGAAGAAATTAAAGGAATGAAAAACAAGACAGAAAAAACTGCTATTCAAACAATCTGCCTTAAGAGCACATCACTTATGCTATATAGCAGCAGCCCGAAGCGGCTCCCATGGGCCGGTACCTGAGCAGATGTTTGTCTCCAGGACCACACATAGGGATGGGCTGAGATCTAGCCTGGGAAACCAATTGCCAGGAAAAAGTAGAGCATATAAAGAGACAAAACTCAGGAAGGTCACAACTTCTTTTCCAGGATACACCCCCCCTCCTCAGACTTTCTGTCCTGGAAACATCTGGCTGTCTCTCTCTACTGCAGGTTCCATATTATCAGCTTAAAGCAGCTCCAGTAGCAACGAGCAGTAGAACAAAAGCAAAACATATCAGCTAATTGAACTGAGTAGTTATTACTTGTGCCTGCCTAGGCAGACCTTATGTTACATGAACATTCCTTGTTCTTGGCTGGCTAACTTGCAAAATATTTCACTTTGAAGGCTAATGTTCTTTTCCACCTTTAGTAAGTCTCAGGGCAATGTTCTTTTCACTTTGCACACTTGTGTTTTATAGCAACTTCAGGATTAATATTTGCCCTTCTTTGATGCACAGGCTACCTTGCTAGAAATAAAACTTCTGATTTTCTGCTCCTCAGTATTTTATGCTGATGATCCTACAAGATCTATAAATTATTTAGCTGTTACCTAACAGTGTTATAAAGGCAAAAGAGTTTTTCCTCTATTTGCATTGATTTTTCGGCTAGCTCCTTTGACTGTGCAAAGTAAAGGTTTAACAGCGTGTGCTTTACATGATGCATTAAAATGTTTGCCACAGTTATTTAATTCTGTAGATATCATGGCATAACCATATGCTTTCTCTGAGTTTAGAAATGCAATGCACAGGAGAAGAACAAAAATCTTTGCTTTGGAGCCTGTCAACAGAGAAAGGCTCCAACTGTCAAAACTGAAATAAACAGAGGAAAAAGAATTATAAAAAGCAGTTTAGATTTCTGATTGCCTTTGGCCCAAAAGGATCTATTGAATTGAAAGGAAATGGCTATTTTACTTCTGCTTAATTAAAAACAATTAAGCTTTTGCACATTGCACGGAATACCAATATCATAAACTTCTGAAAATCCCAATTACTCACTCTGGTATTCCAGAGGAGTTAATAAAAGATAAATGGTGCACAATCTGTGTGTAACTCATCCCAAAGATTCTCTTTGAAATAAACATCCAATAAAAGCTATTGGGAAACGTAGCATTTTGTCATATTAGTAGATCCCTTCCAACTGTAGGAAACCAGACTATTATTGGTTGACAGATAAACAGTTCTTGTAATGTTACTGATGCTCCTCTCTTCAAGCATACTAAATATCTTCAAGCCTAAAAGTAATTTAATCAGAATGCAAAATGTTATGCATTTTGCACAGGCAAACGAAGGCTGATAGACATTACCAGGAAGGAGCCTGTCAGTAGTACAGCATTAAAATGTGTTGATGTAAGGCTGAAACAAAAAAATTGAAGCTATGTGAATGGGTTATCTGATCCTTTGATTGTTTTGGTGAAAAAAGGTAAAGGAAGGTATATTAACAGATATCTAAAATGTCCCATTTATTTTTATGACAATAGAGTTAAATATATCTGTATTAGACTTTTTGTTGCCTACTTTCAGATAACAATACAAATATCAGGATGAAGGCATTATTCGATTCACTGATTTCTATACACTCAAAGTTGATGCATATTTATAATCCTAATTGTCTAGAAAAATATAGTTAAATATTGTGAACATAATCTTTTCCCCCAAAACAACAAATGAAAGGCGTATGTAAAGTGAGCCCCATAAAAACCAAGAAACAATAATTTCTACTCCATCCTCCAGCTTCTTCACAAGCAAGACTGTGACTTTATACAGGGCTCTTTAGCTACCCCTTAGCTAGTGACCTGTCCATTTTCTCTGGTTTGCCTCTTCTGCAGCATGTTCAGTAAAGCTTCTAAGTTTGGGGATAGGAGAGAGATCCCTACATGTTTTAACAAGGCCTACAGCATTTTTTTTCAGTGTAGAAAAGGAAGTGCTTTCAGAATACAGCTGTGAGTCCACTATTTTGGCCTGTCAGAAGAAGCTCTCATTCAGAAATTCTGAAAAGATACCTGATAAACAGGGTAGCGACTGGTGATTCACTGGCAGCCAAAGTGCTGGCAGGGATGAAAACAAAACAATAGGAAGATTACACCTGAATTAATAAATTGGGGGATGCTCTCAGGTGGAGGCTTCTAAAGGCATCAAGAAAATAGGAAAAGTTCCTTCTCCAAGCCATCTCTCCTGCCTTTAATAATGTCTTATGCTGAGAAATTGGAAACAGATCAGAGATCTCACCTCCCTAACAACAGATAATATTTACTGTTCTGAAATACTACAGCAGAAAAGGGTAAAGCTTGATGAGGAGCTCGTGAAATGTCATTGACACAGCAAAACAAAGACTCTGCTTTCATTATTACTTATGCTGGCTGCTCCTCTCTTCAAATTGTAAACCTTGGCCGCGTCTTGGCTGCTGTAGCATAACTAAGCATGACTATAGTACCACAGGATGTTGTATACAGGGAAATATCACATCAAACTATTATAACAGCTGCCCTGAACATCACTTGACTACTGTGGCTTTCCTGCTTCCTTGGCCACCTGCTCACTCTGTTCATGTTGCCTATCTGCCATTCATCTGATCCATGCTAGATATCAACTTTTCCTGTCATCCCCTGCCTAATGAGTTCTTGATTTTGACCTCTAGTGTCACCGGGCAACTGACAGCTTGACCAGAGTTGCAATGTACATGTTTGTAACTTAGAACCCAACTTCCCAACCAGAAACCACATATCATTAAGGTAGATACAGTTATCAAAAACCTCATAGAAAAAGCAGCATATAAAAAACTAAATAATGGGCAGGCTTTTCTGAATAATATCCTTATTCTAGAAGAATGAAGCACGTAAATCCTATCTAATTTTTAAAAAGCGTTTAGCTCCTTAGTCCTTCTCTTTAGGATGTGGAATACCATTAAACTGGTATTCAAAGCCTTCGGTAAATTAAAGAAACCCTTAAAACTATATGGGTTAAAAGCATTAAGCATCTCATCCTGTACTCTGTGTGCCACTCTGCTAATAACTGCAACATAAGCAACAGGGGACCTACCACATTAAAAATATTGGTCCCCTATGTGTTGTTTCCTTCTGCTTGTAGCCTGCATGTGTAATCTTGGTGACATTCTAGTTTTGATTCTTCAGACAGTTGTAGCATTAACTTATACTGCTTTTTTGAAGAAGGAAGAAGAATGAATTTAAGGATCTCCTTCCACTTCCAGCTTTCCTGGATAACAAGCTATTATCAAGCAGATTTTTTTCTCAGTATCCAAAAGAATTTTTTACTAACTTTGTGACAGCTTAGCAATTAAAATATCAGTTTCCACCTTCAGGAAACTATGTCATATTACCCAAGACATGGCTTCTCCATTATTGCAACATCTTGGAAGAATCTTTGATCAGTGGTTTATGGAAAGAGCTTAAGATCTTACTGAAGTTAACTTCTAACCTTTTGTGCAGACATAGGATATCCCCATTAACCTTGGGAGAAACAAGTGTTTAAAATGGCCTAGTTTCCACTGCAGCAACATTAGAGTCACAAAAGATGGATAACAGGAAAAAGAGACTACAAGTCACTCTCACCTGCTATAGTGCTCCTCATGTTTTCCGGGAGCAGCGTATTTGCCCTGCAATGCACAGCTGTTAAAAAGCTGTGATCAGCTATTGTTTGAGAGATCAAACAATACCTCTCTGTACCAACAGCCAAACGCAAAGTGGAAAGGAGGTTGCTCTGTTAGGTAAGTGACAAAGTGTCACAGCCTCTGTAGTCAGCGAAGATGCAAAGATATATGTATATATGCCTTTTCAATAGCAGGTGCAAATCCCTATTGATTCCAAAGCAGCAGGAAAACAAGACAGGGGAGGCTGCCAAAAATAACAACCAAAAGTCACAAGAGACACAAATTCCAGTCTCCTAACAGCTATATCTTATCTTATTCTCTTTTTTAAATTTTTTTTAATTTTTTTTCAATTTTAAGTAATATGAAGTAATGCTTATATTTTATTGTGTAACTTTTAGTTCACTTTCAAATTTGTTATTGTTGTGGTTTAAGCCTCTAACCCCCCCCCCCCCTCCCCCGCAGTTTTCTCACTCACTCACTATCCTCCCCTCTTTCTTCCCCCAGTCCTGGGGGGATGGGGAAGAGAATTGAAAGAATGCAACTTCCACAGGTTGTAGTAAGAACAGTTTAGTAACTAAGGTATAACACAAACCACTACTGCTACCACCAGTAATAATAATGACAGAGAAGTACAAAGAAAGAGAATACAACTGCTCACCAAGCCCGACCCAGCCAGCGCACCCCCCAGCAGCGAATGCCCCAGTGCACCACCACACCCTTCTGGGTCTCTGCCCTCTGATTTCACATCCTGGGCATGATGTGCTGTGGTATGGAATAACCTTTTTGGTCAGTTTGGGTCAATTGTCCTGTCTCTGCTTCCTCCCGGCTTCCTCTCCTCCCTGGCATAGCATGAGATTCAGAAAGTCCTTGGCCAGACCAAAACACTACCAAGCAGTAACTGAAAACACTGGTGTTATCAGTGCTGTTCCAAGGCCCAAAATCAAAAACACAGTGCAGCACCAGCTACTAGGAAGGAGAAAAAATGACTGCTGCTGCTGAACCCAGGACAGTTATGTGCTCCTCATATAGTTATGTGATAGTTATGTGATCCTCAACCACTGTATGAGCTATGACGTTAACCTTAGGGTGAAAAAAAAAAGAGAAACAACTTGGACTGCACTGTATTCCTCACATCAAATCTAAGTGTCAAGAAAACGCATTAAAGCTTTGGTCTCTCTAATACCTATGTGTAGTAATATCACAAATGCAGAAAAAGAAACACTTGATTTTTGTGTTTCAACAGCCTTTTGAGTCAGAAGTGAATCCATCCACAAGATTTCCAAAACGTACACCAACAAAGTGAACATTAATAGGTATTCACACCCAGAGTTTATATTTGACATAAAGTAGTAGAAAAACATCTTAAAATTTGCATTTCTATTTCCTTAGGAATTCGCACATATTAAAATACATAGTTCAGCCAAGGTGCAAGATATATATGATGATGGGAAATTCTGTATTCCCTTGGGCCTCTACCATTTCACCGGTTACACACACACAAAAGTATTTCATTCACAGTACACATGATAAATTGTATTATCCAAATCAGCATTAAACCAACTAAACTGGTCTTTCCTCACTTTTTGAGAAACTCATGCAGAAATATTTCAATAAAAAAGTGTTCCAACTTAAAACACCCAGGAGAGTTTCTCTAATAGATAAAACACAGGCATTAGCCAGGACTTGATTCACTGAAATCAGCTCCATTTACTCTAAGCACTGAATAAATGGCATGCCTAATCTGTTCAAATAGCAAGTTGGAGGGTAAGCAAGATACTAGGCACAGCTATTTCCAGTTGGAACAATTATTAGTGGAAACCTTTCATTGTACAATTGTTTTTCTGCTGCATATAGGGTTCCTGAAGCAATTTGACTGCTGACCTCTCTTTTACAAATCATATCATAAAAAAATGAAAATTAATATTATATAGCACCTGTTCTTGCAGATTTGTCAAGGCTGAACTAAACCTCATATCAACATGAGGTGAGTTTTTATCGGAGTGTATCAAACTAACATCACAGTAAACTAAATCAAGCATAATTTCTTCAGCTGCATTGTGAAGTGGGATATTAGGCACTTTGGTTAACTTGAAATCACAACTGTAGCACAATATAGGTCAGAAGTCTGAACCACAGACTGACTCACTGCTCTAAGTGGGGCCAATATAGAGCAGGTTACAGCAACTTACACTGTCTTTGAGCAGCATTTTTAAATTCATTTAATAGAAGTAAATAAAAAATGGGTGGGGAAGAGTGAGTCTGAAAGCTACCTACATTTTAGTAAATAATTATAGCTATCAATACAAAATGAGTTTTCAGTGGGTATCATTCACTACTGTATCAAGATGACAAAAAAAAAGAAAGATTAATAGCTAGCAAAAATAAAATTGGAGCTTTAAGGAAAACAATAAATGTCATTATTAGTTTTCAGATGGAGCTGGTGATACTGTGATATTATCCCCTTTCATTTGAACCAGATGTCCTGTATTTCACTATAAAGTAAGTAAAGTCAGGCAGAGGCTCATAGGACATGCACAGTAAAGATAAAACTGTTTCTGATCCATGTTTGTACCACTCTCAGAGAGTCTCAGAAGACTCATTCAGAAACTCAAAGACAGAATTCAACCATCCAGTTTTTAAACCAGTTTTCATTAACTTGTATCTTTTTAACCTCAGAATTTGAGAGGAGTTTAATCTCATTCATACTCTTTACAAAAACCCTGGGGAGATCTATCATCTAGAAATGATTCTCAATTAAAGGAGTAAAATAAAACTGCTGAATGAAGCGCAAGAAAATAAGAAATTCTCAATGTTTCAAGAAGGAATAACATTTTTCTATGTCATTATCCATTTGTTTGATGGCATTATTCTTAGATCTGTATTCCTGGCACACAGCTTTCAGGAATACTACAAACAATAAATACTTACAACCTTGGCTACTCACACTGTGGTTTTGGTTACTGTATGCCTGGCTAGTGTATTTGAAGAATGGAGAAACAGACCTCTTGAGCCCATAAGAAGTTAGAGATAACAATAATAACTGCCTGGAAAAACTCAAAAAAGCTTAGAGATTTAGCTTCAAAAAGTACCCAGAGTGGAAGCAATGATGCAAAAAATATCTAGCTACTATTACTATTATGTTTTGGAAACTTCTTTACTCATCATTTAAAGGTCTAGTGTGACATTCAAGACCCCATTTCTATCCCTCACATATTATTTTGAAAGATATTTTTTTTGTTAATTGTCTGCACAGTGATGTTCAGGCCAAATCATTATTATCTATGATGCTGCTAAAACCACTATAATAAGTATTCTTATTTTACTTGGACCTTAGGGCAGTGTGCAAAATTGTATTCTGCAAATGCAATATTACTACTGCTTCTTTCAAGTAAATGGGCAAATCCAGCTTCTACCTTGGGGTACAGCTATATGAAGAATTCGCCATACTAATGGCTACATGTCCAAGTAAGGTTATGAAGGGCAAAATTTATCACTGGCTGTTGAAAATATTACAGATTTTTTCAAGTTCATCTGCAACACAACTGAGCCTGAGCAAAATGTGGCCCCAAAGTCATCTAACAAATTTCACATGTATTTTCTTCTTGAATTTAAAATTAATCTCATTTACTAGTTGAAGTACAGAAATCCACAGGCAAGAGATGTGAACAGCCTAGGAATGCAGGATGCTTCTCATTCTCAGGCTTTCCTGTCATCAGCTCTCAGACAAGGAATGGATTGAAGCTAGTGCCAGTGAATCTGCTGTCATTGTGACAGGAATTCTGGCTTTTAGGACAGCCTAACAGCCCTCCTCTGTTATCTGTGACCTAAATACTACTATTTACTTAGAGCAAAATCTGTGATCTATTAAATCTTTAACACCCATCGAACCAAAACCCAGAGCTCAGTTATATTAAGGAGGTAGTCAGGTTTTTTTTTGGAAATGCATACACATGCACACACTGTGTCTCTGATTTCTTCTTGGAAACTAAAGCAGTCCTCTCAAGGGTTCCCTACCTATCTGTTCTAAGGGATTGTACTAGCTCATTGTAGTTTTAAACAGAAGTTAAATTTAAGATTCCTTCCTCCTCAGCAGCAAATACTTTATACTGGTTTATAACCCACTCTAGTAAGTAAGACCTCTTCCAAGAAAGGGGAAGAAATTTTAGAATAAGATACAATGAATATGCCACTCTACAAGAGGTTTAAAAGATGTAAGTTCTCATTTTCTTCTCCTAACGTTATATTTACTGAGTAAATGCATTGCACTCATAATGCACTTACATGATTATCAAAAAACCCACTGTTTCCTCATATCAACTATCAATCTTGTTTCTTCCCCCTAACTTGCAAGCCAGTGAAGTTACACCATTGCCATTCTGCTCTGAGCTCCTGTAAACTGGAGCCTCAATAACATGGCCATAAACTGCTTAATGGTATGAGTTCAGTTCTGCCAGATCGAAAGATATGAAGGCATTTTTGTCCATCAAACAGAGGGAGCAGAAACTGTCTGTGGGTGGATTTAAGAAAATCAATGTATACTAATATAATACAAGAAATGTCACATCTGAGGTGGGGGATAACTGAATTAGACACAGAATGACAGATAAAAAGGAATCAAACACAGATCTAAATTTAGCAGTGACTTCTGGGGGAAAACAAAGCAAAATGAAACAAAACATATTAAGAGAAAACAACTAAAACTGTTTGTCCTACATCCCACAACATCTGAACTAACCACCTGGGTGAAAAGTAAGAAAAAAAAAGGAAAATAGTAACTTAGAAATAGAAATTAGGCTTGTACACTTACTGCAAACAAGCAATAGCTAAAAGAGCTACTTCTGCAAAATTGTTTTCAAACTTCTTATTTTTGTCTTTTTATCTTTCCACTTTTTACCTAAGGCAGTACAGTGTAAAGGAAATACATAGGAAACCTATCAGGAATCTCTAGTATTCACAAGCATGAAAATTTGTGTAGATTGGAAATGGAGAAAAGGCTTCCATTCTTACCTCAACCTCTGACCTTTTTTTGGTATCTTCCAAATCTTACCAAATCTTTCATTGCACAATAGCCATTAAAAGCCCACTGAAAAAAATGGAATTTCACTTAATCTATGCTGTTCTCTTGACTATCAGAATGTGACTTTCCAAGGGGCAGGATGAATCAATTGACCTTATTTGTAAGAAAGACAATATTTTCTATCCTTTCACAGCTGCCGCTGCAGCCATAGATTTGTAACTAGTGCACAATTCCTCTGAAGAATGCCTACAACACTCATTTTTTGATTTGAGTTATACTAAACCCTGTGGGCCCTGAGAAAAAAATATGAGGGACAAGTAAACATACAGCAACAGAGAAATATGCTACTTCTTAAACAATGCTCACTACCAGCTGATGCGCACTGAATTTTGTTGGATAAAACCTCCTAATGCCTGATTCTTTGTTCCTACCAAAAATCCACTAGAGCAACCGCAGACAAACAGGCTCTAGTACCAGCTTGGACAAATTTACCTAGAAGCGATCTATATGTTATAAACCACCAACATGTGCAGTGGTCGTGCTCTCCTTAAGCATTTGCAAAGTTCTCTGCGGCAAGACACTTCTTGCACTAACATTTAACTGTCTTTAAATTTAACAAGGTTGTTATTTGTCCTGGGTTCAGCAGCAGCAGTCATTTTTCTCCTTGGTAGCTGGAGCAGTGCTGATAACACCAGTGTTTTCAGTTGCTGCTTGGTAATGTTTTGGTCTGACCAAGGACTTTCCGAGTCTCATGCTCTGCCGGGGAAGAGGGGAAGCCGGGAGGAAGCAGGGACAGGACACCTGACCCAGACTGACCAAAGAGCTATTCCATGCCACAGCATGTCATGCCCAGGATGTAAAATACTGGGGGCAGGAACCCAGAAGTTGCTCTCTCTCTCTCTCGGCTTGGTTGGGCGGTGAGCGGTTGTATCCTTTTCCCTTGTATTTGCCTTGTCATTATTATTATTATTGGTGGTAGCAGTAGTGATTTGTATTATACCTCAGTTACTGGACTGTTGTTATCTCAACCCGTGGGAGTTACATTCTTTCGGTTCTTCTCCCCATTTCCCCCCCATCGGAGTGGGGGGGGGGGGGGGGAGGAAGGGAGGGAGAAGTGAAATTTACAGCTTAAACCACGACATTATTTTTAGTTACAGTCTGTAGAATCCTGTGACATATTTCTGCAGCAACTTAATCTTTCATTAGTCATGGAAATTTAAGCATTCAATTAGCTGTTTTGACACTTCTGACTGTGATAAATAAAATCTTAAAGTATTTCCCAATGATAATGCCTCCTACCTAATAGATCTTTTAGAAAATTTGCACATTATGAAGGAGAATGGAGCCCTAATCTGTTTCATGGATAGTCCACCAAATGAAAGAATAATGCCAAAGGAAGAGACTTCACAGAACATGAACAGTTGCACATTAATTTGTGCTTAGAGTGCTCCAGAGTCTCAGTTCTGTGGAGATCTTCTCTAACATGAAAAACGCCCATTGTAGCTAGTGGGGAGAAATCCCTCAGGAATACGCTTGAGTATCTCTGCACATTAAAAAATACACTTTGAACACAAATAGGAAAAAAACATCTTCCTCCCTTAAATGTCCCTATGTGACACGCAGCAATACCTTCTTCCATACTGGCTAGACCCATAGTTAAGATAAATCTAGTTTCCTTCATTGAATAGTAGCAGGTATGAACTGGACAAAAGAAGGTACATAAAACGTTAAAGAAGATCCTTATGGTATAATCTTGAATCTGTTCCTGGAGTGCATGAGCCAGAGGCTTCAAATACCATGAGGCTTGGGAAGATAAGACAGTCAACGGTGAATATATGAAACCGTACAGTCATGGAAGGACAGTGTCTGCCAGGCAAGATGTTTTCACAACTGGATCACTGTGGCTTTCACTGCAAAAAAGAAAACTATTCAACCAAAGCCCTTCACACAGTTCAACTTCTATTCTAGGATTAGAAGAGCATCTCCAGAGCTTGATTAAATCAACTTTACTACAATTAAAACCTTTCAATCACTGAGACTAGCTGGTAATGCATCTTTGAATGAGTCACCAAGATTAGCCTGGATTGTTTGCTAATATGAGGAAACAGTGTATTTGACTCTGCTGTCATTCATGCACAGTCATGTTGGGATGCATTACAAGTTGTATTGTTCCTAGGCTCATTGCACAGAAAATGAGAAAGGTTTTTAATGATAGACATGGGAACATAAGGACTAATGTGTTTATGGGGAAACAAGCTGCTAGTGTCTTTAATAGGAAAATCCCTAGGAGAGGAACTACCATTTTTTGTTTGTGTGAGACTCTAGCTCAGAGATACTGTTGTTTTTTTTTTTTTGTTTTTTTTTTTTTTTTTTTGTATTTTCCTTATAATTTTCCATTTGCTTCTGAGTGGAATTTCGGGTTTTGTGATAAATGCTTTGGGGGTTTGGTGGGGTGGTTTTGTTGCGTTTGGTTTGTTTGGTTTTTTGGGTGTTGTTTTGTTGGGGTTTTTTTTGGGGGGGGCTTGGTTGGTTGGGTTCTTTTAAGTTAACATTTTGTTTCTTTACATTTAAGGGTTTTTTGGGTGACTGACACCTGCTAGCCATGTAAAGGCAAATTTGGGAACTATTGGTCAGGAAAGATCTTCAGAAAGTCTTAAGTGTTGCCTTTGGTTGAGATTTTATAAAAAGCAAAATGCAGAAGATTTGAAAATGCATATCAATAATCATACTGTGTTTTATGTTATATTCTGTTTTGCTTTTCTTTTTGATGTTGGCATTTCTTAAGATTCTTTGCATCAAAAGCTATGCCTGCCACAGCTTAAACTGAAGAGATTTTTGGTTGAAAGGATGTGAAGATTTGAACTTAGAAGATGAAACAAGTTTGTTCTTCAAGGATCTAACCCTGCTGCTCAGGTTGCTCTTCTGAAGTCAGCAGAACTCAAGGTAGGAATAGGTATTTTTACATAAGTAAAAGTCTGTGGTTTTGCTTATCGACAACTACCTTTCTACTTTATCTGCTTTCTCACACCTTCTGGCTATTCAGCCATCATCCTTATGCTCTCCATTAGTTACATAAGATTTTGGAGCGGGGAAAAAAAAAAAGCATCACTTTGTCCCTAGAACTGCCCAACCAGGTATCCTAGCTAAATACTTGAATTTTCAAAAAGAACTTTAATTTGTCGTAGAGAAATGTAATGTACTGCATAGCACAGCTGGTTAATGCAAGCTTTAATGTGTTTTTATTAATTTTCAGATCAGTCATAAATGAATATGCTATAAGAGAAGACTGAAAAAATCCTAGTTTTCAAATAAATGCATTTTGACAGAAATCAGCAATTGCTCTTTCTCTGTCAAAATTACAAAACAATCTAGCTGATACTATTTTAAATCTAACTGTGTGGAAGAAGATAACCGGTGCCATTTTTTTAGTTTGGGTTTTTTTCCAGATTTTTTTGTTTTGATTGGTTTGGGTTTTTTTTTTTCAGTTTTTTTTTTCTTTGTTGTTTGTTTTTCTGTTTCATTTCAAATATACATATATGAGGGAAACATTCCAGGCTAAAAGAGACTTGGCTGCTAGATACACATAGAAATGTTCACATGAAAGTCTGAGTCAAAGAATGCTAAAGTCTGTGGGCAAGTTCTGAATAAAGACCAAACTGGCCATAAGTACACATTTCATATCAAAAAAAGACCTGCCCAATCAGTAATATTAGCTGTAATTGAATATGGTAATGAAATATTAATTTTTCCCTTTGAAAATATTTTATAAGACTAATGCAAAAAAAATTATATGATCAAAAAGGAAATGCAAACGTAACAGCCACAAATTTAGCAACTCTGTTGAATTTTGCATAAGGAACTACAAACAAGTTCTAGAGACCGAATAATACAGATAAATCAGAGAAATGAGTAAGCCTGGTTTTGAAAAGCAGTTGTTACATCAGATCTGAAATGAGGCTGGGAAAAAAAAGGCCTTGGTTCCATTTTCTTCCCAAGGTGCTCATGCTGCCTATTATGTAATGTAAATATGTGGGTGGGCTGATTTCAGAGGACCTCTAATCTGCATGTGGACATTCATTTCCATGAATGCCATTGCATATTTGCAACCTACAGCAGAAAACTCCTCTCTCTCTTGAAACAGTATAGTATTTCACAGAGAACGTTCAAGGGATGAAGATATATATATTGTTCTTAGTTTTTCTCCTATCTGATGGGTGGGCAAAAAATGGCACACTCTCTTACAATAATTCCAGGTTCTTCATTATTAAGCAAAGAATGTGATTCAAACCACAGGGAGCTCATCCTGAGAGGGCTGCTATTTTAACCAGCTTCTTTTCTCCCAAAGGAAGGTGTACACTCTCATGTAATCTCCCCCAGGTTGCCAGATAAGTACAAAGGAGATGACTGGAAAAAGCATGGCAAATGTTAGTGCTGTCATCTCTGGTTTGTGAAACCTGTGTAGTTGATAAGATGAAAGTACAGTGAATACTTCTTAAGATACAGTATTTTAAACAATCTTGTGACAACTCAGAGCAATCCCCATGAAGGAGAAAGCATGGGTACACATGCATTTTGTAACAACTCCATAAAGTAAATGAATTAGGTAAATGTTATGGGGAGAGTGACCATCACAGATGTGTTTGGTAAAACTGATCTCTGCTCCTAAAGTTGCAGTCCTGTTAGATAAGAGGATACAGGAAGTAAGGACTTTAAGAAAAAAGTAAGAGGTAGGAGGCACATTCTATATGCCAGGGACACAAACCACAGACTCAGAAGTTTTCGAGATGGATGCAAGTATGAAGTGAGGATATCGGATCTTTAAGATGTGTAGTATGTGCAAAGGAGTCCTTTTTCATCCAGTATATCTCCTAAATTATTGTTCAAATATTTTAATAAGGTAATTCTCTTTCAAAACTGAAAAGGCAAGATTTTAGTGAATAGAAGGTGAGGGTTACACTAGCTGATCATGGAAGGATTTCTATGAGCTCAGGGAGGGACACTTGCAGAGTCTGTGCTTGAAGCAGCTCTTTCACTCATTGATGTTACTGTTCCATCAGTAAGCTGTAGCAAAGCCACAAAAGCCTGGCTTCCAGCGGAAAAGCTACTGGTAAGTTGTCCAGATACTTAGTGGTCATGACAAGGAAAAGTTAGGCTGTTACTAAAAAAAGAAAGCAGACTCCCTGAGTAATACGTAACAATCTCACACCTGAGTGAGCACAAAAATGAAATACAGAGAAACGGGAAGTACAAAAGGCTGTTTACACAAATTCAATGCCAAATTGTATCATTATCAGCGGTAATGTATATTCAACCAAGAGCACACTTGTGCAAGGCTCATCACATGGTTTTTGCAGTCTGAAATGGACCCTCTAGTATAAAGGATCTGGCTGCAGTTCTGGCTGCAGTTCTGGCTGGAAAGCAGAGTTATCTTGAGAAGCAGTGCCTAAACATATGGAGGTAGAGATCTGAGCCAGGACACCTAATCACGTAACTGATCTCTGTTTATACAATTTATCGCTAAGACATGTAAGAATATGTTCTTAGATGATGTCACATGAGAAAACTAGCCATAAGTGTATTTTGTCAAAACCCACATGACTTCATTTTGATCTATGTCGCTCAAATGCTACTGACCATCTAATCACATGCTTTTGTAACTACTAGTTTCTTGCAGGCACAGACCTATGCAAATATTATATGTCTTTTTATAAAACCATGTAAGTATATAACCAGTCTGCTTTGTGCAGATTCTAATAGCCATATTTGAAGAAGAAGCCAGTGACAAAGGATAAGTCTACTGAGATGGCAAAACACATCCATGAGTTAAAAAGCACAGACAGAAGTGTGTTTCCATCATGTTATACCACAGTTGTACAAAGGAAACAACCACACTATCTGGGGCAAAGTTAGGGTTCTAGTCTCCTTCATTTCCCTGGATAATCAATGAACAGAGATAAGCACATTCAGGTTTGAAGCAAAAACCTGCGTTACTCCCACTGGAGAAGCCACAACGATAGCTAGAGAGCCCAGGGATATCAGCCTTGTCGGCAACTGAGGTGGCTAGCACTTAGTATCTCAGTCATATATTTGATATTGAGGGTGTAAATACCAGCCCCACCTTCATGTTTCATAGACTCAGAACAGGAAACAGGACATGCTGGCATGAAATAATCATCAGCATGCAATTACAATAGGTCAAACAATAGGGATGTGTTCTTCATTCCTCCATGTGTTCATAGTGGATTTAGAGAAGAAAAAGTAAAAGTGCAAATTATATGCTTCAAAGGCCTGGATTCCTAATAGAAAACACAGTGCAGGTTACTTCCCAAAGTACAGAAGGAATGCTCTTTGTGCAATTCATTGAGTGCCCAGCTAAAGTTTGATAATCATTAGGGAAAATAAATATATAAATAAATAAGTGCTGATCTTACAGCTAATTTTCCTAGTAAACTTGAAGACAGCCATAAAAATGACAGCATATTTTTAGAACCAGAAAAATGTGGAGTAAGTCTGTATAGAGACAGCTTCTGTGGATAGTTGACCATCCCAATGAAAACAGTAGCTCACCACCTTTCTGGAACACAAAAGAAACAACCTGGGTAACCCGAGTACTTTAAATACTTCAGTTAGACAGTACACAGTTAACTTTGATTTAAAATTCACACAAAAACTGTACTATGCAGTGAAAAGCCTTAGAAAAGCCTTAGATTCCAAACAACTACTTTTCCTGTGTGTTTGCAAAAATAACAGCTTTTCAAAGGCTTCAGTGGTTATCTAATTTCTTTTAACCTGGAGTGGGGTTTCTTGCCTCTATTTTGTAAGTTCCTGTTTGCATACTCCAATATGGTTTGATTTATCATACTCATCACTTCAAAAATTATATAAATCCAGACAGCTATGACTGATAATATCGGTAGGTAGCCAACATCTAGGGAAAGCCTCAGCATCAAGACAAATAGCATGGAACAAGAAGACCTACATCCAAGAGTTATTAGCACAGTGATACCAGAAGCAAAAGAAAGCCTTTGAATGATTTGCTAGATCTATTCATGGAATAATTTAAGAAAAATGTAGATTCCATATTGTTTAGGTATTTTATGTCTCTGTTGAGTAAATGAATCAGGATTGTGATAGGCATTTGATAATGACATGCCAATTTTAACAAGTTTGCTGTTATTCCTAGTATGGCTTTTTATGTGCTTTGCTGATAAGCATGCATAATGTTTCACTAAGGTGTTTTCAGGCATAAAATTACATGGTCACTGAATGCAAACCAGATTTAGTATCAGAGTTAGACACTTCACATAATGTTTATGTTTGTGTGTTCACTTTACACTCTTCTATGTAAGGAAGCATGAGGTTCATTTAAGGGGTTGCCAAGGATTTTACAGAGTCTTTGGAGAAGAGAAGCAGATGGTCTCAGAAAGATGAGCACTTCAAACATTGCGGTAGATTTGCAAAACAGACCTACAGTTGCCTGGGGATATACTTCGGAATTTTAAAATGTTATTAACTGAACTACCACAAGCTGGGAAAACTAGCTCAAAAGTAGATTGCAATCAGTAATTGCTCGCTTGAACTTTGCCTATGAAGTTATTTCAGCAGGAAGAATGTTTTTATGCTGACTGACTCTAAACAAAAGTTAAGAAAGGACATAATTTTGTAAGATTAAGAAGGCAATTAGAGCTGGTACTGCTTGAAATTCTCTACGAATGCTGTACATTTGAATACATTAGGTGACAGCAACTGTACAGATACATCAGACATGGAACACTTTTGCCTGAGAATTGATAATAACAAACACAACTGTTCTTTTTTAATGGTTCACACACAGTTAGGAGGAGCCATAAATACCAAAGCAGCTTTCAAATACTCCATAGAAACTGAACTTTAGTTCTCCCATTGGACAGGAAGAGTCTTCATGCATATAAAAGCTACACAAGCAGCGTGAAAACTATAAGCTACCACAGATAATAAAAGACTGCATCTTAACAAGGTATTGTAAAGCCATCTCTGGTCCATATCTCTAAATTAAAACAGAAAAATAAATCAAAGCAAAACAAAGTCACCACTGAGTTCTGACAGATAAACAAACCAAACCTCTAGTCTGTAAGAGATTTGAAGTACATTCAATGGAAAAGTAACCAGATAGAACAGGCTGAAATGTCAGTGATGCCAGCTGAGAATGCACAAAAGTGGCAAAAAATATTGGTGCAATCAACTGCAGTGTAAAAGTCAATCAAATGGATTTCAGATCTATTCTGCTGAAATATTTAAAGAGAAAAAAAAGAAAGATGAAAAGTGAAGGTAAGAACTTTACACTTGCTACCACTGCAGGAGCTGTAAAACTAAAACAGATGTTACTATGAGGCAACATCAGCACGTATTAGGCATTACATATCCCTCAAAGCAGATACATAGGAATATATAGAATAAACATTTTGCAGGCTGCCAGCAGTGTTAAAATACAAAGCAGACAAGTGTCTCATTGTTTAAGCAAAGCTGTGTGTTGGTTGTAAAGAGGAGTATACACATGCATACTTTGCAGCCAACAAGCAGCTGCTCAGAACTCCAGCAATAGAAGATTCTCTGAAAAATGGATTTGGTGCCAAGTTGTTCAGAACCATCCCATGGCTGGTAACATGAAAAGTTAGCTTCATGGGATGAAAAGAGAACCACAGTTTTTTCTCCTGCATGAAGTTCTCATTTTGTACAGCTATTAAAGCAGGATTTGCTCAAGAGGACTATTAAGTGGACATAAATAAAAATGCCTACGCTTTAGCAGAAATGCCACCATGTTATTCAGACTAGAAATGAACTTTCACCTTTCATTAATCTGCTGTTTAGAAGGTCCATGAATTCTCCCAGCAAGAGGCTATCAAGCAATGTATGCTGACTGTGATTATCCAAATATGAATTGAAAAACATTTTCCAAAGTAAGTTTGTAAATGCACATAAATAGCAGAAAATGTAAACAGAAAATATAGAAAAATAAGGAATTTTGCTTATAAGACATTTGGAAATAGAGAAATTTAAAAATTATTCAAACTGAAAATTCAGCTGGTTGCCTTAGCCACTATGCTACAGTTCCAAGGTGTATATCAGAGCATTTTTGATATATTAGGGGATATATTTACTTTTACCATGCAAAAATACATGCAGGGAAAAGCTCCAGGATCACACTGTTCTTCTTTATATTTCCAAAAATACCCTAAAATCTGCAAGTTAAGGCTACTAATTTAAGCACGTGGAGCTTTCTCCACTGTGAGCACTAAAATGTATGCCATTCCCACTGATTTTCTTTTCAGCCTGAAATTAAACATTTAAGGTACTGTATCTAGAGTATTTTCCTGGCTGTACTTATTCCGCTGCCCAGGACTCCCAGATTTTACTACGGAATGTTGTAAAAAAATCCAACATTTTTTTCAATTTGCCCTTCGTAATATCTATTTGTCTTCATATGGTATTGCAGATGTGTGTTCACCTTGTCACATTACGATGATCATTTTTACTATGTAGCCCAAACTTCTAATCACCCCTGAAAACCCTCCCCCCCCCTCATTTTACACATTAAACCAACTGATCTGTATTTCAAGCAGAAAAATTAGACACATGCTCCCTGTTAAAAGTCACCCTGATTGTTTCTCTTTTCAATGAGATACCTATAAAAACATCGGGGCTCTATTTTGTGCTGAGGTTTTACAAAATAATACTTTATGAATTATTAAACCTTAGTATTTTTTATGTCCATCCATCTAGTTTCCTTACTTTCCACCTGAATCAGTACAAGTATTTAATTATGTGTGCATGCATCTCACGCAACACATTAATGCATTCCAAAAAGCAAAAATATCTCCCTTCAGTGTATCCCTTTCCGTGGAAGTCTTGTTCCTTCTGTCAAGATGGTCCAAGGATCTTTATAACACCTTTACCAGGAAGATCTACCAAAAGAAATGTTCCAGTATTTCCACTTTTGATAAGCTGGCCAAGACTCTAGGCTGTCGCTGGCACAGATGTAATTCCTGACTGAGCATTACAAGTACACTAAGCAATTTTTCCTCCAGGATCAGATGAGTCAACCGTTGCTTGGCCTGTTAGGAGCTCAGCATTGGCAGCTTCATAAAGAACTAGCAAACACACTCTTCAGCGCAATTTATATTCCAAATGGGAACGTAAATACAGCAGAAAATCCCCCAACAGGCTTTTTGCGCTTCATGAAATCATCTTATTTGTGATGACAAGATTATGCATAAAGATTAAGTGCCATATTTTTCAGACTCTTGCTCACCGAAGGAGATTTTAGATGCATGTTTCCATTGCTCAGGGGTGACATGCCACTGGGGGTTCACCAAACCAGGGTATTCTTTTATTAAACACTGAAAGCAATGCATATTTATTATGTTTATGTAAGCAAATGATAATTTACATTTTTAGAGCAAAAGACCTACATGGTACGCCATGGCTCTGCCTCTATTATTCTTCAACTTCACTTATTTAAAAAGAAAATGGAGAAAAACAACTAAAGTCCTAGCTGCTGCTGTGGTACTGACTGGTTATGCTGCAAAAGAGAAAACATTTCTTTTCTGGAGTTTGGAGCCATTGGGGGTCCTCATTCTATACCTCCCAAACATCCCTGCCCAGTGTTGGGCTGGGCTGTGCCCAGTGTAGTCAGCCATTAACATTATTTGCCTTCCACACCATCAGATCAAAATAAAAAGAGAAACAAAACTTCCTACATCAAAAATTAGGTAAACACACACAGTTTTGGGTTTCCGAACCATACTCCTAGCCCGTTTCTTTACATCCTATGATTTGTATTCAGAACTGCACACTTCATATGAACTAAATTCTGCTCACTAGATTCTGTTCTAAAACACTCTTCAAAGCAAAACTATTTTTTACAGTCAACTCCATTTAACCAAACAGATACAAATATCGGAAACATATGCCATTGAATCTATTCAAGGATCACTGTGGTTCCTTTGAAACAATATATTTTCAAAAATGTGACATAATACACGTGATGAATATTAGTAATGCAAAGACTTATGCACTATTTATGCTAAATCTATTCTCAGACTGAAGATTTGTTGCCAGTATTTTTCTCAGCTAACCAACTTCCAATTTACTTTCCCTCTGTATATTTTCTTTTTCACTGAAATGCTAAGTAACAGGTAACAAATATATCCACCTGACTATAGACCCTCACCACACTACTGCCAATATCATTCCATTATATAAGTGCATGCATCTGAAGGTCAGAACTTGCACAGTTCACTGAAATACAAATTTGCTGACAATGTTGACAGTTTCCATCGCTCCATTTTCCAGTCATCAGCAACAAGACTGCAATTGCTTTACGTACTGTTTTATTAAAAAGTCATTGCCAACCATACTATGCAATGACATTTTGCTTCACATTTAAATGTGACATACTAGTTCCTATATAAACAAGCTACTATTATGAATCTACCATAATAGAATACAGCTCTGTGCAGCATATTTTGACATAAACTTTGGAAAGTATATGAAAACTAATATCAGAAATACCTCTGCACCTGCAGTTATCTCAGGAGCTCAGGCAGTCGGGGGCAAAAAGCTTATAGTTGTCTTGCTCCCTAAGGAGACTTGAGGCAGAGGTAGCACTTGATCTGGGTCAAATTCTGATTTTTTCTAGGAATAAGCTATGCATGTTAGGACTACATTAGGTATAGCCTGCTCCATCTTCTATGCAGGTTTAGTTGAGAGGGTTTCCAAGGAATGAGCCACCAAATACAGACCCTGTTCTGTTCTTCCTAAGCATCTTGGACCTTCTGGGAGCAGCTGGTGTAGGAGGCAGCACACCAGGCTGCAGGTTCATCTGACTTGACCTTGTAATACCCTCTCACATCCTTAACAAATGGAGAGCCAGAGCTGGTACACCACCTCAAACAGCCACCTGTGCCTGCACAATGCTGCAGACAGCTGCACGGCTTGAAGAAGCCCATTGATCTAAATAGGGACTGTGTTGGGCCAACTGGTATCAGCACACCACACCATAGTCTAACCACATGTTGCTCCCAGACCTGCAAATGCTCAGCAGCACTAGTAGTGCTCATCATGGGCTGGTATCACTCTGCACATCAGTTATTAAACCTTCCTGACACTCCTGCTCTTGTACCTCACTTAGTCCCAGGTTATTGGGCTGCTACTGGGTTAAATCTATGCTAGTAGGCCCATCTGGAATGGATAGCTTGTGCCCATCTGGAGCATTGAGAATATGCTTGCACATAGCCCCATCAGCACAGAAAAGGTATCTCAGAATATATGAATCCATCAGCAAGGCTGATTAGCCGTACTCTGCACCATAAAAAAATGGCTGTGTTGCCTCTAGAGCCCTGGCAGCTGCAATGATGTATTCAGTGTGCTGTATCTCAGGCATGAAAAGTCTGAAATCCATCTAATTGAAGAATGGCCTTGTAAATGCTGCTGTTCATTATTCTTTCAGCCTTCAAAGAAAACATTTTGCCGCAATATTCCTTGCTGCTCCTATCTTGCTACAACTTAACACACAATAAACCACTGCTGATGGTGTAAAATATGGTGAAAGTGTCTTGCAACTCTTTAATAAACATTATGAGACAAAAGAAAACCTCAAAGTATTAATGGTTTCACAGTAACATTTAAATACAATGCAAGTGTCAATGTCATATTTCCATTAGATGTTTCCAAACTCCTAATAGCCTGCACAGAAAGACGGTAAGAGACACAGCAAAGCAGTAACAGTATGCTGCATTCAGCATAAACCACACTTCAACTTACAGAGAGGTTATAAGAAGACCAAAGCTTGGCTATGAGTTAGTATGGACGCTCTGGGAATTGTCTTGTGGACCCACTAGGGGATTTCACAATTTCCTCACTTTTTTTTTCTTATGGTGGTCTTTCCACTAGGTCTCTCAGGCTCTCTGAATTCCTTCTTCCTCAAAACACCCTTCACAACGGCAATAGCTCTGAGCTTCTCAGGATCTTACTGTCCAAAGTAAAACAGTCATTTAAAAACAATTCCATTTGAGAGGTATTTTGTTCTGAGACAAAAACTCTAAATGATTAAACAGATTTTTGCAAATACATGATTAATTTCTGGGAGTTTAGTTATTTTACATGACAAATTATAGTTGGTTTGGTTGTTGTGCTCTTGAAGTAAAAGAAGTCCAAGTAGGAAGTGCCACATCTTCAAATTAGCATGGATGATGGACAACAGACTGTGGTAACAATTTAGTGCTAACATCAGAAGCAAGCTACTAACAGATAAATAATGATGCTCATGTAACAGCCAGGCAGCTGAAATATGCCCTGCTGAATGCACTACAAAGATAGATTTTCTGAACTGTCCCATTCAATTATTCTTCCCTTGCTTCTTGTTTCCCAGCAGATAATTGGATTTTAAGAGAAGGCATCTCTGATTTCCAGGGCTTCATTTCTCTTCTGTTTTCATAGAGACACTTTTTCCAAAGTCCTACACAGAATCAGCCAAAGTCTTCCTAAACTTCTAAGCTTCTCTTGAAGAATAAAATAAGTATAAAAAGAAAAAAAGAAAGAAGAAAAAAAAAAAGGCTTAAAAAGAGTGAGGGACTTGTTCCTGCTAGGTGTTGAGAGACATTTCTGATGTGCTGAGGGCATCACTGTCACCAGTGCTGAACAATCTGCAGGAGCACAGGACTCCCCATAGTCAGTCTCTTAATAAGGATAAAATAGGATTTAACTGAGGGAAAAGAATTTAAATATTACTGAAGCACATATTCAAAGTGAGAGCAAGAAACTAGTGACTCTTTCTATCCCAATATTAAGACTATTATTCAGAATGCATTCGTGTTAACAGCCTTCTTTCTGTAACAAAAGAAGGTATTATCACACACTGTAGGACACTATATGCATTTTATTAAAAACTGCTAGAGAAATTTCTCTCCTCAAGACTCATAAACTGCATATTGCTTGGCAGTTTTCAGTGACTTTTTATTGTTGTTCAGTTTTTCTCTCCTTAGTAGAAAACAAGTGCTTGTAACAACTTAGATAAAGATCTGAGTTGACTATGATGCTTTACTACCTCTTGGGTGGACAGGAGATATTGATTTAACTACCTTCTGAAAGACTGAACTACCAATTATTCCTCATTTGAAGACAAAGTCTTGCTTTCAGCCCAGAAAGTCAATACTCATAAAACATTCTGGGCAATTCTTTCTCGGCACGTGCTTCCCCATCAACTGAATAAACTGAGCACACTCTAATTATTTATGTGGGCTTTCACCTCCCATACCAAGTCTGGTAGTGATGTTGACATTTTGCTAATTCTTGAAGTGATGTGCTTACAAATTCCTGGGAAGACATGCTGGGAACGGAGTCATAAACTGAAGAGCACGAACCCAGTACTAGCAGCAAAACAGTACCAATGTGATGTAAGACAGCACATCAGCAAGTTCTGTGATACATCGCTATAGCATTTTAAGTCCATTCAAGCTACTTTTGAAAAACAAAATCTACAGTTGCAGACTGTACAGATATGTAATAACGCAGACAGTCTCACTAAAGCATACACAGTTGTAGGGCCACTGAGAACAATGTCAGAAAAAGCACTGGAAAACAGATGATATTCTACACACAAGGTTTATTACCTTGAGAAATGAGTAGCACCTTCCATGAGCAGCCCACGGAAGGATCAGAATGGTTTTCACTTCATTCTCCCCCTGAAGAGCTCAGCAGATCTTTCTTTTTCAGAAACAGACAGCTTCAGACTACTGAAATAATTCCCCGGAGCTGCTCTGGGCTGCTCAAGTGTGAAGGAAGCAACCATAAACAGCAGCCTGCCTCTTCAGTTTATCTCTGCAGCTTGCTTGCCCTTCTGCAACACTGGCAAAGGAGCTCCAGTGCCTATTTTTACCAAAAATTTATGCATAATGCTTTGACACACTGTCCAGATACAACACATAACTTGCATCTTGTTATAGTCTTGTTATTTTAGTGCTCTTCATAGATCCTCAAAGTAGTGAACTCCTTTAAAAGTAGTAAAGCAGTGCATAAGTATGTACTACATAAAATCTCAAATATGGTCAGTCATTGCAGCCTTACAGCCACAGCAGTGACTTACTAATAAACCTGAATGAGATAGGCCAGAAGAAAACAGCACGGTATGTCACCTGATCTGGGTTATTTTGTTTTCAAATTAAAATACCTTCACACATTTTGACAGGTTCAAAGCCAACCCAAGACACAGCCATCTGGCCATAGGATGCAATGAGTGTGGTTTCTGTTACTGTTTGAAGAAAAGGCCACCTTCAAGCTGAGAGTAAACATGTGTAAGCCAAGGCACTCCAGGAGAATTCAGGTATTTTCAAATCATGCTTGTTCCTCAAACATCACTCTTTTCAGCTTTGGAAAGTGTCTTTCAACAAAGGTTTCTCATCATCTTTGCACTGTATTTTCTATGAATCGGCTAACTCCCTTTCTCAGTAGTATTGTATTGACGAAATAGAAAAAAAAATACCTTGTTTTCCACAAGTGACTAAGGTCACATTATCCCTTAAAGGGCAATTTTTATGCTGGTTATGGCAGCACTCTTATTATTGCCTAAAGGTATTTTGGCTATGCCCTTTGCTAGCATTATGCAACTGCCACAGGATAGGCTGAAAGAATTAAAAATAAAAATATACTGTGCTCATGTAGTCAAGACTGATACTTAATGATCTATCAAGTTTTTCTGACTCAAAGCTGTGTAGAGCAAGTATCTCTAAGTGGGATTACTTGGTAACTTAAGGGATACATCTTAATTCAGTTAATTATTACAGCACATCTATTAAGTATCCGAAACATACATTTTTGCTTTTAAAATCTGTGGTGGTTGTATTAAAAATATAATCTCATCAGCTGCTATTCAGAGAAGTAGAAAGGTCTATAATGGGATAGGTCTACACCCAAAATGGAGATGATGCACACCAATATCAATTTGTTAGTTTAGATTGGCAGAAATGATATGAAAAAAAGAATCTCCATAGCAGGGAACGATGTACAAGCCTCTTCTGCAACAGCAAGCAGAAACTTAGGTAAAAGTGGTCTGCTGTCCCCACTGAAAAGGAGCATAATTGGAAATTTGAATATACATGACATCAAAAATAAATATAATTTTTTCAAGCTACTAAAATGACTTCAAAGAGCTCCTGGTGCTTTGACTTTTATTTCCGTGACATTAAGATAAAAGCAGGAAGAATCATAGCACAGTCTCTCTATGAAGTAATCTGTCCTGCTAAAACTAAAATGGAGCTTACAGGAGACTGATCAGTAGGGAAGCCTGCATTCAGCTGGACACAACTGAGATTACTTCAGAGTGGCATTGGAAAACTTCTGTTTGGAACCCAGCCTGCACATGGTGCCCTTTAATTCCAGATTGAGATGTTGGAAAAGCATGCAGAGCAACTCCATATATCTGCAATGTGTATGTCATAACAACCAACAAATTTAGGTATCTACTTAAACACTTTAGGTTACACTATTTATTTAGACTTTAAGACATTTTTTAAGTGTTCCATTGCTTTTCTTTCATCAATGCAGGATGGATATATTAGGATATATAGGGGTTTAGGTGTGTTGGATTTCTCTTTATGCTTTTTCAGGGGGAATTTTCAAATGCCTTTTCTTAGTCTTTAGTCTGCTGAATGATGGGCAAATTGTACAAATAGTTTCATCCGTATCGAATCAGGTTGTTGTCACATGCTAATGCAAATAAGAAGAAATTACATTACTGCATCCCAGAGGTACTCTTTGAGAATGAGCAAAATACAAAAGGTCTAATAGTCTACTTACATAAGCTAAAAAACTTCAGCTTTTGCCAAGGCTTTGAACTGAATTAAAGAATTCTCATTCAAAAGAGAGATTTGCTACAGTCATTGGCACACAACCATTGATGTTCTTTACCTACCTCATATCTATAGCACAGGAGTGTTACGACATTGATTCCTGTCATAAACAAGGAGGTTACACCATTCTCAACATATATGTGATCGCCTATTTTCACATCAATTCTGTTTTGCCCTGCAAGGCAGCTAATGTGTTGTATTCATGTAGATCTCTTTCGCAGTATTTCCCCTACTCCCCCCCCCCCCGTTTGCTTATGTATAGTGTGTGTTCAACCACTCTGTATGATTCCTAGGAGCACCAAATAGCCCGTATCACTGACATTCGAACATAGCATGCCTGTATATTTTCCTTGAGATCTCACTTTTATCTTAGAACTAATGACACCTAAATATCGCTTCAAACTTCATAGATCAAGAAAACCAAAGTATCTGAGGGCAAATGTAGGTATAAGGAAAAGCCATTTATGCCTGCAGTCTGTTGAACTCACGTAACAAGGCTATGCCTCAGGCATTTTATCTGTCATTTTAATGGGTTAACTGAATGGATTATTGGCTTATTTCAGAGTGAGCTGTCTCATTGTGAGGGGACATCTTGACTTTTATGTGATCTGGCCTTCTGCCTGAATAGCTAGACTTTGATTCAAATGCAAATATCTTCAGGGCAACTTTCAACACAATTAGTATGTAAAAGCCATCAATAAAAGGAACAAAAAATTACTAAAAATAATAAATGACAAGCATGTGAGATGTCTGTTAACTTCTTCCTGACCCACTTGCATAAAATAGAAAGCAAACAGCAGGTGTCTGGCAAATTGATCTTCAGGAGTGCTTACAAAGCATAACCTTCTTGCACTTAGTCATCTGCATCACTCCATTGCATGTTCAGCCCACTGAATAGTTCCAGCTGTCTGTGCATTTCACCTTACCTTACTTTTTATTTATGAAAAGGAGTGTATCATTGACCCAACCCTGCTCTATGATTCTTATTATTCAAGCTCTGTTTGTCAGGAGAGGGATGCAGGAAAATAAACAACTAGGCAAGAGTTTTCTTTCATCTTCTGCAGCGGAAATTTATGCAAAGTTAGAACTGGCTGCAGAGACAATTTTTCAGGCAAGCTTATACTAGAATAACTTGAAAAGGTATTTTTGATGTGAGGAATGGTACAGGTGGGAGCCAAAATCCTTGGCCTTGTATGGAGCATCCCAATGTTGCCAGGGACAAAAAGCTTCTACACACAGTCCCTATCCCTTAAGGATTTGAAAGTTATAAATAATCTTCAGGACAGACTTTACATAAAGTGGGACTGCACTGTCCAGTATGTAGTCTTCACTTACCTTCCTGTTTTAGTGAAAGGATTAAAGCTCTTATCAGTTCACAATCCCTAGGTAAACTCGCACAGGCAGAGTGAAGTCTCATCTTCTTGATGAACTACTTTAGAGACATAATTAGTTTCAGGCCTGTTTGTAGAACACAAATATTTTCCCTGGCAGAGGGAAGACAGGCACAGAGCCAGCATGAAAGCTCCTGACAGTGGAGACAGACTGGCACACAGAAGCATTCAGGCAAAGACCTTCTCCATTTACAGTGTAACTATGAACAGAATCTGACCACCCCTTTCCAGATTACTTATCAAGTGAGATGAGCAGAGATTATCTAAATATCTTCTTGCTGAGTACACTCCACTACCAAATTTCTCCAGAAGAAACTGGTTATACACATGCAGTCCATAACTAATACCAATTTATGCACAAAGAGCTGTTTATTTGGTTCACAGTATCAAAGATGAACCTTTTCTGTAATGATGATTAAACAAACTGGGACTTTGAAGTGCTTTTCTTTATACAAAGTCCAGGAAGGTTTTTCTTATGCTTAAATAGAATTTCTTGTACTTTATTTTGGGTCTATGGCTTTTTGTCCTGTCTCTGGATACCCCAAAGATGAGTTTGGCGCCATCCTTTTTGCACCCACCCAGACATTTGTATACATTGATAAAATACTCCTTGCAAAGCCCCTATTCTTCAGATTAAACAAACCCAGTTCTCAGCCTCTCGTTGATGAGAGATGAGCTAAGCCTTTAGTCATCCTCATAGCCCTTCTCTGGGCTTGTTTCAGTACATTCGTGTCTATCCTGGACTGGGGAACCCAGAATTGGATCCAGTAATCTAGATGTGCATCAGCAATGCTGAGTAGAGGAATAAGAATCAGCTCTTCTGACCTGCTGGAAATACTCTTCCTAATGTAGCCCAGGAGGCCACAAGGAGACATTACTGGCTCATGATCAATTTGGTGTACACTCAAGACCTCCAGGAACTTTCCTACCAAACCTCTTTACAGCCAGTCACCAGTGCATACTGTACATAATACAGGCATATAATCACATACAGAAAAACTACACACAATCCATCCTTTTTGAAGGACGTTAATGAATTGGTCAAGAGCAAAAAACCAGTCACAGAGATAATCCACGGTTATAGCAAACGTTAATCTAAAAATGTTAATCAGAAAAAAAGATGCAAGCAAGTCACCACACCAACGAACAGAGCTCTCTCAGGAAGGAAACATTACACACAGAAAGGGTCTCTACACCAGCCAGCAGCATCATAGAAAATTTCAGTGTCTGGAAGCCAAACAAAGCAAAACCAGAAATTAGACACAAAATTTATGCCACTGAAGAAAGATAAAGAAGATTAATCTGTTGATAAAGATTCATCTCATCTGCTGATGAAGACACAGACACTTTATGTTCTTGAAGAGAAAAGGTACAACTACTCTGCCATATTTACTTTCTTAATTTCATTTCATGCTCTGATCCTCTCTGATCATGTACATTTTATATATATTATGTGCTTGGACCCTATTTTTGGGTTGGGTGAGCCAGTTTCCTTTCAGAGATATAACTGTTCCAAGGAATATGCAAAAGATGCTCAGCCAAATTGAACACCCTTTGCTCTATGGAGGAGTTCATCAGCATCTGAGCATCTTGCACCCTCAAACATTCCTTATACTCACTCGAGCCATGCCCCACCCCATTAAGTCCCAAGCTCTTCTGCAGAAGTTCTGAGGCCATGAAGAACCAGAAGATAAAAAGACTCATCTCCCTGTTGATGTGTGAACAAGCATGCTCTTGTAATGCTAGGTATGATGCCAACAACAAACAGCATGAGCACATCCTGCATGGCATTAACAGAAAATAAATGATACTGTGGATGCATAAAGCCTACCCACCATAACAGAGAATGACAAAGGAAAGCAATGAAAAGAGTAAGCACGCAGCCCTGCACTCCGCAAGAGAGCATGTTTTGGCAGTTAACACTGCAACTTCCGTACCCCACTCCACAAGCTCTGCAAGGAAATCAAAGGTTACCATTGTTAACACGATAAGGGAGGCTAGTAATCTCCTTGGAGAGAGTCCTTTTAGGAGACAAAGGGAAAGAGGCACCGAAGTTCTTCTCAGGGAGAATCCTGGCTTATTCTAACTTCATCTTAACCTCATAAAGACACAAATAAACTTTGCCAGTTAGTAACAAAGGAAATTAACAACTACTTGGGGCTCGATTTGTGCAAGAATTTATTTGTATTAAATTTGTATAGAATGGTATAATCTGCCATTTATATGTTGACAGCTCTCATAAAAATGTCGACCATCATGTGGAAAAGGTAAACAAGAGAAGGGCGCAGACACCATGTTCCAGCACTGGCAGCAACAGTATCTTTCTCCTTAACTATTTCCTACATTATACTCCGGGATTTTCACGCATGATCAGCCTACAGCTAGCTCTGCGGTCGCTGGAGTCGCGCACGCGACCTGGCACAGTCGCTGTGCCTCAAGTAAGGCCATGCAATTAGCAGCCTTAAAGTAAATAGTTCCCATAGCCGATTTATTCATAAAAAAAATGAAATAAGGCGTATGTTCACAACTCTGTTTTGCTTTGCTGCAGGTTGGATTTCCTAATCTTTGAGTAATTATGAAATAGAAAAAGAAAGCTTTGCAAGATGCACCCAAGAGGAATGCATTGTAGACTCAAAGAATTCTCAATGAAACCTCCAATTACAAAGCAATGAATGAAAAATACATGTAGATGTATACTGCCAAAGGCATTACAAATCTAACTGTGAAGATTAAAATCAGTTTATTTCCCTGGAAGAGCATTTATTCAAGCAATCAAAAAAATTTTGCATAAATCATATCAACTATCTATAGCAAAACCAAAACACCCAAATATAACTTCCTAACCAAATTATCATCTTGGCTCTTGAACAGAGAAATAAGAATTATCACTTAAAAGGAATGACAGGTTTATGGTGGAAAATTATGCTCAGAAAGCTGCATGAAGCAGCATACTTTTTTAAGCAGTCATCTTTCTTGATCTGAACCAAATGAATATTTTAAAATATCTTTCTTTCAATACACTGATCACGCTTGCCCTCTGAACAAAGCAAGGAAAAAATGTCTAAAAGTCAATATTTTTTGGCATTATATCCCAAGGGAGCATCCTCCAACATCACTGCCTGTCGCTGAACTATGGAAAAGTAGGAATGACCTGCGATAAATGAACAGCATGATGCCTGGCCTAGTATAACTGCAACTTTTTTCCCCATAAAAGGATGACATTTCCACAATACTGAATACTACATTCCAAAGCTCATTTCTTAATGTTAAAGCAGAGGTTTTGTTCATACGCCTGAACTGATGGGTGACAGCTCAGGATGGTGGGAGTTAGCATTAGTTCTTCCATACTCAGTCAGCTAATGTCCGGGAAACAAGAATATGCAGCTGAAAAAGTACGCATGTGAAACCTTCATAGAATCATAGAATAGTTAGGGTTGGAAAGAACCTTAAAATCATCTAGTTCCAACCCCCCTCCCATGGGCAGGGACTTTTCACACTAAACCATGCCACCCAAGGCTCTGTCCAACCAGGCCTTGAACACCGTCAGCCATGGAGCACTCACAACTTCCTTGGGCAACCCATTCCAGTGCCTCACCACCCTTACAGGAAAGAACTTCTTCCTCATATCCAATCTAAACTTCCGCTGTTTAAGTTGGAACCTGTTAGCCCTTGTCCTATCACTGCAGTCCCACATGAAGAGTCCCTCTCCAGCATCCCTATAGGCCCCCTTCAGATACTGGAAGGCTGCTATGAGGTCTCCACGCAGCCTTCTCTTCTCCAGGCTCAACAGCCCCAACTTTCTCAGCCTATGGGCTCTCTCAACTATATGGGAGGTGCTCCAGTCCCCTGATCATCCTCGTGGCCCTCCTTTGCTCTTGTTCCAACAGTTCCATGTCCTTTTTATGTTGAGGCCACCAGAACTGCACACAATACTCCAAGTGAGGTCTCACGAGAGCAGAGTAGGGGGGCAGGAACACCTCCTTCGACCTGCTGGTCACACTCCTTTTGATGCAGCCCAGGATACGGTTGGCTTTCTGGGCTGCGAGCACACGCTGAAGCTGGGTCATGTTCATTTTCTGATTGACCAACACTCCCAAGTCCTTCTGCGCAGGCCTGCTCTGAATCTCTTCTCTGCCCAACCTGGAGCTGTGCCTGGGATTGCTCCCACCCAGGTGTAGGACCTTGCACTTGGCACTGGTTAAACTTCATCAGGTTGGCATCAGCCCACCTCACAAGCGTGTCAAGGTCCCTCTGGATGGCATTCCTTCCCTCTAGCATATCAACCGAACCACACAGCTTGGTGTCATTGGCAAACTTGCTGAGGGTGCACTTGATCCCACTGTCCATGTCACCAACAAAGATGTTGAACAAGACTGGTCCCAATACCAGTTCCTGAGATACACCACTCGTTACTGGTCTCCAGCTGCACATTGAGCCATTGAGCACAACTCTTTGCATGCAGCCATCCAGCCACTTCTTTATCCACCGAGTGGTCCACCTATCAAATTGATGTCTCTCCAACTGAGAGACAAGGATGTTGTGCAGGACTGTGTCAAACACTTTGCACAAGTCCAGGTATGATGTCATCAACTGCTCTACCCCTGTCCATCAGTTCCGTAGCCCCATCAATGAAGGCCACCAGATTGGTCTGGCAGGATTTCCCCTTAGTGAAGCCATGCTGGCTGTCACCAAGCACCTTGTTGTTTTTCATGTGCCTCAGCATGCCTTCCAGGAGAATCTGCTCCAAGATTTTTCCAGGCACAGAGGTGAGGCTGACTGGTCTGTAGTTCCCTGCTCACCCATTATCCCCTTCTTGAAAATGGGGTTATATTTCCCTTTTTCCAGTCTTTGGGAACTTCACCTGACTGCCATGATTTTTTGAATATGATGGACAGTGGTTTAGCAACTTCATCTGCCAGCTCCTTCAGGACCCGTGGATGAATGTCATCAGGTCCCATGGACTTGTGTACGTTCAGGTTCCTAAGATGGTCTCAGACCAGATCCTCTCCTACAGTGGGCCCAGGGTCTTCATTCTCACTGTCCCTGCATCTGACTTCCAAGACTTGGGTGGTGTGGTCAGAGCATTTTCCAGTGAAGACTGAGGCAAAGAAGTCATTAAGAGCCTCAGCCTTCTCCAAATCCAGGGTAGCCAGTTCTCCTGATAGCTTCCGGAGGGGGCCCATGTTGTCCCTAGTCTGTCTTTTATTTGTAATGTACCTATAGAATCCCTTCCTGTTATCCTTAACATCCCTAGCCAAGTTTAATTCTAAGTGGGCCTTAGCTTTCCTAACCTGGTCCCTAGCTTCCCAGGCAACATCCCTCTATTCTTCCCAGGTCACCTGTCCTTGCTTCCACCTTTTATAAGCCTCTTTTTTTCTTCAAATTTTCCTCAGCAGCTCCTTATCCATCCAAGGAGGTCTCCTGGCCCTCCTGCTGCACTTCCTTCTAGTTGGGATGTATCGCTCCTGGGCTTGCTGCAGGTGATCCTTGAATATCAACCAACAGTCTTGGGCTCCCTCCACTCTAGGGCTATATCCCATGGAACCTTACTAAGCAGGTTCCTGAAGAGGCCAAAGTCTGCTCTCTTGAAGTCCATTGCAGTGAGCTTGCTGCACGCTCTTCTCACTGTCCTGAGGATCTCAAATTCAACCATCTCATGATTGCTGCAATCAAGGCTGCCCTGGAGCGTCACATTTCCAACCAGCCCTTCCCTGTTGGTGAGGATGAGGTCAAGCATGGCACCTCTCCTTGTCAGCTCCTCTATTACTTGCAGAAGGAAATTGTCTTCCACACAATCGAGGAATCTCCTGGATTGCTTGTGCCTGGCAGTACCACCCCTCCAACAGATATCAGGGTGGCTGAAGTCCCCCATGAGAACAAGGGCCTGCGAGAGTGAGGCTATTCCTATCTGTCTATAGAGTGCTTCATTCGAGTCCTCTTAGTCAGGCGGTCTGTAACAGATCCCCACAGTAATGTCTCCCATTGCTGTTCTCCCTTTAACGCTGACCCACAAACTCTCTGTTGACTGCTCACCTGTCCCCAGAGTTCCATACTCTCCAACCTATCCCTAACATAAATAGCAACTCCATTATAAACCTTATAGTTTGCTTCTGTTCTGTCAGTACAATTCAGATGATGTTAATCAAGATGTGTTTTTTTAAAATGCGTATGTAATTTTCAAGAAAAATTTTCCCACCAACTTTTAAGAAAACTTCCTTTCACACATGAAACCTTCTTCTGAATTTTTCCACAGCAGTTTTGTCCCTTCTTGTCAGATAAGAGGTTTGCTTATGTCAGTGATTTTATTCATCTGCTACTTGCATTAATACACTTCTCCAAATACTGATTTTATGGAGTACTTACAGCTTTTAGCATACCATACTTCCCTGAACTCTTTGTAAAACTGATGTTCCAGAATGACATACCTACTGACTTATATGATTCAGTTACAGATGCACACAAAAATATCAGACTGAACTAAACCATCTCTTTAGGACGGGATAACATCAGAACCGGCTCCATGCTGCTTACTGGTACTCAGCAAGCCTTTCTTCAGTAACTCTGCCAGAAGCCTGTCGGGGGAGCAGAAAAACATGGGTTCCGTACTGCACAAGTTAAAACCACAAACTTTGTCAGCAGCATTGTACTTCCCTATCATGGTCATTCTACAAACTGCTTTTTAAATTATAGTAATGATGTTGCACCATCTGTGAAGACATTCAAAGGTCCAGGCTGGACGTGCTTCTGGGCTACGTGATCTAGTTGTAGATGTCCCTGCTCATTGCAGGGGGGTTGGATTTTTGTCCAACCTTTGAAGGTTTGAAGGTTTGACCTTTGAAGGTCCCTTCCAACCCAAACTACTTTATGATTCTATGTGTGCTCATTATTCAGATTGTGATGAGCAAAATAACCCTTCCCCTAGTAAGACTCCATTCTGCCTTCACCATGGGAAAGAGTTAAAAATAAAATAAAACTTCCTTATTGCAAGGAAATACCCAAATAGTTTATACACTGCCTTATAAAAAGGTTTGGGAAATTTTAAGTAGGGAGATCGTTAGGTACTATTTACCTCCAAGATTTGAATGATTTTAGGGAGACACTGAAAACTTGTTTTCATTTCCACCTTCAAAACACATGAGAATTTAGCTTTTAAAAACAAAACAAAAACGAAAAACTAAACCCCAAAAAAACTTAAAAACAAACAAACAAACAAAAAAAAAACTAAAGACCCATAAAAAAGCTTACTGGAAAAATATTCACTAATGGAAATGCCTCATTCACTGCTAAAGGTCATTTTCATGAGGGAAAAAGGAATACTCCCATTTCTTCATTTCTGTCTTCAAAGGCTATTTGGAAAGACTTTCATGTATGTCTGATTAGCAAAGGTGGAATATTACACTCGCGGCACTAATAGAGATTTCCAGCTTGCTATTTACTTAGAGGCTTTTTTAAACCACAGCAGAAATTCAAGTCATCTGTTTCACTTCCTGTATTTTGGACAGAGACTGAAAAAGTTCCAGACCAACAAATCAAAAAAGAATGAAACATTATTGTAACATATTCTTATCAGTTTGGGATATTTACTTTCCAGAAACTTCCTAGGCACAAACAGGAAAACATAACTAGTTTCTTGTGTATATAGGACTTTAGAAATGGGAAGGAGTGGGAGCTGGCTCAGTAGGATGCACAACACAAGAAATGCCCAAAGACTAGAAGTCTTTGGGATGCCCCACTGCACTCTGCTGAGTTCTCCCATATCTTCAGCAGCTCTCAGGATGACCAGACATAACTGTAGGAGATAAGGACCAGGAAGAGGAGGAAGAAAAACTGAATCAGGCAAGAGGAGGAAGCAAAACGGAAGCAGGTAACTTTCTTATCACCCTGTTCAACTGATTTTTTTCCAGGTAGCTCAGCAAAAAAGTTTCAGGATAGCAGATTGCAAGTCTAAGTCAAGTCCTTCCATTGACTGTATTTTATTTCCTTTCAGGACACACCTAGACATAGCAATCATCATGCTCCAATTGTATTATCTTGTTGAATATAAAACTCACTAAAGGTTTTTCCTGTCTGCCAGAATTAGACTTGTTTGGACTAGCAGCCAAGATGTCCCTGCTCACTGCAGGGGTATTGCACAAGATAACCTTTGAAGGTCCCTTCTAACCCAAACAATTCTATGATTCTATAAGGTTATGATATTCACATGGCTTAAATGATGATCCAGTCTGGAAGACCCTGCGTCTATGCAGTAGTATCTGTAGTATTAGTTCCTGACGGTAGCTAAATTCTGCATTACAGGGATAATATACCTCAATAGTGCTGAAAGTGGATTCCAAAATTACTTCTGCAAATTAAGAGCTATAGACAGTAATTAAGTTTTGGGCCCACCAGCACAAGACTTTATTAAACAGGAGCGAGTTCAGTGGAGGGCCAGCTAAGATGTTACGGGCTCGAGCATTTGCCCTATGAGGCAAGGCTGAAGGAACTTGACTTGTTACTCCTGAAGAAGAGAAGGCTTGAAGCAGGGTGGGCTTAAGAGCATCCTTCCAAATAACCTTAACAAGAACACAGAGGCAGGCTTTTCACAGTCGGGCATGATGGAGGAATGAGACAAGAGACATAAACTGAAACAAAAGTATCTCAGACTGAACACAAGGAGAGGAAAAGCCTTTTCACTTCAAGGACAATCAAGCAGTGGAGATATTCCTTTCAATCTCAATTACCCCATTATCCTATAATGGCAGGTTCATATGTCAAGATTTTAGTATTTTCCAAAAACCAAACAAACAAAAAGATGCATCAGCTACTTAGGCTGCAATACCTATAGGAAATGAAATTGTATGTAACAGAGTAGAACTGAAAAACAAATTATAACCTTCCAGAAAAATTAGAATTTAGAATTTCATTTAGATGCTAATTCTACCAACCAGCATGATTATTTTCAAGAGGAAGGCTGTTCCCTCAGCTTATTAGTAACCTATTTGCATGAAAATGTGATCTAAGCTTCTTTAGTGCTCATCTGCTCTTTCAGCATATGCCTCATTTGAAGCCAGAGTTTGTTTCTGCAAATGACTGTTATGCTACAGAGAAGATGTTCAGTTCAAGTCAGGAGGAGTTGCAAGAGGACATGGAATACTTAGAAAAAAATATCCCGTTTTCATGAACATCTGCTGATCCATTAAAAACTTAAAAAGAAAGAGTAAAGGAAAATACAATTCAGAATAAAAAAATCCTGCACTGTCAAGAAGAACTTTTCCATGAGGCAAAAGTAGCTGGACCAACCAACTTTCAACCAAGGAGGGAGGGAACAGTCTCCAGAGAGAACTGAAGAATATACTTACATCAAAAAATATTTACTCCAGAAACAAAGGCATAAACCAAACTATTGGAGAGATACTGATCTTACTTGGTGGAAAGACTTTTATCAAGGCCTGTAGTAACAGGACAAGGATCAATGGTTTTAAACTGAAAGAGGGCAGATTTAGACTGGATACAAAGAAGAGGTTTTTTTAAATTGAGGGTGGTGAGATACAGGAAAGGTTGCTCACAGCAGATGTGGATGCCACATCATTGGAAGTGTTCAAAGTCAGGTTGGACGGGGCTTTGAGCAACCTGATATAATGAAAGATGCCCCTGCTCTTGGTAAGAAGATCTGTAAAGGTCCCTTCCAACACAAACAATTCTATTATTCTATGAATAGGTAGGATTAGAATGAATCCTGTCTTCCACAAAGAAATCTCTTCTCAAATGCATTTGCATTGTGCCCATTGACATGAGTTTACCTAAAGCAAATACTTTCTAAAATGATTATTTGAATGAAAGAAAATTCTAACCTCAAAGGAAAAGATATGCTTCCTTGGGAGACATATCCCAATATTACATTAAACTGTGTGATTTGAATTAATACAACCAAGAGTAAAATAGCTTTGATATGGTAGAAGTTAGAGCTACTGAACAATACAGTTCTTCCCAATCTGCAGAGTTTCTGGAGCACTTATAGTAAGTTTGGCTACCACTTTTGTAAAACCTTTTCCCTTTTCCTACTATCCTGTTTATTGCAGGTTATATACAGTAAGAGTACAAAAAAGTGAAAGATGAGAAATTCTTAAATATTATGAAATACAATGTCTTTTCTGTTCCACAGATGATGTCTGCATTAATAGTCAAATTTCTGAGAATCCTGTCTTTCACATGGTCCTTTCCACTGGCTCAAATTTTTCGTAGAAATAAATTCCTCTGGAAATATTTTTTCTCTATTTTCTAATATAAACAAATAAGTGAAGAATTTGCATTATTAATAAAAAATATTTTCAACTGAGATATATCACTACCAGATTATTTTCTAGTACTAACATACAAATCCTAAAAGTTTTCAAAAGTTTCTGGTATTGCCAGTGTTAAAAAGGCAATGTTTTTATTGTCTGTAAGAATGACACCTTTTATTCATACAGCATATCCTTCTTACTAGGTTGCCAAGCAAGCTGACCTAGATTTTGAAACAAACAGGATCTAAAAATAGAGTATTTGCTAAAATAAGTGTTGCACAGAGACCTCTGCAGTCAGCAAGACTATAAATCCGATAAGAAGGGCATTCTGCTGTAAAAACATGGCATTTCTGTTACGTGGCAAACTTCAACTCAAGGTATTTAATGTAAGAACAAATAGCCTCTTTATTTCAGTGTGGTAAAGTGTCTGAAGTCCCAAAATACATCAATGACGTTGTGACATTTATATTAAAAATTTATTAGAATATATAGAATGAAATTTTGTCTCTGTCAAAATTCACAGAGGTTGCCATCAACATTAAAAAAAAAAAAAAAAGTTTTCACCTGAGGAATTCATGCCTACAGACAGATTCTGGACGCTGGCCATAAAAGCCAGAACTAGCCTCTGGGACCTGTCTCTTTAGAGGTGGGCTCTTGCTTGTTGCATAAGACTCTGATTTTTTCTCCCACATTAAGATAAGACTTTCCCTTAAGGAATTCAACCAAGTGACTGTACTGGCCAGTTATACATAGGGACAGAATCAGGAGGATTTAGCCCAGTGTTTGTTTCTAACAGATACACACGACAGCGATGAAGTGAACCGAGCTAAAGCATACAAGCAATCTAATCTATGTCAGTTGACCACCATCACAATTTTGCTGTAATGTCTAATAGCTGAATGCTGTCATATTAACCTAGCAGCAATTTAAAATAGGAACTTTCTTCTATCAACTCATGCCACCATTCAGGAAAAAGAATAGCCTGAACTGTGTTAGTGATAATAGATAATGGTAAGTGGTGAAACACACAAAAATAGAAAAGGACTGTGTCTGCTTTGGCTCCTCCCTGGAAGATCCCGCTTTGGAAATCCCTGGAAAAGTCCCGACCATCAGAGACCTTTCTAGGTACAGCTGGCCACTTCTTCCTATGTAAGCTGGCTCCCAATGTCATAATGAGTGTGCATTTTTTGCTAGTATAAAAGCCTGGGCCTCATGTGACGTGGAGAGGCAGAACCGCATGCCACCCTGGTCAAAGTTGCCTCTGTGGGGACGCCCTCTAAGTTTGAGCCTGCCACCTCCCACTGTAATGATGTTTCTTGGAGCTGGTTTTCTGATCATCATCACATGGTCTTTGGGGTTGGTAAGATAACCAAACATCAGAAATATCCTGTACTGTATCTTTTGTTATCTCTATATTTTCCCTGTATTAATAAACTAGCTGTGATTCCTTATTGTGTTGGGCTTTTCTCAACCTGGAATCCTCAAGCTCTGGAACACGAACCTGTAGCCTGGGCAATTTGCTGCCAAATCCAAACTATTTCATACTAGCTGGAGGTCTGACCCAAGAGCTAAACTGCATTTTAAGAAATTTCAGATGAAAATGTCATACCAACTGTCATATAGCCTCCAAAGGGTATGGTGAAAGAGTTGCATAGAAGATATATGTGTGCATTACTCCACTCACATTTTCGTGCATACATGCAGACACTCTAAGGACAAACAGATGCCTGCAAACAAAGTGACATGCCATTGAGCAGCCCAGCCTGTGAATAAGTAATAAAGGGTTCAGGTGGGGCCCAAATAAACCTACTTTCATATTTGCCTGTAGATAGTAAGAAGTTTTCCTCACCAGTGCAGAAAAGCACAGGGAAAAAAGTGCTGTCAAAGCAAGATACAAATCCCCAAACAAACCACAATTACTCCCGATTTCACAGTCAGTCTTCCTAACATGAAACTACAGCCCTACCTCCACAAGAGCACTGGCATCCAGTTCTTTGCAACTCTTCCTGATTTTCCCAGGTAGGATTACAAACTGTGCTGTATGAAAAAGTTGAGATGATGAAAAAGTTGAGCCCTGACTTCTGGGTGCTAAAATCCTATTCAGCAGGTTTGGGGATAAATTTTTCTTGAATGCTGACCCTGTGCACTAGTTTGCCTTTTTTGAGATTTTCCACATATATATTTAAAGTATTGTCTATACCTATTATGAACAGACCAGTAGATGCTAGATAGAGGGAATGAATTGCTGAAGCCAGCTCAGGAAATGTAGTGGGTCCAGAAGGTTAAGAGAAGGGCAGTAGTGTCACAGGAGAAAAAGAAGATGCAGAAGATGGCCAAAATCCCAACAAGTAAGGAATATAGGCCAAAAAAAGGGAGCAGAGGATTTTACTTGCGGGTGAGAGATGCCTTTTGGCTTCTCTTTGTGTCCCAGACAATACATAGTATTTGCTAGGAGAACAAGGGTCTGAGATCTACTCAATCAGTAGATGGATGTTACCAGCAGGTAGAAATAAACATCTCACTAGTTTGAAACGTAAGCCAGTTCTTAAATTGTGTGTTTCCTGGGAGATAACAATTTCACATTCTCTTTAAGGACATAATTGCTTCAGTTGGAACAGTTTCAGAAAGCAATATCTTTTCTTTTTACAAGTGTCTTCCTTGACTAATCTATCATTTTAATGAATGCAATTAAGATGAGAAAAGATCTGAGTGTTTTCTAGGTTTAGTTTCAAAACAAGTTCTAAGTAGGCCATGTGAATCATGGTGTCTGCCAACAGGTCAACTTAGTATGATTTAATCAAATGTGTCCAGTGAGGATAGTTTACAGAGGTCACATACAAACACTTCCCAGGCTCAGCACATAAATAGGCTTATTCAAAAATATGCATCCTCTTTTCAGCACATTAAAAAAAAAATAAATCAAGACAATAACATGATTTTTTTAAGAATCAAATACTGTTTGTTACACGGTGTTACTAGCCAATTAAAAACCATTTAAATCCATCTTATACATCTACATTTGCAAGTTGATCCCAGCAAATGGCCAGAAACAACAACAAATGAAGAAGCACTGTAATAGATGTTATCAGAGTCAATACAGTCATTTATTTTAGGATATTTTAAATACTGTTTTCTTTTATTATAATATATATAACTGTAGGTTTCTCGTCCTATATTTCAAAAATCTGAAAGATAAAACAAATGAGGATTTAATATCCACAAAACAAACAAACAAAAAAATCACATTTTTGCATATTTTTCCTTCATGGATAGTAAAATTGATGCTTGGTAAACATGCTAATTTTGAAGAACCAATTATCTGGATGTGTTTCACAAATTATAACTTAAATTAATTTACAGTATGGTACACCAGCTGCAGTGCTCATTTAGTTTCTATAGGGAAAATTCTCTAAGCACCATCAATATGCAGTATGCTTTATAGTCACATGCAAGTTTTTCTTACCATAATTCATTTTACATTATAATTATACTCAACATAACTCTGCACTTGCCAATTCCTCACCTACTATCAAATTAACTATTTACCTAAAACAAGGAAAGCTGCTGATACTGGTATTACAAGTGACTACAAAAAAATTTGAACTCATCCTGCTGATGGCAATAGCTGTAACATTGCCTCATTTACCTCCTTTATTTAAAAAAAAGTAAACCCAGAAAAAAGACCACAAAATGAAAAAAAAAAAAAAAAACCACAACCAAAGAAACCCCCATTTTCAGGAAAGAGGCAAAGCCATATCCTGAAGTTCATATTCGAATAATTTTTTCACATCACTGAAGGCTTGAAGGAGATGGAAGGCTGCCACACAACCATAATTTTCTATGAAGGTCAAACCACTTATTCTTCTTCACTGTGTGGATTTGCTGTACATATTCCAAAAATCAACAGCTAAAATAACCTTAAAATAAGGGACCTTGTCATTAAGTGTAATCTAAGGAAAGAACTAATTAATATGCTCTAGATGTTAACCCCAACATATATCAATGAATGGGAAGAGTAGTAAATCAATGGATTATGGACCAGGAAGTCTGAACATGAGAGACTCATTCTGAGATGCTACAAGAATATTCTTCTGCAGAAAGACTGTTTTCTATGAAGCAAGACCAAACACTAAGTCTTTTCATGGAAGCTAATATGCCTCAATTCTAGGATTTTGACTTTGAACCAAGTGGCAGTTCTGTGTATTTGCTGCTTCACCTCTCCTGAATGCTCATTGCAACATGCCCCATTCTGAGTTCAATATAGTCACATCACTGCTTTCAAAATAAATGGCATTAAATCCTTCTGGCTTGTCTCAGAGGCTGGGTCCAAGTAATAAATTCTTTACATCAGTTAAAAAGATTCGATTTGGGGAACACTAATTTAACAACTCGGAGAGACTAATTTAACTAATTTTGCAGCTAGCATTTTTTCAATTATTAAGAAGCTCAGTGTCCAGTTCACTGCTGGTGGGAGGGCAACAATTATTGAAGACTAAGTACACAAAATCTTCATTCAGTTCCATGTATCTTTTCATCACATATTTAAAATTAATTTTCCTGCACGTAACTACAGGACATGCTATACACATGCAAACAGGTGAAATTGCAATTCATATCAGATCTGGGGAGCAAATATATCTCTGAGGATTTTCTGACCTTGATATTTACCATTCCATTTTCTTCTGTATATTTGCTAAGCTGTTTTGATTCAGAAATCCTACAGAAAGTCTGACGTCCAAGTATCATATTTAAACAGTAAATGTATTGTACATGTAATGAAGACAACTATTTAATTCAAAACAGTAAAATCGGAATTCAAATCACATTAAATACAAATAGCAACAAATGTGTCCCACAGGTGAGTCTCAGCACAGCCTGCAAACCTGCAACTGCCTCTTGTACATATTTATTATTCTGGCAGTTCCATTTCAGCTTTAGAGAGAGAGAATAGCTTACCCAAGTTTCGAAGTCTGTCAGCAGACACAAACAAACCTTTCTGTATTCACCTTGACTCTCAGGAGAATAGCAGTAACAGTGGTTATGGATAAGATTCTTATCTTTACGTAGCATTAAGGAAAAAAAAAATGTTCACTGTCCTTGTAATAAGCAAAAAATGAATTCTTTATATGATTTATACAATACTATCAGAAGAAGTACTTCATGGTAGCACAACAAAATATTCCCAGGAACAAAGTATGTACCAAAACCTACACAATCAGATACTAAACATAGCATTTTTTGCGACACTGACCTCCCCCAAGTGGTAGGTGAGTGGAGCCCAGTGGGGAGATTCAAAAGAGACTGGGCTTCACTGGTATGAGCACATGCAGTGAACTGTTAGCACCGGCTGTGAATAAACATTGCCCTGTACCAAAAAAAGGGATACAAACATTCCATTTTATATCTATGTATTTTAAAGCTTTCCAGTTAACTGAGTAGATTTGCATCCATTTTCTCCCCCCCTCCTCCTTTCCCTACACACACCCATACCTGCACACCAGTTGATTCTGTTTTTCTGCCCTATGAACCACAGGCTAGACTATGGGGACAATCGTTTTTCTTCATTTTTGCATGGGAGGGAGGAATCAGGCTATTGATTAATGCTACGCCTCTGCTTCTGGTGAAAAATTGAGGTTTGCCTCATTGACTTCACTGGCTACATGCTGCACAGTGCACAGGTTTCTTTATACCTGGAACTCTCAAGGGCAAATAAAATATCCCTAGCTCAGCTACTAACACTGCTGCTAACAACCATACGGGCTAAGGTCATGGACTTAGATCTTGTCCAAAATCAGATTTTAATAGTAGCGCAAAGAGGTTTCAAGAAAGATACAAAGCACTAACACTGGAAGCCATGAAGCCCTTTCTGCATAGAAATGTTTGCTTGTCAAAACAGGACAATTTTAGCAATAAAATGAAAACTGAAGAGGCAGGTTAGTTATTTTTTTTTCACCTATATATGCAACATGATTTACATAAACAGTGAATGGCATCCTTGACTTTGCAAGATTGTTCCCAGAGTATTTGCAGCTTTTAAGCAGCTCAGACTACATTGGAAATCTCAGACTTTGGTTTGGTTTTGTTAGGGTTTTTTGTTTTGTTTGGTCCGGTTTTATGTTTGGTTTGTTTCTTTGTTTTGTGATGTTTTGGTTTTGGGTTTGTTTGTTTTGTTTTTTTGGTTGGTTGGGTTATTTTTTGTTTGTTTTGCTTTTTTACAATTTCTATATTTCTATACATTTCTATACAGCTGCCTTGGTCTTACAATTACTCTGGCCTGTACTTCTTCCTAAAAACACAAATATTTGCACTGAAGCCAATCACATTTGTCATATGTTTATTACTAAATACAGCTGGAATCAGCTGTGAGATTGGAAAGTAAAATGGAACAGTATTTTCACTAACATTACAGCAATCCACATACAGCCCAGATGCACTTCCCCAAAGCTTTCTTCAATGAGGGAACTACTGAGCATGAGTTTCTCTGACCAATCTAGGCAGCCAGATTATAGATAATTTTCAGGTGTGCAGACTTGACCTTTGTACCTTTTCTATTAATTTGCAATGTGACCCAAGATTGCTCATTTAGCCTCACTTGTTGGTAGACAAGTCCTATGATACTTCTGTTCTCAAGAACAGAGGACCTAAAACTGCTCCTAAACTTAAAGACTAAGTAAGAAACACAAGAAAAAAAAAAATCCATTTCACACATTGCACTTTTCCCGAAACACTTCTGAATTACTAACTTGACATTACACAGTAATTTATTTCATTAGATACTTTAAAAAATCACCATGGGTGAGACTACAGAAGAGAACAACTGCCAACAGAAGCAAAATAGAACATTCTGCAGAATCTGGTGAAATCAGACAGTAACTCATAGTACTGACAGCAGCAATAACCAAATTCACAGGGTTTCTGTAAAACTGCCTACAAGTATATTGGATTCAATTTTCAACAATTCTGCTGTACATTTGTGCTAAGCCAAGAAATACAGACAAATAGAAAACATTTGATGCAGTGATTCACGGTGGCATTTTTTTCAGAACAACCTTGTCTTAAAATTAATCTAGCTCCCTAGAATTTTACATTTATTTAGTGCTTTCTGTAGACTATAGATAATTAATTCCATTTTATTCAGGAAGAAAATCATTACAGAGTCAGACACTACTTTCCAGAGCAACCTGATATGAAGAACATTGTAATTATTATGATCTGGGTGAGCTCGTGCACGTTATTTCTGAAAATAATCAGGTTTTTGCATACCTAAGTAATTCTTTCATTTGTTTAGCAACATTTGCATGTCACTCTGCCTTGCAGAATTATTGCATAATTAAAACATCATGAAATTTATCGTTGTTTCTAACTCAGTTGACGATATCATCTAGAAGATTTACTGCTCCACTGATAACAAAAGTTATTTCCCCTTCATGGCTATCAGTGACTGCCAGGTCAACTGATAAACAAGGTCAAATACATAGACAACTAACAAACGCTTATCTTGTTTGAATGTGGAGAAAAATGAAAGCAAACTTGGGAGCCTGGGAGTGGTGGGTGTTTTGTTTGTTTTCATGCTTGCCTTTTTTGAAACACCAAAATCCATCAATGAATTTCATGTGTTATTTCTATTACCAGTTGTACTTTCTGAAATGCTTTGGAAAATATTGTTGAAAAAGAAAGAATTCTAACAGCTTTCTATTTGAAGAGTCAGATGGCAAAAGCTCAGGAATGTCTGTTTAGGCAACCCAAGAACTTATCTCCTCTCAGGTAATATTTTACTTCTTATTTTTCCACTTCATTAACAGTTTACCATAGACTGGCTCTACAAAGCAGGCTGAGAGACATTTGACAGGATTATTTTTTGTGGTCACAGATATAATTAAAAGCACAAAATTAGAAGCAATTCTTTCAGGTAAATTCCAGTTTCATACCAAACCAAAACCAAACTGCACTGCCTTTCCAGAGCTGTATCATCCATCATATATAACGTATATAATCATATATCAAAGTGTAAGGCACGCCAATACTAATTACTTGGCACAAGTGACCATCTGTTATCAGAAAAAACATCCAATTGATTTACCCATAAGTTTCTGGTTTCAATCTGTCTCATCCACACTACATGCAAATGGAGATAACAGTGTATATGCTGTATTTTTTACGCAGAAGTACATCCTACCATGATGAAAAAACAAAACCAGGAAAGCCTTCAAAGTACAGCTCGTCCTTTGTCAGAGTATCAGTAAACATGAATAGCAACAACTTCATGCTAGACCTAGCAACAGGGTGGAACCATGTGCTGTTTGTGTTGAAAACATTGTAGCAGTCTCTGCTCAAGGCGTTTTAATAGGAGCTTTTTGCTCTCAGGCCAACAGAGAGCACTGCAGTGTGACTAGTAAGTGGTGTGCTCAAAAAAAAAAAAAAACACTTCTATAGTCAAAATGTTTGTAAAATTACTGAAGAATGATGGAAAAACATTTTTAATCTATCCTTATAGCTACTCTGTGAAGCAGGAAAAGACTATTGCATCTATTTCTAAGCAACTAGAAACAGAATGGGCAGCTCGGTGGGTAATTAAGGACCTGACTTGCAAAGATGCAGAGGTGTCTAAAGGATCTTGCTAAACTATCTAAGCAGTTCAGGTATCTTTTTACCATTTTAATTATAGGAGTAGGGCAATCCTTGCTAGTTCTATATATAAGGGTTTGGGTTTTTTTGCATTTTTAATGTAATTGCTCTTCATTTTTCTTTTCTGTGACTGGAAAGGAAGATTTATAAGCTGCGTTTTATGAGCCTTATCTGACTGGATGATCCACTGTATCCATATATTACTGAGAAAATGACATTCTACAATATTCTTGAACCCTTCTGATGTCTGCAAGGTTCTAGTACTAAAATAGATGGAGTATTCAGAGGGTCCACCTGAATGACAATCTCCATGAACACAGGAGCTCTGTACATATGGTTGCACCAGACAATACAGATTTTATCTGTATTCAGGAGACAAAAGAAACGGGAGGGGAAATGTGAATCTGCTTGCTTACCTGGAAATTTTCAGATGCAAGAAAGCATACAAGGGGAGCTGTAACTACTGTGGTGATTGCTACAGATCAGCCCCTCTGCATTTAGAAAGAATTCCTGACCCTCAACTCTGAAATTCTCCTTATCAAGCTAAGCTCTTTAGGGTTGACAGCAGAAACAGCATTTATTCCTCTGTGCTCATTTGGCTTTTCTTAAAGGCTTTGAGCCAAACTCTAACTTCCATGACATAGTAGAGATGAGTGGCATCTCTATATTTAGCACTAGCACACTCGCAGATTGCAAATCATATGGGCCTACTTTGCTATAGTACTGCATTATGCTTAACAATAAACAAACTTTGTGTTTTGACCTAAGGAATAAAGAAACCTGAAGACAAGCAGGATATTCAGATCAGACCTGTGAAGGAATACAGATGCCACCTTGGAGATTACTGTCCAAGTGTTAGAGTGTCTGGCCATTCACAGGATGCACTAAGAATGCTAGTCATTCCTGAGGGATATCCAGAAGGACTGTACAGGGAGCAACTCAGACTGGTGCAGTTGAACCACAGTGTTCAGGATTTTGGTTCAACTCAATCATGATATTTAATATATCAGTATGCCCACTATCTACAACTGGCCTTTTGGCTTCAATGTGTAGCATCGCTTTGGCCATGCCATGGCATCCAAAGCTGTACTAATAGTGAGCAGCGGCTTTTGTAATATTTGTGATTAAAAAAAGAGAAGGAGCCACTCCAAAACTTTCAATACAGAAACTCGCCACTCAAAGTATTATTTAGGGAAATAATAAAAGGATCTCGAATGAAAATTTTACCTTAGAATCTATACGGTTTATCTGCATAACGTATCTTTCTATATCAGAGTCATAGATTTTTGTGGTGGGTGCAGCACCATGGATTCCAATGGAGCTGCTCCATGAATATATAGCAACCCATCTTGTCCCTGTGTGTACCACATGGAAGAGATCTGCTCTGGATACCAACATTAATAAAATTAGCCTCCTAATTTTCAAGTAGACCTTTCTGAAGAGAAAGAAAAAGGAAAAAGTCTATTTGACAGAGAAGAAATTGCTGCTCTTCTGGCTAAATCTGCACTACTCAGATAAGGGAGTTACACTTCACTAACCACATGCATAAACAGAGTTGAGGATTTCCACAGTGTAAGGCATGCCAATGTTAATAACTTGGCACAAGTGACCATCTGTTATCACAAAAACATCCAATTGATTTACCCGTAAGTTTCTGGCTTCAATATGTCTCATCCACACTACATGCAAAACAATATTGCAGCAAAGTTTTACAAAAATACCAATGTATACAGAGAAGTATTAATAGCATTGATAAACATAGTATCACAGAAATTAAGGTAAAAGTGTATCCATGTAATTTAGGGATCCAATTAACTTCTGTACTCATGGGAGGCTTTAATCTTTATTTTTCCATATGCACTGAAACAATGCAGCACCAAGAAAGCTGTCTATAAGCTGCTCCCAGCTATCTTTCTTAGTGGATTTTCATCAAAAGAATAAAAAAGGCTGCTCCATTGTAAATTGTTACCCAGGTACTAATCCCTGAATTACCAGTTAGAAGAATGCCCCAAGCCAATGAAAAATAGCACTTTGCTATGTTTAAAGTGGTAACCTGAGAGTCAGTACTTCTAAATTCTATCCCTGACACTGTCACCACTAGATTTCACCATGCTACATATATTTGTTCATCAGTCTCAAAGTTTGCATATACCTTCTAGAAACAGAATTAATGATTGATTACCAACTGCAACACACATTTCCCTCCTTGTTCTTATTCCAGCCTTGAGTTATAAAAGAGAAGTACTAATCCATTCTTACCAGTTTCAGGGTTATGTAAGTCAATATATATGCCCATTGAGATAGCCAAATAGAAAGGCTGGATGAATGCAAGCATACTAGATCAGCAGGAATACTTTAAATAAACTACAGTCCCAACACACAACTCAACAAAGGTAATCAAAGCAAGAAACTGCTACAACAGTCAAAAACCATTTATACAAGTTTTACGCTTTACAGGGAAAAAAAATGCATCATTACCTGTACATATAAAGTGATAAGTATTTTCTTTATAATTTGGGAGTAATTTTGCTGAATTTATTTGTTCGATTTTAAAGTCTCACTTCCTCCTAGCTAGGCAAACTTGAAATAACTGAGAACACAAACTTTACTTTTCAGTATTCATCAAAATGTTTACTGCAATCTACAAACCAATTAAGACATTTTGCTGAGAAGAGCAAACTCTGATTTCAAGGGTGTTCGTGAGTATAGAAAGGTCATTGAAACATCTGTCTGTATAAAAGCATAAGAGAAGGAAGGGGAAGATTTAGGGTTCTCACTAGCGGAAGATTTAGGGTTCATTGAAATTAGTGTTTGCTTGGTAACCAGTTATAACAAACACACAGCAGAAGAAAAGTCAGAAAATAGTAACAGGAGTGTTCTCTACTCCAATGGTTTTCATTAAACAGACACACCACAAAACACAGTAGGAAGAAGGCTGCAGGTACAGGAATGATACAGTGAAATACTCAATCTTTAAAAAAGAATTTTCTTCAGGAGTATATGCAATGGATCTTGTTGAAAACATGAACCTATTGTTAGATAGTGTGTTATATACAAAGTCAGCTGTGTTGTGGGCAGAAATAATTCCCATCCTTCTCTCAACATATTTTAAATCTTCTGGCGTTTATCTTATTTGAATAGCAACAGACATTAAGCCCCAGAATACCCTTCCACACACAGCTGAGTTTTGAGCACACTGCCTGATACAGATAGATGTATTTTAACTGATCTAGAATGGCTTCAGGAACAACAGAGGACTCTCATTAAGTCCTTTGTACTGTTCTTAGCTCCCTGCTGAGGCCCTCAGCAGATGCTCATTGACTGGTCAACCCCAGGAAAGCTTTCTGTTGAGCAGGGTGAGGCTGAAGCATTGCACAAAGGCAGGAGGCTTGGGTTCAGCTCCAGCCTAGATAGTCCCAAGTAGCAGTGGGCACAGCCAATACAGTTTTGCTTTCAGTTCCCTGTGAGCTCTACAGGGGAGCTCCACTTTACACAAGAGCCATTTCTTCCTCCTATTTGTGTTTGGAAAATATCCCTTTGGGTTTCTCTAAAAATTTTTTACAGAACTAATTAGGTGGAAACCACTACTGACCTTTTAATACTAATTATTTCTGACAGCGTTCTAGAATAATTAACAGGAAGAATGGAGCTATTAAAGGAAACAGCTGTAGTGTGCTGGAATGCTGTTCCTACCACAGTTGCCTCTCCCACCTGCTAAGAACTTTCTCATCCAGGAATCCCTGTGCAGTGCAAAGTCACCGCAGTGGTCTCTATTCCTGACATCTTCTTATTTCTTGAGCCAGGAAATTAATCCAGAATGTCCCTTCGCTCTGCTAACCACCTTACTGACTGCAAGGAAAATTAGGCTTGGTCTGACTTGCACCAAGCACTGCCTCATCTTGCAACATGAGCATCAGAGAATTAGATTTACTCTGCACTTTGGAAACCAAGTTATTCCAGCAGCATCCCTGCCCCCACCAGTCCACAGTACAGTTACATCAAGGAAACTAGTTCTAAAGCAGAGATACTGAACAAAGCAGTGAAATGTCATTTTTGTAATTATGTACAGCAATTACACAGGAACCCAAATTTCTTTGTGTCAGTAGATTGAGTAAAAGCCAAAAGGTTCACTTATTCATTACTACTTTCCAGATATTTCATACTTTGTTGAGCAACTTGAAAGCCTTGAGAGAACAAACCACTGGAAATTTTGCTTTGAAAGGTTAAGCCCAAATAGAATTGGTGGCTTAGGAAAGAATTTTACTTTCTGGAAAAGAATATATATTCTGTGAACTCTAATTGGAGCTGTGTGAATAACTGCTTTGTCAGCCCACTGGGTGAAAGAAAAGAAAGGAAAATAATTCATTTTACATTGTCAACACTGCTTCTCTTTTAAGAGCATATCAGAGCAGAAAAGACCACAGTCAGGGACAACAGCCCTATTTCTACAGGTGGGCACTCCTGGACGGACAGTACTACCCTTGCAGAAATGTTCTGCATATGCTAAGGTAGGTGCAGAGAAGTGGGTTGTTTCACTCCGCCAACAGGTAGTTGTAACTGAATTGAAGCCAGAATTGTTCTATTGGTCAGTGACCAGCAGCGGCAATGCACTGCAAACTGCATGTCTCAAGTCTTCAATTGCTCCTATTCCCTGTTCTTTCCCCCGAATTTTTCTGATGGAGAAGATACTATGTAATGCAACCAATCTGAAGACATTGGTTACCTGCTCAAAAAAAAACACTGCATATCTCTCAGAAAATAATCATAATTAAAAAAAAAGCTTATGAAAATTCTATTTTTCACAGAAAAAGAAGAAATGTAAATGACAATGACTTCTAAGTGTACTAATAACATCTTGAAATGTTACCACGCTGCTAAAAATGTAAGCAATATTTTTCAAATGTTTAATGTTTAAACACAGAAAAGTGACTCCTTCACATCTGTGAAGGTGCTTATTAATTGGTTACGAGATAATAATGCAGTAAAAATAATCCTTTTATCAGGATCTTTATGTAAGCATGTACATTTCTAATTTTGGATTCTTAATTACATCAGGCCCATGAATATAAAAAAGTTCAACAGTGTTCTGAGTCTCATAGCTGCTTTATACTTAAAAGTAACTAATCAAGTTGCCCAAGTTAGTTTTTATTGTTAACAAGATATACCAAGATGTACAACATTACTAAGGCACACAGTTCACTGAACACAATCAGTGTCCACTTAATCCTACTTTTTACACAGAGGTAGATGCTGTTCGGATTAAAAAAAGGGAATGGCATCTAAAATTTTGGATGAAATCTCCTTTCAATGGTAAGGTAATATGTTCACTGATCAGGCTGAAAAGACCACATTAATCACACACAATAATTTCATATTATCATATCAGGCTGTGTTGAGTTTGATTCAAACAAGGATGAAGATCTGTAAGGGTTGTGAGGCACTGGAATGGGTTTCCCAAGGAAGTTGCGAATACTCCATCCCTGGAAGTGTTCAAGGCCAGGTTGGACAGAGCCTTGGGTGGCATGGTTTAGTGTGAGGTGTCCCTGCCCATGGCAGGGGGTTGAAACTAGATGATCTTAAGGTCCTTTCCAACCCTAACTATTCTGTGATTTCTTATCCAGAGGGGCTAAGTTCCCTCCTCAGAACTCAGTACAGCTGATCTCACTATTACTTTGTCCTTTGCATTTTAACAGTATTTGCGCTGATGTCCCTGAACTTCATAGGAAAGAACATATCTCCTTATCCAAGTACTATTTTGTTTTAGCACAGGGACTCTCAAGAACATCCTCAGAGCTACAGACTGGGTGCTTCTTCCATGTAACAGGAAATAACAACGGTTTTCAGCAAGGTGCTGTGACTATTAAGTGAACTAGATTACCACCTAATAGTGTGTGTGTATATATATATGCGTGTAAAATAACAGTGAATCTATCTGAAGAGTCAAGACTAATAGCGCTGCTGGGAATCAAAGATAAGCAAAAGCTCTCCTAAAATACGAATTAAAAGCATTAATATTTAAGTGTGAGAACTCAGAGCGGGAAAGTATCAAGAACAGTCTTAAAAGCAATTAGGTTTTATTTGATACCATTCATAGGAGGGAAAGCAAAGGCAGAGTTGCAGAAATGGGTACTTGTTCAGAACCTGAAGTCTAGAAGATACCTGTTGCTGCTTCGTCTGTCATGGGC